>CM029919.1:17526666-18893333 GCA_017639245.1 Myiopsitta monachus
GACTTATTTCTCCAAGGATAAAACTCACCTCAGTTAGGGGAGCTCTTAATGAGAAATAATTAGAAAAAGCAGTTAAACAAAATCCTTCAACAATGTTTATGATAGTGTGGAAGTACCTAGTAACAGTGAAATTTTATTTGAATTAATTTTTTTTTCCTGAAAGATTTCTCAGTATGGAAAAGACAAAATAAATGAATTTTCTATGTTTTTCTCCCGTAAATGAGATATTGAAATGTAATTGTTAGATAAAACTATGAGAAGTATGCACCTGGTGAATACTTAGACAGAAAGAACACCTAAAAATATTGCCAGTAACTCTAGCACTAAACCACAGACACTGCCACTAATACTACCACTATGTCGTCCACCTGGAAGTACAAAGTACCTTGAGTATACTTAGCTAATTGTTTCCTGTGACAAATTAAATTAACCAGTGATGACAAATAAAATAAGGTCATATGGACATCTGAATAAGTAGGTTCAGTTGTCCTTAGGTGTGATAAAGACCACAGTATTTTGGGGACCCAGAGTCCCAAAGTGCTCTAGAAAGTTTAATCAATTCTTCGTTGAATGTTCATGAGAAAAAAGTACAATCTTTCCCATTCAGTAGGTAATTTCTGTGCCTCTCCTTCATTGTGTCAGTCACGCAGAATTAGAAACAGACCTGAAATCATCTGTCATCAATTAGTTTTTCATAAAATTATCTCTATGCCTGTACCTTTGTCTTTTAGAAGACAAAGCATGCAGCAGGACAAACATTTGGAGAGCACAAATATTTGCTAAACTAATGTATTTTGTGGTCAACAGTCACATGTTCATGACACCTAGAAAAAGAAGAAAAGCATCAGGCAGTGAGGGTTTTCAAATGTTGCATTTGGAGAAGAGGATCAAAGCAAATGCTGCAAAGAATAATCACAACTAGAGTAATACTGTAGACAAATTCAATTGAAAGTGGCATGGCTTAAAGTAACAAGATAATAGGGCTGAATAATGCAAATGACCATATCCCATGAGGGTTTGCACTACAAGAGACCCTAAAACCACAGAAAATTAGGAAAAGGCATTGAAGAGCAGATTCTTGAAGAGATTTTCCTAAAAGAATAGAGAAAATGAGGACAGCTGGGAACCTTGAATGAACAGCAGGATGAGGGGCAAGGGAATGATTTGCTCTATAATAAGAACTGAGGGAAACAGTGACAATTGTAGAAAATGCATGAAGAAAACTAGCCAGGAATGAATGGCCATGTGTTCCTGAACTGCACTGGCAATCAATCATCTATTTTCCAGCAAAAGACAAAATACAAATTTGAATCGTGACTGCTGCCAGAGTGTGCTTAGCCCAGATCAGGACAGCATTAAGACAGCAAGCGAAACTCTGTCAGACTTGATAAAATGGTTATTAGAAGGAATGGGTTTTTATGCAGTTTGGAAGACAGATGGGTCATGTCAGAAATGAACTGCATTTAAATGACATGCTTCTCTATCGTTTTGTGTATTTATTTACTTGAGCTTTTATATTCTTGGGTTGATTCATAGGACAGTAAAGACATCCAATACCAATGGCATATACACCTCTGATAGCTAAAGGTTTCAGTTCACTTCAGAGTTTTCTTCCAATCAGGAATTTTCTGCAGGTCTGTTCATTTCCATTGTCCATAATGTTAAGAGATAAAGATTTGCAAAATTTGCTTTGCAAGAACATAGCAGCTATTCAAAAGTGGACAGAAATCATTTTGATTTCAATTGTTGAAAAGTAAAAATTTGAAGACCTTGGATCCTGAGCTTAAAGAGAAAGAGAAAAATTAAAGTAATCAAGATAATGACCAAAGTATAACAAAACACAATTGTTACAGAAGATTATAAAGCACTGAAAAATCTGATTGATTATCTCTGCAAACAAGCTATCAGATTGCTGGAAATTGTTAGAAGTGTGGAGGCTTTTAGGAAAAAGATAGTTTTTCAGTGAATGGCTAATTAGGATCTGCCTTGTATCACTGAAGTTGTAGATGATCAACACATCCTGTGTTTCTTGAGAAAGAAATAGCACTTTGAATTTATTTCATGAAAAGAGCCCATTATCATGGGATAAGGAAACTCACCTCTTTGAATAAAACTACTCGGCAACAGAAGGCAACTATGAGGGTTGAAAAACACAGCAAATCTTATAAATCACTGGTTTATAGGTATAATAAGTGAGATACAGGATGTTTCCCAAGGCTTAATTGACCAGCAGGGAAGAACTGATATGCCCAGGGTAGTAAACTCAAGGAAACAATGTAGGCCAGATGATCACTGAGATTAAAACTGGAATATTTCAAACAGACCCTTTTGTCAGACAAGTTTTTTGTTGATTTTTGCTTTTGGTTTTGTTTTTTTTTGTGTGGGTTGGTTTCGGGTTTTTTCAAATATGAAAAAGGTGTTTTATACATCACACAGGACCCACAGAAATCCAGCCATTTAAAATTATAACTTAGAAACAAAGTTACCACCACATTTAGATGATAATTGTGCAAAACAAACACACAGAAGGATGGATGATCTCTTCCTTGAAGACTGTTTGATATTAAAAAGAAAAGAAAAAAGGAAGAGGGTGAGAATGAAACCATGAAAATCATTATGACTGGGCAAGGTTTTGTGACACTGTTGATATCCCTGAACGCACCTGGTTTTCTACCTGACTGGGGATATACTGTTCCTGCGCTTTTATAGATATAAGAAAGGATTCAAAACCAGATAACAATTCACTTTAGTGATGTTATTTAGAAAGAGATGTCACATACTCCCAAAGATGTCTGAGAAAAGTATGTCTACAATAATACCTAGGACATAGATAAATCAAATAACACTATTATTTTCTATTGCTGGAGCTCTGATGCTTCTTAATCTTGCTCCAGATTTTGCAACTCCATCATAATAAAGTAGGTTTACATACAACTGGTAGTACAAATGCATTCCGAGTATACTGAAAATCTGTATTGTTGACATTTTCATTATTTTCTACTTAGTGTTGCTACTTTTAAGATGTGATATCACAGATGACAATCTTTACTACGTTAACAGGGAACTTCTCCAAGTTGTTATTATTATACAGAAATGTTTTCTCCCTCCCAGGCACCATGGAGACTGCAGCACTAAAAATAATCTCTGTCTACAGACAGATGAATGAAGATATGAAAGTGGCATTCTGTAAACTGCAGCCAATGAAATAACTGAAATTCAGATGGAAATGTTTTGCCGACAAGCATTTGAAATGCAGGTATCACAGAGCTGGAGCCACATAGCATGAGTCAGTAGTATCCCACCTGTCCTTCTACTAACAGAGACTGTTTCAACAGACAGTCAACATAATTATTCTTGATCAGATGCTATGGTAGCTCTAGGGATTTTTGTCTCTTAAGGTTACAAAATATAGCACAATATAATCATGCTAAACCTGATAAGTAAAATATCTAGACACTCTGCTGGCCCAAGAAAAATCCCATTGACATGCTGTCTCTGCTTCTCCCAAATTCTGATTTGCATGAAGTAAAATTTGTATTTTCTGAATTGTAAGATTATGTCCAATATGTGTCAGAGTAATTAATTTGCTAAGTTATGAAACTCCTTAAAAAAACTACTGAACATCAAATTGTAAAGAAGAGCTGAAGATTGTATATCTCAAGAAATATATTTTGAATCAGGCTGCATTTGTATTTTAAACCTGAACCACGCTCTTGTGTATATGTGTGTACTACTTATATCTCTAAAAGTTCTTATAATACCACTATGAAAAGGAACAGTTCTTCCTCTGGGTCATTGAGACCTCCGCGGAGAGTAAAGTCAAAGTCCAGGATGAGTCCAAATAGCATAATTTGCAATAAAAAGCAGTAGATTTCCAAAATAATCTATACTAATGTAGGCTAATAGAAGAAATAAAGCCCTGGTTTACTCCCTCAAGACTTCAACAGGCAGAATTTGTAACATTCACCCACTGGATGGAAAAGCTTTATTTCTCTCAGAAATGAGAAAGAAAGAACATTTTCACATATGGATGAAAAGTAAATGAAAAGAGGGGATGCAAGAATATCCCTTAGTCTGTGTTAGACCTATATTACTATCATGCCTGTCATGACTCCAAATGCTATGGTTATCGAGTCAAAAGTAAGCTGATAATACACATGGTACTTGAAGACCATGCCATTTATCCTGAGACTGAAGGTAGAAACACTAGTGTGACATTAATTTCCCATCCTGTTTTTACAAAACCATATACAAAGTGATATAATGTTGACCTGGAGTTACGGGATGACTGAGAGGAGAGGGGTGGACAGCTCAGACATCCCTGAGAACATGAAGATTTAGGAGTAAACAAACTTTAAGCCTGAGAGGACACACCAAGCCCAACCTGAGGGTCACCGCAGGGGTCTGTCAGCTCATGTGACAAGCCTGGTGATTCGGCTGTGTGGGTTCACTGTGAGCGTATGAATTCACTGGGCTGAAACAATCAGGTAAAACAATAAAGGCAAAATAAACCAGGCTTTGCAACAGGGACCATAGATAAACTGAATAATTAAGTTGTAAATGTGTTTGTTCACATGTTAATACTGAAGGTTTACATCTGCATTGAAAAGCTGTGACTCAATTTGAGAAGGCGCTTTTAGATATTTTGATCTAATTTACAATAGATTCAATTAAAATGCATTGGTTAATATAATTGTAGCTATCAAATCTGCACATATATAACTTCATGTAACAACTTCTGGACTTAAGAGTGAAATGTATGACATGTAAACCGTGGATCCTTAGTGTAGATACAGAACTATTTAGTTTAGCTATATGTAATGTTAATTATATAAACAAACAATATTTTTTTTTTCATTCTGGTCTCCATCAAAGCTACCAATAAAAGAATAGCAATGTCACTGGAATGAAGGAATGGAAATGCATAATGTTTAAATAGCATACTAAAAATAGATGTAGAAACTAAAATGAAAGCTAAAAGGACAAAAAAAACCCACAAAAAAACCCAACCCTTTCAACATTTTCTTTCCTTTTTCTCAGTCTTTTACAGATAATACCTTCTCAAATAAGAGGAAAGTGGACAGTCATGATTGCTAGAGTGGTTGCTCGAGAGTTGCAAATGCATTTTCTAGCAGTGGTCCTGAGATTTTGAAAGTAGAAACAGAAGAGACGTATGGTACATTTTGTGTATTGATTGACCTTTGTATACAGCAAAAAAATACTTTCAAAAATGACAAGAAGAAAGTTTAAGGCAACATTTCTACCTTTGGACTCACAGACCTCAATTTTCTTTTCAACACTATAATAAAGACTAACCTACAGTTCCACTATCCTAGTTTAAGTGCAAATCGGCTGAAGGTTGATGTTTCCTAAGGCTTCCCAGAATCTCGGAAGAAACATGCACTGACAAAAGTGTTAACACTTCCCACATGTTCCACTATATCCTGGCCCAAGTAGAAGTGGGGATCACAGCCCTCCCCAGGGAAATTAGAGCAGAAGACAACTGTATGTTCCCAGAGCACTGGAGCTCCACATCAGCTGTGGCCAAGGTTGAAAGATGAAACTTGTCCTCTTTGTGATATAGTCACAACAGGACACTTTAGGAATAGCCAGGAGAGGTTATTTAAAATCTGGATCACAGAAAACACACTGTTCTAGTTCACAAGTTTTTACCTGGAATCTGAAGTTATATAAAAACCCCAGGTCTTATTATCATAACAGTTGTATCATTATTTGAGAGAGAATCTGAGATTTAATAGCTACATGTTAATTCACCCCAGAAAGACTTAAGAAGGAGGAAACAAACCTATTTCACCTTTTACAAAGCTGCTACCTGGGAAGCATTTCATGTCCCAGGTGATATATTTACCATATTTTGTCAGAGGAGCCATTTTTAGGCTTGTTCTGTCTCCCATATATTTCATTCCTGGCTGAAATAAACATAACCACATATCATTTAGGAAGCCCTCATCGATCCCAGAATTTCAGACACCAGCTAATATTTCTGTTGCAGCATCTTGTAAGACATGTCACCAGGCATTATATTTTATTTCCCTGTTTCTGTTTCTAATACTGAATATAATAATTCAAACTTTCTCACTTATATTTCCAGGAGTGGTACTGAGTAAAGGAATGGGTCTGTAACTATACCTTTAACGATAGCTCAAAACTAAATTGCTGCTGTGGATATGGATATTTCTCTAATACATTATAAGAAAGAGAAAAAAAACCCACAACCAACCACAAAACAAAACCCAACAAAGCCCCCAACACAAAAGCCAAGGACTAAAATAATTCAGCAGACTAAATCCATATGTCTCTAGAAGGGATGCACTATGTTGTGAAATAAAAAAAAAAAAAAGAAAAAAGAAAAAAGAAATAAAAAATTACGCAACACAGTAAAGACCAGAAAGAAATGCAAATAAGAGAGCAGCATATATTACCAAAGTTAAGCTTTCTGGATTAGTGAAACAGAAAACCTCTTATGGATCCAGAATAAAAATTTCCTTTCAGTTTATTTTATGTTGTATGGGTTACTTTTCCATTTCAATGACTTCTGTAACAGAGGCAATTGGTTGCTATTGACCATTTGTATGGGCCTTCATTGGCAGTAGCATTTTGAAGAAAAAGTGCCTTTCCGAAAGATCCTATATTGCTTTAAAGCATGTAACAGTTTCAGTATGCCAAATGCATGTCGTGCTGTGAGCCATCACAGCAGTACACAGATATTGATTTAGATAGAAACCAGAGGGTTGGGGAAGATGGAAAGGGCACAGTGTGCTTTCTGATGTGTATGCATTATTTAGCTTTCATAGTTTCATCTGAAGTTAGTGCCTATTTAGATAAAATTATAGAATCGGTATCACTGCATTCAATGCAGGTACATTAAATTACCTCTGAACCAAAGAGATATAGACAATATGACCTATTTGTTCTTGTAGCTACCAAGAAAATGGCTTTTGGTGATGATCTATTCTTTTTCAACTTCAAAAATATATCTGGAAAAAGTACCACGTTGAGAAAAAAAAAAAAAAAAAGAAAGAAAAATAGTGTCCTACCTGCTTGGTTCCCAAACGGGTACACTAGAGAAATCGATCATGCAAATTCCACTGATTCTAACACCTAGGAATGTCAAATAATTGATCTGAGACAACTAATTGGGAATTTCTTTAATACTGAAACACAACAAAACTCACAGAGTAAGGGAGGTAAAGGCAAAAGAAGAATGTAAGGAAGATGAATTCAACTAACAAAGGTAGGAAAGAATGGAAAGGTCACAAGAGATCGTAACATTTACATTAGTAGCTTAGATTAAATTCCCAATTTTTTATTTTATTTCCACACTTTCCTAACATGTCTTTAACTAGACAAACAAAAAGTAGACTTAAATCACCATAAATCATAAAGATAATGTGGTTTTTTTTTGGCCAGATAGGGTATTTAAAAAGGAAATCACAATAATTCCTGCAATATTTTATGAGTGACTTTATATGTGCAGAAATGAAAAGGAGGTTTTCTGTTTAGACTACTGTATTTTGCAATTCTTACCAAAGTTGTGCACTATTACAGGGCCATTTGGAAATGACTGTCAAATGCTAAAGTTTCAGAAGACAGCCATTATCATTGTATTCATCCGTTCATTCTAATTCTGATCTACCAGCTATTTGTACATTCTTAATTAACGGTATTAGTATCAAAAGGATTACTGTGTGAATAAGAACTTGCAAACCAAATTGAAACACTTCACAATTTCCAATAACAAGCTGGCAAATAAATGTGTTCACATGGAAACACATACTTATCTGACTTACTAATGCAGAAACATTGACTTCCAGTCAAACACACAAAAGCAGATGATTCTTAGGCACTAGCCTATTAGAAATGAAACCTTCCAGCAATGATGATCCATTTTCAAATAAACATATGCTTCCTGTTCTATTTTCTTCATACCAAAATATCAGAATAAAGTAGACTAAAAATTTGGTGATGGAGCACCTAACAGCGAAGTTCTTCTTTTAATGAAAATTAATCCAACTACACCTGTCACAAGCATAATCATCAATCGTATAGCATACATTCATATAAAAATTTGAAGATTCTGTTGTCGTGGTTTAAGCCTCCAAGCCATGCAGTTTTTCTCACTCACTCACTCACTCACTCACTCACTCACTCACTCACTCACTCACTCCCCTCTTTTTTCTTCCCCCAGTCCCAGGGGGATGGGGAGGAGAATCGAAAGAATGCAACTTCCACAGGTTGAGATAAGGACAGTTTAGTAACTAAGGTATAACACAAATCACTACTGCTACCACCAATAATAACACAAGAGAAATACAAGGAAAGAGAACACAAATGCTCACCAAGCCCGACCCAGCCAGTGCACTCCCAGCAGCAAAACCCCCCAAAAGCACGACCACACCCTTCCGGGGCTCTGCTCTCCATTTTCACATCCTGGGCATGACGTGCTGTTGTATGGAATAACCTCTTTCATCAGTTTGGGTCAGGTGCCTCTGCTTCCTCCTGGCTCCCCCTCCTCCCTGGCATAGCATGAGACTCAGAAAGTCCTTGGCCAGACCAAAACATTACCAAGCAGTAACTGAAAACACTGGTGTTATCAGTGCTGTTCCCAGGCCTGAAATCAAAAACACAGCACTGCACCAGCCACTAAGAAGGAGAAAAAATGACTGCTGCTGCTGAACCCATGACATCTGTATATATTTAGTAGAATGTTAAAAAAACCCTCAACCAAACCCTACACTAATTCCACAAAAAAATTATGTAATGACAGAGGTGTTTTTAACTGGCAATTACTTATTTGTAGACATGATAACAATAGGAATTATTATTATTTTCTACTGGATACTATATCTGAATAACATACAGAATAAGGATAATAATAAAAAAGAAAAGTTTCCAGTTATAATTAATAACAGTCATTGCAGTTTATAATGCTGATGGTACCTTTGAAACATGATATCCTTCTGGGCACATTTAAATTTGTATCTTTAAAGCTAGCATTCTATCTTTATTAGAGGTGGTTTTATTTGTAACCTAACATAGAAGTGCAGAAATAGAAAGCAAAAATTTTTCTCTGTAATTGCATGCAAAAAATGTTGCTACAGTGGCTTCTTTTCCATTATCCATTTTTAAATTTAGGAATCCCTTGAAGGCCTTAGCTAAATTAACAAACTGATATCAAGCAAAACGTCAAAATGGAATTTAAAATGTGTAACAAGCTATATTTTTATTTTTTAAATATGATTTAAACCACATTTTGTCTAAAAAGATACAAAACAAACCCTCCCCCTGCCACACACAAATAAACCCCAGACAAGATCTTTGCAAAAATTTACTGGAAGAATATTCCTGACAGCAAGCCAAAATCCTGAACTTAGTGCTCTAAACAACAGTTAGGGAAATGGGTTAGAAGAACATCCCATCTTTAGACCTTGGAGAAGCAGCTACAGGGGACAGTTCACCAGGAACACAATTTGGGGCCTAGGCCCAGCCAGTCTTTTCTGTGCATTTTTCCTGCTGAAAACATCACAAGAACATCTGCTTTCACAGGAATTTTCATGGAGTCTCAGGGGATCTGCGTGTTATGTTATTGTAATCTTTTGAGTGACAGTCAGCTAGCAAAACCAACAAGAACAAAATCCAAAGAGAGGAAAGAGTGAGGACAGGGGTCATAAAGAGACAGGGAAGTAGAAAGAAAGATAAGGAAAAATGGATTACTCAAAAGGAAGGATTAGAAAATATCAGCAAAAATAGGGAGCTGGGGAACCAGAAGATTAGACAAAAATAGAAACAAGGTGAAAAAGATTTACAGGAAATAAGTTTTTTAGATAAAAGGAAGGGAAAAGGAAAGTAGAGCATCCACTGCAAACACAGAATATACTAAAACAAACAAAATAAAAATGGAAAGAAAAAGAAAAGGAACTTTAACTCAGAAGAATTAAAATGGAATGTCTGAATAAGGCCTGCATGAAACTTGCAGCAAAGTGCAAGATATGAATACAAACTAGATGCTGTGTAACTAGAAAGACAGAAGAATCAAATTGTGAATAAATGACATTCACAAAACAAGCCCAGCATAGAATAGAGGTGTTATTTCATTTTCCATTAGTAGTAGAAACATGTATTGAGCTTATATTACCCATTTATATCTTTGCTAAAACATTGCAGGAGCAGGTAGGACTAAGAACTTGCCTGATGCAAGTCTGGTGAACAATGATTGATTTTTGTATGTTTATACATTACATTTTCAGTATGTGTTTCTTCCATTATTTGCAGTAATGTTGACATAAAGTTAAAACTCACAGACTAAATGCATGTGCAAATAGACAGTCAAGACTCAAACGTGTTTGCTCTTTTCACAACACAACTCCCCCTCAAGCTTACAAATATTAATATTATATAAATTATTGCCATGGTAAGACAACAGTGAGGCTCTATCAGCAATGGGACTACCACTGACACTTAAACTGCATTTAAAATTTTATCCTGCTCCTTTCCAGGCACTGGGAACTCTCCCATTTATATGTTTTGAGGCCATAATGCTGTAATGCTGGATATTCAGATAGGAGAGGGAAGAAATGTGTCATGGTTTGAAAAGAGGACTTAAAAAGGAATTAAAGGTAGCAGCAATCATTGTGGGCTTTAAGCCTGAGCTTAAGGCCAGAGATGTCAAAAGGAAAGCTTTCATTAGCTTCAGTGCCCTCTGACTCAAGTTCTTTTACTTTCTGGAGGGCAGGAAGGATTATGTTTTGGAAAGCTGAGAGATTGAAATCATGCTATACAGGCATTAAAAATGCCTCTTCTCTGCCTCAAGTGTGGCATGGTCTCATTTAAATGAATGGTGGCAGGAATAAGACTGGAAACTGACACTCCCAGTCATGAGACCCCAACTGCATTCACATCAGATACCAGAATTGGAAAATATTTTTACATTTTTTCTCAAGTTACCTTGCTATTTTACCCTCTTCTTTCTATTGCTAGTGAACTAAGCACAGAAAAAAATATTAAATTGCCTAATATTGTGATATTTTTATAAGACAATCATTCCATTTAGAGTCATACAACTAAGCAATGGTAACTACCGGTGGCATTTTAGCTAATTGGCAAAATGACATTTTCTCAATATTGCATTCTACTTTTCCTTATCAATGTATATTTTAAAGAAAGAACTGAAAAGATATTGTAAGGGAAGAAATATGCAGTTTTAATAGGTAAATTGTTTTAAGTCTGCACTGACAAAAATAGCTTAAGACACAAAATGCTATGCTTTCTCTAGTCTGCATCTCTCCTTTTTCTCCCCAGCTCCAAATCCCCCAAATACATATGAAAAAATTAAATGTCAGCATGAACAAAAAAAATTAAGACTCCAAGTATGCAGATGTGTAATTTTCACAATTTTTGTTTTCCCATGCAGTTGTCTGGAATTAACTTCCTAAAGGAAAACAGGGCACATTAGAACTTCTAAACCCCTCTTTTCCATCTTGAAATATTAAAATATTGTTAACACATGAACTGAGAGGGTTATGTCTATTTTTACTTTAGAGAATGTAGATAAAAGGCAGGCAAGGCATTTTTTTTTTCTGGACTGCTTCACATGCACATGCACCCCTTTCCAGTGTTGTTTTAATCTCAACTGGAGGTGACTACTCATTTGTAAAAGAAAAGAGGTTAAGAGGCACTAAATAAAGATGACAGATAGCTTCATAAAATAATTTAAATTGTTCTGAAAAAGAACTGGGTAGAAAACAAAGATGACGCTGTTTACAGTAACAGTATTTAAAATGTATTAATTAAACCCAGAGCAGAACTACAAAAGAGAGAGGTGCTTTGAAGATGGAAAGCTCTGAATGCCACAGGAAGCTTTGAAGTTTCTCAGTTTCATTTGTTTCTCACTCATAATACATGAGGACACTCGGCAGTAGCTAAGCTTTAACTTTCAAGGGACCTTTTTCTGTTTGTTTCACCATTAATGAGAAAAAGAAATATAAATAAAAAAATCATACCCTGCTCTTGCTAGTCCTCTTTAGAATTCATGGTAGAGAGATTCACTGCTGCTGTGAGAATTTCTGGTTCCTATTTGGGAAGGCTGATTTAATCTATTGAAGGTTACTCTGCAGTCAGTTGTGCCAAATATATGCCAGACTTTAGCATAGATTAATGAAAGCAGTCACCTAGTACAGTTTCCATTTACTATGGAGGCAAAAGGTAGCAATGCTAGAGCCAGGGCTGGTTTCAAACCTGCTCTTAAAACTGGAACTAAACATTTTAATCTCATATTCTATTGCTTGATTTTCTCCCCAAGTACGCTCTGGCCATCCTTTTAGCAGAAAGTTACATCCATAGTAGAAAACATTTTTTAGTGGTACCTTCTTCATGTATGAGGACAGAGAAATTGAAGAGTTTGAGGAGATTTTACTTCCTGATGATGTCCCTGGAAGCCTTTGTTGAGTTCAGTATTTGAATATACTGAATCAAAAGGTGAACTCACACACATGCATTGGTTTCTTGACCTTCGAATTCACTCAAGGGAAAAAGTAACTTTATTTCATACACAGAATTCCTGCAGCAACAGAGGTGATCCCCCACCCCTTTCTTCATCCCACTTCATAGATATAGGTAGAGCAGTTCCGATATGTATATTATGTGCATTATCTCCGGAGATAACATGATCACATTGTCATGCAAACATGCAGATCACCACTTCTAGTTGCCATGGTTTCAAATTGAAATGCTGGCATCCTTTTATCATGGCCCAGCATAACTTACTGTAAAAAAAAAGGCAGCAAGGAAGCAACTACAGGAGTAGTCTGCATTACACTAGAGGAGCTTAGATAGCTTTAAACCACCTACTATTTAAAGGACTAAATCCTAGGTATGTTTTTTCTAATTTCACTAGAATTTCTGATGCTGCATCTGGGTCCTGTTAATTAAAACATTTTTACATAAACAGGCTCACATTGCCTCTAATTTAGAACTAAATGAAAGGAGGAAACCTCAGGATCCCAGCCACAACACAATACCCCTGGGAATGCGCAGCCTTCCGGTTTTAGCACTCAGAAAATACTGCATTAATGCAGTCAGCATAGCTTTATGTTAAAAAGGAAGAAGAAGGAAAAAAAGTTTTCTAAGTATTTTCACTGATTGCTTTTACAAAGACTTAGGAATGAAATACCACAGAAGAGGTGAAGTCCAAGCAGGGGTGGCATGAAATTCTGTGCTGCCATGCTGAGGTGCTCTTGTAACCCTCACGTATGAGCTAAAAACAGCACACTCACATTAACTGCTCTAACTTTGCTAGCAGTGCCAGTATTGTACTAATGGATGGAGGGATGTAGATGCATCTATTGGAAATCATATGAAGACTTCAAATTTTCTTGTATAAAATTCACCAGCAGATGCTAACAGGTTTGAATGTCTATTAGCAAAAAGCACGTTCAAAAGAAGAAAGTAACTACTGTTTCATGTGTCACCAACCTGCATTTCACTATTGGATAACTCATTAATTTTAGGCACTTGCAGTGCATATATGAAGAAGCAAATTTTCCAAAGACCTCTGCAGAGAACAGAAAGAAAGAGTCTCCTACGCAGGGTGATTTAGAGCTGCATCTTAACTTAAATGCTCCAAACTGTCCTCTGGGGAATCTTCCTTCAGTCTGAGGTCAACATAACGAGGCTGTCCTCCTAATTCAGCCACGTGAACTAGATGGCCTGAATTCTGGGGTCTTGAACACCTTCCTAAGACCCTGCTAAACCACATCTGGACAAGAACCAGCATACAGTATGAACTGACAGAGGAATTGAACCTGAACGCCAGGTTAGACAGGAAAATTCTGCTTGCAGAAACAATGAAGAACAAAATCTGAGAGACCTGGCTTGCCCCTTTTCAGAATGAGGGAGGATGGGCATGGCTCTCTGCATTAGTTAACACTGAGGAGCTGTTGCTTATTATATGAATGTGACTATGAAGGGATGATGCCTTATTCCTGCTGTTTCTCCCAGAGTAATGTTTTCTGCAGGTGTGTGCCTCAGACACCTAAAGCAGGTATTTTGTTTGTATTTCACCCAAGATAAGAAAAAGTAAAATCAGTTACCTGAAAGTTAATAAACCCCAAATGTTCTACATTTAAAAAACCTGAACTAAGATTTAAAGTATTTACTAAACAAGAATGCTGTTATCTTGTCTCCCCAAAATTAATTTTTATCATACTTAATTAAACGCTTTCTTACATCCATGCACACTCCACTTCAAGCATGAATACTAAATATTATTAATAATTATGGCTAGTAAAGTGATTTATGCAAACACAAATCATACATCTCTAGAGTCTAAAGAGGTAGTCAGTTTTCATTATGGGAAGTCCCAAGACATGAGCTCTGGCACTCCTGATTTTATAGAAGATTTTCTGTATGTTTCTGACTTCTTTCAGAAAGTTAGAATAGCATGGAACTTCACATTACCTTGAAGCCTCTATGGCTTTTCTTCAGCAGCTTTAAGGTAACCTTTCCACTTCCAGTGGCAACTCTGTTCTGCACCCTTATGTCAGTGCCAAACAACAGAATATTTCTGTAAATTGTAAGTTTTAGTACAAAGTCCAAATCTCAAGGGCAGATGCGATCTCTTTGTCCACTACCCAGACAACAGAGCATAGTCCAGAAGAAGGGAGCATTCCACCAATGATTTCAGGACAAGCCCTTCATTTCCAGTGCAAAAGGATCTTCAGTGGTCTTTCCTTATTTTTAAATTAGGAAAGATCTTAGAAAAAATGCTTTTCACTTATACTGTCTCATTTGTAGTAGTTATTTGAATCAAACAAGAATTCTGACACTTTTACAACAAAGTAGATCAAGTGTTATCCTTAACAAAACTATAATCAATAGCTCAAAAAATCATAAATCTATTATAAATCTAAACATTATTTTTAAATAAAACTGCAGCAATTAATATTCACAGTTTGGGAGTCACAGAACCCTAACTACACCCTTGGGCTTTTAATTACTCCCTTTGTACTAGCATCCAATTGCTTTCAGTTGACATCTCTCGTCTCTCTGAATACCTTGGTTGATGGTCCAATTAAACTAAATATTTCATACAGTCCAAAAGGAGTTTTGATTTATGGAGATTGTGGCCAGTGCACTCAGGAAGCCTTATCATCCTTTTGAAGAACAGTAAATGAAATTTTCACACCCAGGAAATATACATAAATCATATATCCAAATACTAATTTAGCCTACTTGTTCTTCAACATATGATAAGGAAAAAGGTAGCATATGATTTGTCTTAAGTAGGAAAAGCAGCATAATTTTAATGTCTATTTTTGTATTAAGTCTCCCAAGACAAATGTTCTTCCCCATCTGCCAGAACAAAATGAAAGGTTCTAAAACTCCTTCCTCTCCATTTCTCACTGGTGTTTATCCTCCTATGTGTTCTCTTCATACACTCTTTCTCTGCCACATGTGCTTATCAGATGATTTGGAAATATATTACTGCCTTGTGGCTACTTTCTTTGATGTAGCTTTGACATTCACATCTCTGTAACATCTTAGTCTTTGAAACCAAAGGAGGAAAAAAAAGTGTCCTAAAGCAGACTTTATTACCATTGTTACTTCATTGATTTCAGATAAATTCAAGTAGAAATAAATCTAGACCAACAGTATTCAAGATAGCATTATTCTGTTAGGAGCACTTAAGAACTTAATAATTAGTCTACCTTGTTATTATGATATCATGCTGCCAATGCAAGCATCCCTTAAATACAGAGCCCCAGATGGAATAATACAGTGGTTAAGAAGCTAAAAACAAAAAGGCTGAACACCGTAATTCTGCCACCTGATGACACAACTGATGGCACAAATAATTTGCTATAAAAATCCCGTCTCCAACAGTGACTAATCCTAAATACTATGCAGAAAGGGAGACAGGTAGAAATGTTTTCCAGAACATGCTTCAAATAAGTAATGGCATTTTCAAAGCCAGAGGTGCTGGTTTGTGCTTTAGCAATTAATGTATTAATGTTTTCTTCTTACACTAATTTGTGCATTTGTTTTTTTTGGTTTGTTTTTACTTTTTTTTAAATCCACACAGATTTTAATATCACAATAAACTCTCAAGAACTTTCTCAGCTTGATCTTGTGTTTTTTTCAAAGCCACTTCTTTCTGCTTGTTGTCAGCTTGTTCTCCAATAGTCAGCAATGAGGACATTGCATACACAGTGTTAGAAGGACTGCTTGTTATACAAAATATAACAAAATTGATGGCCCTAATTCCTGTTCTGAAGACAGAGGAATATTCAAATCCTACACAACTTCATGCCAGTCATGATTTTACAGACCTCTATAATATCCTTCCATCAGTCCTATCACTTTAAAGAACTCCTATTCTGTTTAATTTTTCCTTGTACACCAGAGGTTCCATATCTTTGATCTTCCTTGTCACACCTCTTTGTATCTTGCCCATAATAATAATATACCTTTTGGAAAGGAGGGAAGCAGAGATTCATGCATTTAGGGATGCAGGCACAACACGGTTTTGTAACAATGATATAATGATCTTTTCTGTTTTTTTTTTTTTTTTCTCTCCTTGCATCCCTAACATCTGATTTACTTTCATTGCTATTGAATACGGAACTGGGATTTTCACAGAACTATATATTATAACCTCAAATGTCATTCCTGAATACTTACAGTTAGCTCAGTGTTCATCACTGTATACATAACTTTAGGACTGAGGGTTTTTTCACCCCTAGGTATGACATAATGTTTATAAAAAGTTAATTTTGTCTACTAATTTATTGCCCATTCACTTACAGGTCCTTCTTAAACGTTACACAGTCAGCCCTTGTCTTGAATATCTTGAATATCTCAAAATCTTCAGAAAGTTATACTGTCCTTTTTACAGATCATTTATGAATATGTTGAAGAGCACAAACCTCCATGGAATTCAGCTGGTGACATCTCTTGCATTGTGAAAACGGAACATTTATTCTTACCCTCTGCTGCCTCTTTTTTACTATTTACTCATGTGAAAATCTCCCTATTATCCCAGAGCACCTTAGCTGCTTTGTTGACAGGTATTGTTGAAAGTCTTTTGGAATTACACGGGAACCATATCAATGGTATCTCCCTCCTATGCACACTTGTTACTGAATTCAAGGGCTTGAAGTTGGGAGGCAGGTCTTTCCTTTCTAAAAGTTGTTATTCCTAACTTGCCATGCACACACATGATTCCACCAACTTAGTACTTAGAATAATTTATAGTAATTTATCCAATATAGACATTAGATTTGTCATTTCTGTCAATCTTTTCTGTGGTCTTTTGTAAAATCCAGGATTGTATTTAATATCTTCCAGTCTGTTAGGATGAGAGTCTCCCATTACACCTACTGCTTCAGCTGTTTCACTCTGGAAAGCTGTTTGAATTATTTTGAGCAAGTATTATCATTTGGCCATGATGACTTATTACCCTTCATTTTGCCTATTTGTTCCATAGATTCAATTTCAGACATCATAGAACCATAGGGTAATTAGGGTTGGAAAGGACCTTAAGATCATTTAGTTCCAATCCCCCTACCATGAGCAGGGACACCACACGCTAAACCAGGTCACTTAAGACTCCGTCTGATCCGGCCTTGAACACTCCTAGGGATGGAGCATTCACAACTTTCATTTGATGAGTTTTCCATAAAGAATGATTCTTTCATAGAAACCTTGTGAAATACTTGAATAGTGAGCACAGCTTCATAAAATTAACTTATATTTTTCACTTGTTGGTGTCCTCAAAGTTGCTTTTCAACACCTTTGATCCTATGCACTCTGTGAAAGGATTTATGCCTCCAATTAATTTGAAAATTCTTATTATCAGTTTTTAAGAATTTTGCAAATTGCTTGTCCAGTCATTTTTGCCTACTCTGAAGGAGTTTTTACAAGGGCATGTAATGACAGGACAAGGGGGAATGGCTTTAAACTGTCAGAGGGGAGATTTACATTAGATATTAGGAAAAATTCTTCACTGTGAGGGTGGTGAGACACTGGCACAGGTTGCCCAGAGAAGCTGTAGCTACCCTATCTCTGGCAGTGTCCAAGGCCAGGTTGGATAGGGCTTTGAGCAACCTGGTCTAGTGAAAGGTGTCCCTGGCTGTGGCAGAGAGGTTGGAACTATATGATCTTTAAAGTCCCTTCCAACCTAAATCGTTCTATGATTCTATTATTTTTATACTTCGCTTGACATTACCATCCTTTCTATTTTTCTCTCTTCAACATACATCACATTTCTTGACACATCTTCTAACAACCTTCACTTTTATTCTGCTTTACCACATTGGCTTGATTTTGGTCTTCCTCAAGTTTTTTACTATGTGGCATGACTTCAGATGGAGTTCTAGTATTATGTCTTTTGATGAAATCCATAGAACGTGAACACACGTAACATTATGCACAGCACCCTTACTATATTTTTAACCATATTTCTTCTCACTTCATGTATTTTCTGGTTTTGAAATACCAAAGAGTGGATTTTTGAGAATTTGCTAGAACTTTGATACTAAGTAAAACATGCTTTCTGTTACGTAAGTCACTGAGAGAAATTTTTCAACCAAGTCTTCCATCAATACTCAGGACCAAGCTGCTGCTTCTCACAGGTTCCATGGCTGGGCTTTTTTTTTTTTCTTATCTAGAATGGGAATTTTAATCATAACTCATCAACATGGCTTTGCATGAAGTGCTAACCTGATTTGATTGACTTTAACATATAAAACTTGAAACTAAAACTCAAAAAAATTCACCAAGGACCTCACACTGTCCTTTGCACATTTTGCATCCCAATACATATACCCTTCCAAAGTTTTTAATAGATTCCTTATAGAATCATAAAATCATAGAATAGTCAGGGCTGGAAAGGACCTTATGATCATCTAGTTTCAACCCCCCTGCCATGGGCAGGCACACCTCACACTAAACCATTTCGCTCAAGGCTCTGTCCTAACATGCCTTTGAACACCGCCAGGGATGGAGCATTCATATCTTCCTTCGACAACCCATTCTAGTGCCTCACCACCCTTACAGCAAAAAACTTCTTCCTTATATCCCAATCTAAACTGCCGCTCTTTAAGTTTGAACCCATTACCTCTTGTCCTATCACTACAGTCCCTCATGAAGAGTCCCTCTCCAGTATCCTCATACATCCCCCTTCAGATACTGCAAGACTGCTATGAGGTCTCCATGCAGCCTTCTCTTCTCCAGGCTCAACAGCCCCAACTTTCTCAGCCTGTCTTCATACAGGAGGTGCTCCAGTCCCCTGATCATCCTCGTGGCCCTCCTCTGGACTTGTTCCAGCAGTTCCATGTCCTTTTTATGTTGAAGACACCACAACTGCACACAATACTGCAAGTGAGGTCTCACGAGAGCAGAGCAGAGGGGCAGGATCACCTCCCTCAAGCTGCTGGTCACACTTCTTTTGATGCAGCCCAGGATACTGGTTGGTTTCTGGGCTGCAAGCGCACACTGAAGCCACCTCATGTTCAAGTTTTCATCAACCCACACCCCCAAGTCCTTCTCCGCAGGGCTGCTCTGAATCTCTTCTCTGCCCAACCTGTAGCTGTGCCTGGGATTGCTCCCACCCAGCTGTAGGACCTTGTGCTTGTCATGGTTAAATTTCATCAGGCTGGCATCAGCCCACCTCACAAGTGTGTCAAGGTCCCTCTGGATGGCATCCCTTCCCTCCAACATATCAACCGAACCACACAGCTTGGTGTCATTGGCAGACTTGCTGAGAGCGCACTCAATCCTACTGTCCATGTCACCAACAAAGTCGTTGAACAAGACCGGTCCCAACACCTATCCCTGAGGGACACCACTCGTTACTGGTCTCCAGCTGGACATTGAGCCATTGACCACAACTCTTTGCATGTGGCCATCTAGCCAGTTCTTTATCCACCGAGTGGCCCATCGATCAAAGTGATGTCTCTCCAATTAGAGACAAAGATGTCATGCGGGACAGTGTCAAACACTTTGCAGAAGTCCAGGTAGATGACATCAACTTCTCTGCCCTTTTCCATCATTTCCGTAGCCCTGTATGTCAATAGGTAGGCACTCTGGTTTGTAATTCCATCCAACCCCACCACTCTTGCAGGCATCCCAGACTTGGTGATCTAAAGCCTTCCTGCTAAGGCCAGCTTCTCATTTGGGCAAATACAAACTGCAAGGAGTCTGAATGTAAACCAAATATAGAGCTCTTGTAGGCATAGAGAAAGGAAATGGTGATGAATTTTTCGAGCAGCCTGCAATTCAAAGCATTCTGTGTGTACTCTATTACCTAAGCATAGAGGTGTAGCTATTGGGAATCATTACTTTTACTAAGATGACACTTCAAAATCTACAGAGAAACATTTATGGATAAAATAATAATTGATTCTTGGAATTATAAGAACATCAAGCATCATTAAAAGATAATGTTACATATCAGTGCCATTTATCTAGACACAAGCCACCATTTAAAATACTATTTACAAGCATTTAAATGCTATTTACAGTTCAGAAAACTATAGCATGGTACACAGAGATTTTAATAATAATGCAGGCAGGCAAAGAATATGCAGAAGCAGAAGCAGGGGTGTTGAATACACAGAAACCTGAGCAATTCTGTGCTATTACCATCCAGTGGAAATCTCAGTAAGATCCAAATGGTAAAATATATTTTCCATACATTATACATGTACACATGATGTGCAATTTTCCATACCTTAATCAGCCTCAGAATTCAGAGGAAAAAATGCACACATGTTCTGCCTTCACTTGTGCTGAAGGAGATCTGGAACCTTCACCACAAAATACTAAATTGTGCAGTAAACACTCCCTACCCTGTGCTATGCAGAAGAAGCAAATACTTTTCTGCCTCCTAAGAAAGCAGATATACAGGGTACAGGAGCACCATTCAGACTATTGTGAGTAAAGAAATGCAACTATTTCCTACCACTGCTCACAGACAGTGAGGAATACGAAATAAAAGCCATTTAGTGGTAGATATTAAATAGCTGTGCAACCAGAGTTGTGTTTCTCATCAACCCATGTGTTACACAGTTTCTGCTTCAAAACTCTTCTCTGAGGATCGCACTATTATTTGCAAACTTTATCAAAGCTCAGAAAGGTCCCTGTGTTAGGCCTGCTGTTATTTTTTCCACTTAAAGGAAAAGCTAAGGGACTTCACTAAGGTCACATAAATGGCACTGTTTAAATTAAAGGTGTGTGTCAAACTGAGTTTAATATGTGGAAGACTGTGAGGAGACCACCATACACTTATTGTCCTCTCAGTTTGCCTGGCCTCAGCCAAAAAAAGCAAACAAATGAGCTACTGTAAACAAAATAATAGGGTCTAGAGTGAAATTCAAATCTGCTTAACTATGTAACTTCTAACATACCATCTTAACCAATTAAACTGATTAATTTCCTATTTTATACTTCAGACAGGTTTTTACTTTCCTAATGCATGCATGCATGAAAAGTAAATGAAGGCAACCAGAAAAAAAAAAATTATGATGAACATCAGCACAAGACTATTAGTGTTACTGTGAGGAAACAATAAGTGTGGTTCCCTGAACCACAAAAGCACAGATGTACCAACTCTCTTCTTTCTTCTCTCTTAGTTGTATATAAGGAATAGCTCTTCCTAACATCCCTCTAATTATAAGTGGGTCATTACTACAAAGGCTGCATACCTGTTCATCTGAACTGAAATATATATTAAAGTCCGATCCAGCATTCATATATAAATTACTTGCAATATAAATATATTTTTAAAAAAAGGGGGATAAAGAATATCATTACCAGGGAAATTCAGTGGTAAATGACCAGAAAATGAATGGGTGAGTATTGTTGATTTATATTTATACATATGGCATATATAGTAGCTGTTTATATTGGTATGGTTTGCTTTTTCTTGAGAGTGAGCCACTTGTGCCTGAACAAGTTAGAGATTTGCTTATAAAAATATATATTAAAGAAAACTATATTCAAAATACTTGAACAATTCCCTAGGGCAGAGAGAGCTGAAGTCTAAATGTCACTGCTCTTTTGGAGACAAGATCAACCTATAACCTTATCAGAACACAAATTATGTCAGTGAACAACATCCAAAACCTGCAGAGGCATTTCAGAGATTTTCGGCATTCTAATTTATGGATTTCAGTTACTATTTTCTAACCTTCAGGCTGGTCAGAGAAAGACGTGGCTTTTCTTTGTTCTTATTTTCTTTATTGGCCATAAGAGTCCTGAAAATCTATCACTTTTATCTTTGTGCATTTTGATGACGCATAATACTGATTAGAAAGTGTCTCAGCTGGTAATAAGTTCCCTTCATAACTTTTTTTTCAAATGCTGTTTTTATGCAGTTCATACATGAATGCAATTAGCATATCATTGTGACTGATTAAATATGCCTCACGTAAATTTACATGTCAAAATACATACTGTACTTAAACAAACAGACAAGGACGCCAGTCTTCTGTAAACAGCTTTGCATGCATAAGCTAACTCAGAAACACAAAAGCTTATATTTAAATTCTCAATGACTACCTGAATAGAGTGAAAGGGAGACAGAAAGGTAATGTTACTCATGCATGAAGTGAGAGAATGAATATAGACATTTGTTTCTCTTTGTCTCTGCAGAAAACTATTGACAAGAGATTCCTCATCTGCATATGAGGCTGTCACGTCAGATTAGCTCATCAGGTAATGGAAATTTGGTCCTCTGATCCAGAAAAGGTCCCTATGCACTAAGAATCGAGACTGTTTCAAAGAGATTGTATTATCTTAGACAGCAGGATTAAATTAATATGGGAATGACTTCTACTGGAGGAAATTTTTTGTTAAACATGTGCTAATGTTTATTATGCAGAGCATCCACTTCTCATAAGTGATCTTTCTTGACATTTATTCATTGCTTTTTGACCTACCTTGTGGCCAAAACCCAAACAAGCAAAGTGCACCCCCTATGAAGGGTGGGTGATATGGTCAGAACCAAAACCTCTAAAGGAGTATTCAGGCTGGCACACATTATGAAATAGTCCAAGAAATCAAACTGTTGTAAGATAGATCAAATTAATCCCCCAAAAGTGGAAAAATTATGAAGGTCAATCATAAAGGACTGGATTCACACAGTGCATGTTGCAGCTACTGTTGTTAACAAGCAAAGGGAAGACCCCAGTTTCATTTTTTTCTCCAATGAATAGTTCACTAATTTACGTTAAATATATCATGAAGGAAGGACTTGGAGATGAGTCATCAAACTCCCGAGAAGCGCCCACATACCCGGAGACAGTGCAGTCTTCCCTTTGCTCTCATGTGCTCTAGATCAGTGAACATGCAATTATTCTACTCTTCCGAAGGAAAGGCTGAGAATCTCCTTCCAGTACTTTACAAGCATTGTGATTAAGGAGATAGGTTCAAATTCCCTAAGGCAGACAGTGGATACATCTTCATTCTGACCAAGTGCATTTCTGAGAGGAAGCTGGGATTTTAGCCACAGGATTAATCAGGAAGACTGATTATACAGATTTATATTGTGATTTGTAGTACAGGCCAGAGAGAATAAACATGTCAGTAAAGTCAGAAGTAGCTGCTGAACAAAAGACAAAACCCCCTGTATATGACCAGATACATTTAACAGTTGCAAACAATTCCAGGTAAAGTCATGTCTTTTCAATGGCTTCAATGCTTAATAAAAGTACAAAAAATTGTTACTGGACAATCACAAAAAACAATCACCTGTAGGAAACATTCTATTTCTTTTTTACTTCCTAAAGATGAAGCACATCCCTTTGTGAAAATTTATCACTAGTAACACCAAGCAACTGCTGATGTTTTAACTATTAATAGAAAATTATACAGAAGTTCTTATTCTAACAAAAATAATAATTTTCCTTCCTCAAGTTTTGTTTAAGACTAACTTGCAATCTGAAGGGCATCTCACATAGTTTCTGCAGAAAAGTCAGGCAAAATCTACACTTAATAAATGTGCCAGCTCTTTTTAGCACCCCTCTAAAGAGTGCTAGGCCATAATATTCAGTGTAAACTTTGGATGGAATTCAGCTCTCAAATTAAGACATCTAAACTTTAGTGCAGATATGCCTATATACCAATCGGTTGCCTAAGCTCCCAATGTAGTGAATAAAGGCCAAAGCTAATATAAGAGAGCTATTCAGATCTCCCTGGATTGGCCACCTACTCTTGCCCAGCTGAATAGCTCTCTCAGCTCTACTGACTGCAGATTGATGAGAAACCTGGGGCAAGACTTAGATACCTAAGTGTCCCAGGCTCTTGTAAGTGAGCTTGATTATCCCACCTGCCACGCTGAAAGATGTGGACCACCTGTAAGTGAGGTCCTAGGCAAGGATCTTAGACAGCTACAGCACCTCCAGTGGCTCCAGATGTCTCCACACATAATGAGTCCCACCATCACCATAATGAGTGCTTACACGTGTAAGTCAAATGTAGGCACTTCCTTCATCTAATGACATCCTAACAGTGCTCCATAGACCATTCATGTACACAATAAACTAGAGAAGATGTTGTCATATGGAAAGTTCTGAGAATATAAAGTAACTTGTGCCACGCAAGTTGTTTGAGAGAAAGTTGATATTTGATATTCTCTTAGATTGTATCATCTGGTGTTGTAAAAATATAACAGTAATTATACCTCACGAAAAAATATTTTGCTTTGGTTTATTAAGAGAAAATATCCACTCTTACACAGACTAAAGAACACACATATATGCTGTGAAAAAGACGAAGATATAGACAATTTTCTAAGAGATTTTTTTTTCCAAAGCAGTGTGAAATTGCATATCCTGTGGCTTAAAAACATATAATTTCAGTTTATCTGCAATCAAGATTTAACTTACTGTATGTAAAAGAGAATGTCCAAAAATAGGAGCACCATTAGAGAAAAACATTTTCACATGTTAATAAAGCTGCATAGTTTGTTTTTCTTAACAATGAGTGCTATATAAGTCATACTGCATATTTTTCAGAGAATGTATACATTTTTCAGCTGATGACTTTCAGCCTGTTTTTGTCAGTAAAGGGAAAAGACTCAGTTTCAGTGATTCAACCAATAATGAACATAATATTCCCTCTATTAAAGCTGAGAAAAATCACAAGAAAATACTGAAAAATTGAAAATCACATTGAGTAAAAGTGACAAAACGCACATCTGTGATTTAGAAGCATATGGCTTTTTCCTTTATTTTTTAAAGGCAATGACATTTAAAGCTACGAACTCAGATATATCGAAAATGGGATTTTTTTAAAATTTTTTACTCATAACACAACTAAAATTGAAATTATTCTTCAAATAATGATAAAGATTGTTTAATAACATAGTAGATTATTTGATTAGAAAGTGGCACAAACAAAAAGAAGACAGTGTTTGCATGCAGAAGTCTAACAGCACACATTTAACAAATGATAGAATTACAAATGACAAAATACTCTCTTCCACATTACAAATCACTTTCCTTCACTCCCCAAATTTAATACTTTTTTCTTCTTTTTTTTTCTTTTCAGACATGAACTTCTTTTGTTTGTTTGTTTTTAAACTGCATGAAACCAAACTGTTTGGTTTCAAAAACAGGAGGCAAGGCTAAAACATACTGGCAATCCTATAGTAGAAATGAACATATGAGAGAGATACACTTCCCAAGAAGAGCTTAATTAATTAATTACAAAAGAATAATTATGATTGTTTCGAGTGGCTCCACTGCTACACATCTGACTGTATCTTGCAATAGCAATATTAGAAGTCTGTTAATAGGGGGGCTGGAAGATTCCCTATTTCCTAAATTGCTTCCCTTGTTTTGTGCCAAAATACATTTGAACATTTTTACAAGCTCAGGAGTGCTGCATCCCAACTAGAAGGAAGTGCAGCAGGAGGGCCAGGAGACCTCCTTGGACGGATAAGGAGCTGCTGAGGAAACTTCGAAGGGAAAAAGAGGCTTATAAAATGTGGAAGCAAGGAGAGGCAGCCTGGGAAGAATACAGGGATGTTGTCCAGGAAGCTAGGGACCAGGTCAGGAAAGCTAAGGCCCACTTAGAATTAAACTTGGCTAGGGATGTTAAGGATAACAGGAAGGGATTCTAAAGGTTTATTGCAAATAAAAGACAGACTAGGGACAATGAGGGCCCTCTCCGGAAACTATCAGGAGAACTGGCCACTCTGGATTTGGAGAAGGCTGAGGTTCTTAATGACTTCTTTGCCTCAGTCTTCACTGGCAAATGATCTGGCCACACCACCCAAGTCTTGGAAGGCAGATGCAGGGACTGCTGAGAATGAAGACCCTGGGGCCACTGTAGGAGAGGATCTGGTTCGAGACCATCTTAGGAACCGTGAATGTATACAAGTCCATGGGACCTGATGAAATCCATCCGCGGGTCCTGAAGGAGCTGTGAAATGAAGTTGCTAAGCCACTGTCCATCACATTTGAAAAATCATGGCAGTCAGGTGAAGTTCCTGATGACTGGAAAAAGGGAAATATAACCCCCATTTTCAAGAAGGGGAAAAAGGATGAGCCAGGGAGCTACAGAGCAGTCAGCCTCATGTCTGTGCCTGGCAAAACCTTGGAGCAGATTCACCTGGAAGGCATGCTAAGGCACATGAAAAACACCAAGGTGCTTGGTGACAGCCAGCATGGCTTCACTAGGGGGAAATCCTGCCTGACCAATCTGGTGGCCTTCTATGATGGAGCTACAGAGCAGATAGACAGGGGTAGAGCAGTTGATGTCATCTACCTGGACTTGTGCAAAGAATTTGACACTGTGTCACATGACATCCTTGTCTCTAAGTTGGAGAGACATCAATTTGATAGGTGGGCCACTCGGTGGATAAAGAACTGGCTAGATGGCTGCACGCAAAGAGTTGTGGTCAATGGCTCAATGTCCAGCTGGAGACCAGTAACGAGTGGTGTCCCTCAGGGAGCGGTGCTGGCACTGGTCTTGTTCAACGACTTTGTTGGTGACATGGACAGTGGGATTGAGTGCGCTCTCAGCAAGTCTGCCAATGACACCAAGCTGTGTGGTTCGGTTGACACGTTGGAGGGAAGGAATGCCATCCAGAGGGACCTTGACACACTTGTGAGGTGGGCTGATGCCAGCCTGATGAAATTTAACCATGACAAGCAGCAAGGTCCTACAGCTGGGTGGGAGCAATCCCAGGCACAGCTACAGGTTGGGCAGAGAAGAGATTCAGAGCAGCCCTGCGGAGAAGGACTTGGGGGTGTTGGTTGATGAAAACTTGAACATGAGGTGGCTTCAGTGTGCGCTTGCAGCCCAGAAACCAACCGTATCCTGGGCTGCAACAAAAGGAGCGTGACCAGCAGCTTGAGGGAGGTGATCCTGCCCCTCTGCTCTGCTCTCCTGAGACCTCACTTGCAGTATTGTGTGCAGTTCGTGGTGTCTTCAACATAAAAAGGACATGGAACTGCTGGAACAAGTCCAGAGGAGGGCCATGAGGATGATCAGGGGACTGGAGCACCTCCTGTATGAAGACAGGCTGAGAAAGTTGGGGCTGTTGAGCCTGGAGAAGAGAAGGCTGCATGGAGACCTCATAGCAGTCTTGCAGTATCTGAAGGGGGACGTATAAGGATGCTGGAGAGGGACTCTTCACTAGGGACTACAGTGATAGGAAAAGAGGTAATGGGTTCAAACTTAAAGAGCAGAAGTTTAGATTGGATATAAGGAAGAAGTTTTTTGCTGTAAGGGTGGTGAGGCACTGGAATGGGTTGCCCAGGGAAGATGTGAATGCTTCATCCCTGGTGGCGTTCAAAGGCATGTTGGACAGAGCCTTGAGTGAAATGGTTTAGTGTGAGGTGTCCCTGCCCATGGCAGGGGGGTTGGAACTAGATGATCTTAAGGTCCTTTCCAGCCCTAACTATTCTATGATTCTATGATTCTGTTTATCTAATATCACAAAGTGAAATGGACTGGGCTGTGTGCAGGAAATGCTGAAGTGACTGCATCTCCAAGGTTTTTTTGGACATCATACGCCTATGTGAGATATCCAGAAGGTCTTCCTTACACAGGTTAGCTTAGACAAACTCATTCAGCAGGTTCCTAATGAAGAAGAGTTTTCTTTGGCAGAATGCCCTGTTCCCAAATTTTCTTCAATATCCAAGAAAGAGGACAGGCAAACCAAAGTTTCTCCCAAAAGTATAGACACACATAATGGGAAGGCTATGGAGTGATGATGAACAGAGACTCAAACTACAGACTAGTTAATCCCTGAAAGGATGTCCTTGACTTATTGTTATTAATATTGTCAGGAAAGGACAAAATAAGGGTTGTTTCTCTTTGAAAACCACAAGTCTTTACCAGCAATCAGGAGCACGTTGAGAGGAGAATTTTAGGAATGCATGTGTTTTGGATTTCAAGTTTCACTGTTCTTGTCAGCAAGTTAGAGATAGATTTATTTATGCATGTGCAGTTTGTGTAGGAAACAACATTATTTATCTATATTAGACAATTTTTTAAAACCAGTGGCTTCTGGAAGACCACTCCAAGATGCTCCAGGCCACAATAATGCATAGAGCATCTGAAGCAGTGGAGAGGAAGACAGGGTGGGAGAGAAAAGCAAAAAGAAATGACAATTTGTATTAGAATCAAGCTAGCCTTTAAAATAAATCAATTTCAATATCAATTGCAACTTACCAGAAAGCATCTTTCAAAAAACCCTGCTGATGTCATGCATTGATGTGCAAACAGGCGACTTTATTTCCAACAAATACTGTCACTTGCCAAAAAATGGCAACCCCATTGGAGTAGGGTCAAAGCCAATGATTGCTATAGAAGCACTGAAACTACAACAACGATTTCTGTAAGGAAAAATAGCTCAGGTTTTGTTTGGGTCTTTCTTAGAATTGAAAAGGAAGAATGTTATTATCAATTATTTTTAAGTGAATGGAGTTTGGTTTTATCAGAAGCCAGATGTGCACTGAAGTACAATAAACCATTACAAAGTGACTTGCACCTCCTGTTGAACATCCAGGGTGCTCAGATTCAAAAAGCCATTAAAACTAAGGAATACTGTAATGACGTAACATAAAAGCAAATATCTGCAGGTGAACACTATGGCCTACCTAACCACCAATAGTCAGCTCCAGGTACATACTTATGTCTATTATTTCTACCCTCAGACTGTTTCCTTTAATTTTTAAAGGACTGGAAGAATCCCACATTTCCTTAATAAAAAGCATGGGTTTTCATAAGTAAACTCTATGGTTAAAATTCAAAACATATGTCACAGTTGTGTGGTGCTTAGAAGGTCAGTCTCTTCCAGGGAATTTGTAATTATGAAATTAATTAATAATTCAATAACATCCTAGTAGAAAGGAAAGAGTCACAGCTCAACTATGTAGGGCTGGAAGTCTCCTAAGAATCAAGCAGGCTGAGATCAAGCCCTTTCATATGTTAAGAACTTTGACATCATAAATAGGGCTACACAGCTATTGAACATTTTCACTGCTTCACAGTCATCCTCTACTTTATGTTATGCACAAAGAATTACAGGTGAAGCAGGTATAACTTTAAAAAGCCATGGCCAATGAAATGCTACCCTTCTCCCTTTTTCCCCACTTCTGTTGACTAAATACAGCAGCACATGCCCTTTGAGGCGACCCAAGCACCTTAGAAATCGGGGGGGGGGGGGGGGGATGGAGGGGGGGACAGGGACACAGAAGCGACACAGGGTCTTGCAAAATCAATGCTTTTCTGAAGAAGCATTTAGTAGTCACTCAAGGTATTGCTCAGTGCTAAAGCTGCTACCAGAGGATGCCGTTTAGTGAGCTACATACCATCCTTGCACAAGGGAAGGCAGAAATGCCTTGCTCCCAAAAATGCTTCCTATCCTTCAGAATCAGACTTCTATGCACATATTAATTCTGAAATATGCTTTAAAGGTGCTTGAGAGAGATCGAAGGGATTTGCTTTCACTGGGAGATCCTGGTTGGTCCTAAATTTAAGCAAGACTCCCATTGCATTTAATGGAGAATAACAGACACTCAAGGGAATGATATATACTTGACCTATCCTAAACACAAATCATAAGTGTGATAGACATGTATGAGATAGATGAGATACAGAAGATACAGATAAGACAGACTCCTCTCATGGGATGAAATGAATTACCCTCTGGAAGCACTTATTACGTTTGTCTGATTGCAATGGGAGCTGAGGTTGACTAGCTTACACTTAAAAGTACATAAAAGACAGACACCTGTGTTAGAGGAGATGAAATCCACTCTTAGGTTTAAATTTGATTATAAAGAATTGAGTCAGCTGACACAATACTGACCAAGACTGATTGGGTCCGTGCACAGAAGGACAACTCCAACATTGAGCTGCAAGGCAGCTCCTGTAACTAGTTAACATGATGCTAAACACAATGGCTTTTCTTCTAAGGCATTCAGTCAACTCATTTTTAGCACGAACAGAATCTTTTACCAGACAAGGAATGCAGCTTCAGAAATATGGGACAGTTAAAAATGACACACCTGAGGGATTCATGGGGGAAAAAAACCCAAACATTTCCATTCTGGACACTTTAAAATACAACATTAATTAATACAAGATATTAATTCCCATTTTAAAATGGGAAATTACATATGTTCTGATGAACACATGAATTAGTGTTGAAATAAAAAGTGGAATTTTGCATTGCTAAATGGAATGCTTTTTTAAAAAGCTGGATGAATTAAATAAAAAATTGATATTTTGCCAATGTAAACTGACAATATTTGAAAGGATTTTCTGTAATATAATGTGATATTAGCCTGTATACTGTCATAAATTGTGTGAAGCCACCTTAATTTAAAACTGAAAAATTTTTGTTAACATAAGGACAGACAATGGAATTTTCACACATACTGAAACATTTACATTCCAGTACAGCTTACACATATGAAGATATTTATGTAAAAAAACGGCCATAGAATAATAAAGAGAAACAAGTGACAGCATTAATGCATGAATGGCATTTTATGTTTTGCTAAAGATGACTAACAAACTGAATTCCTATGGAAATATAGCGTGCCTGACATTCTCATACCTACCCAATGAGTTCCTAATGATTACTGTTATTACAATGAATACAAAATTAATGAATAATAAATTAAATCCTTACACTAAATTGATATTAGGAGCCTCTTTAAGTCATTAATTTTTTTGTAACAGTCAAGTCACAATCCATAATAACCTTCTGAGAATAACAAGTTACGGATTTAATTACAGATAAAAAGAAATATCTTCTATTAAAATGTGGGAAATTATGCCCTTAAAAATTAAAAATGAGCAGATGTGGGAATGAAGCAGCAAAGAATGTTCATAAAGTAAAATAATAATATAATAAAAAGGAAATTAGAATTTCATGTTTTTACTTGCAATGTTTTTCAAAGAAATATTTCAGGATCAGGATAGAAGATGAATTAGCCAAACATACTTATGAAAAGTTTGATTATTTTTTGATATGTCAAGGGTGAAGAAACTCTTTCAACTCTATACACAAAAGTCCTGTCACAGGAATCAAGCTAACAATCAAAATAAATGCCGTATCTAAATTTGGTAATCCTCACTCAGGATTCATCAGAAATCTAAAATATTAAAGTGAATTTTTGTTCACATAATCTTCACAGAAATCTTCCTAGAGAAAAGATAACTGTCAGCCACATAAATGTATGGCATTTTGAAACTTTAAATATCCTTAGAAGTAAAACATGGAAGATATTTTAGGTAGGCTAGATCTCTCTCTGTGTGTTCCCATATTTAGTGTTAGAGGCTCTGTATGCCAATATTTTAGGGAATTTGGACAAATTTCAGAACTCAAAATAACTATTTCCCATAAATCATATACATCTTGATTTATCATGATAAATACCAGCTTTAAAAAGTGGTGCTGAGGGAGTCACTACAGTAGACTTGCAGGGAGTTGGGGATGCCCCACCTGGATGTATTCAAGGACAGGTTGGATGGGGCTGTGAGCAACCTGTTCTAGTGGAAGGTGTTCTTGCCAGGGGAGTTGGCAGGTGAGTTGGAACTAGGTGATCTTTAAGGTCCCTCCCAATTCAAGCCACTCTGTGATTCTATGATTCTATGAACAGCTTAGTCTCAGTGGCACAGTGGTTGAGACCTCTGACTACCAGCTCCCTTAGTGCAAGGGCAGAACCTGCCTGCTCATTTTGGAACACATTCAAGAACTCTTCTTGAATAGATGTATTAAAAGTGCATAATGCACAAAGATGCTAGAAATATAAAAATTGAAAATTATACCATTTCAATGTGACTTTTTTACACTTCCATCAGGTTACAACTGTTTCTGAATAAAATTGTGAAGAATGGAAATCTAATAGAATTCAATGTATTTTCTTATGATTGAAGTTCAGATAAAAAAAAAAAAAGAATTTGAGAGCTATACAGAGAAAGCATAGCACACTTACAATCCGTTTCTATACAAATGGCCATACCTGGTTCCTGTAGCCATGTATATACATCTCTAGCAGTGTTCGAAAAGAAAAGACTATCGAAATCAGATATAACTGGCGGTTTTTGGTTTGGTTTTTTTTTGTTGTTTTTTTTTTTACATTAATTGCTTTCTAGGCATTACCTCTTTAATGAGATGTCATAAAAGTGTCAAAAGAGTGAAGAGTACCTTTAAATATAAAAGTTATAAATGTACTAACTTTAGCATGTGTAAACATCAACACAGACAACTTCTCCCATGTAATCATCTGGATGATGGTAAGACTTGACCAGCAATAGCTTTCACATCTCTGCAGGGATTTACCCCAAACTCAGGTTTACCTCTTGTGGAACCAGACTTTAACAGTGGTTTGGTGAACATATGTGAATTGCATGTGTTTATACAGAAGAGGAACTAGGGAGACAAAGGATGCTCACCAGCAGTAACAGTACATTCTGTGAAAAGCTGATAGCTATTACTAGATACATACCAAGAACAAAATTGAACTTATTCCTAGGGGTACCAGAGTTTGAACTTGAAAGTGTATACAAGTGATAGTGAAAACATTCTGTGAACTGCATGCTATGTTACTAACTATTCTGTCTTGATAGCTTCCATTTGAACTTCATTCCTTTTCTTAGTGAAGAAATCTGAGATGTAAACATCTTCTGGAATGAGGAGTCCTAGATACTTATTCCCTTCTGTCTAAAGCAAAGATTTATTTAACTGTATGGCGATATTCCACTAAGTTTTTTTAAAACTCTTCAGGCCAAGTTATAATTCATTTTGATACATACTCTTCTGCACATAAAGATATGCCAATTCTAACATTTGTGATTGCTTGCAGTATAACAGATACCAGTATATAACAGATACCAGTATCTAACAGATAACAGTATAACAGAAGACACCAAATCAGAACTCTTAAACCCTGCAACACTCTTTACCTACAAGCAACACACCCAGAAACCAATATAATGTGAAAGATGGATACGCTTATTCACACTGGCAAAGCATATCAGAGAAACTGATATGGTATGTACAAAAAAAGTAATAAATATGAGAACTTTGCCTCATCATGAGTTTAATAAGAACAGAAGATCAGCTTCTTCATCCATACTGTCACTTCTGGAAACAGTGACTCGTATCTCTGATATTCTAGGCTTCCCACATCTCCTGCTTTCACTTCCTTTTGTCCACTCTGCTGATTTCAGATGTTTAGTTATTCTGTGGGAGCTCTGCTGTCAGTAAGAAAAAGAGCTACGGATAGATGGAGAGAAAAAGGGACCAGAATGGAAAGGCAGAATCACAGGAGGACTGAGAAAACCATTGCAAATATTCAAATTCATCCATGTTAAAATCAGATTACCTGAAACGGGCAGATACCATCAAATAATAACTTATTTCCCTAAGGCTTAAAGAAAGCAAAGGAGTGGGAGCTGCCAAGATAGACAGTTTACTTGCTTGAAACATCAGCTAACTTTGAAAACATTATGTTGTAACATAAAATAACAGGTTCTACAGCAGGTGGATTTCTCAATTTGAAATGCACTAAAAATTAATGTTAAAAAAATTAATGTTAAACTATTTTTAATTTAACATAAAATAATGTAATAACCTGGTTGACTTCTCAGTTCTTAAGTGGAAATAATTCCTGTTTGAACATGCAAATCCATTTTACAGCCAAGGGTAGTAACTACACCCTGCATGGTTGATTTCAGCTGCACATTTTCCATTAATGTTAATGTGAGTTTCACAGCTATATCACTGCACATGGGTACAGAATATACCCTCAAGTTGTTAAACGGCAATGAAAGAAGGGAATGAATATGTGGTGATTCCCTGAAGAGGAAAAATGCCAGGGAAAGAAATGTCAGAAAAAATAACATAATACATATAATACACAAAATGCATTCAGAGGAAGGATGGCAGGAGTGGAGGGGGTGGGGGTGGGCGGGAGGGAGCACTTTCTGATCTCTTTTAAAAATCAGTTGTGTTCTGTGTTCCCTGCAACAAGACTTAACAGCCTCTTATAAAAGCCTAACCATGAAATACAGATGAAAAAAGCATCTTCTTCTCAATTAAAATCTGTTTCAGATAGACCTACTGCTCTTCAGATCTAGATTTAAAGCTTTATCAAAGCTGTATCTTTACCTTTCCTTTCCTTTTTCTTTTCCTTTCCTTTCCTTTCTTTTCCTTTCCTTTCCTACTTATCTACGTGCTCTGGATTAAACAGGGGAAGTTCAGGTTATATATAAGGAAGAATTTCTTTACTGTGAGGGTGGTGAGGCACTGGAACAGGCTGCCTAAAGAAGTGGTAAATGCTCCATCCCTGTCTTTTCAAGGGCAGGTTGGACAGAGCTTGGGTCAACACGGTCTAGGGTGAGGTGTCCCTGTCCATGGCAGGTGGGTTGGAACTAGATGATCTTAAGGTCCTTTCCCACCCTAACCATTCTATGATTCTATGATTACATGTAAAGTCATCAAGAATTAGAGGAATATTTTCATCAGTGCAATCCCTGCAGCTCCTTGATAGTGACAGTTCAACAGTTTGTCTGGCAGAGGTGACCAAGGTTGAAAACAATTCAGCAAACATGGTCCTTCTTCTTACTGCGATTACTATGGGGCTCCAGTCCAGCTCCAATGACAACCATCAAAATATTGCAGTTTTATATTACTGTGCTTAGGTCTAGGATTAGGACATCAAATCCTGATCTGTGTTTCCACAGTACATACCATTTCTTCAATTTGCTCTACTCCTAAGCACCCATTTAGCTGATTTTGTAAACTACGATAAATTAAATTACTCTGTATTATTAGTTCACTTATGCTCAGCAAAAACTACGGTGAAAACTGATTTCCACAACTTCTAATTACAAAACATTAGCTACCCGAGTATTCTCCAGCTGAGCAGATTAGCATAGATCTTCTCTGCTGACAGCTTTGACCTTCACTCCAGCAAACACTTGTCAAAATGCCAAAAGTAATTACCTGGCTGTTTAGGAAGGAGTAATGGGGTGTAGCTACCTACCTTTTCTTGTTACTGATCTAAAATGTCTATAAAACTTTGCAAAGAGGCACCCTCTGGATTTTGGCATACACATTTTTTCTCATCTGTCTTTTTTTTTCACAGACTATCAAATATTAGCTACACGATCTTCCTGCCAGCCAATCCTATCACAATTCTGGGGGACAGGCTAAATAACCCACTAGATGGATCTTTCAACCAAAATGATTTTATGATTGCTGTCATCCTGATTTTGTTGCAGTAATGCAACTAGGGAAAAATATATATATAAAAAAAAAAAACAGCAGACAAATTATCATAATTATACTATAGAATACCATACTGTCTTTCCTCTGAATTATCTTAAAAAATCACTATGCTACAGCTTTTTTCTTTTCACAAAAAGCCCTTTTTCTCTTTATATTTCAGATTTACACATAAGAAAACAGAGGCACAGTGAATTTACAGGTACTTCTTGAAAATATATGGCTAGATTAAATCTAGCATGTCCTGTTTATTTTAGCCAATGTAAAGCCATACAATTCCCTTAATCCGTAATGTTCAAATTTATAGAAAATATTTTCTAAAGAGAATTAAGGGATTTAACATGTTTTCCAGAAGACTACCTAATACTAGAAAGATTAAGTATTTGCAGATTATTACAATGGTCACTAATCTCTAAATCCTCATACAGTTTTTGTCAGACAATGGAAAACATCATCTAGAAATAAGAACAAGATCAAAAACCTATTAATCTGATGCCATCTTATCTTACCAGTCAGAATGGATATCTGGAGTTTAAGAAATCTCAGGGGGAAAAAAACCCTTCTTTGACCATAGATAGTCCAGAAACAAACAATTCATGAAAATCGAATCACTTGCCTTCAGTAACAACATTCTCTAATATTGTGCAGGTTATCAGGTAGCAGTGGCAGCTCCTGAAGTAGCCTTCAATTAAAAAAAAAGATGTCTCAAAATGAAGGACAATGTTAAAATACAGAACTGAATACTGCTGACAAGTGTGCCCTTGTGAGTACTGCCAACAAACTTCTCTCACCTTCAAAGAAGTCTACCAAAGCTCTCAAATAATTCCTTGTCCCACTGTCAAGGGCTCATTATTTCCTCTCTCAAATACATTCCTCCACAAGCTATCAGCAACAGAAGGTCATGCAAGTGATTATTTTCAAGATGGATGATACGTGAATCCTCCAGACCTCCTCACTAAGCCTTTTCCAGCCAGAAACCCTCCACCTGCCCTTTCATTCCAGGTCATGAATGAGTCCACCTCCTTCCCAAGATGTCATCCCATATATTGTGCTCTACCAAGAGAACAGATTGATACTGGGTTCAGGTCAGCGGCCCCGACACACTGTTACCAAAACTCTACGTTTCTGGAGAAATGCCTTTTCATGTCACTACTTTTGTCCAGCAAAAAAAGGATGACAGCCTGATTCTAAGATGATTCTGTGTGTAATTGATTTTGTGGGTCGGTTTTTTTTTTTCCTTGTGCTTTAAATAACAACTATTTTTCATAGAGCTCTGAAGTAGCACTCCTTTCTCTCACAATTATTTTTTTTTTGGCTGATATGAAAGCTATCACTTAAAATTACAAGACTGCTGATCATCCAATTTCATATATTAAAAATAGAATATTTAGTAACATCAGATAAAGAACATTCTCCTGTTGGTAGGAAGCAAAATATAATATTATCCCCTTTTCCACATGGTGGCTAGTGTTTATTTACAAGCATAGAAAGTTATTAGTTTTATCTTGTTGCTCCACATTTTGAAAAGTTAAAATCAATCTGTCTAATGGGTGGGAAAAAGTGTTCTTTCTAGGTAAAGGTTAGTTACAATACTATTTCACCTATTTTTCTTAAGTTTCTTTAATTTCTTAGTAATGCTTACATAATAAGTCATATATCTACCAAAATACATTACATTTGCCTACCTATTCTTTACATAAAAGCTGCCTGTTATGTACCTGCCTTAAGAGATTTCTTCTAACTGAAGCATTCCTAAACAATTTGTTTTAATATGCTTAGGGTATGATGTAAACTGAGTGCACTCAAGTGTATTGCACAAAAATATATAAAACTTTATTACAGGACTATAACACATAAGATCTCTGGAACTGTAAGCATTATTGTTGTATATGCCATATTGCATGTTTATCTTCATTTTCCTAGAAAATGCTTTCTTACTATAAAAATGCTAAATAGAAGCAATTTTGCTAAATAGTATGATGAAAAACAACATTAAGCAGGTTGTCTTGGATTTGGGGATTTCTGCTTGCTTTGCTTTAAATTGGACTGAAATCTAGTACAGGAAGTTTTTGATACCATGTTCATAATACCTATGGAGTACCCTACAGTACTGATACTATACAAAAAAATAATACCTTTTTGTTTCACACATTTGCAGTGTCATGGACATCAGTGCAGACATTTGCTGATTTACATCAGTTGAAGACAGTCCTTTCAAAATGTAAAGGTCAGTTTGAAGCACCTATGTAAGCAAGTATGTAGGAAGAAGTTCTTTACTGTGAGGGTGATGAGGCCCTGGCACAGGTTGCCCAGAGAAGCTGTGGCTGCCCCATCTCTGGCAGTGTTCAAGGCCAGGTTGGATGGGGCTTGGAGCAATCTGGTCTGGTGGGAGGTGTCCCTGTCCATGACAGGGTGGGTGGAACTGGATGATCTTTAAGGTCCCTTCCACTCCTAACCATTATGTGATTCTGTTTTGTTGGACTTGAGACAAAACCCCTTTGCACTTTAACTACGTGGCAGTTTCATCTTGCATTATCAGCTATAGGTGTGAGCAAGCTGATGGCAGGAATTTGTTGGGTTTTTTTTAATAATATTATACAAGCTAGTATTTATCAAACTTGAAATCTCTGTAAATTCACTCAATCTTAAATTAATTTTGAATTCTTAAAGAGCTTTGAATATGTTGCTGAAGTACAGTGTGAACGAAGGAGGCTTAAGTAGAAGAAATTTTGATTTGCACCAGAATACTTTAAGAGATCTAGCAACAGAAAAAGTTTTGAATATGTTATGGAGCAGAGACTACAGGTAGACCCTGAAAGCTTTCCACTGTATTAAGTTCTACAATCCTGAAATGAACCAATCTCCCTGGCATTATCTGCAGTGTCTATATATGTGACAGTCCTATCAACTATATCTACACATTTCTGTGGATATTAGTGATGGTTTTCTCTCAACTACCTTTCACCACTATTAGTTAGTGACAATACAACAATCTAAGAGTTCATACAGTTTATCTTTTTTCTTTTAATGTAGAAGTAATGTAGATAATTAGTTCAAAATTAATGTCTAATATTAAGACAGCTGCAACCAGGTTAGACAAATTCTACCCTCACTATTATTATGCATTCAGTTATATTACCAGAGGAATCTTTAAAAAAGTAAATTTTAAAATCACTATTAACCTTTAAGCCATGACATAAATTACTTTAATAGAGGACTTATTTTCATCTGTCATCATAGGCCTGACTATAGATTTCAGGAAAAGCAACTAACAGAAACAAATGAGTAGCTGCAAATCAACCTAAGCTTCAATTCTGGTCTTTCCACTGAAACTCTGCTAGAGCTATCTGGTTCAGGTATCAGCTACTGTATTCTAAAATATTAATATATATGCTACACCAATGGTGTGTCTCTATTTTAGTTTAATACCAATCTGATGGTTTTCTATGAATGGGTGTTTCTAAAAGGCATCTGAATGCAATGACATTAACCATCGTTTTAATTTATTGATGACTTAATCTAATTAATTGGGTACTTAAAGCTATTTAAGTCTTATTTTTCTCCCCAATTCTATAAAACTGCTAACTAGCTTTAGAGTTTCCAATAGATAAGAAACTCAATTTAGGGGTTTATGCTGCAACATATTACAGCGCTTTATAAGGTGAGCAGAAGGAAGTTCTGAAGTTTTCTGTTTCAACAGAAAGCGGTTTTAAAGCAAAAATATTTCTTTCTAAAATCCATCCTTACTAATCATAACAATGCATACCATAATTAGAAGGAAGTCACTGGAGAAGAGTCATAACCAAAAATAACTTGCTATTCTTCAGGACTGAGGCACATTTACCAAATGGCGGCACCCATCAGAATTTCTAAAAGTCATCCCATTTTTCAAAAGAAGAACAAGGTGGGAATGAAACACTATCTCAAAGCTTCATTAATCATTGTATCATTTTGTAGTGCAGGAGACAGTTCATATTCTGAAAAATCCTTAAAATTATGACATCCTTTATTCACCAGTGGAAGCATTTGAGGAAAATACTTCAGATAGATTTGATGGTACAATATGTGAAAGGGAATTAATCCACCACAGAGGGGCCAAGAGGCAGAAAAGGATTATGTTATCTAAGTAGACTTGAGCAGAGGAAATCGGGATTCTCATCAAAAGACTTAAGAGAGCTAGCAACACAAAAACAGCTGTCAAACTTTTACTTTTCACATTATAGACCAAAGAACCATAATCTTCCTTAAATGAGGGCAACGGTAAGTGAAATCAGATGGACATCACAGCCTCCTGGGTATGTTGTTCAAAGTTTCTGACAGACGCTGTCAGTTCACTTCAAAGATGAACTTCAAATTATTCATGGACACACATTTTGTTACCATATCAGACAGCAAGACATCTAATTGCATGGTCTACAAAAATCTAGATAGAGGGAAGGAATTCAGCCATAGACTTTCATCTTGCTTCTATTCACTTCATCACAGCTGAATTATGAATCTGACAATGACAGGCCAACGAATACTTTCAAAACAACCATTACTGCTCAGGGTTGTTGGGTAGAAAAAGGAAAACAAGACAGTTTGTCAGCATGGACATGTTTGTGACTGAATCAACAGAGCTCATCTTTCTGAGACTTCTCACAAGACATGCAAAACTTATGCCAAAAATCAACAGGGTTGTAGCTATTTAGAATTAACAAGAACTTCTTAGAGAAGACAACTTTTTATCCAGAAATTGAAGTTTCCTGCTTTTAATGATATAGATTCATATCTCCTGCACTGACAGTCACCACAAAAAAGATGACTGCTGCCATTACCAAAACAACACAACAAACATTGCCAGGTTTCATTATATCAGCAACAGAAGCCGTAAAAGGAATAATAAATTTCTAGATTACACGTACTTAAGTGAAATATATTATGCAAAGAACTTCTAACAGCTAACCAGCAATGGTCTAAAAAACATCAAAGGCCAGTGTTTAATCACAAGCCAAAATAACGAGAGAGAAAATCACAGTATTCTGAACTCACACATAAAATTACGTTTCTTGGGTTTTCTTCAAGTTCCTCTGAGACCATGACGTTTTAAAGACATGAGTCAATAATGTCTATTTGAAATATGCTTCCAGCTAAATACATGGATAACTAAATAAACTTTGCATAATCTTACTTTTGCCATTGATGATTTATTCCTCACTGTTCAGTTGTTCCTTCTCCTAATCTTCCTTTGCTACGTTTATACATTCTTTAAATATACACATTACATGTAACTGTATTATATGAAGATCTGAAGTTATATTACATGAAGATAAATCCAATAATAGTTCCCTCCTTTTTTTCCATTGAGAATATCTTATAAAACTTTTCTTGATAATAATGGATAATAACACAGAGTTATCATGCTTCTGTCAACAGTGCTGGTATGGTCAATACTCACTGGCAGGAGAGCAGAGTGAGCCTCTGCAGTGTTCCTAGAAATGAACAGTCAATTTAAGCTGCTTACCAGATCCTCATCACTTGTCTCACTAATGTTGAGTAAATTATCTTCCCTCTGTGTCGTTTTGTCAAATTTCAGACCATGAAATTAAGAGGTGTGCGAGCTTTACAGAAGTATTCCATAAATGTATGATAATCCTTATTTCTATTATGCAGCAAACTGGAAAGATAACCCACTTTGACCAATAAAAAGAGGACTGTATTTCGTGACTAGAATGAACCAGAGAATAGATATAAGTAATTTGCAGTATTTTAAACTTACATCTGATGTGCTAAAATTTGAAATTATATTTGAATGGGCTAATACAATTAATTGCTTGGAACAGCTGAAAAATGCATTCAAGTATTATAGTTTTAACTAATCATTTGTACTTGTATAGTTAGTGTTTTAAAATATATTTTTAGCACTTACTGCATAAGGAAATCAAAATTGTTCATGTCAGACTCTTAGACAGCCCTTTGTAGAGGGCTCAGATTGGGTGCATGACAAAACTGTGATTTTGCCAAATGTGCTTCAGAAATGGGAGAAGTAAACAATTTCTACATTGTGAAAGTGTAGGTTTCACCAGAAAAGCAAAAAAAAAACCCAAAACCAACCAACCAACAAAAAATAAAACCAAAAGCAAATGAATAGCTTAGTTAAAAGTTAGGGGTATTAAAAAAAAAAAAAAAAAGGACAATTTTTCATAATATTCTAATATATGTTTTAAAAAAATAAATGAAGATTTCTGACTTTCCACAATGGTCTATATTACAATATATCTTAGACATAAGCACCTCCATGCAGACCTATTAATACCCTAATACCTGGTTATGCATTGCATTTGGCTGTGCTATCTGTCCCGTACCGCTAACATGTCTACATGCTATGCATACATTCCTTTACTCTTCAGTCTCCATTTTTTTGTAACAGCCAAAATGTTGCATTTCAATACAATTCCAAAAAAGGTAAGCAAGACCCTAACGAGTAAAAGGATGCAGCTACACACAATCAAATGCTGAGTGTCTAAGCACATGACTTCTCTCCTACATCTCTTTTTCATGTGTACAGTATATATATGACTGTTACGGCCATTTGATGTTAAAACTATATGCTTGGAAAATTCAGAAGATTCTTCTTTTTGAATTACTGTTACTATACATGTCTTTCCATAAATGGCAGGATTCTGGAGTATAAAGCTAACTCACTGCTCATTACTATACTGACTATATTGCAATTTTATATTGAGTTATCTTACTGATAATTGTTTTTGATTTCTTCTAACCTTTAAACTGAAGAAAAAAAAATCCATATTCATTTATCTAAATGACGTCATGTACCAAGTGCAATTATTTCTAGAGCAGGTTATCTATGCCTAGGGAAAGTTTGTTTCTTCAAAATGTTGAGGTGAAATTACGCTGCATCTTTGAGCCTGTCTTATTAAACAGAAATAGGCCAGAGGACAGCTACTTGATGCAAGATTCTGTATTATGAGTGTCAAAGTAACCAGCTCTAGCAAAACGCTGGCTGTCCTGCTCTGTAGTCAAAGAGTAAATAAAGGTATTGTTAATGTGAGAAAGCAAGCTATTCACAATTTTAAATTACTCTGTTGTCAGCCTTCCCCTATAATTATGTAGCCCTAGAAAATAAATAAAAAAAAATAAAATCAAAACACACAGAATTGGAACTGTGGGTTATGGGAATAAAGTTTTATCAACAAGAACATGGCTGAAGGATTTTAGAGTGCTCTATCTCTCCTCAAGCCAGCTCGCATGTACACCAAGAAGAGATCTGAAACACCAAGAAAACACAGAAACAATTTTTATTATCATACTTCCATATTGCTGTTTTTTAATAGATATTCTAAGTTAGTCATCTGTTTGCCTAGTTGCTAAAGAGTCCCATGCCTTTTCTAACCTGCACATCTGTCAAGCTCCACAGGAAAGGATGGTAAACTTAATATAGTTCCCTATATTTAAACCTAAATAATGCAAAGAAAACAGAGTTTACCCATTTTGGTTACAAAACATATAGACTACATTAATAATAAGATTAAACTGCTACAGAAGAAAACTGTTCCTGTGGATACTGGTGAGACATGCATGTACTTAACATCTGCAAAAATAGTCTTGCTTTTGCAAATTGGATCATCTACATTCCCGTAATTATTATGGCATCTGATTATCTCAGTTTCTAAATTGTTTTTGTTTCTCAGGATGTGATGGATAGTGAAATTCTTCTGTCAGTTTGGTTGATTCATTTTCTGTAAACAAGTTCTGCTTTCAGAGTTCCTGGATGGATGGTAAGTTTCCTAATAGCAGTACAGCATGGAGTAATGTGTTCACCTGTGCCTACACTGGAAGGAAGTATGCACTTTTTTATTCTGCTTTGGTTTCCTTTGGTAAATTAAGCTTTTGGAATGCTTTTGGTCAAGATACTGCTTACACTCAAAATTTCTTATTATAATTAAAGCATGAAAAATGTCTTATCTAGGTATATATTGCTGTTGATCTTTTAGCTGAATTTACGTTTGGCTTTAGAGAGCAGCAAGTAAGAATTTTGCTTAAAATAAATCAACTAATTAGCTAATACATTGACAAGCTTCTGCAACCTTAATTATGGGTTAGAAAAGAAAAATTACACACTTTTTTAATTTAAGATGTTTGACAGCTAGATAGAGTTGTGAGGGATTGGTTTTGTAAATGGCAAATGCAAGGTTTAGTTAGAACAATATTATGGCCATGGCTCTGAGAGGAGCTGATGTAAGACTATAAACTTCTTTCTGCAGCCATCAAAGCCTGTATATTTTAATGTGCTAAACAAACAGAATGAAATACCTGGGATATGAATATACAGAATAGCTAAAATTACAATATAAAAGGTTAATTTAAGTTGGTGAATCTGTAGAACTTACTCTGGGGTGACACGGGTTTTGTCCCCAGAATCTCCCTACATTATCAGCAATATTTAAGTTGATGAAGTTGAAAACAACTACTCTGATAACAGTGGTAAGAAAAAAATACTGCTACATCTTGAGTTTTGCTGAAATTAGTCCCAATATTTCTACAATTATAAGTAGCTTTCTAGGAACAGGCCAAGACACATCAGAAACCTAAATTTTACAAGTTTCCTATGGACTTGCTAAACTTCAGTGCATGTCTGTTCCATGAACTTGTAAATATGCAAATTTTTGAACACATGTAAGCTTCATTATCTACAACAGGCAAAACTACAAACTGCATTCTGATTTATTTTGAACCTGCCTTCTGCCAGTTTCATCTGTTCTTGCATTGTAAAACTGCACAATCCTGTCCACATTCACTGTGCCATGCTGGACTTGATAGACCTTTCTCATACCATGTGTGTTTTTTTCCAAAGTACAGTTTCCTGCCTTGTTTCACCATTTGTTCTATGTAAGATATGTCATACCAACAGTCTTCTGCCTTTCTCTGTATCTTTCCATTTCAACCAGATCTTCCAAACCCTCTGAAGTATGAGAAGCAGCACTGTATGCCATGTTTAAATACATGCAAGAAAAAAATGTTGCTCCGTTTTCTATTTCTTGCTTAAAAACACTCTCCTTGTTCAACTGATAATGGAGACTAAACTGTTATTTTCATTAAATTACCCGGTACTACACTGTGTTCTTACTCCAGGACATTAATGGTCTATTTAAACCTGTAACTTTATATGAAAGGTTTTTTTTTCTCCATATGCATTTTTCACTAGTTTACAATTAATTTCATCTGTGATTTTGAGTTCAGTCACTCAGTCTGGTAAGGCTTTTATATAACTGTAAGATCAAATTTCACCTTTAAGACTGTCAATAGTTTAATATTATTAGCAGGATTTCTCATCATACTGCTCATTGCCTTTACCAACTCATTTACATGTTGAATGGCACAGTACCAGCAGAGGTCCTTCAACTTTTCTGCTATCTCTAGCCTGAGAAAACAATTTATTCCTAACCTCTGCAAGAAGCAGAGATTAATTGCTGATCCACCATGTTCATGTTCCACATTCCAAGAAACAGTTAGTTTCCTTAGAAACTTCTGGGCAAAAACCTCATTAAAAGTCTTTGGCAATCCAGGCAAGCTTTACCAGTTGCATCATATCTGTTGATCCCTTCAGAGAGATTCAACAGGTTTACAAGGCAGATCATTGTGATAAAAAAGACATATTAATTTTTTGAACATATATCATACACATTCAGGTTCCCATAATTTAATCATTATTGCTAATATTTCCTAGTTTTGACAATACATATCTATGGCTATTTGGCATGTTAAACCCTTTTTAAGAAAAACTGTATCACGTTTGCTACTCCCTAATCAACAGTTAGCAACATCTTTCTTCTACAGGTCTTGCGCAAGAAAGTTCTGGTATGGGAGCTAATGAAGTTCTTTCTATAACTAAACTGATCCATGGTGAAGCAAAAGGAGAACTTAATGGACAATCCTGGGCTCCCAGTGTGGATTTAAATTCACTTTTTTTGTTTCTCTTTTCAAGCAATTTTACAACTTGTTTATTCATGATTTTTAAAACATTAAAAAACATTTAAAATTGAGTAATTTGGAGGCAAATCGGTTAGCAATTTAGTTACTTCGCATGAATTATTTCTTGCAGTGAAAACTTCATAAGGAAGGTAGTTGACAAGTTGACAAGAAGCCAGCCAGAGTCCTTAGAACAGTGGTAGTTCCAGAAACACATTTACTTCCAAGATTAATTTGCATTGAAATTGCCTAAACAGAACACAAAGATATATTTCTACCACCTTTTGGTCCAGAAATCCAGGCTAAGATGTAGTAACATTTTTGTTCTCAGAAAAAGTGTTGGAAAAAGCACAGGTATTATATCCTCATTTACAAATAACCAATCTGGTGTTATGAGTCCCTGACAACACTGAACAGTTTTTCCTCATGTTAGGCCTTGACTGCAAGTCTTTAATTAATCCGTTTCTTTGACAAACAAATAAGTCTCAGGCAGTTTTTATTGACTCAGAGATGTTACACTTCAATTTCCCATATGTGCCACTCACCTCTGGACTGTCTCCCTTCTGAAATGTCAGTCTTCTGGGAGAATGAGATGTCTCTGTGCTGTTTGTAGTGCTACTGCTCATGAAAACACACATGTAGGAGGTTACAGTTTGTGAACAGAGGACAAGGACTTACCTGCTGCTTTGGCAACATCTGCAGTTGAAATGTTCTCGAGGTTTGAGTGCACTCTGAAGGTCACCGCTGGTCCCAGCACACTGGAAGAGATTATTAAAAAATGTAAGATTCATAACCAAGAGACATGGCATAATATTCCTTATCAAAATAGGTTTTTAAAGAGAACCTATTAAGGTACCATTTAGCCTTCATCCTTTTGCTTCATTAGCTACATTTGCATACATTTTTATACTTCTTGTGGTTTCTTATGTCTATCTTGTGCCTGTCTGAAAGAATGTCAACAATACGAACCAAACTTCAAAACAGAACACTCTTGTAAATAATACTCTTGCTATGAATATAGCAAAATGGAGGCACTCAAATTGTTATTCACTCAAGTACAGCCTAGATCATCGCTGGAATTCAGCATCCAAAGATTACATGTCATTTCAAATTTAATATACCTAACATCAATAAAAGCTTAGTCCTGTTGTCACAACTGTAAGTCAGAAGGACTGTAAAGAAACTCAGAATATTTATCTTGACCATGTTCTCCAAGAATACGTGTGGGAAAAAGGTTTTGGACATATCTGATCCAATGGCTGGTTTTGAACAAAAGATACCATAAAGTATTTAACTTTTAACAACAGGGGTAGTCACCTCTGCGAATACTTTATGAGGGAAAATGATGACTCTGTAATAACCTTTTTGGGTGTAGCTTGATAGTTCTTTATGGCATTAAAATCTGTAAGGCATTTACAAATTTACTGGTTAGCCAGATGAAGAACAGCACAGCAAACTACTCAGGGTTTCACAAAAATTTTCATGGTGCATTTTTAAAGAAAAATAATTCTGTATACGTAATGTTGCATTTATTTTCCACCCATCCTAATAATATCCAACTTAGATGCACATCTGATGAAAGGAATGAAGAGATATCAGTGCTGGTATCCTCAAAAGCTAAACTAAAGTTTATGATAAACATGAGAAAAATACACACATACATAAATATAGTAAATGTATTTCTGAAGAAAATTTCCAGGAGACTACAGAAACTGCAATATAAAGAGGAGGAGAGCACAAGGCTCAACAAAGACACAAACTGGTACTATTATAAAAACTTAATTACATACTATGTATTATGTGAGTTCCTAAGTTTTTATTATTCACATAATCAGTGAAAATAACTAAACTCATACTATGAATAATAACGTCTTAAAAGGTGAGGAACATTGGCTGGAACCACACTTGCAATGTGTTTTGACCTCCCATAGCTGTGTCTTATGAGAGAATGAAGTCTGGAAAACTTCTGCATAAAAGAAAGAACTTGAAAAATATTTCTGTTATAGGGCTTGAAATGAAGTATTAAATTATTCCTTTACTAACATGTTAATATTTTGTATTCATACAATGGAGAGCAGTTAATGAAGTGTGCTTAATAGTATCACATATATCCTAGACAGAAATACCTTTAAACTTTTCCCATTTCAGGGAGAAAAAAACTATTATTAACCATAAGACTTTGCTTTGAGGTCAGAAAGGGAATCAGATTAAGACTAAGAAGCATCCTTTTAATCTTTTATTAGCAAAGCATGCACTGTGAACATTTTATTCTGGAGTTAATAAGAACTGTCATTAATCAATCATTTTTCTCTAAATACTCTTGGGGTGGGGAGAGAAAGAGAAAACAGAGATTTTATTGCTAAAGGAGACTCCAGATGCCAAGCCATTAATGTACAAGAAATGTATTTTAATAATATTAGGAAATTATAAAGCATTTATCAGCATAATTTAAGTAATATTTTAGGTTATAATAGCCAACAATTGCAAAGTATATTTTATTTGAGATAAGTGCTCTACAAGAACTCAGGCCATTCCCCAATTCTGTCACTAAGACTCAGATAATCAGCCGTAAAAGGCATCAGGGAGTTGCACCATACTATTTCCTGAATATAACAAACCTTGTATTTTCCTTTCTGCTTTGCGAGCCTAAGAGAAATAATGATTCCTCTCTGGCTGTTCAGACATTTACAGTATAATTAGCAGTCTGCTTTAAATAAAAGCAGGCACCAGACTAGTATATAGTTGTTCCATGACAAAGATAGGGTGGAAAGAGAAAAACTTGAGATATTTCCCCCCAAAATCTACACTGCACAGTCCTTTATAGCTGAGAACATGGAACCAACACAAACTTTCAAGCATAGTGTAGTTACAGTCCAGCCTTATCAGCAAAGACATAGAAAGTTTCCTTCCCTTCTTCCTTTGCCTAAGTTTTTCTCTTCTACCTCTGGCCCAGAGCTTGCTATCCCCTCAGCTGACCTCCTGCCTTGCTCATTGCAGCTATGCACTTCACAGCATAATTAAAATCATAGAGATTAAAAGTGGATCATCTCAGTGATCCAGGTCAGGGAGTGAGAGGCGGGGATTTCAGAGGAGTGAAGCCTGGCAGGGATCATCACACTATTCTCTAGTGACTCCACCTGGATAACCCAGGAACACAACAGGATCCAAGTTGTGCCCATGTTCACATTGCCACAAGTGCTGCCACGTCTTCTTGCTGCTGATAAGAAAATTTAGGGAAATGAAGAGCAAAAACTGGGTGGGAAAAAAATCCTTATGCAAGTGGGATGATATTGGTTTAACACTGTTCTTGTGCAGAAAGAGGAAATCACAGTATCATTTAAAATATTCGCTCCTATGCTGCTACATGGGAAACTGTTTTTCTCTACTGTAGCAAATAAATGCTTGAAGGTAAGGAATCACCCAAGCACCACATAAGCACAGCTTCACTAGGAATATTTTAAAGATACAGAAAATAAGCCAGATCTCATCTCAACTTTTTGCATATCGGTATTATGCTGTTTATTTAAAAGCAAACAAAAGACATTGAGATTACTTGGTCAAAATTGCATTTCTGCTCAATGTTTTGGGAACTGACTGCTTCAGGAGCTCATAAAATGAGATTTTCTCATGGGGGGCTTCTGGCAAAAGCACTCAATAAATAAACATTTCAATAACAATAGATGCCCTTTGGGGAATTCCTCACTGTTCATTATGTGTTGGATGAGAACATTTAAACAAAACCAGTAATTATTTGACTGCAAAATATTTTTTAAAAGCCTTTTAACAAGAGGGCAACCAGCCTGAGAAAAGGTTCTAAGGTGTATAAAATGCATCCTTGATACTTCCTAACCAAGAACTTTAAATTAGATAGATGAGATGGCTTTTCTTCTGTGGCTGTCTGGCCTCTATTAGCCAGCTAATATTAATGTCATATATATATATAATTCTAAATATGGAGGCACTGTTTATGACCTGATGACTTGCAGACAAACCATTCCCACACATCAGGGAGGGTGCCAGCAGTGAGCAGAGGAATCCTTCCTGGCAGGCAGGTTATATCATGCCAGCCCCCCCCCCCCCCAGCTTTGTAGGTGTAAGCAATCAGAAATATAAACTCCAATGTCCAGGCTGAAACATAGACTACATCCAAGACCCGCATATGCTGCAACTGAGATTAAAAATGTTAGGTATTCACACTTTTAATCTAGAAAGACAATATTTTATCTCTTATTTTCTGTCTATTCCCCCCCCCCTCCAAGCTGTATGCTACTACAGTTACACCTATGTGTCCTGGGTTCAGCAGTCGCAGTCATTTTTTCTCCTTCTTAGTAGCTGGTGCGGTGCTGTGTTTTTGACTTTCAGCCTGGGAACAGAGCTAATAACACAGATGTTTTTAGCTGCTGCTCAGCAGTGTTTAGTCTGACCAAGGACTTTCTGAGTCTCGTGTTCTGCCAGGGAGGAGGGGAAGCCGGGAGGAAGCAGAGACAGGACACGTGATCCAAACTGACCAAAGAGGTATTCCATACCACAGCACGTCATTCCCATTGTATAAACTGGGGGCAGTTACCTGGAAGGGTGAGGATCACTGCTTGGGTTGGGCTGGGTATCGGTCGGCAGGTGGTGAGCGGTTGTATTCTCTTCCCTTGTTATTTCCCTTATCATTGTTATTGTTGGTGGTAGCAGCAGTGGTTTCTGTTATACCTTAGTTACTGGACTGTTCTTACCTTAACCTGTGGGAGTTATATTCTTTTGATTCTCCTCGCCATCCCTCCGGGAGCAGGGGGAGAAAGGGGGAGTGAGCTAAAGAACTGTGTGGCTGATTTATAGCTGGGCTTAAACCACGACACCATGTAAACTGGTAGTTGCCTCTTCTGACATAAGTGAACTTACACCTACCTAAATCAGAGAAGACTGTGAGCTAAAGCATCTGGACTGTACTATCATAATCACACTTATATTTTTTTCCTAATACTTTGTTATGATGCTTTTTTGAATAAAGGTAAGCAGTTCTGGCTTCAAGGCTAATAAACAGCAACTTCTCCCCATGCAAAATGTAAGGTCTGTTGCAATGACCTGCTAAATGTATTACTTGAAATTTACTGACTAATTACCCCCTCTGTTGGCTGTCACAACTTCTGCCTTTTTTTTTTTTTTTTAAATTTCAGCAATGTTGCCTTCAGCCATAATAGTTTAGGGGTTTTTAACAAAGACATTTGAAGCATATTGCAAATTGTCACCCTTATGTGCTGTTGTCTTACATTCTGTTTACTAGAGATGAAATAATTACAGTGTTTATACCAAGATGACTTGAAGGTTGATTGCTGATTTAATAATATGCCTCCCCTTGGGTTTATATTTCCCATCTGAAGGTGGGAGGGTATACAACCCGCACAGAAACAAACAATATTCTTTGTGCAAAATAGAAGTATTTCCTTTCATTAATTGTTTTACTGACTAACAACATTCTTCTGATATTTTGCCTGTCAACGAGTGATCTGAGTAAACAGAGCCTAAGCATGATCAATATGGTAAGGTCCATATCACTTTCAAGCCATAGGTTATAATTATATTTATGAATGACAGGATTTAAATCTCCATAAATTATGTACCAAGCTTTTCATGCCTGTTCTTCGCCCTGGCATGTGTATACTTTCATGTTATGCTATCATACAGAAGGTTTTCTGTGAAATACAGTCACAGACTATCATACCCCCTAGTGGAAAAGGATTTTAGAAACAAATGCCGACATGGCTATGTGTATTCTTGAAGACAGAGCTGATGCCAGATGGAAATGAATGAAGGTTGCACTGCTGTATTTTAAAATACCACTGTATTTAAAATAAAAAACACTAGCAGAGCACAGTATCTCAAGATTGGAGGAAGATGAGCAGATTAGGACTGAATATTTCCAACATTAAACATTCTCCTAATGACCCTATTTCATAAAACAGAGCTTGCCTTAATAAAGCTTAGATTTGAAATTACAGTCACTACTTGTCTATATGTTCATTTCAAAATCCTTTAATCTCTGGAGGTTAAGAAAAGCAATTAGTAACGCTCCAGAGGATTGTGCAAAGTAAATTTTATAGCAGTGAAGGTAATTGTCTCAGGAAATGTTTGGTGGGCTTGAACTAATGACTTGCAGTGTGTACACATTTCTGTGCTTACTGTGTTTAGGAATTTGAAGCTTATGTCCATTGTTTATATTGCACTGAAGCCTCCTTTTCACCTTCTCAAATTTAGAAAAATTAAAAAGCTCATACTGCTGTAAATGTGATATGTACAGGCATATAAACATACTTATGTCAAAGCAAATTAATGGGGAAACATACATAATTAAAAGAGGCATTTTTGTAATACAGTATGTACAACATGATTTACAGGCAAAGCAAAGGCAGAAAATTGCAGCTGGTCATTGTCATGTAATAAATAAATGGATTAAGAAATGTACCCTTGCTATTTTGTTCTTCTGTTACTCAGACCAGCTGTAAATTCATTGGCCACTTGATTCAGGTTTTCATCAACATTCTTGACCGCAAATGTTGACTAAAATTTATTTTGTGAAGCTTTGCATCATACTCTATTTATATTACATAAGCAGGTCTCTGACTAAACTTCAGACTCAGGAAATCTGTGAAGGATATGTGTGCTGACCTACTACAAAATAACTTCTCTGAACTGTTGAGTAGAGAATATTGATCATTACCCAGACTTAATACTAAAATGTCACACATCTTTCACTCTTTAATATCTTTACTGTTCAAAGATTTGCTTCATTTTGCACCTGAAGTGAACAAACACTGATGTACAGCTGTATGCACTCTCACATTTCTATTGACATGTATGTACTTACAGACTGTGATCTATTAAAAAAATCTTTTTTTACTTTTAGCAAACTGAGTTTCTTGAGCCCTTCTCTGGAAACTCTTAACATGCTCCTTAAACTGCAGAATGACACACAGTGTTCCACAACATGCTGCAATGCAGCCAAGAATATATTCTCTATTCATATTTATACCCTTTATATACACTAAGCATGAAATGTTTGCTTGCAACACTGTCTACAGAAACATGGTCCTCTACTAAATTCATAGCTAGCACGGAGAAAGAAAGTTAAGGATTTTTTCTACTGACATTACACCTTCTGTCTAACAATAACCAAGCACTAAAGATGAGAAAGCAAAATTTCTGCTAAGGGAAAGACATTAAATACAGTGCTCACCAGTTAGTGGTTGATTTTCTATCACCATTTGCACTTCATTAGTGTGGTTTACACCATGCAGCTGGGTGAGGTGTAATGGATAGACCACAAAGATTACATAGATTGACAGCTTCAGAGCAATCACATCTTGCAAATGTAATTACATGGAGACAAAACTTAGGTCTGGATTTGACAGTTGCAGCTCAAACTTACCTCTGAAAACTACATCTACAGCCTTCATAAATCAGGTAATTATTTGGACACCTTGTAGTGCCCTCCTCTCTCCCTGAAATGGTGCTCCATCAAGTCACTCCATGACTCACTCAGCACTGATGATCTCAGGAAGACAGAACAGGGTACTACTAGGTGTCCAAATAATGGAATGTATTCTGACAGACACACTACTGTCATTAGATTACTTTCAAGAGTAAAGTCACAGAAAAGGGACTACTTGTGCAGAAAAGGATGCGTTCCAAAAACAGCAGTTCATGTTTGGTGGGTCTCTGATACCAACCAATACTAAATGATGGACTTTAAATTATTTTGCATTAATGATTAATTTAATTTTAATAATTTAATCTATATGCATCAAAAAATGTGCAAAGTACACTGCTACTATTTACAGTGCAAAATGCAATGAAAGAGTATTTTAAAGATTTTACAACTCACTTCATCTCAGGTGAAGATTATTTTGCTAAACCTACAATTTAAATGATTTAAAAATAGACAACGTTCAATTTAGAGATTTATGCTATGCTCAATTCGTCCTATTTTTATTCTTCACAAAAAGCAACTTCTTATGATTACTCAATATCTATGAATAATTTGCAGAGTTTTAAAATAATTTTTCTATTAATCTGTCACAAGCCGTGAAACTTGACATTTTCAACATGCTGAGTACATTAAAGTTGCCAGCATTGCCCGCCGTGCAAATAAGGTTCTTAATTACAGCATTTAAAAGAACAAACCATACAAGTGCTATAATTCTTTACAGCAAAAGAGTGTGCAGACCCTGAGAGAGTGGGAGACTAGTTTCCAAATGCTGCTTAAATGTACAGCAATTTTTCTTTTACTCCCCAAAGATTTAAGCTAAAGGATAAACTATTTATATCATTAAAAAAGAAAACAACAAAAAACAAAACAAACAAAAAAACCAACCAAACAAACAAACAAAACCAAACAAAAACAAGAGAAGTTAATTATATTCTATTTTTCTATTTACGTTTTCATTCTCCTTTATACCTTAGTCTTCCTGGTACACAAAACAACAGAGTTTTCATTTTCAGACAGTAAGCATTCCATTTTACTGACTTCAGGTCTACTTACCCTCTGCACACCTGTGCTGTTAAGGGAGTCTGTAGCAATCACATACAAAATCTGCCCACTGGGACAATAGTCACCTTACGCTCAGTTTGCACAAGTGACTTTTAATAATTGATGAAGATCACGACTCATGTATTAGGACTTTTGCAGAGTTCAGCATGCTTAGAGCTTTGATAGGAGCCAGACAGAACACAAATTTATTTCATGAGGATTAGGCAGCACAACCTAAGACCAAAAACCCCAAACTTTGCTACAGCCTCAAATCAAAGAGCTACAGAACTGAGAACTACAACCAGAGCCTCCCTGCTTGCTCTCTTAAGAGCTTGTTTGCTGCTGCTTTGGCTCTGAGGAGACAAACTACATTTGCTCTTGAGCTTCCCCTTTCTGCTGTGAGGCAGGGACATTTGTTTTGCAAAGGAGGCACAAGTGGTATTTATTCAGCTCTTTTGGTTGCACCTACAGATGTATATTTGCTCCAACTGCCTTTATGGCTCCTAGGGAATACAAAGCCTTCACAGCCAAGGTCATGGTGCAACTCATAGGCCTGGATATGAGATATTTACCAGCTAGGGTGTAAAAAACTGCAGAAGAATTATTTTCTTTTTTCCGCTGGGCGAGCAGGCCTGTAATATTCATGCAATCCATCCATCCATCCATCCAGGTGGCAAAAGAGAAGAAAAAAAGTGTGTGTTTGATGATCAGGTAGACAAGGGCAGGAGGATCAAGAAAGGCATAGATGTAAGATTAATTTGGTATATTTCTTATGAGGTACTATTCTTTTAGACAAATCTTTGCATGATAAACTTTTTTCCATTTCTGATATTAGTTATTCTATTTGTGGACCAAGCTTTAGTTCAAGAGTGAGAATTACAGTTCTCTGTTTCTATTCTCATATCTGTCACCAAGTTCTGTACCATCTTAGGGAAAATCAAGCAAAGTGTCTTGAGTTTCAATTTACTCATCTGTAAAACGGCTATGGTTACCTGTTAATAATATGTGAAATGTTACATAAATTAAATGCACTGGCACATATTCAGTGACTTGCTTGAGACAAAGAAATATATCCTGCCTACACTATAATGTTATGAACTTTAATAAAGAAGGAATATGATAGCATTCTGAGTCACACAGAGAGATGAGTAGTAGAGAAATGCGAAGTTAAAAAAAAAAGATAGATAAACTTCAGCTCACTTCTCTGTAAAAACCTTCTCTTGAGTAGGGATCCATGAGTACATGGACATGTATCTGCAACACTGAATTTCATTCTGCTTTAGATTACAAAGGTGCAAATCCTCTGATTTAATGAGATGAAATGTTGTAATGTAAAGCCATACTTTGTATATTTTTATTTATAAGAGCCTCCCTAGATTTTTAAGTTCTTTCTGTTTTGTCACCTAGAATTCATAAAATCCTGAAGGCCAAAATCCTTCTTGTTATTTTAATGTATTTTTATATTTTTCTAGCAGGAATGTTACAGTGGAGAAGGCAAAATGATCTTTGTTATATGCACATTTATTAAAGAAAAGCACACAAAATATATTGTACCTCAGGGGGAAAAGCCACAAGACTAATGTAATGCTAAGGCTGAGAAATCACTCATGTTTAAGTAAAGGAGTGCATAGTTGAAAATTCAACCTTATTTTTGTTTCCTTATCCTCTTTCCCTTAAAAATTGATGTATCTTTAAATTATAAATTACTTGTCAAATAAGACAATATGTACCAGAAAACACAATGTAATTTCTTATAAAAGCCTGGATGCAATGAGTTACAGCAGTACATTTCAGACAATTTGTTTTCCAGACTCATTAAACCTGTGGAAGAAGTCAAGTTTGAATAAAAGTGGTTCCATTATTTCTGAGTTATGCTTTTATAACATTTTAAACAAGATTATGCCAAATAGCCTTAGTCAGTTGGTTTGCTATTTAAAATCATAGAACAGATGACAAATAGTGCTCAAGTTTTCTGAAAGGTATATCTTTTTATTGAGAGCAACCATAGCAAAGTTCAAATTTAAATACAAATGTTGCTTAATTTATGGATAATAAATGGAATGGAAATAAAAATTCAATCTATTGTTAGCTTATACTACAGCATCTTAAGGAGAGAAGAATGGACTATATGTTTTTTTTATAAGTACAGTATTAGAACATTCCTCTTAGTAAATCTACATGGCACAGATGGCAGAATCCAGGATCTACCAATCTAGGCAAAACATTGCAAGAATATTAATCCACAGGTGTTTAACATATAACACAAGAAAAGATTAATTACACTGAATCAAGGAGAAAGGAATCACAGATAATCTGCACAGTGGAGGGAAGTCTGCAAATACAAACCTAACAAGATACTGTACTACCTGGCCGGCTACTGCTCAGTGCTTAAATAATCCTCTCTCACATTATCCTGCCTCTCAAGCTGCCAATAATTTCCTGAGTTGTTCACATTTAGAGCATACATATACTACATGTCATAATCCATCAGCATGATGAAGTGAAAATAGCAAGTACTGTTCCAGTGTTAAGGTTCTGGATGACTGAATCTGATTAACTGGCTGATTGAGTTTTTCAGGTGTTAGAAAAATAACATGACAAACAATGAAAAAAACCTATATAGAATCATTAGGATACTACAGCCAATGCACATGCTCATAATAGGTGAGGCAAGGAGCACCACTCATCAGTCTGCCTGCCCAACACTTCCTATTTGAATGCACTTAAAGCTTCTCCAAACTTGGTTTGATTTTCAGACATCTTCCTCAATTCAAGTTCTTTTCACTGGGATGGTTGGTTGGCTTTTCAAATTGCATTTATTCCAGCCCAACTGTCTCAGCACTTCCTAAGAACAAGGATAATCATAGGTATTATTTGGTTGCATAAGGCCTTTTCTTTGAAAAAGAGGTGGAAAGTATCTCTAATCCTTCACTTACTTCAAAAGACACATTTGAAGCATGGCAAAAATGTGCTTGTAGGTTTCCTTAGGATAAATATTCAAAATTCAAGCTTGTTTTAGATTGCTGTTTACATAAAAATATATTAAAAAACACGTAGTTGATGCTAAGGACATAAGAGAGCATAATAGAAAAAAACAATCTTGTCTGTCTTCATATCTAGAGATGCAGTCTTTCAAAGTGTATTTCAAGAGGGCAACTGATATCCGAGGAATAATGGAGGTCAAGTATTAGAGAAGACCAGTACTTTCAGGACCTCAACTACATTTTTATCAGACTTCAGGAATGATGTTAGAAACAAGGTATGGAACTATAAAGATGTAAAGGTCATACTGCTACTTTGAATTCTGCCCGTAGCATCCAGTTCTGCCTCAGATTCATAGAAACATAGAATCATAGAATAGTTAGGGTTGGAAAGGACCTTAAGAACATCTAGTTCCAACACCCGCGCCATGAGCAGGCAAACTTCACACTAAAGCATGTCACCCAAGGCTCTCTCCAACCTGGATTTGAACACCACAAGGGATGGAGCATTCACAACTTCCTTGGGCAACCCATTCCAGTGCCTCACCACCATTACAGTAAAAAACTTCCTCCTCATATCCAACCTAAACTTCCCCTCTTTAAGTTTGAACCCATTACCCCTTGTCCTTTCACTACAGTCCCTCATGATGAGTCCCTCCCCAGCATCCTTATAGGCCCCCTTCAGATACTGGAAGGCTGCTATGAGGTCTCCATGCAGCTTTCTTTTCTCCAGGCTGAACAGCCCCAACTTTCTCAGCCTGCCTTCATACGGGAGGTGCTCCAGTCCCCTGATCATCCTCGTGGCCCTCCTCTGCACTTGTTCCAGCAGTTCCATGTCCTTTTTATGTTGAAGACACCAGAACTGCACACAATACTGCAAGTAAGGTATCACAAGAGCAGAGCAGAGGGGCAGGATCACCTCTTTCATCCTTCTGTTCACGCTTCTTTTGATGCAGCCCAGGATACGGTTGGCTTTTTGGGCTGCAAGCGCACACTGAAGCCGGCTCGCGTGCATTTTCTCATCGACCAACACCCCCAAGTCCTTCTCCACAGGGCTGCTCTGAATCTCTTCTCTTCCCAACCTGGAGCTGTGCCTGGGATTGCTCCCACCCAGCTGCAGGACCTTGCACTTGGCATGGTTAAACTTCATCAGGTTGGCATCAGCCCACCTCACAAGTGTGTCAAGGTCCCTCTGGATGGCATTCCTTCCCTCCAACATATCAAACGAACCACACAGCTTGGTGTCATCAGCAAACTTGCTGAGGGTGCATTCAATACCACTGTCCATGTCACTGACAAAGATGTTGAACAAGACCGGTCCCAACACCTATCCCTGAGGGACACCACTCGTTACTGGTCTCCAGCTGGACATTGAGCCATTGACCACAACTCTTTGCATGTGGCCATCCAGCCAGTTCTTTATCCACTGAGTGGTCCATCTATCAAATTGATGTCTCTCCAATTTAGAGACAAGGATGTCATGCAGGACAGTGTCGAATGCTTTGCACAAGTCCAGGTAGATGACATCAGCTGCTCTACCCCTGTCCATCAGTTCTGTAGCCCCATCATAGAAGGCCACCAGATTGGTCAGCCAGGATGTCCCCCTAGTGAAGCCAAGCCGGCTGTCACCAGCCACCTTGTTGTTTTTCATGTGCCTTAACGTGCTTTCCAAGAGAATCTGCTTCAAGATTTTGCCAGGCACAGAGGTGAGGCTGACTGCTCTGTAGTTCCCTGGGTCATCCATTTTCCCTTTCTTGAAAACGGGTGTGTTCAGATTCAGACTCAGTTCATTTGAAGGCAAGTAATTTCAGGCAATGTTTTTTTACAGACCAAATAACTGTCTAAACTGAGAGCTGACTTCTTGGACTGCTGAACACTCAGAATGGTAACTGAAGACAATGTGATCTCAGTATGTGAAGATCTTCACAGAAGACATTGAATAAATTATAATCTGGGACATCAGGCTGGGCAACTCATGTTAGCAAATGCTTTAAAGTTAATCTCTTCATGCATAACTCCAGCTCTGTATAGTCCTGATAATACTCGATACTTCATGTGAGTGAAGTATTATCAATTCATGTTTGTCAAGCATTTTGTTAGTGTAGTGAAGGACACCGTAGGAAACAAACAAACAAGCAAATAAAACAACAAACCAAACCAATATTTTTGTTATGCTTCAGCAACAGCACTAGTTAAATTTCAATTTATGCAATTAATATATAGTGCCCTCCTAGATGTTTTCCATTGAAAAATTCGATATCGAAATAAGCACACCTGTTGGTCAAGTTAGCACATCTCCTGAAGGGATAGTTGAGTTCTGAGCTCAGGTATTTTAGAAGGCAAAAATGACAAAGATGCCCATTAAGATGAATTGATGGAAGAAGCCAAAGTAGTAGATCAAAATGTGGTGAAAACAGAGACCTAGAGTGAGAGTTCTTCAGAGGCAACAGGGGAAGTCATACAAGGTTAAAGAGAGAAATAAGAAGGAAAAGGATAAAATCAGTGTTACTGCACTATCCATCAGGGAATGTGATATTCAGCTGAAAATCTCACTCAACTGGAGGCTGAGAATGGTAGGCTATGCAGTTTGAATACTGTGAAATCAGAATAACCTGTTTTCTTTCCAGACAAAGCTATTCAGCTAAGCTTAGTGACGAAAAGCCCCCTTAGCAATGTTCTCAGTACATTCCTCAAGTATGAGAACATCATAAAAATTCAGAAATCATTTATATTATCATCAAAAACCAAGTAAGTCATCTATGTTCTAATCAATGGGTTTGACTATGGATTCTGAGTGTCTTTTCCACTACCCTTACAGCTGAGCTTACAGATCGTAGTATTTTTATTATATTTGGATGTTTCTTGATAACCTCTCATGTTTGTAAGTTTACTATTTAATACATGAAGAATAGCAATTACATGAAGAAGGGCAATGCTGCAGATTGTGGAGTGGTAAAATTATTTTTTTAAAAATAAATACAAACCCTTTAGCATCACTATCCATCTGACTTCAATCCATGATACCAGTCCAACAATCAATCACATGGGGCACTGGACACCCATAATTAGATTATAAAATCATAACTATAGTCATTTTACGTCTGCTTGCATAATTACATCAGCATGCTAATATCCTTTTAATGGTCTCTAATGATGTAATAAGAAATAATGGAATTTATTTGACAGCTACATAACCATTAACAAAACATATTAAGCATAACTATTACTTCTATAAAGATCCAGGCTGTATCCAAAAGTGACAGCTAAAATGTTGGATTTTTTCTTCAATGTTGAAATATTTCTAATTATGAATTCCCTAGATCTATTTCCACTAATCTGCTTCACAGGGTGAGCAAAGTTTATGTCAGTGCAAACTTGACAATAAACCAACTGCTGAAGTGGACTGAATGCACTGGGAGCCAAGCCTAAGGCTATACTGTGAATTGCAACCTATCCCTTAAAGTTGGCAGAATTGTGAAAGTGAGAAGATAAGATAAGCTGGTTACTACCATGAGTCAACTAAACAAGAATATGGGAATCAGTAGGAATCCATAGCAAAAGCAATTGTTCACTTACCAAACTCCAAAGCAAGGGAAAAAATAAAAATATGAGGAAGAATGAAAGATATTTCCAGACAAAACTAACTAAAGGTAATAATACATTTATCCCTTTAAACTCTTTTTTTTTTTTTTGAGAAAATACAAGAACTCTTAATTGAGAATTTAAAGAACTTCAGAACTCACAAATAGCCCTTTCTCCTCAGTTCTTTTTATGCTATTCTTATTAATGAGACGTTTTTGTCTATACTTTCAAATTAACCCAGTGATTCTCATTAACATAGAATCATAGAATAGTTAGGGTTGGAAAGGACCTTAAGAACATCAACTTCACACTCACGCATGTCGCCCAAGGCTCTCTCCAACCTGGATTTGAACACCACAAGGGATGGAGCATTCACAGCTTCCTTGGGCAACCCATTCCAGTGCCTCACCACCATTACAGTAAAAAACTTCCTCCTCATATCCAACCTAAACTTCCCCTCTTTAAGTTTGAACCCATTACCCCTTGTCCTTTCACTACAGTCCCTCATGATGAGTCCCTCCCCAGCATCCTTATAGGCCCCCTTCAGATACTGGAAGGCTGCTATGAGGTCTCCACGCAGCTTTCTTTTCTCCAGGCTGAACAGCCCCAACTTTCTCAGCCTGCCTTCATACGGGAGGTGCTCCAGTCCCCTGATCATCCTCGTGGCCCTCCTCTGCACTTGTTCCAGCAGTTCCATGTCCTTTTTATGTTGAAGACACCAGAACTGCACACAATACTGCAAGTAAGGTATCACAAGAGCAGAGCAGAGGGGCAGGATCACCTCTTTCATCCTTCTGTTCACGCTTCTTTTGATGCAGCCCAGGATACGGTTGGCTTTTTGGGCTGCAAGCGCACACTGAAGCCGGCTCGCGTGCATTTTCTCATCGACCAACACCCCCAAGTCCTTCTCCACAGGGCTGCTCTGAATCTCTTCTCTTCCCAACCTGGAGCTGTGCCTGGGATTGCTCCCACCCAGCTGTAGGACCTTGCACTTGGCATGGTTAAAATCAGAATCATAGAATCATAGAACAGTTAGGGTTGGAAAGGACCTTAAGATCATCTAGTTCCAACCCTCCTGCCATGGGCAGGGGCACCTCACACTAAACCATGCCACCCAAGGCTCTGTCCAACCTGGCCTAGAGCACTGCCAATGATGGAGCATTCACAACTTCCCTGGGCATCCCATTCCAGTGCCTCACCACCCTTACAGTAAAGAATTTCTTCCTTATATCCAGTCTAAACTTGCCCTGTTTAAGTTTTAACCCGTTACCCCTTTTCCTACCACTACAGTCCCTAATGAAGAGTCCCTCACCAGCATTCTCATAGGCCCCCTTCAGATACTGGAAGGCTGCTATGAGGTCTAAACTTCATAAGGTTGGCATCATCCCACCTCACAAGCGTGTCAAGGTCCCTCTGGATGGCATTCCTTCCCTCCAGCATATCAACCAAACCACACAGTTTGGTGTCATCGGTAAACTTGCTAAGGGCACACTCAATCCCATTGTTCATGTCACCAACGAAGATATCTGTACTCTGAAATCTTTGCAGTAGTCTAAAAAAAATCCGACCTGTGCTGTTACTTTCTTATAATTCAGAATTCTTGTAGGGAAAATTGAGACTTGAGAATTTTACACCAGGCTAATAATTAGCTCGTAGTTCAAAGTAGACTAGTATGTTATATTTATACCCCTTTCATAATCTTTAGCCTCAGACTTACTGGCAGATTTTTCTATACAATCTCCCATAAAAAAAACCCCAAAAAAACCAAACAACAACAAAAAAAACATACACCCACAAAAAAAGACTCCGTAAGAAAAAGAATACTTTTACTTGCCAGTAAAATAAAATAATCTAAATCATCCATGATGCCTTAAGTTGTATTTCCTGAGAGGCCTCATTCTCACACTTTGAAATGTCAGTGATGCATTAGGAATAGCGATGACATCAAGTTTTTCCTGAAACCTGTCTCCAAGAAGCCACTCGGAAGCTAAACAGGGTCTTCAGATTCATAAAGTTTGCCACTGGTAATTGTGCTGTGATGACAAAAGAATAAATCCAAAAAGTCTTAATTCTTTACTTGGCAAGGCTTTTTTCTAAAGCTTCTACTGCTGCTACATCTACTGGCCAGCTCCTCATTTCTTTAGTATTTCATGGGTCTAACTTGAGCCACAGCATCTCATTTTCTTGAATTAAGAAAATTTTTGGATGAATTCTTCACTCACTTGAGATTTGGGATAACCTTCCCAAATAACAGATTTATAGAACATTTAAAAATACAAAATACTTTTTGAAAATATTGTGGTGATAGACAGAATGCTTAGTCTTCTTTGGAGTTACTATAATTCATATCACACTTTTAAAGTACCATACAAGTACTTGTAGTACAGTCATATAACTGCATATTAATAGATGCAAAATAAGCAGCTTCCCCAATGACATACGTCTAAAAAAAGAGAAAAGGTTGTTCATAACTAGCTGTATCACTGGAGGGATATTCTTCATTAGAGATAGAATCTATAGCCTGCCAATTGCAATGTTGTGATTTATCAAATGATAAAAAATAACCAAAAGGCTTTAGGCTAACAATTAGAAAGGTATGTGAAAGTGCTCTTGTACTGTAAATGAATGAACTTAATGAAGCAGAACCAGTTGATTCCAGCAGAGAAATTGTTCCATGGGATTACCCCTTTAAATGTGCAGCAGACTTTATCTGCTAATATTCCATCAAGAACGCAAATTCTCTCTACAAGGAAGACATATAATATCATTGGGTTTTGCTATTTCAAAACTCAGTTTTCATAAAAAATGCATTTTGTAAAATACAAGCAGAAAGGCATTCAACAATACAAAGAACTGTTTTAGAAAAAAAAAACAAAACCAGGAATATTTTCGTTCTATACTACTAAGGCTAATATGTCTGGTATTTGACAGGTTTCTAAGAATACTTTCTCACCAGTAGTCCATTTCTCCCTACATTTACAGTAGTAGGAGAAGTAAATCTTTTTTTCAATAAAGTAATAAACACTTTCATTAAAGATGAAACATCTTCAGACTCTGACTTAAAACACAGTGTTACAAAGGAATCGAAGGTTAAACAAAAGCTGATGGCAGCACAAGCAACACTGAGAAAGATGTTGCCCTTCAGCAACCTGACTCATGGGCCAAAATAAGCAGCCCCAAACCTTCTGAAACATAGGCAGGAACTGGATGCTACCCAGACATCAGTTATTTTCTGTGCACCAAGATGAGGCTTCTTTCAAGCAAGCTGTCAAACCCTCCCACAGCTGACCCTTCTCTTCCACTACTTTTCTATCAAACTAATTTTATCTTCTGTTTTAAAAAGGAAGAATTCAGTTTTATGAAGTAAATGTTCCTACCCAAAATGATTTCAAAAAATCTCTAATCTAAATTTTTTTTACTGCGTATGGCAAATCATAATCTCCTAGTTCAGGAAATCAACATGCAAGCACCAATATGGATCATAAGGAAAACAGTAGTTCACCATAGCTGAACTTCCTGAGATTTGTTAAAATGAGTAGCTGACCAAGCGGCAAGACCTAGTGTGCTATATGTCAGACTCAAAGCCAGGAAACCAAGTTCTTATCCATCCCTGATGTAATTCCCCTCAGCAACGCTGGCTATAATGACCCTTCACAGGACTTTCCTTACCTAGAAACTGTTAAATAAGGTTGGCAATATTTTTACAGCACTTGGATTATTTTTCCCTACAGAAGCTTAGGAAAATTTCAATCTTTAAATTTTTTTCCAATTTGTTGCTGTGTGTAGGGGACGTTATAAAGATCATCATGATATTCTTTATTGTCTATTGCACACTCTCATTAACTCTGACATTAAAGAACAGATATTTGCTTATAAGACAAACTATTCAAAACCAGTGAGAAATCCAATAAAATAAAAAGGGGCAAATTCCATGTACGTACTTGACATCATCGAAGGCACTCATCTGCAGCTTCAGGATATCTGCCACTTCCTTTATTAACTCCAAGCCCTTTTCGACACTCAGGGGGCTGTTGAAAGGGAGCAAGAAAACAGAGCATTACGAAAATGGAACTCATCAATACTTGAGAGGCTAAAAGTCCCAAAAGAGTTATCGCCTTGGCCTCTTAGAGTCTGAAAGCCACCACTAACTGTATTCCTGTCACATAGTGATCATGATACCAAGGGAATTGGGATCAGGTGCTTCTTCAGGCATGATGAATCACCTGAATTTTCCAGCAATAAGACAAACAATAAGGTGTAAATGGAATTGTTAGGAAGTGTAATGGGCCCATGATGCAGCAACCAGTTCATCTCAGTCCTCAATAAAAAATGTAATAAAGTAAAAGGACAGAAAGAGAGAAAAGGATTGACAAGACAAGGAGGGAAACAAACAATGAAAGTCAAATTGCAGGCTCAGTATCAAATGGACAAGGGAAAAGCGTATTTTTAAATTCATTAGTTTTTAAAATGAATCTTCACCCAGTGAAGGGATACAAAATTATTATGGATTTGAAAGTAAACAATGGAGTAAGGCATACAGTCCAGAGGACACTGATTAGATACATAGGATTTAGTTTGGTGTGTGGATGCACTGCTGCAGAACTCGCTTTAAATCTTTTTAACCTTTGTCAATGCCACATTTACATTTTTTAATTTAGAAAACAGGTTGCAATCAAGCCTAACACAAGAGGACTGCTATCATCTTAAAAAGCACTTATCTAGATGCAAAATTTATATTTGCAAAAATTTCAGGTTATTGGAGTTGCTACAACTCTAAAGATACATTAAGAACATTCTGTTCCTAATATACAGATCATAGCTTGTTTAGTTGTTTTTTGGTACTGTGGAATCAAACCCAAAAGTATTAAAAAAGTAAAAAGGTAAGGAAATGATAGAACAATGTCCAGTGAGAACAACAGATACAACATTCTCCATCTAAATTGTGATTATAGAATTATTCTCAACATTATAAAGTCCCAAAGACCATGAAATTAAACTTTATGATCTTGATACTTTTCTAACGTATGCCATGGTAATTCAGAAACATCTTTGATGAGACTAACCTAGGGGAAAAAAGGTTCCGCATTTTTTCCTTCAAGGATTTATAACAAGTAGGAGAAGGAGATGTCAAAAAAGTATGTACTATTAGACATGATCTTTTCAACTGGACTAAGGGGAAAAAAAGATATTTTTTTATTTCAAAGCTCTGTACCTAGGCTGTTATTTCTGCTTCATAGTGAAAGCTTTTTAATCCAATCTTATATCATGGTAATCATTGCCACAATTTTATTTATTGTCTGCAATGAGCACCGTTTATTTATTTATTTATTTATTTATTATACTGAGTTCTGTATACACTGCCCTAAAGGCACCTCTATTTAAATAATGGGATGTCTCAGGTGGATCTAGTTTAGAATGGAATTGCTCAGCCTCCCTTCATGCTACTAACCCAAAATGCTCAAGAGACGTCCTGTCACAGAAGCAGAGGTAGCCCCTCAAGGCACCAGATAAATTTGGAGTTTTTCTAGATGTCTAAGACAGAAATCTTCTTGTTGAAAGTAACAAAAGAATCTGATTGTTTCTGTAATGAAAAAAAAATACTATAGATTATTCATAAAACCGCTATATTTCAAGGACTGTCAGTGAGTAGAAATGTGATTAGTCCCATCACTATGAAAGCAGATTGTCACAGTGACTCAGGGGCTTATGTGTTAATTAAATCTTTTCTCCCAAAGATGTTGGCTTAAATTTTATGGAAATGATTGGTGTCAGCAAGTGGGCTTTTACTGAAATAGCAAGTTACACAGCAGTGCAGGCAAAGTCTGCTGCATACATTGGTGTCATTTTTTTACCAAGGGAGTTTTATATGTAAAAGTTCAACCTCCTGCTTATCCCTCCTTCCCTGAAAAACTATTCCTCAGCTTCAATAACAAGGTATGCTGCTACAAGCCAATGCAGTGACAGCCATGGGGGATGTAATCAGAGCATTCAAATTCTACAACAGAGAAAGAATGCTGAAGAGAAAATAGGGGAGAAAATGGTTTTGGAAGGCCATTCTTTTGCAAGTCTGAGCATCCAGGAGTAGTCCTAGTAACTCTCATGCAATACCAAACTAAGGCACACAGCTTCATGAATACACATGCATTTTCTTAGGCTAAGAAATTGTCATTCATAACAGCTCAGGAAAGCTGCAGAACCAGTACTCTTTGGTACCAGTACTATTATTTATCACACTACCACATTCAAGGATTCACATAAAAATTATTAATTTATAACACAATATTTTCCAACACATTTTTTCCAATTTCTTAACACTGATACATACTGGTACTCTTTATTACAGTTCTGTGGCAGTTGCATTATAGGAGAGTTGAATATTCAAAACCTTTCCCTAAAAATGCCAAAACATCATTCTATGCACTATTTCTGCTTTGCTTTACTTTAGTGCTGCATTTTGCTCAGCATTGCATGGCTTGCACAGTGATTACCTTTAGCTTTGTTTACATAGAGAGAATACACTGTACATACAAGCAGTGTTAACCAAACTAGCCTGCTTTGCAACCGCATCATGCATCGACATCATTCATCTGATTTCAGGTTTCTACAAGGACTGTTACCAGAAGACAACTTGCAAGCATCATCTGTACTCCTGCCCTTGGTCCTCCCACAAGTTTCCAGCGCAACTACACACTCCTCATGCAACAGCCACTATTTGTGATTTTTCACATACTATGCTTGGTTTTCAGCTTGAATTAATTCAAAGGGAAGTCTTACGTACACCAAGAAAGAAAGACAAAAAAACAGTGGTTCAGATAAGGAACAAATAGTGAGGTAATCCAGACAGAAATTGCAATAGTCGATGATGCTGAAACTATTTTATCAAGACCAAGGACGTGAAGGAAAGCTAAGGGTGGAGGTAGGGTTCACACTACTTTTTCTGAGCTTTCAAGATGGTCACTTCAATTCTCTATAAAGGGGAACAAGTGAGGGAAACCTTTTTTTGGTAACGGTCCTTACTAGCACTTGGAGCCATATGGCCCAAAGTGATTCCCCGGGCTATGGCCGCTCAATTTCAAGACATGCCACAACATGAGGTCCAACTTGTGCATTTTCTCTCAGGAGCCTATGCTAACACATTTCAGTACCACAGTAATGGTGAACTCTTAGAAGAGAAATCACAATTTATGCAGGCCTCAGAAATACAAAGCATGTGCCAGAAAAAACAAAAGCAGCAGCAGAACACTTACTCATGGAAGCTATCTATGCTTTTCAAGTTTTCTTAAGGTTGGCCGTCACTTTTTGCATCAAATAAAATTAAGGTCTCCTGTAATATCTCTTACAGTTCTTCTTGATTTTACCACTACATTTTTTGATTGCCTTGAAGGCTTCTGACCACCTTTAATTTAGATTTTTGCCTTAGGAAGAATTGACTGTTGGATGGCATAGCCCCTTTTGCAGGTGACAGAGCTGTTGCCAGCTGAGATCTTGAAATAGTGGTTACTTTGGGTTTCCTACCTTTCTCTCATTTCACTTCCTGTAGATTTCTCTTTTGCATTTTCTTTCAAGTTAACCGTGCTATGATATGATAATAGCAGCTAAACCAAAATGTGATATATCTCACAGTTTAAAATAATTCTTTTGAGGTCCTTTTTAGGTTTCCACCTCCAGTTCTCTACAGCTTAGAAGATGAAAAGACAGTTAGAAAATACAGAAAATTAATTTATAACTAACTTCCTTCCATTGCTTTAACTTCTAATGCCATCTCAATCCGTGAGTGATAGCCTAAATATTATTTTTCAGTTGACAGAGTAAGACCCTACTGAACCAGAAGCGTAACTGTCTCAAGGTCTCTCTCTTATTATTTGTAGAAAATACTTTGTTTGACAGGTCAATGACAATGAAGACATAAATGGGGAATGGAATATTTCCATTAGGGTTTATGTAGATACATATAGTTTTAAAGTCTGATAGAGTCATCTGCAAAATATTTCACAGCTGCTTTTATTTAATCTCACTTTTCAGGGCACAGATCTTGCACTGGAGAATATGGCTTATATCTCTGCTAAGAATAGCCAGTGTTATATGGTAGAATTATATTATTCTTTCAGATGAAATGACTCAGGGCAATACTCTGTTGTCATGATTTAACATCATGACATAACCATGAAATGTTCCCTATATATTTTTACCACATGAAAAATAAATAATCCAATCCATACCTACTTGTCTGATCTAAAATAATCATGAACCAATCAGGTCCCTATAACTTCATCAGGAATTTAGTCTAACAAAAAAAAATCAGATCTAGGCTACAAAAATATTTTATTTAGAGATTAAAATGAATATACAGGAACAAGTATCTCTACTGAGCACTTCTGAGAAATATGTGTAACCCATTTAAATGCTCAGGAGTGGACTTGGGAGCTCAACTTTATGTAATTGTTTGTAATTTTTCCACAAAGTGTACTGGACATTGAACACAGGAAAATTAGATTGCTTGGTGAAAATAATATTCTGCATCTTCTAATATCTAAATCTCTCCCAGTGAGAGAGCTGAAAACAGAAATATTAAGGAAGATTCCACATATAAAGGAATTCAAATAACAGAACATCAGATGATAATTTTCCTCTGTTATTGCTTATTAAAGATATACTTTTTCATTTGTTCAAATTATAAGAAAAATACATTTATGAGGAGCCATTTCTAAAATCTGGTCCCAGAAATTTGGCACAAATCGGAACAATCTCATCAAGTGATTTTCTTCCCAGTCACTGCTACAAAATATATAGCATTTGCTAACCTTTTTTTTTTAATCTGTCTATACAATCCCACTGTCTTCAGTGTTTTTATACATAAGTGAGAGAATATCTGCTGCTGAAAAATTATGAATGAGGAACAGACTACGTCTTCATCTGGAAGAGATCTATCAAGTTATTCTGGTCACGACATCTTCCTGACCCTCAATTTCACTATCCGTAAAAAGAAGGCAACGATACCAACTTTCTTCGTAAGATGTCTGGTATTGTTATATAAAAGACTGCTGTTATTTGACCTTCATCACTTCTAGATCTAAGAATAGAAAGACCAGCATTACTGGCTTTCTCTAAAGACAATATATATTTCTCCCTATCAAATATGGAGAAATAGTAGTAGAGAAAAACCATGAAACCCAAAAATTAACTTTCAGTTATCATAAAAACTTCCCTCATTCCCCTACCAAAAATTTTGTTCCAAACTTTTTTGGCACAGGCAATCTGACTGGTTTTAGAGCACATCTTGCTAATTTTAGAGCATATTTAGAACATCCTGATTCAGGTAAAGTTAACTTCTCCCTCGCTGGGGAGTTAGTAGCCATCCAGATGCCTGGAAGGCAGCTTTGCAGATGCCAGGAAAATGGAGCAGGAGGCAAGAGTCTTAAAGACCGGATGTGCCGTATGAATGGCCAGTTAGACCGCTCCAAAAAAAGAGTAGTTCTGAATTATTGGATGTTGATCTCAATACCAGTACATCTTCATGCTGCAGTTATAGGAACAATGCTACAAATGGATGCCATGTTTCCAGGAAATTCCAAAGATAAACTACAAATCTGATGAATGAGAACAACCACTTTGAATAATGGAATGTCTATTTTTGACCTGGACCTAATAATTTACGCATTCAAAGCTCAAAGCTTCCCCTTCCAGTTAAAGAACAAGAAGGAAACATGTAAATGAATGAACAGGAGGAGTTCTTCAGAGAGTAACACTGGCAGCATGGACAGCTCTGCATGTTGAGTTAAATGGAGCTCAAATTCTAGTAAAAGCCAGTGGGCAACGTCAAAGGCAACAAGAGGAAAAACAGAAGCAAACAACGATGAAAACTATATGTTCTGTATTCCCCTACATGCCTGTCAAAACAATCCCATCAACTGATCCATTTTGATGGTGAAAAATCTGATCCAGTTATACAGATGGCTTGATTGCTGACATTTGCCAAGCCTGCTCTGAGCCCAAGGAGAGCAACATGTAGCCCAATGTTATGCTGAGGTTGTCAGTCTCACAAGCAGTTGCTCTCATTTGCTTTTCCTCCTCTCCATTGCCAAGCGTCTTCAGAAACCCACTTACTGAACTCTGAAATGCTCCCTTAGCACTATCACTCAAATTATGCATTGTCTTTACCAGACTGTACATAGTACCCTTCCAATACTCTGTTTAGCAATTGCAATGCAGCACTATAATGGACATCCAGTCAGCCCTGTCAGATTAGTTCAATTGAATCATTTTCTGCAAAAATGAAGAATAATCTACAGTACAGAAATAGGCCTGACGCTGGGAATTGCACTCCTTAAACCTAAATGTCAGCCTAATCCCTGGTGAAATCTTAAGTAAGGTAGGGTTCAATCCAGCTAAAATTTGCTTAAAACAGGACAGAGACAACAGAGGCCAGTTTGCTGTTTCTAAGAGCACTAAGTATTGTACTAAGTATTGCACTAAGTATTGCACTAAAATTGCAAGGTATTTTTGCTACAGCTTGAAAGCTGCCTGAGTGCTTAACTACAGACCTCCCAGAAGTATCAGAAAATGTTTTTTTTTTGTGGAGGTAAATACCATTCTCACACCCAGCTTCTTTTTTGCTATCCAAACTCAGGCACAATGGCATCTACACTCCACCTATATTTTTCCTCACGGTTCAAAATGTTGACTATGCCTCTGTTCAGCTTGAACAGTATTGAATCCACATTTCATCCAGAGGAAGGCAGAACCTGAACCCAGGGCCTAGGAATTTTGGGAAGAAGATATTTTTTACTTTGACTAATTTTTATTTTAAAACCACTTTCAAAATTTATTAAGGTAAAATGCACACATCCTGGAGAAGTTTGAACCAGCAGTCTTCCTTCCTCCTGAGTGCTGCAAGAGCCATGTTCTCTCATGCATGTTGTCTGTCTTCCTCTGTTGCTTTTATGTCTGAAGATGAACGACTAGGCCATTGAAAGGATGAGGGACAGTGCTACCACTCAGGGTTGGTACACAGAACACTCTCCTAGGATGTGGAAGTTAAAACTGCTCAGACCAGCTTCAGTTACATCTTTTCCATCTTCTGCTTCATTTTCTACCCCCTGCAGTAATAAGCAGAAGACAGGCAGAACATACTATGCATGGTGCCTTTCATCAGAGGAGCACTAGACACACTGGATCCCAGAATATCCTACTTGTGTCTCAGTGAAACAGGGAGATACCTTGCAGCCTGGGCTGTCTTCTGGATTCTCCAAAAGTCCCTTCTAATCAGTGGAAGAAACAAGGTGCCTAATAATCTCCATATGTGGGTAAGTCTCCACTTGTCTCCTGGGGACCACAGTGATGTCAAATGAAGTGGACGACATCCCCATCCCTGAGGACAATGAGCAACATCCAGTAGTTCTAAGTTTGGAACCAGAATGAGGCCATCTGGCTTTCATCCTAAATTCTGAAATTACTTCATTTCAACTTTAACCTTAGAAATGTGTCTTAAAGGAAAAAGGCATTAACCACATGGATAACAAGACAGACACCCAACATTTTTGAAAACAGAAGCTAAATGGACTAAATCTGTTGAAGAATTTCATTTCAGTAATCAACTTTAACTAAACAATGATGGGCACATGCGGATTAGGCCCTGCAGGTGAGAGTGGAGGGTTAGAACTGTAAAATTCTGTCTTAGGTCTTTACCCCACAGATTCATGTGTTATTAAAAATAATCTACCAGAAATCCTAATTTGACAATCACCTTGATGGGTTCAGTGAGGATCAGTGTCTTATACTGATGCTATTTCACTCTAGAACCTAATCTCAGGCTTAAACTGACGAACAATTTCGCTGGACCTTCGTACCTCTGTAATTATTCTGAGTGTTCATGAAGTTTTTTAAGTTGCTCACATAGCAGACACATACAGGAGCTTCTTTCATCTTGAAGATTTTCTTTTCCTCTAGTGTTTTTAAATATTGAATTTTAAGAAAGATGCATTCTGTAGCTTCAAATAATTATGTAAGAAAGTTCCACCTGGACATTTTTGAATAATGTTTCAGTGCATTGACATCAAATTGGCTTCCCCTCATTGTAAGGGCAACAGTCTATAACAGTATCACTTTCTTAGCATGTAGCACAGTCTCCTTAGTACTGCAGAACGGTGGCATTTCATCCTTACATGAATCTTATAGAACACATGAATATCATGTTTCCAGATTGGGTTGATAATCTCAGCCATGCAATCTATTTTCATGTGCACCCACCGCAGTGCAGCCTAGGCAAAGAACAGAGATCAGAAATTTGCCTTATACCCTGCAGCAAGAGTATTCCTTCAGAAAATAAAGAAATAAGATTATGTTATAATTCTATAAACAATTAGTTAATGCGATTATGTATATGCTCATTACTTGTAAAAATCTTTCACTTTTAAAAAAAACACCTGCTCAACTTTTGACCTCAGTGATACGTATGAGACTGGTTTGTTTTTTTGGAAACATGGCAGGGAAATGGTCCACCGACTTCAGGATTTGCATGCTTTCTTTTAAATTTTCAAGTCTGAAAATATGAGGTACTGTGCCAAGGGTAGGATTCATGTATCTTAACACAGCAAATCTTTTCTTCAAAATTTTCCACAGCCTCATAGCCCAGACTATGAGGAATTTTAAGAATACTTTTTCTTTTTTTAAAGAAAGAACTATTTTTGTTAATATCTATTATTCTGTCACACTTGTTCCAGCTGAATTTCATCTACCATTGTGCTCCTTAATCCCTCAATGTATTTAAATCCATCTGGAATTTTTCTAAATCCTCCATAGTTCTTCCTAGCAGAGACAATTTCCCCATGGGGTACCACTAATCTTTCTACACACTGAGAAGCAGCAGTTCATGACGAATCTTTCTCTCATATCTCATAACCAGTTCTTAATCCACACTGACACCTTGGCCCTTGCTCTGTGACTCATTCTCCTGAAAGTCAGTATGAAGAGCATCCCATTTATCTCCTGTTGATTTAAAGGGTAGGTGCAACTTGCAGTTTTGCTGCAATAGCAGCTTTTCTGCCAGGAGAGTCTGATGTATCTCATCAGAAGGTGATTTGCTCCTGAGGGTCATTCAGGTGTGATGCTGCCATGAAGGAGAAGAGAGGGTCCCTGGCCTGGTGTTCTGGAGGTCAAGGCTCAGTGCCCTTCAGATATAGTCAAGACTTAAAATGCGAATAGTAGCTTATCATTGATGTGATTTCAGAGTTGGTGATCACAGCACTTCTTTGACTCAGAAATGCTGAAAACAAGTTTAGGAAATCTTTTATTTTAAGGAGAGTTTTTTGGTTTTGTTTGTTTATTTAGGTTTTTTTTTTTAATTTCTCTTTTATTATCTGGGTTTGTTTTGTTTTGGTTTTTTTTTTTTTCTGTGGAGTTTTTTTTTTTTTCCTTTTTCTTTCTGCTAAGATTAGTAAATATTTTAACAAGCACCATAATGGGAGACTCAGCTATTGAAATATGAAGTAGAAGGATGTGAACCTGTGAAGCTCTTTGTGTGCAAATTCCAGTAGTAAGTGAACTATGGGAGAGCTGCTCATGCCGTCACAATAAACAGAACCTTTACCATCCTCAAGAGAGTTTCACACCCCTCTTCCCTATGACTCCCGTGTCCCAGGAACTGGCTTCATGGCACTTTCCAGCACATCAACACCACTATTCTTTGACTTGGAAGGTCACTTACCAAACCTCCCGATCTGGCTGCTAGCTACCAACATCTGAGCTCTGCGCCCTGCAATCCAGAGGAAAGATGTTGCATTGGGAAGGGAATAAATGGCGCATGATGTCATCTACACATGCTCTATGGAGGGAGTGAGTGCTCCTGCCACTTCAGGTAGCACATGGCATGTCAAAGAAGACATGGCAACACAGTGACATGACTGCCCCACTCTCATCAGGTTGGCAAACACTGGTATAAAGCTACTGAATCCATCCTTCCTAACCTCCTACTTATCTTTTCCAGACACAAAGAAAGTCTCACTCACCACAAGAAAGATGCACATTATATATACAGTGGAGAAGAAACTGAAAATTAGAGTGGTTTGCTCCAGGTCACAGAGGAGGTAAGTGACACAGCAAGGATTATTGGGAATGCTTGAACATCAAAGTAATTTATAGTGTTGCCATCAAATTCTTTCTGAACCTACCAAGCCAAAAAAAAAACATTTAGACACCAAAACTGTATTTATTCCTGTTGCCTGGAAGTGTCCCTGAGATTAACTCATCCGATAATCTATAATGAAAGTCCTGAGCACTGATGCTTCAAGTCCATGACATTACAACAGCCTGCCTTGTCTGTCTGAGTTTGATTCTTTTGTCCATGTTTCAGTACAGTTTCATACCTCTTGAAGCACATATCCCCAGTAAAGGCTTAGAGGAGGCACGTATTTCAGCATTAAATGGGTTTAATTTGGTTTGAAAGTGGTTTGTGCCTTAAATTTAGGTAAGTAATGATTAATTTTGTAAATTCATAAAGCAACAAAATAACTTCTGAGCACACAACTACCCACTGGATTGTCTGAGAGCTGCCTGACTTCACAGCTGTTACTGTTATTGTAATCATTTTAAGGACACTGAAATTTTATTGCATTGGGCTGCAGATTCATTTTTCTATGCTTGCTTTCTCAAAGGCTTTATTAGCCATAAAACCTTTTAAAGCTTACTTCTGTTTTGACAGCTCAGCAAATTCCCACTTTCCACAATTTTTTCCCTCTTTTCTCACCACCCGTAAGTGTGAATTTAAACCTCTTAATATAGACAGATACAAGTCCAGACCAATTTGTAACACAAATGACACTTGCCTAAAAATCAATGGCAGTGGTCAGGCTATGAAGGTCAGAGGAGATAACAGCATCATGGAAGCATGAGAGTGACAGAGAAGTCGAGAAAGATCAACTCTCTAGAGTTATAATGGGAGTGTGACACTGTGCCAGCCTGTACTTGCATTACTTCAAACATGCACTACCTCCAGCTGTGTTAATAGCAACAAATTCCTACAGATGCTTTGTCGCTAGCAGAAGCACAGAAATAATGACGAGAATCTGAGCCATAATTGTGATGTTCTCTTTTCTGAGGCTGAAATGGACCCCAACAAAGTACTCCCCAATGTATTTTAAGCTGAAAGTTAGAAAAAGCACTGGAGTCCATTTCTCATGAACCCTGAATCTCTGATGCAAAACAGCCTTAAAAATGCAAAATTGTTCTTTCTTGTCAAACTACTCCTACTTACTAGTAATTAACTAATGAGATTGAGGATAACTGACGATACAGATTTTAACTCACTTCCAACTTTTCATTTTTTCCCTTCCTTCGTATCTTCTCCCTTCCCTGAAGGCAATTTCCAATTGGAAACTGGATACCTGGACCAATTTATAGACTCTTAGAATCAGAGTGATTTGGGTTGGAAGAGACCTTAAAGCTCATCTAGTTCCAAGCTCCTCTCGTGGGCAGGGACACCTTGCACTAGACCAGGTTGCTCAAAGCCCCATCCAAGCTGAGTTTAAACACTTCCAGGGATGGGGCAGCCACAGCTTCTCTGGGCAACCTGTTCCAATGTCTCACTATCCTCATAGAAAAGAATTTCTTCCTAATGTCTAACCTAAATACATCCTCTTTCAATTTAAAACCATTTCCCCTTGTCCTATCACTACATGCCCTTGTAAAAAGTTATAATGCAAGTGATTTATATTAAGAATGACAAAAAACATCCAACAACCTAAGAGCCACCTTATGAAGTTCAACAAGGACAAGTGTAAGGTCTTTCACCTGGGAAAACACAATCCAATAGTGCAGCACAGGCTGGGATCTACCCAGGTGGTAGTAACTCCACAGAAAAGTACCTGTGAGTCCTGGTGGATACAAGCTCAAAATGAGTGAACAGTGTGCTGTTCCAGCGAGGAGAGCCAACAGGATACTGGATTTCATCAACAGAGGCATCAACAGTAGAGATAAAGAAGTCATTATCCCCCTCTACCCAGTGCTTGCCAGGCCACACCTGGAATACTGTGCTCAGTTTTGGTCCCTGCTATATAAAAAAGATGTGGTTAGGCTGAACAAGGTCCTGAGAAGGGCCACAGAGATGATAAAAGGATGGAGAAGCCTGCCACGCAAGGAAAGGGTGAGAGAATTGAGTTTGTTCAGCCTTGAGAAAAGGCTCAGGGGAGACCTGATCACCATGCTCTGGTATTTGGCTATAAAGAAGACAGACTCCCTTTTTACAAGGAGTCACATGGAAAAGACTGGGGATAATCTACAAGTTACTCCTGGAAAGATTCCAGTTGGACACCAGAGGAGAATTATGCATAATGAGGACAATCAGCTATTGGAATAATCTCCCCAGGGAAGTGGTGGATTTCCCAACATTGAAAATTTTAAAACTGATTTTTTACAAAAATCAATCTCCATACTATAACGAATGTGCTACTCTTTATATTATGGCATACCTTCTTCAAACAAGTGTTAGTGGAAGGCCAGAATACCTACTTGAAAGACAAATTAAAATATTTTCTCAGGTCCAATTTATTCTGTGTTCTGAATTAGCCCTCACTGATTTTCTACTTACACAATTTCATTTGTGTGAAATAAATAAGTTTTAGAGGAAGATTAAAATCACTCTGATTTTTAGTGGTCAGCATTTACATTGTGTATATGTTATCTGTCTTAAGAATTTAGGAAAAAAAATAAGATCAGGCATAAAAATTAAATTATGGCATTTTTATATCTGAGCTTCCCAGGATTGGGCAGAATGGTACTTATGAAAAGCACTGGTAGATAATAGGCTGCATTATGATTCATTTTGCTTCATTCCCAGGAATCCTGATCTTTGGCTTTCTCCCTCTCATTCATTTCAAAAGCTTAAAATTCATGGCTCTTTTATAATGAACTACATGATAATTACCAAAAAACCCACTGTGAAATACTAAAAATATTGACCATGTTATTGTGAGATATTGCAGGATCTCAGGGTTTTAATGACTACCACTGTTTATAAAAACAAAGCACAGCTCCCAGCCCCAGCCCTAGGTCAGGAATACGTAACACGCATCCTCAGTGATTAAAGGTCTATAGCCTGCAGCCAGCAGAGTAACCGGGGCCTGCTCACAGAGATGTTATGGAGTATCTGCACCATCTGCTCTCCCAAAAGAGCTGATGTGTGAGACCTGAACAAGGAATGATAACGTGGCACAGAAGACACGGAAAGACAGAAATTGGAGTGTCTGGGAATGTCTGCTCTGGGAAACTAGGCCAACAGCCATATCTGTTCAGCTAAGCAGGGAGATACAAATGTGAGCTAGTCCTTGTGGACTAGCTAATCCTGGGGGACATTAGGCAGTCCTGGGGACTCCAGGCACAGTCCTGCAATCACCTATTGCCTTTCATTGGTTCAAGGGACCAGAATGATTCCTTGCCACTACTGTTGCTAGTGCGACAGATCACCTGGTCACTAGCTACATCAATTGAAATTTTTTGCTCTGGATATTCTTCTAGAGATAAAAAAGCAAAGCTGGTCTCAGTAGAAAGCAGAGGAAAACATCAAGGAAGTGAAGCCCTAAGAGGAGACAAATATGGACCCTCGGAAGGATTCTTCTCTTGTGTAAAGTGACCTACATCAGCAGGTAAGAATCATATTCTGGGATATTTCAGCAGATTTTGGAAGCACAAAAGCTAAGGGCAACAGAAGTAGAACAGACTATCATCTTATCTCTGCACATACAACAGATAAGAAGAAATTCAATATATTCAAAGCTGAACTTTTGTATTGAACAAAACACACCAGTGTTCATGCTCTCTATGGCAAAGCTACAGTAACTACCATGTTTTTTTTTTGTTATTTTCTTGTGCATGAATAAAAAGCATGAAGTACCATCTTCCTATGGGAATATGTAATATCAGAATTAAGGCAGTGAAGCAGTAATATGCGGGGATATGATCTCTGTCACTTTCTAAGTATCACAAGGAAAGCAGAAGATTAAAAGAGAAAAATGATTTTATGTCTAGGAAACTCTGGGAAGATGAATAATTACATGTATAGAGTTAGTCAAGGAAGATTCCAGATCTGTGGCTCTCCACCCATTACAGTGCTGAGACACAATGACAGAATTGTCTCTACTGGATAAATTCATAGACAAGTATTTTCCACCCGTATTATTTAGGTAGGGGATCAAGCTGTGCTATCAGAGGTAAAACTTTCGTCTTTAAGATCAACAATGGACATTTATGGAGCTTACTTATTTATACAAGGGTAGAGACTGTTAGGGAAAGTGACAAAGTGAGGGATAAAAATTTGCATTTGACTTCATTTTTAATATGAGCAATGCTGTCTCTGTCTCTTGCAGATCTTAACAGCAGCAAGAGCCTTTCTGTTTTATGAATGTTAATAATTTCTTTTAGTTTTTAAGGCTAGTTGTAGAAGTTCAGTAAAGAATATGCACAAATGTTTTTCCCTTGATAAAGTGCACTTGCAGGTAGAATAACAATTTCAAAGAGGACACTGAGATATGCAGAGAAGGTCAAATTAGTGTTTCTTTTGGAATATATGTATTAAAAGACAAGAACATTTTGCTATTATTTCCTAAAAAAGATCTGAAAAGCTTCATGGAATACAAAAGCTCACCTTCTGAGAAACAGCAAGACCTTCCAAAGAACAATAAAACCTATTAGCCCTGTTTCACTGCTGTACATATTATGATTAATTTTCTCCTCTTTATTTTAAATTTAATTTTAAAATGCAATTAAAATGCACTAAATATTTTAACCTGGTAATGAAATCAAGTAATGAAGATCATAAAAATACAATTCTTTAAGGACTTGCCTAAGAAAACTGAAAACTTGGGGAATAAACTAAGAGTTCTGCACAACCCAGCTTCTGGGGCCTAACCTGAACATGATCCTTCAGAAAGCAATCATTAACTGCAAAGCAGTACCATTTATCACCTTTACAAAGGTGGAGAAACAATATCAAGCATTTGGAATTAACCTATCCCTTCAGCACATTAAATGGGTCAGACTAATCACATTCCATGGCAATTTTATATTATGAACACAACATCCATTTTCAGCTTTTTCACAGCATTTGAGAAGAATACTAGCTACCTCAAATTAAATGCATAGAAATACATGTATGATGCAATTAAGTTAACACATTGTGAACAGATTTACTGCCTACATATTTTTTTTTATACAGTCTGGAATCAGGAGTTAACATATGACAAAATACGAAATATCCAGGAACTGACTAATACAACAGTGCCAGAAGTTGGCTCACAAGCTAACAGAGCTGTCATGAGCTGTCTGTGGTCTTGCATTTACATTAAAAACTTCAAGCACGTGTATTCTGTTAAATAACAAGAGCACAGGTTCCTCTGCATTGGGTGTCCAAGCATGGCTTCAGAAAAGCATGACTTGCCTTCAAAGCTCAAAAGACGGATAAGCAATGGAGAGATGAACTTTCTACTCTCAAATTAGGATTTTTCTTAATATATTTAACTACTTAATCTCATACTTAAGAAATTGCACCAGTTTGACTATTTGAACTGCTGAGCATTCAGCAGCTTGCATTTAGTTTTACTGGAGGTGGTAAGAACTACATGTTCTGGAAAGCCAGGCTTTGGGTTTCCTCATGAGAGGCTCAGGAGGCTAAACACTGTTTAAATGTTTTGATTGAGGGATCTTGGCCCTTAGCTTAGAGCATAACCTGACAGATAAATGGGAGTGTTGGCATTTTTCCCATACCTTAAGAACTAGAATTTCAGAAAATAGGAAGAGTTTTTTTGTCCAAAGGCAAACACTCCTCTGATTTGAGATCTCACACTGACTCAATCCTGCTCCATAGTGGAGAGGTATTTTATAACTACAGCCAAAGTAGCATACAGATGAAAATAACATCCTCTAGATAACTTTGTTTTATAAGATTACTTTGGAGTTTCCTTGCTAAAATTAGCAGAAACAGTTCAAAGCAGTTACACTGAGAAAGAAACAAACCTCTTTCACACAAATCCTACAGTGGTAGAATACCAATTTTTTTAAGGCGGAAAGAGCAAAAAAGTAAATCGCTCAATTTGATTGGTTTGCTGGCATAATAAAGTGCTGAAGCAGCACAGTGGAGGATTTGCTGGACAATTTTCCCCACTGAAACTGTCAATTCACTCTGAAGCTTAGTGCTGATGGATGTTATGGATTGGTATGGATTGCGCTGCTCCAACCATCTGAAAGGTCACTCAACAAACACAGCAGGAGTAACCTATTGTTCTTGCCACTGACAATCAGACTGCTGTTTTGACAAGTCTTTATCACAAATCTTTTCTTCAAGAATCACATGGAAATCTTTGCTTTGTGGCACAATTAAAAGCTGGCACCCTAGGCGTTCACTGAAGCAGTCTTAGAGCTCCTTGGATCACACTGGCAAAGCCATAGAAGCCCAAGAATCTCATACTGAATCACACCTAGCATCTATCAACTATAGCACTGAGTAGAACCATAGAATCATATAACTGTTTAGACCTTTAAGATCAACAAGTCCAACCATTATCATAGCACTGACAATAAACTACTAAAGCATGCCCTTAATCACCACATCCATATGGCTTCTGAATACTTCCAGGGATGGTGTCTCCGCCAAGTAGGGCAGCTCATCCAATGCCAACTCACTAAAACCTCCTTTCAGGTAGCTGTAGAGAGCAATAACATCTCCCTTCAGCATCCTTTTCTCCAGGCTAAACAACATCAGTTCCCTCAGCCACTCCCCATGACACTTGTGCTATGGACCCGTCACCAGTTTGTCTAAAATGCTCTTTAGACACACTCCAGCACATCAGTGTATCCCTTGTAATGAGGTGCCCCAAACTGAGCACAGTATTTGTGATATGGCAAACTGAGCACAGTATTTGTGGCGTGGCCTCACCACTGCCAAGCACAGTGGAACAATCCCTTTCCTAGTCTTGCTGGCCATCCCATCCCTGATAAAAGCCAGAATGCTTCTCGCCTTCTTGGCCACCTGGGCACAAGCTACCTCATATTCATAGCTGGATGACCAATATGCCCAGGTCCTTTTCCATCAAGCAGCTTTCCAGCCACTCTTCCCCAGACATGTAGCATTGCATGGGGCCGTTGTGACCAAAACGCAGGACCCGGCATTTGGCCTTCCTGATCCTCATACAATTGGCCTTAGCCCATCGATCCAGCCTGTCCAGATCCCTCTGTAGAGCCGTCTTACCCTCAAGTAGGTTAACAATCCCACTCAAGCTGGTATTGCCTGCAAACTTACTGAGGGATGCACTCAATCCTCTCATCCATATCCTTCATAACGATATTAAACATAACTGGCCCCCGTACAGAGCCCTGAGGAACATCAGTTGTGACCAGCTGCCAACTGTGTGCATTGGTGCAGGTGCTCTTCAGCTGGGCTATTGATCCTACCACCTTTTTGGGAGGAGAAGCCCTAATTCCTATATGACCATTCTCAGGCGCTGTCATAGTTTCTAACACATCAATAACACTAGTGTCTTTGCTGCTGCACGGATCTCCATCTCATACCTCCACTGAGATGACAGACTGAAGGACCACCAACACTCAAGCATTTGCATGCCACCCCAGGCTTATCTCTAGCTAGCCTGGTTTTATCCCTTTTTCCTTTCAAAACTAATTTAAAGCTCTTTTCAATGAGCCCTGCTAACGCCTGTGCAAAGATCCATTTCTCCCTTTGCAACAGGCCTGTTGCCAGCAGGCCTGCTGTCATATAAACTGACCCATGACCAAAAAACCTCCAAGTTCTGCCAGTATAATATTTTTAGTTTAATCTTTACAGTTCCATTTTGAGATCAGCTGAAAAGAACTCAAGCTATTATCCCCAGTGTACAAATATGTTGGACTACTTTCTTTTCTCACCAAAAGACAGCTGTTCCAGCTGTAAAAATGAAGTTTTTCTAAAAAAAAAAAATAAAAAGTGTGGCAAATAAAAATTGATGCATTGAAACTATGACCTATTGCTTTATGGAGAAAGAAGAGCACCATACAAAAATGTAGTATTGGCTGTAGTAGACCATACAAAGATGTAGTCTGGAAAATAAGTAAGTACCTCTCATTATATTTTGGCATTTCATTATATGTGCTCAAGTTAAGAGTGGATTAAAAAGCCCACATAAATCTAAATTTTAGTTTTATAATTTTAAATGTGCTAACTGCTGCAAGAAGGATACTTCAAATGTTTTCTAACCGGCTGTTATAAAGATTTCATACCTATCTGTACCTCCAGCTTACTCTTTATTTAAAATAGAGAACTTCTAAAAAGCATAAAGATCTAAACAGAAAATCACAGAATCAGGTTGCAAAAGATTTCTGAGATCATCAAGTTCAACCCTAAAAATATCAAGTATCAATTATTAAATCAATTTCCTGAGTACTTACAATCACCTCTCAAACCGGAATGATTTTTAGATTGACATGGATTAAAGATCTGACTAGGAATAGTTCCAGCCCCTTTACTCCACTGTGTGAACATAACATGCATGTACAGTCTCTATATAAATAAACAGCACACCTATATATATCTAAATATATAACATGCATGTACAGTTATCTATAAATTAAATTTATTAATACTATTTATTTCCTGTAGACAGCCAGTTAGATTTCTGGTACTCAATGATACAGGAAGCTTACTAAAGAAACTTTCCTTAAAAGGAGCATGAAAGCTTACTATCTTCTCCGCAGTGTCTTTGGAGAAGATGCTATCTAGTTGCACACAAAGTGCTAAGAATGTAGCAAGGAGTTATCAGTTAAATTTTCTGAATACCAATAGTACATGCTTTGTGGAATGAGCTGGTTGCCAGTGAAACTAAAATTGGGTTGACAAGCTTATATTTCTGAATTTATGATTTAAACTACTGCAAAGTTCTTCTCATTGTTTATAAGCATTTTTAACATTCCAATGTTTATCTGAAAGCATTTTGCCCAAAAGTTACTCATAATCTAGTATACAAGAGATGTACTTTTTGTCTTTCTGATATTGACAGTGGTAAAGAAGATAAAAAATTTGCATATACGGAGTCCTCTAGAACCAAGAGCCTTTGGACAAATAACCTTCTTCAGCAAGTTTCACTGAATGATAATAGACATAATTATGGGAAAACTCATCAGCAGGGAACTAGCTAGGAAGAAAACCTCCTAAGATGACATAGTGAAGGATCTACATGTTGTGAAGAAGACTGAAAATTCAGAAGCTCTCTCAGCAATGAGTTTTGAAAGCTCTAAGGTTTTAGAGAATTTATGAGCCAAATAAGTCTGGGTAGCCAAGGGAGACGGTGTTGTTAAGATACTGTTGGATATAAAAGTTGGAGTTAAAAGGCCTGGGGAAAGTAGTACTAAGCTGGGGAAAAAACAGCTTCTACTGATTCACATTACATTCACAGGCAAGAACCAAAAGGTAGGTTTAAACTAGGCTATCCCATGCATTTCTGTTAGTCTGATTTCAAAAACACAGAATGAGACTCCTAAGGGCCCCTTCTGCAAAAAGCAGATAGAAATGAAACCTACCTGAAGGACTATGGCACAACCTAGACAAAGGAACAGTTAGAATACTCTGTAATTGGGTTTCTCCTGGGACAGGTTCTTGAGAATAGTGAGCCTGCTACAGAAAACTGTCAATGAAAATGAATGTTACAGGAAAACAACTGAAAAGTGTAATTGCAAAAGCATTTTAAAAATGGTTAATTAAATTCAAACCACTTGGTCATTAAATAATGATTAACAGTGGTTATTGACATACAGATAAGTAAACAGAAGTTTGAGGCCTCAAATCATTTGGGACTCCTTAAAGAAAGTACTCCAAAACTCCCACAAGATGTTTTCTAAACTCAAGAGCTGGGTTTCTTTAGAAAGTGAAAAATATTTAACGCTAAAATGGTGAAAATAAAACTCAGGATGGAACATGAGAACAATGCCAGGATCTATTAATATAACTCATTCCCAGTGTGACCTCACAAGTTGAGTGCTTTCCTTCAGCATCTCTCATTCTAGTCCCTTTTATTTTCAGTAGTGTAACCTCCGAGTCCTTATGAAATACACTCTTTCCATTATCTCTGAGGAATGGGTGTTTGTCCCCTACTTTTTGAGAAGTCTCAGTCTCTGTCTGTCTCTGATGTTTGCAGGCTGCCAAGCCTCAGGTTTCACTCCCTGTCCTTCCATGCACTGTGTAAAATCTCTCCTCCCACAAATGGCATCCTTTCTTCATGATCCCATCTTTCTCAAGTGTAGCCTCTGGGAGAAGGTGAACAAGTAACTCCCTCTGATATGCAGTCATATGCATTTCAAAGCAACGCAGTGCAGTAAAAACAAGAATCCTCCACAATCCTATTGCCTTCGATCCCGTTAATAACTCTGAGAGAGATAAAATAATCAATCTATGCTACTGAAGTTTCCGTCTCTGTTTCTCTGTAATTTCTGGGCAGAAATTTGTAAGCCCATCCTAGAAATTGCTAATTTCACACAGAAGATGAGTTGGGATTGCTACCAAAAAAAAGAAAACACTGGGGGGGGAGGGAGGGAGAAGGGAGGGGGTAAGGATGCAAAAGTGCCCACCACATTGGTCTAAACTCCTATGTGCTCCTGTAATAAACTGTGCACCCCTAGGGGAAAAAAGCTGTCTTTTGAAAGCATAGTATTAAATGTCAAATTAATTACTGACATAACCTGAAATCATTAGGTCTGTCTTTCTAAACCAGCTGCATATGTGATGTTTGGATTCCTACATGTGGCATTTTCAGATCAAAATGAAACCAGAGAGAAAATATTGTGCTTTATTATTCTGTGTCATTTTTTTTAAAGAATGACTCAGGCATTGATATTTAGGCTGCTTTCAAGTCAAATATTTAAAGCCCACATCCTAACCATAAGCACACTTAACTGACATATTGGAAGGTCACTGGAACATGAGAAGATAGAGGTCTGAGCAAAAGACCTACAAAATAAATATCTTATGCATTGGAGGAAAGACAACTATAAGAAAATTGAACTGTTTTCTTGTATTTTCATCAAAGTACTGAACAGGTTCCAAACAGTTTCAGATGTATTAAAAATCAGGCCTGTGGCATTTTCCTCTTGTGCATTCATATTTCATTAGGTGCAATGACTTTATCTTTTCTCCAGTTAAAAATGTCATTCATATTGGCTGCTATACTTACTCTTCCACAGTCACAATATAGCCGTACTCTTTCTCCTCAGAAGACTTTACTTCAAGTTGTAAGCCTTGTCCCATATTATTCTGAGGCTTTTCATGGGAGTTTCCATCCTGCATTAAAGAGTCCTTAATCCAGTAATGGGTTTCATTCGGGTCTTTAGAGTCAGATTCACTGTTCTTTGCAGCTGTCAGTTCCCTTGTGAAAGTCTCGCTTTTAACATCTTCCACACCAGCATTTATTTCTTCTGAGGAAGAAAAGCCAGTGTCTTCAGATTTCTTGGTTTCTGTCTTAGTAGATTTTTCAGGTGTAAGATCTTCAGGTATATTTTCAGGTAATGCATTCTCATTCAAGAAGTCAAATAGTCTTGAAGTATTCTGTAAATATTATTTAAAAATAGTATTATTATTTTTAAAACTAAACACAGGAATGGTATACTGAACTAAATCTGGAAACAATCTTTCAAACTCTTATTGATATGGTAGAGTCTGTTCAACAAACATTGTCACTTGTTAAATTTCTCAAAAACAGCTGAATATTGGACATAAAACTATAGGATATGGTTCAAAGCTTATGAGGAATATTGCAAAAGTAATCTGGATTAAAATCCCAAATTTGGTGTTATCACCTATGGTATGAGATGTAATGCCTGGAGCTTTAGAAATACCTCTGATATTCAAGAATTTGGAAGTAAAGTGTGAAAGTGAAGAATGACAGTTCCCATGAAAGGAGAGGAAATCTTGAATCTTCCCACAAATCTATGCCCTCAGAAGGAGTATGTTGACTTATTTGCTTCTGAAAACTAGAGAGATTATCTGAGCAAGGGTGCTTACATTCCCCAAAACTAAGAATCAAGGGACAGGTGAAAGAAGGATGTTTTCATGAACACCTCAATACTCAAAATCTACCAACCTAGGAAAAGCCTGAATTTCTCTGAACCCTGCGATCTGTTATGAATTCTGCCTGTTTACCAATGAAAGAAAGGCAAAACAGGACTTGATTTTGCCTTTTTGTACTGAGAAAAAAAATTGGTTAAGATTTAGATAAATACTCATTAAGTGCATCAATAACCATATGCCTTCAATACCCAATGCTGAGGTATTGAACTATATGCACAGAAGAGACAAAACAGGTGTTGTATTTCAGAAGTATGTTTTTAACCTTCATTGCATATTAACCTGACATTCAGAGATGGAATACTTATTTTGTTAAAATACTGGTACTCTACCTCTTTATCAGTTCTTGCAGTGGTTTCAGGCACCCTGTTGTCTGTAGGACATGAAAAGCACAGATACATAGTTATGAAAAGAAAGCACTATATATGAAACAAACCCTTCTTATAGGCTGCTTTGTAGTGGTGGCCTTTTCATGCAGTTTAAACATTAAGACATCAAAGCCAAAAGGGCAGAGTAAAGAGCACTGCATAATTCAGTATTGTTGCTCTAACCCCACTTTGATAGCAAATTAATACAAGATCAATAGACTGAGTACTTCAAGAGCCAATGTAATAGTGTTACTTTGCTAATTAAGTGTTCAGTCTTTGTATCAGTTTATCAATATCTAAGAAAAAGAAACAATAAGATAGCTCTAGCTATCTGAGTGGATATTTATAGTAAAAAAAAAGGAAACATATACATCCTTCATACTGATTTTGGTGGAAGAAGACAACTTATTTTAATAGATATCATCTACCAGTATCATGTTGCAGCTTAACTTCTGTTAGCTGATGATATAAAGTCACATCATTAACTTCAGTTAAATAATGCTGGCTTTGATTTATGAACTGAGTCTTATTCATCTTTTGCAATATGATTCAGGACAAACCCTCAAGTCTAATCATTTTAATCTAAAAAAAGAAGAGGCAATTAAAATAACCAGAATATTCCTAACTTCCTAATTAATAACCAGAATATTCCTAACTAGTAAAGATTTCACTATATCATCAAGAAAAGAGAGCAAGTAAAAATCACTGTTTATGTCTTACAGCATATGTAGTATTTGGTGTCCTAGATATCATAAAGATTCCTAAAGTATAGAATGAGTGGCAACTTATGTCCCACTGTGGCATTAGCTTATTAATGGCAACTTCTGTAGCTCCTGAGTCTACATCATCAGGAAAATGTGAGTCCTGACAGAAGCAAATAACCATAATAACTCTTCTATTTCCCTAAGCAGGAAAAGGAATGAGCAGTTTTCTACCTACATCTAAGATTTTATACTGCAAGTAGCTGTGGTACACTAAAGAACGACCATCTGTAAACCATATTTTTTCCCCACATATTTCAAAACACATTGTTGGAATATAATATTTTTTCATTACCATTTTGCTTAAAAATTTTGTTTTCAAGAAAGGGAAATTAAGACCCCACAGCATAGATCAATTTTTATTTCAAGGTAAGTGGGTGTGTAGGCTTATTTTGTTTGTGAAGCTTGACAACCAAAGGTTCACAAACAGACGCATTTTCATTAATAAAGTATCTGCAATAAAGAGAAAACAAAACTAAAACTCTGCAGCCTTTTTGGGGAGAAACAGAGAAACTTCCAGTCTTCTCTAAAGCTTATTTTAAAAAATCTAGCACTAATATGAAACACTAAAGGAAAATTAGGGTAGCTATCTTTTGCCGTGCTTAATTCTTAGAATCAATACCTGGTATATTAACACTGTTTTCCATTAATCCAGTCTGAACCTCTGCCTTTCCTTGAGTATCTCCTGTCCTCGTTTGTGCTTCCGTTTTGTTTTCTTTAGTTTTTCCAGCACCATCTTCTGTTTTTTCCTGGATGCCAACAGTTTGAATTGCATTGGCAATAGTATCAGCAATCTCATCCAGTTCTGTTGAGCTGAGATTCTCCACATTTACTTGGTGTTTCTCTAGGTCCTTCAAGACATCTTTAATAAGTGTCTCTGGATCACAAAAAGCATAAACATAAGATTTAGCTGCATACATGAAGCATATGTGCTTGTATCAGTAAATATCTTTCATTTTTCCTCAAAGATATCTTTTCTTTCAAGAAGAGCATCTGTTTTCTAAAGGAGTGCATACACATTCATGCTGCCATCTTTACAGAAAACATGGTATTATAAACGGGTGCTAGAGTTTATTATAAGGTTAATTCATGACAGGCACTTGCAGATGTATGCCACTTCAACCCGGCAAGCTGTCCTAAAGAAAGGGGTATAAAACTGTCACTTTTTCTTCACAAGAGCAGCGTTGTTTCCTATTCTAAAACTGACTCAAAATACTGAAGACAAGTGTTAAGGTAGCTTAACTTTTTTTAGCTACAATAAGAGTGCAAACAACACTACTGTTTATTAGAGATCAGGTTTCTTTGTTGATTTGCTTTTTGCAAGGTAAATAGCTATATAGAGTTTTGAGAGGAAAAAAAGACTCAGATATTTAATCTTTCAAGCAAAAAGCTCCTTTTCAATTAGAAGTGGATATGCATAAATGTCCGTTACATACACAGGTATGTAATGGATGAACCTTCTAAATTAGTATTGATTTCTCTTGGAAAATATGCATTTTGTCAAAAGCGAACTTTACTGTTTTGGTTTGTCAGCTACTGAGTGTTTTACCAGTCACACTGAAGAAAGAAATGTTAAGATGATGTTCCAGGACAGAAAAAGCAAATGGACTTATATCTGCTAGGAAAAAAAAACAAACAAACAAACCAACAAACAAAAAAAACCCACCAAATCACACCAAAAATCAAAACAACAAAGTAACCTTGATGTGAGAAAAGTTTTGAAGACGGGGAAACTCAAGGACAATGGACATTAAAGGTGAGTTAGAAGATGTACATAACAGCTCTTCAGGAAAGTTACTTTTCTGACTGCATATATTAAATAAATCCTTCAGTACCATTTTGTATAATTCTGCAAAACTCAGCTAATGTCCCTTGGAGTATGAGAAAATAAATGTAGGGCTTACTCTAGTATACAAAACCATTTTCAATCATGCCTCTGTTCTGCTTATTCATGCTGACAGGAATTTAGCATACATATGCATACACATGCAAGCAAGAAAACTCTTTCGCATAGGTAGTATTGTGTAAGAAGAGGAAAATAAGTACTGCTTTTAAACCTCTGTTGAATGTGTTAATTTATATATAAGCAGTTTGAAGGCAACATCCAACCTATTTTCTTACAGTAACATTCTCTCTGTTAATCCTTGTGGTTTGACATATTCTTCATCTTCTGTAAAAAAGATTTTGGAACCACGTTGTCAGCTTTCAGGCTTACATAAAAGTGAATTAAAAAGTAGGTGTGTAAAGCGGAAAACATTACAAGAGAAAGGGCTAAAGAGGAGGTTTGCTTTTCACAGGAAGGGTGGAAGAACTAGAGAATAGGAAAGGAGAAGTAGTTACAGACTTGTGCTCTGAGGAAGAAGCAGCAGAACATTTGTGATTTTGCAGGGAGACAAGAATACAGGACTATTTGTCAATGGGGGAAAAGAAGGCTAAGACCTCGGACATGTCTGGCATATTTGGACCCCAGAGTGTTGGCTGCAGAGATTAGAGCCTGCAGCTGACCATTAGCTTCTCAATGCCATCTCAAAGCAGAGATTAATTTCCTCCAACTCGACCCATAAATCACCAACTAAACTAATGCTATTTTCCCTAAACTAATTAGCCAATATAAACCAAGATAATTTAAGCAGCTTAAATAGTAGGTTTACGTGTGTCGAAGAGAGTTTTGGCAATTGGGAAGGTGGTTCTTTGATGACCTTTCCAGGCTAAACAGATACATCTTTCCAATAATCCACCATATTGATATTACAAAATTCTACGGATTTCATTATAAAATTGAGCTGAGGTCATATGCCGTGAACTTTCAAAATACTTAAAAAAGCATAATTGTAAACACACTTAAGTGCAACTATCAATAAAAAGATAGGTTAAATCTATATGCTGCTTTAAACTGTGGCAGCCAACAAAGAGTATGGTATCATACTGAAATAACAGAGTGCTTTGCACAGGAAAGCAAGTATTCAGTGATTACAATAAAAGATTTAATTTTACAGTTTATGCCAAACTCTCTGGGCCGCATATTTGAAGGCAGCAAAATTAGGACTTAAGTTTGAAGGAAACTGAGTAATACTTCACAGAAAACTGTGAACACTAATTTTCACATTCCATTGTACTGTATCCATCCCCTGTTATGAATCTAATAATATAGTAAAAACATAATGGCCAAATGTTTTTGTTTGTGAACATAATCTATAAAAGCAAATTGATGCAAACAGCAATAAAAGTTTTCACTGGACTTGATCAAACTGAGTTCAATAAATGTTTTTGAGAAATACAACAGCTACCTGGAAGATGGCCATTTGGAGAAGATGTTACTCAGAGCAGCAATGTGGTAAATTAAGCTGCTGGAAACGCCAGCATTGCCAGATTACTGCAGAAGGCTTGCATCTGCTTGCCTATCTTATCTGTTCTTATGTTTTATAGGACTATCAGACAATAATCTGACATAAAATGCTAAATTATTGAATCAGAGCTAATAAAATCAGCAAAGACAGTATGTCAGCTGCAAATCAAAATTAAAACTTTTCAACTAAGGCATCAATATTTGAAGACACATCTTAAAAGATAATTATATTTCAGGACATGTATAATTTAAAGAGCTATTAATGTAGCACTACTAGATTTTGTTTATTTTGGTAATTTCATAGCCAGCTGCCAAGACCAACCACTGAGCTACTCAACAGCATGCAGTCAATATAGTCTAGTCATTTCCATTCTGCTTCATTTTTTCCTAACCAGCATTTCTCTGTACCTGCTATCTTAGCCAAGATGTATCTTTCTAGTCCACTTACACAGGTTCACAGTCAATAACAAAGCAGTCTCAATCTCAAACAAAATGGAAAGAGGGAGCGGGGCATGGATTCACTTGAAAAAATTAATAGCCACTGGCCATCCATTCCATAACAAACCTATAGAGGCGCCTTCTGCTCCTCTGATGCAGCTATTCCTGCCCTTGTTAATGCCACCTGGGCAAAGTTCATCAAACAATCTCTTAAATACTCATGTCAGTGTGAGTAAACTTAGGCATTACTTTACTGGCTAAGACTGAAGTGGCTCAGATGGACTTAGATTGGCAACATAAGGATAAATTATTTTTAGCCCAATGGGCCCATGACACTTCAGGCCATCAGGGCAGAGATGAAACATATAGATGGGCCTGTGATCAAAGGGTGGACTTAACAATGGACACTATCACCCAGGTTGTTCATGAATGTTAAAACATGGTTAAAGCCTCTGTGGTATGGAGGATGATGGCTGAAGTACAAATATGGGGAGACCTGGCAAACTGACTATATCACACTCCCACCAATCCGCCAAGGCAAGCACCATGTGCTTACCATGGTGGAAGCAACCATCAAATGGCTGGAAACATACGCTGTGCCTCATGCCACTGCTCAGAACACTGTCCTGGGCCTTGAGAAACAGATTCTGTGGCAACACGGCACCCCAGAGAGAATTGAGTCAGACAATGGGACTCATTTCCAGAACAACCTTATAGACACTTGGGCCAAAGAGCATGGCATTGAGTGAGTATATCACATCCCCTACCATGCACCAGTCTCTGGGAAAATCAAACGGTACAATGGGCTGTTAAAAACTACACTGAGAGCAACGGGTGATGGGACTTTCAAACATTGGGATACACATTTAGCAAAGACCACCTGATTGGTCAACACCAGAGGATCTGCCAAAAGGGCTGGTCCAGTCCAACCAGAACTTCTATGTACTGTAGAGGCAGATAAAGTTTCTGTGGTGCACATAAACAATTTCTTCATCAGGGACTGTAGTGATAAGACAAGAGGAAATGGGTTGAAACTTAAACACGGGAAGTTCAGGTTAGATATAAGGAGGAAGTTCTTTACTGCGAGGCTGCTGAGGCACTGGAACAGGCTGCACAAAGTGGTGAATGCTCCAGCCCTGGCAGTGTTCAAGGCTAGGTTGGACAGAGCCTTGGGCGACATAATCTGGGGTGAGGCATCCCTGTCCATGGCAGGAAGGTTGGAACTAGATGATCTCAAGGACCTTTCGAACCTTAACCATTTGATGATTCCACGAGGAACATCATGTTTTCAGTACACTAGGAGGAATTGTTAGCAAAATATTTGTAACAGCCTTGTGAAATGGAGGTCTACATAAAGAGTCTTGCTGACTTCATGAGGTTACTGATATGTTAATATATTTCCATGTTAAATATGGGTGTTTCCACTTCTTTTTATGGCATTTGTCCGTGTTTCTATACTATTTGCACATTATTGGATAAGGCTGATATCCAGTGCAAATATCAGTGCAGTATTTACAAACACCTTTGGGTAATTTAAGAAAATTGCAACGAATTTATTAAAATCAGAAAATATTGTTGGAGAAAGAGTAAACAGCAGATGGATACTGTAATGGCACATGACTTCGGCAGCACATGTATTTGCACTTTATACTCCCCCACTGACCACTTCTAAATAGAATCGGCAATGCTCAGCCATGTTTCAAAGGGCTTGTACTGCAAATCAGATTTCTCCCATAGCTCCAGCTTCCAAACCGAAGAGGGCAAGTTGCTTTTCACAGCTGGCTTGGAACCATGATGACAGTAAAGGCATGTATATCTTAGATGATGCATTTTTCAATACCAGCTTCACCAGCAGAATTCCCAAGTAGGTAATAACTGCAGCTTAGGAAGGGAAAACAGTTTTTTATTGTAGAGGATATAAATCAAATTCCATACTCCATTGACACAACTGCCAAAGCTAGCTTGCCTGACAACCAAATGGTATGGCAGCAGTAGCTATGCTAGCAGTTCCACAGGGCGGTATATCTTCTTCTACCATATCACCCTATTGACCATATATTAGGTGTACTCCATAGCTGAGCACCACACAGATTGATGACCGCAGCTTTGCAAGACAGAGGATGCAGAAAAATATCGTTGCACTATAAACACGGAAGGTTGGTATTTTTTGGAAAAAAGAAAACAACAAACAACCTGAATTACTAATTTTGTGACCTTTCCAAGGTAATGGAGAAATGTATTCTGCAATATTTAATATACCGACAATGAGTAGACTGGAACAAACCACTTAAAACTGAGCCAAATTCTAAACACAGCTGGTGCAGAAGACGGATTAACGATTCCAGTGTTGTACAGTGACTACAAAAGGCAGTACCCACACACATCATGCTACTCTTAGAGGTAATGGTTTCTAAATCTGATAGAAAAATAGCTTCATATTTCCTTCTCTTGTATTTCTCCCTTAGGGTGCCTTGTTAGCTAATTTACCTGCCACTGCTTTTGCAGCAATTCTCAGAGCTAATCTGTTTAGTGCCTTCTGGATTGTTCTCCCAGTCACGTTCCTTTGTCTGCAGAGAACTGAGCTTGTGTGACTGCACCTCATACTTTCCAGATTTTCAAGATTTCTGTGGTTTAGAGAGTGCATGAGAGAAACAATCCTCAAGCATATAAAAATCCTGAAGCACCAGAGGGACTGGAGAAAGATTAAAAGCAGAAAGAGATGGCACACTCAGCCTGGCAAATCCATATCATCATTTCAATGGATAGCATTCGGAACAACAAATATGCTGGGGTCTGTCCTCACTACTTCCTTATCAGACTACTAAGTAGCTCAAAACCAGAAAGGAAACCATATTATTTCCTACTCGAACAATTCGTAATTTTATGCCCTTGCAACATTTAAAAGCTAATGCAATGGAAGAAGTTCCTACAGGGCACATTATGTATGTTGAAGTCAAAGTAGCACAACCCAATGAATTGTGAAACATGTTATTCCCTCTAAGTGTTAAGCATTTTTTTCGCTGGTTAGCTCCTACCAGGAAAGGTGAAGTAGAACAGCTGGAGGATAATGAAACCAGCATGTGTCTAGTTTGTTTTGAGTCTAGCAACAAAACTGTCTAACCTGTGCATGAGACTCACAGTGCCACCTGGATCTGATTTTACATTATAGCTCGTTCCTTGAAACCTATTATCTCTGAGCACCATACCAAGAATGCTTTCACTTGTGTATCTTTTAGATTGCAAGCATTATCTTTACTCTGCTGAAACTTTGAGATTTCTGTGTGTTCTGTGATTTTTTTAAAAGAAAAGAAAAACACAAAAAAAAAACACACAAAAAACCCCAAACAAACCAACCCCCAACAAAACAACAAAACACACAAAAGAATATTAAACTTTATGGATGGTATTAACTACAGAAGGGATTCAAAGGAACCCTTTTATACATATCACCAAAATCCATTGGGATAGTAGTGACTACACTGCAACAGATGCAACTGCTTGGCAATGGGTGAGAATCCATTCTTTTATGTTCAGGCATTCTGAGCTACTGGAATAGTGTCAATAGTTAGATTAGTTTAAAGAAACAAAGTGGAAAAGAGTTATTTTCCAAACTCAGTGTGATCCCCATCCATAATGTGAAGACTCGTCTTACAAAGCAGCACTTAAACAGTATAACATCATCCCATGAGATGTAACAATTCATCTTAAGTATTTGTCAAACTATCACATACAAAAGACATCAGGATGTGGTCATTGTTAAAGAGCATTAGCAAAAAAAAAAAAATGAAAATCCAGCAAATGCGTCGCTTGCTATAGAATGTCCAGCCAAAATTAGATGTAACCCCACCTTCTTTTATTATTCTGTGTCCACCTATCCACATAACTCACAAACTCCACCCATCTGTGTTCTGCACCAGAATTTATCTCAATGCCAATTTCTATGTCTAATTTGAATTTTACACGTGGTCCTTGAATTTCTAGTTAAATACAGAGAAACTGAAAAAAAACCTCAGGAATTTCTACATTACCTATATATAGTGTGGGATGCCTGCAAAAAACCAGATTTGATAGCAAAGATATACCCATAATCGTGTTGTTGGTAGAATGCTTGAAAATATAACAAGGTACATAAATGCTGCACCTTACTGAGTGCCATATATTTCTGCATGCATATGGAAGGAAGGTTGAAGAATGCAGGTAGATGTTTGCAGGGAAAGAGTAGTTAGACTGGTGAACGTTATTACTGTATTATGGTAGATATAAATATCCTAATAGTAGGAGAACTACCAGAATGTCTAATTTTACTTCTTTTTTTCTTCCCTCAAAAATTCTTAGTAAACATAAGGGAAACTTTAGATAAGTTAAAAAAAGAAAATATCAACTTTACCATCCACTACACTCAAAGGGTCCTTTGGATTGTCCATGGAAGCAGATTTACGATTCAGCATCTCAGGGGTTGGCTCCAGCACTCCAGATGCAGGTCTTGGCTGGATCAGTTTCTTCATTTTAAGATCCTCCAGTTTTCCTTTGGCAAAGGTTCCATCAAAAGGACTGACTTGTGAAGAGTAGAATTTATCAGCATAAATCTGAGAGCCTTTAGTCCTGCTGTGAGAGCTTTTATCATTGCTTTGTGCTGACAAGTTCTGAGTAATGTATGTGTGCAGTGCAGCCATCAGAGTTTTTGGGTCAAGCTCCATTTCTGACTCTGGCGAGAACTTGTCTGGCTGATGTGGGTTGGAGGCTCTCCCATGGAGATTGTCAGCATGCTGTCGATGGGTTGTTGATGCATGGGACAAAGGATTTGCTCTTTCTTTGGGTTTTTGCATCATGTAGTACCTGATAGGATCATTATAGATGTAACTCTAGAGAGAGGATAATGTAAAAAAAAGGACTCGGTCATTATGGCTTTGTAATGATTATTGTCATGCAGGAATAAGGGACATAACCCTTAGTGTTTTACCAACCAGGAAAACAATAACTAGAACCCATAATGTGTATGTAGATCACAAACTGCAAACTGCAAAATTTGCTTTAAAGAGACATTATTTTGTACAAATTTTGTAAAACTGCTTATTAAATTACTAAAAAGCAAGAGAAAGAGAGTAGAAAGGGAATGATACAATTCAAACTTGATGTTAACTATATCTGCACTATTTCTATTCAGTTGGACAAAATTAAAAGTTAGTAATGCCACTTTCCCTTTGCTTCTTACTAGATTTTTTCTTCAGGGTACTTACCAAAACCTAAGAATTCAAAGCAACAATGTAATTTTTATTTGCTTTATTTATCAACAATAATTTTGCTCTCCATATGAACACATTTATGTATTCTGATAAGAGGCAGTTGATTTTATAATGTATCTCTAACTCTTGCTTTCCAAGAGGGTTATCCTCCCCCTGATAAATGACTGAAGAGGTCCATTCCATGATTTGTAGATTTATGGCTTATGCAACTTTATTTAAATAAAACCAAAACCAAACCAAAACAAACAAAAAAAAACCCAACCAAACAAAAAAACTCAGTTGTGATCCACCAACACAAAACTTTTGACTTCTGCAGGTGGTCTTTAACATAGAAACATGTTTTGTTAATGTCAAGAAATTGGGCTAGAGTAAGACAGTATCAAAGAATACAGAGCTAGAGATCAAGCATCTTTGTGTGTGAAATATTTTAATATCCCCTGGGAACTGTATCAAATAACAGCAATGTAGCTCCAGTTCAGTGCTCCAGCTGCAGGGTATGCACTGCTCTGATCAACACCTAGAGGGAAGCCAGTTGTCAAAATATCGGTTGAAAGCTGTTTACATACTTAATAGCAAATCCTAGATGTGAAAAACTACTAGTCATATGTATTTCCCTCTCAATTTCAACGGCTCTTTTTATGGGGTAATTAAGTCTTTAATGATACTCCCTAGAAGAAACTGCAGAGTATGGCATGAAGCAGTCCCAGATACACCAAGCAGTTTACAGAAAATTCACATAAACTGCCATCTGCCTTCCTTACCCCTGTACTCTCTAACCTGCCACCTTTTGGAGGACATTCTGGGCACCAGAAAGCTGGAAAGGGAAATTTAGTAAGAGCAAGTAGTGATAGGACAAGGGGGAATAGCTTTAAGCCGGAAGAGGGTAGGTAAAGATTAGCTATTAGGAGAAAATCCTTTACTCTGAGGATGGTGCAGTACTAGAACAGGTTGCCCAGAGAAGTTGGGGCTGCTCCATCCCTCTAAGTCTTCAAGGCCAGGTTGGATGGGAATTTGAGCAAGCTGGTCTACTAGTGGGAAGTGTCCCTGCTCATGGCAGGGGGTTTGGAACTAGGTGATCTTTATGTATCTTTATTTCAAAAAGCTCAACATGACCTGTGAGTGTGTGCCCGCAGCTCAGAAAGCCAACCATATGCTGGGTTGGGTCAAAAGGAGCATGTCCAACAGGTTGAGGGAGGTGATTTTCCTCCTCTACTCCCCTCTCATGAGACCTGATCTGTAGTAGTGCGTTCAGCTCTGGAGGCTCTCAACACAAGAGGGATGTGGACCTGCTTGAGGAATTCCAAAGGAGGGCCACGAAGATGATCCAGGGGCTGGAGCACCTCTCCTATGAAGACATACTGAGATAGTTGGGGTTGTTCAGCCTGGAGAAGGAAGGCTCAGGGGATACATTATAACAGTCTTCCAGTACCTGAAGGTGGCCTACAAGAAGGTGGAGAGGGCCTTCTTTACAAAGGCATGTAGTGATAGAAGGGCTAATGGCTTTAAACTGACAGAGTTTAAATTTAGATTAGTTATTAGGAAGAAATGCTTTACTATGAGGGTGGTGAGACACTGGAAGAGGTTGCCCAGAGAAGTTGTGGATGCTCCATCCCTAGAAGTCTTCAAGGCCAGACTGGATGGGGCTTTGAGCAAGCTGGTCTAGTAGAACATGTCCAGGAGCATGGAACTAGGTGATCCTTAAGGTCCCTTCCAACCCAAACCATCCCATGATTCTACTGACTATGAAAGGAAGAACAGGGTGCTGGGAAAGGGAGAAACATGACAGGGAAGATGACATTCCCCATTCAGCCACAGAAAGGCATTAAGTCAGCTCAATCCATCTTGTGTAACTGTACCCTAATTTGGATCTCTGTCCTCTCTGCAGCTGCCTCTTTTGCCTCTAAAGCTTTACCAACAAATCAAGTCTTAGGGTGAGCAAAACTGCTAGAGACTCTGACACAACTTCTGAAAAATTAGGGTCAGGAGATGAGGCTGGCTTTTGATTAGCTATTTAACAAGTCCATATATCCTTTAGCATTAACAAATCTGTGATTTCCTGCTCTTGCAGACAACAAGCACATCAAGAAATAAAACAAGAAAAAACTCCAAATGACTGTGTGCAAACTTGGATATAAGTAAACACCAGTCCTCGGCTCAGAGCTGCACCTCTATCAGGAAGGGGCAGCCTCTCAGCAGCTTGACAGGTCACACTTCGGGTAAATAAAGGATGAAATATTAGAAGTTCTAATTAAAGGACAGCACTGACACCTCAGCTGTCTTCACAGTGCACTCCCATACCAGTCCATCTGATGTAGCATATTCCAACTTAATAAAAGGGGTCTCACATATGTATGGCAATCCTCAACTTGGAGGTGAAAAATCCCTTTCTTTACCAACCATATCTCAAACAAAGCATAGCACCAAAAGTATACGTGTCAACTGAAATATACAAGATGAAATCCAAGTAAAATTGTAGCATGGATAAATGCAACCCTAGACTATGGGTTTGTCTAAGTGGTATGGGAAAAAACATCTACTTTTTACAGAAAAAGATAGGAGAAAAATATTTCTAGTTTAGAATCCAATGACAATTTACATCTTAAGTTATTAATAACAATTGCAGAGCACTGTGATAATCTTACTCGAAGTGTTTTCACAATCTAACCTCCTGAATATGGAAATTTCTAGTTTGACGTACTTCAAAGTTAAATGGCATAATCCATGGTCAGTGAAAAGAAGACTCTGTAAAATCCCATGTTGGTTCTTTTAGACAAGCTGCTAACATTATAGAGAAGCAGAGAGAAACAGGGAGAAACAGGGAGCAGGAAAATTTTAAAAAGAAAATGAGTTTCAGCATTGACTAAAATGGGTTTACATAAAATTCTGCCAGTAATAGACAAAAAAAAAAAAAAAAAAGACAAACAATAAATGAAATGTGCAGAACTAAGAAAGAATAACCCAGTTACCACACAGATGGTTTATACTGAATAGGGTTAGAAGTCCCTATTACCATCAGGAACAAATTATTTTAATAGGTCAGATACTGTACAATTATCTCATGTCAACTTACAGAACATCTTTAAGAAGTACTCTGAATTGTGAAAAAAAAAACTCAGTTAAAAAAAATATAATCTTATTCTCCATCTGCACAGGATTTTCCTCTCCATCACCACCTTTCAAATAACCTATCTCAATAATTCACACATTATCAAAAAACCCCACTCACTAACCTTTCTGAAGATAGAATTGTTAGGGCAATGTCTTGTATGGTTTAGGTATGTAAGTAACTGACATTTTCTGCATGAAAGTTCACATATCCATTAAGGGGTAGACTGATTTGAATATTTCGCCCAAGTGCAGAAAGAATGAAATTAAGTTATGAAAAAACTCCTTTCTTGAGAATACATTATCTAAATCTTGAAGGCATATAGAGATAACAAAAAAAACCTTAGGAAAGCATAAAAAAGGAATCTTCCTCAATTTAATTTGCCTTTTTTCTGTTTGATGCATTTTCAGATATTAATTTGTCTGCTACCACCTGCGCTTGGTTGGACCACAGTTCCACCACAGTACTTAATTTACTGTGCCTATTTGAGATAGTGGCAACATGATCTCTGGAATTAGAAAATAAAACTACGACAAACACTGGAACCAGGCCCTCCCTCACCCGTGGGTAGGATGAAAGAAAAGTTTCCAAATGCTACCAAAAATGAAATGATCTCATACTTTAACTCACCGTGTGGAGTGAAGGAAGTCTAGCTTCTACCAGAAGCATTCTAGATACTTTGCGACCCATACATGCTTGCCTCATGCAAGCTCACTACATAGAAAATACACATACATGTGAACCCCTAACTAAACAAGAGCACAGGTGGCACTGCCTGACTGCTAGATCAAAGTGTGGGCTGTAAATTTGTCACCTCAATTTACCTTTACTTTGAGAGAAATCCAGCCAACATTGAAACTTGAGGGCTTAAGGGGTGTCATGGAGTAAACTACAGTGCAAAAGTCCCTGGGATGGAGCTGAGGAGCAGTACATCTCTGTCCTTAGAGCACCACAGCTGAAGTAGCCATTCCCATGCTAACAAAGCCTTAATTCTTTCAGCTGCTGTTCCCATACAGTGCTACACTGCCAGGAGGATATCTTAGCAGGCTTCCAGCTATGTTCAAGGTAGCTGAAAGGAGGACCGTGGCTTTACAAGCCTCTGTGTAACATAATGTTTCACACTCTGCATTAAATTAAGTGTTAGGTTCATCTGAAAACAATAGGTAAAGCCAATGAAAGAATTAAATTTTCTTAGCAACAGTGGAGCAAAAGCCTTTTCTACCATCCGATAATGACATTTTCACTTACTACAGAAAATGGTATTATACCATGCAAGAAATCACTGCATAAAAAAAGCCAAGAACTTGGAAGACTAATTCAGAATCTAGAAAATGGCAAAAAGACCAAACCACTGCTTTCTACAGCAATGGGACAGCATGATACCATGGTCTTTTGACAGATTCATGGGCTTAAGGCAACAGGCACTGTTACAGTCATCTCATCTGACCTACCATTTCACTAATAATTTTCTGTAACTATCTCCTATTTTCTTTCTGAGAATTACAACAGCTTTGAAACCATTTAAGAACTACATCAGAGAAGTAAAGATGGCAAAGATTGTTAATTAAGGCCCTGTAGTTTTCAGTGTCAAAAGCTTGATCAAGCAAAAGGGGTCCTCAAAGTCTCCTTTGATCAAAACTAGTGATCAATTTGCGTCTTAATTCTCATTGTGAAACTGCAGCATAACAGGATTGTCTGGAGTCTTACTGTATACCATCCAATAATCTACTGCTGCAATTTCAGCTGACAGAGATTTGATCGTGAGCGGCATATTCTGCCACTCTTACACAAAATAACTCTCCAAAACAAAAAAGAGAGAGGATAAATACATCGACTTTTTTCATGTATTTAAGAAATTTACTTTTAAGTCTCAATGTTCCCAGTTATTCTTGATCTCTTTTGAAATGATCTTAGCTGCATGCTTGTCCTTCAACCTTCTCCAACAGATTCTTTACATGAATAATTTTTATTAGTAGTTGCCATTTGTCATACTGCCGAGAAAGTTACTGGCTTTAGTCATCATAACTAACTGCTTGTTGTTACCTTTGTTTCTGACAAATCTCTATGCTATGAGTTTAATCAAAGTTTCTTTTGGTGTAAAAGGAGTACTGGATCATCTTTCCTCAGCATTCATCATTAGCTCATCATAAACAAAAAATATCAGTTTCACACATCAGGTTACATGATAACCTAACCTGTCTCCTCATGTAAAGGATGAAATATATATAGAAAAAAAAAAGACAAGTAGATGAACATCAATAACCTGACCAGTGCCAAGGGGCTCCCATGGGTCCCGTGTTGCCTATTGGCAGTACATGTTTCACCTGTCTATTGGCTACATGTGAGGATATAGACTTGAGGCAGCTTTATCTCTGTCAAGCCACTGTGTTCAGAAGCCCCCTAACATTATCAACAGGAATCAAAAAGTGACAGTCAGCCTCTAGTGGAAGGCAGAAATTGTGCAGCCTGGTGATCAGTGCCGGTAGATACACCAGGGTATTTCAGCTTCCCTTGTCTGAGAACAGTTTGCTCATATGTCAATAAGTCTGTTACTTAAGGTTTCAGTGAATGATGTTTAAATACATTTTCTGTAGGCATACGCTGGTATATTGAGCTAACTCATTATCTAAAGATGATTTACACAGAAACATGAAGATCTTCATCTGCCAAAAGTCGAGCACATTAGCACCAATTCAATAAATTTATAACTGTAACATATGAATTTAGAGAGCATTTTTACCAAAAGAAATGCAAGTGAATAGATATCTACAGGATCCACGTCTACAACATTGCTTTACAACCCCACTGAAAACAACCAACCATTTGCTGGACAAGTGCTTGAGGTGAGGTGAGGATTTTTCCCCTCATAAAAAATATTTATTATTGCACTGTCCTGAAATGTTTACACCAGCACACTCACACAGAGATTAGATAAGTTTCAATTTTTGTGAACTCTATCATCTGATGAGTTTGATCTAAAAATAAATATGGAATAGACTTTAAAGTTTGCACCAGCTCCATCATCTTTTACTTACCTAGCCCAGTGTACGGAATACAGTGAGTAAAGATTTGGAAGACAAATAGCAAGCTTGAGGGAGAAATAACAGAAATAAAACCTAACTCATGGTATTTGGCAAAAAGGAGTCCATTTTGAAGGGGTTGGGAGGGATCTGAAAGGGAAGCAAAGCTTATCATCCAGCTGGTATTTGAGATTTTAAAATTATCAATCTACATTTCATCTGGGAATTACTAGAAGTTAATTAACTCCAGAATTGACACACATCATTTATAATGTCATCTCTACAGTGCTTTCATCTTCAGATCATTGTAAAAATAATTACCCTTTACAAGATTGCTGTGTGATAAGGGAAATTATGATTTCTATGTTAGACATTGAAATTCTGTCAGTACATCGTACATAAACCGATAGGTTGTACCTAAATGTTGGTGTTAGATCTAAGGCTTGAAGAGCACAGTACTGGCACTAGAACCTTCACCTGACCTATTATTAACTCAAAAATATAACCACAGGTCATATTTGATCACCAGACTGTATATTTATGCCACAAACGACTGTAATTTTATTAGGCTTTGTAGCCATGATTCGGTTAGTTCTTTGAATGCATGGTACCAGTCCTCCCAATAAAAATTGCTATCTACACCAGATTCATGCAGGATGGCCAACAGGATAGAATTTACAATGTCTTATTTATATATTTAAATGAGAATAGATGTATAACAACCGGGAAATTTCTTTTTTTTCTCCACTGATCTTAAATTGAGTTCAGGCTGACTTGCACCAATACATACATCTGTATTTGGTCAAATGAATTCTATTCTAGTGCTTATACAATTTTGTTTGTCTGTTGGGTTTTAAGGTTGTTTTGGTTTGGTTTTGTTTATTAAGAGATGTTTAATGTTTCTTTCTTACTGAAAAGAGCCATGGATGGGGGAATGATCCGAAAGATTAAGTGTCTTTCCAGGATTTCAGGCTTAACTTTTAGTCTACACTCTACCAAAAAATTATTCCACACCCTCAGAAAAGCTATCTAATCTGTCTGTGACATAGGGGTATTAGTTTTTTTCTACTATGCAATGCACCAGGTAAATAAATATACCAGTGCTTGTGAGATGTACAGATATTACTCTAATGTTTGATGCATAGATATGTCAATAGACAGGCAATTCTGTAGCTTCAGGGAGAATCTCCTTGATCAATTAGTCCTGATATTTTAATGAATGTGTTTATGCACAGGGTGTATTAAATTTTTCTTACACATAAATCCACATACATGAAATATTAAATTTCACATTTATATAGACAGAGTTTAAATGTATACAATGCAGTCAGGTTTTTAACTTTTCAGCAGTCAGCCATCAAATTAATTTCTGATGATCTTCATTCCATACATTCATCTTAACCAGTGTTAGATAAATAAGGGTCCTGCTTCTTTGAATTAGAGCTTCAGATTAAAATAAGCAATGATTGTGCAATTTCTTACTTGTTAATCACAGTAACTATTATTTGCAGATAAGAGTACATCTTTGAGCACTTGTGCACTCAGATTTTCTAAAATAAATAATAAACCTTTCTAATAATTATCATACATCTTAGTTCTTTCAGGAGCTCAATTACAACACATCAAACAACTAATTTTTAGCCCAGCAAAGACATGAGTACTCTTCCTTGAATCTGAAAGGGGAGAACAGGTGGAAGGTTCCCCCTTGTACAAAGGACTAAAATAAGTTTTACCAAATGCCTTGTCTAACCTTTGTACCCTACTATAGTTCCAGCAAACTGGCTGCCACAACAGTTTTTACTTTCTCCCCTTTCAGCAGCACTGTATTGTTGATCTAACAACCAGCCATATGTCTCTGTCACTAACCAGTCACTTTATCTGCTTCTTTTTTCCCTTAATGGTTCTCCAAAGAACTCTGTTAGTAATTTCTTTCATATAAAGAGTCTTTTTTTTTCCTAAACTCTTTGCTTTAAAATTATAAAAATACCTAAGACTTAGGGATTTCCGCAATCACAACCTTTATATGTAAAGTCTACCTTGAAAAAGAATGTAAGCAATTAAAACCCAAAGAAACAAAAAATGGATTAAACTCCCTGAGAACTCCCAGATAATTTTCTTTCTCTTTACTACATACTAGGGCCTGAATGGCACAACAGCCCAGAGAAGACCTTAGTAGCAGGTAGGACCCAGGTCTGAAGACCTCAGAAGCCAAATCAAGGGGAGGGAATAACAGCAGTCACACAAATTTTCTAGCTATAAAACCTAAACCATAAAACAGAGACCTCTGTAACAAGAAATGCAGCAGTAACAAAAGCGTAGCAGGCAACTCCCTTATTCCTACAGCCTCTTCAAAAGGTTTCCCAGAGGAGCCAATGAAACACTCAGCCCCAGAATGGAGCTGGGAGATAAGAAGAGAGAGGAAGTGAGTGTCCAGCCATGCGGTGTGGTAGATGTGATTCCTGAGTGCTATAGCCATGATTTCTGAAATGAACCCTGAAATAAACACTGAAATGCAGGACTATTACCAAAATAGTACACTTTTGCCAGCCTGATGCATTTAAAAATTCACAAATCAGGCTACCAGAAGGCAAGAGATATGTGCATTTAAAAATTCACAAATCAGGCTACTGGAAGGCAAGAGATATGTAAAAAAAGATATGTAAAAGATATATACATAAAGATATGCAAAACTGATAGCTAATTCAGGAAAACAAACCCAAGCAATTCCAGCTGAGTTATTTTTTATTTTCTTATGCTTTGAGTACATTTGGATAACATTTCAAAACTTCTGTGGTGACTAAAAAATTATTTTCCAGTACCTATTCAACTGCAGCCATTTTGATTTATTTATATGTGCCTGGCTGTACGTTATTTTCCATACTAAGTTCAGGTTTGGCAGAAAGGAATCAAAAAGACTGATAATGCAGCATTTTGTGAATGGTAAAACCCTCCTTTGTTGGGGGTGGGGAGGGATGAAACAAACCCCAAAACCCACTAGCTAATGCTTAAGTAACAAATGCCACCAAGTGCCCACTTTCTGAACAACTCTTTTCAGCTGAACTGAAGTGAAATGGCTCTTTGTAACTGTAATGCTCAGGAAAAAGACCCACCAAATCTTCTGATTCACTGATATTTATCCACTGGCAGAGTCATAATCAACTGGCTAAATTACAGTCTGCAGTAGATACTGCACAAATACTGACAAAAAATTCTAAGTTAGTGTCACGGTTTAAGCCCAGCCGTAACTCAGAACCATGCAGACGCTCGCTCACTCCCCCCCTTCCTACCTTCCTGCTCCCGGAGGGATGGGGAGGAGAATCAAAAGAACGTACCTCCCACAGGTTGAGATAAGAACAGTCCAGTAACTAAGGTATAACACAAACCACTGCTGCTACCACCAAGAATAATAATGATAAGGGAACTAACAAGGGAAGAGAATACAACTGATCGCCACTCACTGACCAATACCCAGCCCAACCGGAGCAATGATCTCACCCTTCTGGGTAACTGCCCCCAGTTTATATAGTGGACATGATGTGCTGTGGTATGGAATACCTTTCTGGTCAGTTTGGGTCAGGTGTCCTGTCTCTGCTTCCTCCCGGCTTCCACTCCTCCCTGGCAGAACATGAGACTCAGAAAGTCCTTGATCAGACCAAAACATTACTGCACAGCAACTGAAAATCTTAGTGTTATCAGTGCTGTTCCCAGGCTGAAAGTCAAAACCACAGCACTGCACCAGCTACTAAGAAGGAGAAAAATGACTGCTACTGCTGAACCCAGGACAATATCCACCCCTTATTCCATACCATTCATGTCATGCTCAGATCCCACATTTTCAATATACCATCACTCTTATCTCACATATATACATATATATATACATCCACAGAGAGAGAGAGAGAGAGAAAGAGAGAGAGAGAGAGATCATTCCTTAGTGCATGGACCAATCCCTATAATAAAGCTGCTGAGTCCATCCGGTCCGTGATGTCAAGCTCCATCACTTGTAACAGTCTTTCAGAGTAGGGGAGACCGTGTGCAGTGCTGGATCACTGCCTGCTGATGCTGATCGGTCCTTTACTGCAGAACTCATCTGGTTTCATCAAGTTTCATTCTTTGTTGGGATGATGGTCAGACAGAAATCAGGGCCAGTCGCTGGTGACCTGAAGACATCTAGTTGGTGAGCTATAAAAGTGCTACATAGCAGGCAACAGCATACAATTCAGTTCATTGGCTGTTATCCCCTAAAATCAAATCCCCTTGAGGTACACATTGGACTTCCCCATCTTTCCACATTACCCAATAAGTATATCTGGGTCCCTGAGCAAAAGCAATCCCATGAGTGGGTTTGCCTTTACCTGAAGCAGGAATAACCCAGACTGTCTTCCCCAGCAAATTCTTTATGTGCATCACAGGAACATTGTCCCCTTCTATAGCATGTAAAAGTTCTGACTGGGCTGGGCCAGCCCTTTTGGCAGATCCTCTGGTGTTGACCAGCCAAGTGGCCTTTGGTAAATATGTACCCCAATGTTTGAAAGTCCCATCACCCGTTGCTCTCAGTGTAGTTTTTAACAGCCCATTGTACCGTTTGATTTTCCCAGAGACTGGTGCATGGTAGGGGATGTGATATACCCACTCAATGCCATGCTCTTTGGCCCAAGTGTCTATAAGGTTGTTCTGGAAATGAGTCCCATTGTCTGACTCAGTTCTCTCTGGGGTGCTGTGTTGCCACAGAATCTGTTTCTCAAGGCCCAGGACAGTGTTTCGGGCAGTGGCGCGGGGCACAGCGTATGTTTCCAGCCATTCGGTGGTTGCTTCCACCATGGTAAGCACATGGTGCTTGCCTTGGTGGGTTGGTGGAAGTGTGATATAGTCAGTTTGCCAAGCCTCCCCATATTTGTACTTCAGCCATCGTCCTCCATACCAAAGAGGCTTTAACCGTTTAGCTTGCTTAATTGGAGCACATTTTATAGTCATGAGTAACCTGGAGAATAGTGTCCATTGTTAAGTCCACCCCTCGATCATGAGCCCGTCTGTATGTTGCACCTCTGCTCTGATGGCCTGGAGTGTCATGGGCCCACTGGGCCAAAAATAACTCACCCTTATGTTGCCAATCTAAGTCCACCTGAGATACTTCAGTCTCAGCAGCTTTATCCACTTGTTGGTTGTTCTGGTGCTCCTCAGTGGCCCGACTAATGGGTACATGAGCATCTACATGGCGTACCTTCACCACCAGGTTCTGCACCCAGGCAGCGATATCTTGCCACAGTGCAGCAGCCCAGATAGGTTTACTTCTGTTTTGCCAGTTGCTCTGCTTCCATGGCTGCAACCACCCCCACAGGGCATTCGCCACCATCCATGAGTCAGTATAGAGATAAAGTACTGGCCACTTTTCTCATTCAGCAATGTCCAAGGCCAGCTGGATGGCTTTCACTTCTGCAAACTGACTCGATTCACTCTCTCCTTCAGCAGTTTCTGCAACTTGTCATCGGGGACTCCGTACAGCTGCCTTCCACCTCCGATGCTTTCCCACAATATGGCAGGACCCATCAGTAAACAAGGCACATTGCTTTTCACTTTCTGACAGTTTATTATATGGTGGGGCCTCTTCAGCATGCATCACCTCCTCCTCTGGTGACATTCCAAAATCCTTGCCCTCTGGCCAGTCCATGATGACTTCTAGAATTCCTGGACAACTGGGATTTCCTATTCGAGCTTGTTGTGTAATTAGTAGAGCCCACTTACTCCACGTAGCATCGGTTGCATGATGTGTAGAAGAGACCCTGCCTTTGAACACCCAGCCCAGCACAGGAAACCAGAGCGCCAGGAGGAGCTGTGCTTCAGTGCCAATCAATTCTGAAGCAGCCCAAACCCCTTCACAGGCTTCCAGTATCTCTTTTTCAGTTGGGGTATAGCTGGCCTCAGATCATCTCTATCCCCGACTCCAAAAGCCGAGGGGTTGACCTTGAGTCTCCCCTGGAGCTTTCTGCCAGAGGCTCCAGGTAGGACCGTTCTCCCCAGCTGCGGTGTACAGAATATTTTTTACATCTGGCCCAGTCCGGACTGGTCGAAGGCTACTGCATGAACTATCTCTCATTTAATTTGCTCAAAGGCTTGTTGTTGCTCAGGGCCCCCTTTAAAACCATTCTTCTTCCGGATCACATGACAGAGAGGGCTTACAATCAAACTGTAATTTGGGATGTGCATCCTCCAGAACCCCACAGCACCCAAGAAAGCTTGTGTTTCTTTCTTATTAGTTGGTGGAGACGTTGCTGTTATCTTGTTGATCACATCTGTGGGGATCTGGCGGCATCCATTTTGCCATTATATTCCCCAAAATTGAATCTCCTGTGCAGGTCCCTTGACCTTACTCCATTTTATGGCAAAACCAGCTTTCAGCAGTGTTTAGATTATTTTCCTCCCTTTCTCAAAGACTTATTCCTCTGTATCACCCCACATGATAATGTCACCAATGTATTGCAGGTGTTCTGGAGCTTGCCCCTGTTCCAGTGCAGTCTGGATCAGTCCATGGCAGATGGTAGGGCTGTGTTTCCACCCCTGGGGCAGTCAGTTCCAAGTGTACTGGACGCCCCTCCAAGTAAAAGCAAACTGTGGCCTGCACTCTGCTGCCAGAGGAATTGAGAAAAATGCATTGGCAACATCAATCATGGCATATCACTTGGCTGCCTTTGACTCCAGTTCATACTGAAGTTCTAGCATGTCCAGTAAGGCAGCACTCAATGATGGTGTAACATCAGTCAGGCCACAATAGTCTATTGTTAGTCTCCACTCTCCGTTAGACTTTCACACTGGTCATATGGGGCTATTAAAGGGTGAGCGAGTTCTACTGATCACTCCTTGACTCTCCAGTCTCCAAGACACTCCTTGACTCTCTCAGATCAGCTTATGAATGGGAATCAGGGAGTCTCAGTTGGTGCGATATTGCTGCTGGTGCACTGTTGTGGTCGTGATTGGCACTTATTGTTCTTTGACCTTCAGCCACCCCACAACAGAAGGATCCTCTGAGAGACCAGGCAAGGTGGACAGCTGCTCAATTTCCTCTGTCTCCAGAGCAGCGATACTAAAAGCCCATTGGTACCTTTTTGAGTCTTTGAAGTACCCTCTCCTGAGTTTGTCTATGCCGAGGATGCATGGAGCCTCTGGACCAGTCACAATGGGGTGCTTTTGCCATTTCCTCCCAGTCAGGCTGATTTCAGCCTCCAGTACAGTCAACTCTTGACCACCCGAGGAGGAGAAAAAAGATGTGTAAGTGCTAAACACTTTTATTATATACCTCCCAAAGTATAGAGGTGGTGACCACACTGGGAATGCAAGCCAGATCAGTTTCATGATATATGATTCTATGGTATTACAATATTATGCTACTGCTGAACCCAGGACAGTTAGCGATGAACTTCAAGTGCTTGAAAAATCACTCAAAGAAGCTCCTACAATAAATGGTAGACATGATAGGAATTTTGGTCCACCACATGATATAAGTTCATTAGTGTTATTTCTCTCACTGTTCTATCAGCCCTCAAGCGGACAGTTGTTAGAAGAAAGGAAACAGGAAAAGAGTTATCTAGTTTAGGTTTTGTCATGTCTTGTTTTACAGTTTCATGCATAACTGCGTGTTCTGTCTGGTTGGTAATCTTGAAGCTCTGTAGTTTTATTCTGATAATACATGTGGAAGATAGTTGGAAAACTAAAGATCAAAAGTTTGTAAAACAGGTTAATTAAAAATATTTATGTTAAGATACTAAATAATGCTTCTGGATATAACAAATATTTTTAAAGCCTCTTAGTCTTTTTTGTTTTGTTTTGGTTTGGTTTTTAGGTCTTGGCCAGAGTCCTTTGATGATGGTTTTGGAATAGATCAGAATCCACTCAGGAAGTCTGCTTAAAAGCACAAGATTTCTGCAAGATTCAGCAACACTTCATAGGAGGAAAGGTATCAAAGCAACCAGAGTAGTGTTACATCTCTACCTCCTGAGCACAAGAAGTGACAGAGGTAAATATATACTTGAAAGAAAATTTTAAGAAGGGCAAAGACCCAAAAACCGCACTTATAAGTTTAAGTAGGGTAAAGTAGTTCTGTCTTACCCTTATTTTTAATCAGAAAAGTGTAAGAGAGTTTAAAATATAAAATCTTGCTACAATTATTTAATATAGGTTAATAATTTATCCATATATAAAATGCAAAAATAAAATACCAAAATTTTGTTGAAGCATGCAATTAAAATGCATGGTGGCCATTTCCAATTTCAGGTGGCATGACTACATCAAATGCAGGTGTGTTTCTTTCCTTCCTACTTCTAAAATCGTAAAGTTTTACAGCTTTTTTCTGCTTTCTGTATTAGCAAATTCCTGGGTTCTATTTCATGTAAATGTTTCATTACATTTATGAATTAAGGTATAAATATGGTGTCCTCTACTTTCTTTTTAAAGAATATCAGTTGCATTTCATTCGCAGAGGGTAGGGAAACATCTGCAGGATCATTTAAAATTTATGACTAATTACTAAAGATAATTTTCCTTTTTTTTGACATTTTCAATTATAGGTAGCACATCTGACTCAAAGGCTGTTATTTTAAAATGCTCCTTAGTAAATAGAAGTGTACAGTCTGCTCTTATACGTGCTTCATTTCCAGATTTTCTCCTCTTTATCCCACTCCCCCAGGCTTCAGAGTACCCATCTCCATGGCAACACTCTATAAGGTTGGTGGGTAGTGTTATCACAGCAGGCTTTCCCACAGAAGGTCTCAGCCATATGGATTATTTATGAACTTGCATGACAGCACCAGACCCACTGAAATCCTTCTTGAGCAAGTTTTCTTGTCTCTGAAAGCCAGTGATTCAAAGCAGGGTATCCTCTCTGCAGTCAGCACCCATGAGTAGAGAGTGGAGAAGAACCACGAGGGTGGTCACTCATCCATCCCCAAAGCCTCCTTGCCACTGCCTGCAAGTTCCTCTTACCCCAGATAAACACCTAATGACAAACACCATAAATCATGAGTACTATATATGCCAGTCAGGGAAACTGGAAACTTGTGGCTTCTGACAAGATTAACATTTCAGTTATACAATGACTAAATAGTTGATACAACTGATAGTGCTGTTGGGAGTTGCTGTTGCAGATACACTGCAGTATATGTGTCTCTGAATTACTTCCTGGAAAAAAAAAACCAGCAGTTTGGCTTTGACACCATATTTTCTTTGCCTGACTTTTTTCCAATATTTTTTTTTTCAGCTAAGGTTGTTGCATTTACACTGTCTTAACACAAACAGAACATACCAACTTCTTTAAAGGATTGCTATAAAAGCAGCCTATTTCTTTAATATAATAGAGTTCTCTGGATAAACACATTTTTTGAACAAAAACTATATGGCTATAAGGACCTGTCATATGCAACCCCTTCATCTAATAATTTTTATAAATTTGTCAAGCTCCATCTTAGATCAAGACAGATTTTTCTCTAGGAAAGAAAAATTGGTTCAGTTCTCACATAGACATTTGTGTGGGTTTTTAACATAGGAAATAGTGGAGATTTAATGGCTGTGATTTATCTTCCTAGCTATCCATATACTTATAATGTATACATATGAATTTTAATTGGTCACAATAGGCTTCCTTTACAATCAATAAGAAATAGGAAATGCTGAGGCACAATTCATCAGATCCATTATCAAATTTTCTCAAGTATTATATTACCTGTACTCTAAGCACCAAAAACACCAGCAAAAATTTACAAGGTAGTTCTGCCAGCTGGCTGAAGAGGAACAGTTCAGATACCATAAGAAGGGCTTCAGATCAGCCAGTGAAGATGTAAGCACCTCTATCCCACTTTTCCTCCTTCGTCACATACAATCAATCCCTAATTAAGGTAAAATGCTCCGGATTAGAAGAGCTCTATCATTTACAACATTGAAGCTGACTCAACTCATTTGGAGAGAACTTGGTTAGACCAGGTATGATAATCAATTGGAGGAGGCAGCAAGAAACAATATCTGGTCTTGAGACAGAAAGGAAAATTGAAAAATAAGGACAATTCAGAGAAACGAGAAGTCAGAATCACAGAACGTAGCAACCACATTAATAATACTACCTTGACAGAAGCTTTGTCATTTGTCTTCCTTGGATACAAATTTGTAGCTGCAGACTGGGAGAGAATACCAAGATATTTAAGATATTGCTGAAGAGAACTGGCCAAGTTCACATCATTTTCCAGATTGTAATTTCTTTCATTATCTGCATTCTGTCCCAAAGTCCTGCACAGCAAAAGCAAGAAAAAGAAAGTTACCAGCCTGTACAATGTACAAAGTGCCCGACTAAAAAGGCACTGCAAAACACTGAAGTTAGTTCCATGCATAAGAAAAAAGTTGCTCAAAATCTTAGCAACCGCAGAAGCATAGAATATTCAGTGCTTCAGCAAAAGCAGTAAAAAAATCCTGCACTATTAACAATTTATTGCAGGCATCAAAATTAATGATCTAACAGTAAATCAAATAAAATGCCTACATCAAGGCAAAGCCATATTCAGAAGAAAAGAAAATGCTTGTAAAAAGAAAATATTCATGATTAAATTGCACCCCCAAAGAAAAATGAGATGATTCTAAGATTTTAAAAAATTGCTGGATGATTATGAGATTCAGCATCAATTTGGTCCTGCACCAATTTACAGAATAGAGTGAGACTACTGGATGTGCAGAAATAACTAAGATAGTCAGCTCCTGCAGAAAGCTTAAAAAAGGAACAATGTGGTGGAACAAGTGCATCTTCTGATCTTCTCATGTGTCTGGGATTCACAGAATAGCACGTTTTCCTGAGGGGTTTAAACAGGTCTTGGTGACGTTTGCAAAGAAAAGCTAAAAATGTCATTAAACAACAGCAGTGTAAAGGTGTTTATATAGGATTCATTGCACACAGTGCAATGAATCTGAATTATTACTGGCTCTCCTCATCTATCTCAACAACATGTCAATGATGATGATAATTTAAATGTCAACACTAGTAACTATTTCATTCCTTGTGCACTAAAGCAGAGAGAAGGTTCCCAATCTGCTTTCCCTGAGAATGACATATCACTTTGACTGGAATCACCTTTTTAGCACCACCATTTCCTATCAGTATGCCCACACACCTCTTCAGTGATGAACAATTTCTGGTGGAAGAGATTTCCAGCTCAAGGAGATGACAACATCTGACTTTCATCATCTCCATGCTACTGTAAGTAAAATTTTATTCTACCAGCCCATGTCATGGTGCTTCTTTAGGGCCACAGCTTGAGAGAGTACCATTATGTCATTTTCCAAATCTTAGATTTAATTACATTACTTCATGCACAAAGAAACAGATTTCCTTCCATGCTCACAGTTGTATCAAATGCTTGTCCTGACTAATTTAATACCAATAAATGTAATTAATAATCTAATTTACTGTAGTGGGATTGCTCTGACCAAGATACAGGACCTTGCACTTGACCTTGCTGATCTTCATGGGGTTTACACAGGCCCATCTCTCCAGCCTGTCAGGTCCCTCTGGATGGCATCCCTCCCATCCAGCGTGCTGACTGCAGCACACAGCTTGGTGTTGTTGGCAAACTTGCTGAGGTTGCATTCAATCCCACTGTCCATGCTGCTGACAAAGATGTTAAACAGCTCGGGTCCCAGTACTGATATCACCCTGTGGAATGTCAAGCTATTTATTTCAGAGCTCTAAATTCTGCCTCATGATGGACGGTTGACGTGCAGGTAACATTATCCAACTCCTTTTCAATTTAAAGCCAGATTAAAACTGTTCTGCAGTTTTAGAAAGAGCTGGGCAGTATGCTTTCTGCTTCAATAGAGATGAACTAATCCAAAGAGGCTCTCATCACAGAAGGCATCCCAGTTTCAAACACTCATCTTTAATTAATCAATTAATTCCATCACCTATCTTCACATTTCTTCACTAATTTTGAAAAGAAAGGAAAAATGGAAATACCAGACCACATTCTGCCCCAAAGGTTTCCAATGGGAAATGAATGCACAGATAAAAGACAGTATTTAAGTTAGCTTTTCAAGCCATTATTTACAGTATATAATCACTCATACTGGTGGTAGAAGCAAAATCAGGGGTCTGAGATTTATCATGTCTCTTATGACGACAGTAATTGCTCTCAAATTGTGTTTAAATTTCACATTAGATGGAATATTTTATGCTACGAAATTATAAACGATTAAAATGTAAAAGTCTAACAAAGCATTAAATTTCTTTTGATGACAACCTTAATAAAATCCTACTGAATATATCTGAAAGATTTGAAAAAGATTTTGTAGTTCATCAATACACCACTGTTGTTCACCCTTTTAACACAGAAAGCAAAATATGTTAAATGAACTATTATTGCAAGTGAATTAAAATATTGCTTTTAAATTTCACAAAGTGATATTGGAAAATGGATGAAAGATAAATGCATAAAAGCACTGCTAAGTAGGAGAAATGATTGTCAGCTGAATTCTCGTGCACATATTTGGAAGTATTTTCAGTTTTAATTTATTCTGAATGGACTTTGCATATACAATGAACTTTTGGGTATAAAGACAATAGCATATATAATTATTTATCCACAGAAATAAATCTGTATTTCCTACAAGAAAGAGCTCTTTAGAAGCTTTTTTTTGTGGAAATGTCTAAATCACTGTACCTCAGATATTTCTAGAATGTTCTCAATAAATAGATATCACAATTCTAGGGGGAAAAAAAATCTCCCTTTTAAATGCTCTAAGAATCTTATTACTGACTTAACTCTGGGTTTATTACAGAAATAATGCTATAACCCATTTCATACATTGAAGTTTTCTATAAATGTTTGTGGTTTTGCCTAATTGCCCCAGTGAACACAACTGACATTTATTCCCTGTGTACAAAAAGAACTTTTTTCCTTTATCTTGGATCCTCTTTCAAGACTGGGTTTTTTTTTGAAATTTAATAAGGGCCCAGAAACAACCATGTACACTCCAGTTAGCCACCAAAGAAAGACCTTTCATCTTGAAATCAAGCTCCCAGTTTCAGCAGTTTCTTAAGATGAAATCCATGTCTTCTGTTTCATCAGATTTCATATGCACTAATTTAGCTTAAGTCAATTTACCTTTAAGTGTCTGAGTCTATTTTCTTGCTCTCACTAGCTCTGTAGGGATTAATGACTCATTAGTGTAACTTCATATTGTCTTATTACACACGCGACCCTTAATATAAGGCCTTCCTGCCACAATGTTTCTTTGATAATTAGGTACCTACACTAAGTTGCTCTTTTAATTATTTCATTATTTTCTGATAAGATTTTTAGCAAACTCTTTGAGCACACTAAGAATAGCTTGAATCGGAATCTACAGGATGCCAGAGAAAAAGTTCCTACTGTTCTCTGACCTACAGAATATATTGCAAATGGACAACCAGAAAAATCAATTAATGCTTTAAACTGTTGGCACATAAGATAATGCTTTCAGAAGCACAGCTTGGTAAGTTCAGAAAATCTATCCACAAGAGAAACTGCTATAAGTGGAACATATTTGAAATTCTGATGTCCCTAAAGTGTCAATACACAAAATGGGTTTAGGTTTTTTTTTTTTAATGTATAGTTCTAGATAAAAATGCAAAGCAGCTCAAACCTGATCACAACAGGAACTCCTAAAATTGACCATCTCTTCTCAGTCTAAAACCTAAATTATTTCTTATATCTTCTTATACATTATATTTTTATATAACTGAATCTGGAACAGTGCAGAATACAGCCTTGATCTCATGGAAATCTGGCCTATTTTATCTCACTCTCATGAATAAAATTTTAGATACATGCATTAGAAAAAAAGTTAAAAAAAAATCAACCCCAAAAGATATTCAAAATAATTTCTGATACCATGTACAGAGAGTAATCCATACAGATGCATTTTGTGTATCTGAGCAGGTAAAACATGTTTATGGATTCAACCACATGTTGTTATCATCTTTATGATAATCTATAGACCAGTATCTTCTTTAGAAGTTGAGTTTCTACCTTACTGCACTCCTGAAACATACTGTACTGTGATTTTAAGGGACACTTCTGAACCAGCAAATATGTGAAATAAAGGGTCAAATTCTGTGAATTAAATAAAAAAAAACTAAGGCAAGCAGGTGAAGCCACTGGGCACTATTACTTACAGAGCTTTTTTATCTCCATGAAAAGACAATCTAGAAAAAAAATGCTTCTGCAGTATATATGCAAACCACATACTGTGGTATATGAAGTTCTAAAGTCAAATATTCAATATCACCCATCAAGGCTAGAAAATCAATCTTTGCCCCACCATGATGAAAGCTTTCTAAAAAAAAAATAAAAAATGCATTTTCTTTCACTTTCACTAATTTTGAGATTTCGTTTCTTAAAATACTGCAGGAGAAAGCAGAATTTACTGGTTTTAACATTCCTAAAATTTTGCATTTTAAAATTTCCTTCTGGGGTTTGTGTGGCTGGGTTGCACTTAAAAGCTTTTAGGATGGAATAAACCATGTAAAACAGTATATTCATGCATGTATGTATGTAATCTTCTATATATGAAGATGACATAATTGCAGGTCCTACCTCCATATCACTCTATAGAATTACAGATGGTATGTCTCTTGCCACCAATAACTGCTAAGTCATCCCACCATATCTTTCAAGCCCATGAGGAAAATGGCTTCTGTAATACCAAGAATATATAGAAATGTCCCTACATTTTTTCTGTCAAGGGAATTTGCATGAATTTCTCCTTTCTGGACAAATTTTGCAACTGAAGCTGAGAATATATGGACTTCAAATCAATTACAGCTATATTTTGAAGAATAGGAGTTTGAATATGTAATTTGTTGCTCAGAATGTCATTCAACATTTTTTGTTGTCTTGTTCCAGAATAAAATCTTTTGTGGACAAGATACTGTAGAAGTCTGCCTTTTTTAGCCAGTCATATGAAGAGATGGCTGACCTGACAACTAGACACTACATAAACTCAATAAAAGATCCGATGTTTTGAATTCTGGCACCTAAATTAACACTGGAAGGCACATTTTCTTAATGAGGGATTTCAATCATTCTGTCTACTGTTTTCCTACTGGTGTTTTCAGTGCTTTTGTATGACTGGTTTCCCTTTATCATATAGATAGTGGGTTTGGTGATGTGCTTAATTCAGCTTCAGTGCCAATCTATTTCTCATCATTTTCAAACCCTTCCAAAAGTCACTCAGGCAAAAAATACTATAGAAGACTTACCTTCCTGTGTCAGATACTTCAGATGCAAATATATCAGGGTGTCTGTTGTGGATTTTGTGAATGGTTGAGAGTTCCTGACCAATAACATGCTGAGTATAATCATCTTGCCAGGTAAAACCTGATAAATAAAAAACCAAAAATAAGCAAACCCACTATTTATTAGCTTGAAATAATTGGCAAAAAATGTGTGCTATATGAACAATATATTAAAAATGGAAAGAAAAATGAAGATTTGTTCAATTGGAACCCAAGAGTGAACTACAGATTCTTCTCTTCTGTACAAAATTTTGTTAATCAAACTTTCCTTTCAAGGGAATGAAGACTGTAGATTATGTTAGGAGATCTTGAAACTTTACTTTTAGCAGAATTTTAGGTAGTTACAAACAAGCTTTAATAGACTAAAAAAATAAAAAAAAAGGTTACTTTGGACAGCTATGGAAGAGTCATCTCACTAGCTGGTATCTGTTGAAACGTTACTTCACTACTATCCCAATTCACAGCACACTGTCCCTTCTCTGTTTTCTCCATGAAACTATACTCTTAGAACATTAAAGAGCTAGTACTGCAGTGGAAATAAGTATTTTCAGGTTTAGTGTAACACATGTGGAGGTCAATTTACATTATCTTTATACTTAAATATTTTGACAAAGAACTTTACAAGGGGGAAGTGCAACTATGAAGGCAAATTCCAGTGATTACTCATTAATTACATGCACTGCCAATCTCACAGTAATTATACTTGAAATAACGATATAACTCCAAACATAGTTGTTACCTGATTTCTAGATTTTAGATGTTGCGCTAACGCTTTATCTCACAGAACTTGCCCATGCAATAATTATCTGTAATTATCTAATAACTAAATATCATGTAATTGAGGAGAATTTCTGGTTTTATGCCATGCACAATAAAACATCACAAAACCCTCAAATGAATATTGACAAAAGTTTCAGACATGGTTAACCTGCTAATATCTTCCTGTAAGAAACCATCTAAAGAAAACCCCTCTCTAGCACTACATGGAAGGTAACATATTTACTGTGATTGTGGTGAGGCACACAAAGAAGTTCAGTCTTGGAAGTATTCAAACTGTTCTGTTGTCTGGGACTGGGACAAGGTTTAGGAAATAAAGACCCCATTTGGGCAAGATTTAGGTGGACTGCATCCCAAATATCCTTTTTTTTTTTTTCTCCCATTAACAAAAATAATAATAATATACAATATAGGACTCATGTCAGCATGCAAGGAGGCTTTAACAAAAAAGCTCTCTGATACCTCCCCAATACCTCCCCAACACTCTGCTTTTGCTCCTTCTTTCTTCTTTTCTTATATAAAAGGTTACTTAAGTTTATTGAGGAAACACTTTACCTGAAGTCAGGTTAGATGCTAATGGCTACAGTAAATGACTCCAGCCCCTTGGGAGGGGGAAGAATCTGTCTAATCTGGTTTTAGTTCTGATTCATCCTTTTCAAATGCAAATCTCACCTTTTCAAGTGCGCGGTCTAAGTAGATGGATTCAAATAATTTCACAAATCTCAATCTAAGGCTGCTCAGAGCATGTTCTTATGTGAATACACAAAAATGAGTCACCATGCAGCTACTATTATTTTGGTGTAGTGTTATTATAGTGATTTTTACATGAAAGTTTTCATATATATATATATATGTTTGAGTTTACTTTTCTGTTGCCTAGCATTACATTTGTTTGTTTTATAAATTAATGCAGAAGAAAAAACTAAGGTAACATTCCAGTTTAGACGAATGTGCTACAAAAAAACATTCCGCTAAAACACATATATATCTGTCATTAGCAGAATCATAAAACTATTATTTTATCAATTATGTGTCCAAAATCACTAGTTTCACTTTGTAATCCTGAGCCAATACTAGCTCTGTGAAAGGCCAAAGAATGCAAAATAATAACAAACTTTGAAGAAAAATACACAGAACAACTCTGTGTGGCATTAAAGGAGAGTAAATACGTGAAAGAAAAACAGAATACTTTTTATAGAGCTTAAGAACCTAGAGTTAAGGGAATATGCTTTCTCAGCTGTATCTCTTAGCACTTCTATCTCACATAAGAGTTAGAACAAGACATGGATGAAAAATGCAAATTTTAACTAATTCAAAAACTCCCTTTTCAATAAGTTAATATTGCTGTTTCTTATGCAAGTATCTCAGGAACTGCAATGTGTCTAAAGCTAACCATATGCCAATCATTTTCCGGCATTGTTTCAGTTTCAAAAAAATCTCTCCCACACACTGAGCTCAATAGAGCAGCACATTCAAAAACCATAATGCCACTCTGACAGCTGCAATCAAAATTAAAGTTGAGAAGCAGCATATGACGCCTTATGGCGACTTCCCGGTCCCTTTGTCCCTGCCATCACACCTAGCGCCAGCTCCTGCCTCACCACCCAATTATTACAATTTGTCTCCACTGGCTGAGCGGAATAACAGCAGTGCTCTTGTACACACATTACTTCCATGTCACTAACAGGGAACGGTACAGGGGGATGCCCAACCACTGATTAACAATCCCCCCTGCTGCAGGTCTGCCCAGGACCTGCATTTCCCAACCGTGAATTCCCACAGATGCACAATGTCAAGGAAAGACAGAATGAGTCCTGTGGACACTGGAGTGATGCAAATACTACAACAACAGCAGCAGCAGATAGAAAAATTGCTCTCAGTTGAATACCATTGATAGTTGTGATATCCCATGAAAAACAGCCTTTGGTATAAAATTTCTCCAAAAAAAGTTGCACTTTTCACTGGTGTCAGAGCCCAAGGTTTAGTTTCAAATTTTTTTTAAATTTTAATTGAAGTTCCATAACCTAAATGTATTTGAAAACGGAATGCTGGTGTAGAGACAGTGAAGGCAAGACATTAATCACAGCATAATCATAGCATGGTTAAGATTGGAAGAGACCTTACAGATCACCTAGTTCCATCCCTACAACTCGCACATCAAAATCAATGGAGATGCTCCAGATACGATGTGGTCTTTCCCTGTTATCATCAAGTATCTCCCTGTATCTTTAATTTTCACAGTACAATTTATTATTAAGGGTTCCACACCACAATTCATAATTAGAAATTAATAAGGCCAGGCTGGATGGGGCTTTGAGCAACCTGGTCTAGTGGAAGGTGACCCTGCCCATAGCAGCGGGGGTTGGAAGCAGATGATCTGTAAGGTCTCTTCCAACCCAAACCATTCTGTAATTGATTATTATTACACACAATTGCAAAAAAAATAACGAAATTAATATTGTTTACATTCCCATCATGTTCAAGACTTAGCTACAACACTTAGCTGTTAGCTGTCAACAGAGAGAATAAGTCTAAGAATTATTTTATTAATCCAAATCAAGTCAAAACCAAGCAGTGTAAACAGTGAAGAAAACCATTTTCACAAATTCACACAGGTGAGGATATTAGCTTCAGTCTCCAAAACTGAAGTAAAACTTGTTTTCATATTTATCACACAATATTACTTCTAACCTGCTTAACTGGCTTTGTTGCTATACCAATTACTGAAAAATAAGAAAAAAATCAAATACATATTTCCTTCTCTTGGCTATTCAATATTTCTAATTCCTTGGCATTCTTTCCTGTGGTTTTGACTCTGGCTTTCATCTTAGAGAAACCTGATGCCTCTCCAAATATACCTGATCACATCTTTAATGCACGTAAATTACATGAGCAACTGTTGAAAACATTAATCTGCTACTTCTCTGTCTCAACTTAGTCTAGTTCAGAATTATTCATACAAATAATCTTCACCTCCTCTGAAGGCCCAAGCATGAAAAACAACAGCTTTTTAACTCTGCAAAGGAATTCTTGTGTGAATCAGTAGAACTCAATTTAAGTCCCTCAAAGAAACAACAGTTCACATTGTCCAAAGTTACGGCCATGCAAATCTTCCTGCTCATACTCCCAACCCTTTTCCCATCTAGCCTGGCTGAGGCAACATGAGGCTCTGCAGGCAAGTCCAGCAAAACATGCATCTGACTGGATAACACTAGGAGACTTTTCCAGCTGTTGTGCTAATTGAAGTCCAAAATGACTAGTTCTACTTCAATATACTAGCCACAAAATCATTTTTACATATCAAGCTCATTCAAAGCAAAAGGGCATTATTTTATGTTGGAAGAAACCTATATAATAAAACTTGATCCTTGTTTGTCAGGAAAATCCCTAAACAAAGATCAAAAACCCTCAGAAGTATTCAGTCTTGAAACTAAAATATGTTACTATTTTTGAGTTGCAACATTATCTTTCCCACAGTTTTTTGTAAAGTTATCCATTTTGTCCCTACACAGGGTTTTATTCTGAGCTTCCTTCAGCCACTACTTCATTGCAGCCAGGAAACTCCCAGTTGTAGAGCTCAGAGACTTTCATCCCCCATGCCATGTGTTGCAAATTGTTAATGACTACTTTAGCTGTCAGAACATCTGCAGAATGGGGAATGATTGGCTTTCTTGCCTATTTTCACAGCAGACAGGTCAATGTATGCCTTTCTGCAGGATGCTTTTCTGCATTTTCTAGAGGAGCTACACTTGCTCTCATCTCAGACCTCCACTTTCAGAGCTCAAGGACATGCCCAATAATGTTCATGTATTTCAGGACTGGCTAAGTCAAAACTGTAGCTTTAATGCTGAGTTTGCTGTGTGCATAACAAAATCCTTTCAATTGATATATTTCCTACCTAAGAATGCAGCCAAAAGGTAAAATCCTGATGTTTCGTCTTAGAAGAAAAACATAAAAAAACCAAACCAACCTTGACCTTCTGAAAGCAATTTTGCAATACAACTTACAATGGCAAAAATTGTAATGGAGAAGTTAAACCCACCTCTACAACCTTTTAATGCCCCTGTATCTTTGGCTTGGAATATTCATTTGTTCTGAAAATTATGACTAAAGGTAGTTTCTACAAAATCAGAAGAAAATCTACCAAGGTGGTTTTGCATTACACTTCCATGAAAACTTACTCTAATTAAATTTGTTTGCTCTGGTCAAACATTGTGTTGTCTTCTAGATCAAAAGAAATTCTAATACAGACTGTATCTGAAAAAATGACTGGCAGTTGTAAGCAGACATCACCACTTTTTGCTCATTTCAGCAAGAACTGTAGTCATCCTCTCCTGGAAGTTGTCAGGAGCCTTTGTTGTTACTTTCCCTTTTCCACAGCATTCCCCAGCAGCAGTGTTAAGTACCAGATTTGCATTGATTTGTTGCCCTCTTTTGGAGCTTCTAGTTGGGTCTTTATAATATGCAAGCATTTCAGTCACTGCATTCAGCAGCGATTCACTCATGCTCACAGGCAAACTGCTTCCATTTGAATGAACAGATGAAAGGGCTGCCTAAGGATTATGGTTTCAAATTTTCATATATTGTTTTATTATACATAAAAGTGATAATCTCCATAGAATTAAATTACCAGCATGATCTGCTTACAACCCTGATTTTAATTTACTCTAAGTAACTATCCCAGAAGGTGGAGGGAAGGCTTTTCTCTTCAGTATTTTTAGGAATTTGTATTATTTGAAAAAGCCAAATGAGTGTTTCATTTGCCAAGGAGATTATAGAATGCTCCCACAGGACTCAGTATGCAATGTTTCTTTACCTTTATTTCAGCTTTTGTAGATAGCTACAAATAATTGGTTTGTACAAGAGAAAGTTTCTCAGCATTACATAAGATTTTTCTGCCACTGGAGCTGAGAATAATGGAAGAATAGTATGGTAATGTAACTAACTTCCAACATCATAATGTAACATCATCTAACTTCCAACTAGAATAGGCTACTTTCCAGAGATTAGAGCAGAAAAGATACATGAAAAAGACTTCCCAAATTCTTGAGATAAATCCCATGCCATTCACCATGGCATACAATCTTTTTCACAAATTGGTGACCCTCAACCTGAAAGCAGATGGTTCCTTTCACAGAAATGCTTTTCAGGAAGGAAGATATGCAAAAGAGGGCTTCTCACATGGTTTCAACTTCATATTAATGTTCAACCTTAATTTAACTCATGTTCAATTACATCTTTAACTTGCATGGCTTTCTGCAGTGTCAAGGCTGTGACATATTTATAACAAAAAGAATAGTCAAATTAATATATGGCGAGTAAAGGTGCACCTTCTTTTCCTCCATTTCCTTCTGAGCCTGGACTATTGTCGTGGTTTAAGCCACTCAGCCACGCAGTTTTTCTCACTCACTCACTCCCCCCCTTACTTCCCCCAGTCCCGGGGGGATGGAGAAGAGAATCAAAGAATGCAACTTCCACAGGTTGAGATAAGAACAGTTTAGTAACTAAGGTATAACACAAACCACTGCTGCTACCACCAGTAATAATACAAGTGAAAGACAAAGAAAGAGAACACAACTGCTCACCAAGCCCTGACCCAGCCAGTGCACCCCCAACAGCGAACCCCACCCTTCCAGGCCTCTGCCCTCCGTTTCCACATCCTGGGCATGACGTGCTGTGGTATGAAATAACCTCTTTGGGCAGTTTGGGTCAGGTGTCCTGTCTCTGCTTCCTTCTGGCTCCCCCTCCTCCCTGGCATAGCATGAGGCTCAGAAAGTCCTTGGCCAGACCAAAACATTACCAAGCAGTAACTGAAAACACTGGTGTTGTCAGTGCTGTTCCCAGGCCCAAAATCAAAAACACAACGCTGCACAAGCTACCAAGAAGGAGAAAAATGACTGTTACTGCTGAACCCATGACAACTATGCACAGACATTTCCTTGGTGCTGTCAGTTCCAGGAGTTTCCATGAACTTAAGTAAATATTCACATGCATTCAAAATGGTGATACTAAAATAAAGATGAGACTGCTTTGCCTCTTTCACCGAGCTTTGAATCCTTATGTGTTAGCTGACAATCACATCAAAGTGCCTGTGACTATACAGATTTAACCCAAAACACCTGACATTGCTTCTGCACTGCAAAACAGGTCTCCTTACTACATTATTCCTCTGCAATCTCCTTTTAGAACTGGTGACCTTTCCATGTCTGCCAAAATACCTTTCATTTTTCTGTTCCCCTCTCCTTCCTTTTCTGTCTTGTTCCTTTCCAAGATGTCTTTACCCTTCGAAACTTTCATTCATTCATCTCAAATGCAGGACCTCTTTAGTGTGCAGAAATTGGTTGTAATGCTAGACTATATAATGCTCAGAATGAAGATATTGTCCAAATAGCTAACAATGCATACAAAATCAGCAGGTCTTCCTTCTCATGCTACTTTATCCATTTCATTTCATGCTAACAATAGGATGACAGCCTTATTGTAATGAAAAATAGACTTCCTGGGAAAGGACTTTTGAAGTACCTTCAGTCCAGGAATTAAAATATCACCAGTAATAAGGTACATTTGGTCAGAAATGTCCTGGCACTCAAATAAGTATAGAAAATTAAGTGGACATACAGGTTACATATATTCTAGCAAATCCATCTCAGATCTACAGTTCTTCATGTATTTTTAAATGCCTATGAGCATTACCGTTCTTTCAGCTCCATATAGTGGTTCTCATCCCCATTTTATGTAACTGCTGAATTTCAATTAATGTTCGCAAAAAATCAGTTTTCAGCTGTCAGAAGAGTACTTTCAATTGCACATGCAAAGTCAATATACAGGAGTGCCAAAGAGGACAGTACAGCAGAGGCTGCAGATGCATTTGCATCTCCACATTTGGTTCTGAACCTAAGTCTTTAAGACTGCTGTACAGACCATTGTATCATCAGTGTGGAGGGAACATTAGAGTGAGTCAGAACAAAGGCTTCTGCAGGATATTCACAGTATATTGCACAGGAAAATCAGATATATTTGAAACACTTTCTCTAGCAAGGGTCTTCAGTCTCCTACTCACTGTGCTCTGCCCTGCATCAAAACCAATGCAATTTAAAACAGAAAAAAGGTGTTTTGTTTTGGTTTGCTTTTCCTAATTTTAAATGATAAGTGAAAAGTTTCTATCTAGTTTGTGTGGAACCATATCCTCCATTTTCCACTTTTAAACCACTTCTCTTGGACTGTAAATTCCTCCCGGAAGAGGCCATATATTGCGTAAATTTGTACAGTCTCTTTATACAAAAATAACAATTATTATTGTTTCTATTATTATTAATAAAAGAACAGCAATTGCAGAAGTTAAGGTTCCCTTAGGAACCTTGCAAAGATCTTGGTGGCTGAATGCTGGGAGTTTTCCAGGGAAATGTTAGCCAAGTCAGTTTGCCTGGAGCAAGAATGAACAATCTGCAGGTCACACTTCTACCCAAAAAACCTGATTAGTGATCCTCAGGTTTCATTTTGAATTTATCCCGTGTACAGAAAACACACACTGTGAATTTGTGAAAGGCAATGCAGCATTTTCAGCTGGAGGAATATTTAAATTATCTTTTTTTCTCATTCTCTTGTGTGCATAAACTTTTGGGGTTTTGACCTTCCAACAACTGCAACAGAGGATGTAATGCATTTTACTGTATATTGCATGACAGACCATTTTTTTTCATGTAAGCATTTTTAGCCTTTGCATCTCAGTGCTGACAAGCTGATTACAATTAACAAATTACTGAAGGCTCTGATCAATGGATCAGATGGACAGGCTGGATCGATGGGCTGTGGCCAATGGAATAAGGCTCAACAAGGCAAAGGGCAGGGTCCTGTATTTGGGCCATTAACAACCCCATGCAATGCTACAGGCTTGGGGAAGAGTGGCTGGAAAGCCGCCTGATGGAAAAGGACCCAGGGGTGCTGGTCATCCGGCTAGCTGAATATAAGCCAGCTTACACCCAGGTGGCCAAGAAGGCAAACAGCATCCTGGCCTGTATCAGAAATAGCATGGCCAGCAGGGACAGGGCAGTGTTCACCCCCCTGTACTTGGCACTGATGAAGTGACACTGTGAATACTGTGTTCAGTTCTGGGCCCCTCATTACAAAGATAATATTGAGATGCTGGAGCGGGCCCAGAAAAGGGCAACAAAGCTGGTGAAGGGTCTGGAGAACGAGTCTTATGAGGAACAGCTGAGGGACCTGGGATTGTTTAGTCTGGAGAAGAGAGGGCTCAAGGAGGATGTTATCACTCTCTACAACTACCTGAAAGGAGGTTGTAGTGGGGGGGCGATCAGTCTCTTCTCCCAAGTAACAAGCAATAGGACAAGAGGAAATGGCCTCAAGCTGCACCAGGGGAGGTTTAGACTGGATATTAGGAAAAATTTCTTAATAGAGAAGGTGATCAGGTATCGGGACAGGCTGCCCAGGGAAGTGGTGAAATCACCATTCCAGGAAGTGTTCAAGAACCATGTAGATGAGGACCCTAGTGATATGGTTTAGTGGTGGACTTGGCAGTCCTGGGGTAATGGCTAGACTTGATGAACTTAAAGGTCTTTTCCAACCTAGCTGAGTCTATGATTCTATGCTGCACTACATGTCAGCTGTGGTAGTATGTCTGCCCATGTATTCAGTTGGTGTCCATTTGCAAAAAATAGATTATTTGACTTATTTTTAATAAAAAATGAAAAGGATTTAGCAAAAGAAGCTCTGACTGACATTATTTCCTACCTGGTGTTCATTTCCCCTCCCTTTTTTCATGGAGTTATTAACTCAGTGAGCTTTAATAACATTTTTGGACAGTACATGTAATACTGACTCATGGATTCACATTAGTATTTTGTCAGCTGCATGCACTTTGATTTCTAGTTCTTTCTAGCTTCTTTATTGCCTCCTGGGGTTGATCTCTCCAAATACTTAAAATATGCCATGCTATGAGCTGCTGTTCAGCTTTACCATAACGTATCACAGCACTACTAAAAAAGTGGATTTCTTTGAATCTTTGATTGACTTTTTGAGCAAGACTGTCAATGAATTAAAATACATTTACACCGGAAGAACTGGAACAAGAACATATGAACTTAAAGGCTCTAAAATTTGAGCTGCAGTGAGCACACATCCAGCTGATGTCTATTCATAACACATCATTCAGAAAGCTTCATCATTTTTTGCTCATAACCATCAAGAGTTGCTAGGTTTAAATGTCATGTATTAAAAACTCTGCCATTAACAAAATGCCTCAAAACATGCAATGATGATATAACACTGAAATAAAACATACAGAGGGAATATAAAATTGCTATTATTCCTAGGAGTAATTTTACCTTTGTGTGTTCTATGCTCAGCCAAAACCTGAATATTTTGAAATAGCTCCACTAACTTTATGCCACACAAGCCTAACATTAACTGTGCAGACCTGCTATACAGGCTATGTTCAATATGAACTATGGAGAACTTCCTCTGGTCAAAGACCATGGTTTGAGGTGTAGCCTTGACATGCAGGCTGAGCCACAGAGGAGTGAGCACCAGGAAGTGTGGATCAAAAGCACATTTGCCCTCTTTTGAATCTGCTCTTCAACTTGTAAAATGGCACAAACTCTGTGACTCCCTTCTCTATCTGCAACACGTGTGTAACAAAAACACAGGCGTTAAAGTTGTAGTGCATTTGAATGTTATAGAACTGTGCTGGTATAAACAATGAACAATGACAAAAAACAGGGTCCACCAGGAGCTACTGCAATGTATCATTAACTAAGTGGCAGGCAAGTGTTTTTCAATTAACTTCAGTGTATTTCTACTATTTAAGGACTAGCAACCAATATCAAGGAATTGAATATATTTTGAAAAATACACTTCATTCTAGAAATTTGTCCATCAGCAGTTTTGAATGGCACAGAAAGCAGCAAACCTTTACAGCAAGCTCTGAAGTGTCCCAACGATGATGTTAGAGCATTTCAAAAACATCGGTGGTGTAGCTCATATTTCTCTCTTCCCCTTGGTATTGTTACAGAAGATAAGTGTTCTGATCAGTAGCTGCCAGCTTTAAGAAATAATGATATACTTGTAGATAATCGATTGCTACCTATTACCATGCTTTTGATGTGGTGGAACATTCATGTGCCTTATTTTCCACTTCCTCAGGGTACCCTGGTTAAATGTCACATGCATTTTTCTCCCATGCTAAGAAAACAAAACCTGCATATTAATTCTTTTTAAGAGAGGTGTAAATGTAATAAGAAAGGAACATTGATTATTCTTTTCATCTATAAACTACTCCAATAGACATATAAATAATACAGAAAATTGTAATGTAGCCTTAATTATCAGCAGTGTTACCCCTCGGTTTATAACAGTCATGACGGATGAAACCTGCAGCAATCAATCTGATTGCTCTGGTAGCAGTTTAAGCTAATTCACAACAAAAGATACAAAGTTGAAAAGTCCGACTATCACATGCATTTTACAGGTATATTGTTTTTCAATAGAAGACCTCTGTTCCATTGACCAGATATCTGCTTCTTAGTAATGAAATTATGAGCGAATGTCCCTGTAAATATATGCAGAAACTAAGGCATCCAAGAGTTCCATATACTCCTCTTCAGCTGTACATAATATCAGAATGAAAACACAAAGAATTGCCTTTTTCTCACTCCAAAATGCTTGTGTTTCAATTCCTCAAATCTGTACCTCAGCAAGGCAATTTACCTAAAACATGTTTGTTATCATGGTCCCCAAAAGGCACAGATCTTGGAAAGGAAAGAGAAACGAGTGAATAAACCACTGAAAATGTCCTGTTTCAGCCATTTACATGCTGCAAATCTAGCCTTCATCTGGTATTCCCTATTCACAGTACCTCACACAGTGTTAGTACTTTGAGAGAAAAAAAAATAGTCTAGAGAAATCATTTTATTTTATACTTTAGGACTATTTGCTGAAAGAAGTAAGCTAGAAACTAGGATTAACTTGTTTTATTTACTACAACAAATAAAACGGAAACATGGGGCATTGCAAATTCAACAATTTTTTGTTAATTTGCTATTCCTACTCACCATTTGCTTCTGTGTCTCTATGTAAGATAAACTATATTTATAGATACAGATTTTAGTTCACTTATATGACATACGAAAGAAAATATTTCCTTTTATAAGCTACTTCTTAACTAAATGTCAAAGGTTCAAACATATAAACTGAATAAGCCTGTCCTGAGAGTCAAATAAGACTGTAGCTTTTGTACTTTAGCAGTCAGTCAAGTTTGATTCATTTCGCTATATGCAGTGCAAAGGTTTGCCCTTGAATCTTTTACATTTTTAAAAGGTAAATGTATTCCATGCTTCTCAGAAGAGTCATTTTTGATCATCCTGTTTGCTTGAAAGTACATTAGAATTACTCAAGATTTCCAAGGTTACAGCAAAGATACTCCTATACCACATTGATATGTTGTCAAAAACAATTAAGTCTCTCTTCCCTCACCCATCCTGTATTTAGAAAAACAATCTGTCTTGTTGACTGTGATGTTTATATACTTTGTGTGTGTGTGATGTTTTGTATTTATCTGTGATCCCACATTATAGCCATGACTAAGATTGTCTCAACTTAACAGATTTCAGCTGTTCCAGAAACAGCACTGCAAAGTGTGCTGCAGTCACCAGGCATACCTGCTGCTGAAGTGCCTCAAATGCCATCCAGGATTCCCCCAGTGGCACCCAAAACAGAAGCAAGGCCAATTATTTTCAGTGGCTGTACTAGAGACCAAGTAATTTATTTTGCTGGGTTATTCTGTGCAAATAAACACACTACAATAAACCTTTTTCTCCATCTGTACCGGTGAAGTTTAGCTAGATGGTTGGCTGCTTGGTTGAATGGGCACAAGAAAAGGCTCCTGAATAGGAATTCACAAAACTATTGTACTGACAAAGCTAAAATAGACCCTTTCACACTCTTCCCACACTACCTGGCCCTACATTGCTATGATGAATAGGAAACAGTACATAATGTTTATTACTCCTGCTATCACTCACATTTAATGCTATGTCACACAAATCTTGTAGTCCAAATGAGGATCCTAATAGTTTTAAATCCTATTTACTTCCAGTGTAAATTCTTCAAGTGGCCAAAAGTCAGGTCTATGAAAGAATAGCTTCTAGACAGGTATTATGATTTGGTTTTCCTTGGTATTATAGCAAACACTCTCATGCATACAGCTTAGCTATATCTTCTATTATTATTTGCATTATTTTTGTTAGCCAGGGAGAGTTTCCCTGACAGAGTTTGACAGTTACACAATTAATTTGTCTTCATTTCACTGTATCCTCAATAATACTATGTAGGCAACAGATGTCAAGACTTTCCAAGTGGAATGAAGTAGAAGTGAACTCACATCCCTAATAAATTGTTTACTGAATATTTATTTTTACTTGGATGACAAACTACTAGTGAATCCACTGGTGGTAAAACCCATGCTTACATGCTACAGCGCAACATTTATTGAAGCAGCTATTCTTGCCAAATCTATATTGCATTTATAAATCTTCAAAATAAGACCTGGTAAATGTCACTTCTTCTTAAATGCTCAGCAGAATCAATGACAAGCGATGCTGCCTTTGCCCTTGAAGAATTCACATGTCTCAATCTAAGTCCAAATTCTAAAAACCTGTTCAGAAACACACAGAGTGCAAACACATGTGCAATGAATGTACCAGAAGCAATGGAAAAGAAAGAAAAAGTTACTTTAAATGAAAAAGTTACATACAAACAGGAAAGCTTCTTGAATGGTTTTTTGAACTTCCATTGCAAGCTGTGTGAAATACACTTTTTCAAAGCCCATTAACTTACTTCCATTCTGTATTGGAATATTTTACATTGGTCTTCCATATGCTACCCAACAGCAATCAGTTTATTTTTATGTGGTTTTAGGCATCACATTAGGCATCTTTTGAAATAAACATCATTATATAACAAATAATAATAAAAAAAATACAGAGTACCAATAACTAATTCTAACAAAATTTATAAATTCTTCAGGCATGACACCAGGCAATACTACACACTGTATATTTATTTGTGTTTCCTAAGTATATATCCTTCATTTTCTGAATGATTTTTTTTAATTCTATCTTCAAGTTCAAAGAGAAATGAAATACAAAACCTGAGTAGTACAGTAATATAAATGCATGTATCTCCTCTAACTTCTTGAATGCTGCCAGTGAATTGTAGAACAGTCTGCTCAGTGTCAGTTTGATGACCATCTACAGTGAGCAGAGCAGCTCTGCTAAGCAACACAGGCCAGATTTGCTGTCATGCCTGACATGGTGAAACCCAAATGCTTTTCCAAGGAAATCATTGCTACATCCTCATTTTCCAGCTAGTTTTGTAGCAGCCATGGTTTAAAAGAGTATGGGGAAGTCTATTCAGGGTTCTGAATTATATAGCAAATAGTCTTCTTCAAGAGGATGTCAACTGACTTAGTATAATGACATGTTTCTATGGCAGAGCTGCAGCTATATCATATTTTGCCCATGGAGGATTTCTCAGTTAGGGGAATTTCTCTGAGGACCAATGCTGTCAGCACAGTGCAAGGAAAGAGAGCAGACAAAGAGAATCCAGGGAGAAACAGAAAGGAGAGTGCCTCTCCTTGGAAGTTACAATCCCCACAGCATCTTAAATCCTTCCCCAGAACAGAGTGTCAGGGACACAGCAGCCCTTACATACTCCTTTTATAAGGATCTTTTATTCAGGGGAGAAACTGGACATATGGCTCTCCTAACTCGATATACACCTACCTTCAGTGCACCTCCGTCATCAGAACCAGCACTCCTTATCTTTTTAGCAAAACCTAAACTTGTTTCACTCCCAAATGAAGTTGAACATGTTAATCAAACAGAAAAAAATTGGCAGGGCTTGTCACAGAAATGACATTTTAATGGTAGATGAAATCTTGGGGCGATATTCACTGATAAAATACAAAGTGAAAGGAAAAAAACATTTGATTCAAATCAAGACCTTCTGCTTATTGCTAGAAGACATCACAGGAAATAAAAAAAATAAAATTAAAAATATTAGTCTCCATCTATTGACAGCTGCCATATTGCTAATTGCCTCAGAATGGAAAACTGGCTTTGAAATGGGAGCAGTTCAAAAGCAAACAAAAAACCACAGCCTAGATTGTGATGAGCAAAAAATTACTTCCAAAGCACATCCAGAAAAATGGAGGACAAAAAGTGATTAGATATTTTGTTACTTTTTATTTCATAGAATCATAGAATAGTTAGGGTTGGAAAGGATCTTAGGATCATCTAGTTCCAACACCCCTGACATGGACAGGGATATTAATCACAAGGAAAAACAAACAAACAAACAAAAAGTAGTTCTAATACTTTCCAATCCCTTATAGTAATATTTGATAGACACACAAGTAGGATGAATAACCTAATACAGCAATTTTACTCTATTTAGTAACATCCCTAGGGACAGAATGGTGTAGTCGGTATGAAGAGTTTTATTGATACTTTAGAAAATGTGGTTACTACATTACTGCATTATTTTATTCTAAATAAAAGATAAAACCACTGTTCTTACAATTTAGATTTGGGTTTGATGTCTTCAAGCAGTGATTTGTAAAGCTTATAAAACTGCTTAAGCACATACCACCTCCTTTTCTCTAATTCCTGTATGCTTCAATAAATAGTAATTTTAATGCAACAATATCAGGATAATTTTGGTTTTTGCAAGAGAGGTGGATTACATGGCAACTATTAAGTATTGGGAAAAGCATCACACATTGTGCAATTTCCAAATGTGCAATACAAAGAGTCTTCCATTTCATCCACCAACCCTGAAGATATCTCAACTGACAAAAGATTCCAGCTCCCCTGTTTGAAAATTACTGAAATACAGATCTCAAGATGCTGGAAAGTTGCCCTTTCACCAACATTCCCTGGCTATGTGACAACGAAGTGAGAACCTGTTGGAAGGAAGAAATGATTACCTGTCAGTATCTTCTCAGTCTTTGTGGCTCTGATTCCACACAACTGTAACTGACAGCCATGATTTGGAATAACTGGGGAAAAATTTTAATGCTTCCTAAATGCAGTGAATTAAGAGGTTAGAACGAGGCTTGTGGGAAGAAACGCCACCTGTTGGTGGTATGGACTGCAATGAAAACTAAATAAAATACGATTTCCTATTACATGAGAATGTGTTCTGTCATCTCATAGCCTTCACTCTCCTCCCTGTACCTCCCTACAAAGTGTTTGGGGATGTATAACGCAGATGAGATACAACAGGTTCCTCACCTGCAAAACAACTGAAAAGTATTTTTTTTTCAGAGGCAATCTCACGTTCATCTGCTGCCTGATTTAGCGTTTCCATCTGGACAGTTGGCAGTCACCCACTATGCCTCAGACTACCTCAAAACATTGCACAGAGGCTTTGGGCAAACTCTGATTTAGATACTCAGTAAGAGAAGAACAGGTTCTTACTAAAATCACTTCCATTTTCAGGTATATCAATCAAATGAACAGTAGTTTCATTTCCATTATTCCAAAACCAGAAAGGCAGAAAAACACTCGAAAGATGAAATTATCATCATGTTAAGATTTTGTATATCTACAAAAGCCCTGAATATCTAGATATAGCTTGAAATAGACCTTACAGGTTTAGTCCATTCATTTCTCCTCTATCACTTTTCGAGTTAGAAACAGACTTAATAAAGAAGGTTTGTTATTGGCTTTATTTATTATTTTAAATAAAAATCCATGTAATCAAGAGAAACGTGCATTTCTAGAACCATCTCTACTTCATTAGGGACAGTCTCTGAATATCACAGTTGTCTATATTGCACAAAATACGGAACTGCAGTCACTTTCTCCTCTTCCTCTTTCTGTTACCATACTCTTTAATTCCAACTGTGAAGCCACTGACCCTTGAAATCATTTTCACATGCCTGGAAAACACATGTGGCTTTTCCTTACTTTTATCTTTCTAGAATTGTTCTTTCAAAATTCCGTGTGCCCCCTGGAAAACATTAATTCACACAGGATTCTGTTAACAAATATCACAACTTAGCCTTAGTTTCAGCCATAGAGAATCAAACCTCTAATGAGGGAACTCGGAGTTCAGCTTGCATTATTTCTCACTAGTATCATAAAACCAGGTTCAGCATATGTAACACTGCTGCAGCTTAAGCCCAGCAAGATATACCCTGAACTTTCAAATCCCTTACTCTTATTTGTACAAGCCAGGCTATGAAAACAGACACTTCTAATGAATTCACTGAGAAATCCTTAGTAGAAGTAGCAATGGCAGAGCTGTAATATTTAAAGCACCTGCAAAATTGTGCTTTCATCAGGATAAGAACAAAAGCTTTGTTAGTTTTGAAGCTTACATTTATATTCAGCATAAAAATTCAAAGTATCATTGCCTGCCACTATTAGGAGACAGAGGTCAAATATGGCAAGTAAAAAAAAAAATACATTCACAAGCTATACAAAAGAGAAAATGGGCTCAAATCGCATGAAGTGCAGTGACATTATTTAAATGTCTTTGTTAATCAGGGTCCTGACATAAGAGATGGTGCTGAGAAGAATTTGCTCTTCAGACTCTTCTCAGCATGGGTCAAATCTGCTTAATATTCCAAACGCTGAGTCTAGCTGAACCGCGTTACCCCTTTATGATCTCTCATCTGTTTTTTTTTTTTCCTCCTTTGAATTCAAGATGCACTGGTATTTTCAGTTTTCATCACTGCTAAAGGGCAGGGAAGTTGTAGTATAAACAGTGAAGTTCCTTTCAAGCCTTGTTTATAATGATTTATACATTATACAGATGTCAGACCTGCAGAAATTTTTGCAGAAAGTCAGAACAAAAAAGAAAAAAAAGCAGCTTGGGAACGTTTACTTTTGACCTTTTTCATTCTTTCCAGTTGCTCAATGAGAGACAAAAAATAGGGGTATCTGTTGATTCACATATGAAAAAAATAAGGGCAGAAAATTTCCATCCCACATAGTCACAAGTGTGTGAAGCCAATGAAAAGTAAAGAACAATGAGGTCCACAGAGCATTTTAACGTACAGATACTGCTGCTTATTTATCTGCACCAGCATGCCATTTGAAGCGTGCCCATGCGTACCATGAAGAACATTTCAGATGGTCAGTTTTCACTCTTTCATGGGTGAATAAAAGTTAAATAAATACCAACGTCGTGCATTTTGTAAATCTTACCCAGTACATTGGTCTCCCCATTTTCCAGTGATGTTTGCGGAGAACAAAAAGTGTGCCAGGTTCCTTACTACAAAAGGCTGCTCTGGCCCTCCCGTTGGCACCATACTGTGGAGGATGTGCTCTGCACTCACATGACCAAGAACTTCTTTTCCTCTGTGGTTCCTTCTTCCCCCAGCACGCATGTAGCTCCCCGAGCCACCTACAAGCTTAGCCTCTGACAGATGTTTACCATTACCCAGACTTGCTACCTGAGTGATCTGGAAGGAGGTTTTGTTTCCCTGCCAAAATAATCAATCCATAGAAGACTTTCACCCATTTCAAACAGGATATACAGCACAACGAAATGAAAGAGCAGCTACCCAGCTTATTTTGATTTCTTGGAAACATGATGGGATTGCCCAAAGGCCTTTATCAGAGTCCAGTTGTGCTCTGAGCTGTTCCACCCTATCTGCAACAGTGCAAAGCAGTAAAACAGATGAAGTTGCTCTAGAAAAGATGAGATCCAGCCCACCTGAGAACAACCGCTTTCACAGTGGAGATTCAGGAAGCGCATACTACTATAAAGACCAATGCACAATTGCTGAAGATTTTGACAGCCTGTTGTAAGTGAAATATTTGAGAAACAACAATGGCACAAATCAGACCATCTGATATGATTCCCTTGAGGCATTCAGATAAATACAATGTTTTCACACCATTGACCAGCATTTGTTAAAAGCTAGTTTCCAAAATGTTCCTGTTCAGAATCAAAACCAATCCAATCCTAAATACTCCACAGAATGTTCGATCCTGTACTTCAAATTAATGGTTATTTTTTTCAATTGCAGATAGAGTGGGGAATGCCCCATGTAATTCAGATGGGACAAAGCTACTGAATTCAGCTTTGAGAACAGGTCTTCACCAAACCAGTGTCTGTCACAAGGGTTTCAACCATAATGTTGAAATAGGGTGGCATACTGACTGGGTAGTTAGGGTTATACTACAGAATATTTTCCATGTTTTCAGTGGGTGTAACATACATTTCATTATTTCTTGTCCATGCCTCTGATACCTCTGTGTTTACCCTGCTATAGACATCCAACCCAGTGAGAGCTTAAAGGGCCATAATTAGAGTCTTGCAAGTTAGGAAACACCAAGTGTTGGAAAGGCTGAAAATGTTTTGATACCTCCTTCCATGATCAACACAAGCAGCAATAACCAGGTGCTATAACTGAGACGTTTCTGTGAATGGAGGTGCACTAGGTAGTGTACATACAATAGTACAAATGAACTGTATTTCATTGGACATGGGATACTTGCACATCATTTATTAAAAAAGTCCTAGGGGACCAAAGTAAAATAAAGAATAGGTCACAAGGAGAAGTATGACATAACAGGAGGAAAGATTTTGGAAAAGAAAGGAGAGAAAAGAAGGTTTAAAAATATTTCTTTTTCTTTATAATTTTCTTCATGGTGTTTTTCTCTTTTTCAGGCCCAGCTTCAGAAGGGCAGTATTTAAGGATTAAAAGAGAACTCTTCCCTTCAGAGAACCAGTTTCACCAAATGTAGTGTTGACAGGCACTGTACAGCTACGGTGTGTATTTGGGAAGACATAATAAATACAAACTGAAAAGGTCACATCTCACATAGGCACCTTTGACGACTCATGCAGACTCTCTCTCAAAATACAGCTCAGAAGTAGATACAATAACAGATTCCTTCCCTCCAGCATCCACAGTAACTAGGGCTTCAAAACCACTTAAATTTCCTATTAAAAAATCTCAATTTAGAAATATACCTTTCTTGGATTTAACACGTTCCGAGAAAGGCAGTTGGGCTCCTGTATTCTGTGTGACAGTCCAAGTTTGACACAGATTTATTTTTCATAAAGATAAATGAAAACTACAGTTTTCAAAGAAGACAAAATAGGCAGCAATCCATTTATAACATCTCGCTCATTCATGCCCACACTCTACTGCCAATAAATATTTAAGAAATTAATAAGACTTCAAAATGTAGAAAACCAGTAAATAACTGCAATGCTTTTAAGTAAAAAATACATGTGATTTTATTGCTCTTCTTTTTCGTAGCTCACTAATGGGATTGAATGGGTTAATTTATTTCCTGAAACAGAAGACCTTAGATAAGCTTGGTGGCTATGTAGGCATGTCTGGGTCGCTAGGAGTTTAAAATATCAGCTTGCAAATGGAGCTATTTCAGATCCAGGGTGATCCAAAGAATAGGCTCTCCTCATGCACTAAACAATGCAGGGATTATGTGGATAAATAATAGAATGCGATCATATAATCAGACACTGCTCCTGTAACACACAAGCGCAAAGATGCTGAATTAAGGCAGCGCAGGAAATGCCAAAATTACATGTCTACCTTCTGAGTGTTTGATTCGCAGTTCTCAGAAGGGTTTTTTTAATTATTATTTTTATTAATCATAACTAATGTGTATAACACACATAGAGAATATGATACGGTACTGGGTAATAATGAGACCTCTTGTGTGCAGCTCCTGCTTGTTAATTGTCCTGGCATTTTTCTACTTGGACATGGATATTGCAGTGGTTAATGATATTATATCTTCTGTATATCAGCTCACACATGTATATGACCACTTGATTGCCTCACATACACTGTTTAACCTGATTATCATAAACTCTGATGTCTCAAGTTTTCTGTGGCTCCAAGAAAGTTGTGCTCTTTCTGCACAACTGAAATCAGGCATAACTCTGTAAGCAATTTCTGAGCTTGGTCACAGTACAGCAAACCTGTACCAGTTCCCCAAGTCAGATGCATCACTGATAAACACTGATAAACTGGTTTCAGCTATATTCTGTACCTTATGCTATCATTTGTATTAAAGCAAAGGCTAAAACACCTATGGAGTAAAAAAGGCAGGAGCTCTGGAGGAAGAGGAATAGCTTTTATGTTTTTTCTTAATATTTTATATTAGCATCAGAAACACCACAAAGTACTTAGTAAAGTGAAAAAAAAATGTAGGCTTGAGTTTATCCAACAATGAAAGTAATCAGAACCTGTCATACAGTGTACAAAATATGTTCAAACACATACTTGACTTTATTTGTGCTAAAGCTACTACTGAATGAAACTGGAGTTCAGGGCGCCAAGCACCCTTGTAAATCAGAAGCTTCATGCACATGAGACTGTGGTCCCAAGCTGCTTGTTTAACAAGAAATCACTTTTACCATGGCAGTGAGTAGAGGAGGGAAGCCCATGACCAGAATATTACTTTTATCTACCAAATCTGTAATTCAGTCTAAACTATTTCTCCAGGAAATAAATATGTAAGGGTGGCATCAATTATTACAGTTTCAATTAAGGTACTGAATGGCAGGAGATGCCATGTGTAGCAGAAATTACTAATTGGAAAAGGGAATAAAGTACATTTTTCATATAAAGCTGAAGTAATTTTATTATTTAAAAAATTTAGGCAGGATATTTATTCTCTTTTCAACAAAGGAGATGATAGTACTCACACATGATAAAAATCTTCTCACTTCCTCTTTTAGACAAAGCTGGAAACAGAAGGCTAGTTTTCATATTCAGCCTCTCAATTATTAGTTTTGCTACCTTCCCAGCCCTTGCCAAGAGCCTCAGCTTTCCCTTTTCTTAAAGATCAAAGTAAAATCCTGAAAATGGGATCCTGAACTGAGAAACAACACAGAGATTAAATACATGTGTGTGCATGTGTGTTTAGATCACCAGAAATTAATAGCTTGCATATCATGATGCTAACACATCTTCACAATCACCTATGAAACATGATTGTTTAATTTTCACATTAATCATGATGTCAAAGAATCTGATTTGCAATGTTTTGGGTTAGCTCAACAAAATGAATTTGCAGAAATTACACAGGAGCTGATCCTGTTTCCACTGAATTCAGCAAAACTGCTCAATAAGCTGTATGTACTCCATTTAATTCATCTCCTAAAATCATCAGCAAAGTGGTCAAGAACAGCAGGGCAACACTGGAAAATGAGAAATTGAAGCAATACTGCTGCTAATAACACAGTACCTTACACTTATGTAGTGCCTGCCACTCCCAAAGACGATGAAGTCATATACTCGGGGTGAGGTCCAAGCTGTCAAACAGTATCTCTGGAACTGACTTTGGTCCAGGACAGCAGACCATTTTGATCCAAAACCCGCATGACATTTTCCACTCAGAGAAAAAGGGAATCTCTCTGATCTCTTGAGATACCAAAGAGCAGCCCACATGTGTTTCACTTCACACAACTCAGACTTCCCTCATGCCTGAGTCTTTTCCCTGACTATATTCCTCTAATTTAGGTTTTCTTTCCCTCCAGTCAACTGCAAACATATATATGAAGATTTCATTTTTTGGGAAGCACCTTCAACTGAATTCACTTCAGTTGAATCTTCAAACACTCAGCCTCTCTACCAGGCCATAAATATATGAGAAGTAAATATCTGTATCCTGCAACCTCTCCCCTTCTTTCTTTGTGACAGTGCTGCTCACAGTTTCCCCAGGGACTGATTTATCCACAAGACTGGCATTTTAAATTCAACAATATGCAATTCGTTTTCACTGTCCTCAAAGATAACAAATACTCAGTTTTAAATTACTGAATCATTCATTTAACTTAGGATGCCTGAAATTATCGTTTTTATGGAAAGTAATAAATTGTAATTGCAAGCAATAAAAAAAGAAGTAAAGAGAAAAACCCGGATGTGCCACAAAGGAGATACCTCACTCTTTAAATGAGTGTGTTTAATTAACGATGATTTCTTATTGAAACACATTACTTACAAAATTAACACTTTTTATATCTATATGCTAACAGCAATTTAAAAAGTTATTTCGGCTGTGAATGATTTGTGACTTTTTTTTAATAATAGTTCCCCTGAGTTCAGACCTCCTAAAAGCAGTGGGAAGCAATGACAGGCTCTGGCTGCTCAAGCCCCTGCACAGAGCATTTTCAAGTGGGTACATTACCAGCTGGACTCATGCAAAGGTTCACATTCAGACCTGCTGACTGTGACATGATGTAGGGGCTCCCGAATACTACACGTTAAGAAAATGTTTCTATTAAACTGGTAGTCTAGGGTACACTAATGCAACCGTCAGCTCAGCACCTTGCAGATATTGCAGTAACTGTTACTTTCCCGTTAACCTGGATGAAGCTGTAGCGCTGGACATAAGCTGTAGCACAGACATCTTTCATGGAAAATATAAGCCTTCCCAAACAGTCCCAAGTGGCTAAATCCAAAAAACATCTCCCGCTTAAGAGAACAGCAAAGCCCCAACAGCATGAAGTAAGCTGTTTACTCTGGTTGTTATCATACTGCTTGTACAAAAACTTAAAGCATCGCATTTATCAGTGCCAATAGCTGCTAGTCTGGTATTATGAATGAATACTGTGAGATTCAAAATTTAAGTCTAGATCTTCTCAAAATTTACTGGTCCACACAGAATAATCCTTTGCACTGTTCTTCTCCATTTATTTACACAGTTTGGCAATAGTGATACTGTGCTGAGGACTGCCTCAATCAAGCTTGAAAATATTAGTGTCTCAACTTTCATTTTTCAGGAACCATTACCCCATGATTAAGGTTGCTTCTTTTGTTGTTTATTTGTTTCTACTTTCCTATTTTAATTCATTTGGATTCAGCTTCCAGCCTACTTCAGCCAAATCTTGTCTTTCTCTGCTAGATTATAGAGGTAACCAATATTTTCAGCATATTAAAGCCCTTCTGCACTGTAAACAAATTATCTGCCTTTCTTTGAGAATATCAGAACAGATGGAGCTATAAGTTTCTCTCTATAAGGCATTCTCTAAAATTTTTTTTTCTGGCCCATTCATTTACCTTCTTTAATTCGCCAACATAGTTTAAACAAATGCAGACACAAAATCAAGCAAGATATTCCTGGTAGATGCCTGAGTAATGCATTATATAGAGATAAATCACATCTCTCTACTTAAGTCACTATTCTGATCTGTATATCCATGATCCACATTAGCCTACTTTGTCCCAGCTCTTATAGAAAGTTCTGACGAGCTCCTTGTCTAGTATGAACCTAACACCTTTCTCAAGTACAAGCTCTCAAAAGAACAGATATCCTCATTGCAACCCTCAGCCTGCATCATTCTCCTTTTATGTTCTTCTTGAATGGCCCATGTTGGCAATCATCCTAAATTCTCTGGTAGAACTTAATTATTTTTACAATTCCAATACTAAGTTAAATGGAAGATTTTTAACTGGCAGCTAGTGTATGTGTATCTCCAACTTAATAACAAAGTTGTGGATGAGAACTGAAACAGCATCTATTCCCAAGGAACTTCACTAAAAATGGTCTTACTTCAGTCTCATTATTATTTGGGAGTGGAAAGCGTGCTTCTATCCAAGTTAGGAGCAATATTCACGTATTAAAGAATATGTAAGGCATAGTGAATGACAGGCTTCATTGTGTAGAAATGTAAAGGCCATATATGAAAATATAAAGCACATATCAGAACCAGTGATCCTTAGAAATTAATTTCTTAGACCTTGTGTTTTGCACAATTCAATGTGCATTAGAAGGTGACTGTACAAAACAAAGAACACATGCTTATCCACATTTGAACCCCAAAGACAAAAATTAACAAAAAAAATTCAAATAAGTGCAATGCAGTATGGAAAGCACAGTAGATAGAAGCACATTAATGCTACCATAATTGCAATATTTTATTCAACATGGTCTCTGTCAAGGATATGAATCCTTTCAGTCTGTCTCCAGAGTTCTGAGGCCCAAAATAACATAAATTAACTTTCAATTCAGGCTTTTTTTTCCTTTGGTGAAGGGAAGAAGGCAGAAAGAAAAATGCTTTGTCAGTGTGAAGGAGAAAGTCTGAAAGTAAATACAAGTTTGTAATAAAAAAATAAAAGAAAATATTTTCATTACTTTCCTAATCACCAGAACCCTAGAATTCAGGAAAGTGCTGAAACATGAAGCCCATTCATTCCTTCTGAAGTGGCAAATGCAACTTACAGCAATGCCAAAATATTTCTTGGATAGAAAAATTCTAAGGGGCATCTGCATTATTTCCCCTGACTCCCCAATTCCTCACTTAACTCTTCACCCACCAAGAGAGATGACCAAGGCTGCACATCACATGGTGAAATTCGTAATATAATCAGTAAGAGGCCACAAAGCTGAATATTTCATGCTAGTTTATTACTCTCATTGTGCTTCCTCAGGTTCAGTCTCCCTCCCCCAACCTGCTCTCTCATCCCTCTTTACGCAAGCCCCCTCCAGAGGCACAAACAATTCTAGCTCAAAAGCCACATTACCTCTCATTTTATGAAATTTCTGCAAGGAATAACCTTTAACCCATGCTTTGCCTCCTCCCCTTCCCTGCCAAAAGCTTTATTCATTCAATTTTTTTCGCCCTCAATTACTTCCCATTTAACAAATGGTGGTATAGCAGTGGAGCACTACAGTAAGAACAAAGGTTGGTGCTCCATTGCAATCTCTTCAGGGTAGAATTAAAGGCAAATTCTCTATCAGAGAAAGCCACCTCTCCTCGATTTTTCTGTCACCGCATTATTATTATACAGCTTGTCTCTGAAAGGAAGGTTCTCAGGGTGTCATGAACTCTCAGAGAATTTCTAGTCTACAATGCCTTTCAGTAAAAAAGGGAATGCTCCAGAGAGAAAATAACCTTTGTGTAAAGAAAGGTTTGTTCTGCAATATTGTCTGAGCATTGGCTTTACAGGGAAGAAATGAGTCCTTGCATTTGCATTACCAGAGCGTAGAAACTGGTCCAAAAGAATATCACTCTGCACAGACCAAGATACACTGCTCTTTTCCCTCTGAATGAAAGATAGAGAGACTTGAGCGGGATTAGGCTCCATATACAATCCCTCCTCTATTGATACATGTCCATAGCAGAACACACACAACTGAATTCAGAAAACATGAATCTGTTCACTTCAAATGGTATTCTTTAATTAAAATAATAATAAAAAGCTATGTCATGACATCTCTTTTCTGATCTAATTTGAAGGATATGGGAAGAATATATCCTAATTGCATTTTCCCTCATTTCTTAATCATTTTCTCTTATTTTTCTCTGATTTTGACAACTTTAAATGCAGGCTTAAATTCCTGCCTTTTGCTGGTCTGTATAAAGTAGCAGTTTATGTTAGCAACAGGACAGCAGCATCCTCATGGAGACAAATTAGTGATGCTCCAGAAAAATCCTAAACTGTCTTGTGCAGAAAAAATAAAGACTGCTTACAGCAAATATCATACATACATAAATATACACAGAAACACACATGTTCTGGCACAGGAATGAATAGAGGACAGACAAAAGTGACAAATACCCTTAAAAAAGGAAGGAAATAAAGAGACAAACTTCAAGCTGTGTGAATTTTTATATGCCCATTGAAATTAAAGGAACACTAATAATTAATTTTAGCAAAGGATCTGCCCCTGAGAAATGAAAAGTGCCTCTCAACCTGCTTGCATCCTGCTTTCCTGAATTATTTTAATTACACAAAAAAGTTAGTGCATCTATTATTTCAATTTCATACACTTATGTATTCCACTGGTCATATTAAAGAATTCTTTTTTTTTTTTTTCAAGTGGAAATTTTTCTGTATCCAAGGAAGGCTAGAGAAACAGAATGTTGAAGTATAAAAGGTGAAATGGTTAATGGAATAAGTTGCTTGTAAATACATGAAAAAAAAATAAAGGACAGGGGAAAAAAAGTAAGTTTTGTAGTACTCAGATTCAGGTTTGTCCTGGGTTCAGCAACAGCAGTCATTTTTCTCCTTCTTAGTAGCTGGTGCAGCACTGTGTTTTTGATTTTGGGCCTGGGAGCAGCGCTGATAACACCAGTGTTTTCAGTTACTGCTTGGTAATGTTTTGGTCTGGCCAAGGACTTTCTGAGCCTCACGCTCTGCCAGGGAGGAGGGGAAGCCGGGAGGAAGCAGAGACAGGACACCTGACCCAAACTGACCAAAGAGGTTATTCCATACCACAGCACGTCATGCCCAGGATGTGAAAACGGAAGGCAGAGACCTGGAAGGGTGGGGTTCGCTGCTGGGGGTGCACTGGCTGGGTCGGGCTTGGTGAGCAGTTGTATTCTCTTTCTTTGTATTTCTCTTGTATTATTACTGGTGGTAGCAGCAGTGATTTGTGTTATACCTTAGTTACTAAACTGTTCTTATCTCAACCTGTGGGAGTTGCATTCTCTTGATTCTCCTCCCCATTCCCCGGGACTGGGGGAAATAAGGGGGGGAGTGAGTGAGTGAACGAAGTGGGTGAGTTATTGAGAGGCTTAAACCATGACAAGGTTGAAGTTCAACAAGAAGCATGATCAAAATGTACCCTTCCTGGAGAGGTACAGCTTATTGAAGACAGTGGCATTTCACGTGTTTTCCTTGATACTGTTTACAAATTACATCCTTCTGAGAGTTGTCGGAAAAAAAAATAATAGTTTAAAGGCATGCACGTGGGTTATCAGCTAAAGCTAATGGTCACCATTCCTACATATCTGAATGACTGTTTTTTTCCCCTAAAAGAAAAATAAACCCGAGAAAAATGCTATCATACTTGATGTCCTGCAAACATTCTAATGATACATAAAGTCTGAGTTAGAAAGGAAAACAACTCAAAACGAAACCAATAAAACCTGTAATACTAAAAAATTTCGATTTAGCCTCCAGTTACTCTACGCCAGTGTTTACTGCATGTCATACAGGCTACTTCACGTACCTGCATGCCTAGGATATTCTTAGTGCTGTGAATCCTTTAGATGCATCCCAAATACTGAGATAGTGCTATTTAATTCTCTGGAATAATAAACAATTAAAAAACCCTCACTAATCCTGCCATTCAGTTATACTTTAAAAATAGCACAGCTAAGCAGGTGGTGAGTAGTGATCACTGTGCTTGCCGTCACCGACTCACTGCAGATTGCACATAGCAAATCTATGTCAAGATATTCAGTTATTTTTGCTACTCATCTTTTCTCTTCCTACTCATCAACTTTACCTAAACATGTTTTTCAGCTGCAACACACTGAGTTTTACACTGTAGACTCTGATAGGCAGGGATTATCACTCTAAACTTGGTTACTGCCTGTAGAATAAGTCTTAGACTTGCAAACTAAATTTTCAGCCTAAGAATCTGATAATTGCTCAATGGCATCTTTGGAGGCGGACTTGACCCAAAGTAAGGTAAATATGAGCACTAAAGGGTTAAGTCTTTTGGTTCCTGAAGACTTTTTGACCGTGCTAAATACTGAAAATACGTAAGGAAAACAGGATTTGATATGTTAGTGAAAGCAGCAAGCCGCAGGTTGTAATATTTTAAGTTACCCATTTGTTAAAATTGCCGTCAATTTGCAAAATTATTCCAAGTTTGAGTAAGGAAGATGAAGATAGATGCAAATTAAGCATACTGCAGTTAACTGCAGCATTTCACAGTGCATTTCCAGAATATTTTGGTTCTTGTGCACTTTGGCTTTTTTGTATAAATGGTTAGTACACCTGGCCAGCTCATCATGACAGTACTTCTTCAGTATGATGCAGGAGAAATCATAGGAGGCTTTTAAAAAGGAAAAAAAAAAAAAAAAAGGTTTTCAAAACCATTGTCAAAATGAACGTCCAGAAATCAATTTGTAATTATCTGCCAACACAAATCTAAAGGCTTTTCTGTGATAAGGGTGGTAATACATAGGGCTGTAATGTGAATTATTTCAAAGAATAAAAGACTGATTGTCTTCATGACCTATATAGCTTTTAGTGAGCTTTAAAACAAAATTACATTTTACACTTCCCATGAATGGCTTTCTCCCCCCTCTTTCACCCTTTAAAAATGCAGGGGTTTTGTCCCATCTAGTAGGCTTTCAGCTTTAAATAGGACTCAGTTTCTTCCAATGTTGATATATTTCGTTCCACTGAATGTGAAGGCTCTGGCTTTGCAAAAGAGCTGAAGTTTCCCCATACAAAGGCAATTCTTTCCAACACATTTAAAAGTAAACTTCAAACCACATGATCATGTTATTTTTACACAGAAGCTCAGCACTAGAATTCACTTCTTTTTTTTCCCTGGAAAACGTTTAGCATAAAAATTGCACAATGTATAAAAATACCAGGAAATAACTTATTTTAGGTTAAAATAAAGTCAAATGAATACAAAGGGAAAAAAATACAGGGTTTGCAACAAATTGGGAAAAAAAAAAAAAAAACCAAAAAAACCCCCAACAGTGCAACATTTTTAGAGTGCAAGGGCCATATTCAGATCACTGTACTTAACCACTCTGGTTTTAATGCCTGATGCCAGCAGTTATTCTGGGTGTAGGTGACTACAGGCCTAGCTTTTGGCCCTTCAGTGGTACTGAACACACACTGTAGTCTTGGTGATCCAAACCTGCAAAAGCTTCTGTGTGAGATATCAGTTGCAACTTTCTTATCCAAAGTTACCTCCACATTGGTTTTACTTACTTATGGTCATTGCTATTTGAAAATTGCTTTCCCGAAAAGTGTGGTAGTTTCAGTAAAGTATTATTAAAAATATTAAACAAAAAACACTATTAATATAGAATAGAGTACATCTCTACAAAAATATTTCATTTTTGAAAGAATATTTGGTTTCATTCTATTGGTTTTATCCTGAGATTCAGAAGACTCAAGTAGCTACTTAAGTGTGTTAATCTGAAAGCCGTTTGGATGCTGGTAAGCAAGAAGTCCCTGGGTAAATATTACATCCCATTCTTAGATTGGATATGAGGAAGAAATTCTTTACTGTAAGGGTGGTGAGGCACTGGAATGGGTTGCCCAGGGAAGTTGTGAATGCTCCATTGCTGGCAGTGTTCAAGGGCAGGTTGCACAGAGCCTTGGGTGGCATGATTTAGTGGGAGGTGTCCCTGCCCATGTCAGGGGGGTTGGAACAAGACGATCTTAAGGTCCTTTCCAACCCTAATTATTCTATGATTCTATGATTCTTGTTAATAATAAGACAGATTCTTAATTGAACTACCTGCTGTTGTATATGTCAGGATTCCTTTGCACTAGCAGCTAGATCTTACTTTGGAAATGTGATTAATTTCTTTACCAATTTAAAATTCTTCAAAATTTTCCAAAATTAACTTAATTATTCTGTATTTTTAGGACAACTTTTCCAAAGAAAACAAAAAAAATCCAACTGCCTGTTTGCTTTTTCTGAGAGATTTTTTTGTAGTATCATATTCTCTCCTCTCATAACAAAATACATAATTTGTGCAATGACACTGTACATTCATGTACCACTCAGCCTTTTAAGGCCATATTCAAAAGTCCTGCATGATGCCTTTCAAGTAATAAAAAAATACAGTGCCAACATGTCCCTGCCAACTCTTCTGCAATTGGCAGGCTCTACTCATTTAATAACTTTACTTTTCACTGGAGAGTAAACTTGTCCCCATAAGCCATACGCCTTTTTCCAACATTTGTTTCACTTGAACTTAATTTCTGAAGGGACAGTAAAGTACATAACGTCACAACAACTTTTTGCTAGATTTGTTAATGCTGCAAGCAAGGTTATCCAGTCTGTTCTCCAACTCCAAATGGTTTCCACTGAGTCAAAAAAGTTGGAAAAAAAAGCAAGGTGGAGATAAAAACTTTTTTGTTCCTTTTTATTTCCCAGCTTAGGCAGCAAACTAATGCGGGGATAATAAGATAACAAAAGCACGGACTGGATGGTTCATCTTACTACCAAAAATTCTAACAAATCCTCTTCTGTGTTATGACTACTTGGGAAATGTCATCGCCTGAACACAGAGAAGCTCTTAGGCTACTCTAAGCTACATCACAGACAAAGAAAGATGCAAATACTCAGCTGGCACAATTACCTTTATCCTTCTCCCTGTTCAATCTGAACACAGTACCTGGCCTTTGAACCAGCCAAACATGGCTGACAAGGCAAGTCCATAAAAATTCCACAACAAACTTTGGTAAGAAGTAGAACTCACTGCACTATTAATCAACTTTTATCTTTTAAGGAAAAAAATGCAAATGTAACATCATTAAAAAAAAAAAAGAAAACTTAATGAAAACAAGAATTACACTGCTCCACAGAGGATAAAAGATTTCTCTTTGGATTCAATTCTAATCTAGCTTCAGAGTAATTGTTAAAGCGTTTGAAATATCTTATCTCTCCCTCCCCCATGTTTATATTCTTGACTTCTTTAACATACAGATTGCCTTTAATTTCATTGGTTGGAATGTTGGTTCTGCATAAGGCTCCCATATAACTCCCAGTAAAGTGAGCCTTTCCCAGGAAAACACCTTCTGCCCTCTCCTTTCCCCAACACCTCCAGCCTGAAATTCCCATCACAGTTCCCATGCTAAAAGGAATTTTACTATTTTCTCTTCATCCTGTATTGCAGGTTCCTTCCCTTAGATGTGCAAGGGTGCTGTCCTCAGACCCTGCTTGCTTCTCTGCTTGTGATGTGACTGCTCAAAAGAGCCATCCTCCTCCAAGTCGCAGTGTTAGAACTTCAAGATTGTGTTTTGTTTCTCCATTTCCCTGATTCTCAATGACTATCTTGCGCTAAGTAGCTCAGTTTTCCTCTTGATGAACAGTGCTAACCCTGCAGAGCAAATCTTGCAGTCCTTATGTAACTGTCAAATATGCACTAGGCTGTGTATAAGTGTATAAGGACTTATCACTATGAAATCTAGACTACAGTCTTGTTCGTTTTACTGAAGTTGTCATCCCCCTGTGCCTTTGACTAGCACGTTTTTTTGCATTATTTTCCTGGTTGCCTTGAACCACAAAGATCAGGTGAACTGAACCTTACGTGTCCCAGCAAGAGACCAGTAAAAGTTCTTCAACTTATCAATGATCTCCTCCAAGCAGTCACCTCAACGCACTGAAGAAGCAACAAAGGTAGCGTAACATATTTGAAAACATTTGCTCTTTCCTCTGACTGTATCTGCCTCAGTAGGAAATGATCCCAACAATATAGAACAGAAAAGCATGGAAGGCCTGAAAATGTATCTTACAGTTTGGGGTCAAAGCCTTTTTGGCTTTCTTTTCCTTCACTGAGGGAATGGACAGTGTGAGGTAGCTCAGCATGCTTGTCACTAACTTTTCACCTCCTACTCTCCAGTTTGTAGTAAGATCAAAGCAGAGGAACATAAAGGAGGATTCTATCACATAGATCATGGAGAAAGACCTGTTTTTCATCCCCTTTGTATACCACAACCCCTCTGATTACTTGCATTATGCTCAGTTCCACTTCACTTTTTTAATCTCTGCAGTATTGACTGGTACAACGACTACAAAGAAGTTCATTCAAAAAGGAAACAGACAACAGAAGAAAATCACTGATAATCAGAAGAGGAGCTGCAGTAATGACCATTGTTTGACTGGAACTCAAGTGTGTAGCAATATTTGAAGAGTCCATTGATTCTAGAGTGATTTCAAAAAGGTAAACTATCCAACAGAGCCTAGCCAGCCTCAGGTACAACAGCATCTTCTGTACATTGACAGTACAAAACAATCTCCCCTAGTTGCATAAGTGGTAAACTCACAGCGATTCAATCCACTGTAATCCTAATTATTTCCACTGAACAGTTCAAAAGCAGTATTGCTCTCCAAATCTCATTTACAGGAAAGCTTTGCCTTCCTATGTTTTAATTATTCTTGACCCAAACCAAGTAGTTCCCTTTGTAACTCGGACACTCACAGTAATTCAGCTAGGCCCTCCACTGCACTGAAGTCACCAACACAGCAACAGCTGAGAGCAGTTACAAGATCAGGGGTCATGATGTGCTGAAATTATTCACAGCATCCTTAGAAAGGGGCATATAGCAAACAGCTTTGCTCACGAGTCCTGACTTACTGTTTTCCTTCATCATCTCTCACCTTCTGCAGTAAACCAGGTGTTTCCTTGTACATATCTTTGCCAGCTTAACCTGATAATTATTAAAAGCTTTATATTCTTCCTCCAACAATTCTAATAATATGTTTTGACAGCTTGAACTCCATGACAATTATCCTTTGGGGAATCAAAAGAATATCCTATTATTAGTTGGGAACATAACCTGGCAGAAAGTATAAACCCAGGATTGTCATCAGGCTGCTTTTTAAGAAACATCTAATTGAGAACACAAACAGGAGGAACACTGTTGTTCACTGAATTCACTCTATTACTGAGCAGGTAGTGCATCTGACAGTACCATCTGTGGCCTTTTGGAACACCACTGTTATGACTTTTATATGGTTTTCTTAGATTTAGTCAATGGGGGAGGAACAATCTCTATGTGTTTGTACCACATTTAACACAAGAGGGTTCCATCTTCATGCAAAAATTAACACTATTAACACTAACTACTTGTGAGACCTCATTTGGAGTACTGTGTGCAGTTCTGGTGTCCTCAACATAAAAAGGACATGAAACTGTTGGAACAAATCCAGAGGAGGGCCACGAGGATGATCAGGACACTGGAGCACCTCCCGCATGAAGATAGGCTGAGAAAGTTGGGGCAATTAAGCCTGGAGAAGGGAAGGTTGCGTGGAGACCTCATAGCAGCATTCCAATATCTCAAGGGGGCCTATAACGATGCTGGGGAGGGACTCTTCATTAGGGACTGTAGTGATAGGACAAGGGGTAACAGGTTCAAACTTAAACAGGGGAAGTTTAGATTGGATATGAGGAAGAAATTCTTTACTCTGCGGATGGTGAGGCACTGGAATGGGATGCCCAGGGAAGTTGTGAATGCTCCATCCCTGGCGGTGTTCAAGGGCAGGTTGGACAGAGCCTTGGATGGCATGGTTTAGTGGGAGGTGTCCCTGCTGATGGCAAGGGGGTTGGAACTAGATGATCTTAAGGTCCTTTCCAACCCTAACTATTCTATGATTCTATGATTTACAGTAGCAACTACACTACTGATGGAAAAGGAGCTACTGTTTCATTTATCATCTAGTAAGCTTATTTTATTTTTTGAAAATTTATGACCATTATCATAGCTATCTCAGTAGGAAAATGAATAAAGTAGTAAATGTCACTGTAAATTAATGGCCGATTTTAATCTTATTTAGCCTTGCTGTTCTCTTGACTTAAAAAAAAGAAAATTCAAAATCACATATTTTCAGCTTATGCTTGTTGGGGTTTAAGCCCAGCATGCACACTTTACATAATGAATGACAGTTGATTTTTCATTTTTCCATTTTAAGTATCTTAGATTCTGAAACAAAACTTGGAATCAGTACTGTTTCAATGGAGATTATGAAATCCTTTTATTGGTGAAAAATTTCACCATAAGATGCTAAATTTCAGATAGATATCTGAGTATTGTCACAGAAAGACATTCTTCCTACTAATCAAAGGCAGAGAGTAATCACAGTGGTTCATGGTACTAGTTTAGCCGTTATCAAATAGTGCCATTTAAGAGCAACTCTGACTATGCAAATAACTGCAGAGACACGACCCACACCCTGACCTCACTGAAAATCTAATTCCATTGCATCAAATTTACCAGAAAATCACAAGGGCAGACACCAGATGATCACTGGCCATATTAAAGTGCGAGCATTCTTTCTAATGACATCCCCAAGTCATACAGGATGTTATCTATTTTGCTCAATTTCCAGACAAAATAGTTTAACTAATATTAATGCAATTTAGATTTTAATGCTTCCTTCCCAAGCACTTTTGCTCCCCACTCCAACAATCTCTTCTTTCCATCTCATTTGAAGCAGTGATATTCTATCAGGGAGGTATAAAATACCTGGGGTAATTTGTCGGTGCTACTGGAAAATATTTCAACTTTAGGTCTGTAAAATGCCTAATGAGACAATTCCATATAGTGAAAAGTAAAGCTCATAGCTTTATTGTACTGCTGTTAGCTCTGAGTAGGCAACAGTGACTACTCAAAAGGAGGCATGATTCAAATCTTGAATCTAGCTTAGAACTTTTCAGAGACGGGCTCTGTTTTGAAAACATTTGGGAATATATTTCATAGCAACCTGCTTTCCTATCCATTTGCCTGGGAAAAAAAAAGCTATACAAGAAGTCCTGGGAGCTCCAGCCTGCCAGCAGGCATTCAGGCAATCCTGGCAATTCTTCACAGGAGCTGAAACTCCGAGGACCTGAAGTAGATGGTGCTTCTTCAGCCTATGGGAATTCTAAAATAATGAGTTATATGCCGTTTATTTAAAAATGATCAAAACTTTCCTCCACACATAAATCCATGCCCCAAAGATAACGTCTTTCAAGTGTTAGAATTTTTCACAGATGAGAAATTCTGATACTTGATTAGTTCTACTCTAAACCTGTTGACCTGCAATTTACTCTGGCTCATACTGCTGTTATGACACTACTTAATTCATTTATTTCAGATAAAAGAGTGGCATATTTTGCCACATTACTCAATATTTAAGAAAACAGTCAAATATTTTAATTGCAACTGTCCTTCCAATACATGACAATGGAAATGCACAGGGTACTTAAATACAACAGTTACACAATCCATTTTAGGGAAAATACTTTCAGAGACAATTTTAAACAACGAACAATGTGAAGCTTCAGTCCTTGCCAGACTATTACTCTCTTCGTTCCCATGTGCTTAGACCTCAGAAATTTGGCTCAGTTAAACCAAGTCAGTAGAAAACAGAACCACAAACGGTAATTTCTCTGACATATTAATTTCTATTCTGGACTTTTACCTCATCCCTATTTCACATGATTTTAGTTCCTTTTGGAAGAATGTTTTCTATGTTTGGGCTTCTAACATTATTCCCTTTTTCTTTCTTATAAAGAATTTCAGTACCCTAACTGGCATTTCTAGTAAAAGTCAAAATCCCACCTTTCTTTTTATATGCAAGTTTTCTCTATTGGAAATAAAGCTGAAAAATTGAGGTCTGAAAACAGAAAATAAGCCAGAAAATTATCCATCACACTATCTAGAATCATAGAATCATAGAATAGTTAGGGTTGGAAAGGACCTGAAGATTATCTAGTTCCAACCCCCCTGCCATGGGCAGGGAAGCCTCACAGTAACCATGTTGCCCAAGGCTCTGTGCAACCTGCCCTTGAACACTGTCAGGGATGGAGCATTCACCTCTTGTCTAGGCAACCTGTTCCAATGTCTCACCACCCTAACGATCTTGCAGAAAAGCCTGTGGAATGTTTCAAAGGACTTGTTTAGACATATCTGCTTTACTGCATTGCCCATAGGAGAAGAGGGCTTTTTCTCCTGACACAGATTTCTGTAATTCAGTGTAACGCATTGTGGCTCCTTTCTGCAAAAAGACAGCCTGCTTACGAAGGGAGCTAGTGTTCATTCTGACTGGAGTCTTGTTCAGTCCCAGTCATCTGACTCAACTGTAACTCCTTAGATGAGGAAATAAATATCTAGCTCTAAGACTGTGAAAAAGGAAAATTTTATATGTGCTCATGCAGTTAGAGACATTATCATGCATGCATTTAGATACACATGGATGTAGTATTAAAATTGTGTGACATCCATGTTGGCAGTGCCTTATCGCTTGCACAGCTGTTGAATGTACGTGATGTTTTGTAGCTAATGTAATGTTCGTTTGTTACTTCTTGCAAAGCCAATGGGTTTTCCCCCAGTACCTTTTTTTTCTTTCTCCTGAAAATGTATTTATAAATAGCTGTGAAGAAATAACATATATTGTACAATCATTTGTCTGAGAGTACCTCAACAAAATTCACTTGTTTCCCTTAAGGCAGATTAGATGAACTACCATTTAATGGTATTGATGATGGATGCAGTAAACAGCTTCAGGCCTGGGAATACAATCTATGACTCCTAGAAACAGTTAGTGCAGCAAGAAGCTCATTTGCAGCATTTAGACAGCACTAACTATCTGTCTATGCCATGTAAATGGGAGGAAAGAGGTTGTGTTTTGGGATGCAGAACATTCTGTGAAAAGTACAAGGGCTATGCCTCTAATCAGAGCATCTCCCTGGTGAGCACTTCAGAGCCAGTATGGGCAGTGCAAAGGCTTGGATCAATTATCCACTAATAACACTATAGTCCTTGGAGATATGGACAGAAGACTACTTATCAGTGGCAAAACTTTTTTCATCACTATTCTTCCTCTCAGTTTAATTCCTCACAAATCTACTAGGTAAAATTCCTCCTTGTGCACAGGGTGGTATAAAGCTCATTTACCCTTCGTTTCCCATTTATTACTGGGAAATAGCTCAGAGTGGCAAAAAGAGTTGTTTTAGAGGGCATCTAAACCTTGAATTACTTACTCACCAGAGATGGATGAGGATGATTATATTATTTAGCCAAAAACAAAAGCATAAGTTCACTAATCTGGAAAACATTGAATTCACCTGTTCATCATTCAGTCTTGGGCCTCTTTCTTCACTGGCTTCTCTAATGAAACCAGCTACCAAGGCAGAGATTTTGATAAGCAGGTTTTTGTGAAGTCACAGTCTATATGGAGCTGGAACACAAGTCCTTAAGTCTACAGACCTGCTAGTGAATAACAGGCAAATAAAGCTCCGGCATGTAAACTCACTATCACACCAAACAAAAAAAATCCTCAGGGAGAGTACCAGACAACCAATGCATATGGCGAATTTGAAGATACGGGCCTTTTAAGGGTCCCTTGAATGCTGACTAAATTCTACCATAAGTGGTTAGATTCTCATGGCAAATTATCAATAAACTAAAGTATTTCTTTTGTGAAAAGAGAAGAAAAGCAGCAAACTTTCACATTATAAGCTAGTTTATAGCAGGAAGTCCATACATGTAGGACTTGTTTGGAAATCTATTTAAGCAATAATACACAATCCACTCTACTTCTAATGATGAATATGATGAAATCACTAGTATTAAACAAAACTTAAATAAATACACTGAACAGGGTAAGCCAAAAGCTGATACCTGAAAAATCTGACAGAAGTTTAAGGTACTGATTTAGCATTTTTAATGCCAAGAAAACCCAATAAAACAACAACCCTAAAACAAAAAAGATCCTAAAATTGACCATATGTAGTACATCTACACAGCAAATGGACTAACATGAAGAGATACTTAAGTTGGCACTGGTAAAGCTTTAATGTGGACAAAACAAAGCACTGTAGAGCTTGGTAGGGCTAATTAACTCAGGAAGAGCACTATGCTGACAGTTAGATTGAATCCTATCCAAGCTATCTTGTTCAGTGCTAACCAGGATGCAAAGACATAAAAGCATACTCTAATTTTCTAACAAAGACAAAAACAGCTTGGAAATTTTAACTCATTATTTTAACATTACAGTTTCTACCTATATTCAGTCACTCAAAGTGACTGAGCATGCTGAAAGCTGAACCTGGTGACCTGTTAATAAAAATATTTGTGTATTCATCGCTGTGGCAGTAAGGAGAATGAAAATGAAGGATGAGATGTAGAAGGAGAATAGAGGCATGATTTAGGGTGTTCTGAGACCTGGTTTTGCTTTAATGGTATTTACAGTTTATAGCAAGAATGAGTGGGCACTAGATTTTCTTTTCTGCACTAATCTCACCTTTTCCAAAACCCAGATAAAAAGCAGAAGGGAAAAGAAGTAGTTTAAAACTCTGAACTGAGTCTTTCTTCAATAGGAACAATGAAAAATTGAAAGTAAAGAATACTCTTAATGGCAGCTATTTATTGCTATTTATGCTGTCAGGTAATTTCTTCCTATGATGTTTCTCTTGCCATAGCAGGATTATCTCCAACAGGTTCTAAATGGAAGCCATCATACAGGTCAGTCTTCCATGAAGCCCCCTAGGTTTAAGCAAGCACCTTAGTCTGCTCTGAGCAGGATAACAAGGAATAAGTGCAACATCAGAATTCATCCCATGTCTTGCATCCCAAGTGTCTATCACAGTCACAATGAGATTTCATACAGCCCCCTGCTGCTTTTCATCTGTCCCTTCCTAGTCACTGCTCCAGGCAGAGCGTCCTGTTCAGGTGAGCCTGCCACAACCTGAGATCTAATTAAGAAGGGGATCAGGCACTTTCCAGCTCTCATTTTCAGTTTAACCTTTTTCTCTTCCCTTGTTAAAAGCAGAGTAAGACATTTTCTTACCCTCATGAATCTCTCTATTCCACCAGTACTAGTCTTGGCTCTCAAAGAACACGAGCTCAGGTAGAACTGCAACGTGATTTTGTTGTAAAAGCAACCATGACACCAATGAGGCCTTGGGAAAAAGCTATGTTCATTAACTATGTTAACAAATTACAACTCCTTTGTAGAGCTGCTTGATTAACTCTTTGCAATAACAAGGTTAGTGCCCTCGGTGCTGACACCCTGGACCCCATCTCAACTAACAGCTGAGATGCCTGTACAATGCAAGCACCTTTCCTTACATAAGACAAGTTTTGTTCTCTTTTTCAATATTTGATTTCTGTTACAGAGTGTGGAAGGACTTTTAAAAGCAAAATCCAGGTTGGGAGATTCCTGTATTACCATAACCATTACCATAGTATTAATTTTATTATTCTGTATTTTTTTTAAAATCACAGTTTTATATATACACATTTTTCCTCCTATTTATCCATACAGGAGCTTTTATAGACTTCAGCACAAATAGATTTCTTTCAAAGCAGCATAATGCTCTTTAACCACTCCCCTCTTGCAATGACAGGTCGTTTTGAACACTTGCCCATCCCTGCCTGCATCTGATGCTCTTGACATTAGACATGCTTTTAACAGAATTTCTAAAGGGACTATTTGAAAGAAAGGGTAACTTGACAGAAAGAAAATGTTACTGAAAGTCTAAAATACTTTTCATGTGAAAAACTGTTGCATAGCCATACCAAATCTATGCACACTTTTATACCTTCCAGTAAAAATGAAAATAGAACAAAAAAGAGAGAAATCACTGGGGTGGAGGGGGTGAGGGGGAGTTTACAGAAGCCTGGAAGATAACATAACATTTAACCTAAGAAAGTAATTACATTCTCTGTTATTAAACAAGTTATTGCACATCATGGAAAATAGTTTACATTGAAAATATTTTGAAATAACAAATATGCTATTTGGTTTCACTTCATATATACTTTAATGTAAAGAAAATGAAAGGAGTAAAACAATTTCTATGGACAATGTGGAAAGGAAAAATAAGCTAGTTAGCTGGACTTTCAAAATATTACTAAATCAAAAAGTGTTAAGCATAAAATAATTTTTATTACTGTTACCAACAACTTTCAGTATGAAAGCACTGGAAAATTACAGTTTGTTTTCTTTTTTTTCATCTGAGATTAACACATTACCCTATGCGGGCTAAAATACAGTGCTTGTCTGATAGTATGAAGCAAAACCGAACAGCTGATAAGGACAAAGATTAAATAAGTATAATGGATTTTATGTGGGTGTGGGAAGAATTTAGGAAAGAAAATTATCCAAATTAAGTTTATGTCAGTCAGTGAAATTTACGTGCTGCTTTTTGCAAAAGGTATCTGTCATCTTTAAAATCCAGAGGGGATCAGGCGTTATACTCCACAGTGGCATCTGTGCCTGAAACAGCACACTCCTGTTTAGAGCAATATTGGTTTAATATTAAACAGACTCAGAAAGAAGGAAAAAAGCTAAAAAGGAACGGCAACAAAACAACTGCTTTATACAGCATCTTCAGTCTATCACTGGTGGTGTGCCATTCAAGAATTGACTGAACCCAGCTTCAATAATTAACCCTACATTTTTATTGGCCTGACCTATTCAGAATTACATCAAAACTCCAACCCACTAGAGCAATTATACTGCCTTTTCCACAGTGGAAAAATATATAAATAAACATCCAATGCTGTTAAATTGCTTCCTATCAGGGCAGGCAATTTTTAATATTCGATAGCATTTTTGGATTTCTCCTTTTCCCCTCTTTAAGAAATCACGACACTTTTTGGTTTTGACATATTGCTCAATACTTAACGAGACTCTCACCAGAAAATAAATCCATAGTTGTTTTCATGACAGCAAATTACATGCCAAAGTGTGACATTTAAATGTTGAATTTTAATGGCTTGTCAGTAGAAGTGAAATGCATTTAAAAAAATTAATATGTGAGAGAACAATGTGTCTGTCTATAAAATAATTCTGTTCATAGTAGACATGAATGGTAAATATAGTGTCAAATGTATTCTATTTCTCAAAGCACATCTTCATTTAGTAAGAAAGGAGCTATATGAATAGGGGTTAAATTCTCCTCTCCTGCTGGCACGGTGAATCTCTGCTGCAATCATACAGGTCAGGAAATTCCTACCAATATCCATTTCTAGGAGGTTTCTACATGCAGGACAGTTTTCACAAAGGCAATAAAACGCAAGCCAGGCAGCTTGGGGAAATGAAGGAGTACCAACCACCTCTTAGGGTCACCCAGTTGTGACTGCCACATGCTTGCTGCCTATCTTTTTCCTTGGACTGTAGGTAGTGACAACACTGATTTTCAGAGAGTAAATTCAAGAAATTATTGACCAAAAATATTCTTATCATGTTTAGTGACATGCAAGCATTGTCCTGTTGTTCATCTCCCTGTTGTTCATCTAAAACACTTCCATCAATAAATTTTTCACTTGCTACCAAGAAACACTTGTGTTATGTATAATACTAATATTTAACTTAAAAATAGCAGTAAGGAGAATTCCCTTTTCCTCCTGTAATTACAACGATATAAATAATGATTCTATTTCAGCGCTCTTGCTTACATATAATGTCCCTTAGGATCTTTGGATTATTTAATTATAATCCATAAAGGAGGTGTGACAGGTGGCATGGACGTATTCACAGGGTAATACATATCCTCAGATCAAGGAAAATTTTAAGAAAACATATGAAAAAAATATAAAGAAAATATGAAGAAACAGGTTCTTGACACCATGTGGGAAACTGAGAAAACAGAACGTTAACTGCTGAAAAATGCAAATTTGTATACATTTGACAAAATATGTCTATATTTTGGAGGGAACCAATTTAATTCTCTTTAGGGGGTGAGGAATAAATTGAAAGCTTCTCTATGTGCAACTACAAACAATGTTGTTGATATTTTTCACCTTTATTCACTCTCCTCTTCTAAAACGCTCACTCTCTTTTAGGTGCCTCCCTAATGCATCTTGTGGCTGGTTTCAAATAGCTGCTTATCGCCCATCAAACATATCACTCAGACAAATGAGTGGTCTTTCCCTCTTTACTCTGCTCTTGTGAGACCTCACTTTGGAGTACTGTGTGCAGTTCTGGTGTCCTCAACATAAAAAGGACATGGAACTGTTGGAACAAATCCAGAGGAGGGCCACGAGGATGATCAGGACACTGGAGCACCTCCCGTATGAAGATAGGCTGAGAAAGTTGGGGCAATTAAGCCTGGAGAAGGGAAGGTTGCGTGGAGACCTCATAGCAGCATTCCAATATCTCAAGGGGGCCTATAACGATGCTGGGGAGGGACTCTTCATTAGGGACTGTAGTGATAGGACAAGGGGTAACAGGGTTCAAACTTAAACAGGGGAAGTTTAGATTGGATATGAGGAAGAAATTCTTTACTCTGCGGATGGTGAGGCACTGGAATGGGATGCCCAGGGAAGTTGTGAATGCTCCATCATTGGCAGTGTTCAAGGGCAGGTTGGACAGAGCCTTGGATGGCATGGCTTAGTGGGAGGTGTCCCTGCTGATGGCAAGGGGGTTGGAACTAGATGATCTTAAGGTCCTTTCCAACCCTAACTATTCTATGATTCTATGATTCTTTAGGGGTATTCAACTGGGAGTCTCTCCCTGACCCAGCTACTAATTTCCTCACAGTTCATAGATACTGAATGTATTTGAGACCTTGTCTTTCTGTCAAACTGGCTAATAAATTAAAAGAAATATTGAAGGACTGAGCTGAACTAATGAAATAGGCAGGCAGTTTCCATCCTTAACAATGCTACATTAAAAAAAAAAAACAAACCACCACCCCCAAAAAAAGAAAAAACAAAACAAAAACCACAAAACACAACAAATATCAGGTAAATAAATAATTGAGAGGGACTTGCTGATGCCTGACTTTATGCAGATTCTAATAGGAGACTAATATTCAGGTATTTGTTTGAGTAAATACAAAGATATCTAATTTCTATAGTTCCTGTCTATCAGACAGGAGCAATAGACTTCCTCTGTAATGTAGGAGAAAGCTACCCTGCAGTACTGTTCCACTGCTAGTTAAGACAGGAAGTAGATGATATCCAAATTATGGAACAAACAGAATGTCCAGTGACTCCTTCACATATCTTGGTTTTGCACTGCCAGAAATAAGATACAGAATTAGACAAACCAATAGGAAATAGGAATTTTCCCACATTCCTGGTCAAAGTACACAGATTTATGTGGACCAGTGCATTTCTCTGATTCATTTGCAGTTTGCGTTAGCATTCCATGTACAGAAACTTTTTGTCCTAACATCTTACACAGAGTCATTCCTTCTCCCCAAACAAGATTCATGTGACTTCTACCAGACTGTCAACATTAGAGGCTAAAGCCTCACCCACAAAACAATCAGGGCATAGGAAACAGCAAAGCATGATTCCTTAAACGCCTTGGCAATACTCCTCCATCTAGGGGCACATCAGTTCAGCCTCTATGCCTGTTCAACCTCTGCCCTTAATACTTTAAAAGAAAGGCTGACGCATCAGAAACTTGTCCATTTTTTCCCAAGTATATCAGCTATTACAAAAATACATTACCTCTTCCTCCAATTCATACATCATTCAAATTGATACCAACTTAACTTCTTTCATACTGCCCAAATTATATGATAATAAGTAATTTCAAAACACCTGCAGTAAATCTAAGCTCATTAGTCCAGAGATGAAAAAGTTGCATTCTTACTATCATCACTCTAAAACATTTGTTCTTCTGACAGATGCTATCTTGACATGCAATCGTATGATGATGATAACTTTTAGGTTGATAGTTTCAAGATATATTTTTAAAGGAGACCAACACTAAGCTATCTTATTCTTTAACTCTTACCATTTCTATTTGAGGGTGAGACACTAAAGTTTTCCACTCAGAACACAATATAACTCTGTCTTATTCAGGACTACAGGCTTTACTCCCACCGCTGGCCTCAAAAAACCAGCTAAAAAAGACAGCGCTAAGATCATATCCATTGTGTGGCAATGAAACAAAATGCCTTCATTCAAGCAAGCTTCTTTACAACAAGTGAAATGAGATTTAAATTAGATATAGGGTTTGCAGTTAAAAATATTTTAGTCTGTCAATCAAGCCTCAGCCAATCAGTTATCAACATAAAGATTTCATTTCTAAAACACATGTGCAAGCATGTTACAAACTTAGGCAAACCAAAGTTCTTTGTTCTGCCAGTTTTCTAACTGAGAAGGAGACTTTTAAAAGCATTCTGAATAGCTATATACCGAATTTTTAGAAATACTCAGACTTGAGACCATGTTCCATAAGTCATAATGTACACAAGTCACTGGTAAAGCCTGTTATTTAAGGAGTACAACTACTAGGCAGAACCGCTGAAAGCAACGTTGTCTAATTAAGCAGCAGCAACCTGACAGAAATGTCTTCACTACTGCTTCATCCTAAACATTTCAGGAACCTCCCGTTGAACGGTAGCATAAACACAGGCAGTTCAGCAGCGAGGATGAAGGGTTGTCAATACAGCCACATTAGCATGCACTTTTGATTTTCTCCAACTAAACATTATTAAACACCTAGCTTAATAAACTGAAACAATTTTACTGTTCTAAGTGGTAATACCAAGATATCAGATGAAGGGAATCCATAACAGAATGGTAATAAGGCTGCAGTGCTGAATTTTCATCATTAAAATCCCCAGAGAAGTTCTCAGGTTTCTCCTGGACTTTCAATGGAAGGAAAAATCAGCCAGAAACCCCAAGTATAACCTACTGATTTTCTTTCCCCAATCCTTTTGAAAGTACAGAAGCAATTGAACTAGGAAAAAAATGCCTTTGTATCTATCAGACTTGAGGCATCCAATATTCTTGCCTAAAGCTGTATGTTCAAGTCAAGACAGAATAAATTGCTCATGCAAAGACACATCATCCTTTCCTCATCTCCCCAGGCCTCCTGCCACAACAAAATTATTGTCTATATACCTACCCATGTTGTCTCATAGTGTCTGTAAACTGCACTGATGCTCTTTAAGGGTTCATCTGTTGTCTCAACCTGTAGGTCCTCCAGAAGCTGTCTGTATTGATTCTACACTATAGTAACGAAAACAAAGTCCACAAGTAGAGCTTCTGAGCACTAAGATAATACTGCAGAGTTTGGCTAAAAGAATCACAAATCTGTGTTTTGGGATTTATTTTATTTTGCACTCAGAAAAAAATAAGCAGAATCTGCTTAATCTGCATCTTCACAATAAAAGTCTGCTTCTCTTTTCACAATTGTGTTTACCACATAAATGGAAGTAATGTAAAGATATAGATACTGAAGCAGTAATTAGGTTTTTATCCTTCAAGATAAGAAGGACTAAAAAAACCTGCTGTTCTTAGGAGCAAGGCAATCTATATCAGTCGCCTCGCATCATGCATTACCTTCTTGAACTCACAGATCATGTATTTGATGGCAGGCAACTTTTATATTTTTTCTTTTTTTTCTGTATTGTTTTTCAAACAGCCTTTCCTTTATTTTTTCTTTTTTATATTTAACACAGAAAAATCTATTTTGTTTCACGCAGGGGAAGAAAATACCCTTACCATAAGAATTAATATAATTATCCTGTTACACTACATTTTGATATTTACATTCCTCTCCAGAACTAATTCAAGTAACCTTGTTACCGTATCAATATTCCCTACATCAAAGTGGAAACAAGAGAACTTATTTATTTATTTTAAAATCAGATCTCTGCTCCCAGTTGGTGAAACTGAAGAACAGAATAGCAGTTTTTCATCACATTTTGGAAGGTATTTTGACCTGTGTGTTATTGCTAATCCTGTGAGTGTCACCACACAAGTGACAAAAATAGCAGCAGTAGCTTATATCTTTTTATTGATACTGTATTCACTTTATACCCCAATGTTAAATTTATAGTTTTCCCTAGAGAACTGATATCATATTCACATCCCCATCATTACAGCTGCATGAGGACTGCTCTTTAGAGGCAATATCAATCACACCATATGTTGTCCTGAAAAGCAGATAGCACAAACAGGTCATCTTACCCTGTGACCTGGAGAATTATGAACACAGGCTCCACCTCCTTTGTTTTAAATTGTGCAATAGCACAAAAGAGGTCATAAATATTCAGAATTATCACTTCTACCTACTCTGTGCTTTCCCCTCACCTCCTCCTCCCCATCCCCCCCAATTCTTCTGATACAGATTCTTTTAACAGTACAGAGATATTTTAGTTCTGTCCTGAAGCTGTATCTCCTCTGGCTTTTGATCCACCAGCAGTGGCCATTTCTCAGCAAGCACTAGGTCACTCGTAAATGCTTTTTTAAAGTCAATTCTGTCTTATAATGCCCGAGGCAAACAGCTATCAAAGCAACTTCTCCCCCCCTCACACGTCCAATTATGCTAAAACCAGCTTGGTGAGAATGGAAGGCTTAGAATTCACATAATCCCAACAAGAACAGAACAAAAAAGATGAACTCGAAGAATACTAAAGGGTTCAGATCCCTGTGTCACTACTGATTTCCTGTAAAATCTCAGCTAATCACTAAGGTTCATGACCAAAAACATAATTTAAGCATCTTATATAGGTAGGACATGTGCCACTGAAATCAATGGAAATATAAACATTTCCATATCTCTGTGAACCTGACCCTTTAGTCCTTCCATGTCCCATCTATAAAATGAGGATAACATTAATTAGTTATCTACCAGATATAGAGAACACAAATACTGAAAATTAAAAGGTGTTCAGATTCCACTGTAATAAGAAAACAAACAAAAAGACCCACCAAATATTTTAAATAAGAGAAAGCATTAAAACTGGAGGAGGTGAAAAACATAGATGGACTCAGTGATGTGTTAGTCTTAAGTTGTAAACCTTCTCAGATACAAAGGAAGAATTATAACTTCAATAGCGCCGTTATTTTATTGCTGCTTTTCTGGAATATGCTGCTCCAAATCCCCCTGCAGAGCAGGATGTATATGATACAGCAGATGCTGAATCTTTTAAGTTATGATGTTTTTATAAATTGTAACAGTAAGCCAAACCACTTTATTTCATGTTTATGCTGCCTCATTTAGATGACCCTGCTTCTTCAACAAGAACACAGAAGAACTAGTAAAATTCTCTCAGTTTTGCATAATTTGCGTGGCAACTTTTTTTAGGAGCTTCTGGAATATTTCTGAGGTCTCTTGAGTATAAGGAAGAGAGACCTGTAATCCTTCTCAGCTAGATACCCAGGCATCTTCCATCAAGATGCATATGCTCTGCTGTGGATGGCACCAACTGAATTGATACCACCTTCTCTCTCATTTCTCTCAGCAGAGTTGAGGCAGAGTATGTCAACAGCGAGTCCTGTTCTTCAGTGAGCTCAGCTACTTCAAAAATTCATAGGGCAAACACCTGATGAAATAGAAGAGCACCTGCTACAATTTATACTTCCTAGAGGTAGCCAGCTCTCAGGAGGTTAGTTGGTAATCCAAACATGTCTTAAAAAGGCATCTTGCCCAAAATAACACCCCATAGCAATGATCACAAACAGAATACAGGTAAGGAACACACACCCAGCCCAGACCCTGGTAAAATGTTTTGTGGCAGCATCTAAAGTACACTGGCATGCCTTTCCTGGCAGGATCACAACACTGCTTTTCTGTTACAAAATTTTTCTCCAACAGAATTTTCTCTAAGCACCAGCTTTGACACTACATAGAAAGAAAAAAAAAAAGGAAAAAGAAATTTATTTTCTTTTTTTTTTTTGGGGGGGTGTAAATTTTTTTTTTTTTATCCTCTAGTAATGAAAGTTCAGTATAGAACATCAAAAACTGAAACTTGATCCCAGAGATAGCAATGGGAGACGGGCCAAAAGTAGTGTTTCAGTGCAGACAGAATCTGATACTAATTAACATCAATGTAAGAAATTAAAGGGTAAATGGACCTATTAAAGTATCTACTAAGTATACTCTGTAAAGAAACAGCTTGTCTAACAGTCAGATGATGTATCATATGGCATAGTCACTCCAAATCCCAAAGCTGTCCATCTTTAGAGTCTGGAGTGTTTCTTAGTGAAAAATAAGCCAAGACACAGATTTCAAGGCAGATGGAACACAGCTTCCAGGAACTCGGTTTGCAAAAGATTAAGGGGCAAATAATTGGGTTCTTGCCACAGCTGGATCACAGTTAATCTTGGGGTGCCAAAACAGGATTTGAAACGGATCCATGGTGTTGCTCCTAAACTTTTCTGTACTTTTCCACAACATCATCATTTTAGCAAAATCAGTTCATCTGTTTCCCTACCCAAACCAGAAGGTGCGGATATTTTCCTTTTCCATTATAAGCGCAGACACATAATGTATGAAAAGATTATAATGAGAATCAGTAGCAGTAGAAAACAGAAGATACTACGGGAAATGTCTATATGATATACCAAAAAGTGAGGATTGGACAGTGGCCCAATGGCCTGTTATTGTGAAAACCTAAGACAAGCCTCCTATGAAACCCATCATTAGCTTGCATATCATCACTTACAGACTTCAAGAAAGCAGTTCTGTTTATTAAAAAAGCAACCTTTACTCCTAATAGGCTGAAACCATTAGAATAGAAACACTATCTCCAGGTTTTATTTATGCCCAACTGCAGAAATAAGAATTAAGGAGAAAGTGTCTGCTGGCTGAGCGGGCAGGGGGAGTAGTGTGCTCCCCCTGGGCTCTGGCACCATTGTAATGTTTGTCCTTGGAAATTCAGAACTTTTTCCAACTGTGGCTCTACTTAAGAATAACTCAGGCTCCTCTGGGGGATGCCAGGGGTTGATCACAGTAAGCTTTGGAAGCCCTGGCCAAAAAAGAAACTATTAACTACTTGCAGAAGTTATCTTAATGAAAAACAGGAGAGCCATACCAGAAATGTGTTTCATCATTTTCTTGAGAGAACTTGAGAGTCATTATGAATAATAAGGACTTTTTTGCTTGAGGAAAGACAGCATTCCAAAAAAATGTTTCTAATATTCACAGGCTGAATTTCAGAAAGAGACTGAATCTCACTGATCTACCAGAGGACTTTTAAGGGAACGTCGTCTCTGCTGACTAGCTGCAATTATTGCTCATCTTTCCTCCTATTTCATCATAGTCCAGGGCTTTTTTCCTTTAACGTTAGTATTTTAGTTGCTTCTACATATTACAAATATATTTTCCTAATAATATATAAGAATTATAAAGTCCCCTAAACCACTGAGTGTCAGAAGTCATACAAAGGAAAAGCTTATTCTACACTTGCTCAGTATCTTACACTCCTTCCCTATATCCCTAAATATCTGCTACCGATCACTGTCAGAGGACAATATTCAGCTAGATGAATCATCTGAGTGAACTAATACTGTACTATACTTCATCATTTGCCAGCCCAGAGCAATAGGGTTTTACACCTATCCAGACATGCTAGCTGGCTAAAACAGACGATCGTTTCTGGATTTTTCCTGTCAGGCTGGAGAAATATGGCTTAAAGGGCAGGACAGGAACTACTGTAAAAATTCAAAATGGTGTTTTGCTGCCATAGGACAATAAAAATAAAAGCTTTGCCAATACATGAAAACTAGTTGGATTCTAATCTGCATCCCATGTGAAGTAGGGAAGCAAAACTGAAATGCGTCGTTCAAGCAGCAAAAAGACTCTCTCTGAATAGTCCTATTGCAGCTCAGGTTCACAATGTTCAATATTAGAAACATGGGATGTAGTGGTGGACAACTGAAGCAAATAACCGAAGTCTCAATGACCCTTCATCCTTAACTTGTAAAGAAAGCAAATAGATACAGAGGTTAATGAAAATGATTACTGAGGCTGAGAATGTAATTTTCAAAATTCTAAAGCTATGAGTTACAAAATAATTACTGGCACAAAGAGCCATGTAACCTTAACTGCTGTTGTGTAAGACCAGTTCTTGATGGAGTCAATACATACAGTTCACTCACTGTACAGAGTCCAACCACAGTAAACTCACTGATACAAATTAACTTCATTCCAACACTAGAGCAAAAACATACATGCACTCTACAATGATTGACTTTTTATAGCCTAACTAGATCAGTAAAAGAAAGCTGAGCAATTCTGCAGCCTACAGATGAAGAATCCACTTTAATTTGATCTAAAGTTCCTTAAACCGCTTATTTGTAGGAACTATGGTAGGCATTTCACAAATCTTAAAGAACGTAAGTATCACTTGTGCAACAACAGGCTGTGTTTAACATGTGAATGAAACCTAGAAATCCTGAAACTAAATCCATTAATCTGCTTTCTAGCAAAGGAGGTAAGTAAACTTATTGTTGATTATTCTCTATATATCTGTAATTCAATCCCAAATTGATAATTTTTCTGTCACAAGTAGACAAACACCTGACAAATCTTCCAAAGCTTGGAAGAGAACATGGAAAATACAGGATTCTTTATTCAGCGTATTGAGTAAAACAATAAGAAGCAGCAGGAAGAATATTCTAAGTTCACACTACCATTTATAACAGGGTGTTGTGGTTTAAGCGCAGCCATAACTCAGAAAACCAGGCAGTCTCTCTCTCGCTCCCCCCCTTCCTCCTCCCTGCTCCCACAGGTAACTCCCACAGGTTGAGATAAGAACAGTTCAGTAACTAAGATAAAATACAAATCACTACTGCTACCAAAAATAATAATGATGATAAGGGAAATAACAAGGGAAGAGAATACAATCACTCACCACCTGCCGACCGATACCCAGCCCAACCCAAGCAGTGACCTCACCCTTCCGGGTAACTGCCCCCAGTTTATACAGTGGGCATGACATGCTGTGGTATGGAATAACTCTTTGGTTAGTTTGGGTCAGGTGTCCTATCTCTGCTTCCTCCCGGCTTCCCCTCCTCCCTGGCAGAGCATGAGACTCAGAAAGTCCTTGGTCAGACTAAAGATTACTGAGTAACAACTAAAAACATTGGTGTTATCAGCGCTGTTCCCAGGCCGAAAGTCAAAACCACAGCACTGCACCAGCTACTAAGAAGGAGAAAAATGACTGCTACAGCTGAACCCAGGACACAGGGATAATAGCCTCAAGATATTTTCTCCCATCTCAGGACTGGCGACACTACTCTCACGGTTCCTGTATCTTGTTTGAATTCTGGTTTGTGGGATTCAATATCCTGCAGTGCAAAAATCAATATGCGCCACCTGCTGCTCACTCTTTACTGCACAGCTAAACTTGCAGCATCTATTCAGGGTAATGTTGGATATTTTAGAAAATCTTATGAAAGGTTATAAATGCTCTGACTCTCATAAAAGCTTTCACCTGGCTTCTGACATCATGTCTGATTTTCATATCTATAATTACCCACAAAAGCAACTCCCCAACTCACCTAAGTACATTGTCAGAGAACATACATTTTGCTAATCAGATCTTTATGTAGATAAATGTGTGACATTTATGTACATGAAAATCTTAAAAGATAAATCAGGTTTAAAACAATCTTAAAAAAATACATAAAATAATATCAGTGAAAATAAAGAAAACCTATTACACTGTCTATGCCATTAGTCATTGGTAACTTAATAACAAAACCCCATATTGATTCAATAGTATGCTGCTTCCCAGAATGGATATTGTTCCACTTCTGCAAGAAGTTTCATTTTAAAGAAAAAGCTGGCTTAGTAATCCAGGTGGGATACCCAACAATTCCTAATTCTTGCCTTTTGGCAAGCTTTAGGTGGTTGTAGCATTGTCAACCTCAGTCTGGAAATGCCAGCTCACCCAAGCCTTTCAATGTGTTAGCGCAAACCCTCCAGAGAATAAGTACATTTTGGGTTTTTTTTGAGTCATGCTCTGGTTTCAGTCATAGACCGAGGCTTTGTGGTTTGGCTGGTTGTTTTTCTTTTTTTTTTTTTTTTTTTTTTTTTTTGTCCTTTGTTGTTTTTTTTAATCCTTGAAAAGAAAGGAAAAAAAAACAGAAACATCTCAAAATACTCCTGTATGACAAAATGTAGAAAACCAATGCCATTTCCTTTTCAGCATCACCCATCCTCTGCTGAAACTCGCTCAGTAAAACAGCAGGGAAGTGAAAGCCTCCAAAGCAGTAGGTTTTATTATAAAAATTAATGCTTTCAGTATCCTTAGCAAAGAACACCTAACACCAAAACAGAGATGGGTGCTATATTTTTATATTAATGAAATAGTAATAAATCATTATAAATATAAGTTCATTGTAACAATATAAGGATATTCCAGACCTACTTTCTTTGTAAGAGGGAAAATATTGCATTTTGACTATTACAATAGATCTGTTACCACAGAATTGTGAAATTTATGATACAATAGTTTCGGGTTGGATTTTTTTTTTCCAACAACACAAATATTCTGAAAGATGCAAGTAAGTCTACTGCATAGCTCTAAAGCATCATTTTAAGGAAAACGGAAATGATACTAGGTGACATGAAGCCATCAGAAAATAAAAGACTTTAAACTAGGGACAAGATAAAGCTGTTTACAAGAAAAGTGAAGTATAAAATAACAAAGATGCTATGATCACAAGAATCTTCTCAAAGCTAAAAGCTGAACTTCCTTCCAATGAAGATAAGTTCATATCATCAATTATCAGGCAAGGGCCTGTGCCATGTCATGTCAGACTAAAATTCAAGATAAATCCAGGATGTATTCTAGCATGAGTTACACAAAAAAAATTTTGACAAAATAACACAGCAGCATTAGAAATTGCTTGAGTACCTGCCATTCAACACAGGTCAGAACCTGAGCACCTGTCAGTTTATGATGCTATATGGATAACAGATGGGTACCGAGAAGATTTTAGAAAAATAGTTAAAATGCTGTAAGAGTATGGGTCAAGGCAAACTGCAGCAAAGTTGATTTCTTTTTTCAGTGACCCTGGCATCAGAAATTTGAAATTGATTCTCAGGCCTGTTCAGCCTGTACAAGATTATTAAAGCTGTACCAGAAGCTACTTGTCCAGTACAACTGAACTGCATAACCTGAAATATGACTGAACTTAAGTATTGTATTCAGTAAGACACAAAGGGCAAAATTTATGTGATTAAATCAAACAGCAGCAGTTATCAGCTGCGGGCTCCCTAGTCAATGGAGAGCTAAGTAGTATGGTCAGTGAAATTAGGATATGATTCACTTCATCCTGCAGTTGACTGAAATTACACAGTTGAACCACAGCATAAAGGGCCTGTTTTTCTACTGTTTATAAAGAGACCCCCAGTAGACAGAGGCCAAAGAATCACAGCTGTGTGAGAGGGATGCCATCCACACAATCAGAGCACACATTATGAGTTCAGCAATAGGAGAGTCAACCCAGAGTGGCAAAGTGCTTGAAGCACCATCCCAGGACTCACTGTCATTAAGAATGTAGCTGAAGGGCACGAGGTGGGCGTGGGGAAAGTGAGCAGGTGGAGGATTAACAGTTCTGCACATTTTCAACCCCTTAAACATCTTAGGGGGTCAAAATGGCCCCCCATAGAGCAAATTTAAGCCTACTATCAACAAAGTTGCTAAAAGCAACTGAAATAACATCTTTACCCATACAATATGTTCTGGTATTACCAGGATAGAGATCACTTGCCTACACACAGAGCATAAAGAAAAAGATCTGCTTTCTTAGGAGGAGGCAGTAGACTTGTGCTAGAGTTTTTTGTGACAATTAGCTGGTGGTCTAAGAATAAGAGATTAATGTTACCTCTTCAAAAAGTTAAAAGGAGAAAAAATAGCCACAAGGGACCTGGGAAGAAGTGAAGGGCAGAGTCCAAGACAGAAAAAAGTGAAGAAGAAAACAACCAACAGAGAGAAGGGCAAGGTCATATGCAAGAAAAAAAAACAAGGATATTTTCATGTGTTGTTAGGTCACCATTCTCTAGGGAGAAAAAAATAGAGTTGTTTATAAACAATGAGCCACTAGTGTTAGAACCAATCTTAGTATGTTCACATACTTGCTTTATTAACAATGTTTGGCTGAGCCTTCAAATACATTTTTTAGCATAATGAAAGAAGGGAATCTGGGTACCTAAAGCAGATGAATGCAGTAGTAAAAATGAAACAATAAAATTATTCAGAAAGATTACAGCAGAACAGGTAAGTGACCAATTTTATCTAAAATCTTACTGAAATATGAAGTGGGATTTCTTATATACTAAGTGCTAAAGTTGAGCACTTAATTACACTGTCAAACCTAGGAGGACCAGAAGTAGATTAAACTTTGGATACTTACACATAGCGATCAGACACTGCAGTGCAAAGGAAAAATTAGATGATCATAACTAATCTAAGTTTTAATTAAAATTTAAAGGCAGACAGGTTTTGCACTGCCCACAGGGGAGTAAAAGCTGAGTTCCACTGAGATGGGTTCAAGTGTATCTTCCTCATTTCTGAATTTAATCTGGTATCCAGTCTTTCTAATGCTATTCTCAGCTTAAAGAACATTCTCCCATTTTAAGCAACTCACACTGAAGGCCACATTTTTATTTACTGACTGGTGGAATCACCTCACAGGTTGATAAGATGTTCACAGGTAGCAAGAAGTTTTCAGTTTCAAAGAACATTTTAAATTTAAATTCAGTGTATCGCTCTCTGAGCATTGTGCCCTCTGCTCAAGCCTGCAGGCAGTGTCCAAACAAAGTTTGCTTTGATGGGAGGGAAAGGGAATAATATTTTATCATTGCTTCTCCCACATATATGCAAAACATATGCTAATGACCAGTCTTGCAGAGAGTTTCCAATGAAGATTGGTGGTAATGTCAGAGCTGTAACTCAAAACATAAGATATTGCATTTTCCTTCCTATGTAGGGCTGATTGACTTATTCATTATGATTTCATTAGGTGGTGAGTTTAACACTTCCATTCATAAACTGTTTCCAATTCATTTCTGACTTCTGTAAAAGTATTCATTATTCATAAATATTTTATGAAGTGTTTAGGTGAATATTTTAAACTTAATGAATTTTTTAATCTTTGTTTATTTTTCCACTGGGAGTGACTGGCCCAAGTCACACAGAACTGACCTTAGCAAATACCTTCAGTGCATGGTGATCCTTATTAAAGTTAGTTATTGTCATGGGTTCAGCAACAGCAGTCACTTTTCTCCTTCTTGGTAGCTGGTGCAGCACTGTGGTTTTGATTTTGGGGCCTGGGAGCAGCGCTGATAACACCAGTGTTTATAGTTACTGCTTGGTAATGTTTTGGTCTGGCCAAGGACTTTCTGAGCCTCACGCTCTGCCAGGGAGGAGGGGAAGCCAGGAGGAAGCAGAGACAGGACACCTGACCCAAACTGACCAAAGAGGTTATTCCATACCACAGCACGTCATGCCCAGGATGTGAAAACAGAGGGCAGAGACCCGGAAGGGTGTGGTGGTGGACTGCGGGGTTCACTGCTGGGGGTGCACTGGCTGGGTCGGGCTTGGTAAGCACTTGTATTCTCTTTCCTTGTATTTCTTTTGTATTATTACTGGTGGTAGCAGTACTGATTTGTGTTATACCTTAGTTACTAAACTGTTCTTATCTCAACCTGTGGAAGGTGCATTCTTTCGATTCTCCTCCCCACCCTCCCGGGACTGGGGGGAAGAAAGAGGGGGAGTGAGTGAGTGAGAAAAACTGCATGGCTTGGAGGCTTAAACCATGACAGTTATGTGTGGAATTTTTTTCTGAAATAAGGATAAATTTAAAAAGCCTATCAGGTTAGAAATTTATAGATTATGACTAAGAAATATTGTTTGAAGAGTCTATGTATTATTTTTTAAAGAAGAAAAGTCGAAACTTTAAAAAATTTGGCTTTTTAGAAGAACTCCAGGAGATATCAGGAGACTGAGGGGGAATAAGCCCAAGGAGTCACTCAGCTAAAGCATATTGCACCAACCCTCCCCCTTCTTGCCTCCTGGGTGAGAAGAGGTTGTTAGCAACCAATGAACATGCTGCATGGAAAAATAGGAGCAGCGAGCAACCTGGAGAAGATAGAGAGGTTGGGAGTCTGAAGGTGGGTGTGCTGTGTAGCACCTACCCTAGAGAAAAATGAAGCAAAGATTCAGGAAGGCTCTGTATGCTGAGTGAGAAACTCAGATCTCTGCACAGGAACAAAGTGCGATTTTTGTCTGACATATGCTAAGTCAAAGAGAGGAATAATATTCAAAGCCTTTCTAGAAGACTGGAGACACTTCAATTAAATATTCAGCGCAGGTCTGTGCAAGGCTTAGTTAGGAACTACACAGCAATGGGAATAAGTGGGGGGGAGGCGAGGAAGTCCTTTTTTTGCAATTTTATGACTGTGAGAAGCTGCAAAAATGGAACTGAGCAATGGACAAGTGTTAGAGGGATAGTCTGATTTTACTATCATGAACTACACTATATCCATGACCATAAACACATGTACAGGCCAAACAAAACAGACAGAGAAATTTGTGAAAGGCAGTGAGTGTGAACTAAGGATCAGCATGACATAAAACTGAAGTGAAATTAAAAAAAAAAAGATGTTTATTAACATCCAGCCTTTGCAGGAAACTGCTACATTTGTCAGAAACATTCTGCCAAAGCTGCAAGATAAGGAATGAAAACACCTTAAGCATAAAGTATATATGTGTTCTCTATAGCAAAGGAAAAGAAGAACTTTTGTGGGAATTCATACTGATCACTAAAACAAAGTAAAGTTTCAATCATACTATTGTGTACTGAGAGGCACGATCTAGCTATTGAGGTTTTGTATGAATAAGATTAAAATCATGATTTTGAACAAGTAAGCTTAAATGTTTCAGAATTCAGAGTACCTATTATAAAGCTAAAAATATGTCAAACACTAGGTGTATTAAGAGTTGATAAAAGAATGTGAGGCCATATAGAGATAAAAGCTGCAGATAAGGAAATGTAATGAATACAGAAATAGAAAAGGGAAACAAATTCTCTAGTAATAAACAAAAAAGAAAATGATAAAAAGTCTTATGTTGAATATGTAAATGTGCTATAATTATAGACTAATGGTACAAAATGCCATAATTAGTTGCTGTATGGTATATCGTTATTCACAGTTTCCAAAAGTAGTGTTATTAGAGAATACAGTAGCTAAAGAAGTAATCGCGTGCTTGAATTGATATTTGCTGACATTCCAAGTGTGGGAACACTTGATAATGAACTGCAATTTGATTGCTGTGTTTTCAAATGTGTTTTAAAAACATATGTTCCCATGCCACTTCAAGCCCAGTGTATGCCCAGTCCAGTGGTCCTACGGAAAGTGTTACTTTTTTTAGATGATCTATGAGGATAAGAATGAAGTTCAGAGCCACATTCGACATCACTAACAGGGCAGCATGTTAATGAATAACCCAAATACAAAGACTTTCTGCTGCTGAGCTGTTTCTGAGTCTAATGCTGAGAACGAGGCCATCCAGAGGAAGCCTGGCAAGCTTGCTCAGTGAAGTCCAACACGAACAAAAAAGACATCTTTAGTTCCTTCCACAGAAGGAAGGAGGAAATTTCAGAGAATAGAAAGAGAACAAAACTGTGGAAGAGCCAGCACAGGCAGCTTCATGGAAAAGTCTAAGCATTAATGCAGAGGTTAAAATCCATGAGGTGCCTCAGAGAACTTCAAAACAAAGGAGGGAACGGAGGAATTGATTGACAGCTCTTGTTATTTGCATTATATTATCACTAATTTTTATGTTTCTTCTGGAAGAAGAGCTGTAAAGTTATCTGGGCCACAAAGAATTTGATACATCTTGATCCCAGTTGGCAATTGTCACTGCTAGTTGACAGAAACATGGCACAAAGGAGACATGCAGACCTTTTCTCCTTTCTATCAAACATATTACTGAATGTATTATTTTATCAAAAACACAAGTAAAAGCTCTGATTGATCATACTTTTTAAACAAAAGGATGCTATTGGGATGACATACACATCTTTCAAAAAAAATCAATATTCAAATGAAACTAAATACATATTAAAATAGGCTTCTTCCATAGTTTCTAATCTTTCCCACAATACATAGGATCTGTTTTGTTCCTATTAATTTTTGTAATGCAAATACATTCTTCATAAATGCCAATTTCCTGAAAAGAACATTTTTCACAAATGTCCTATATGACAAAGATCAAGTCAATGACATATCAGATTGTGCCTGATAAGCTGAGTAGACATACAAGGAACCGAATAGAAAAACATCTGTAATTTTTTTTGTTCTATGCTGTGCAACATATAGGTGTTCAAAAAAGGATTTCAAAATGTATTCTCTTTCTGCTGCTATGTAAATAAATCTGCTTTGCTTTTTCTGAAACTCAGTTTTCTGAAGTTCTATCTAGGTCTTTGCAGACTAAAAAACATCACTGACGTTTTAGCACTTAACAAAGGCAGGAATTTTTTGCAGCCTTTTCAGTGTGTTATTGTCCATTGAGCCAAAGAGTTAAGGCAGCGTGACAGTGATAACAGGAGAAGGTAAATCTGTCCAGTCCCAACTGAGTTCTTCCAGTGTAGCATGTCATGAGGTTTATGCTTCAATTCCTGGCTTCAGCAGCCATCTAGGAGAAGAATTTGCTCTGTACACAGATGTCTGCAGCAAGCTGATGCCAGGGAAATTTGATGTAAACGCACTGCTCTTTTCAAGTTAGTTTTTTTTTTTTTTCTTTTCTGAAGGCCAAAAGAAGAGTTTGCCTTCCTTTATATCGACATCTGAATTTAAAGGAAAACCTGCTTTCTCCTGCCTGGTTTCAGCTTTCTATATATCTCCATAATGATGTGATAATTGCCTTGCAAATATGTGCAAGAACTACATTATTCCTTTTAAGTTTATTTCAAAATCAAGCTTAAAAGGTTTACTTTCAAGTCTGTTACCCTCATTGCAGTAACAAATGATACTTTTTCTTGAAAAATAGTCCTGACTGAAACGTTTATCAACTGGTTTGGAATTCACAAACTACACGAGACAAGTGACATTCATTTCAATTTTCAAGTTAACTGCAAATCATTTTAGTTTTTCAGACAATTGCTGTAACAGTATAGATTTTTTTTCTAGTAAAGTTCTATTAATCACCTTACACTTAGCTGGTTAGAATTAATTTAGCACAAATATTTTTCCCTACCTGGCAAGAGCTTTCTGGGTTGCAAAGAACACAAACAAGAGGGGAAAAAGTACTGTTTTTTTTTCAAATGGTCTGTAAATCTGGTGCCTATTTCCACAGCCCATGGGCCTCTCCAGAATATCTTACTGACTTGAGCTAAATGAATTTAAGTGTACCCTACTCCTTTTGGTTTTCTTAATAACAGTGTTGATAAATGAATATTTTAAGCAGGACTTTTTCATAGTAGTGTGAAAGAAATTGTTTTCTTTGAAAGCAGAGTTTTGAACAAGAAGGTGATATAGCAAAAATTAAATAGCAACAAGAATACTCAGGAATCATTTAGTAATGAGTCCCACTTCCATAAAACATTTATCTGATTTGGTTTTTGAATAATACTATTCAAAGTGACTACAGCTGTTAGTTAAAATTTAAGGCTAGCAAAAAACAGAAGCTAAGCTATCGATTATTATTAGCCTAACGTGCATGGTTCCTAATTCCATGTCTTGTCAAGCTCTGTGGGAAAATGTCCATGGGGCACACAGCAAACACAAAAACAGGACTTCTAGTTCAGGAGATCCATATGCCACCAAGCGCTTTACACCGGGAAGGTACAAATGCTGCAAAAATGCTTCTGCATGCTTGAACTGTCCTTACATTTTTTCCCTGAACAGGTAGTGGCCACTCGCAGAGGCAAAATCCTAAGTCAGAGGCATTTGTTGTAAGCCTGAACAATATCCTTGCTCTGATGTCCTTAAGTACGTCCTCTAGACTGCATCTCTGAGCAATTTGTAACACTCATTGTTACAGCAGCTGCAATTTTACAGAGATAGGAGATGATACCGTTTTACAGGTAGTCTGAATCACTGGTTAGAAACTATTCCATGAAGCAAATGTAAATCCCTCTTGGAGTAAGCAAGTTGAGAAATACTACTGTTCCCTCTTATTATTGCTTATACTGATATTTCAAGTACTATTTATGTATTCATGACTGAGTTACAATGCACCATGATTAGTCTTCCTATCTCATTTTTCATGCTTCTAGTCTTACAGATCAACCACCAGCATGAAACTGTTTCGACAATCTTGCTAATAATCTTAGTGATGAGATCATTTTGCCTTCACAATAATAATGTTGGGACAAGAAGAAAATAAAACATTTTATAGTCTATTTAATCCATTTAAGTAAAAAAAGAGTTTTGTGCATTTTAGCTCAAATGGGGAAATGCATAGATGATTCATCATTCTGGGTCTATTCCAAGAAGTATATTCTCCCAAGCTGGACAAGATACAGAGGACTAACCATAGGATAACTAATTCCATTTCCTTCAGGCACTACTTATTCACCTCTCTATGCTGACAGTGCCTTCATTTCCCATCTCTAACGATTTACTCCTATCTAAATAGCAACCTTTTGATTGCACTGTTTATGAGACAATGAGAAATGTTTCAACTCCTCATAAATTATAAATTATAACACTAGAAACTTCAGATAGTGATTCATCATGTTTCAGCAGCTGTGAGATCTTCCCATATAGTCACATTTATAAAAACCCAATCTTCAGAAAATCATCTTCATGAACATTATTTTGAAAGATTTGACTGACTCAAAGGACAGTGTGAGTGGAAATACCATGAACAAGGGTATTTGAATTCTAACAGATCATTTCTTTGTAGGAAAATGTCTAATATTTCAAAGCATTCATTTCTATGATCAATCTACTAGTAGGTAGTGTAGACAAAGATAGACTCAATGTGCAATGAAGACATAAAAACTAGATCATTATGAAACCTGAATTCAATTTCAGTCAAAGTCCTTTATTAAACAGATTATAATCCAGTGTGTCACTCATCTAAGCCTCTATTGTATGCTTCTGTGTTGCAGTAAACATTTTGAGCTGGCAGAATCACAAATTACATTTGCTATTCACATCATGTTGTCCTTTGCTTTATAGCACCTGACCATACAATCTTTCATTTGGACCATGATTCAAATACAGGCATCACTTAGAAGTGATCAACAAATACGAGAGAGGACAAATTTTATGAGGCTTTTTATGATATACTTTTTTTAATTTTATGGAAATAGATGCCAACAGTCTATTGCCAGGGAGAAAAAAAAAAAAAAAAGAAAAGAGGGAAAAAAGGAAGATAAGAAGATATGAGTAATACTGCAAGAAGACATCAAGAAGGAAACAAAAAAGAAATTACTAAATAAGAACCTAGAAAACCAGTCAAGGTTTCAAAATATCTGGCCCTTAACTGTATATGCATCTAATAGAAACTGTTCAATATAAATGTTACTAAAAGTTTTGCTTATTGTAGGACCTTCTATATAGTCTTCTCAGAGAAAATACCAGCAAGTGGAACCAGAAAGTACTGTTTTGGAAAGGACAAGAAGAATGGGGTACTACAGAGTTAAAGAAAATAAGACCTCTGAAAAAGTGAAGCCCTTTCTTGAGGTTACCTGAAATATTTGTTTGATCTTGATAATGTCTTGTTTACCTATACTGTAGAAATAGTTACAATCTTTTGCACACTATTTGCAGGAGAACTGCATTAAGTGTGCAAGTGACCATCGCAGACAAAAAACATGACCTAAGGGCTGGATGTATTGCATCTGATAGCACTTACTTGCAAAGAGCAGAGTCTGAGCAACATGATATCAGTAATCCATCAATCTGATAGCCCATATTGATTCTACTACTTCCAAATTTCTGTTCTCACTAAACACTTCAGAATTTGCCAAGGATACTGAGAGTTTAAAACAAAAACAAACAAACAAAAAAGTTATTCTATCACATCAATCATTTGAACATGAGCATTCTAGCATTCCGTTATCTTTTACATGCATATTTAAGATTCCCTTCACTGGGATACCTATAGGCCACAAAAAAAATGCCTGCAAAAGCTTTATATCAGTTCAAAGCATATACAATGTTTTGTATGCACCTCTAAATGTCAGGAGTAAGGAAAGATAAAAGCAAAAGTGTTTAATTCTTTACCACTGTTTCAGTCTGTGTGTTCTTTGTTATTCTCTTGCTATGAAAAAGTATGAGACAAGTCCAAATTTCAATGATCGTTTCTTTAAAATGAGCATTCATCAGTTTACGGCAACAGATACATCCAGGGAGGTTAGTTACTGATAACAGAGATCCTGAGAAGGGCTGGTTTATTGATCAGAGTTACTTAGTAGAGGGAGATCACATCAATTCAGTTGAACTAACCAAAATCTTATGGTAGTGAGGGAGATGGAGACAGCCAAGTGTCTCCAGATGGCCTGAGGTATCCCATCTACCTCTAGAGGTGCCCCTTCAGAAGGGCACAGGTCTCCTGCAGGTCTCTTACCTCTGACATCTCCACGGTGGGAGTTTTACACAGAATTCATCACTAGTACTCAGGCAATGTGAATGAGTGCTGCTGCCCAAACAAGCATTATCAATTTAGATACCAATTTAGGTGTCCTAGTGCAATGAATTTGCCCTCTCTCCCCCCTTCACTATATCCAAATGGAGAGTAGATACTAACTTTTCAACTCATACAATGTTTCCCTGACGAAATAGTATTTTCATAAATTTTCTTGTGTAACTTAGCCTTTAGAAAATGATGAGTTAGAGAGCCAGAAGTACTGTTCACATATAACTGTTAATCAGCCAGGTGTTATTACAATCAAGGTTTCCTGAGTTTGCTTCATTTGGATGGGGTCCTGGACAGGAATTAAATCTCTGGAAATTTTTTGAATCCTATAAATCAGTGGTTTCTAAAACAGAAGTTCAGCCTCTAAGGATAGTCATGAACTTCCAAGAAACCAATTTTCTTCTCATAATTAAATGAATGTCGTACTAACACAACATTATTAGTTTGTAATTGAGATTGCAACTGAAAAATATTTGGGAACAAACACCCACACAGATGATACAAGTGCAAAATTAATCATTACAACAATCTTCATGGAACAATTCAGATTACAAGGATTTCTTGGTCCTGTGGCTGTCTACAACAGAGGATTGTTTCTGTATTAGCACCTAAAAAAGTTTGTTAACCTTATTGGCTTTCACTTTATCCAAATTTTGATTTTTTAGTTCAAGTTACGCCATTCAGAAGCTAGAACATCCTTGCTGGCTTTGGAAAGAGCACAGAGATTAACTTCAGAAATCTGAATGAAAATTAAAAGGAATAGAGTAGATGCAGCCTGTAATGAAATCAGAGCAGTTCTACTTATCTGAATTTATTAGAAAGTTAAGAACTGCTTCTAGCTATTTGGAAGTTGTGTCTTTTCTGCCCATGCATCCTGAAACATGCTGTGGTGCATAAGTATATATGGCAAATTATTTTTCTTTCCTGCTGGTTTATTTATATGACACCAGCATTCACAGACGTTAAATTTTATTGTATTGCATGTCAGTCACAGCCACACACTACGTAGGGAGGAAGCACCTCTTCCAAAATTGCTTCACCAAATAAATCCTTGTTGCAGATTCAGTGAGTTAGAAGGCTTTTTACCTCTATAAAATCTGCACTACCAGGCCTGAAACACACCACGTTGGAAAACTTCTGAAGACTTCTTCAGAAATCACCTCAAAGGGAGCACAAAATAATTGTAACCCCCAATGCAACTAACCCTACTCCAGAATTTTTACTATACCTCTGTGTGAGAGCTTCTCCAGGATGATCCTTAGGCGCTGAAGAACAGGGGGTGAAATGTCATATTTATAGATATCTAGTACTGGCACTCGCTGACATCTCCCAAATATTCCATCTGCAGGAGAGAGAAAAAAAAAAAAAAAAAAGAAAAGGAAAAATATACGTTTTGTTTTCTGAGAGGAAGAACTGTGTGATAAGATGTGCATTTCCAGTGTATCCTAATTATATGCAGAAGGAACCTTTTAAAAGACACTTAAAAAAGCTATCAAAGGACTACTGAAGCCACGAAACAAGGTATTTTCTATTACTGAAATAAATAAATACCAGGAAGAGTATGAGTTGGAAGATTCTATTGCACAGGTTATGCATACAGTTTATTTCATAAAGTAACTCAGACTTCTGCCTCCCAAACTTTTTGATGTGAAACTTCTTTCCTAACAATTCAGTGAGAAAAATCATAATGTTTAGCACCTAGTATGTTGTGGATTTAAAGTGTAACAGCTAGAAATACAAATACTAATTTGCAGAAACTATGAGGATTTCCTGAAACATTTTTTAATGCGTGAGATTGTGGTGTGTGTGTGTGTTAGGCATTGGCAAATGAGAACTGAATCCGTAATGGCTAGTAAAGGCTCATTTCAAGAAGTACCCCCTAATGAATGCAATAAAAGAAAGCTGCTCACAGAACAATGAGATATTAATGTGGCCTAATTTATTTAGCTCCATTCCATTTGTCTAAAATGACAGACTCTTCTCATCAATGTCTTTTCAAATCACACCTTCTAATTAATTTAGCTTCTTATTAGTCTTTATTTAGAGAATTGTTCATTTTGAGACAAGCTTCCTGTGTATGTGTGGGAGGAACAGGGAGTTCAAACATTCAAATTACCTTTCTCTCTTTCATACAAAAGACTAATTCAGAGCCTAGGTGCTTCACATACAATCTGACCATCTGCAATTCTAGGCCTCTGAGAAAGAAAGTGGTTTCATTTATTGTTCAAAACAGTTCTCTTCTACATAGTGATCCAAAGGAAGCAATTTAAATGCAACAAGTTTAATTAGCAAAATATTCTACTGCAGTACTAGTTTTAACACAGTAATTACTTCTGCTCTGATATTACATCTATGTTCAAAAAGGACAGCTACATCAGATTAGCAGAAAATAACGGTAAGCATTAATTTGCAAATGTCCATTACTTTCTCTGCTGCTTCAGAGAGCTAAAAGACTACAAATGAGAACTACTGGCCCAGCTGTTCACTAAATACAAATAATAGCATAAAAGAAAATAAACCAATCCAGGATGCAGAAAAAGGCATTATTAGCCTTCACTGTTAAACACAAATACCTCATTGAAATTAGCCAACTTTTTCTTCCTGTGCCTTTCCAATCCTCCTGTCACTTACAACTGCCAAATTAAGTTAATCCAAATTAAAATCTTACCTCTCAGTCTAATTTCGTTATTGGAAACTAGGTTTCATTTAGAAACCGCATACACAGATCTGGTTTAGGTTTTTTGCCATATAATGTGTACAGCAGCCTAAGAGCAGACTAAAATATTCATCCCTCTTTAAAAACCTGCTGCAGTTGGGAATAAGCAAAGTACAGAAATATCAGTCATGTGCAAACCAATGGATAACGAGGAACAAATAGGGCCCTGACTCAGAAAGGAATAGAACAACATGTCTGTTTAAGAACAAGATTGTTCAAAATTAAACACAACTTGAAATAAGCAGCTCTATTTTGGAAAACCAGCATTACTGACTACAAATAATTAGGATGAAAAATTATGTTGACATAAACAACTAATATTCCATGATATTTTAAAGATAATGCGTCTCACAAAAAATTAGAAGCTTAGTTTAGAGTCCAGAAAAACATACACATTCAGCACAAACTGAAGTTTTTTGTATTATCATTTAAAGATTTCTCCACAGATGCAAAAGCTAATTCACTCACAAACTCTAAAAGAGACCTACCCTTGTTTTCTAAACCAAGAGTTTTCAGAAACCTTTAGCCTACTGCCTTTGAATAGAACAAAACCTATTTAAATTCTGAAATTAACAATTAGCACATGAGTCTGAGCTGCATTATACAATCTATCCAAAACCACTGGGACTGCTTGGGGAGAAACTGCAAGTTACTTTGGCTTTTGTACTTGAAATATGGGCATAATAAGCTTTGAAGAGGCTGCAATCACCAGTAGTGCTCTGCCCAGCTCAATGCAGTACTAGGAGAGTGAAGAAGCAGTAGTATACCCCAAGGAGCGGTTGGCAAATACCATCTCTAAAATACAGAAGGTCTTTATAGTGGGGATTACAGTTGGAGTGGAGTTGTGCAAATAGTAGATTTCATAGTTCACTGCAATAGTTTGTCTTTAGAAAAAAATAGGAATTTTCCTAGTTTTTTTCTGTTTCTTGACAGGGGGAGGTGTGTGGTGTGTGGGGGGGACACGGTTGGTTTGGGTTGGCTTGTTTGCTTTTTATTTTTTATTTCATTCCAAGGTTTCTGTGGCAAGACTTCACAGTAAATTGAGTTGAGCATTCAATTTTAAGGGTACCTTTTAATTAAATCTTCTTAAAATTACATAGATCAGGGGTGGGAGGGAAGCAAGGGAGAGACATTGCACAACTTAAAAAAAAAAAAAAAAAGAAAAAAAACTCATAAAAGTTCCCTCTCTTTTTCTTTTTGGCAGATGTGGCCCAAATACAGAAATGGTTTTGGTCCAGCACCAACCTCATTTCCACTTAAATTACAGCTAATACCTGAAAACTGTCCACCTTAGCCTGCCATGAGCTGTCCAAACCCAGTAATCTTTACAGTGAGCAAATACATGGTGCGTCTTTCCAGACCAGTTGCACTCACTCTGGCGTAGGACAATATTAGGCTGTTGCAGTGCGTTTGTGTCAGAGCACCCTGTCTTGCGAATGCAACCTCTAATAGCCCCCAATAAGCGAATTGCCCAAAGTTGTCATGAAGGACAAAAGAAAATGGAAAAGCTCCCAGATTTCACAATAAATGTCATACAGCAGAGGAAGTTCAAAGCATGAGTAATGCTTTAATAACCACCATCCACCGTATGCCTGTAGCCTTGAAGAGTGTGTTCATACTGAACTTTGATTAAAATTGTATTCCAAGAAGGAATGTAATATTCAAAAGACATCTGCTCTTTACACATGCCCAGAATGAGGGAAGATTGAGACAACCGATCAGTGTACACATATGGTTGCTATTAAAGTGTTACCATTTTTAATCATTAGCAAAAAGTAGCATCTGAAATTTCCATAATATCATAAGTTATACTTAGACCTGGAAACATCTGCATTAACAGCATGGTAATATTGACATTTAGATAGCTTCTACATTCATTTCCGAAGAGGGGACTAAAATAGAAGAATAATATACCCAAGGAGACAGCAAGATGCTTCTTCTTGTATTTGGCCATTTTGTTAATAGGTTTAATATCTGAGAAAAAGTGTAAGCATAAAGTTTTACAAGCTGCTATTTAAAATCTTTAATTTTGATAAATACATATTACAAAGTTCAATGCTAAGATTAAAAGACACAAATTTAAAGTAACCCAGGTGCCCAGTAAGATCTCAAATAGTGGCAGATAAACCTCTTTTATTACAGACAATGCCCTGGAGCATGATACATGTATTTACACTGAATATTTATCAACATCTAGTGAAAAAAATCACAACTGAGAGATTAAACCATGATCAAGTCAAAACACAAGTTCTGAAAGAGTGATTTTTGAGAGAGTTTTAGAAGCAAATATAATGGATGGTAAATTTCCATCTTTATTATTATTGCCCATTTGCCATGAATTAGAAGATATTTATGACCTCTATTACCTGAGGAAGGAAGAACCACATTACATTCATGACTAACTCAAGGTTCTGAATTATGTAAAAGGAGGGCACAAAAGCTCTAGTTTTAAACAGTTTTGAAGACTCGATTGCACCAGCATGTTCACTTGGTAAGGTAGACAGGCATCATGTGTTTAACAGGTACTAAAAATCATTGGAAACTTGCACTAAGTGAACAACTTCACCTTGAAACCACCCAAAAAAAACCTCCCAAAACCCCCAGTGTATAATAAGATGTCCTGGGCCAGAGAAACATATCTCATCTTGGAACCACTAAGTATGGCTAATCTGGCAATTGATACGAATTGATATACAAGACTTGGCACAGTTTTGAACAATACCAGCAAAGAAAGGCTGAGTTCTTGATGAGCGTATTTTCCTACTGAACAAAGCTATGAGGACTGGTGAAGACACTGGAGTTTGTCTGCAGGCTGATGAAAGCTTGACAAATGTAAAATAGAAGAATTTAAATTCTGCAGTAATTATTTAGATCTACATGCAGGGAAATTTTTGCATAGCACTGACAAGTGACCTTTGCGAAGGAGCCTTCAAGTAGATGCTCTAAAGCACCAAATTCTGCTCTTCAAACTTCCTGTAGCAGCCAGAAAGAGACTTTCCAGTGACAGTATTCGCATACATAGGTTGACCAATGCTTCAGCTTCCTTGCCCTAATTTCCCAACAATTGTTAAAAAATAACAGAGCTTTGCATAAAACACAAGTTTTGCCCCAAATTGCAGGCAATCTGTGTGTGTCAAATGGCATCTGCTCCTGGATCATTTGTGCTCTTGCAGTTATCAGAGAACTTCCACTATTGTTTCTGCAGAGTTCTCAGTGGGCACCATTCTTCAGGAACTTAACCTTTTGTAAGTATTCTTTCTTCTCACTAAATATGGACATTATTCCACACTCTTCACCCTAGCTATCAGGTGCTATAAGGTCCAAGAATAGTCAAAGACTCATGAAAAGGCCAGTGCTTGATGTCTTATAACCCACAGTTATAGCCTGACTTGTCTACTGGAAAGATTAAATCATTGTTTAATGGGAAGCATAATATCTGCATCCTAAAAGTCTCATGATACAGTACCTGAGGTCATGGATGTTAAGGAGATAGCTGAAGTATTTTACTCTCCTCTCCCTGCTTTTTCTAGTATAGTGTTTGCTTTCAAAATTCTTAATAAAAACAAAAAAAAGTTACCATGCCTTGAAGAGGAAATTGCATACTTGGAAAATTATTTCAGAAGATATCCACAGAGCCACGTTCAACATTTACAAGTAAGCTCTTCAGCAAACAGCATATTTTTAATATTCCATTTATTTAAAAAGATTTGTCCATAATTTATACCTCTACTTCTAAATTCTCTTTACAAGTGAGGTAGAGAGCATAAAGACAGAGCAACAGTGGCTTCTACAGTGTCATTTCTCATGCAACGTTTTGAAAATATTGCTCTAATGCTTTCAAACAGCAAATCCTTACAAGTCTCACTGCAGCAGTTTGTCAGAAAAGCTGCTGCTTGCAATCATGGTTAACTGCATCTCAAACCTGCAGCGCTCCACAGAGAATGCAGCCTTCCTAGGAGGCAATCTCCCCATTTAAACTTTTAAAAGCTTTTTACCATTTTTTGCGCTTATCTCAGGGCAGCCTCAGCAGTCCTTGGTTAGCTCCCTCGCAGAGCAGTAAGAGCGGCATCTAGTGGAGAGTTCCATGCTCAGGGATCAGTTCTGGAGCGTACACTGTTCACCACCTAAATTTGCTGCTTTCACATCCATTTGACTTCATCTGGAATACATAGCTACACAGCTACAGCCACCTCAGTCCACCCCATCTTTCCCTGTCCTAAAGGCCGATAGGCATGTGGAAGTTTTTAAGGCAGTTATTAGAAATCAAGAAACACAATAAAAATTAAAATAAGCTAGGATATTTTTCTAGAAAGAATGCATTATAAGACAAGTAAGCAAAGTGCATAAAGACTGTTTTAAAAACATTACATGGAGGTATTCTGCTTTTGCTAGTGTGTAAGGCACAAAACATCAGGCAACGATAAGTAAATCGCAAAATCATAGAACGGTTAGGGTTGGAAAGGACCCTAAGACTATCTAATCCTCAACTGTAAACAAAACACAAAGCATAGTTTTCGTAGATTTACGTAAGATGTTCTAAACATGAATTATTTTTCTACACAACAAGAAAATACCACACAGCGGATACTCTTACTAACATACCAGTAAATAAATAGTCTTCCTCAGCTACTAGATAAACTGCTGCCTGGAAGGCAAAGCTGAGTGTAAATTCTACTGAAAGCCAGACCACCTAACAGTTCTATAGAAGGACTCTAGCAAGATTTAATGCCTTTCCTCACCTCTTTGGACACAGTTACTTAAGGAAAAATGTGGATGTCTGGTCTGCTTTTAACCAAAATTCCCCCAAAACGTGAAACCCCAGAATACGTCTGCTCATTGAAAGAGCTGGATAGCATGTTGGTGATTATGCAAGTGCTCATATTAGAAGATAAAGGTTCACATTAGCAGCAGCATTAGTTAGCTGCTGTGCAAACACTGTGATAGGGCTGGGATTTGCAAATCTCTAAATCATCCCAAGGCACGTCTGCGAGCAAAAGCTCCTCTGGGGTCTACAGTCCCCTTGCCTCAAGGAGTAATTCTGACAGCAAGTTCTCAAGCTCTGGAGGAATCTCTTCTTTGACACACACACATGAGAAAATATAAAAAAAAAAGGAAGGAAAGAGATAACCTTCAACAAAAGGGAATGATTTTCAGGAACTATTTCCATGCTAACCTGCTAATTTGAGTGGTGGATTGTACGTACGGTTCCAAAATGTTATGAATAATTTAACTTGAGAGGTTTTTTAAAGTTACAGCAGAAATATGTAAATTGCACAGAAAGTAACTGAAAAAAATCCTGTTCTCTCTCTAGTACCATGAAAAAGCTAGCTACAGTTTAACAAAGCAAGGGCAGAGCAGGCTCCCCATGAAAAGAAGTGCTGCCCACTTCCAAAAAGCCCCTAAGTTATTCAGCTAACAGAATGAGAGGTCCAGATTTCAATGCCTACTTTCTGCAATTCAGAACAGAGAAATGAACGTCAGTCTTAATAGGCCATACATGGGCCTCCCGTCACAGAAATAATGGCCACGCCTTGGGAGGAAAGGGCAGAAAGGAGTTTAGGGAAAGGGAAAAGTACAGATCAAATGAAAGCAAATCCTGAATTTTTGCTGCTAGAGCTGATGTTCAAGTTTAATAACACTTGCATAACTTGGAACTTCTTAAGAGAACCAAACTTGATTTTTCTACACCCAGGTAACTATGTGTTATAAAAGCTACATTTCTGGCTCAGTGATGAGAACAAGAAAAGATGCAAAGCAGTGACAAGAAAAGATAACAAAGCAGATTAATCAACATCTTCCACATCCAGATGACCGCTACAGAAACCAACTGCCTCTCATTTTGATTTCAGAGACCAACCCATACTCAAGAAAATCTTTGAGGGAAAAAAAAAAAACAACCAAAAAAAAAAAAAAAAGAAAACAACCCACAAAATAAAACACCAAGAAGCTCTAATTGCAATATATTACTAGGAATTTTCTAAGCAAAACTACATATTCAATATTAGCTATGACGTCTCTAAGAAAAAAGAGTTTGCAATCAAAATCATCTGAGCAGCAACTCTTTTTTTACTCAGTACTGAAGAGAAAAGGGAGGAAGAATTAAACATATAAATCCTCCTCTGGGAGAAAAAATACTTTAAATTCAAGTATAAGTCAAGTATTAGTAGGCTTACAATAAAGCTATCTCTTTTTCTTCAGCATGTTGAGGCATTGGACTTCAAGATTAACATGTAAGTTTATACTTCACACTGCTATCTCATTAGTCAGAAATCTAGGCCATGTGCCACCCATCTAGAAAAAGATTTATATTGGGTTCCCACCCCCCCTTCAAAAAAAGACAGCATACAGCACCAAATTCTGACCACATCACTACTGGAAAGGTACAAATAAACAAGAGAAGTTCAGAGAAAAAGGAAATAAAGGAAGTAGTCATATAGATCCTTAAGCATTGAATGATCTGATTCTTCAGGGGAAAGACTGAAAGTTTAGGCAACCTGGTTGATTAATTATTTATGACATTATTGGGAGAAATGGAGTGAAAAGACAAAAATGAACACTGAATCAGAACAAGTTTCAAGCAGGGAGAAACCACTCTGAAGCTGTTCAACTCCCTCCTGGAAGAGTAATGGAGTTCCTATTGCTCACACTGTTTAAGCTGGAGCAATGAGGAACGATGAAACATGAACAATTCTTTATTTTTTTTTACTCAATATGCATTCATGAACAGAAGTTACTGGAGAGACTAAGAATTTATTCATGGAAGCAACGAGATGCAAATATACTAATGCTTATTTATGCACACTAATTTTCCAAGTATCACTGAGATGTACTTCAGTCACTTCAAGGATCCCCATTACATTTTCGGTTGGTGCCAAGAACCACTTTGGTGCTGGCAATGCCTTCACTGTGTGATCAGACTGTAGAAGTTCCTGCATCTGTATTCACAAGGCAAAAATAACTCTGCAATGGAACATGTTCAGAAAAATGGATTTCTGCATTAATTTTCATTTTGTATTAAAAACAAAGTAGTGAAAGTTTTAACTCGTGCTGTCTAGATGTCAAGAGCTTGTAATTTAAGAGTTAGTTATTACAGGCTTGAAGGAGACAGTGTTCTCGTGAAAACATGACTAATGACCATTCCATTCATATTCATCAGATGCAGTACCTAATACTTAGAGCAAGCTTGGTTTATTTCTGACCTTTGCCAGACCTGAAGCTTTCTAGATCTTTGCAGGACAGTATTTACCGAGACAGCAGATTACTTTTGTAATCTGAGCTCCTGAATTCATTCCTAAATGGAACTGACTTCAGGTATGCATGAAATTATAGTAATAAAGATCTCCATCTTGTTCCCTAGCTGCAAATTATTAAAAAAATTATGGAAAATTATGTTATGCCAACCTTAACACATCAGCAGAAATTTTAAATGCATTCCTTTATGAAGTGGAGGGAAAACCCTTATAAACTATGATAACTTCATAGAATTCTGCACCCTGTGGACCTGTTAAAACTGTTTGGAGCTATTTCAGAAATCTCAGCACCTTGCTTGAGTCTGAAATATCAGCGTGCCTGAATATCAGAAGCCATGGCACACCAAGCTGCCTCTGGCAGCTTACACATTGGCTCTGTAGCAGCAGAGGAACCTCACCTCAAACTTTGACATAGGAATGCTAAGTTTCTGCTGTACAGTCTGGAGACCATGAAAAATCTGACAGTTTTCAAGCAAATTGTGTTTTAAAATAGCTAAATGTGATGTTACATACCTAGGACTACCTATCAGAAGCTGCGTCCAGAAAAGTTACTTCTATCCCAGTGAATTAGATGTCTGGACACAGCTGCTTCCCCACCATGTGACAGAGACTGAGCACCGCCTGTAGCTTTGTTAACGGCAACAGGTGAACGGCATGAGAGATTACAGTCCTCCTTGCTTGATTCTGACCCCAGCTTTCAGTCTGAGACAATACCAGGGAAAAAGCACTAACAAGGTTTGTGAACATAGGAACACAACCACTATAAATTGGAATAAGGAGGTGACATCATTCGGTATGCAGCAGGGATGAGGTCAGCATGGGAATACAGAGGTTTGGTGACTGAATTTTAAAATGAATGCTAAATTTTGGAAAGGACATTGAAAGAAGGAAAAGAGATTATTTAGAGGCTGGAAAAAGCCCTACGACAAAATGCCTTTTCCAGCACAGAAGTTTTCAGAATAGAGGATGATCTTTTTTTTTAATAAGTAAACTCACAGATAGATGAAATCATATAAGAACAGAAATCTGGAACAGTTCTGGGAGCTGTTTCAGAAGTATTTCATTCTCTTCAGTTTTGTGTGCTACAGTTCATAACTTTAAAGTCTTGCAACGTCTGAAATTATGATGAGAATGGGTCTGAAACACAAGATTTTTCTGCTTTTGCAATGGATGCAGAGACACTCCCCCAATGCATGTGAAATGTGCAACCCCAAATTGCTTCCTTTTCTATTCACAGAATATATACAGCTCATATAAAATATTTAATGTTTGAACTTATAAATTATAAAGTGTTTTTTAAAATACTGTATAAAATTGAAAGCCATTATTCAACTGGAGGGCTGGGGCTGAATTTAACTGCTCACAGACTTAGATCCGCCAGCAACTTGAGTGGCTAAGTACAGAAGTTAAATACTCAGCATATACACTTCTTAAAATAAGACAGAATAAATAAGAATAATTTTGAACAAAGTATTCATGCTAGAAGAGGAAGAAATATCATTTCATCAAAGATGCAAAGTAAAAAACTTATAAGATAGAACTACAGGATCAGCAAAATAACCCACTGAAATCAAAATTTATTAATGAGTGTCATACTGTACCTTTCTAAATTTCTCCCTCATACTATATTGCTTATGAAGTGCCAGACTCTTATTTGGGATAATAAAACCACAAAAAAAAATTAGCATCTGTTTATTGTCTCTCCTTATACTCCAGATTAATGCTCTTCCAGGCAGAAACCATCACTTTTTATTTTTAGTATGTTTTGATAGAGCCAACAAAAAGGACTGCAATCCTAACTGAAGGAAAATGCCTCTAACCAAAATCAGTATTTCTGAAGCTTCTGCTGGATTACTGAAAATAGCAACACACATTTAAATAATATCACTGAATTTATGTCACTTATGAGATGGATAATTATTTACCCAGATCTCTCCATAAAGACTACTTTTCTGAAGCATGTCACCTCAGAGTTTCACTCTTCTGCCAGTGCTTTGCCATTTCCCCTTTATTCAACCAGCCCAGCCTACGCTTCTGTTCAGGCCAATAGAAAAGCTTGCAAAGGGGCAGCAGCTCCAGCATAGTGACAGAGACATCACAGACTTCTTCAAAGGCAAAACCAGAAACAGAACAGCACTTAATAAAAGCAAAAAGAAAAAACAACATTTTAAAAATGTAAGAGGAAAAAGAAATGTGAATGTTGAGGAAGGAAAAAGCCACCAGCTTCTATTCCTAGCCATATTTCAGCTCTAATTTTCCAGTCAATAAATTGCTTCTATAATGAAATGTAGCTTGGATATAGCAAAATTAGAAAGATTTCCAAGCCATATACAGATAGAAACAGATATAACATCCAGACATTTTTGTTTAATCTACAAAGGCATAAACCAAAATAGTTGATTTTTATCTTTCAATCCAACTTCTGCATACCTAGTAGCTGCAATAATTTTACAGCGTATTTCATCTATTTCTTCAGTGTCAGTAAGAACAGGAACCAGATCTAACTGCTAAAAATACTTGCTGCTACTTTCAGTGTTTATGAATGGACAATGTAGGAACAGGACATCTCATTTCTCTTGCATCTGGAGCATCACCCTTGCAAATGAAAACATTCACCCTGAAGCCAAAAACAGACAGTCCAGAAAACAAACTGAAAATTTTAATCAATTCAAGATTTGAAAGGCAGCACCCTAAGTCTTTTGCACAAACTTCATTTGCTGCAAAGTTCATATTCTGCCTAAACCACTGGCTGCTGTCATATTCGGTGCAACTTGTTATGGGTGGAAAGATAAGCAGCAGGGCAGCAAAAAGAGGAGGTTTATCTATGGCAGCTAATCTCCTCAATCAACAGCACTCAGCTCTGCTTAACAGCCGTTGCCAAGTAACGGAGACCAGCTTTTCTTATCGGCTTCATAATGTTTCATTGACTATTCAGACTAGAATAGAAAGCTGTGACACTCAGGGTTATAAGCAGCACAAAATGAAAATGGCATATTATGTGGTATGAAGAAGAGAAATCTTTTAGCCCTCACCTTATCTGGACAGTGACTAATACTCAAAAAACAAGCAAAAAAAAACCCAAACCTAACCCCACCCCCCCATCTATCATTTTCTACTCAGCTTTTTTAAATATCACAAAACAAACAGAAAAATATGTCTACATACACAAGATTATTTTTTTAACATTGTTGGCAGGTCCTCAGCAATTCCCTGACATTACTGATACCTCTTATACAGAAAGACAAGGGTTGCGTAGATCCCTATTACATTACCGAAAGGCAAGCGTTTGCTACTTATTCTAAAGCTATTGCAGCAGCTTCAGGGCTTTGAGGGATGTCTTCTCACAGTAGGTGGGATATTCCTCAAACCTGGATAACCGTGACCAGAATAAGACAATCTATGAAAAACTGACATCACATTTCCTTAACGGTATTGCTATATCTCTTTCCTGTCTTCATCTTTACACAGATTCTGATTATCAGTTCAAATATTGATACTCTTTGTGTACTGGAATAGGAACAACAAAGCCTTATTGCACCTCTTCGCATTATGATTTTTTAGTATAATCACCTTTTCATGAATATCTGGTTACTAAAATTCAAATCTGAGGCCATCCATAATCATGATGAATTGTAACTGTAATTGTATTTGCATGTTATAATCAGCATATACAGAATTATATCACTACCCACCACAGGAAAAATTGGTAAATAAGTACAAGAATATGCTTAGACACATTCACTGTATCAGAAAACCTAATGATATATTGCCCAGAAATAGAAAATTAGAAAATAAATTTGTTTACCTCCATCCACCCCAATGAGTGAGTAACCATCCCCCCGTCACCCTATCCAGAGAGATCTGACTCCTCAAAGTTTTGTCTTTAATATATTTAAACATGTCCAGAAAATGGAAAAAATATCCTGCAACAAATTTTATGTTCATGGACTTCTCCCTTTCACACAAAGTTCAAGTATGGATTTAAAGCAAATATAAACAGGCATTTGAGGTTGCAAGTACTTCTGAAGGACATTGTGATACCCTTCTCTTTCTGCAGTTACTGTTAAGGCTTGCCTATTGTCCCGGGTTCAGCAGTAGCAGTCACTTTTCTCCTTCTTGGTGCAGTGCTGTGTTTTGGATTTTGAGCCTGGGAGCAGCGCTGATAACACCAGTGTTTTCAGTTACTGCTTGGTAATGTTTTGGTCTGGCCAAGGACTTTCTGAGCCTCATGCTCCGCAAGGGAGGAGGGGAAGCCGGGAGGAAGCAGAGACAGGACACCTGACCCAAACTGACCAAAGAGGTATTCCATACCACAGCATGTCATGCCCAGGACATAAAAACAGAGAGCAGAGACCCGGAAGGGTGTGGGGGGTGCACTGCGGGGGGTGCACTATGGGGTCAGGCTTGATATCGTGTGGTGAGCAGTTGTATTCTCTTTCCTTGTATTTCTCTTGTATTATTACTGGTGGTAGCAGTAGTGATTTGTGTTATACCTTAGTTAATAAACTGTTCTTATCTCAACCTGTGGAAGTTGCATTCTTTTGATTCTCCTCCCCATCCTCCCGGGACTGGGGGAAGAAAGAGGGGGAGTGAGTGAGAGAGCGACTGCATGAGTTATTGAGGGGCTTAAACCACGTCACCTATATTTACACTCACTGCAATTCTGCCAGATGCTACTGGGAATATTTTCAGGCTTAAAGACAATTACTTGCTTAAGCAATTGTTTCTACTGTATCCTCAGTGGTCCAAGGCTGCCTCACTTTTCCACAATTTTAGAAAAACCTGGGGGAAAAAAAAAAGTCATTGCAAAATGCTTCAAGTCTCATATCATGCCCTTCATGAAATTTTAAAGCTTGGCTGCCATATGGAACCCACCAGATGAAGACCATCTACTGAAGCAGGAACACACCTTTCTTTGGCACCAAAGATTTCTATGCAGATGTGATTTCAGGGCACTGATTGTGCTTAGGTTGAAGTATCCTACGTGATCATGATAGAGTGTGATATGGCTACAGGCTGTCTTACATTTGGAATAGGATTAATCAATTCATTTCACAAAGGCATAATTGTCACCCTTCCTCCAGTGAAAAAAAATGCCTGAAATTACATTCCCAAAACTCACCACACTCTCACTAGTAAACTTGCAGTTATATCTAGACAGTATATATTTAGATTACCTACAGCAGGGTTATCAATTTCTCCCCCTACTCATCTCCACCCACTTTTCACCATTAATAAGAATAGAAAAATTTCAAACAAGGGAAAGTAATATTTCTAATTACAAAGGCAGTGTTTCTTGTCACACTAAATTGCCTGAGTTTTAGAGGAAAGTGTTTTTAAATTGGATTCAGCTCACCAAACCTTGCATATGAGATTGGACAGGTATGTTGCCACAGATTTCCTCCAGAGGGGGGCCTCATGCTGAAGATGATTTGGCAAAACTAAACACCAAATCATTAAATTGAACAGATACATTCCTTAATATGAACAAAGCCACCGGACTTTGATAAATGGATTAGCCATAATAAAAGAACAAACTCTAAAAAAATCTGTGTATTGAACCTTAGCTGAGGCGCTGCTATCAGTTTTCACCCAGCCTGGCTTTTCAGCTAATGAACACTAAGAGGAGGTGTTACACCTATTTCAACTTGCTTCAATACAATAATAAGGTAAAAGAAGGTTCAAATACAGAGGTGTGGAGTTTTCTTCTATCACTCAAATAAATTTATAAATCTATTACCAATTTGAATCTATTGATTTATCATTAATTGAATCTATTTACAATTATTACTATTTGAATAATTTATGAAGCATTATTTTAAACAGTGTGACAACACCAAAAATTTGTATTTCCAAATATTTTCTTTTCACTACACTTCCATTAAGATATACAAACTGTAGAAAACAATTCTGGGAACCATCAATAATTCCGGTTCTTAAGACTACTGATTTTGCTCTGAGCCAGAGAGAGAGTGTTAAGGTCTTAGCCATGGAGAGGTGACAAAGTTCATTAGGAGAAAATGATGGCATCGACTGAAAGAAGAATGCATTTCACCATTTCATCTCAAGCAAATGCAGCCTGCTATAAATGAGAGGCCTCTTCAGCCATAACCGCATACTGCAGAACAGGAACACTGCAAGACTCAAGTTTCAAGTCCCATCAAGAACAGTATGCTCCAACTGCTGGTGCCAAGCACTGTTACATTAGGATGTAGCCATCACCTGAAATTGTTTCTTAAAATACTAGTACAAGAAAAACAATTAATTCTCTGGCAGTTCATAAAGAGTATCATACCACAAAAATCCATTTAAATTTCTCTTTGAATAATATATAATTAATTGTTCCTTAACTCCTGTGCCATATCAGTAGTGACATTACTTTTGAACATTCACATCATGATCCCTAAGGGCCAGATTTTAAAAGCTGAGCACACACGCTAAAGGAGCAAAGGAATAAATATATCAGCACAGATACGGAGATCCACAATTTTATGTATGCATAAAAGCAGTCCTATGGGCTGTGTCAAAGGCAAGCAAATACTAATTGCAAGTGCAGATACATGAAGCATTTCCACATCATGATGTACGATCTATGGAAGATAGCCAGGCCAAAATCAGGGCAGAAGTTACTGCTGCTGTTCTGACTGTCCCACAGGGATTCTATTCCAAAACTGTAATTTTAAAAATCAGTGTCATATTGTTTCAGTTCCTTCATGCTTTTGGTATCTGGAGTGGAAAAAGGGAGAAATGAACTGGCCAAATAGAAACTAACAGTGCTAAACAGACATTGGAATGAAAATTTTGCAAAGCAGCATGAAAAAATATTACTTTGTATTAAGTATAAAATCTTATATTCAAAACCAACAGGCCTGTTAGTAGTTACAGGGAAATACAGTTTTCATACAGATCCATCATCAGGCATCATTCTTGTAGAACCATTAGAAGTGTCTCTTTTTACCTACAGGCAAAGCCTTATGCTAAGCTGCTTCCATACATTTAAGGAACTGTTTTCAACAGCAGTCAGGGTTTCTTTTGGGTTTCTTTTTTTTTTTTTTTCCCCTGTAAAGCTTCAGAATAATTTCTACAAAACCAACATGGATCATCTTTAATTACTGCATTGCAACCATAGCTATTTAAAAACCCAGTCTCAGCAAAGTAGATGACAAACATTAATGAGCAGTAATGCACACATGGTATTGTAAATGAAAGGATAATGAAAGCAATTTATTTGAAAATTAAAATATGATTAAGAATGGCAGTCTGTACTAGGACCCAGATGCCAACAGAAAGCAACCAATGTGCAAGCAGACTGTCATTAATTTGGAAACCGTATGAAATTGCTTTCCTTTCTTTGACAGTTTTTAATATAAAGTATCTTAACTAATAGATGGCATGTATACACTAGAAGCTACAAGATCTATGGAGATTTTTAGAAGAAGTGAAGAACACTATAGGGAAAGTCTCCAAGAGGAGAAGGTCCAAGAGAGAAAGAGAGGGGAGTACGTTTAGATGGTATTTCAAATTTTAGGTAGGATTAATTACAATCTGCAAAAGTGCCTCTCTACATGGACTCTGGAGAGACTGCGTTCTTAACTTACACTCAGTAGAGTGCCTAAACTGAGGTCAGGTGAAACTAGAGCATAACTCCAACAGCAGGTGCTCACATCAGCACCTAATTAGGAACAGTACACTTGGGGAAAGGCCAAAAGCAGGTGTGCATGCAGAGGAAGTCCAGAAGCAATTTAACTACAATAGCATTCTCTTTCACATGTCTTAGTAAGCCTTTCTGAGACAATACAAATATGTTTAGGATCTAAACTGGTGCAATCTGTACAGTGTGGAATGCTAGTTCAAGTCTCCGTCACTTCAAGGACCTCTGATCTTCACCCAAATCAGAGCACAGCATACATTGAAAACCTGCATTAGTATCATATATTACAATCAAAATGCTTTGTTCTTTATTTAAAGTGTCTGCTTATCCCAAGATGCCATTGACACAACAGGAATCCACACTCATCAGATTACTATTGAGTTGTCATATATTTAAGCATTCAAGGTTGTAAATTTCAACCTAAGCAACTTCATCAGAGGTTCTTAAGTACAAATTAATCATCCATGCATCTCCAAGCCCTACAAATATGTCAGGATGTAAATAAAGGTCATTGGGAAAGGTTCCTCTTTTTAAGAATTCTTTAAAAAGAACTGGTTAAAACACAGGAGGGAGCTATGCTGAATTAAGGCAAAGGACCACTCTCTGTCTTGATGGCACTACAACCACTTGTTTTGTTCCAGCTGCAGCAGGGTCAGGTATCAATGATTCACCAATCTGATTTCAGAAATTGAACATAGTCATTTGGATAGCTGGTGTCAGGGAGACAAAGCTCCTGTTAAGACATCTTTTGTTTTAAAAATCCACTTCATAAACCTATTTATTTGGACCTAACACAGCAGAGCCAGCCAGTCAAAAGAGGTGATTATCTGGCTGTTTTCATCATGGGCGCAGCTTCACCTTGAGCACTATGTGCAGTTCTGGGTCCCACAGTTCAAGAAGGATACGAAGGGTCATTGAATGCATCCAGAGGAGGCCAACAAAACTGGTGAAAGGGCTGAAAGGCATGTCCTGTAAGGAGCAGCTAAAGACTTCGGACTTGTCTAGTTTGGAGAAAAGGAGACTGAGGGGCAGACTCATTGCTCTTTAAAGCTTCTCGAGCAGGGGACATGGAGAGGGAGATGACAAAACATTTCTCCCTGGAATGCAGCTATAGGATGTGTGGGAATGGTTCAAAGCTGTGCCAGGAGAGGTTTAGGCTGGATGTTAGGAAGCATTTCATTACTGAGCAGGTGGTCAAACACTGGCTAGAGAGAGATGGTCAATGCCCCAAACCTGTCAGTGTTTAAGAGGCATATGGACAATGCCCTTAACAACATGCTTTAACTTTTGGTCAGCCCTGAAGTGATCAGACAGTTGGACTAGATGATCACTGCAGGTCCCTTCCAACTAATAGATTCTAAGGTTCAGCTTCAAAGCAAAATGAATACTATGCTACTATGAACAGGATTTTCTTGTAGACTTACTAAAATGTTTTCACAGTGCTTACAAGTTATGTAGACTATGGAAAATCAAGGTAATCAATAATAGCTTCTTTCACCATATTTTCTTGAATAATTTTATAGTTTCATATATACAAATCATTTATCCTCATATCAAAAGAAATCCTAGAAAAACAAATTTCCTCAATATGGCTCCCATGCTCTGGTATTTTCCAGAGTACCTTAAGTCTGAGGAGACCTTCTTACTGAATACTTGGCTGCACAGCAAACAAATCCTAGCAACGATGTACACTACTGAACACTGAGACACCTTCTATCCATTTTTGTCTAAGATATTACATAATTCAGGGATATATTGCAACTGTGGAAGTAAACATCTAATTATCTAAAACAAAACTGGCAACTTTTTAGGAATAACACCTGTACCCCAGCTGAGCTGAGTTGGTACCATCTCACCACTAACAGCACAGGAAAGACGAAGAAAACAGGGGTTTTTTTATCTGCAGAATTCCACATCTTAACAAAAGGACACTCCCTGGGCAGAATACATTTCCCTTCCCCCTCCCACTCCTTTTTCCCCCCTACTGTTGCATTGCTTTATCTATTACTACATTTTACAAAGATTTTTAGAATGTTCAGCTTCTAATTATTTCTTTTCTGTCAGTCAAGTCAATCATTCAACACATCTTAAAAACTGCTTCGATCTCTGTTTGAACAATGCCACTTTTGGGTAGGTGACAAGGGCTAATCATCAATAAAAAAATATAAATAGAACCAACGGCTGCTTAAAAATATATTTTAATCCTTAAGAAATCCACTGGGATATTAACAAAAGGTGGTTTTGTCTGCAAAAAGGCATTAACATAGCCATTTATAAAGCTAATAGGAAAGCGAGCAGTGCTCCAGTAATAATGAAAGTACACTGCAGAATAACATTATGGAAATAGGATACCAAATTGAAGAATTGACCTTGGGGCCCTGGTTTATCCTGGATGAAGATGACTTGTGAAATGAAAATTTGGCTGTAATTTGCTCTTGCTTTCCCTAAAAGGTTGAAGGCATTTCTATTCCAAATGAATAAGATGACTGTTAATTTCCTAGCATTAAGCAGGATATTCTTAAATATAGTCATTTAAGTGTATTCAAATACATGTTGAAGTCTTATTTTTATTCTTAGAAAACTAGAACCGACTTTCTGTGATTTTTCTTAGTCAAATTGATCAGTCAGTTTCTAACAGTTGATTTTTAAATCACTTCAGAGAAATACCTGCTACAGCCGAGCCAGTTGGATGCACTACACTTATGTATCAAGTGTTTATTCTTGATTTAAGAGGATTCATTGGCCTGAGCATTTGATACTATAAGTGAATGTGAAATACAGAACATGAGAATATTCCTTCAAATAATCATATTGCTTTCAAATAATGGTAAAAGATTATAACCTGTTACAGAAAAAAAAAATACAACTAAAAATAGGAGCTTCATGTTTAGCTTAACAAGAAACTTATTTAATAATGGCCATCAGTGCATCCATTTCAAGGAATGGGAAAATGTCAAAATGTGGTGGTTAAAATCAGAATTGAAATAAATCAAAAGAAAGCAGAAGTCACAGATGGATAATACTACAAGCAAAGTCAAAAATTGCATACAGTACTGTTCCTGAAGGTAGCAAGTATACGTTAAATAGCACCAAGAACCAGAGGAAAGGAACATGTGCCATAAGATCGAAAAGTCTTCCAGCATCTTTTATACCAGTAGTTTTAATTATTGATATTACAGCAGTGTCTGGCATCCTCAATAACTGTTCAGAGTATATTTGCGAAATGCAAAACATACAACAAAAAATCCATCCATATCTATATTTACATATAACTACATTTTACGTGTGCATATATATAAAATTTTAATATTATATACACATATAAAACAAAAGATTAAAAACCTCTCCCCCAAGTAGATTACATTTGTAAATGAGTATTTAAGCCATATGGATACACAAAGGAAGAGCTTGGCATTACCAGGCAGAATAACAAGCAATTCTAAACACAGTCCCATTCCCTGAACATACTTTGCATGCTTCACGAAGGAGAATTTCAAGAAGAAACCTGAAGGACAGCTTTAAGTTGGCTTATGAACGCTTACAAACAGCTTCTGTCAAACATGGGAGATATAAAGGAGAAGGGCAAAGGTGCTTATTTGAAAATGAATACAAAGAAGATAAATCCTGAGGTAACTGGTAAAACAGAAAAAGGAATTAAACCCTGTATTATTTATAACAAGCCTAATATAGTCTAAGCCTAAAAACAGGGATCCTAAATTTGCTGTGTGTTTTACCAAATTTAAAATTTATACTTCTCCAATTAGCAACCTCTTACAAAATCTTACTGTTCAGTATATTATTTTCTTTTGTTTGGTAAAGTAGAATCAAGCACAAACAGTGAAAACCTTTCAGAAATTTATTATTTCTAAGACATTATTCAGTAGCAGCTTATCAAGTGTTTTCAGAAAAAAACATCTTCTTGTCTAATTCTGCAGTAGACTAATATTTGATCTATTGCTTAACCTCAGAGATAACCACATAATACAATTTGTATTTCCTGTGTTCAACAAGCCACAGTCCCAGCCTAAAAGAGTGCCCAATGGCTCTGTATAAACTACCATGGGAAACTAAACCATGGTATGGAACCCTCCTGAGCACTGGCATTTGGCCTGCATTGGTAACATGCTAGAAAGGTCTTTGGAATAGTTTTGTCACACCTATTCTATTCTCACCATATGGATAGTTCATGAGCTACAACATTTCACGATGCATTTACAGGAGACAATGCATATCTGACTGTCTGTCAACTGGACATGAACTGCTCTATGCTGCTCAGATGCAGGGCCAGACAATGGGTCCTGGTCATTTCCGTAGCCCATATAGCCACCTGTTTTCAAGAACGCAGCATAAACAGCAGCAGATATTGATTCTTTCCAGATTTTTTTCCTTGAAACACCTATGTATCTCAAGTATCTGACACCACTAACGGAAGTGCAGTTTTGTGTAACAGGGCAGTGCAGCAAATGAGTTTAAAACCAAGTACAGAATAAGAAGAATGAAAAGGACTTCCACTAATGTGTGTTGCACATCACACAGTTCCCTCTGATAAAAATGCAGCAAACATCACCATCTCCCTTTTTCCTTCAAAGTTTCTATCTGGAAAGGATCTCCAGAGCCCAAATTACTGGAAAGACCCTCGAAGCCCGATTCTGAACTACCTGTTTATCATCAGTACCAATCTATCCTCACACTAATACTGGCCTTTAGCTTAAATAGCCCTTTTTTCCCCTGTTATTTTCTCAATAACATATGTACAGATATCTGCTACACCATCAGGTATCATCTCTCAGGTTTAATCTGCAAGGGTAAGTAGGATATTCTCCTCTTGTTTCCTCACTGATGAGAGACTTCATTCTCTAATCTTATAATCAGCCTTTTATCATACCCTCCAGCTTCAACTAAACTAAACATTTGAAAGAAAACATCCGTATGAGTACCCCAAGCAATGTGTTGTTAAGGTTGTGTACACTGCTACTTATATCTTACTCCATGTCCTAGATAGATGCATACTAAAAATGTCCATCAACTTTCATGGCAACATCACGGTAAGGATGTGCAATTATCCCACAGTTGAAAATGACATTCAGACCCTTCTCCTCCTCTGCCATTTCCAACTGAGAATATTCTGATAGCTGAAGTTTTAGTTCTTGACTATATGACCTTTCACTTTGTACTATTCTTATGACTCTATCATTCTGCTTCTCAGAGCTGCATGTTCTTTTCAGCGTAATAGTCCTATAGCATTTTTTAACTCAAAAAAAAAAAAAAAAAAAGCTCAGGTCTCTGTCAGCATTATCTTAGAATTTGTCCTAAAGTTACTAATAAAAATATAAAGCAAGCTCTTTTACAAATCAAATCTCCAGAAATTCTTTTACAAAGCTCAGTTCAAGTACTTCTCTCATCAATACTACCCATTGCCATATTCTGTTAAGACACTGTTTTCACTTTACAGTTCCTTCCCTAGTCTCTGTACTCCAAAATTTAAATAAAAGTATCTTATACAGACCAAGCACATTACTTGCATCCAGTTGATGCCATTTCTACATTTCCTGTCTAGAAAGTTAGTTCTTCTAGAAAGTTAGTTCTTCTTCTTAAATAAAACAGGACAAACCAAAGCAAACCTTTTCAGGCCACTGTTATGATGTACCTTGGTTAAATTTACATTGGTTTCTTCCTTTTTAACTCTGATGAGGCTTGAATTTGCCTGCCTCACACTCTCTGCCTTCTTAAACATAAGCAATACTATCTTTCTCCACTCTGCTGTTGTGCATAAATATATTTATTCTGATAATTACATTGTTTCTTGACTCATATTTAGAAGATTAATCAGGAAAGCATTAAGAATCAGAAAATGTCCAATGTAACAACTTGTCTGTCAACAGATTTCACAAGCTAAATGTCTAACATGTAGATGCCCTAAAAGAATCCTGTGCTCTTAACACAGGCTCTCTTTCCTACTTACTCAGCAATCACCATTTAATCTTTTCCAAAATACAGCACCTAAGGTGATGCCAAGACAAACAGGAGCTCTGCACACTCACAAGCAGGCATCTCCTTTCCAGTATTTGCATACCTACTAGTTCTTCTATAAACCACAATAGGAAAGGTTATTTCAGTATTACATTGTAGCATGATTTCTATGCCTTTCCTATATGGTTGCACTTAGCAATATTTAAATACCTTCTTTAGAAAAGAGATGTGGCTATTCCAAAACAAGGGAACATCTGTAGAGAGATAAATACAAATGTTTCTCACATCAGTTTATATAATTTGCTACCAAATAATGGTTTTATGTCACAGTTCAAAAAAAATTATTCAGATTTGATTCATGCAAGTACAGAACATGCAAATTCTTAAATAGGATTAAAAATATGAAGTCTATATACCACGTTTCACAGTAAAGACCACTTATGTGGTCAGGAAGAAACTTCTGCACTGAAATTTGCATGGGGATTGACAATTGTGTTGTTCATTGAACCTCAAAGTGCTCCTTTTTTGTTCTAGCAGGAAAAAAACTGCTAATGACAAGAGTATACATTCATTCTTTGCTGGCTTGCTAATTCAAAGACATCAAACAAATAAAGAAAAAATCCCCCAGTTTGTTCAAAATCTGAGAGAGAATATTTCCTCCCTACTTTAACAGCATTTGGTTTTTTTACTATAATTTAACAGCATTTTTTTTTACTAGTCTTAAGCTGGAAATCTAACTAAAACAAAACAAAAAAAAAAAGAAAAAAAACCATGAAAAACAGAACTCACAAAAATAAATGACACGAAAAGCTCTCAACTCTTCAGTGTTCAGAAAACTGAATTAACATATTTATTGAATTACACTGGCAATGAAGACAGCAATATATTGAAATTCATTGATTTTTTTTTTTCTTGACTTAAAAGCAACACAGATGCTTATTACAAAACAGTGGTTCCTCTTCTCATTTTTATCAACCCTTTTTTAACAGCCACTGACATTGACAGTTTCAAGCTTAATTGTACATTCAGCATGTACTGTTAATGACATTAGATAAATGGATCACATCAGAATGCAGTATCATCAAAAGAAACCACGTGCCAATCTTACAGATTTAAAATCAAACAAGCTACTCTGTAGACCCTGACTCTTCAAGTTGTTTATCAACTGAGTACTAGAGAATATTTTGAATGTCATTATACATCAAAAGATGAAAGATGTGCCTACCACAGCTCATGTTCCATTTATACAATGAAATTTAATTATATGTTATAACTATGCTGTCTTAGAACTATGGCAATTAAAGGGGCACAGCACATTGGTGCTTTATTCATTTTAAGCCCTTATTTTCAGAGGGCTTAACTCAGCCATGCAAATTTGCTCCTTTACCAAAGGAGGAGTCTGCCACAAACAGCGATGCTGCAACTACACTAAAATATAGTTGAAACTTCTTTGCAGCATCATCTGAGATGTTATAAGAATAAGCCTAAAAAAATCTTTTCCACTGCAATGTAGAAGGCCTCAAAATAAAACACAGTTTAAAACACCAGTTTATGTTCAGAGGAAAGTTTTGTTTCTGTCCATCTCTAATCAGACCTCTAAGCAAAACACACCTAACTTTATGCAAGTCCATTATTAGCACAAGTTGTCATCTTTCCAAATAATAAAGAACCCTTTTGGAAGCATGAAATCTATGTCCTTAAGCAGCAGGGTGTTTGGACAAAATTTTCACCTGTATAGGCAGTTGCAAATTACAATCCTCTGCATCTACATGGGCGTTCAAGCAAGGCTGGGGGGCTGAGTGGAGGCAGTTTAATTGGCTGGCTGTGCTCCATGGGAGCAGTGAAGACTAGCTTGGAGAGGTGCTGAATTAACACATATCTCAGATTTCCCAGTCTTCTCTCATTCTCTGCTTCATAAAACCAACTCTGCCCCCACAAGTCATCCAGACACCCTAGATGATGCTGGCCACCTTCACACATGTGAGGTAGCATAGACTATCCAGATCTATCTTCCAAGATGCATACAGATACTCCGTGAAATACACACTGCATTTCCTTCCCAGGCAAATTCGCTGTTCACAGTCTCATGCATTCCTGGATTTCCAGTGAAAAAAGAAATAAATCCATAATATCAATTCCCCTCAAACTATTTAACAACTCACGTTACCTTCACTAGTCATTTTACCTGTTCTTAACACAAGGCTACTTAAAAAGCGTGGATGAAGTTTTCAGGGAATCTAATCTGACTAGATTGATTGCTTCCATTGAAGTTTCACTGTGAATGGTGTGTGGTATTTCTTGGAGTAAGATGCTGGACAAATACTTCTTTCCCCAAACATATGAGTTGTATTTGCAGAGAGTACTAGTAAGAATAACTTGCTCCTCAATCTACTGAATAAGGCATATGATTTTCAGTAAGCAGTCATCTAGTGTAGCAAAATCCTGTGACAACCAACAAAAGGGGCAATTTAAGGATGGAGCATTGCCTTGCTTCTGCAGAGCTGAGACTTTAAGCTTTTCTGTGTGTGCGATCAAATCAGCATCAACCCAATTATGCCTAAGGTCTATCTTCTTGTTAGATAGCAGGGTCAGTCACAAATGAGCAGCCCCTTGCAATTTTCCATCGAATCAGCTCTGTAATTTGAGAGCTAATGCAGACATCTCATGAAAACAAATCATCAGACAGTGTCTGTTCTCCCCCTCCTTTCCAAAATGAAGCATTCAGAGGGATTTGGTTTTCTCTTTTAAAGGCCAATTCTCATCTGTGACAGCCAATGCAATCTATGGCAAACAAAAGTCAGTAGTCATTTTTAGACCTTCAGGAATATTTCAAAACTTTATGCACCTTCCTACCAAAGGCATTCTCACTTTGTTTGGTAAAAGACATTATTATTTTTAAGTGTAAAATATACCTGCAAAGTGGAGGTATTTTGCAAGAAAGGAGACATTTGCAAGAAATTGCAAAATGCAAAACTATAGTCATACACTTACTTGCCAAGAGCTCAGCACTCTTATGATAAACACATTCGGGGGGAGGGGGGGGAAGAAAAGAAAGAAAAAAACAACAACTTTATGCTAAGTGCTTTTCATAATTCATAAATTCCCAAAATCATCAGAAAAAGCTGGTTATTTCCAACAGGCAGAGAAAGAGGCTGTGCATAATGAACTACAGACAAAACCAAACTTGAGCTGTTTCATTCACCCAACCTCTGTCTTCTTTCTGACAAACTAAGCCACTGAATCTGTACATCTAAACTGCCAGCAAAACCAGTAGGATGATAAGGAAGATTCCTAAATTATTCAGAGTAGTTTCTGGGCTTCAAAAGACTCCTTTGCTTTGTTCCTTTATATATCTACAGTGATTTAAGTTTGCCTCCAGCTCTGACACAGGCAGCATTGTGCCTCTGATGTTGAAAGAGATGAGCGATTCTGTAAGTTTGGGCAGATGCTTCTCCAGCTGGAGCCCATGAAGAAAAAGATGGCCACTTTTGCATGTCTTGGGATGCAGGGACTGTAACTCTAAAGAAGCCTTTCCCTACCACCTGCATTACAATTTCCAATTTCTTCCATCCTATAGTACCTCTGCATATGCCAGACAGACCTTATCAATCTCTCAGAAGATCAAATAGAATCACAGAATTCTTTAAGTTGGAAAAGACCCTTAAGATCAAGTCCAACCATTAACCTAGCACAGCCAAGTCCATCACTAAACCAGGTTCCTACCAAGTGCAACATCTACATCTTTTAAATACCTCCAGGTTTTTAAAAAATACCTCCAGGTATTAAAAATCCCTCCAGGTATTTAAAACCCAAGTATCCATGACTCCATGAATGGGACAGCTCAATCCAATGCTTGACAACCCTTTTAATGAAGAAATTTTTCTAATATTTAGTCTAAACCTCCCCTGGAACAACTTGAGGTTATTTCTTCTTGTCCTATTCCTTGTTATCCAGGAGAAGAAACTGACCCCCACCTCGCTACAACCTCCTTTCAGGTAGCTGTAGAGTGACAAGGTCCCCCCTGAGCCTCCTTTTCTCGAGGCTAAACAACTCCTTGAATAATGCCCCGCCTTCCCGGACTCTTCGCTCTTCAGGTCTGCCTCCAAGGGACTCTGTCAACCAGTCTCCTAAACAGGCCAATGTCTGCCCTGCAGAAGTCTAAGGTGGTAGTTCTGCTGACCCCTTTCCTTGCTTCTCTAAGAACTGAAAACTAATCAGTGCTATGAACATATGCTTTTACTGCTTAACAGCATACAGACAGTGCTCCTAAAGAGGGCCTGAGGCTTCTAAAGAGTCAAAAAAAAAAAGATACCACTGTCAGCATCCTGCCCTAATTCACAGGTCTACTAGTAGGGCCCACAAGTGTTACGCTCCTTTTTTGTGCTTCTCTAATGCCAGCAGCCCCATTCTGAACAGCAGACAATAGGCTGTCAGACAGTGAGTTTAGGGAGGTGTAGAGATTTCTAGCACATTGCCTCTTGGATACAGATATCTTTTTATTCTCATAGCTACAGAAAAGACTGGAGGAAATACCCTTCTAAGTTCTGCCAGCTGCTGGCAAAAAGCTCCTGAGCATACAGCCTTTCACACAGACTCCCACTGAAGTCAATGGGATCACTCATATGAATGCACAGTTGCTAAATCAGGTACTCCAGAGGAACAGAAAAGCCATCTGCTAATTAACTTTAAAAAATAATCTATTTTCATCAGATATTTGAATATTCTTGATATGCTTCTCTGTGCTCCTCATTTAGATCTCAAAATGCAGAAAAAGACTGGGACCTGAAAACCGATGGCAGAGATGAAGACTGGAGCCTCATAATGAGAAAGGAAAATATTAAAGCAAGTGGTCATAAAACCTTTTTTCTTCAGCTAACTACTTACAGTGCACTGCCACCAATGCAGTCTAGTTTAATAAGGAGTTGGCAATTCAACCCTAAATTCATTATGTACACAGCATTGCTGCCACTGGGCCAGTGAAAGTGGAACAGCAGTGATGTGGAGAATTCAGATTCCATTACCCTTGAAAAGGAAAGGTCCTGGAAAACTGGCTGCGACTCAAGGCCAGATCAAAAGCACAGTCAAGCAAAGGATACGGTGCATTGCACAGCAACACGCATTCACCTCAGCTACAATCTATTCCTGAACAATTCCCATACCTGCAAACAAAATGGAAAGGGGCAACAGAAAAAATGAAAACACCATCACCTCCCTGAAGGAAGCATTTTATTTTTGCCCTTTAAGTCTGTTTTTCCTTTAAACCTGTTTTTCAACAGTGGTCCAGCTCCCTCTCTGCTTCCACTAGCAGTACATCAGTGAGACTTACAAGACTTACAAGAAATGAAGGTTGATTTCCAGATAAAAGGGATTTTCTAATGTTTGGCCTTTTGGATATTTCTTGTGTAGTCATTTGGCATCCAGAAATACTGGCCGGTTATTTCAGGTCCAGAAATCTCAAGAACCAATTTTTTTACTTTAGCAAGGATACTGCCATGCTCCACACACTCACTGAATCCCTGTATGCTCTCCCTGTGATATATTCAGAAGCAAAGTATTTATGTGTAAGCTTTATGAGCAGGCTTAACCTTTCCAACAGATCTACCACAGTAATGTTCACATACGATATTTTATATATGCATGAATCAGATATGATATTGTCTATACAAACTTACCTTATGCATTGCACATACACAGAAGAGCATAACTACAGATACTACGTACCTTTACTATAATGCAGGCTAACACTCAAGGTTTTGGAAATATTAGTTCAGCATCAGCAATTACTATCTATATGTAAAAATGAAAAGCTTTTAAATCAGCTTTTTCATAGGCCGGTCAAGCTAGACACTGCAGACACCAACCATCCAAAAGAGATGCTATATAGGTGACAGACATCAGATTTTTACGTGGTATATTTTAAAACATAGATTTGAGGTGCTTTTGAAGATTTTAAAGATTCTGAAGATTTTAAAGCCCATCATTCTAAGATATATACTAACCAAATACTTATCATTGGATTTCTAATAACTTTAGGCTCACAAGAATAACAAATTCTTTAGTAACATTTTGCAATACACATTTTCTGAGCTTGTGGTGTAACACATAGGTTAGCAATGCTCATTTGGGATGAGATTTCTGTCTGCATTCAAGAATCACTGTGCAGCAGCCAAAAGAGGACAAATCACCCAAGTGAAGATGTAGCTGTGTCACAATTTCCATCATGACTTTATTCATGGGAAAGGACAGGGAGGAAAAAAAACAGCAGGAGTTGATACAGCCTTTATGGCCAGGGGCTGTGCCTGTGCCTGCATTAAAAATCACGTCTCTATTTCAAGCACCCTGGATTAAAACAGATACCATCTGACTTGCCATTTATTTATTCACACTGGGTTTCAATCTATAAGGTGCAATGGGAACAGAGTACTGGAGGGTTATTTAACCCAGAAGCTGACAAGTCTGCCAGCAAAATTTTCAACAACTAAGCTGCTAAGAAGAATGATTAAAATTCCCTCAGTCATAGTTCCTTTTCTTGGGTGTTTCCTTTCTACATCAGACATATGACTTTTCTTCTTACACCCTAAATCTTCTAATCAGATTGAGCCGATAAAGTCCTACATTTGTGCAAAGGCTCTTTAAACCCAACAACATCATACAGATTCCCTCTTGTAATTGCTGAATCAAGGCTTTCACTGAGGTGCTGACTAATTCCAAATTGGTGATCAGCAAACCTTAACTAAGTGCTGACAATAAGGAATATTGCTACATAGCAGAAGAAATGCCAAGGTCCTGCCACAAGATCCATTAACTGTGCACCTCTTGTGGCAATAGCTGCACCTCAGGAAAAGACATAATTTGACCACATTTCTCTAATATTACAAACCACCAAGTAATACTGATCAAAACAACCTGTGTATTTTATTACACAAATGTATGAGTTCTCAACACACAAATATTTAGAATGAGAAATAACCCACTCTGATCACAGGTCAAATGCGCAGGACCAAGGTCTTCTGATATAGTGTTTGAACTGGGGAGAAATATTCTCATGAAAATTCAAAGTTGTCATCTAACTGAATATGGAGTAAATTATTCTTCTCTTGCATGCTCTTCGTGTGTCTTTTAAAGATATGTTGAGAATGAATCTCTAGATACAAAAAATATTCATATATGGGGTCAAGAATCTACTCAGGTTATAGGACAAGGAAATCCAAAATAACAGCAATTACATGCAATATAAAAATACATTTCCAGTTCTCTAGCAGTATTTTATAGAAAATTTGCAAAGATACGAAATTTACAGCCTGTAATAATAACTGAAAGGTAACATTAATACGGGAAAAAGTCCCAACCCTGCCATTGTCAGAGTCACGATACAACTGTAATTCCCGCAGGTTATGATGAAGATACAATACAAAGCAAAACACTAATATTATTTGCTTTTCCTCAGATCCTTTTTTTCTTCCCAGTGGCCTCTGCCACTACAGTTGCAATATCAGTTATTTTCCAATCTTTTGAAAGTGGAAAAGGGGAAAGGGAAATAAAACATCTCTTATTTGCTCATATTTGGATTTTCAATATTTTTTCCCTTGATAGCTTTTCCTTTAAACAGAAGCAGTGTCAATTCCCCAAGGGCAGAATTCAGGTCTCAGAAATATGTACACAGCATACAAATCTTCCTTAATGCTCTTTCTAATAGTTAGTTAAACTCTGAGAAATGTTATCTATGGAAATACATATATGCATTTCATAAGCCCAAAACCAGGTACTGATGCCATCTGCATTGAGCCATAACAACCATTTATTAGCTTTATAGAAAATGCTCATAGTTTATACACATAACTAAGTTTGAATAACTCCTGCCAAGATGAATACATCTATCAACACAGACTTCTCTGTGCAGTCCCCAGAAACCATCTTCCAAGTCTGCATGGCAGCATGCACAAGCTGCAACTTTGTGAAGTGTTTCAGAAATTATTGGGCAGACCTGGCTGCAAACTTCCAGCTTTCTACAGAGCTGAAGAAAGACCTCTTTGTACAAGTATAGATCAGCCTGCCTCAAGCCTGAATTTATTCCTGGTGTCACTGAAGGGCAGCTCTGCTTCCATAACCTGTGAAGCTCTGGATCATTTTGCCCATTAGTATAAAAGGTTGAGCTGAATTTGTGATGTGGGGTGTAAGAATGGAGCAGTCACCACAGCGGTCACAAAACACCCAGTAATGGAAAGAACTTCTAAGTGCTCCTGATTATAGATTAATCTCCTGATGTACAAACAGTAGCCTGTTGGGGTCATAACATTAAACACAGCAGACTTTTTCTTGGTACATGCCAATATTACACCATCCAAAATGAAGCTGATTTTCTGGGCAGACTGCTATTAAATCAAGTCTGAAGGTTTGCAGTAGCAAAAACACCCTGCTGAAAAATTCCACCTGCATATACTGTTCTCAACTTTAAAAATGACCTGCAACTTTTCTAGGAAGATAGCTTCCACCAGCTAAAATGCAAACGTTAAGCAAAACAACAGCATTTATGCTGATAAAATTCCAGCTTACCTCCGAATAGTATCTTAAAATTAAATGCTTTGTTCTATAAAACTGTTTCAACAACCATCCCAAGGCCTGCATATCTCTCTTTTTCATATTTACTTCTAAGAAGCATCAAACCCTACTTCTCCTAGATCTTGTCCAATTTGTTTGAAGTCACAGTCTGCAGACAAACAACATGAGCCTTTTATCAACCAAAAATTATTCTGGCATTTTAAGAGAGGTTTTACAGAAGTTGAAACACTTTACTGAAATTATATAATGGGTATAATTCATCACTGAGTGTTAGAATTCCTATATTCTTGTCCTTTACAAGTCATCAGCTAGAGACAGCAAAACACGCACATGTTAATGCCTTTACCTTCGCTCACCTGTGGAAGCAGTCTTTATGAACTGCATATCTAAAAGCATTTTCTTATCCTAGAGTGGAATTCATTTTCAGGGTGCTCATTTAGAGCCAGACCTGACAAATTTAATGAAGCAGTTCTCTACATAACAGTCTCAGAGGGATCTCTGAATACCACCCCACTAGAGAAGATGTTCACAGCATGAATTAGAGTTACATATCTGAAACACAACGCACAGTGCCACTAACAGAAGTGAAAGTTCAAACTAGCCATTAATTCTGTAATCCTAAGCCTGCATATTTGAAAATAGCATATATACTCAGAGAATGAATACTTTTGTAATGCCTCCCTGGCTCTTTGGCCTTTATATATAACCCTGACTAACAAAACACTCTCCAATTTTATTAACGTATGATACAAACTAGATACAGACATAGACATGATAGGTGTAGAGCACTGTACTTCATCTTGTTAGAACGCAAAGTTGAGCAAAATGCACTATAAATACTAAGAGGATTTTTTTTTGTTTTTCTTAAACTGATCACTTTCAGCCAAAAACATAGCCAGTGATCGCCACTGCTATGGCACAAACAGATGTTGCAGAAACTGAATATGGCTATCGATACAGAGTGATCCGAACAACATCCTCCCAGCTGTGCTTTCCAATTCAAAGACGCACTTGAAGTTCTCATAGAAATATGGTGGAAGCATAAAACAACACATGATGAAATACTATGAAATAATTTTTACTGAAGATCAAAACTTCTAAATGGAAAGAAATATTACAGTTATGTTATATTGTTTTTATGAAAACGACCACACTGAGGGTGTTCTCGGAGCCTGCTACACATCCCAAAACAACAGGATCAGCTAAAGAACAAAGCCCATGTCGCTTTCACAGCATGCTGGCCTGAGCACCACTCTAAAAAAACACATGGCCTAAACTGATGCTCTAACTAAAGTAGGAATTCATTATGTGTTTTCTGAAGATATTATCTTCCTTCACCTCAGTTTTATATACAGTGTTATCACTGGAAAAAACTGGCCAAATCACATGGCTTAAATGGAAATCAGGGTTGGAATGGTTTATTGATTTATTAATGGTATGCAATTGACTGGCAATCAGCAAGCTATACATTCAGGATCGATATCAGCAAAGGAACAGATAAACCACAATACCAGACATTTACAAAATTATAGCAACTACTTACAATTTTCTAAACATCCTTCTACCACTAGTCCCAAAATTTCTAAATCCTACTTCTAAGTAACTCCTTTGGGAGATGTGGGGCTCCAGCTCTGTGTGTACCACCTGTCCTGCTTTCCTCTGAATTAATAAGCTGAATTATTTGCAGGCAGTGAACAAGATCTCCAAGAACCAAGTCAGGATACCCACAGTCTCCAACAGGGAGGATGCACCATCCCAGATACAGGCTGTGGCGTTGATGGAGCAGCCTCCAGAGCTGGCAAACCCCATTCTGATGCTGCTTTGTTAACATTTCTCTTTCCATGCTGTACCATGTTATTGTGCTGCTTTTCCACTCCCTTCCAAGCTACCTTTCTTAATTCTCTTGAAGCTCCCAAAAGCCTCTGCAGAACTCCCTGGTTACCATTTAAACCAGCTGATAGTCCTGCTAAGCACAAACTAAAAAGAACAAAGTTTGCTTTAGCACTAGGTTTTGGGTAAACATCCTCTGAGACAATTTTGGGTGTTTCATTCACACACACTGTTTACTCTTACATTCCACTCTGTGCTTATCCAGGCTATGTTATTAAGAGAAGGAGCCATGCTGACTCCCTCATAAGTGTTACAAATAGGTGATTATACATAATCAAACAATTTTTGTTGGACATGACAGGAGATGTGATAAATGAGCCAAACTTTAATTGTGTTTAACCAGATTGCAGCAATGTTTATAGCTAGACATATAACCATTAGCCCTCAAAAGCAAATTAGTAAGAATTAATATCACAATAAGAAAACTTTTCGTGGCTGGGCATTAGGTTCATAACACCATCGTTAAGTTATAACACAGTCTGAATTAAACACAAATTCAACATGCAGTGGAATTTTATTCAACAACAGAAAATGAGAAAGAATGCTTGTAGTAACACTGTCATCAGCAGAACAGGCAAAAAACAGAGGTAGAAGATAATACAAAAGGGAAAAGAATATTTTCAGGATCCAGGAATTATCAGAACTTCAAAAAATTGAGACTATGTACATGTGTAATAAAAATAAACCAGTCATTTCCCTACAGATGACTTTATAAAATTATGCCCTTTGGTCCTGCAGGGTTAGTATACGTTACAAATACATGCAACCTTTGGAGAAAAATATTGCTTATTCTTCAGGGTAAAGCATACTGTATCTGTGATTTTGCCTGAAAACATCTCAGATAAATATCAATAGGAAGATAAGAAAGATGAAAATTATGACGCACATCAGTGCAAATGGATAAACGAACTCTTGATGCTTCAAAGATAGCTCAAAAAGCAATCAACGGTGCGAAGGGCCTCAACATAATTATAAAGCTCAGTCATGAGGTGGCTACATGGCTCAGTGTCAACCACAGCACATCTCTCACTGGAAAGGCCACCATTGCCAGCAGCAGCCCCAGTGCAGGCACCAGACAGTTTATTACAACTTGAGACCCAGATGGCTGAATCCTCCCCTTCCGGAGCTCCCTTCTGATATGACAGGGTAGCCAGTCCAGCACATGCCGTGGAATACACTTTAAGGCACATCCCTGTCATCATTGTGTAATCCAGTATCACCCTCAGCAGCGCTCGCAGGCCCATTTGAAGCCCCTTACAGGGGAACTGTCACATAAGCAGCTGATCTAGCAGTTCAGTTCCCTGTGCACTATCATATATAAACACATTTGAAAAACAAACAAACAAACAGAAACCAAAACAAAGCCAAACAAATGCAATAATTCTACACTTGGGGGAGAGATTAGATATATGGTAAATGATCATTCTTAACTCCAAGCATTGCTTTTGTGGAAACCCACTTCCATGTAATGCACATGTAAATCTTGGGGATTAAAAAAGAATCTGTTTGTACGTGCCCAGTGTCAACAGTTTCAGCCCTATCCTCCCTGGTCTCCAGTTTCCCAATTTGTGAAATATCACTTTTCCCCATTGAATAAACTCAATCTTGTTTAAAGACATAAATAGTATAGTAGTGATTGACAATGAAGCAAGAGTAAATTAATAATTATGTATTAAGCATGGGGTATGGATATGGTGTGCAGTATAAGACAGACTGATGAAAATAAATACGGAATAGGTAGTATTCACTGAGCACAAAGAGATACACTCTAATGCTTACGTTCAAACAGCTGTTTAAATGAGGACTTGCATAAGTGCAGGTCTAGTCACATGACTAAGGGCTTTTGGGGGTCTGGTCCACTGATTCTCAACCTCTTTCAGGTATGAAGCCACAGGGCAGAAAACTGCAAATCTCTCTCCCAATCATGCCCAAAATTAGTCACTTCTGAATGTTAGATAATAAATATCACTTGTGACATCATCCTAAAGGGTAAGAAGCAATTTATATTTATATGAATAGACATGGAGGACAAATATGACCTATGGGAATATGTTAAATGTCTTCATGTGAAAACCAGAAATCCAATGTTAAACAGAAAAATTGTCTCTCTGAAAGGCATTTTTCTTGCATCCCAACTGGTATCAGCATAAACATCTGCTAACTTTTGTGTTGGATAACCAGATTTGCATACTTGACTGTCTTTCAAAAGGGCAATGCTTTTATTTCACCAATATGCAAATAATTAAAATAAATCAAAAGAAGGTATTTTTAAAATTTAAGATTATAGAGCTATTAAACTCATTTGGAAGCCAGCAATATAAAAATTCTATTTCTAAATCTTTCTGTGGCTTTGAAACAATAATTATATTGTTGTTACCTATATAATTTAAATAGACTTTGTAGCTTTATTTATGTGTCCTGGGTTCAGCAGTAACAGTCATTTTTCTCCTTCTTAGTAGCTGGTGCAGTGCTTTGTTTTTGACTTTCGGCCTGGGAACAGCGCTGAGAACACCGTTTTCAGTTGCTGCTCTGTTATGTTTATTCTGACCAAGGACTTTCTGAGTCTCATGCTCTGCCAGGGAGGAGGGGAAGCCTGGAGGAAGCAGAGACAGGACACCTGACCCAAAATAGACAATGAGGTATTCCATAACCACAGCACATCATGCCCAGTATATAAACGGGGCAGTTACCTGGAAGGGTGAGATCACTGCTCGGGTTGGGCTGGGTATCGGTCGTCGGGTGGTGAGCGGTTGTATTCTCTTCCCTTGTTATTTCCCTTATCATCATTATTATTGGTGGTAGCAGCAGTGGTCTGTGTTATACCTTAGTTACTGGACTGTTCTTATCTCAACCCATGGGAGTTACATCCTTTCGATTCCCACCCCCATCCCTGCAGGAGTGGGGTGGGAAGGAGTGAGCAAGCAGCTGCGTGGTTCTGGGTTGCCAGCTGGGCTTAAACCACAACATGTTGGCAGGGAAATTGAAGTGGACCATGGTGTATGCCTAGTAAGTAAACATCTCCAAGGAAAAAAGCAGGTCACCAGTGCATAGAGTGGATTTGGAAACTGTTTAACTATGTTTCTTCTCTATATTCGTTACAGCAGAGTACCCAAGGCATCTATTTGACTTTCCATTGTTTATCGCAATTTCCTCTCTTGAAAATTTTAGATCTTGACAACTAGAACAGCCCTCAAACCAAACTAACTCACAAGAGAGCAGCGTTCACATTCAATGTGACTGTGAAATCTGAGTAAGATGCTAACAATACTCAGTACTGGAATGCTTCTGGGTTTTGGTCTTGACACTAAGCAGTCACAGTAGCCCAGCATACAAAATACACTTTGATAGAGAATGGCTTTTTAGTTTGATAAAGAAAACTTTCTGTTCACCACAACCTACATCAGCAGGAAGGAGGCACAGAGGAAGGATGATGAACTTTCTTGACACTGTGTCTGGGTATAAAATAGAAGAATTTTGGAAATTCTAAGTTTTGGAGTTGAAACAGTAGAATATTCAGTCGCATTTATTCTTTTACAGTTTGTTGTTGTTGTTGTTAATGAATTTGACCTTAACTATCAGAATTAAGCTTGGTAATTAGGAGACCTTTCTGACAATCAGAGTAATTCTCCAAAATTTAAACTGCTCTTAATTAAAGACATGGTAGCCAGGATAAAAGTGTCAGTATTGTAAACTCAACGGACATGAATCCAAACATTAATGAAACTCTTCTTTTCCTGTCTATTTTTCATCCCACTCAGGATGGGTTTACTACAGTGATGGTGAACGATTCGCTTCACTTTCCAGTAGGCAATGTTGGGCAACTTAGTTTCTAGTGATTAAATCATCTCATAAACCAGAAAATAAAGTACACAGGATTTTGTAATTGCTCTTTTTCCCCTCAATGAGTGGTGAGGGTGAGAAAAAGCAATGGGAAGACAAGCAGAAGAAAAAAATAGAAGAGTAAGAAATGGTATGCATAGGTACTGTAAGACTAATATGCACAAAAGAGAGACTTCCAAGCAGAAGCAACATTTCTCATCACATCAGCCTAACAACCTTGAGAGAAAAGAGGACAAGAATCACGGAAAAGCTGAAAGAAGTATCTTCAGTGACCTGAAAACTTTTCTAAGAAAATTAAAGTGGTAAAAGATCTGAGTACAAGTTTTATATTTTGCCCTTGACTCTTCATTCCTGCCCTTGACCCTTCATTCCTGCCCTTGACCCTTCATTCCTGCCCTTGACCCTTCATTCCTGCCCTTGACCCTTCATTCCTGCCCTTGACTTCTTGCCCTCTGCTTTTGACTTTTCTTTACTGAGAGTAAACTGGTGTGGTACTACTGATATTCTCCCAAATCATAGAATCATAGAATAGTTAGGGTTGGAAAGGACCTTAAGATCATCTAGTTCCAACCCCTCTGCCATGGGCAGGGGCACCTCCCACTAAACCATGTCACCCAAGGCTATGCCCAACCCGGCCTTGAACACCGTCAGGGATGGAGCATTCACAACTTCCCTGGGCAACCCATTCCAGTGCCTCACCACCCTTACAGTAAAGAACTTCTTCCTCATATCCAATCTAAAAGCCTGTAAATAACCCTGTATTTTCTGCAATCCCAGAATATAAATGCTCACCAGAATTAATCCTCCTGCTCCTGTCTATTTTTCAAATTGCTATTTGCACAGTTTATTCAGGTTAGGGGCTACTTAGCTGTTAATGGTTGCATGAAACATGCAAGATAACATCTGCATTTCTTCAGCTGCTCAGAGTAGCCAACACAGTGAAGACAACCCTATGCAGTCTTGTTTGCTGAGTATTTCCACAGAGGGAATGTAGGCAGGACTGAGCAGGATACTCTCCCAAAACTTTAAATCCATATTAACATTCAGGATGAAAATCAGGAAGCAATAACTCACTCCACTGTGGACACTTAATAAATGTTCAGGAAAAATCCGAGCTTTCTGAAACCAAATACAGCTGTACAGCTGTGAACTTCCACTGTCAAGAATTCTCCAAGAATTTAGTATACACCTAAATGGTGTTGCTGAATATTTAACAGATTGCCATCCCTTTTCTTTCATCCTCCTCTATCCCAAATAAAGTATTACATTCCACATAATTTTATTCATTTCACATAATGCCATTTAAAAAAAAAAAAAAGCCCTTTGAGGACAAAAGTGTTAAATCTAATGCGTCTACTTTCTTGCACAAATTTAATTTGCCATTTCGCTACTTGAATTCAAGTGGGGATATAGCTTCCAGCAGATTTGGAGACATCAGCAGTGAAACAACATAGTTTTTGAATCATAAATAGAATTTCTTGACTGTTGGCATTAAAAGGACTTTGGCATAAAAATGCCACATTTTATATTTAAAAAGCAGTAATTAATTCCATACAAAGCCAAGAGCTCACTAGTGATACAGTTATCTTTCTCTGTTTTACTCAAAATCCTTATGGTAAGAAAATAAGCTGGTTTCATTGAGTAGCTGCAAACATTTTCATGTAACTACACAGTGTTAGTCAAACTGGTAACAACTGACTCAAGTACAGCCAGTAATTTATGATATCTGCTATTCGCTGAAAAGAAGACAAAAAACCCCACAACACTGATTATATTTGCCAAGAAGGCTTTCATTTCAAAACGTGTCTAAACTTTACAGGTAAAAATACTAGAACCACCATTTTCCAAGGAGAGGGACAAACAAAAAAAAACCAAACCAAACCCAAATATTAACTACTGCTGTGAATGTACATAAAATGCCTTGCATTTTTTATGTACTCCTGCACAGAGCAGAAAGATTGGCATGCCAGCATAGTTATCCTTGAGATCTGTATGCATGTAAGATACTATAAGCAAAATATCAACTTTACAAAGCAGCTGCAGCAAAATACTAGTGAATTTATTGCTAATATGAAGTAAAACCTAACATGACCTAAAACTGCCTATAGCTTTTTGGTCTAAGCTTCATGTAGGTTCATTAGGAAAAGATTAATAATGCTTTCCTCATACCTTGTCAGTTCAATTAATTCTCTGGTTGAAAAATGGAGAATACCAGACTTAACTTCTTAAATTTTTAAGATATTAAGTAATGCGACAAGTCACAAATTTAAGCTGAATTATGAGACACTCCTTCATCCCGCCACGAGACCACCCTTCTGACTACATACTTTATGAAATTAACCATTTTATATCTAATACCTGTGTTATTTATAAAATTATTCCTATAGATCAAATCAAAATAAGAACATACAATGCTAAATGTGTTCCTGAAAGAACCTGTGCTAGTTTTTTTCTATTTCTTTGGCTGAGGTTTAAAACTAGATACCAAAAATACTGAAAATCTGAATGACTGTCTTAAATTGTAATTTAGAATTTCATTATTAAAAATTTGCAATATAAACTAACATGAAGACCAGGCTTTCTCCATATGATTACTCTTTGGTGTTTACCACTTATTTGTAAAAACTGTGCCCACTGGGCAAGACTCAAAAGCTGTGCCTGGTAGGTTTTTTTCTGGCTTTCTGAAGTTCTGTTGCTATGCCCAGAACAGAATTTTAAAGTGTTTAGCAAGAGGCAAGTTCTGGGAAATGGATCTACTTCAGCTATCTGAGATACTCCAGACTGGTGTTGCCATAAGTTTGACAAGCTTCCTTTGAGTCTGCTCCAAAAGCAAAAAGCACAAGCAAAATGAGAAAACACAAAGGAGAAAGCAGGGAAGACTAAATTGCAGTAATTTAGTTGAGTTTCAAAGTTGATTACTATAGGTCTTACTCTGACTTCCAAGATTCCTTTTCCTTTCCCAGTTATTAAATTCATATGTGATTTTCCAAGTAGAGCTTTCCTGCAGGGCAAACCTTATAGCTACATCCAGTTTAGTCTTAGCTTAGTGGAAGTATCCACAACGCACATACACACTCAGCTCATACCGACTCCAGATCTACATCCAATTGCCCAACATATAAAGTCTTCCATGAACTTTCGTGAGGCTACTGGCACCAGCTTCCAGTAACTCACTTAACTACTGGAAATCTCATTTCATCTTCTTCACTACAGGTCAATAGTTTTCCCTGCCAATTCAGTTAACTTACACCTTAAAATGGTCTAGAAACAGCCTCTGGCTACTGTGTTTCTCTGAGCTGAATTTTAGCTTGACACCAATAATTATGATCTTTTGCAGAAAATTATGTTAACACAAGCATCTGTTCAATAGGAGGCCACTCTAGGGCTGGAGACACAAGGGACACATGGCAAAAGCAGACCTCCATTCCCTGAGAACAGGACAGTATAATCTGCTCAGGATAACCCATGGTGATTTGACAGACTGGACCTATATAAGACTAACATCCTGTACAGTCTGGAAGTTCTGGAGCATGACTACAAATATCCAATGTCTGCAGAAGACTGAGAACTTCTGTGTGAGCAAAATGACCTACAGGTATCTGTATGAGGAGCCTGTCCCTGCCTCTCAGTGACGGAATTATGGATGAGCACAACCAGCTTATCTAAAATCTGATATTACTATATTTTTATCTGGAACTTAACTACCTCAGATTTCTACAGCTCAGTAGACCTTTGTTTTAATGGACAGTTCTTTGGATGGTGCTCTGCTGCTTAAATTTTCTCCCAGTTCACTGATACACACCCACGTCATTCCCAGCTAGTGTTCTCACTGAGCTTTCACAGAAGCCCAGCATCAAACCCTTTTATCACCTGTCAGGATATTAAACTAGTCTGCAATGTAAAATTTCTGTTCAGGTGCTGGGAGATATAGTGGGAATGCCATTATGTGCAGATTCACTACATCTTGTACATTGAAACCTAACCCATTTACCTACCATGTGAACACTAGCCTGCCTCTCCCCAGCAAGAGTAAACCTGAACTTCTAAAAACCTTCAAGTTCAATATAGAACACACTGGGGCACTCAGTTAATAAAGTCCATATTAATATTGCAATTCAATTGTGGCAATACTGTGGATCAATTAGGTTGCTTCTATTTAAAAGCAAATGTAGGGTTTTTTTTTTCCTAGGATGGGTGTCAGTACAGCCATCATCTTCAGCTATATATTCTGCTTGAAAATAGAAATATTTGGGGCTTGGTTTGTTTCTGTTAAAAGTTGAGGCATCAACACTACCAGAAAAAACCAAAATGCTATGAGAAAAACGTCTGAAGCCTTTGAAACAGATCAAAAGTACAGTGATTTGTTTCATCTAATTTGCTTTAAAAGTGAATATTGAAATATTTAACATGCTTAGTTGCCACATAGAGAAAATTATTGTGCCATTCCCTTCTTTCTCCCAACCCTGAAATCTCTGATACCTTCTCCAGCTTTTTTCCTGTAAAAAGGCTCATTCTAGATCTAAATAAGGTAATCAACAGGAAGAAACAAAATTACAATAGTGGAGCAATATTGCATTGTACAGTAAGCTGAATTCACTTAACCTTATAATCAAAATGTACAGTATATCTCACTCTTTGCTCTCATGTTTGTAGAAAATTAATATTCTGGCAAGGTGCACTCAGCGTGTGACTGAATTCACAAATAATATTATCAACAATAAAATAAATAAATCATGTTTCATACTAAGACACCATAGCTTTTTTTAGATGAAGATTATCCTTGAAAACAGGCATAAAACATAATCAAATAGACCAAGAAAAGAATGAAAGAAAATCTCAGAACGGTTTAAGTATTTGAGATAAAAGACACATAAACCAACTTTGAATGCAGAGGAAAAAAAACCCAACCAGATTTGAATAAGAATAGAGAGAGATACTAAAATATTTCTGTGCTTCAGAGTTCATATTTCTTTCTTTCAGTGATCCCCAGTGAAAGCAGTAAGAATTTATACAAATATGCACTAAAAGAGCAACATTAAAATAGGCAATAAACGTAGTAGGAGAAACCCAAAGATTACAACTACGCTCACTATAACTGAAAAGGCATCTCATACCTCCCTATTGTATCTACACATAAAGGAGTATAACATTTTATACTGGCATTTTAGAAACTTTCTTCAACATTAAAGCAAGAGTTACAGTGGAGAACATGGAATCAATGTTTCTTACCAATACTTTCATAGTAGGCAAGCATTTTCACAAGCCACCAAAGAGATTGTATCATTCAGTATAAGTAGTACTGTATACTAGTGTACTATAGCCTTTTAAAAACCATCTCATAGCATAAGTCTGCCTTCAGTATTTGTATCAGTCATGGAATATGCAGTCACTGTGAGTTTCCATTTTACTGTCCAAAACTTTGGTTTATAAAATTCTTCTCAGATGAGCTTACAAAAAATTTATTCGGGAAAAAAAAAAATACTCCATTTGACAAACTACTGCATCCCTAGTCAAGAAACTCAGAATTCCTAAGGTAAGCTACAAAGTCAGAATGAGGCTTACTTTGTAATCACTTCTACTTTGTGCTTTATTTTCCCATCACTCATCAATTCTCCATTGCAAACATTGCATAATTCTACTTACAGTACCTAATATAACAAAAAGTCAGCCCACATATCTCAGACACTGCTATGTTAAGGTACTGTCACATTCATATTCACATTCATATTCATATGCCACATACAAAATAGCTGCCCTCCTCACATAAAACCCAAGTTCACTCTTTATACAAGACAAACTTTTCTAGGGATAGCACTACTCTGCACACCCATGAAAAGAAGAGTTGTTTATTACAGGGGTCAAAAAAGACCTCCAGCTCTAGTGCTGGGACTAGCAGCACTGTTACTTCCACATTGGTGAGAGAAGGTGACTGGACCACTCCAGTGCAATCAGCACTTCAGTGGAAGTCACAAGTTTGATAATATTATCCATGAAGTGGATTCAGAGCTTGGCAAAAGTACAGAAGAGTATTACCTTCCTCCATACCTTCCTGAAATAATTTTGCTGGCACTATTCTCAGTTATCTGAGTGGCAATTGCTGGACAGTTTAGTAGGAAGCTAAGCACCCACAACCTGGACAGTGCCAGTGTTCAGGCTGGTGCCATGCCTGTGCTGTTCCCTTCATGGGAAGCTTTCCCATATGCTAGGGCATCGCAGTATTCCAGTACGAAGTGTCTCACTTCGTCCAATTAAAGCTTTAGAAATTCACAAGATAAACATCTGGGGATTACTTGGGTCATCACATCGGGGTACTGCATTTCACATGCTTTAGGATTTGTTTCAAATATTTTAGACACGTGTTAGCAATAGAGGGAAAAAAGTTACAAAAATCAAAGTTGAAACTGAATCAGCCTCAACAATGCTGAAAAAGAAGTACAAATTAATCCCATAATCAACAGGCACTTAAGCAGACATATTTTCTACAAGTCTGTGCCAGAAAGTTATGAAGAACAGGAGGACTCCACAGGACTAAAAATTGAAAACAATGATGAAAGACAGGCTGCACTAAGACTAGGTAATCAGCAATACTTTTCAACTTGGCACAAGGAAAATTAATGCAAGTTTCTTAATTGGCTAAACCACATCTGTTTAACATTTTGACAGAATTAACAAAGAAAAGTCTGTTGCTACCACTGAGGCATGGTAATAGAGATCTGATAGCCTGCATGAATATAAGCCAGTCATTTTTTATAAATGTTTCTGTGAGAAGTAACATTTTAAGTCTAAAACTCTAAGACCTGGAATGACACAGCTCTTTTCTGAGTGAATTATAAGCAAAGTGGCTCCACTGATTTCCGTAGGATGCTTCTTGTGAACAAGGATGACAGACTAGTAGCCCACAGACATACACACAATACCCTTGCAAATGATAAACAGGAAAAGAAAGTTGGAAAAAGTTCTTTCTGGACCCCCATATACCCTGCATATTTACCCAGTGCAATGCAATGCCATGTCAGAGTTAGCCAAACTAGCACATTTATATAGCACCATGCAGGGATATTAGCTGAGGTCTCAGAGAGAATATAACCTCGTTAGAGCAACATTGTGCATGGGCTAATTAGGCCTGCCTCTCAAGCAAGGCTAATTATTCCCAGTACAGCACCATACTGATATCGCTTTGCTGCGTCTGGGTTCTGGAGCTAGATTATTCAGCAGTAGCTCAGGGATCTCCGCCCCACGCTGTATTCAAAATTGTAAACAAAATCATGAGAAATGGATGTATTATTCTGAGATAGCGGCATGATGCACTGCAGTGTCTTGCTTCATCTATCAAGGACTTCAATATGAAGGATTACATGTCTAAGCACTAAGATCTTCATTTAAATGGGAAATTCCACCACCAGACCAACAGTTGTACTACAGAGAAAGTTGACCTGAGGGGAATAAACATCCCAGGACTGGAGTCCAGGGTGCCTACAACCATCTCACTAGGAACATGCCACACTCAGTATGCCCTAAGAAACAAGAAAAGGTTAGTAAAAGCTAGAAAGAAGGTCTAGACTTGTGTTGTTTTAATTAAAGGCCACTTTTGAGCAAAAGCTAGTGCAAAACAAAAGGTTTCTTATTCTCCTGGCAAGGCAGGTCTCAAAACTGTTGAAGTACAAATCAGGGTTTCTGCACCATGATGGAGTATTGAGCACAGCTAACCGAGAAACCTCAGGATATCTTACCACAGTTTTCAACGCTTAGGAGATTTTGTCTTTGTTTTTTCAAATGCAAAAGCTGATAGCAAATCTGTGTCAAGAGGTGGCCTTACAGAGCTCAAATTATAAATGACAAGCGAGCTGGGACCATAGCCAGCTGCCACAGAAACACACTATATCTCAAATATGGGTACAGTTGCACATGAGTCTTGTGCACAAGGTAGATTCAGCCAGCAATAAAGTGACCTGCATATGGTAGGGGAGAAGGAACTCTGACATCCACTATAAAAGGAAATCCAGTGCTTTTATGTAAAATATACATAGAGGAGCCAACAAAATTTTGTGTGTGAGGCAGCCAGGAAGCTTCCTATTTATTCAGTGGAGAAGTTTTCTTTATATCTTTCTTTCAGCTATTTTCTTATGATAAAAAAATCTTTGAAATAAGAAAGCAAGGTGAGGTCTCTTGCATCACCACGGAACTGAATGCATCTTGTTTCAACACATCCCTAACAAGCAAACACACAAGAATGAAGACTTAATAGACTCCACTAGGATTTGGGCCCTGCACTGCGGACACACACTTCTGTGACAAGACTGAATTGCCACAAGCTTTCCATTAAGGACAGTAGTTTTGTTCCATTCTTGTTGTAATGCTAGGTGACAATAAATCTAGTTTTCAAAAGAAACTGTTATGAAATGTGAAATTACAGAAATATGAGTAACATTTTAAGCCTGTATCATACTGTATCAACTTCCTTTCTTAAGTGACATATGTTACCAGTATAAAGATTTGAAAGTACAAATAATAGCTTCTAATGAAAATGGAAGTAAAAAAAACAAAAAAGAAGAAAGAGAAACAGCTGCAATGACAGCTTGTTCCCTAGAATTCCAACAGAATGAAACAATCAGTTTTGATGAGGGAAGCACGGGAACAAGGTGGAAAGACATCATTAATTTAAAGTCAATTTACCTTTGTGGTTACTAGTTTGTAAATTCACATCTATGATAGCAAAAGCAAAGAGTTCTTTTTGGGTTTTACTTAATACTTGCCTTGTACAAAAGATGCCTTGTCCAAAATTTGAAATCCTAGGCAACATGGTAATAAAATAAGTATGAATATACCTGGATTAATTTGGTCCCAACTCCTTCCTATTACTCAACCTGTACATTGTAAATTTTGGGGATTTTTTTTTTTCAGTTTTAACTATGAATGGAAGAACATTCAGAGCACTGCCCACACGTCCCACTGCACAGTTTAGACCCACTACCCCATGCCCAAAATACAGCATTTTAACTCCAGCAGAAGAGTGAAAAATGCCATAAAGTCCACTAGTTATTAAACTATTGCAAATTTACGCACAAAGGCATAAAAGTTGTAAAGAGCATAAAGTATTAGGAAATACTAATTTAGGTAACAGAAAGAGCAGAAATCTTATTCAAAACTAATTAATACATAACGAATATTTTAAAATCCCATTTTATAGAAAAGATACACACTGATAGCCACTGAACATTTCATCTTCAACATGCATACCCATTTTCCACTCCATTTTCAGAAATACTGATATCTCCTCAGTACAAGCTGACAAAATGAAAGGTTTTAGTAACTCGAAGCTTATCCCATCCAACCTCTGCACTTGTATACTGTTCAACATGCTAAGGCCTGATTGTTTCTGATCAAAAGATATCTTGCTAAAGCTGGTAACGTGCCAAGTACTCAGTGATGCAGTGACAAATAGCCTTCTCTATTCCTGACAAAATACTCCCTCTGCTGTACAATACACACTGTTACATAAAGCTCAATGCACATATATATGCATTTACACTATGAACAAATCATGGGTCCAGACTGATTTTATAAACCCAAGAAAAAATTCATTCTTCCAGAATTACCTTGCTGAAAATAGAAAAATCATTTGTATCCACCAAAAAGAAAGTTACTAGTGACTTAGTTCAAACAGGATGAATATACTAAGGTATACATAGTGCCTAGGCCTCAAAGATTATAATGTTTCTAAATTTTTTAGTTTTGAATTGCATGTTAGAAAATAAAGTGTCAAATGCCTAGTTAAGACATAGATAAGTCAAAATACAAATATCTAAATTTACGGAATACAGAATGAAGGAATGAATTCAGCCATATATTTGTTATGTTAGTATTTTACTGCTTCTGTTATATACCCTGAATTTGCCTTCATTTAAAATTGCTCTGTCTCTGTAGTTTCACCATATCTCTATAGTAAATAATGAGTTGGTTAACAAGACTGGAAAGCTTACCACTTCTTTTGGGATAGGGAAAAATAAAATCTTCCAAGATAAAATTTCCATTTAGAAATGATATAATACAAATTACATAAAAAGACTTGGAAAACCAAAGGCATTCAGGAGACCAGGCCTGGAACAAACTGAAACAGTTGTGCCAAGTACACCAGAATGAAGACCAGTCCATGCCACATAAAACCAGACTAACCTGCAGTACATGAACTAGAGTGACATTCACATGCCATCCACATATCATACATGTTGCAGTCTCTGTGTCGAACACTTGATGGCCTCTCCAAGTTTAATCATGAATCTGCTTTAATATTTAGTGTGCACAACCTCTCCTCCAGATAGCTGAACACCTCTCCTAGGAGAGCACCAAACTGCATGCAGAGTCACAGAATAAAATCTTATAATCCGTAAACAGGGGTACAATTTTCAGCTTTTAAAAAAGTTAAAATTAGTTTTAAGTATGGAGATTAGAGGGGTTTTGCATTCAAATAGTTCATTAATCTGCTTCAATTTATATTAGCAGTGCCTCACACAAACGCTTTCTGCTCCAGGCTCTTCTACTCAACAACTTCAACTCCTAGAAATGTGTTTAAAAAAAAAAATGCCAGTAACTGAGGGACAAAATCATCTGCATCTCATGCTCATTACTTAGGTTTTGGGTTTATTTCACAAAGGTGTTGAGAAATTTAAGTTCTGAGGTCTAATTTAAGGCCTATTGTCATTATGCATTAAATTTCATTAAAAATAAATAAATAAATAAAATCTTATCTAGCTGTCGTGAAGATAACTTACAGAGATTTGCCATTTCAAAGCAGAAAAAAATGTAAAGGCTGTAACAATCATACTGGCTTATCCTGGGAGTACAAAGCCAAAGAGAATTTCTTTCTAGAAATACCATTAAAATTATTCTTTTTAAGGTAAGAGCTAAAGATTAGTTACTTCTAAGCTCATTAAGTAGTAATCCATTCCATGGGTTTTTTTGGTGTGCATTTTTTTGGTTGGTTGGTTTTTGGGGGGTTTTGTGTTTGGTTTTGTTTGTTTTGTTTTTTTTTTAACTTTAAAATTAATGCTTAATATAACTCCTTTTTATTTTAGAAATATGTCAAGGACGCATGATAATATGCATAAGAAAGTCCATTTGTGTTTTTCTCACAGGAAGCACAATAAACATCATCATTTGCTTACTAACAAATAAGAATTACAACTTGCTGCAGTATATGCTAAGTTACATATATGGGGGTAAAAAAAAAAATCCATATTGTTCATGTTACACCTTTGAGTACACGAGTCATATGGATATACACCAGCAATAACAACAAATCCACTGAAAACAAGGATCGGGGAGTGATCCACTGCAGCCCCAGCTGTAAACCTGTATAGCCATGTTTAAGCAAAACTTGGCAAAAGCGGTCCTTTGCAGTATATCAGTGCTGCCACAGGATGGCAGAAAGAACACCTGATAATTTCACTGGCTTTGCAAATTCCCAAGATGCTGGTGAAACCCTATAACCAGCTGAATCCTCTGCTGCCCGTGTTCTGGTGCATTTGCAGAACAAGCACCAATTACATGCAGGGTCATACAGGCAGAAGCTTACACAACACGGAAAAGCCTTAAACACTGTAAAAATTAGGAGTAGTTTTAGTGCTACTTATTTCCACATTGTAATTTCTTAAGAGCCATGAAAAACAGTTGCACTTTATACCTTGTTGGAAAAGAAATACCAGCTAGATTTTTTTAAAACTTATAATCACTCAGTTTGCAGAAGGCGGGACATCCACTTGTGCTGGTCTTACAGCAAAATTACATCGTGATGTGCCTGCATGCAAGCAATCCCACCGGTGGAAAGCTCTGTCAAACAAATCTTTAGGCCTTCAAGGAACATGTTGTCTGTACACAACACAAAGCAGGATGCTATGGAGAACGAATCAGCAGCACACTCACATCTAACAGCCCTTCTTGCCTTCAGGCCTAAAGTAATCTCAGGAGTTATCTTATTTTTCCTTTTTTTTACTAGTTGTCTGCTACCACTAACAGGTATTCAAGAGATACAGAGTAACTTGGAGACAGTCACATGATACATGATTGAACTCAGGCAAAATACGTGCTGTAAGAAGAGCTTGCTTATGTGGGACAGTGGTCACCTTGGGTCCCATAGCCTCACGTCTGTATGTTATTCCTGCAGTCACAGGATTGACTTGGAATGAGCAGAAATGGCTGCTCACCAGTTTACCCAGCTCTTTACTTACAGCACATTTTTGCTTAATCACAGCACTGCAAAGGGGAGACTCCAGGATGCTGCAGCTTGTATCTCCATCCCTCTCCTTTTCCTGCCACAGCAACCTGATGTTCCACAGGGTAGAAATCTGGGAAGGAAGTCTGTGAGAAATTTCTGAATTTCTAAAGTTCAGAAAGAGGAAACAATATTGTTTCTTTAAGCACAGATTACTGGATCATACTTAAGTCTTCTGGGTGTAGCAAACTGAGGAGGGAAAAGTCTTCATCACAGATCCTATGGGAGATTATAGACACATTTTTCCACCTGGGAAAGTAATATTACACTGATTTCATCTCAATGCTTTTGATCCTCGCTGAAATTATAGTCTTCATTCTTATTAGGCCAGGCAATTTTAGCATGTCTGTTGAAACATAAGTTGAGACACACTTCTGCATCAAACAACAGCCTGAATTGGGTTTAATTTCTACCTTTTTCCCTTGTTCTCTATCTATGAAACTCAAGACTTTTCACATTAAAATTGCTGTATCTCTTTCATGCTGAAAGAAAAAACGATGAAGTAGTAACTGATATTGCAAGATAGGGCCTCTTTGCTTTGGCTGAGAAAAAAACTGCTACTCACTGAAAGGAAGAACTTCATGATAAGAACAAAGAACAGCTTTTTTTCCTAGGTTTTGGGAAAGGATAAAGATTCAGCAAGCTCAGCCAGTTGAACAGTTCTTGAAATTTAATACAAAGAAATTAAAGCACTGTTTCTACTTCTGACCCTGAGAAAAAGGCTAACCATACCCACAAGTCCAGTCTTTTCTGAAGTACTTGTAATGTAACGTATTACCAGTCATTTAGCGACTGACTTGCTAGATACTTTCAGCTGGTAGCAAGAACCTTATTTCCAGCAGAAAACCCACTTCTGGATTTGTCCAAATGAAATCAAAGGAAATCAATAGCCTCTAGAGCAGCTTTTATTTTTCCAGATTACCACTGGTTTTCTCTGGTTTCTGCCTTAAAAAGCACCACACACTGCTATCCACTTTAATAAAGCACTGGCTTAACCAATTTGAAGCAGCCCAACAGTAGTCTTAGAATTAATTACAATGTCAATTACCCCTTCTCCTGACATATGAAGAAGACACCTTGTGGCAGATTCTTCTTTATCATTGTCTTTAAGAGTGATCCATGATTGCAATTTTCTTCCACCTGCTAGCTGGACTGCCAGTGTAACAGCAAGCCTGGGACATTTTGGTTTTGCTTATGGTAACAGATTTTCCCCTTTAACGCACACAACAATATTTGACGGTGTGTTAGCTAAGTATCTGATTTTGATCTGTTCTGAATTTGTGTCTACCATTGTCTTCATTTTACACAGTGCCATTGACAAGGTACTGATTTTTTCAGCATTGCAAACCCTAGTTGGCTTACCCAACTAGGCTTGAAACTTGCTGTGTCTGGATAAATAAATGCATCCTGGATTTGCACTGTCCTTTTGGGATCTGCAGCTATGCAGTAATGTACAGACTTTTGATAATAGAGTCATTTCTAGAACACGAACCATGCAGAATAGTCATTTCCCTGTTTGTTTTGTTGTTGTTCTGTTATTGTTTTGTTTTCTAGGGGGTTGTTAGGGATTTTTAAGAAACAATAGTGCAATTTACTTGACTTTTTCAAACAGGTCAGTTTTGCTTCACTAGTTTAGGGAAGCACACAACTGGCACTGCCAACTGCTTTCTTCTTTTTTCCTTCAGTGAACCTTAGCAATTGCACAGATGACTACATGCAGCTGTAGAATCTATACACAAGCTCTAGAAGCAGTATCTTTTCTAACTGCTTTTTAGTTATGTTTTATTCATAATTCAGTTATTGGTTTAGATTTGCATTTGAGCAGTCTCACATGCTTCCTGATGCTTTTTGCAGTCAAAATATCTTGCTTTTCTGTTACCTGCTGTTGATTGATTCAAATGGGTTTAATTTAATGATTGAGAACACAGACAATAATATTATAAATGTTTTCATGTTCAGCCCAATGTAAATTTGCACTAAAAATAAACATTAAAGGCTTTATATAATAAGCAAAGCAACATAAAAGTACATCATACACTGGAGCAGCTATCTCAAAATTATAACTGTATCGTGAGCACGGATGAATCGAGAACAATTGCAACACCTCTTCACCAAGTGTATTACATACTTTCTGGCTTCCTCATACATTAATCAAAAATAATTAGAGCCCTTATATCTTGACAGGTGGGGAAAATATCACTTTGAAGTGAATTTCCCAAATATTACTTGGAGTTTAATTTCAAAAGAGATAGGTGGTAGACATTTCAGCAAAGATCTGCTTAACTCCCTTTGTAAAGAGTCTGGAAAAATATACTACTACTACTACAAGGAATTGCAAGACCAATCAATTCTGAAGTCTGCAAAAAAACCCCAAACCTTCCTGTTCACATCAGCTTTCAAAAGTCCACCGAAAACTTCTTGAAATATTTTCCCTAATGTTAAAATTGTTCTGAAAGTAACTTATTTTATGCTGTACAGAAGATTCCTTGTCACCTTTACCACCAAGTGGCAGAAGATACAAACCTACTGCATTCTTACATTTAGGGCCTCATTATGGGTCTCTCCTGACTCTCAAAGCTCTGAAAGATCCTAATGTTATAACCTGCTAATAAACATGAGATAACCTTTGCATTTGCTCATTCAACTTTTCACGCAAGAAAATATCGCAGAAGATAAAATTAGCCTAAAACCAGAAACAAGTCTAAAACAGTAGAATAGAATAGAAAAACCTTAGTGAAATTTAAATCTGCATTTGAATTTTTTACTTTTAAGAATTTTTGAAGACAATTTCACAGAGCAAGTTGCAAGAGGTAGCCCAAAATCATATTCTTTAATATCAAATCCTACATACCTTACTTTTACCTCCATGTGAGAACTTTACAAGAAAGGTATCGTCAGCAATCTCACAAAATCTACAAGAAAGTGATCTTTCACTATCAAATTCAAGTCTGCTGCAAAGCTCTTCATATCAGTTGCCTTCCCAATGACCAGCAGTGGGTGTCAGAGTAAACATCCTTGAAAGATTATTAGGATCACACTGTTTTAAGGCAAAGGAATGACTACAGATTATATCTGACTATCTACACATTATTGCAAATACCACAGCATTAATCCACACTGTGTTCACAATTTAAAAGCCTTTTTCATAACTAGAGTGACTGGTAAGAGTTAATGGTAATGGAAATTTTGATTTCAGAACAGAAGATGGCAGCCTCCAAAAGGGAATAGGAAGTTGTCCCAAATCACTTCCAACAGTTATGGACCTTTTCAGTGACATTAGGTCTTGGATTGAGAGACTGAACTTTATCATTGTTTGCATACAGATTAATCACACGAACAGTGAACAAAAGCCAAAAAGTAAACATGAAACCAAGATGTATTTCACTAAGAAAAAAGCATATTAAAAGTAGCTTATGGAAATATTTTGCATATTTCCATCAATGGCTTCTCAACAGGCTTTACTTCCAAAGGCAAAAAAGCAGAATAGTATTCCACAACCAAAATTTACAAGTGCAACTCACTAAAACACGTATGTAAGATAGCTGAAGAACTGTTCACATATTTACCACGCAAATATGAATTAAATAAATGCTTCTTCCCATAAATGGCTAAATTTTATATACGTACGGTTATAATGTGATTTACAGGGCAGCAGCTAAAAGCCAGATTTCAGTTGCAAAGCTGGATTATACTGATCTCCACTGAAATTCATCAAACTTGCTGATTACGCTATACACCATGCGAAGTAAAAGCCTAGCACAGTTTACTTTTCCTCCTTAAATAATATGCAAAATACTTGCATTCGAATAGAAACATAACTCCATTGATAGGTTTTATTTTTTCTAACTTCTACCTATCAAAGTCAGACAGGCTCTCCCAGACTCTCAGGTAGCAGAGACAAAGATTAAACTGCAGATCTCATAGGGAAATGTGAGAAAAAGAGGACCTAAAAAGCTGGGTTTTGACATTGTTTCAACACCCATCCAGCTTATTTACAAACAGTAATGATTCAATCATAGGTTGTATACACTATCACACAACAAAATGCAAGTAACTATTCAACTCAGTTCTATTTGCATTCACATCACAGTAAGAATAATTACTTAAGTCATTATTAAGCCATAATATCTTTAAAATGTATGACTAAGTCAAAATAAAATTATATCAGAAAAGCTCCTCAGTTGTTTCTCTTCTTTTTAAGAGAAACCTGTTCCAAAACAAATACACCACAAAATTTATTGCCTTAATGGCTAGCTAATAAAAAATAGACAGTTTCCTCGAAGACACTTTCCATTCCTTTGTAATCAAGACTTTTACTCCCCTTTCATTCCAGACACTAAGTCCTTTTCTCCAACATTAACCACTGAATCCTGGTCCAAAGACACATATTGCTATCCACTGCCCACAGGAGAAGCCTAGAGTTGTTTAGACTGAATATCTAAGCCTCTGAGTTGCTAAAGCTAGCCAAAATTAATCCCATATTCAAAGCTAGGGCATCCATCTGAATAGGACCTGCAGTGACAATAGTGAATAAAAATGTCAACGACCAGAAAATTAGATTTACAATACTTGACATATTAGTTTAGAACAGACAAGGAAGACACTGCAACAACAGGCATCCTACAAGAATCATTTCATCTGGAAAGTTTCTATACCACCAAAATACTTCCCCCACAAGCCATATGATACCTCAAATGATTTGCAATATAAAAGACCAAAGTGACAAAATACTTTTATGTCTCAAAGTTTAAAGACAATTTAAAGCTTGAGGCTGGCATACAAGCTGAGTGTGTAGGCAGGCAAAATCCTTTGCAAGAGCAAGGCCTGAAGGATGCTGCAATGAGAATTGTAACTAATATAACAGATGGCAGAGCACAGCATACCCTTGTATTCTGGCACATTTCAGTTACTGCCTATCATTTGGTTGCACCTGTGTCTTTCTCTACTCAAAGATTAAAGTCCTGGGAAGCTGAACATATTTTGCTTCCATTTTTTGTCTCTTCCACACAGTTCCTCTGGCTCTCGATTCTCCAAGGTCTCCACCCAGGCAAGCTGGCATCTCAGGAAAAATAGGATGTAAGTTCAGACCTTGTGAGATCAGACAGCCCATCACCCACCTCCAGGCAGGAGCAAGAAATCCCTAAACCATTCCTATAGGCAATATATTACTAGGAATCTACCTCTGTACTCATTTTCTCTAGGGTCTGAACATTTTTCTCTATGTTTTTGCCTTAATATCCTGTGATGCATATTAAACTACAAGGTTTCATTGTCAGTACAGGAAGACTTTTTTAATTTTCTCTCTGGCTTTTCTTTTTCAGAACCCCTATTTTTTCAATCAGCCTGTCTTCATATCATTCCTACTTTGCTCAAACAGAACCCTTCCAGCAACAAAACTGGGAATTTCTCCAGGATAAGCCTCAGAAAAGTGCTGACTGGAATAGATGGATTCTCTACCACACATTTGATATAACATTCCCCCTTGAACAAAAAAGTGGGATGCTTGACATTTGTGCAATGTGGTACACTACAGATAAGTACTGTACTTTACACTTTCCTGGATTGCACTGCATTTATTCTAGGCTATTTCTCCATTTTTTTTCCTAAGTCATTATGGATTTCAAGCGTGTCCTTGAACATGTTGACAGGTCCTCCTGGCTTGCATGTCACTAGCAGATTCAAAAGCCCACTTTCAGCAGTACCATGTAAACAATTACAAAAACATTGAAAAGCACTAGATAAGAATCTCCAAACAAGCAGACATGGATAGTCAGTAACTGCCTCCATGGAGATATTCACTAGAGTCACAGGGTGAGAGGACTCAGTACAGGCAAGATCAGGTGATCCTGCTACCCACAGGGTCTTCACCAATACAGGTCCCATCCTGGAGTGGGTTTTGCACCATCAGTGATACAAGTATCAAATTAGGAACCTTCATATGGACAGGATCTATACAACTTGTTTGTTTCAAAAAGTGTCAAAAACCTCCTTAAAGTCACGATTTCATAGAATCATAGAATAGTTAGGGTTGGAAAGGACCTTAAGATCATCTAGTTCCAACCCCTCTGCCATGGGCAGGGACACCTCACACTAAACCATGCCGTCCAAGGCTATGTCCTATCCAGCCTTGAACACCGCCAGCGATGGAGCATTCACAACTTCCCTGGGCAACACATTCCAGTGCCTCAACACCCTTACAGTAAAGAGTTTCTTCCTCATATCCAATCTAAACATCCCCTGTTTAAGTTTTGAACCCATTACCCCTTGTCCTATCACTACAGTCCCTAATGAAGTGTCCCTCACCAGCATCCTTATAGGTAGCCTTCAGATACTGGAAAGCTGCTACGAGGTCTCCACACAGCCTTCTCTTCTCCAGCCTGAACAGCCCCAACTTTCTCATCCTATCTTCATGCAAGAGGTGCTTCAGTCATCCTCGTGTCCCTCCTCTGGGCTTGTTCCAACAGTTCCATGTCTTTTTTATGTTGAGGATACCAGAACTGCACACAATACTCCAAGTGAGGTCTCAGGAGAGCAGAGTAGAGGGGCAGGATCACCTCCCTTGACCTGCTGGTCACACTCCTTTTTGATGCAGCCCAGATATGGTTGGCTTTCTGGGCTGCAAGCACACACTGCCAGCTCTTAATCATGCTTACTGTGTATGCTTAGCCCATTGGCTTGTTATGCTGTCAAAGGATGAAATTAGGTCATATGAAATCCTTTTGGGAGTTCTTTTTTTGTTGTTGTTGGCAAATCCATATTGTCTCTTTGTTACCTACCTTTCTTTTAAAAAAAAAAAAATCAGATAGAGGTTTATAAAAAGATAAATGAAGTTCACATACTTCAGCCTTTTCCCAGAAATGCAAGTTAAGCTGAGAGTCTATCTTCTCCCTGTCTCTCATCCCCTTTGAGTTAGCTCTACATCACCCTTTATTTTTCCCAGGAACACCAGGTCTTCTCTTTGACTTCTCCAAGATTGCTGTTCTATGACTGGATTGAATAAATTTCACTGAAAAGCACATGGAAATAGGTTGAGGCAATCTCAAATCATTTAATTTAAATGGCTTCTGACTTTTGCTTCTTTTCTGTTCCATCAGCGTTGTTACTCTTCTGCTGCCTGAGTCAACTATGCAGAGCTAATTTATTTTTCTTTTTGCAGACATAGTGTTGAAAGAGAACAAAACACAAAACACCTTTTTTTTTCCCGCCATGATCTTCTGTTGTCACCTTTCCATTGGGAAACAAAACAACTTTGCCATTATTCCATGCAACGACAGATGGAGTAAGAAGAGGAAGTAAATATTCTCATCTAATTTTTCTCAGATCATTCACAATTTTATTGCATTGGAAGGTTTTAGGTTTTTAGTTTAGTTTGGCTTTTATTCCTAATTAGAAGGAAAGCTCTTACACAAGTTGGGGAAAACACAAATAAAAATTCCCTGGAGAGTCTACCAGAATCTAGGTCCCTTCCACTGTAGTGCCTGCAAAGGCTGTTCACAGAAGAAAAACACTGAAGTGAAATCAGGCTGTTCCTGTAGTAACCTGCAGAAATAAAAAGCAGGCATAACCAGAAGCTGAAGACAGCACTGTAGAAATTAGTGCAGCTCTGATTGCAGGAACCAAACAATAATCCTGAGAAGGAGAAATACTGCTGGAGAATGTATCAGTAACAAAAAAGCCCCAGAAACTGAGGAATATAGCAGTGACTATCAATAACAACTTGGTTTTGAGAGCACCTCTCCAGATAAATAGATATATAGAACTACTCTGGCTTACAGGAGGTTGTCAGCATTGCTCCCTATGTAAGCATCATTAAAAGAAATACCCAAACAAACTATACTTCATCTTTTCTGCCCTTGTCATGGGTTCAGCAGCAGCAGTCATTTTTCTCCTTCTTGGTAGCTGGTGCAGCGCTGTGTTTTTGATTTTGGGCCTGGGAGCGGCGCTGATAACACCAGTGTTTTCAGTTACTACTTGGTAATGTTTTGGTCTGGCCAAGGACTTTCTGAGTCTCATGCTATGCCAGGGAGGAGGGGAAGCCAGGAGGAAGCAGAGACAGGACACCTGACCCAAACTGACCAAAGAGGTTATTCCATACCCCAGCACGTCATGTCCACGATGTGAAAACGGAGAGCAGAGGCTCGGAAGGGTGTGTTGGTGCACTGGGGGGTTTGCTCTTGGGGGTGCACTGGCTGGGTCAGGCTTAGTGAGCAATTGTATTCTCTATTTGCCTTGTCATTATTATTATTAGTGGTATCAGCAGTGACTTGTGTTACACCTTAGTTACTAAACTGTTCTTATCTCAACCTGTGGAAGCTGCATTCTTTTGATTCTCCTCCCCATTCCCCCGGGACTGGGGGAAGAAAGAGGGGGAGTGAGTGAATGAAAGAACTGGATGAGTTACTGAGGGGCTTAAACCATGACACCCTCATTTCCTATGCAATGGTCCCATAGTAATTTATGTATTTCAGAGTTTGGTAAGCATTTCAGTATTGGATAATGGTCCTTCCATTACTTCAGCTTCATTATTTTTTTTTTTCTCTAAAAAAATCCTTTGATTTCATTAGCAGAAACACATTTTAGAGAAAACTAGAGTTTGGAAAGGGTTTCTATATGAAATTTCACATGTCAATCTTTGGCACAAAAACTTCCAAAAATGTAAGGAGGAAGGTATATTTACAGAAGTGTTTTATTTCACAAGTCAAATGTTTTTGCAGCAAATCTCTGCTTCACCCTCACTGAGCACATTGGTTTCTGCAGTGGAGCACATTCACATTTTTTTAATGGGAATGAGCATTAGTGCTGTTCAAGCCCCAGGATCGGACTAGAGGTCTTCCAAGGGAAAGTACCTCCTGAAATCTGTGCAAGCTTGGATGCCAGGTTTCTAAATCAAGTGTTTTGCCTGGTAGGACTGCTCCAAATGCACTACATCGTGCAAATATAAGCACAGCCAGAATCTGAGAAACATTTTGCTTTCCTTCAAAAATCTAAAGTCACTTTTATATAGTCTCTATCTCCCTTCTTTACAAGAAAACATTCTGTCATACCAAATGTTCCCGCACTGTTGATGTTTACATGTTCTGCAAATTTTGTTCCCTCAGGAATGGTAAAGTTGCTAGCTAATTAGGTCTCCTCCTACCACATGCTTTCCTCTTGTCATGGGTTCAGCTTTTCCGAGTCTCATGCTATGCCGGGGAGGAGGGGGAGCCAGGAGGAGGCAGAGATAGGGCACCTGACACAAACTGACCAAAGAGCTATTCCATGCCACAGCATGTCATGCCCAGGATGTAAAATACTGGGGGCAGGAACCCAGAAGTGGCTCGCTTTCTCTCTCGGCTCAGTCGGGCAGCGAGCAGTTGTATCCTTTTCCCTTGTATTTGCCTTGTCATTATTATTATTATTGGTGGTAGCAGTAGTGATCTGTATTATATCTCAGTTACTGGACTGTTCTTATCTCAACCCGTGGGAGTTACATTCTTTCGGTTCTTCTCCCCATTTCCCCCCCATCGGAGTGGAGGGGGGGAAAGGGAGGGAGAAGTGAAATTTACGGCTTAAACCACGACATCTCCTCTGTTTAATCATATTTTATGTCTCCCTCTTGTTATAACCTCTTGAGGTTATACAAGAGAATGCAAGATAATATTTAAACTTACCACCCCTTTCCACAATGTACGATTTGAGAAATGCAAAATACGTACAACATACATGATTGCAGAGAACAGCAAACTACACATTAGTTTGTTCACATTTTGTTTGTACACATTTGTTTGTTCACATTTCAAAGGAACTGACTGGTCACATGACCACCAAGTTGTAATATACACAGCACTGGTTCAGAACAGGGCCCCAGGCTTACAGTCAAGTAACAAGTAGGATACATGGAGGAAAAATCCAGCAAAACTGTTATGAACGAACAACAGTCACTCCAGTCTACAAAGACACATCCTCAGGGGTAGTGGCATGGACCAGATGGCTTTCCATTCACATTTCTTACCATTCCTTGGCTAGCCTTCCAAAGCTTTCTTGTAGAATAACAAATTTACCTATTTTCCTGAATAAATTCCCAAAGAACCAAATTTTCACATTCTTGTTAAACACAGCCCTACATTAGAAACTTAAGCCTTAATTCTTTGCAAAGAAACAGAGACCAAGAGGTGAAAGTGCGAATAACGAGGTATTATAGCAATACTAAAAGATTTCCTTCCACCAGGGTGAACTGTGGATGACAGCAGGGATGTACACACTCTTGACCTACTTTTGACAGAAAATAATGAAATTCTGTCACGCATTTTAGTGTACAGAGAAGAGGTGCTGGAACAAACACAGAATGAGAAGCAATAAGCCATCAGCCTGGTCACTTTATCATCAGAACCAGGATTCAGAAAGACAATGATGAGTGAGGTGTCATAGCCAAGTGTCATGGGTTCAGCAGTAGCAGTCATTTTTCTCCTTCTTGGTAGCTGGTGCAGCGCTGTGTTTTTGATTTTGGGCCTGGGAGCAGCGCTGATAACACCAGTGTTTATAGTTACTGCTTGGTAATGTTTTGGTTTGACCAAGGACTTTCTGAGTCTCATGCTCTGCCAGGGAGGAGGGGAAGCTGGGAGGAAGCAGAGACAGGACACCTGACCCAAACTGACCAAAGAGGTTATTCCATACCACAGCACGTCATGTCCAGGATGTGAACACGCAGGGCAGAGACCCGGAGGGGTGTGGTGGTGGTGGACTGGGGGTGCATGACATGGTCAGGTTTTTGGTAGTGGGGGGTTCGCTGCTGGGGGTGCACTGGCTGGGTCAGGCTTGGTGAGCAGTTGTATTCTCTTTCCTTGCATTTCTCTTGTATTATTACTGGTGGTAGCAGTAGTGATTTGTATTATATCTCAATTACTGAACTGTTCTTATCTCAACCTGTGTGAGTTGAATTCTTTTGATTCTCCTCCCCATACCCCTCGGGACTGGGGGAAGAAAGAGTGGGAGTGAGTGAGTAAAACTGTGTGGGTGGGGGGCTTAAACCACGACACCAAGCATGACAGGAACAAGGGTAAGAGGCACAGATAATTTGACTTTGTAGAAATCAGTAGGATTTATGCATGAACTTGATGTAATCCAGCATTTCCACAGAGTAATTCTCATAGACTAAAATGGATTGATCGTTTGCTATTTTATGACAGATCAACCTGACTTAGTATGGGAGCCTTAAATACTTGGTATTATAAAATTCCTGTGCTAGTATACAAAAAAAAATATTTTGCAAATAAATTGAGGTCAAATTCACAAGAACCATAAAATGTTGTACATGTTAAAGTCTGAATATTGTAGCATCTCCTACAAGATACATATGCCCTGTAAAGTGAATTACAAATATTTTCAGAAATTACACATCTGCTCTAAAAACGTCAGATCTTGCTGACACTAGGAGAAACACAGGAAGAGTTATGGGAGCAGCATGTGATAGCTGAAAATTCTCCAATGAGTACATTTTGATTAACGTTGCTGCTGCATTCACTAATGAATGACAGGCAAGGTCACAGTAATTTCAGTAGTCCTGTATACTACAACCTTTATGGCTGTATAAAGCAAGCCCCATATCCTACAGGAGCACTTCCTCAAGATGAATTAAAAATACTCTGGAAATGGTAATAGCTCTGAGAAAGAGTCATAAAGCTCTGAAACTTACCACATACTTGGATATATAAAGTTATAAAAAATTATACCTCATTTTCTTATGAAAGATCAAAATATCTTTAAAATATTAAAGTTATTACAGTCATTTTTCTTTGTAGAACACTGTCTTGCAAAATCTTAAGAGCTAAAAGGCAATCTACAACTTTAACCCAATGAAGCAAAAGGCAAAACTGGAGTATTATGCAACTGCGTCTACTGAGACGAGCTTAATTAAAATGTGTCTGCAAAACCACTCTACTACATTTTGGTTGAGAACTGAGTTATAAAACACTGGAAACCCATATGTTACATATACTTACCTGCCACTCAGACACGTCCTATTTACACAAGACTTATCTCTCGATATTAGATGAGCAGTGAGAACTCAGTAGTTTTATCTGCATTTCACACGTTTTGGAAACCATCATAAGAGAATATCAGTTTCTTGCTGTAGCCTTACCATGACAAGCCCATAACAGCATGGTTAACTACTTGACCTTCCTACATATTCCTCACCGTCATGCTAAAATTTACCTCAACTCGTTAACAGTTGAGTGACTTCTATCACACAATGCAGCACACTGACTTTGAACCACCCCAGCTTGCTCGCAACAAGTGTTATCACCAAGGAAAAGAGCTCTTCCTCCAAACTCCCCTCTCCCTTCAGCCATCATGAAACAAACAAGGAATAGTCTGTTCAGCCAACAATTTTATTCAACACTTTTCTAAGCAGCTTAAGAACGCTAACATTTGCTTATATATTCAATGCCACCTGATTTTACTGGAGTTTATATCAGCTGCAACTCCTGTTTTTAATCTCAACCACTCCTATTTGCATAGCTAAACAGAAAACAGACTGCTGCAGAGGAAGGAAGAATAAAATAATGCACTTTATGTGTTTAATACCTGGCCATCTGGTACCTCAGAAATGTGTTCTTCAATACAGTAAGAAAATAAAATGAGGGAGCTAAAAGAGGTTTTGCGGCAGCCAAAACGCATTTATTCCATACAAACAAGGTAACTGACAGACAATGCACAGGACATACACACAATTCCAAATGCTAATACACAGGAATTATGTGAAGGGAAATAACATAGGTAAGCTGTGTCAGTAGAAAATAGAATAAAGTCTCTGTCCCCGACATACTTAGGTGATTTTTTTTTTCTCTTTTCTATTCTGTATGTCACTAAAAGAGTGGAAAGAAAAAACAAACCCCAAAACGAACAAACCCAACAACTAAATACTGAAGGTGTTTCCCTTCAGCTAGAGAAGAAAAACTAAGAAATGCAGCAATATTTATCAGCTTCAGCATCCTCAGCTACATTTGCTAGATGTCTTTGGAAAAACACATAGATAGTAGGTGGAATTTCTCATTACCACGCTACACGACTTTATTACCAAGAAGAGGCAGCCACCCTACTTTGAAGAAAAGCCTTAAGACAGGTACAGATAAATGAGTTTGCCTGTAGGGAAAGGTGGTGGTTGGATCACAGGGAGAAAAGAAACTCGAGAAGACCTTTTAGAGCTTCCAGAAAACTCCTGAACCTACCTTAATCCCTCTCTTTTTACTACCTGAAAGATGCATGGAAAAAAAAAAAAATCACTGAGCTGTTTGCCATGAAGCCACAAGATCTTCTGGCAGAAATCTGGTCAAAAAGAGCAGATTACTTAAGGATGAGCTTTCCACCACTTCTACATTGTAAACACCGATTCCTCTATATGTTAAGAAAAAGCCTGTGTGCACATAACTGATTTGCCCACTGCTGATAGCAAAATAAAATAAATAAAAGTATGTATATGTGGAATACACATATGGAATATACACATGTGGAAGGCCATGCAGCTTCTGGAAAAACAACTCTTTTCTCAATATCATGTTTAGACATATTTTATTATTTCAGACACTGACCATGCATCCAGAAGCTTAGATTTTGAACAACTAGGAGCCTTCTTTACAACAGTACTGGTTTTGTCTGATATTCAATCCACCAATTTTTAGGGGCTTCATGATAACCACAAGAGCTATAACCATCAAATTTCCCCATATTAATGATTTTTTTAAATACAAATGGCTTTAAATTATTTTTTTTTTTCAGTTACCATCTGCGCTAGTCAACAACTGTAATTCTTGCCTTAGGACCCAGTAACTGATGATATCAAAATATCAGAGTGTTGCTACTACACCCGGATGAGATAGAAACAAGGAAGAACAGGACAATTCTGGAGGTAAAGGTAAAATTTTTCTGTATAATTGAACCTGGCTAAGTTACTGGTTTTAATTAAAAAACACTATTTTTGACATGTGAGTTTACCCAGATTAGGAAGTAGTTTGAAAACTCAAATTTTTACTAGAAATACCAAAATATTCTGATGCTGACAAAAATCAAAGTCCTGTAGCATTTCAAGATCAGAATCTCAGGTTTTACTGCAAAATGATGCTTATACCACACTCAATTGTATAGAAAGTAACAAAGTAGAAGAAAACTACCAAATGCTCCCCAGAAGCAGAATGCAGCAGGATACTCTGGCCTATTATTTCATATAAAAGTATGTGAAAGCAGTAGAGGAATACACTTAGCAGCTTGTTCTGGCAGAAAAGAAGGGCTTTCCAGGATACATCAAAGGAGCTATGGGTGCAAAAGATGGTAAAATGACAAAGGTCATGAACTTTTCATAAGGGAAAAAGGATGATGTGAAGACTGGATTCTGGAAAGACCAGTTTCACTGTCCCTAGAGATATGGTAGGTAGATAAAGTCAAGTTAATAAGTAGGAATATGAAACAGCAAGAGCACAGTGGGACAGAATTCAGAAAGATCAAAGTATAGTATATAACATAAAGGAACAGGTAAAAAGGGCATGCTGTAAAGACAAAAATAGTATGAAAACAGTCAGATGGTTAAATCCTCCCCAGTTTCTCTATGGCTGGTCAATCACCTGTGGTCCCTCAGGTGGTAGTTCAGAGCATGGTTCATATATAGTAGCCGACTAAAGTGACAAGGGGTAATGGTTTTAAACTACAAGATGGCAGATATAGACTAGATATAGGGAAGAGATTTTTTTCATAATGACAATTGTGAAACACTGGAACAGGTTTCCCAGAGAGGTGATAGATGCCCCATCCCTAGAAACATTCAAAGCCAGGCTGGACAGGGCTCCCAGCAACCTAATTTAGCTGAAGGTGTCCCTGCTCGTTGCAGGGACTTTAAAGGTACTTTCCAACCCAAACTATTTTATGATTCTATGACAAAAGAGACCCACACAGACTGGAAAAACGGTATAAAAAGGACCATGATTCAGTAAGAAGAAATGTGAGGTACTATACCTATACGTAGGTAGAAATAATCATCTGTACAAGACACAGAATAGCTGTCTTGGATAACACTTCCTGAGAAGAAATTTTGAAATTGTAATGGATTACCTACAACATGATGAATCAACATTATCACACCATTACAAAGCAGGAGTTTAGTAAAACAATATGTACAGTTTCTAAGGTTCCAGAGAGTCTAAATGCAAGCCTACATTCCAGTTCAACAGCAGATAGTAAATGGAATGGGAATCTGGCCGAGCTTTCTGCTCCACTTATTCTAGCACTTAGTTGCTGAAGCACCTCAGTCACGTTGTTAGCATGTGAGACCGCTCTCAAAGACTTATGGTACATAGGAGAGAATCTTTCAGGGAATAATGGAGGGCTTAGAAGGGCAGCTCTTCTCATATAGTAATTCTTTTCAGCAAAGGGAACATCTACATTCTTTCTAACTAGTTTGAAGCTAGCTACATCACAGGGACAGGACAAATAAGTGAAGACAATTTGAATTTCCCTTGGAATTGCGATGTGGAGAAATACATTAAGAGTAAGGTAAGGAATTTAAATGACTTTGTATACTTTAGAATATATTTACAGATAAGCATCTACAAACTTGGGTGACATTTAATAAGTTTTGCATCAAAAATAAGACCTTGTCTTTTGTGGAAAGATTGTAAGGATTATAATTCTGAAGTCATACAAACAGCCTTGAATTCTCTTACCACAAAATGGTCATAAAGAAAAAAATAGTCTGTATTTGGAGAATCAAAGAAGTTGCATAAGGGAATGCAGGTGCCTTGTATTTTCTTCAGGAAACTTAGAAGAAAAGTCTCCTATAAGCCCCATGTCATCACATTTATGCAGGCAATGAAACAAACAAATGAACATGGTAAATGTGAAAGTCAAAGTCGGCAGGATTAAAAGTTTGTTCCAATTACAAGGCAGAAATGAAAACTTCAAGTGAAGCCCCAAACTGCACGATACTATTGAGCTTCCACAACTGAGATACAAATTGTACAATACTTTGTACAAGCTCCATTCATTTCAGTTTGAGCAAATTGAGGATTTCACTCTAGATTTACTGCTGTGCGACATTCAAGATCGGGTAGGTACTGCCAAAAGTACTGGCTTTGGATAATACATATTCTTAAGAGGCTGTTTTATCATGGTGTGTCTTTTGTGGTGGGAGGGGTGGAAAAGAAACAGTAAATGTCAGTGGATACTTCGATTGTGCTTGCACTATGACAGCTCCCAGTTATTCTGGGAGAACAGAGAACTTGGTATCTTGCAATGAAGATAACTATGCACAACACACTCCTAGAAAATCATGTGTGTGCATCCCAAAAAAATCAAGCCACATCTTACTGCATGTCACCACTATACAAAATGGCTAAGGAAAACTAACTCAACAGAGAGAATTTCATTCTGCTTTGAGATTGCTTAAAAGGGGATGCTTAAGATTGTTTCAGAGCTATTCAAATAACAGCTTTTAGTCATGACATGCCAGCTGAACCTAGTCACTGGAACTCAGATAGGTTCACTTACAGGATTAAGACTATATTTATATAAGAAGGAGTGTGACTAGCAGGTTGAAGGACGTGATGCTGCTCCTCTACTCTGCCCTTGTGAGACCTCACTTGGAGTATTGTGTGCAGTTCTGGTGTCCTCAACATAAAAAGGACATGGAACTGTTGGAACAAGTCCAAAGGAGGGCCACGAGGATTATCAGGGGACTGGAGCACCTCCTGTATGAAGATAGGATGAGAAAGTTGGGGCTGTTGAACCTGGAGAAGAGAAGGCTGCGTGGAGACCTCATAGCAGCATTCCAGTATCTGAAGGGGGCCTACAGTGATGCTGGGGAGGGACTCTTCATTAGGGACTGTAGTGAGAGGACAAGGGGTTCAAACTTAAAGAGCAGAAGTTTAGATTGGATATAAGGAAGAAATTCTTTACTGTTGTGGTGGTGAGGCACTGGAATGGGCTGCCCAGGAAGTTGTGAATGCTCCATCGCTGGCAGTGTTCAAGGCTGGGCTGGACATAGCCTTGGGTGGCATGGTTTAGTGTGAGGTGTCCCTGCCCATGGCAGAGGGGTTGGAACTAGATGATTCTAAGGACCTTTCCAACCCTAACTATTCTATGATTCTAAGAAGGAACCTATGCCTCTCTAATGCCAGATGAAATTTTTTATATACACAAAACTGATCATTAAAAATGAGAGTTCTATAAATTCATTTCTTATCAAGTTTCTTTTGCCCATTCATTTTCTGGTTTGGGGGGAGAGAGGGGGGAGGGAATTTCGTAGTGGGTTTTTTTGTTTGGTTGGGGTTTTTTGATTGTTTTGTTTTGCTTGGTTTTGTTTTGTTGTGTTGCATGGGGTTTGGGGGTGTTTTGTTTGGAGGTTTTTTAATCCTATATATTTTGTCAATTTCTGTACAAGCACATATCAGGAATCAACAAATTCTCGAAATTCAATTTGATTCAGACTCTTACCAGCTCTTTAGCTGCCTTATGTAAGGTCTTTTTTTTTTTTCCCCTCCTTAAAAGAGATATTGTTACAAGTCTAATATATTAAAGTTTGTAATTGGAAATCCTTACATGGAAATTAAATTACAACTTTTTAACAACCTTTTTTTTTTTAAATGAAAAATATTTTCATTCCACAACACAAAAATACCAAGTTCATGTTAGGCAGAGAATCAAATAATCATGTAAAATTATCAGTCAGGGATGTATCATAACCAAAACAAGGTCAGACAATTTCTTTTCACAAGTAAATGTAGAAGGAGCTACTAAGTCATCTGGACATGGCAATTTCAGATACTCAGTTGATAACTCAAACCAAATAAAATTATTTTCCCACCCTCACAGCACCGATGCTATCCTCAGCTTCATAATACAAACAGAACATGAACATACTTTTCCCAGGAATCTCTTTAGAGGAGAAGAAATGCTTCCAATTTATTAGGCATATTTTAAAACTTGAACAAAACCCAAGAGATTGATGATTTAAATAATCTTCCATATGAAAAAGTCAAAGTGGATCCCTTGTTTATCATACTTACAAATATATTTCTATGACTTCCATAAAATGTCCCTTACCTGAATTATATTCTGTACTGTAAATCTTTATTATTTCTGTGAATTTGTTCATGATTACAATTTTACATATATACCTGTGAATTCAGTTTGATTTTGACTTATGATAGACCAAGGGGAACAGCAAAAGTGATAAAACTGGTCCTCCTCAAACCAGCAGTTTACTCAACCAATATTCCTGACAGCTGACTGCCTATAAAATTACAACACAGAGGATTCTTTAGAAGACTAAGGCTTTTGAAGTGAATATTTTAGTCTGTTATTTAACTTGAGGATACAAAATGACAAAAGCATTATATATGTGCTAAATTTCTTACTACAAAGCGTACCAAATGTAAGCATGTATCTAGACTTCTAAAAGGACATTTTGATTATTTGATAACTATACATATAAAGGAAATTTCTATACCTTATAGAACTTCTGGCCTTTGGTGACTTTTAATCACCCCCACACACACACATTACACACACACACACATTACACACACACACACATTACACACACACACACATTACACACACACACACATTACACACACACACACATTACACACACACACACATTACACACACACACACATTACACACACACAGAGCAATCTGAAGCAAAGGCAAGTGATAGATGAACCATGAGGCCATATCGATTCCCTCTGCTCCAATGCAACTCAGGAGTGAAGTACAGCACCATTATCAGAGATCCATCCATTAATTTTTCTTTGCTTTACAAGTCCTTAATTATAACATATTAGCATTGCTCTAATTTGAAACTAAAACAATGCTTGCATCCCACCAGGAGCGATATTAATTAAAATCTCTTTCGTGTTTTCCCTGGACTTTCCTCCTGACATTTCCAGGTAAAGTTAAATAAAAATGTATGTCAATATGTAAAAGCAAGCTATCAGCAAATGCATCATGAAACTGAAGTACAGGATGCTCTTTGTCAATTTAAATGGCTTCCCTTTGGAAACCATGCATCTTCATACAATTTCATATTATGATATTTATTAATAATAATCATAGCAGGGAGTATTTGCACATTTGACAAGTTGATAATATCACAAAAGATACACGCATACTTTCTGGGATATTAAGTGCAATACCAAGGAGTAACTCATTTCGTGTCTTTGATGTTACAGCTAAGGTAAAAAAGTGAAAAAATAAAATTCAAAGTTTTCCGAAGAATTAAACACATAAATGAAAGCTTGATATACAAGATAAAGTCAAACATAGAGCAGAAGTGTATATATTTTTGTTTGTAACAAACTGAGTTTTTTCACAGGGATTTTGTATCTGAAAAACATTTCATATCTCCTGTTTAGGTCTTTGAAGCCAATTTAGTTGCTGGTTGATATTGGGTTGGTTTTCAGACCACTGATGGAAGAGCACTACTTACGTACACAGTACTGTGAGAAAAAAAAAAAAACAAACTGAAACTGAAGTCACAACTTAAAGTACAAATGTAGCCCTTATTCATTAAAATTGATAGACCCAGAACTTAATGGCATCTGACACAGCACGAATTACTGCCGATATGACAAATGGGAATATTTTATAAAGCAATATTACTGGATATAGTACTTTCTAGCCTTTGAAAAAGGGTGGAAGATTGTAGTTGAGGGAAGGAAAATATCAGAAATACACATGAAAGCTATTGTTAATGCTGTGGTAAACACCTATGGAGAGCTATGACAGCAAGTTCTAGAGATAAATGTTGCAGTACTTCAGGTTAAATACCTCCTCCCTTTCAAAAACACTAAACTATTTAGGCCAGCCAGAAATACCAAACAGCTTTCCACAAAGTACTTCAGTATTTGCACAACAAATTTTCAACAAACCCACTTACAAGTAGTTGTAATTCCCACAGTACTGATGCCAGTGTATTTAGTGATGATAAAGCCCAATGATTCATAAACAAATGTGCTACTAGGTGTCTTAATTGCTGCCCTTTAACGAAGACTAAGAGAAGCCTTTTGAATCAGCTCTGTAAATTCACCAGTATCCAAATCAGTCTGCTGCACAATTCCAAAAAAATGCACCCCTCTGCTCATGGAATAAAGCTCCTTACTCCATCATCGAATGTCCCTCATACCGACTTTTTTTTGCTCAGTAAAGGTCACCTGAAAAAAAAATTAAAACTTCATCACAAAAGCATTGCGTTTGGTCACTAAAAGGAAGATAGGAACTAGATGATCTTAAGGTCACAGAACCATAGAATAGTTAGGGCTGGAAAGGACCTTAAGATCATCTAGTTCCAACCACCCTGCCATGGGCAGGGAACACCTCACACTAAACCATGCCACCCAAGGCTATGTCCTACCCAGCCTTGAACGCCGCCAGCGATGGAGCATTCACAGCTTCCCTGGGCAACACATTCCAGTGCCTCACCACCACAACAGTAAAGAATTTCTTCCTTATATCCAATCTAAACTTCTGCTCTTTAAGTTTGAACCCATTACCCCTTGTCCTATCACTACAGTCCCTAATGAAGATGTCCCTCACCAGCATCACTATAGGCCCCCTTCAGATACTGGAAGGCTGCTATGAGGTCTCCATGCAGCCTTCTCTTCTCCAGGCTCGAACAGCCCCAACTTTCTCAGCCTGTCTTCATACGGGAGGTGCTCCAGTTCCTTGATCATCCTCGTGGTCCCTCCTTTGGACTTGTTCCAACAGTTCCATGTCCTTTCTATCCATGTCCTTTCCAACCCTAACTATTCTATGATTCTATATTAAATATACTTTGCTAAAAGGGAAATGACTTTCCTTTTCTTTCTTTACACAGTTCATTTTTTTTAAAGAGTGTCAGCTAATGCATTGTGTATTTGTGTGCGAAGCAGGACAGTAGCAGAAAAAAAAAATCTAGTTGTATTTATATTAAAACATAAAATGCATTGCAAAAGACATTGATAACTTCAGGATAAATAAATCCTACCACGACACGGTCTAAGCAATTCCTTCTTAGGGGGACTATTTTAATTGTTAAGTTGTTCTTAACCTGCATTTGGTACAAAAAATCAGTATTACACATCAGACTGTCACTCTGATAGTCTCACTGTTGACCTGAAATCATGCACTCCAGTCCAAATCTAGGATACAAAAATCAAATCTTTCTAAAGGCTGCAGAATGCATAAGATCCAAAAATATAGAGCGACTTGCAGCTCAAATCACTCACATCCCATGGGTATGCTCAGAAAGTCATAAAATTTCTGTATCTTCGCAGGGGGGAATCACAGCATACCCTGATAGCAATAACCAGATAATTAAAACCAAAACATACATCCTTATGTAGGCACAGCACAAGTATTGCCCTGAAGACTGTACAACTGCTTGTGGGTCTGCTTCTGTGTGCTAGAATAAATCCTCAGCACTAAGTCACCACAAGTGAGACTGCAACTGAAAGTGCAGCCAATGCCCAGAAAATACCAGTACAGCCCCATATTTTTCTGCCTTAAAAACTATGACCTCCACTCCCATGATATTTGGTAACAAACTGTAACTGCCTCTGAACAAGCCAGGATCCCAGTGCACTCAGTGTGTTGGGAGCACCAACTGGATCCAAATGCTCAAAGTGACGGTATACTCAGTATCTTTATAAAAAGCAGTTCTAAGCTAGTAGAAACTGAAGGAGTTACATCAATGCATATATAAATACACACATACATAACCTACAGACTAGCACTTCTGCTCAGGAAATGAGAAACTTAAGTTCTTCAGTCTGAAGATGTTCACTCCCTTACTTGCCACATCATAGGACAGTCCCTAGTTATGAGGCTTTAGAAGGAGCTAGGACAACTCTCCTTTTTGCTGAAGCCATGCCAACAAATAAAAAAGCTGCATGGAGCCAGAAAGAGAGCAAGAGGAAAAGCGTGACTCTGCACCGTAATAGGATATTCAACCAGAGAGAGTGCAATTATTTCCAGCCTCTGCTCCCAAGACTGTTAACGCATTGGAAGTTAAGTAGCTATTCAGTGACAATTTGACATAATCTTGGGATCAGGACTCAATCACAGCATAACCATGAGGGTACAATGCTGTTCCCTCTTGTCCTCTTTTTCTAGCTTTGCAAATCTTGTCATCTTTTCTATACAATGGCTTTTGCAAAAGCGAAAAATCTCAGCTCTGCACAGTCTGTAGCTTAGTAATTATTGTGCTGACCCCAGGAGTTAATAACATCTCAGACCATACTTGTGGGTGTTCCTGCTGACACTTTTTAAAATGTTAGCATGTCTAATCAACAATGGTTTGAGAAGGGAAGGGTGCAAGGCAACAGCTACTAGTGCCAGCAAAGGGCTATCCTTCTTGGCTCCCTGGGATATCAGATTCCTCGGCCAAGACTCCATGTTTGGCTGTTCACCTGCCACAATATGACTAGTACTTGCTTTACCTAATTTGAGCAAGTTTCCCTCACAGGGGGGAGGTTTTTTATTTCCCTTCTAGACAATGAAAGGAAGGGGACAACAGTTATCCTGTGGAGTACTGACTGCATTAGGTACTTTGTACCTGTGTACTGGGGGGAGTAGGCCAGGAGCCACCAATCACTGCTCAGGAACTGGCTGGGCATTAGTCAGTAGGTGGTGAGCAATTGTATTGTGCATCACTTGTGTTTATTGGGTTCCATTTCTCACTCTCTTTTCCATTTTATTATTATTGCTATATTTCATTTTATTTCAATTATTAAACTGTTCTTATCTCAGACTGTGCGCTTTACCTTTTTCTGATTCTCCTCTCCATCCCACCAGGACAAAGGGGGAATGAGCAAACAGCTACATGGTGCTTAGTTGCCTGCTGGGCTTAAACCATGACAACCTGCCAGTTCTTTTGTTTTGCCTGCCAATACCAGAAACCAGCCACTAGCTAAGACAGCATGGATGGGATTCACGTGGTTAAAAGTAGGTCTCATGTACAGAGCAGACCAAATGATCCAATCCACTTTTTCAAAACTGTAATCAAGGGAATAATTTATCTCTTACAGAAAAGATCTGTAGCATGTTAGATCAGTTGTCACCTAAAAATTACTACTTCACTCTCAACTATATGGAAGCCTTTGGACATCCAGCTCATAGATTGACATCCAAACTGCAGATACCTAAGTTTATGCCTGATGAACCACTCCCCCCACCCAAGTCTCTGAAATGGAGCTTTTCCCAACCTTCATCCTTTGGCCTCCCATATGCTGACAGGAATATACTGACCACAGTCCCACTCTGGGGCAAAGCAGAATACAAGCCAGTCCTCAGATTACACTGGGTTGTTTCCTAGTGCTTTGGGTAGGTTTCAAATTCAAGAAATATTGGATCAAACCTTATAAACTTAAATGTTTTCCTTCCTCACTCCCTACTCAACTCTCATTAATTGAAATAGTAAACTGAACTGACTCGTCACCAGAATAGTCCAAGTACTCATCACAAATTTGCAGCACAACCATAAACTGAAATTCATATATAGTATCCAAAGGGAAAAAAAAGAGCACAGTTCACCCATTAGATATAATGAAATATTTCAAAAGCCAAGTTTTTCAAAGGAAACTAAACACACAGACATCTACTTTGTTAGGTGCTCAAGATGTTTTTCAAGTTCAAATGTCAGATCCTACTTTGCTGATACCATCAATGTTCTGAAATAAGATTCTCTTCAGGGCAAATTTCTATTCAAAAAGAAGCATAATTGGATGGACTAGGCTAGGAATGGCTGTCATAGATAACATACATGGTAAAAGGTCCAAGAAAGCTGAAATAAATGCATAAGTTATTCCAAGACAAAATTAAAGCAGAAAAGATTAATTAAGAAACCTGACTAGAATGCCTCCAGAACTGAGGCACTGGACAGTTGATCATGAAATAAATGTTCTCCACAAAGTGAGCAGTTAACTAAGAACTAATTTAGACTGAGATAATTCGATCCTGGGTCCCTTTCTTGCTCAAATCCTTCTCCATTCAGGAGATTTTAATGAAAATCCTCCCCCCCTCCCTCTGTATTATGAAGTGCAGCTCTCCTAGTAATGGTAAGGCTATGATTCATACAATAGTTCCTGCCCTAGGAACTGGGTAATTTAGATATGAGGTGGTCAAATCTGATTAAGGCTATATTAAAATGTTAGCGATGGCTCAAACTCCATCATCAAGCTGTTTCCCTGCAGTAGCCCGCAGTTCAGAAACAGGCCAGAAACAGTGCAGAGCATGATTTGTCTGGTTCCCAAATTATACTCCAAATGTCCTTTAGTGCATTTGCAAAAACCTTTATTCCTGAACTACAGCCTGTGCTCCTATGCACTGATACAGCAAGTGACCTAAGCTGCTTCACTGCATTACAGGCCAGAGCAGACTGTTTGGTCATTTAACCAAACTATTCATGCCTCTCAGCCTTCAGCTCCATTCCTCTGTTCGTATCAGCTACCCAATCCTGCAGAAAAACTCAGTCAACCACAATTTTATTTTTTTTTTTTTTTTTAAAGACAATCTGGCTTATTTGAAGGCCAGCAACAAATAGTCTCTTCACCTACTTCCAGCATTTTCCTATCAGTTCATATTAAGGCTGCCTTTTTGCTTTGAAGAGGTCCTAGTGCTTGTATTTGCTGAACATTAAAATACTACCACACTGCAATCATTTAATCTCACAATATCCTTTGAGAAATTGAACAAATTGAGTTTCATGTACCTTAACATTTTCTCAAACTTAAAATCATTTCAGTTACTCTTTTCCATCTCATTTCCAATTTTTGACAATAATTTTAAACATTGGCGTGATAGTTTTATGCAACATTCTCATATTAAACTTACCATTAGACTTGATGAAAGTTAAATTAAAGCCAACCCCAAGCCCCCACGTTACTCTTTGGTCTCACATCATGACTTATACTAACATTTCTTGGTATGTGTCGTGGTTTAAGCCCCCCACCCACGCGGTTTTACTCACTCACTCACTCCCACTCTTTCTTCCCCCAGTCCTGGGGGTATGGGGAGGAGAATCAGAAGAATTCAACTCGCACAGGTTGAGATAAGAACAGTTTAGTAACTAAGGTATAACACAAATCATTACTGCTACCACCAATAATAATACAAGAGAAATACAAGGAAAGAGAACACAACTGCTCACCAAGCCTGACCCAGCCAGTGCACCCCCAGCAGCGAACCCCCCACTACCAAAACCTGATCATGCTGTGCACCCCCAGTCTATCACTACACCCACACCCTTCTGGCTCTCTGCCCTCCGTGTTCACATCCTGGGCATGACGTGCTGTGGTATGGAATAACCTCTTTGGTCAGTTTGGGTCAGGTGTCCTGTCTCTGCTTCCTCCCGGCTTCCCCTCCTCCCTGGCAGAGCATGAGGCTCAGAAAAGTCCTTGGTCAAAACCAAAACACTACCAAGCAGTAACTGAAAACACTGGTGTTATCAGCACTGCTCCCAGGCCCAAAATCAAAAACACAGCGCTGCACCAGCTACCAAGAAGGAGAAAAATGACTGCTGCTGCTGAACCCATGACAGTATGATACCAGAGTAAAAGCCTCTATCAAGTTGTTTTCCACCTACATCCATTACTCGGGACCTGCTTGGGAGACTCTCCTCCTATTTTGCACTGCATGTATTTCCCCCTTTCTAGAACCACATCTTTACATCTGGGTGTACAAAACTATTTGTGCTTGAAAATACAAAAGCACCCATGCCCTTATCAAAAAACCATTCTGCCCACTCCTTTTGTCATTTTCAATTATTTATTTTTAGGAAAGAAATTACCTATTTTTTCCCTAATAACTTGTAAAACTGAATAAAGCTGAACCCCGATTTAAAATCCAGTTCATTACTACTCTGACACTGGTCAACTCTGGCTGAGAAGAAGGCCAAATCAATCAAGCCATATTCCTACTTTCTTTGCTACCTCTGCTTCAAAATCGTTCAGCTTTATGACATTACGTAAAAAAATAGATGTACATATCTGTCAGTTGAGTGAACTCATACCATGGCTAGATCTTTTTCCGATAGTTATACCAGATTCATGCCCTTAAATATATTAAGAATTTATTATCCCATTCATAACAGTGACATTACAGATGGGGATTTTTTTTCCTTCACAAGAGACCTTGGAAGGCAAGACAGCACAGCGCGTGAGAGGATAATTACATTCTGCATAACTGGAAAAATATATTTAACTTCGGTAATATATTTAAATAATGTAATTAGTATTTTCATTTAAGCTAATTTAATTAACAATTTAAATATGTTAAGGGAGCAGAAATTAAGAAAACTCAACAAAATCTGTATAGAGCTGCATTCTGGTTTCAACAATTGTATACTCACATCAATGTATCTGGTACCCTGGATATCAGATTATTATTGTTTTGTTTATATTTTTCAAATCCCTGGAGTCCCTGGCTGTCTCTTTTTGTTCTCTATGTCCACTGTAAGTGGGCAAAGAAGCTCATTTCTCTTCTGCTTGGCTTTGCATCTACTACACAACTGGAGCTCCTCGCTACTGAAGCTATATAAATAGTGGAAACATGAAAGTGTGCAAGATCTGCAATATATGTTGATTATTCATTTACATAAACATATCATACCTGCAAATTAGGATGTTTACAATTACTTACTATTGAAATAAAAAAGACAAACAAAACAAACAAAAATAGTTTCTCAGTCCAGCTTTGTGTTCATTACAATCAGTCGAAATTACAAATCTAGTTAGCTTCATAATTTGCTTTCTGAGAACTTAAACTAATGCTTAACTTGAATGTAGGTCCCAATTCCATTGCAGCTGTTCAGCATGCTGCTTGGTTAAAGTATCTGCAATTACATTCTGTAGATTTGTTCTTAACTGCCAGTTCTATTATCAATAAACAGAACTAAGCTTTGACTCAGTGTCATCCCTGCACTCTAGACTTATGCATGAACCTGAGCTGTATATTTAGGAAGGGAAAAAAGCTACAGGATGGGAGCTTAATTCATTGAAAATAGAACAGTTTAAGAATTACTTCTTTTTTATATATGCATGCGTTAGATATATATACATATATGCGTGTATGTATATTGGGGGGAGGAGTTTGTTTCTAAAGCTTGCTAGATGTAATTATGATACTGTACAAGTGCACTTCTTTCTTTTGCCCAAAGCTCCCCTACCGCACACACACACACCCCCAAAAAAAAAACCACAAAAAAACAGAGAGAAAAAAAAAAAGAGAAAAAGTTGCTCTTTACTGACAGATTTTTGTTTAACTGACTAAATTATTACAGCTTTAATTCTAGAAAAGCACAAGTAATTCGAAAGAAGCCCCATGACTACCAGCATGTGAATACTTATAAAAATTTAACTCTTTTTTTTTGTCAGTGGTGTTTTATACCACTATGAAATGATTCAGCATCTACTGAAGGCAACAAGAGTTTGAGACATTGCACAGGTGGGCACCTCCCACACCTGGACTTTGAGTTTTTCATCATATCATTGTATTGGAGCTTAAAGACCTCTATCAATAAGACATCTGGTTTATGGCAACGTGATCTGATGAATCCTATCTAACCTTTAAGGGACAGAAACAATCACTCCCAAGGCATGTAAGAATCCCAACTGGAATAGAGTTGGTATGGGTAGCAGTGAGATCAGCAAAAGCCTGGACAAAGGCTGTATATATTTTCATTCCTAGTATGAGGCACTCTACAGAGTAGCTTGAACCCTTTCTAATAAGATGTCACAGAAGCTTCCTTAGGAATTCAAATGAAGCCATAAAATCCAGTTTAAAAATATATATTTACCTATTCCAACACTATTAAAATTTCACTTGAAAACTGCCAAAGTTTCAGGTCCATTTTGTTGCCCAGACTCTGGGCAAGCTGAACCAGTACCGATTCTGAACTAGAATTTGCACTTTACAAGCCTAAAAATGGCAAGATAAAAGTATTTGGCTAAGTACCTACATACCTCCTACACAGCACACCTTACAGTGAGTCAACCACACCAAAATGGTTATGTAATTTAATTATATCATCCGATAATCTCTTTAAAAATCAGGATGAATTTTTAGAGATTGGAAGCCCCACAGAGCTTTAAAGCAGCGCCAAAAGTCCAACAGTCATCACATAGACAGCACGCACTGATTTGAATTCTTCTAGGACTTATGAAGTGAAGAATTTTTTAAAAAAATTCTGGTACGTTCCATTTCGCATACGTAGCTCCAAATCTTAAAATAATCCTATGTCATGGTTTAAGCCCCTCAATAACTCACACAGTCGCTCTCTCACTCACTCACCCACTCTCCCCCCTTTCTTCCCCCAGCCCCAGGGGGATGGGGAGGAGAATCAAAAGAATGCAGCTTCCACAGGTTGAGATAAGAACAGTTTAGTAACTAAGGTATAACACAAATCACTACTGCTACCAACAGTAATAATACAAGAGAAATACAAGGAAAGAGAATACAATTGCTTACCAAGCCTGACCTGGCCAGTGCACCCCCAGCAGCGAACCCCCACAGTGCATCCCACACCCTTCCAAGTCTCTACTCTCCATTTTTTACATCCTGGACATGACGTGCTGTGGTATGGAATAACCTCTTTGGTCAGTTTGGGTCAGGTGTCCTGTCTCTGCTTCCTCCCAGCTTCCCCTCCTCCCTGGCAGAGCATAAGGCTCAGAAAGTCCTTGGTCAGACCAAAACATTACCAAGCAGTAATCGAAACATCGGTGTTATCAGCGCTGTTCCCAGGCCCAAAATCAAAAACACAGTGCTGCACCAGCTACCAGGAAGGAGAAAAATGACTGCTGCTGCTGAACCCATGACATCCTAAAAACAAAACAAACAAAAAACCCAAAAACAATACCCCAAAGATCTATTTCTAGCAAACATTCAATATCCACATTGTCTTCAAATCAAGTTTAACCAAATAACCTTCTTTATAGACAAAAAAGCTTAACTCTTGCCTAACAGAGCTTATTTTTATGCATGTTTTGTTTCAATTTATAAAATCAGTTTTAGAAAAATGCACCTTTTATTGGAAATAGTTAGATTTCTTTTTCCGGAATACAGCCATTTATGTTATAATTAAATGGAAATAATGTTATAATTAAAAGGAAACGCTTACTTTGTGAAGAATTCAATCCAGTTAACACACATAATTCTTACAGGTAGGGATGAAGTCTTCAATATGTTCCCAACTGAAACTATGTCTCAGGTTGCCAACTCAAACCTTCTAAATAAATTATGTTAAAGACTGGATTTATTGCTCAAGCCTCGTTTAACTATAACCTCTGAAAATAACTAACTGAATTAATTTGCCTTTGACCCTCTATTCAGTCATACTATTTAGTTTCTGAACTACCACATTTCAAAAACCACATTTCCCCAGCAACACATGAACCACAATGCAGATGACAAGTTCATTAAACTCCCATTTCATAACAGGTTGCAGAATCATAGGAGTAGATGCTATAACACAGGCGACTCCCACAGTGAGGGCCAGACAAATTAGATGCCCACAGTGTGTGGAAAAATAATTCTAGTTCTGGAACTGAGCTAACAAGGAAGCTGCTTTGCATCACAGTAAGCCAAAACTGCTGCCAGCAAACACAGTAGTTTCCTCTCCCCGAAAGAGTCTGCTATGGATGCCTGTTTCCCTCCCACACATAATTCTGCAGGCATGTTAGCCATCAGCAAGATTCATGGAAACCCAAGCAGATCTGAAGCAAGGGCTCCAAAACCAGAGAAACCCCCAGATCTGGCACAAGGAAAGCAGTGGGTGCTTGTGGCTGGGGAGGAAGAGAGAGAAAATCACCCCAATGATGATCTGGTTGGCTTAACCATGGTGAACTGCACCTTAAAATTCACCTCTGAGGGGACCTATTCAGGTTAAGCACAACACTGGGACACTATGGAGCTGCACGCGTTCCAGTTTCAAGACCTGTATGGTCAACTTCATTCTACTATAGCACAAATTAAAAGGTTTCATGTGCTGCAGACATAACTTTGTGTATTTGCTTTGCAAAGGTGAATGGTAAATTTAAAGAAAAGACTGAAATTAGTGGATGTAACAAAGTATTCCCAGAATTCTGGCAAAGTGCTTCATCTGAGTATAGGTTGAAATTTCTTTTTACAAATGACTTTTCTTCCTCACACACACACACTGTGTCTTATTTCTTCAGGTCAATTTTTGAGCCACTTATAAAATAAAATGGACAGGGAATTAATCATTTGCATGTTCCTGTAGAAATCATTACTCTAAATTTCCTGTTAAGAAAAAAAGAATTAACATCTATATTTGTCATAAAAGCAGCTGTATCCTAGGCACAATTCATTACTTTATTTTAAATAAAGATAAATGGATTCAGATGGATTGATCCAAGATATTTTTTTCAGTTATTCACCAGACTTCATAAAGGTATGTTATTCACCAGACTTCATAAAGGCATGTTATTCATGCTAACAGTGCAATCCTCCTCCTCATTTCTGCTCTACAGTTTTATTCAAATGCAGTACAAAAATCCCATGCCACATCAACTTCCAACACCATACACTATTTTTCATCAAAAATTTACAACAGGGCATGCTTTTGAAGTTGTTTTTGCTTCACACTATGAGCCAGTCTATGAACCTTGGAGAAGGGTTTAGCAATCATTAGTACTATACATGAGAAGAAAAACAGCATCAGATCACTGCAGAAAAGGACTAATTTCTTGCAAATACTACTGCAGATTTGGTCCAAATCAGACCAGCCATTATACCAAAGAGATTCAAGTTTCAGAAAGAAAGCTACATCACTAGGTGACTACAAGGAAATCCAACTAAAAATAAAGCATTTAATGTACATAAATCTATGTTCATCTGTCAGAGTCTGTGACACATCCAACAGATCCTGTTATGTTTTGAGGCATACAGATCCACTTTGTTTCATTATGTGACATCACATGGAAGACTTTTCCATAGAAATCCTTCAAACTACATCAGTGGCATTAAACAATAAAACTCCACAACATAACACACGAAAGGCATGCGTTTTCACTGCCACTTTATAACTTTTTTACTGTGAATCAGTAACAGCTACAAATGACACTAATATTTACATCTCCCATTTTAGACACACTGTGCAGCTGTGACAATTGTCTTTCCACCGGTGTTTTCAGCAGCAGTCTAAGGAATTTGGAGATTTGCACCTATCCTCTCCAGTAAACAGAAACCACACATTTTGGTAATTAACTGATTTCTAGTACTCAGAGGTACAGACATTTATGAAGCAGGTCAGAAACATGGAAGATGGAATCACCACCTGTGAGGCATTTACATTTAGTTCAAAAGCGTTCTGATAAAAGACCAAGCATCGCAAATTAAAGCATTTACTATATAGATGGCAATGAGTGCTACAGCTTTTCAAAGCATCTCACAGAAGCAAAACACTGGGCTTAAAAATTCTACATGAAAGTCAAGCACCCAAAAAGGAATAAAACTGATATAGCTTACACTCATTAAAACAATCTTTTGTACCTATAAGTTATGACCCAGTATTTTCTCCCTATAGAACTCTTTCCCCATTCATAGTATAGTTGGTTCATCACTAAAGTGATGATCACTATACTCATCAAAAAGTATTATTTCCTTGTGGTTTTCCACTGCAGCATCTAAGATAAAGAGCAAGATACAGCCATAAATGAGCATGCATAAGCAGGGGTTACAATTTCCATAACCTTAGCAGCAAATATTCTCCCACAGTTCTACATGTGATTTGAGTTGGGTCTCAAAGGTTTATGACACATTCTTTATTTCTGCTGATTTATGTCATAACTTGGTATAACATTCTGCTGACACACACCTGAACAATTTATAAACAGGTGCTCCACAAAACTGACCCATTACACACTTGTGCTAACATTGATTACTCATTTCTATATTACATTTGTGCTCTCCTAGCAATTTACTGCTAGTCACAAAACCACGTTTTGATCTCTAGCACTGCACACTGCTAGCAAAAAGCACCAACCTGAATCCTCACCTCAAAATCTGAATACCCAGTTACTGCATCAAGATGGACAAAGCTTCCCGACTGATCAGCACACCCCCTTGCTTTCCCAAATCCAACTATATGCAGACAAAAACAAAAATAGTGGTAAAAAAGGGCAAGCCCCAAACGACCTGTAACCCTCCCACATCCACTGAACCTTTTGCACTTGTGACTAACTGATAGGGCGGTAATTAACAGACTCTTCACACTATTATATACCAGTCACAGCTCACTGTCAGGTTTTCCAACTCTTTAGGCAAGGAGGCTTCTTGCCTGTAAGCCAGTGACTTCAGCAAGATTTGTGGTTCCTGAGGAAAGGTGCTATACAGTCATGATGCCTGGGCTGCTCTCTAGCCAGCTTATCCAGAATGGTAACAGTGAGCTCATCATGCCCAGGACTTTCAGCCTAAAGTTTCCTTTACAGTCTCATAGCCTTTCCCTGGCATAAGTACAAACTGTTTTCCATGCCATCTGCTCATCTATATAAGCAGGGTCAGCACAATGTTACAGCAAAGTAACTTACACATAATCATGCTGATTCAAATAAATAACAGATCAGTACTAAGAAGAAACTACAAATTTCCTAAAGTGTACAAGCATTACTGAGGGGCTTCCCTCACTGTACTGCATGTACGATTGCCAGCTACATAATATAATAAAAGGATTTAACAGTGACCATTTGCTCCAGCTACCCCTGAAGCTTAGCACTTAAGGCTAGCTACACTGTCATTATGCTGTAGCAATTCTAGCTTTAAGGACTCAGCTCCACAGCCTTCTAAGAAATTAAAATAAATAAATAAAAATAAATTGAGACATTGTTAGTCTTCTCTCAAATAACTGAGCCAAAATGCTGTATTAGTTATGGGGAGAGGGGGCTGGTTTGTTGTGTTTTTAAATTCAAGTTTCAAAAATCCCCTTTCCTTGCGAAATTTCAGGATTTACCCCAATGGCCCAGCCTATGGATTCTGCTTTCCAATTGGCTCTCCTGTCATCACATTTCAGTGACATTCACAGGGCATATTTGGATCCATAGCTGTGGCTTCTGTATGATCCACTCTTGCAATTGCTTGCAAGGGTTGCCTGTCTTAGCAGGGTACAAGAGGGAGAGCTTGATTAGGAGTCAGGAGACAGAGCTGCATTAATGAAGGAAAATAAAAGGTCAAAACTCAAGGAGGGACTAATGAAAGGGAACAGGATGAAAAAACCATTCTGGGGAGAACAGACAGTTTGCTATTTTAAATTTCTTAGAAATTTAATAATTTTCCCTCAAAATCAAACATTTGGGGTTCCCCCCCCCAATATAACAGTACTACTACACAGCAAATGTCATCCTCTTATAGTAAAAAATACAAAATAGCAGCACACTAATTGCATAGGGCTAACCATTGTGTTTTGCTGAAACATTTCATTTCTCCTCTACAACTACCCAGGAAAATATTATCAACTATAAACCAATGAATAATTGAAAAATACAATCTTTTAATTATGGATAAAATGGAATTAACACTTTTAGGTTTTCTCTACTTTTATCAGCAACTATTTCCCATATAAAATTGCAAATAAAGCATAACATTTTGATCATATAAGGTTGTATTCTGCCTATTCCTGACCAAGGATAAGCAGCTGCTTAAAATGCAGTTTGTTTATACTTATAAAACATTAAAAACAGAAGTGCTGACAGATCCTTAACAACAGCAGTCCCCCTAAAAACCTCTAATAGAAACTCAACTTGTTAATAAGAATGTCATCTAACAAGCAGGTCAGAGAACTGCAAAGCAAACAGGGTAGTTCTGCTGCTGCAACTACTCCCCAGACAATACTTCCATCACATACAAGATAAACACATGTAAGTACAGTGGTTATTATAAAACAAATCATTTTAGCTGTATATTCCTAGATAGTGAGTACTGCTATAATTTCTCCTTTGAAAATAGACTAGTTTGTTAAAGCTGTACTCTTAAACATGACCACTGCATACCCCTGCGCTGTCTGAAAATGGAGTTTTTCTTATATTGCATCTGTGATTATTACAGCAAAATAAACCTGCATACATATGGCAGAAGGGAAGCAGGATCAGAACTGTCCCCCGAAACTACCAGTACTTAGAGTTACGGTCCAAATTATGCTCCCAAAGCACATTCAGCAAATGGGTTTAGTTTTGGAGGTTTCCAGTTTCAAAGGGTTTTTTTGGTTTAAAATAAAAAAAAAAAAAAAAAAAAAAAAAGGAAAGAAAAAGAAATCTTACAAATACCACTTCTGCTCTGTTCTTAACTGAAAGTGCCACATCACCAGCCCAACAGGAATCCCCTGTGGCTGAGATGCTCCCTACCAGCAGCACAGCCTCACGCGCAGCCTGGAGGAACCTCACTAGCCAAATTCACACCTCCAGCCACAGGACCCCCAATACAAATTCTGGTTCACCCTTCAATTGGACAACCATACCCACTGATGGGCTGAGTCTGGCCCTCTTACTGGGTCAGAAGGAGAGAAGGACCTTTCATAGAGCAAAAATACTGATTGTGTTTCTGCTTACTGATTTTCCAGTCATCTGGGAATTGATCCTTAGCAGGGTATGGAGCTGTGTGAAGAACAGGATACACTCTTTAAGCTGGACTTAAATCCCAGTATCACCTTAGCTTTGTGATGACAGATTTTTGAGGATAGCATACAGGACATTACAATATGGCCCCTGGTAGACCACCTATTTGCACAAAGGCCATGCACAAACTATGTCTGGCCAAAATTAACATGCCTCTGGTCAAACAGAAGATGAAACCCAGTTTAATAATCCATTTTATTCCACACAATCCCATGCCAGCATCAGCCACAGACCCTCTGAGCCAGACTACCAAGCCACAACAAAACAAGCAAGTCCCATTTTCACATTAGCAATATTTCTGACTAAAGAAGGGAAAAGGCACAGGCTAAGGAGAACAGCCAGGCTGCCCGCTTTTGCTTTTTCTTGTGAAGACACCAGGGAGGATGGAGAAGGAGCATCTGGAAGCCGAAGAGAGAAGCCAAGAGTCTCAAATAAGGCTTAGGATTTGGAAGGGGCATCCAGGCCATAACAGCACAAACATGGCAGACTTGAGTTATATCTGTTGAGGCCATGCCCAAGACTATAATATCTTATTATTCAGGTAATAGTTTCTTCTAAGCATGCAAGTTTTCAAAACCCATAGAAACTGTATCACAAGTCTTGATAACACAAACATAATTTTAACTTTGATACAGTAGAACATCTCAATACTAATTTCCTTTCAGACTTTTTGCACATCACAGTTGACCATGTGTATGTTGCTTACAGGTACACACAAACATTCTTGTAAGGCAGTTGGCAATTATTTTTACTTTGTGGCATGCATTTCAACAAGTTACTTCTAAGACATTAGAAAACTTACAAACTTCTTCCTGACATAACAGTGGCCTAAGAGAACTGTAATACTATTAAACAACTGATATCAGTATCAGTCACAGCTGCCATTTGCAGCTGATGCTTGATCATTCTAAACAGCAAGGATTTGCAAAGTTGGAAGTGTTCACTTAAATACTACAAAACTTTGCTACCTTGAATTACTTTATTAAGTCTTGATATTTTTGTTCTTTCTTCTCTTTGGCATCTGCCAGCTCTGACAAATTCTCCGCTACTTCTACTGCTGATTACCAAAACCAGTCCCGAATGCATATCCACACCCCATTGTTATTACTCCTTGTTATTGTACACCAATTTCACTGACTCTTCATTCTCTGATGACTGATTTTAATGGGGAAAGGTACATCGCTGAATATATGGCAGATTAGCTAATATTTCTTCTTCTCAGACTCAGGCAGGAAATGCAAGAAAATTTCTTTGTATTTCTTTGTATTTCTTTTCTATCATGAATAATGCCACTAACATCTGACAATTCAATTATCTCTCAGGAACAAAAAGAGAACACACAACAAGTATTTGAAATCCAATACTAACCTGCACTTTCTAAGCCACATTTGTTATTCAAGCTCACCTCAGAGAATGCAAGTATTTTTAAGAAACTAAAAGTTGTTAGAATAGCAGATTCACCTCTGTAATGCTCTTGCTTGCCAATCTCACATTCTCTGCTACTGAAATAATGATGAACACACAAAGAAGGCTATTGGGAAATTCTGGAGTAGAACCTGGCATCTGGCTTTATGTATTCATTCAGAATTTCCTGTAATATTGATAGAGCTGCCTTTATGGCATCCATCCACAACACTACATACCACATTGGCATCATCTCCTGATGGATCACATTACTACTTAAGTAATGGTATTCTTTGCAGAACCACAGATTCTGTTGCTTCAGTTATGCTTCTCTTTGCAGTAGTTATAATCATGACCCTGACATTGCAGGGCTGTCTTATGCCTCTCAAGCTATCAGCTCTACACTGAGAGCACCCTTCATCATAACTTAGCAGCCTAGAAAAAGCATGGAGCAGAACAAGTAGTAATGGGCTTTAAAGATTAGCTAATTCATCCAGTTACTGTTAAACTGCTACTGGTTAGGGCAAGACAAAGATATCAGACTAAACTTGGATAACCAGACATAGTGATGAATAGACATCTCAACCTGCTACACCTGCCTACTGGATTTACTCAGCACTGGTGACAAATAGACTCTTGATCTCTCAGAAATATTAGGTGAGGGTTATTCAAATGCAAAAAAGCACATCAGCCCATCGCAGAATTTATGTTTTTCCAGTTTAACTGACTAGGGAAAACAAACAAGCAAAAAGACCCCAAAAACTGAACTCTCACAAACAAGAGCTGTGTCTTAAGTCTTTTCTGACACATTCTTCCATAAGCTCTCACTTTAGAGAAAAGATGTAATTTACTGTTTTTTCGTGTTTCACATTCCCTGAGACTAAGGCCTCAAAAGGTTATGGAAGATTCGGGAAAAGAAGCTTTCTTCTCATTACATGTTCCCATCTTGGATATGACCTTGCAGACCTCTGGCACTGAAGCTAACTCACTCTATTTTTAGCCCTTTCCTCACACAAGCACTTGATGCAAATGAGCACACAGTTACCCACGGAATAAAATTAGGGACTGACTCTATAAATTAATTTTCCCCAAGTGCTGCACTTTTCCCCCAATAAAGAAAAACACAAGTTTCCCACTTTAAAAGTAAATATCCTTTTAAAAAGATTAAAATAAATATTTGCTATAGCTTTAGACTATTCTAAATGATGTATTAATTCAAATATAAAATAAAAGTCAAAGCATGTCTACAAGAATATTAAAATGTTATTTGAATACATATAAGAATGCTCATTAAGGACTATTTTTTACTTTTTAGCGTTAGCAACCGATTTAGGAATGGAAATATGAGGGAATGTCAACGGAAACAATGCCCAAGTTTTCTCTGTAGGGGTCCAGTAGGCCAAACAATTTCTGCGCTTGTGACCCAGCTGGCTGCTACAGAAGGTCTGAGAACCGAGCCCAACAGAATTGGCTTTTTTATCCCAGCCTTGATGAAGCAAAAACCAAGGTTATTTACACTGGCTCCACCCCTCTCCACCATTATGCTTTCTCCATAGGTATCCTTTTCACAAAAGCACCCAAAATCTTGTCTTCTCCTCACCCAGCTCAGAGGCTCCTTTCATCTCCTGGGACACCTCTCAGCCATGGGGGCAAAAATGAATTCTACTTTTGGTGACACTCCAGGAAGGAAGGGTGAGGGTGTGAATGGGAAAGAGGAATGTGGGGAGCCAAGGGGTCCCCAGTCTTTGGGGTTCCTTCACTTCATCCTCCATCCTTTACATGCCTCCAGGCTCCCTTCACAGTCCAGAAAGCATCTCTCTTCCCCCATTCAGCATCATTTCAGTATCTCCCCTCAATTTGCAAAAAAAAAAAAAAAATCAGCTTCTTTTCCCTCAAGGAGCAAATGCTGCTCACACAGGGCATCCTATGCTATGACAAGGAGAAAAGGTGTCAGGTCACAGACAGACTTTGCTCCAATTTGGCAGGAACAGCATGGATGAATATGTTAAAATTACACTGAGCTGAGGAGCTATGTAGAACAGAGCTTATGGGGCCCAGCTGATAGAGCAGCAAACTGCTACTCTTGTTGATCCTGCATTCTTGGGTTCAGTCAGAAGTTGATTTGGATATTGTTAACAGCAAAATGACAGAACTATGAGCTGTTAAATCCCCATTCAGACTCTCTTTTACCTTCCATAGAAATGGCCAAAAATCAATACTCTTCATAGTTTCTTCTAGCACAACTGTGCAAGAGGTTTCCCAGATGCTGCTCACAGGGGCAGAGTTAGCCACTCAGTGCACAACCCTCACAGACCTCAGCAGAGCACGGATCCAGCCATGCAAACAGCACAGCTCACTGGCACAGGTAGTAAACAAGTAGACGTCAATCAAACTGTTCCCCCATAAAAATGTTGCCACTTGAACTGCAGTATGTCCCACGTTGATATTGTGGATAATATTGGTTGTAATCAAGTTGAAGTAGAATTAACAACCCAAGCAAAAAATCTTTCATTCTCATTTCATTCAAGCCAAAGGACAACCCTGCTGCAGTGACATATGGCTTTGCTCCTCTGCAAATATGTTAGACTGACTACAAAATACCCTTGTCTAGCAAAGGATAAAGCTTTTTAAAAATCAGTGACCTGCATTAATTTGTATTTTCCACCAAGAAAACCTCATATCATCATAATCATCTTTCTATACAAGAAATGATTTTTTTTTCACAATGTTTGCATCTTTTTTTTCCCCTTAGTGGAGCGGTTTTAGACTATGTCATTGATAACATGCTATTTTTTTCCAGCAAGAGAGTCAATTGGGGGCTCACAAACTACAAAGCAATTCCTGTATAGTTGAAACAGAGAACAATTGAGGGATTATGCACTGAGGATGGGACTAAGTTTTTCAGCACTTGGAAAACAAGAGGAAGTTCATAGTCAATTAATTACGTACAATTTTCAATCTCATGGGATTTGGCATTATCCCTGGTTTTGGGGTGTTTTTCCAATCCAAAAACCTTTCTCTGTACTGATATCCAAGTGAGCATCCCAAACTTCATGCAACAAGATTAAAACACCTCCTGAATGCACAGTTCCTCTCATGTTACTGCAAGATCACCAGCTGCCATGGGGAAGGCAGAGATTAGCACAGGTCACTGTTCTGGGAGGAAGAACTAACATTTCCAGCTCTGTGAGGCAGGCAGGGATCCAAAACCATGCTCCTCAATGTCGTGCAGGAGACCTATACAAATGGCTCTTTGTAAGCCTTCCTTCTGAGCATGGAACAGGTTTGTACTTTCATGCTGTTTGAAAGTGTTTCCCTGCTTGAAGATGCAGGTTCACATAATAAGAGCTGCAGCTCCATAAAATCATAACACCTGATGTACAAGCACCGGCTCATAAAAATAAAAGGAAAAAAAGAAAACTATGGCTTCTCCTCTTTTTCCATCTAATGCTATATTTATGAAGACAGCTGATTTCAGACCAAGAGAATTCTGTTTATTTACTGGTTTTAACAAAATGGCTTATGCCTGTGCCAACAACTTCTTAATAGTAAACAGGATGCAAACTGCATGACACACAAGAGCAGATTTTGTTTAGCAAATGCTTAATGTCATTGTCATGGTATCTAAAAAGGCAGCTTGTAATGGCACTGGAAATTTGAACTTGCTGCAGCTTAATTAATAAATGTCCATTTCCCGTTTATATCTAATGTAGAGACATTCAGATTAAAGAAGGGAAATATTTACTCATGTACATGAATGAAATGTCTGATGAAAACACTTAACCCTAGAATTCTGAGCTATCATTTCCTTTGGTCTATGACAAAGGAACGTAGTTATTTCTACCTATAACCAGCAAGAAACCATAAGCTGACCTGCATTTGTGGGTTACCTGTTTGAACAAAGTAGGAAGGAACCCTTACCTCAATTTCACAAGCTGTTGCAGCTCTGAGAAAGAATTAACCTAGTTTAAGCCCAGAGCCAGCAACTAAGCACCCCACAGCCACATGTTCACTCCCTGCTCAGCAGGATGGTTGGGAAAAAGGGTTGGGGAAGAAGAGGTGAGAGAACTGGAAAGGTAGAAGAGAGAAAACTTGTGAGTCAGGATAACAACAGTTTAATAATTTAAATTAAATAAAAATAATAAATTCTAATGAAAAAGAAAATAAAAGGGAGAAACAAAACCCAAGCAAGAAAAGTGAAGCAAACAAAAACAATTGCTCTCCACCAACCAACACCCAGTTAGTCCCTGGGCAGCAGCCACCCACCCACCAACCTTCCATTCAGCCTGCTCACTGGTGGGGTGAGGAGCAGAAAAGGCCTCAATGCTGCGTAAGCACTGCTCAGCAGTAATGAAAACATCCCTGTGTTAACAACAGCTTCCAATACAAATACAAACCACAGCCCTATCTCTTCTATGATGCAAAAATCTAACTACCCCAGCAAAACCCAGAACACTACGGCATCTCCAGAGCTTAGAGTTCAGTCAGTGTGAGCTGACCAAGAGATGCCTGTGGATAAAAAAAACAGTTGATTTTTTTCTACAGATTTTTGAGGTGGATAATCTTTTTGGTGCTGCAGCTGTCCTCCATTCTAAAATACGCTTTTAACCTCAGTTCTGGTCATAACTTACTTTTAGTTACCATGCCACAAAATACATTGAAACCTGTGAATCTTTTTTGGCATCATTTGTGAAGGGTAATATTTCATAAAATAATTTTACCCAATGACCCAGTTCCTTGGGGAAAATAAACAACATTTTGGTGGGCTAGTATAAATCTTTCTAGATAATTTGAAATAAAGCCAATCAAGAGATGTGACTTCGCACTGGCAATGCACTTAAATTTAGAGATGTGAAATGGGCACTAACTGGCTGACTACCTTTTCAGGGAACGTTGATTTATAATTTGTAGTGCAATGTTAAAAACTTTTATCAACCCTTTGCCACTTGGCATTCCAGCCTCCAGTGAAGCGGTACTGAAACAGGGATTCTGTTCTGCCCAAACTTCTTCCAGATGTTTCCACTTCTTTAATTATAACAGACTCAAGCATTTGTATTGGTGAGCTCTGACTGGAGGAGCAGAAAGACCACTCCTTGGGCTTCCAAAGCAAAGGCAGTGATCTCATTTTAAACAGCAACTGATCAACTAAAAGAAAAGGAAACCTTAGTATTAGACAAAATCTCAAACCTTTACAAAACACTGAGTGGAACTTTGGCATCTAAAGTTAATAAAAATTGAAGTGAATAGAAAAGAATTTGAAATATAGAGTAAGACTATTTTTTCTTAACTGTGCATCAGCATTATATCATCTTATGTTTTATTGAACATATTCATCCATTTTTTTCCAACCATTAGTCACAGAAATTTTTGAACTTAGTAAAAAAATAGGAGTTAAAGAGAAGAGAAACAGAAGAAGATCAGCTCACTTAGAAATCAAGTATTTTTAGAATACAATTATTCTCTAAACATATGTAAGCGAAATTATTAGGTACAAATTCAAGAGAAAACTTTTCTAATAGCTACTATCAGTGAAAGAACAGTTTGTTCCATTACATTACCTGGCATAAGCCATCAGCAAAATTACATTAAAATTAAGGCAGGCTGTCAGTAAAGTAGGTACTCTTAATTATTGTAGAAGTCTAGTACATCTTCACATCTCAAACTCAGAAATTAAGCATTGAAGGGTAATGAAACAACATCCTAGCATAAGCGATGGAATCAGAAGACTAGCAGGAGACTACTACAATTTGGAAAGGTTTGGAGGTGTTGAAGTCATGATAAACACAAGACTCGGTCAAATTCATTACTTGAAGCTACAAAATTAACTACAGTTAAAAAACAGTACACCACCACCCACCCCAAAAAGTACTGCACTTCCAAAGCAAAATTATTTGGTTTAATCGCAGAAAACCATGAGCCATTTAAACTGCACCCACTACGAGTGAGTATTGCAGGTTGTCTTCTTTAAGTGTCCAATAAACTACGAAGCTACCATCCAAAAGTGCAGCCATCTAATTGTCAATAAACCCTAATTCCCTTTTAACCTGAAATTTCTGAGGAATAGAGATACAGCAGCATGATGTAGAGTCAATAGACAGGACTACAGGACAAAGAAAAAAAAAATCTGAAGGTCTCATCAACTGTTCTCTCTACCCTCTATTCCCTATTTCCCTCACCAGCATAGTTTCTGGTTGGATAATACACTTATTTCTCATCTATTATAGAATTCACAAAAGAGAAAGAATCAATTACAGCTTAATAACAGATAGGGAAAACTCATAAAACACATTTTTGCCAGTTGAAAAAATTGCATAGCATACAGCTGTTCACAATCATACCTATTACTTCCAGGAAAAAAACTATGTTGGTATAGTCAAATCTCTGAAACAGAGTAAGAGAGGTAATGCAATTGAAAAGCTAAATAAAAGCTTAAAAGGGCTAAAATTAAATGGAATAAATACTCATCTTCAACCTTATCATATTGCAAATTTAACATTATTTTTAATGCAGCAAACATTTGTGTTAATTTTATTTTTTTGACAGATATCTTTCCTTGAAGAGTTTAGAGTCCAAACACTAAATGTTGTATTCCCTTACTCTCCCTTGACACCTACTGCTGTTACTAACCCTCTTAAGCCATGCTGATCCTACTTTAGGGCATGCTGACACAGCACTAAAGACAACCAAGTACTTCTTAACAGATGCAGAGCAGCAGCCAAAGCTATTAAAGGACAAAATTACACTAGTTTGGGACCATAAAATATATTTGCTCTGTCTACCTCGAGAGCAACTTTTGTTGTTGTTGCCATGGAGGTTGTAGGGCATAAAAGAAAACTCTGTTTAATTTAAAGCTTTCATAATGGCTTATAACAGAGAATGACTTTTCATTAACAGGTCTTCACCGGTTAATCAACAGCACTATGATTAGTTCACTTTCATTTTGTTCTTATTTATTAAATGAGGACAGAACCAAAAAAAAAGCCTCTTACTGTTCTTAATTACAGAGCATTTATTCTAAGCAATTATGATAAAGAGAAAGTATGTATTTTCTAGCTCTCTCTAGATGAATGTTCTAGCTTTGGACCCAATCCTGTCAAAATTAAGGTCTTCCAGTAATAGGCACACAACTTGAGATAAAACTTATACATTCTTTAATTTAAAATTAAGTAATTAAAAAAACCCACATCTGTTTAGTTCATCTGTTCAGAAGGAGCAGACACTGAAAGTTATTTTCATATATATTTGTCTTCCATGTGCATATGAATTTGCATCTCATACTTAGATTAGTATAAGGTAATTCCCTCCTCCTTAGCTTCCTACATGATGTCATGGATATTATTACGGAACATATTTTCACATACAAGTTATCTTCAGACAAAATAAGTCACTATGTCTTACAGAAACTGTAATCAAGAGTTTTGTTCTGCTGAGGCAGATACAGCTTCAGATGACTCAAGTCATGAGGTTTTGTTACTCAGTTTTCTCATATTTGAGAAGCAACTTAGCCAGGACCCCAACATTCCCTCCTCCTGCAAACCAGAAATAACTTGTTGCCTATTGTGTTCACTGTCTAAAGGCAGATTGAGAGTAAAAAAAACTATTGGTGCATGTCAAATACTATGAAGCCAGAGAGAAAAAGAAGTTCATTAAATGACTATTGTAATGCAACAGCACTCAACTGATGTGTGGTCTGGCCAGCAAACAAGGATTTTTGACAGAAATTTCAACAGAAAATAAACCAAACCAAAATAAAATCAGATAAAAATCCAAAGACCACAAGTATGGCATCTAAGCATGGAGGAACTCGTAACTGTAAAAAAAGCCCCCAACATCCAGAAGGTTGTTATGCAGGATATGTTTAAGAAATCTACAGCTTTGCCCCCCACATGCACAAAAAAATGCAGAGCAAAGAGTCATTCATTAATGGTCTTGTGAAACTGAATATTTTGGAAATACATAGCCTGCTTTACTATCCCATATTTTAAGCATATGTACTATTAGACAGTATTACTGCAGTTTTCAGAAGAAATATAGAAGCAGCATGATTATAAAAAAAGCATACCATTTTCTCAGGCAGGAAGTGTGTTCAAAGTTTTGTAGTCTATCCTCTTTTAAACACTGTCAATGCCTCTGTTAATCACCAAAATAATCTGACAATTAATGATAATAATCTGATTGTCTCAGTGCAGCAGTGATTAATTGGGTCAATATTCAGGGGGACTAAGGCAAATATCACAGTTTCACATCTAACAGGGATTAGGTGAAATCCAAAACGAGCAAGCAGATCCAAATTTATGCACTTCATTTGCAGAATTACACATTGTAAGTAACCAACAAGCAAAATTAAGATCTCTTTTTAACACCAGAAAAAAGATCTTATCTAATAATCCAAAATTGGAGTTGCCCAATAATAGCCATACAGCCATCACTGTCAACTCACAAGTTTCATGTGTCCTTGGTTTTGCCAATTTTTATTACTGTTTTTTGTTCATGGATACTGTTTATGCAGTCAGGAGGGGGGGATTTTTTGCTTGGTTGGTTGGTGGGGTTCGTAGAAGTGAAAAATTTAAAGGAAAAAACTCCACACAACTGCTTATTATTTTTTTTTCAAAAGCCACAGCCCAAACATCTTAATCATAAAGTAGACCATAACAATTCTGAATGCCCCTTGACACATGAAGGGGAGAAAGTAGGATGGATTTTCAGCAGAAGCACACTGCTGCTGTGTCACTCCAAACCAGGATTCATTTGCTTTCCACCTCATTGACAGAACATTATCCCTTGGTGCTCTCTTCTCTACAGACCACTCTGTCCTTTTCAGGCTCTTGTGTTCATGATTTATCAGGCACAAATTTTACTCATACTCCCTAATGCCTTTTCTCAAACAGGCTGTACTTTTCCATGATCTCCCAAATGTTACAATTACTTTCTTTTTTTTCTCTCCAGTGTAATAAAACCATGAAACAGGGCTATCTGCAAGTATGCCTAACAAATATGCCAACAGGTGCTACATAGCTTACACAAAGCCTGTTAGCAAAGGGGTTCACCACACACTAATAAGGTACACGATACAGACAATATCTCAAATACCCAAGTATATCTTCATAAGATTTAATATAGTTGTGTAACATGCATCTTTAAAGCTACCTTAAATTAAATGTATTCTGTCTGGTACAAAAAGCTGCAGACAAATACAAATTGTTCTTTTTTTTTTTTTCTTTAATAAACACATCTTGTAAAAGTCAAGATTTCATATCAAATAATCATTGGAGAAATACTGACTATTAAAACTTCAGTTCTACTTAATATCAGATATTAGATTTTGAGGCTCACTGACCTTATCACAAACACATAATTTGGGTAAAAGAGACATACTAGGTAATTAAATATACTCTCCAATATCTAGGCCCCCAAACACACCCAACCTACAGACACCAAAATTCCCCAGACGTACCCTGCTTAAACAATTCCACTTGCAGTGCCTGCTCTGGTTCTGTGAAACCCAGTGCTGATATTCAGAGCAAGAAAATACATTACTCACAAGTCACAACATTAAGACAGAAATTAAAGTTCCCATATGACAACACAGAAGCATTCTTGCCTAAGCTATAGGAAAACAGAGGTCTGACCACATGAAAAAAAATGCAACACTCAGCAGCTCCAAGACTTATTTACCTGTAGCACATGACACAAGGATATAAAGGATTACCCATGGCTGGTGGTAGATTTACAATTGTACATACTTACCTCTCACTTGGTGCTGAACATCAGGCTGTCAGTGAAGCCTGAGTGATGGTTTTGTGCCCTACAGGAGCTACAAGTTTAAATTCTCCACAAAAAATAACCACAATAAAGCTTTTAGCAACAGCTGGGATGGCGGATAGCCATAGTTGCATTATCATGTTAGGCATCTTTTTCTAATGAGAGAATTCTAACTTCACCTTTGATCACTACTTCAGTTTTAATGCCAGTCATGCTAGACACTTTTACCCCACTATCACACAAGTAGCTATTTTAACACCACGCTGAGGTAAACACAAGACACAAGTAGATAGTTTGGAAGATAGGGCTTCAGAGACTAAAATGAGTACCACATGATTTGTACAAGGTAAAGCTGATGAAGTCATCACTGCACCGGCATTTTTAACCTCATGGTAAAAATTAAAATGTTGGGTTTTCACAATGCTTTTACCTCACATAACTCAGAACTGTTCAGCATTTATGTTGACAATGCTTTTGCTAGAGATCACTGTGTATACCAAATAGCAAATCAGACTCCCCTAGTTTAGAAATGGAACTGGTGCAATTTATTTGTGGAGTGGAGCAGAGCTGGGAAACCCTCAAATTCCTCCACTAACAATCTTTTGCTGCCTTTCAGCATGTTATCACCATTCATAACAAGTTGTGTTGCAATGTCTCTTATGCTCATTAATCCTGAGGAGCTCTGACACTGTCATTAATATCATAGAATAGCTTTAGAGCTTCATAAGATAAGGGGAAGCAAAAGCTAACATGAGGGAGTACATATGCTAATGAGAAACCAGGGTCTTCGTGCCAAAAGAACTCTATATCATTTACTTGCTCCTACGACATGACTCACATAACCTAATATAGACCAAATGTGGGGAAAAAGTGAAAATTTGAATCTTTGTGCTTCTTTCCACAGAATTACTTCAAAAGACTGTGTATGAAGTTTTTAAATGTAAAATATTCCTAATAACCAAGGCACCATCCTCATAGCCATAGATTCCCAGGAATATTTAGGTGCTAGCTCACCCTTGATTTCAGTTGAATGAAGTATGTAAATAATTCTGAAGATGTGGGGTTTCGGAATACCATTATACAATGGTAGATTTCAAAGTTGCGCCAAATTCTGACATTCTTCTGACATAGTTATTCAAAGTATGCTTTAAAAAATTAAGTCTGATAAAGAAAAGAAAAAATCCCATGATCTCCTTGAACTGATATGGAAGCATCAACAAAAGTAAATCCTTGTATAGACGTAATTGGTCAGGTTTTTACTCCAAACATACCTGTATTCCCATTTACCTCATAATTCAGGTTCAAAGTGACAACATCAGGTTTACCTCATACGGTGGGATTAGAACTTCAGTTATCTGTGAAGAATTCCCACATCCTTGGAAAGCACAGAAATTCTCTGTACACACAAGAAAGCAACAGCAGTCAGAGGTACCACTTAGCATTACTCCTCAGAAGTCAGAATTTAGTTAAAACAAGCACTGATGCTCACTGAAAAGCTTCAGAAAGCTTAGGCATAGATTTATAGTGTCATTTGACAAAAACTTCAACAGCTTTTGTAAGAGCAGTGCCTCCCAGAAGCAGATGTAGCCACAGACATCTGTTAGCTAAACAATGCTGAGGTGCATCTCTCTCTGTAATTCCACCTTACCAGGCAATGATCTGGAAAACCTCAAAGCATAACACATTCAGTTCAAGAAACCATTTCAGGGATCCTGACTCCTCTCCCTTATCATTTGCAGCACATGTTTACCATTTACGGCTCATCACCACCACATGCAATCACTTACATTCCAAATGTTCAAGGAGCTCTGTAGCTGAGTAAGAAAGTACCTTAATATTCTGAACTACCTGGAAACATCCAAACTTGGAAAGGCTCATGACTTTGTACTGCAATGCCTGAACACCTTCAACACACCATGCTAACCTAAGTCCCTCCTAACAAGTGCAGCTTGCATACATAAACCAATATTGATTCAGCTGTGCACAGCTGTTTATACAGCCTTTCAGAAGCACAGCATTTTCAAACACTACTACAGACATTAGACCATGTCTTCCTAAGAGAAGTTTAGTGGTTGTCAGTGAGGCTTGACTTAATGACGCACACTGCATCAGCGACTGTATTTAATTAACTTTTTTGGTTGGCCTCACAGAGTGGTTTTCTACAATCTGATCTTGTCTGCATGAGCCCTGTTATGATTTCACTTGGGAAAGAGGCATACATCCACAACAACTTTCATAAATAAAACTGCTCTGACTTATAAAGACTGTTGATAAGGAGAAAAGATATCATGGTATCCATGCATGGATAAAACACAACACAAAGCTCTCTGAAGCAAATTATCTGGAAATTAAACCTAAGGGAAAGAATGCCACCTTTCTAAATAAGCAGCTCAAACAGTTTAATAATGGGAGGAATGAGGATAATAGCAGATGGCTATTTTGAAATGAATGCTTTTAGCTATGCCACAGTGTCTTTCCCAGTGGCACCAGCAGAATTCAACAGCATGATTTCAAGAGAAAGTATAAGAACTAGTCTTTGCTTTGTTGCTTGGAGAAGCCAGTTTGTTTCAAGCTTCCAACAAGCAAGCTGATGTTTTACATGAACTGCTTACTTATCACTTACAATGCAAAACAGAACATGACCTATGCCCACTTCATCTGACTCTACTAGATTTAATATATAAATACAGGAATGTTCAAGGATAAGTGAAGGATCGTTATCTCGGATATAGTCTAAAAAATTCGTTCTCAATGCTTTTTTGCTTTCCTTTTCTTACAAACACATTTGAGGTGTAACAGTCAAGAAAAAAAGAGACATATGGGCAAACTCAGTCGCTGAAACTTCTAACCCAGACAGCAAAACATTCATGAACTTGCATATACTATATCCCTCTTCACGTGCAGCTGTATCACTACACATTTCAAATCTGAATCCTTATATTATTCTTTTCCCTTCCATATATCTTGTTTAATTAAGATATTATTTGCCACCTTAGCATCTGTAGCAGTTTATCAGCACTTAAGTGGGAAGCCAGCATTTCCAAGCTTATAGCATGCCAGATTCTTTTCTATTAGTCTGAAGCTCATAAGCATATCCAGATTTCATACCATGCTTTTTAGCTGCAAGCTTTTAAGCATTTTAGATGGGTGAAAATATCAGTTCCTCCAACTGTAAAATAGAGGTAATTTTGTACCAGAATTTAAATAGAAGACATCTAAGCAACTTTACTCTGCAAAGTTCTAGCTTTGCAAAAGAAGAGTATAGGAAAAGTCACTCGGTCTTTTTGCCTGGCTTATCCTTATGCCATTAAAATAAGCATGAAACAATATGTTCCTTTTTAACCACTTGATGAGTCAAGTGCAGCTCAGGAAACTGATAAAAAGTTTATGGAAATAAATATTGCATGAATGCTGCTGGAGCTATTAAACAAACATAAGCGAAAACACATCACTGAAGCCAAGAGAGACCCGTTTATGAGGGAAAATGGCAGAAAAGCCAACACCCATTATTAAGGCAGGTTCTTTGCCCTGTGAAAATGGCATATGACCTAAACAGATACAAGCAGTGCAACTGATAGTTGTGCTGCTTATATTAGATATTACAACTGGATTACACTGCTTTTAACAATAAATATTTTAGCATCCTTTTATTCATGCAAAGGAATGCTTATTAAAATCTTTAAGTCACTTAATTCTTCAAAATAAATGAGAAGTAAAGAGTAGTGTTTTTATGTTATGAAACAGCTCAGTTACTGATGTTCTGGTTATCCATTCACAAGTCTCAGGCATGAGAAGTTCTTGAAGTTGATGACAGGATACAAGATAGCAACTACTGTGACTTACATCTTTAATAGACAAACCCAGTTTCATTTTTGAAAATGTAGTCAGTTCAGTTACCTTTGCTCAAGACCAAGACAAAGATCAAAGTTATCAGCCTTCCTGCAGGAATTAGACTCAGACCTGAAGATCACAGATGCTTCAAAGGTGCTACGCAAAAGGAGCTGCTGTATCTTACCCACTTTCACACTGTACTTCAGAAATGCATATTTGTGTGACAACAAAGGAGGCAAACTTTTCCATGACCTTGCAATACACAACATAAGCTCTGCCCCTGAACATAGCAATCTTCACAGACTTAAGTTCCTCAGCTTTCAATCCAGCAAAACATTTGCATTATAATATATCAGGATTTCTGAAAAACTTCAAAGATACAGTTGAACCAAAAGCAGTTTGGACAGCAAAAATGAGGACTGCTCAGAAGCAAGCGGCCCTCTTCTGGTATGTATAAAAAACAAAACCTGATAGTATTTTAGTACTTCAAAGAATGATCTTCCAAAAAATCTGATAGTTTTCGCAAGAATGGTTTATTTTACTTATATCAAAGCCAGCATTTAAAACCCACTCTAGAAAACATTTGACCAGTTAGATCATAGAAAAATGAGATACTTTGCAGCGACCTTAAACACACTAACAGAATACCTGCACATACTTTTTAATTAAGACCATTTATTAGGAAATATCATTGATCAACAGGCTTATTCATTAATGACCTTTCAGTTACAGTTACGTCAAAATAAGATTAGACCTACAGAAGAGATCCATTCTGAATTCAAAGATGCATTTCACATGCTAGTGAAAGTCACATTGAGATATTAGAAACCACATCTTCAATTAAGAAAGCACAGCAAGAAGCTATGAAGTAACCCTTATAGTAAAAAGTCTTCAGCAGAGTAATTTCTATCAGTTAAAGTATGACATTTCTTACTATCACCTGTTGCATAAATTCTCCATTATACACTGTCTGCCAGGTACAATGGTGGTCTATCATAACCCAGTTATATTATACTTGCATTTGGGAAAACTAAGAGTCAGGCTCTGAATACCATTGGCAGTCAGCAAAACGCACCACTTTAGAAAACTGCCAGTACCCGTCTTTGCTGTCTGCCATGGAAATTGCCAACGCGGAATTTTTGCATGTTATTGAAACAACTTCAAATGTCACTCACGCAGGACTTACCTTTGGAGATGTTAATAAATGCACTGCTTATAACCTTCTACCTATTTAAATTCCTCCCAACTCCTCAAAAATATTTCTGTTTTATTGCCCTCTCCTGCATGCATTTCTCTGACATTCAACAATAATGGAAATTTAGTCTCATTTCACCTTAAGTGTTTGATAAGATATTAATAATGTTCATCTATAAACAGACCCATATTATTGGCCTCTGTGTTTGATGGAAAACAAAACTACTTATGCCATAGATTCACAAAGAAAAATGTAATACCTAATTAAAAAAAAAAAAAACTTAATTATAGGTCTACATATTTTACAATATTGCTTCATATTTCATGCAACTGCTTCAAAAGATCTCCCTCTAAATATGGTCCATCCTTCATCAGGACTTAAATTATTTCATATAGCATGTTAACAATCTTCGATGATTATCTGATAAGTTCTTTCCTACTATTCCATTAGACTCATTCGTACATTTCTGTTGGCTTTTTCTGACTTACTGAAAGGAAATTGTGAAGGAGAGCAGACAAAAGCTGCTTCTGCATAGTTCAAGTAAGAACACAGAAAAAGGAAGCATAATCAAGAACAATGGCAGTCTTCCTTTGAGACCTTCTTTCTTATTATAATAAATAGCAACCTTTTGAAGAAAAGGAGACTGATAATTACTCAACATCATCCTCTAAAAACAGGAACAACCTGAAGAAAAAAAAACATTTATTTTCACCCTGCATTAAGACAAACGTTACCATATTTCAGTGTGTTTAATTAAATTACAATGTTTCTCATAAAAGAATATAGTGTCATTCAAGATTGGAAAAATATTCTCCCAATCTATTAGATTTCACATAATTGCCGAGCACAGTAGTCATACCAGGTATTGTCTCCCCTCCTCTCTTTCCTTCTCTTTCCTATATAGATTTGGCTTATTGAACTGACTACACACAACTGCACAGCAGAGGACAGCGTAGTCAGCAAACAAAACATTGAAGACTTACCATTTACACAGATTTCAAATGATTTGCAAAGGTCATCCTCAAACAAGCAGCCTGAAAACAAAGCAGAAAGGTGAAGATTAATACAGGTTTCAAACTGTGGATAGTTAGCGCAGACTGAACACCTCTCAGGCTATTAAATGATCAGCAACAGTCAGACATTCGGTTGGCTTCAGAAGTCTAAACTGGGCAATACAGGAAAGTCAAGAACATGGAAACAGATCTGGTTAGACACCACATCTTTCTATCTGGTTATGTCTAGAAATAACCTTTGATGCTCTTCTTTTCCCCTCATTCCTCTACTGAAGCTTCAGTTTGCTCTGCGCATGTCTTATTTAGTAATTTGAGGAACCTCATGTTCTCTAAATTTTGAATATATTATTTTAACACAGCACCGTAATGCCACAATATGCTACAAAACCATACACTAAGAAATCAGGAGTTTCCTAAAAATATTTCTACTGTGATAGATCAAGCCTAGGAATCAGATACAAATTGCTCAAATTAGGCTTGGATTTAGTAACTGCAACCATAGATCCTCAGGAGCACTAGCTCTTTGGAGAAAGACTTAAAAAATTGAGTCATTTATATGAACACTGTGATACCTCCACAGTCAGCTGATAAATCAGTAGAAGTCTGCGTAAAATATCCTACCGGTTCTTTCCATTTGAAGCAGGAAATTTGTTTCAAAATATGCTACTTTATGGGCCCCTGCCATATCAGCCCCATACCTCACCCTAGGACCTATATCCAGACAGGCAATCTGAGTTCATCTGCTTATACGCGTCTTTGCAGTGAAGTATTCTGTTCCACTCTTGCTGTCATCACCTAACTAGTAATGAGATACTAACATTACTGATGATATTTGTGAACACAACAGAGAAGTGGAAAAGACGTGCCTCTATTCTGGTCAATCTACACTGGGAAATTAGACAAGAACCACATACAGAAGCAGCAGGAAATACTGTGCTACTGTAAAAGGCATGGGCTCTGTTAACTCACCCAGTCATTTCTTTTACTTTGTTTTCTGACTAAGATGAAGAGCTAGGACTGGATAAAATCCAAGAAATGAGGCTATATTTTGAACACAAAACCTGCCCTAGAGAACACATTTTCACAATTAAGCTTGTAAACCTCTTTGGGGAAGTACCTTATGCTTACAAATGGACACAGGGACTTACAGAAATTAGGAGACCTTAAACAGTTTCACAATAAAAAACAGCTAGGAACTTCACTACATCTAAACACAACAGCGAATCCTCTCTCCTCAGCCATGCCAATCTCCACAGAAGCACAGAATACAAGCCCCTCTGGTCGGTTGAATGGGTTAAGCAGGCTGTTCTAACAGCAATGAAAAAAGTCCCCACACCAACAAAAAAAAATATCCAATTTAAAAAAAAAAAAAAAAAATCAAACAAACTGAAAAGCCCAAGACTCTCTGCCTATGAACTACCAGAGCCCTAATAATGCTAAAAGAAGAATTCAGGGAAAACCTGCATAGCCTTTCAGCAGGTATTAGCACACCATTACGCCTGAACTAATAGACTGTCTCTCAGCAGGATTTATTACCACAGCACTAGGTCTGAGCTAGGCAAACACATCTACATGAATTTGAGATGTACTGGAGCACCAGCAGAATCCCTTAAATCTTCCCAACACCTGCCTGCAAAGAATCCATATACATAACCTGAAGCAGATAATGAAAGCCTACAGTATGTACACCAGTAAAAGTGCTCTCTCATCCTTTTACCTGTGCACCAATAAGCTGTGGATATGCATTTGGTAGCTTTTGAAAGGAAAAGAGGAAATTTCAGACCAGGAAAGCTTCTGCCAGCAGAGCATGGTAGAACAGCATGTGTCTATACCACCCATAAACTGTGGTTCGTGACGCATTTTTGAGAGGCGTATAATTTTGCTCCAGACAAGACTACTGTAACAGCCATTTGACCTGAAACTGGCTGAAAATTCACTGAAGATATCCAATTGCAGCCTTGCTACTGACCCAGCAAAGCAGACACTTTAACTGTATGTTGACTCAAACAACACCAGACAAGAATGATGACAGGCAGGGACAAACACACATCTGCGCAGAGTATACAGCACAAGAGCTCTAATTAAAAGCATAGTCATGATCACTTGAAAAAAAGGAATGCTTGCAGGAAAAAAAGACTTCAAATGCCAACACAAACTAGGCAAATGAAAGGCACACTTCAAAACTGTTTTCAGAAATCTGATGTTGTCTCTTCCAACATAAAAGTTAATGGTTAGAAAAAATCCCAAATTACAGGGTAAAGGGCTCTGCCTTATTTTCCTGAGAGATCACAAGACTTAAAACCAGAAGCCTGAAATGCCCATAACCTGTGAAGGTCTGCAGAAAGTGTCCTGTTGATGGAGGGAAGACAGGTAGTTTTGCAGTGAATTTCCTGTCCTACAGTGGCTGCGCTGTAGATCCAAAAGGTGGTGGATGAGAAGCTTCAACCAGGAACATTTCTAGTGGAGTGGCACGTTAAAAGAGTGACTGTTTCACTCAGGCATTGCTGATTTTGAAACACCTGGGGAGCTGGAATCATAAGCACCTGCTGCCTGTGGGCACCTGCTAGAGGTAGGCCATTCTGTAATATACTGATATTCTCAGAAACAGAAAAATCCAGATATACAAGATGAACAAAATTAGCATGTTTAGGTACAAAGAAATAATCCACAAGGCTACCTCCATACAGCACTCCAATTTAAATGCATTCTGATTTTGCTTCATATATTTTATCACCTAATATATTTTCCATGAAAAAGCACAAAAGAAAAATTATTATCATATTTTAGTTTCTCTTTTCACATAGTTTGTTATTTGATGCTTGCTGCAGCAAGGCATCTGATGCAATTAACCTTGGAAACTTATGCCTTGGAGAGGAAATTAATAAAGCCAATGCATGGCAAATCATATCCATCTATAATTACGCCAAAATAGACAAGGACCTCCGAAACTTCTTGAAAAATATTTTGCTCCAAATTATTTATTGCTAGCACTGATTGTTATTCATATTTCACCCAATCAGTCAATATGCTAATTTAACTACTAATTTATCTTCTGTTATTTTCTGTGACATTAAGAAGTATCATATTTCATTTTAAATATCATCTAGCTACTAATAGTAGTGGTGGTAATAAGTCACCACTGAAGAGTGAAGTGGTATTGCCTCCAAAAAGTACTTCATTCTGCTCACACCTTATGTAATCAGAAGTCATTTCATTTTCTACTGATCTCCCTACCAGGGATCATCTCCCAAAACAAAAGCTGTTGATGCAATCCTTCCAAACCCCATAAAAAACAACCAAAATAACCCAAACCCCCAATCTTTCTTCATACAGCAGCCCTGAACTAACAAGGTGAAGTTGTATTTTTTTTCCTAATTCCTACCCTTCTACTCTCCAAGACAGTATTATTCTACCAGGAGAAAATAGCTGCCCCTTTTTATCACCACCCAGCACATGCATGCTACTACCCTTCCCACCCATGCCCTCTTTCTTCACTCACACAAGTAAACATCATGTTTGTCACCTGTTTATGGATTGCTGGCAAGTTCTGGATCTCCAGCCTCACCCTTTTCCACAGGTGCTCTCCACTTCCCTTCATCTAGCACACTGAATCATTCCTCATCTATCTCCCTTCTGGTATGCTGACTATGAGAGAGGTACAGAAAAGGAGGTAAAAGAGGGATAGAATTTGTTTCATTTTGATCCCTCTATTCAGATTTTTTCACTAGTGGATTGGAGTGGATTGGATTCAGATATGTTCTCTCTTTCTCCTCAGAATATCTGGAATATTCTTCATCGAGAAAGACATTTTATCAAAACATCAGAACCTGTGATGGTTTATCAACAACTGCCTGGAACAGTAGTTCAACTATGAGAGGAAAAGTAAATCAAGGTGGTCAAAAGTAATGTTAAAGTAGCACATAATACCAAAGGGGCTCTTTCTCCCAAGAAAGTGAGAAAAATCTATGACAGCACAATAAGTAATGAGCTTTGATCTTCTTCCTTTACTCCAGCTTTTATGCTTTTTGAATGTAATAGGTGCCTGATGCTTTTGTAATACTGCAAACTCTTCAGAGCAGATTATTTTTTAACTGTGTGCATGTACAAAGCCTAGTTCAAGAAAGCACTTATCCCTGGTGAGGAATCCAGGCCTTGCTATAATCCAAATTAACGGTTAAAAGGTGACAAAAGAAATCCCTGCAGTGGTAAACTCAAGACTGTGCAATCTCTTACATGAGAAGTTTCCAAAGTAAAGTAAGTTAAGATTTCCCATGTTACCATCTGGTGCTAACACTTCCTCATCTCAGAATTACTCCTTCTTTCCATCATTTTTCATACATATGGATTTTGTATATTGAAACATGACCCGAGCCAGAATATTTCACTGTGGAATAGAGTTTTCATTCAAAAAGTGAAAGCGCCAGTACTAATCTCATAGACAAGATTTGCCCCTGAAGCTTCAGTGACACTACATATTAGTGCTTCAATTGCATTCTTTATACCACCCCCTCTCCAACATGTGCAGACTGATGCATTAATAGGTAAAATAGTACAAAAATGCTGTGATGTATGATTCTATTTCTCCCTATGCAAAGGCTATACTTTGTCCTTTCTGCATTTTGGCGAAAAAAAATGATTACATCTCTTCTTTTGCATGCAATTAGTTTCGAGCCTGTAGACCACTAAAGAAAAGAATTGCTTTGTGGTGAAAATACTGTTAATTCCTCTGATTATTAATGCCATGATTGCAGTGATGTACAGCTTTTCTACTGGGGAACACTGAGGAAAGGTCACTACTAGGAATAATTGAAGATATGAACAGTAATAATAGTTCATGAGGCAAAGAGGCAGGGAAAGGCCATCACTGGAAAAGATCCAGAACAGCATTTGCATTTGCCCAGAGCTCAGAAAGTATATGGCCCATACACACGACACGTGCTTTGCTGTGCCTTTTTGTACTTTTTTATAGTAAATATTAAAAGAACTTGTATTGTCTCCCCTGAAAAATTACTGTTCTCTCAATACTATGTTTTATAACTCCCTTTTTTTAGCAGGGACCACCACCACCTAGCTCACACAGCAAATTGGTAGCACAGCTATATTCTGGTAAACAAGTAGCTCCACTAATACTTTATTACATTGAACAGTAATACCTCTCTATTTAAATAAAAATAAAAAAATCAGATAAACCCATTATTGGAGAACAAATAGAAGATCACTTAAAAACTAACATTACAATTATTACTTCTTAAGATCAAGACCAAAATCTTTTATCCATACCCATTAACTGTAGCAGGAAGGGTCAAACACAATTTTGCTCAAGACCAATCTTTGCCATGTCAGTAGCCCATACTGGGACAAAATAAGCATCTCTGCAATAGAAAATGCATGATCTGTTCCTTCAAAATTAGAAAATGTTAATCAAAGTGCTTACAAGCTGTATAAAAATTTTCATAAAGATCCAGACCAAGCCTTCAATAACTGCAATTCAATACCACCTTCTGGTCACCAGTTGCTAAAATTAATTTCCTTACTGGTCAATAAACTGAAATCACCCAACAACCACTGAAATCACAACTGTGACTAAGCAAAACTTTTTTGCTCTTGGCACTTGAATTTGAGGGCTAAACACTATGGCAGGGGGGTTGGAACTAGATGATCTTAAGGTCCTTTCCAACCCTAACTATTCTCTGATTCTATGACTCTGAGTAATTCCACTTTGCTGTTTACATCTACAAGCAGCCTGATTTTTTACCTGCTATTGCCTGTATGATATCCTTCCTCACAAAATCTGTGGGCGGAAAAACCTTCTAGTATTATTCACAGCCATAAGATATTAAAAAGGTAACACTGAGGCTTACATACAGCAGATTATGACGTTGCCAGCAAAGCCTTCCTTGGTATTATTGCACATTGGCCAGTAAGTACTGTAGCTCAGCAGCTTCTGTCATATTTATTCTGTGAAAGAACTACTGTCATCATTATATCTATGAACTTCATTTTACCCATCAGTAACTGTCAGTTTGTTCTTCTATACTTGTTTTACAAAACTGCAGAATGGAGTGAATTCTAAGTCCTAATTATAACATAATTCTAGCCTTTTTCCACAGTCAAGGTTAAGAAAAACTGAGTCAAAGAAGTAATGAGCCATTAGCTAGAGAAAATAGGAACTACGTCGGGTGGTTACATGCTTTGGAAGATAGTTCTTTCAGATAAAATATTCCAAAACACTTACATGGTAAAGAAGCTCAGGTCCCATCATTGGGCGCTAATCAGTCTCCAAGAGCCACATTCAGTGACAGGATTTTTCAAAAACAGTTCTTCAGATTTGTGCCTCATGTTTTGGGAAAACTCCCATTATTCACATAATCAAGGGAAGGAGAAGAGATATGTTTATCATTTTCCTTTAACAAGCACCAAAATTTTCTTTTCATTCCTTGTTAGAAATTCTTAATAAGTATCTCCTTGGTACTTAACATAAGCGGAATTCACAGCAATTCTCACCCAGTTATATTCCCTCTAAAAGTAAGTAATTACCCCATATTTAGGGGTAATGCACCTCTCCCAACACTGTCTTGAGCAGATGTCAGAGGAAGAAACTATATTTTGTGAAGGACCTCTTTGTAATAATTGGCTTTTCGGCTCTCTCTTATTTAGAAAACAGTACAGCATCTTTTAAATGATGATGCTGCAGCATGTGCAGTACCTGTCACGCATGATTCCTTCTTTTTCCCTTCCTCACTTGTCTTAGAAAATCACTCTCCTTTTTGTTCCATCTCTATTTCATTGTTAATTTGAGCTGTGTAAATTATCATGTGGACTTGGCAAAAACAACTTGGGAAGGAAGAAAAGAATCACGTCATTCAGTGGAGTCTGAAGTGCAAGGGGATAGTCCACCGTCCTTTACTGCAGGAAAGTAATTTTATCTGGACAGCAGCACACATGGGTTCGGGAGCTACACATAACAGATGAGCTTCAAATAGGGAGACAGGTTCCAATGAGTCCTCCCCATCTGTCTATTTCTGTGTATCCGTATTGAGGCCTGCTAGATACCGAAAAGACTTTAGATTGCTACTATAGCTATTATTGGGAGTGTGCTTGGAAATTCATCTTCATACCTTCATCATATAATTTTGAATCACATTGTTTGTTTAGAGTGCAAAAAACACCTGAATTCATCTCATGAAAGAGACACTAGGTTATACATTTGGTAATTTCTTTAATAAAGAGTTTAAACAGTCCAGAGTAATCCACATTAATTATTCATGTGTAGAAGAAAAACAATGAAAGGCAATGCAGAAAGTCATAATCTCCTACAGTTCTTGAGGGAAAAAGAATAATATTAGGTAAAATTCAATGGACAGTGGCACCAAGATTTATCTATATAATTTGCCCTAGGAATTTAAATTGCAAATGCAGCTGCAGCATTCTCTAGTGATGGGACAGAGTTATGAGAAATAGTTCATACAAAGATACTGGTAGCACATCAAATTAACGATACATAGTGAAGATGCCTAAAACTTTTCCCTTGCCAAAGAAAAATGACAGAATCTTAGAAATGTTTACGTATTTGGATTTCTTTTTTAAAGCTACCAAGAACACAGATGCTCCAATCAATACAAATTATCTCTTGACATATAATCAATGTGCAGCACCTTGTGGCTTTGTTCAAGTCCTGTTGAGCTTGTAGTTTGTGTAACCACACACATGGACATTGCAACAAGAGGCAGACATATGACAATACCTTGTTCTGTTGATAAAGAATTAAATATACCCTGTATTGATTCAAAACTTATTCCAGACAGTAGTTTTAATTCATTATAGAGAAAGATGATCCGCTTCTACTTAATTCTGTGAATTAACACTGATTTCAAAGAAAATCTGGAACTGAGAGTGAATGGTCCTGATTTTGACCAGTAATTGTGCTCTAATTACTCCTGACGCACCCTGATGTATCTGAGGTTGGTGTCAGAGCCAGCTGTTCCAGAATACATTATGCTGTTGTCCCTGTGACGTAGCTCTGCCTACCCTGTGATACCAGTGAGATGTTTTTTTGTCCCCTAACTAGCTGTTGAGAGGCAGCCACCACAGTGATACATATCAGAGAATGAGTTAAGAAAAAGAATAATAATTAAAACAATTTGGGGGAAAAGCCAAGAAAATTAGATATAATTCTGAAACATTACAAATATGATGTATACCAAGTAGCACCAGAATTGATATTCTAGTTCCTGCCTTAAAAGTACACAAAAGACAATTTTTCTCTCTCTAGAGAAAAAAAATCCTTAGAGAAAAAAGATCCTTAGTTCTCTAGAACTTCCCAGGTTCTAGAGGTTCAACTAGCTGTAACACAACAAGGAAAAAACATCCTTGAGAAAATTCACTTATTTAGGGAAAAAAAAAATCTGAAACCTGATGCCTTCAGCTTTTCACTATTAAAAGTAGCCAAATGTCATTACTATATTATAATCATATAGTCACCAGCTCTGATCTAATGTATATTGATTTTGATGGAACTGAAGTATCTGAGCAGCTTTGTGAATTAGGACACAAATGCCTACCTTTTTTTGTTCATTATTATCTTCATAGTTTTTCCTCTGTAAATAGTAACTTCCAAAGTGTCTGTCCAAAACTTGAGCAGTAGGAGGAAAAAATTAAGAACTTCAATTGAACAGATAAGAAAAAGATTTTAAGAAATAGTTGATGTTGCATGTACCCTGAATATCATAAAGAGGTGAGGCACTGAAATGGGATTCCCGGGGAAGTTGTGAATGCTCCATCGCTGGCGGTGTTCAAGGCCAGGCTGGACAGAGCCTTGGGTGACATGGTTTAGTGGGAGGTGTCCCTGCCCTTGGCAGGAGGGTTGGAACTAGATGATCTTAAGGTCCTTTCCAACCCTAACTATTCTATGATTCTATGATTCTATGAGATGCCAAGCTGTTCATAAGCCAGACCTACTAGCAAGGTTACTAGACTACAATTCAGCAGGCTGGAATTCCAGTCTTTGTCCTGGCATTTGCTGCTGGCCTGGTGAAAAAATTTCACCACAATCTTCCACCTGTATTTTGTGTGTCTTTTCTAGTTAAATGCTAATATTTATGATTATTATTATGTGTTTGTAAGTGTCTGGCAAAACAGAGATCCAGTCAAGTGTGGAGTGCTAATGATCATTGTAATACAAATAATAACCTTTGAATGCCTCTATTTAACTTCTCCACATCTCACAGAAATATTCTGAACCTTAAAGAAAAGGAAGTAGCTGCATGAAGGTACTGGGAAGCATTCAGTACGCTGCAAACAAGCATTTCCTGAAGAGTATGTTTCTTAATGTTGCTTAAGTAAAGTCAATGCCCTCTACCTCTTCTCAAAATGTGCAGCGATTTCTACAAAGAATGTGAAATAGCTCACAGCATGCCATTGAACTCCACAGTACCCAAGCTTTTGAGTTTGTGTGAAGCAAGGTAGGGTGATGGCAGGGGACTGAAAAGAATGGCAGGGGACAAGAATTCCAGTTAAGACCTTGAAGAGGCCAAGCCTCAGACAGACAAGGAGACCTCCAGCCTCAGGTGACAAGTACAAATTTCTGTGTGGCTTCAGGAGCGCTATCTGCCATTCTTTCTTGACTTTTTATTCAGATACTTCTAATGCAGGGATAGGCTGTTCTTGAAGTCTCAGCTGATATTGCTTCTTTCTACTATGAGCTTGACAAAGCCCCTTTTTGATAAGCAGGAACTGCAGCCAGTGTGATTACACTGCAGTTACAATTCATAAAACCTGTCCTATGCACACTATGTGCAGCACCACTGGAGTTGTACAGTGTCATGATCCACCTGATGATAGCAATCCATTTCTGAGAGCAAGTGAATGTTAGTGTGGCAAAATTTTCATATTCCCATCTAAACTTAAGCCAAAGACAGAAGTCAAGGATATCTGTATCTCTTTAGCATCACCCAAAGACTCTAAATCATGCTTGCTGAAAATAAATTCCATTCAGAAGGCAACACATCCCACAAAATAATGCAGGTACTTCACTGAATTTCTACACATCTCATCATAACAGTACGCCTTATAAAAGCCAAAGAATTTCACTGCTTGCATTTATGAAGCAAACTTTATTCCCCTATTACAGCTTACTTACTCTCTGCTCATTCCCTATCCCATTGTGGATGTTCTTTTCACCTGTGAGTTACCAGGTAGAAGGCACATAATGGAAAAGAGAAGGGAATGGGGATTTTCACATAACTATTCACCAGTGGGAAACTACCTCCTAGCTTTCTGCATTGCACCACAAAGATGCTCTGAACACCAGAGATGGCTGCACGTGCTGAAACCAGCCTCTCACTAGCAACTAGACAGTTAACCCAGAGCCAATGCAATGAAAGAAGAATGGAACATATTAACTTCATAAAGGGATTAGTACAATTTATTTCAGATACTTCAGAGGTTTTTTGTTTGTTTTTTTTTTTTCTTTCTTCTAATGTAGTGAATTAAGCTGGATGAGGAAACTTAGAAACTTGGAAACAGTGAGAGGTAGAAATTTAGAGGAAAACACTGGAGAGAGAACCATGGTTTTACAGAGGAAATAGTAACACTTCACTATGCAATAAGTGAAGAAAAGGAATATACAAGAAAAATAAATGGAAGAAAATGAGAGACTAAGAAAGGATGTGAAGGGGAATAACCTTCACAGAAATGTCTGTTAATGTATGCTGAGTTAAAAGTGGCAAAAAGTCCAAAGTACAGAGATAAGCCAGTGGCAGAGATAACAGACCTGAGTTTTCCTGGTAGGATCTTACGCTGACTTTACAGGAGTGCTGCCTTGGGATTTCATAGAGTTTAGCAGAAAGGGGCTCTGTCATTTCTTGCAGGCATCCTGAGAACAGAAGTTGTTTTACAACAATCCCATTGATATTTTTCAAGCCTATTCCAAAGTTTCATTAATTCAATACGGGATTTTATATTTTTCCTCCAAGAATGCTTGGTGATAATATTTCACGAAGTTCCAGACATGACTCTCAGTCTACCCTGACAGTAAGTTGACTGGCATTTGCATAATTCTGTGAGACACGATATTCAATGAGGTTTAGAATCAGTCTGGCACCTCATATGGGAGCCTTCTTAGGAATTCTTATATTATTTTAATGAACCAGTATTATTCAAATTTTTTTTTCCTTCAGGATTTGAACTTCAGCCAAGACACTAAACCGTAATCTTTAAAAGTATAGTTGGAGACTTTCTGTTTGATGAATATCTTACAAGTCTAATCTTCTGTTGTTTCTGAAGGTAATACTTTGCAGACAGCAAAGAACAATGTGTATGCAATGTTTTCCACATCAATATAGTGTTTACAAAAATCCTAATTATTAGTCTCTTAAAAAAAAAACCTACAAAAACCACACTAAATAATGCGCCCAAAGAAAATAAAGCATTGTGACCTTTATCCTCTGTTTTACAAACTATACATTATGCAACAGAGGTACAAGAATATTGAAATTATGCCCAAATGAGTAAATAATTTTTTTGTTAGAGTGCAACCTCATTTGAAATGTTCTTTCAAACCAACATGAGATTGCAACAAGAATGCCTGAGAGCTATGAAATTGTTTCATTAAATGTACGTCAAAAAAATTAAAAACATGTAAGAGTGATGTCTTATTACACGCTATTCTGTACAAGGAAACAATACATAGCTACTTCTCTTTGTTTACCTTTGCTGAGAATAAAGCTTAACTATCAAATTCACATCACATACCGGCCTTTTTGAGAACATGGCTTCAGTTTTCTAAATGCAGTTGAAGAGTATCAGATCAAACATCAGAACAACAATCACTGTGTCCATAGCTCTCTTCCTTTTGTATAATTTCCTGAAACCTTTTCACTGAGGAGCACATGGGAAAAAAATATTCACAGAATATGAGCTGTATTGCTACTCTGCTGCTGAAAAACATGCATTGGGAGACTCTTGGCTGGAACTTGGTTCAGGAGAGCCTCAGGAATTTTACAGCTAAGAGGTTTTGTCTATCAATTCAACTTCCCTTTAGCCATTAATGTAATGTCAGAACAACTAAAACAAAATATATTTTGCACTACTTCCTGTGTAATCACCACAAACAATTTTAACAGTTCTACATAGCTAAAACCATGAAGTTAATGTGTAGGTTCAATGAAAAAAGCAGTCCTCAAAGTATCCCAAGTCTGCTGAAGCACTACATGAGGCTAACACAGCTTTCTATCTTCCGTAATTAAAGAGAGTATGAGGACAGAGAGCAACTGTGGTGGAATGGGAGAAGGCTGCTTGTGGCTCAAAGCATTTGAATGTACCTCCATCTTCCCTATGTCTGATGATATAGTACACAATTTCAGTAATTCTAAGTTAAAATACACACACAAAATATAATTACTACACATTTACTCTTGCTTGTAGTTGTAATTTTTTTTTTTTACAAAGAGATATGAAACTGTCTGCACACTTTCAAACCAACATCTGGGTAGTAGAGCCTTTTATCACTCAAGAACTCCCAAGCCTTTACCTGCACTGTCAATAAAAACTTCTGCAGGGATCTTAGAGTCATAGAATGGTTAGGGTTAGAAGGGACCTTAAAGATTATCTAGTTCCAACACCCTGCCATGGGCAGGGACACCTTCCACTAGACTAGGTTTCTCAAAGTCCCATCCAACCTGTGATTCACTTGTTATTGTTCTTTCTTTGACAACACTGTCACATACTCAATTCTCTTCTGAGATCTGCACCACACCTCCATAGCCTGCCTAATCTCACAGACCATACCTAATCTCAGTTTACCAATAAGGACTTCATGGGCAGGACAATGAGTTTAGGCCATGAAGTGATGGGACAAGGGGTAGTGGGTACAAACTCGTACAGGGGAGATTTAGATTCAATATAAGGAAGAAATTCTTTACTGCAAGAATGGTGAGACACTGGAACAGGTTGCCCACAGAAGCTGTGGATGCCCCATCCCTGGCAGCGTTCACAGCCAGGCTAGACAGGGCCTTGAGCAACCCGGACTAGTGGGAGGTGTCCCTGCCCGTGGCAGGTGGGTTGAAACAAGGTGATCTTAAGGTCCTTTACAATTCTAACCATTCTATGATCCTCTGATTACCTCCCTCAACCCCTGCCTTTCCAGTTAAAAAAATTAAATATATTGAAAAGAAAAACTTACTAGTTTATTACTTCATAGAAGTTTTTAATATAATTTTACTAAAATATCCTAAGAGATTTAAGGTGACTCACAAATGCCTAAAAATATGGAAGCTATTTTCCTCCTGTGTGTTTCTTCCTTTATGATGAAAGGAAGTTAAAAGTACTTTGCTTTCATTTCTTGTTATCTTCTGCTTACTTCCTACCTTCCTTTTTTGTAATAATGATAATATATATTAAGTTTTTAATATATCTTGAGAATCTCCTGAATGCGTACCACCTGTACCAGGAGGAGGCACAACAGATAAAAAGCACTAACCACACAGCTGCAATTACAGATCAGAGATGACTGCTAATCCTACTAACTGCTACATGTTTGTTCACCCACTTTCAGTCAGTGCCATTCACTTTGCAAAACAGAATTAATGTTTCTCTTTGAAAACTACAGGTATATATACATGTACAAATATATTAAACATGTATGTATTATATGTGTATTATATATATAGGAATTGTTGTTGTTGTTGTTCTTATTACTATATTAAAATAGGGATGAAATTTGTTACTAAAATATCAGCATCTGGTGCCACCTGAGATGCCATGGACGAGTATACCCACACTGCACTGAGACTATTGGAGATTTGGTCCTTTTTGGAATCTCAGGGATGTTAGGCAGAATACCCACAATACCTGAAACAACATAAGGTGCGCTTCTTTAGGCAACTGAATACAGACTTTTTTCTAAAATAATTTAGTTAAGCCATGTCATAAAAGTTCTGCTTCTATCAGTTGGTCTTGCAGGTTTCTATATGGTGATGTCAGAGGTAAATGTAAATTGCATAAGCACTACAGTTACTAGCGATGAGGCTCCCCTACTGACATCTTTGAAATGTCAAAAAATAAGTCTAGTTCTTTAAAGCTAGTGATTTTGTTGAGACTCAGTAAGCTGAATACCTTTGTAAACTCAGGATTAAGAGGATACAAGGACTCCAGAGGAAGGAAGAACTAAAGAGGAAGCACTGTACATTGTATTTAATTTCTTCATCGTATCCTGGGCTGCATCAAAAGCAGCGTGACCAGCAGGTTGAAGGAGGTGATCTTGCTCCTCTATTCTGCTCTTGTGAGACCTCACTTGCAGTATTGCGTGCAGTTCTGGTGTCCTCAACATAAAAAGGACACGGAACTCTTGGAACAAGTCCAAAGGAGGGCCACGAGGATGATCAGGGGACTGGAGCACCTCCCATATGAAGATAGGATGAGAAAGTTGGGGCTGTTCAGGCTGGAGAAGAGAAGGCTGCATGGAGACCTCAGCAGCCTTCCAGTATCTGAAGGGGGGCTATAGGGATGCTGGGGAGGGACTCTTCGTGAGGGACGGTAGTGAGAAGACAAGGGGTAATGGGTTCAAACTTAAAGAGGGGAAGTTTAGATTGGATATGAGGAAGAAATTCTTTACTGTTGTGGTGGTGAGGCACTGGAATGGGTTGCCCAGGGAAGTTGTGAATGCTCCATCGCTGGCAGTGTTCAAGGCCGGGTTGGACATAGCCTTGGGTGGCATGGTTTAGTGGGAGGTGTTCCTGCCCATGGCAGGGGGGTTGGAACTCATTGTTTCTTCAGATCCTTTCCAACCCTAAGTATTCTATGTTTCTATGTTTCAAGGTCTGCTCAATGTCTACTTGATACTAGTTCTGTCAGCATTGTAACCTTGACCCGTGTGGTCCTACGTGCCTCTTTTTGCAGTGTTGCAGGTGGTCTTATTCCCACAATATAGACCACAAGACACTGGTCCTGGTGCAGGCATTGACAAGCCTGCACTGATTCTTCAAATAACAAGTCTGGATTTTAAATGTTCAGAACAGGAATAGGAATTAAAGCAGACTGGAAAAGTGCTGCTGCTACACTAAAGACGAGAAATTGTTCCTCAACTAAACTCGGAATAGAAAGGGAAATTAACCTTTCTTTCTACTTGAGAAAGGAGAAATACGCTTTCCCTTACTGATGTTTTGCTGTAGTCGCACAGAATGCTTTCTGTTATTGATAAGCAACTCTGTAAATCAGAAATAACTCTCCACTAAAAAGCACACAATTTTGCCTGGAAGTATTTTGGTAGAGATGAAGGCCTAGCACAAGAGAAAATAGGCTCACCTTAGCTTTTAAAGGAGAAGGTAGAAAATAGCTAAATAACTTTATGTTATATTTTTGGGATCCATTCATAAAAATACTTGAAATTATCTAAATATTGTTTAATATTCCTAGAAAAAGATGTGTAAAACAGAAATACTTTCCATGGAGACCTAAGGCTTGAGATGCAGTCACCATGCCAGGTCACTGGCACATAGTGAAAGACAAGTTTGAGCGATGAAAACAAATGGGTTTACTTTAAAATTTAAAACGAATATTCAGCAAGACAGCTGCAGCCCGAAAATCATCCACTGAACATAGCCAGGAATGGTTTCAAAGAATAATTTCATACATGAAAAATCCAGAACATTCCTCACAGGTCTGCCTGTAGTCTATGTATTTGGGATTGTATTTTTTTGTTGTCTGTTATATACACCTAAACAGCATTTAAAAGGCATTTTAGAAAACTAAAAAAAAAACCCAGCACTTCCGCAAGCACTAAGGGTTTTTATTCTATTTTATTAATCTAAAAATGTTCATCTGTTGAAGTAAAACAATGATTTAGAAACTTTAGCTTGGGTTTTCTTTTTTTTCTCCTTTCAATTCAATGGGAGAGTAGAATCTTATTCTGTACTTCTGCAGTCAATATTACAGCTGAAATTATTTTAATGGGGTTTATCCTGCCTTATGCTGTCTGCTTAAAGAACAGTAGGCTAAAGGAAATTAACACTTCCATTTTCTTTGCATTACTATTTAATCACTGTAAAATCATGGGGTAACAGACTACTCTGTAGAGAAGACTGTCATCAAACACACACATACATACAAACAAAAGATAAAATAATTAAACTACAAAATTCAAGCAGGATAGCACACACTACCCTCAAATTAGGATGGATGGCTTCATAATTGTTTATGATAAGGCACCAATATTCAGTATTTCTCTCATCTCTAAGGTTTTTTTTTAACTGTATACATAGCAGTGAAATTTTCCCACCTTAAAATTAATGGCAAACTTGCTGCAACTGGTTCTGAGAATGTGATTTTGCAGATCTATACTACTGATCGGAATATAAAATTTCATTGTGAACACACTGAATAGGTATGAGAGATTACGAATAAAGCATAACACAGAAAGTAAGCACAAAACTAGATATTCTAATTATCTAAAACTGTCTTATCAGAAGGTTAATTTTTAGTTTGACAAGTGTGAGATTCGTTCTCTATTTCTGTGCCCCACTGCATCTGAATCCCTGAATGATCTCTACAGAAAAAGCATGAAGGAGCAAAAATGCAAGGCTATTTCAAGTCAATTTCAAGTACTGTAGGAGTTTGACAGTATTTCATTTTTCAACATATGCTAAAACACCGTGGGATGACTTTATAGTTTCTGCAGCTTCATGCAGATAAATATGGCTAGATAGGATCTGGATGTTTCATGCAGTCGGAAAGATGTAAGGAACAGCACCGGCAGGTTCCTTTCTGCAGTGAGGTCCTTACACAGAACAGCAATGCATGAGCCCTCTGTAACTAGTCACAGCAGCTGGAATCCAAGCACAAAAGAGACCACATCCAAACTCCTTTGTTCAGTTCACAAAGAAAGGCTACACAGGATCTGAATTGTACTTTACTGTAGTAGGCTAGTTCAGTTGGGGCCGATACCTCAAATACTGACGGATTATTAATATTTTATGGCTAACTAAAGAAGTTACATTTTTAATGGAAATTATTCAAAGCCAAGAGAAATAATGAGAAAGGAAAAAAGAATAAATTCCTGTTATGTGACTCAGTTCAAGCTTAACTCTGTCTAGGCTATTCCTGCACAGCGAACCTTTTGCTCCCATTTTGTCTCCTGCTCTACTCTGTAGAAGGCAGCACTGTTGACCATTTCCAGCCAAGACGTTTTCAATTTCCATGCTCCAAGGGCTATTTTATATCTCGTCAGCTCAGCCAAAGGAAACAGAGGCAACAGAAGATGGAAGTTTTTCTTCCCCTTTTATGACAGCTGCCATTTGGTCAAGTGAGGTGGCACCAATAGCACAATAAAATCACCAGCGCGAAACTTTATCTGTCCCACAATAGCACGCAAATTTGAAGAATATCAGGCTGGCCATTTCCATCAGGGAATCTCTGTCTGGGTCTGGATTCTGGCTCTGGAAGTGGCCATCAGCAGATGTTCAGGGAAAGAGCATTATAAAACCTTTCCAGTGAGAGGCAACGCTGTTTAAAAACCACAGGTTGGAGGCTGTATCTGGACTGTGATGTCTGAGAAGTATCAGTTCCTCTTCAGAGCTCATTTATTCTTTTGGCTTCCATGAGTCTCTTTGACACCCTAGTGACAGGCAGGTAAAGAAATATTATCTACTTTTAACAGGCAAAAGAAAATGTGTTATATAATGTGTGCCAGATGTTGTGAAAAGTTAGCAATTAACAGTCTTAGCAGTGGTCTATGTGCCACCTGTGTATCCCTTTTTGCCTTAAAGATCTTAGCCTAGACAGATGGTATAAAATACTTCAGCAGAGTAGGAAAAGTGTCTAGCCTGACAATTGGGTAAGTTATTATTTTTATTTTATTTATTTTATTTTATTTTATATTTTATTTTACGTAGGAGTGTGTGAATGGTTTTTTCTTTTATCTTAATGAATTAGGCCTTCTGGTTCCTAATATCTAACACACTGCTAATGAAAAACACTTCCCTGTTTTACTTTCTCAGTACATTACCTTTCTCACAGATAATAGTTAAACAATCATTTTTTTAAGCATAGGAAGACATATTACTTTACAGGCCAGAAAACATTGCCATCTTCATTACAGCCCAATTAGATCATTAGTAAAGTGAAGATAATATTATTTTTCTATTCCTTAGTCATAAAATAAGTTCTAAGGTATAAATGAGTCAAATGCTAGAATTTATGCTAAGCTGGAAATCAGGTTTCAGTACATTTAATCTTTCTGCCTTTGAACAGCAATTCTCACTTTCAACAAATTCTCTCAGAGAGAGACTTCTGGGTTCTAAATGCCAATAAGATTTAGGTAGGATAGAGCATTTTGTGTTCATATTATGCAAACATGCACAGATTACATCCAACTAACAGCATTTTTCACATTAATTAAATTTCCTTCTTTATGTACCAAACTATATTTTCAACTTGAGCATTTAAAAAAAAAAAGTTACTTCATTTATCCAAGCAGTAATGTGTATCCAACGGAAAGCACAAAATCTATGGTTCATGTATTAGATTTACTGCTCTTTGAGGTACTGTAAGACTTCTTACTTTTCCATTCAGTGGGAAAATAGGTGAACATATACATCTAATTAAAACATTTGAAAGGACTTGCTACAGTTTTCCCAAGCACATGAATCTTCTGGGAAGGACAAAACTTGCAAAGTTTAAGCTCTAGAGATGCAACTTTCAGAAATGTATTAGCATGTGATAAAAGGGGGCAAGAACAGAAAATTTTTATACTTGCTATGTAACCTGCGCCACCTGTTCTCATATAAAAGAGCTCAGTTTTCTTCTGCACCACTTCACAAGTTTTATGTGAGTAGAATCTTTTCAATACATCTGAGGATTAATTAATACTGCCAGTTTACATCTAAAGCACAACACATAATATTTATAATTGTGCACTAGAGGTCGATCACTTTTTGGAAAGAAAATTTATCCTAAATAACAGCACAGCGTTCCTAACTGTAGTAGTACCGAAGAAAAATGCCAGTGGGTATGACAGTCGCAGGCAGCTGCTTGTATTCGGACTTGCACATGATAGTTAATGACAACTATAAACTTCATTGCAAGAATAACTGTAACTTACAAATGGATTTAGAGAAAACATAAATAAGTATCAGAACGTATATATCCAGCTAACCAACAAAATAATGACTGGTGTCTTTATTACACATATATTTGCTTAATAGAATTCAGAATTGCAAATGAAACCAAAACTCATTATATTTTATTAGACAGGCAATCAAGTCTCTCCCATTTTGGAAAGAAATAAAAGATGTTTGCAATTGGTACTCTTCACAACACTCACAGCAGCCTCAGCAGGAGCCTCTCACCAGTGGAAGAAAAATAACAGTAGATGAGTTCTAAGCTGATTAACACGTTTATGTCTTCCCTGTTATACACACAAGAAATTTTCACTCTGCAAAGGGTGACTTTAAGAAAATGGTATAATGGCTCATACATTTTGTCAGTATCAGTGGCCATTTTTTCACCTCATTAGAATTATGTTTTTGAACAGTAGATAAAAGGAATAAAAATTTATTTTCAGCATATGCAGTCTACTTGAACTCCACCTATTTTTAGTCACTTGTGCTGTTAATCAGCAGCACAGATCCCCACTACAATAACAAGACCAAGTTCCTGACTCTCAACAAACAAGAAATGGAACAGAAAACAGTGTTAGCAAACCAAAGCTGACAGCCATAATACAGAAAACAAAACAGACCATGAGCGAACCACCTTCCTTTATAGACAAAGCTGAACAAAACTTTGGATGTTCAAATTCCCTGTAGTAAGTGTGTACAAGTGATCAGAAGCCAAAGTAGAAGAGATTTCTAAAGTGAAAATTAGCAAATCATAAAAAGGAGTCTTCAGGAGTGCTATCTTAAAGCAAGTGTATTATTCAATGCTTTGGAAGAAAGCGTAAGCATTCAGAAATTCAAAACCAAGAGTCAAGCTATCAATGTGGAAGAAGCCTAACCTTATAATTTTTCACATGAGAGGGTTGATTTCTAAAATAAAAATTAAAAAATATTTTCATTACCTTGTACAGTTTGGTCCTAAATATTCCTATCAGACAATATACTACTTGAATGAAGCAAAGCCACATGCTAAGAACAGCAGAAACAAAACACTGAGGATGAGAAATAATACACATGCTTGAGCACAAGTCAGAAAGCCTCTTATCACAGGGTTCTGTGTTTAAACTGAATTTGCACTACACATTCTCCAGTGATCTTGGCTTAAAGGATACTTTTGAAATAAAAATGTTCCTAGTGTTGACTTATTTTTTGCAAACAAAGTGTTTAAAGCTCACCTTGATTTAATTAATCTGCATAGTTTTCTAAGCTACAGAAAGTTAGATTCCACAGATTCAATTACTTTTCCAAGCCAGGAGCAAAAATTAATATATAAATTAATAGAGATAAGTTCTCTGCTCTGCTAAAGAAATAAATATGGAATGAATCGAGGGCAATTTAAAATATTTGCATCTGAAATAAACTTTCAGCAGCCACCCTAGTAAGTTCTTAAATTGCCAGGTGACAATGCATCTGGCTGGCCCCATCTTTTCCTCTAGAAAAAAAAAGGATGTAGAGTGCATATTTTCCATAAGCCATTTAACAGCACCATCTTAGTTTGTTGAAAATGTCTTTACAGGTTCTTTGGTGCTAGATTGTATACTGGAACACCAGTAAATTACCCCAGTGCACTTTGTTAGTATGTAGGGCTAATGCTCTTAAATCCCAAGCTGGTCAATAATATCTGCACTTGATTACAGCACTCTTTAACCATACATAGAAGGGTCAACACATCACCTGAAAGAGGTAACAGGGCATGCAACAGTTTGAAAGGCCTTCTAAGTCCTCAGCTGCTCATAACCTTAAATAAAGACTTACTCGCTGAACAGATTGAGAGATCGATCTGTGGGGAAATAGTCTCTGAGTATAGAATTAAGAAACTATCACAGTGTTATGTGTGCAAAGGGAGCAATTTAAACAGGTGTTTTCCACCTTAAAATGCCAAATGCTAAAGCCAAAGACTTTACCACATTAAAACCACCTTGCTACAACCTTGGGATCCTGAGCTACATTAGAGGAGTATTGCCAGTAGGTTGAAGGGGTGATCCTTCCCCATTACTCAGCACTGATGAAGCCACACCTGAAGTACTGGATCCAGTGCTGGGGTCCTCAGCATAAGGACATACTGGAGAGAGTCCCACAAATCATCATGAAAATGATTAAAGGACTGGAGCATCTCTCTTAGGAGGGAAGATGAGAGAGCTGGGACTTTGAAGCTTGGAGAAGAAGGCTCAGGATAGATCTCATTAATATGTACAAATATCTGAAGGGATGGCACAAGGAAGACAGAGCCAGTTTTTCAGTGGTGCCCAGTGACAGGATCAGAGGCAAAAGTCACAGACTGTAACACAGGAGGTTCCCTCTGAGCATCAGGAAACATCTTTTTGTAAAGACGACAGCACTGGCAAAGGTTGCCCTAAGAGGTCATGGCATCTCCCTCTCTTAGAGGTCCTCAAAGGCCATCTGGACATGATCCTGGGCTCTAGACATCCCTGAGTGAGCAGGTAGGTTGGACATGATGACCTCCAGAGGTCCTTGCCAGCCTCAACCATCCTGTGATTTTGTGAACAAAGCTAACTAACTCACCAGTTAGTCTGAACTCAAAATCACTTCTGAGCGCCCACACAGAGTGGGAGTGTAACAAATGTGGCACAACAAATTCCTTTTAAATTCACACTTTAAATAATTCAGGTTATCATGTTTATGTGTGTACACGCAGAAAAACCCTAAGAAGCAATATTTCCACATTTTGGGGATGTGTTTTCTGTACTTTTTTTTTTTTTTTTCAAAAAAAAAAGGAAAAAAACCTCATTATCTACAAATAAAGCAGTAGTAAATCCTGTGCATCGACACCTATGCGCTCTGTAGAAGAGGCCTTTACCACTTAACCTATACATTTTGCCAAAAGCAGTAGAAAATTGAGAGACTGACACTGCATCAAGCTGTCCCTGCGCTGGGAATTCATTTCCAGGAGTCCATTCTTTCCCCTCATGCTACTGTAACAGATTTCAGGCTTTCCTTCTGCAGGGACTGTTATTTCTGCAAAGATGGTATGCAGTTACACTTGGCTGGTTCATTATATTACTTCATTTTAGAGATAAAAATGCAAAAAACCTCTTCAGATCAAAGCAGAACAAAGTATTTCCTTCTATCTGAAAGTTTAATTAGATTTTTAACTACACCAGAATATTTATTCCACAAATTGGGGTAGCAGAGCAGTTTAGTACTTCCATTTTAAAACTACCAATTAGCATGTGATCTTATTTATTTTATAAAAATATTTCCTACCTCAAGTTATAAGCTACATACAGGAATTTACATAAAACCAACATGAAAGGAACATGCTAGAAAATAGAAAAGATCATCAGCAAAGACATTAACCTAGTTTGTCATAAAATGTTGCAACATGAATTAAACAAAATCACAGTAAATTCTCCTTATTTACTATCCTTTTTTATTTAAAATAGGCATACATGTAAATTAAATACCTTCGTTATTTAAAAAATGTAAACCTAATTTTCAAGTTGAAATCATTCCTTTAGCTTTCCCCTCTATAAGTGAATAAAAATTTCTGAATTTATTTTCAATACCAAGAAGGCTAATGCACGTAACTAAAATCATTATTGCTATTTCAATTTTAGTACTACTCAAGGAGAAGGGACATCACACTTAGGGGGATTCCAAGTTGTCAACAGTGCCTTATTTTTCACAACTAGGTCTTTGCCAAGCCATTTAAAAGCAAGCTTGCTATTTGGCACATCACTGATGCCTACCCATCCTTCACATTTCACTCCGCTGTTGCCCTTTTGTATTATACATCAAAGCACAGACCTCCTAAATAGCATGATGAAAAAAAAAAAAAAAAGAGATGCTGCAAGGTTACCTACATTCCATCACACTGTTACTCCTTGCTTTTACTTGTCATTCTCTGAATCCCCTATTGATGTGACACACTGGGACGTGGATATACTACAGATGCAGCATGATTCATCAGGAGTATATGGCTCCACTTTCAACAGAAAAATGCTTTTAAAAGATACCGAAGTTCATTGAGTCAATGTTTAGCAGTAGGAGGTTGTTTTTACAGTGTTTTTTAACTTTCTCATGCCAGAGTGGTGTTCACATTTTCCCCACATCCCTGGTTTTGAAGTCAAGTAGCATGTTGTTAAAGGCTCTTAGGTATAGGCACTGGGCTAAAGTAAAATAAACCTCTGCTAAAATCTTAGTGCTGCATGCTAGATGGTCCTCTTCATTCTGCCTTGTAGTCAAAAACAGTATTTGAATTAGACTTATGAATTTTATGAGTTAATTTTAACAAATTCTGACAATTTGTTGATCTGACAAATAACTGAAAACAGCCTTGTAGATGTGAGAAATCACAGCAAACCAACCGGGATAAAGCAGTACAAAGAGATAAAAGGACAGAGAACAAAATAAAAATAATCCAATAGGTTTAGACAATGAGAACACGTAATGAAGGATTTTAAAACCACACTGCTGGCAGAAAATCCTCGTAGCTGCTAGACATTTCATCGTGACTAGATCTGACAGCCATCTTGAATTTCTGACACCTGACAAGTTAATTGAGTCATTTGCAACCCATTACCACTTCAGCTACTCTCATTTTCTAAGAGAAAATACCTGTCCCAGAGCAAATCTTTCTATGACTCTAGAATACTAGAATACAGCAGCTTGTGGATGATGAATAGCCTCCAGGAGATTTTACTGTGACTGTTTCTGGAAGAAGAGGACGTAATTATCTGCAGACATAGAGAGAAGGAAAGAAACTCTAGAAAATAAGAATTCCATGAGCACATAATACTGGCATAGAGTGACAACGCTGTCTATTCATTCCTGCCTCTTTAACCTCCTCCTAGCTCTTAGCTGGAATTATGTCTCCCAGCCTGCAGAGGATAGGGGCAGTACAAGGGCAGCATAGTGGGAGCAGGAAATGATTGCCAGCTCAGTAGAAGGCAGATGAACAGGACAGCTTGTTTGGCAGCAGGGTAACTTTGTGCTCTCTTAAAATGTGCACAGAACTAAGCTGTTAATACTTACATTGCTGCTAGAGCTAAAAAGTACTATTTTGTTTTATAGTCTGCTTCCTATAACAACCCTGGAAGCGTATTCAGATATACTATTCCAAGTCCTTGACTGGAGGTTGTGGCCAAACCTAAATTGAAGCCCCACTCAGTGCCTATATTCCTTCCAAATTACTTTACCTCTGCTACAAGCCCTGTGACTTCTTGCTGCTTGCCACAGGTTGACCTTAGTTCCCATGGAAAGATCCCCTGTTCCAGGCCTGTTCTCATGCTTGATTATTGCTGGTAAGCGATGCTGAATAAACTACTATTTCCAAATCGAGGTCGTTCTTTGCAGTACATGTATTCGTCTCAAATAAGTTTAGCTGCCGTTGTTACCTTTTCAAGTGACAGTCCAAAGAGATCACCCCAAGTATATGAGGACAAACCTAGCTTCCATTTTCTTAAAAAGTATGTCTCTCATTCCCTGCACTCTCCTGGGCTCAAAGAATAACTCATCAATAGTTTCACACTGAAAACTTTTTGAGAGAAAAATCTTCTAAGTTACATTAGCTTGTGGCCCATATGAACACACAAATATGATATAAACCAGATGGCTTTTTTAAAATATGTTGCCTAGAATAGAATAGAATAGAATCAGAACAGAATAGGGAAAAATAGTAGAACTAAAATAAATTTAATTTTAACAATTTATAATAAATTTCCATCAATCAAGATTATGGAAGAAAACTGTAAAACTTCATCTAGTGCACACAAAAATGGACACTGCTCTTAGGAACTAGGTCGTAATTTTTCCAATTTTTGCAATACTGCATTGCTATGATCTCAAATCTTTTAAGATGTTACATCATTTCTACTTTAGTATTTATTAGAAAGAAATTTCTAAATTTCTAACATATTATGGCATGTCTCTATCACCGTTTCTGTTTGGAATCTCCTATTAAAAATTATTTCACAGAAAAGTAGATAATGTATTAAAAACTGTATTTGAATGACATTCTGAAATGTGCAGACTAAAAGATGTATGAGCAATGGGAAAAGTAGCTGGACATGAAAAAAATACAGCAACATAAAAAGAATTCAAGATTAGAAAAACAAGCATTGTATGAAACACGAAGACAGAATAAATTACAACCTTGGCCTCAAATTTAGCTAAAATACTAAATTTACTTTTAAAACAGTCATATAGTTTCTTTCAAAATTAAACATTATTCCAAATCTAGAAACCTGAGTAATCAAGTTAAGGGTGGCAGTATTAGCATATAAACCTCAAAAATTCCAGGGTGTAGATAGAAGAAACTGCTTTCTGTCCATGCTGATTCATATTTGTAAAGAGTCTAGAGCAGTTTGCTTTAAAAGCAGTTCGCTTTAAAAGCAGTTAAGTAACAAAATGTGACATTCACAAAACTGCCAGACGAATGATAACTGCTTGATGCAGGAGGTCAGTGGTTTAACTCATTTCTGGGTTTCCATTAAATTCAACAACTAAATTTAGCACATCCACAGGACACATTTAAAAGGAAACAGAAACATATCACTTTACTTGTGATATAGCTGAATAAAAGACAGAGATGTCTTAAATCTGTGGATTATGAGAGATACTAAATAGCACTGTGTCATAATACCTTTAGTGTTAATACAAGACACAGAAAATACGTACAGAGAATGAAGAATACATTTTTCTCCTGGGCCACATGTAAATACTTAAAGCTAGGGAAAAGACACAGTAATTTCTTGGTGATTGTCAGAAGAAAAGAGGAGGAATATTTCTCACCCGTAAATCACTGTTCTGTCTGCCAATAAGTAATCGGTTATTCCACACTACTACATCTTAGCTGCTCTCACTTGTCACCAAGATGTACCTCAGCTTTGAAAAAAAGTCTCTAGATATAAAATTTTTACTGCTTCATAACTATTGCATTTTTTTCCTTAAGCTCTACTGCAGAGTCACTATTGAAGCTCAGTGTAAAAAAAATATTATTGCCCAGATTCTACCGCAACATACTTTATGCAGAATGAAAATCAAAGTAGTCACTCAGGCCCTGTGATGATGAAAGATAACAGTGCAGAGGCAGAAAGAGGAATCCTTTGGGATGGGACAGGTAAGGAGGACAGACAGCATCTGGTATACTGCCACAGCAATGCTTTCTGGAGTGATAAAATTTCATCCAGAGCTCAAAATGGGAGGTAAAAAATCCCGAAAGACCTCTCTTCAGAAGCAACTGGTATACGTCATCACAGTTAAAACCTTTCTTTTCAGAGCTGCAAGGATTGCTCCAAGCTATGGAGCAGCAAAACTAGCTGCTCAGGCAAAAATAAAAAAAAAAGATAAATTAAGCCTAACATACAGTGAAAAGAGAAGTAAAAAATTCTGGCAAATCAAACAAAAAAAAGAAAGAATTGACATTTTTACTCTAAAACTTTCCTAGATTTAATACAAGCATAAAGTTGCAATCAGGTTTCAATTAATATTATTGACAACTTATTATTCATATTAATTACTATAATCATGGCCATAATGAAACAAAGAAAATTAATAACTTTCACGGTGATATTGTTCTTTACACTTAAAAATCAAGGTTATTTATGATCAAAAGTTTGCCAGTTCTATATTCCAAATCACGTCCATCCAAAAGTTATAGGAGCTTTTTTACCTCAACCATGGTCTGTGTCAGGCTTTTCCAAGCTGCAGCAATAATAGCACACACTTACAGTTTCCTAATTTTTCTAATTATCAGCATCATTTGCAGATTTAGAAGCACACTAGTTCAGGCAACAGCATTTTCTCATTTCATTAATTTGTAATTGAATTTTTCAAAGTATATCCCATCTATTGCTTTTGATTTAGGATTAGTATCTTTGTGTAATCTCAGAAACAATTGCTCTTCTGTTATTAGAAATTAAGCAAAACTAATTAAGCAAAACATTAAACAAAATTAAACTATAGAGCAACATTCTGAATTTGTATAAATAGTCTTAAAAAGGAAAATACATAGCGGAGTATATATTGCTATATGACAAATAAACCATAGGTTTCACAATACTATGGAAACAGGTTGAAATTTTCCACTCCTCCTGAGGCCTATAAAATTGTACTTGGGTAGAACTGCCCTCTAGATTCAGGTAGTTCTTTGATATCCTCTGCCCTACAGCACTATTAATTTTAGAGCTGAATTACTTTAACATTAAGAACAAAATAGCAGAGAAGCTTGAATCCAAGAGTTTTCTAGGGAACCGCATCTGTTTCCAATTAATTTAGAAAATCCATATTTGTTATCCTTAATTTTATTCCCCCTTGAAAAGGTATCATTACAAAAATATTTCTCAATTTTAGCAAGGTCTAAATGTGAGAACCACAATTACTGTGAAAAATTACTTTTATTAACCTTCTTCCTGTGAATTTTATTTGACATTAGTGCAAACTAAGATTAGATTAACAAAATTTGGGATGGAAATGGTGTTTTCCAATATAGAGGTTAAGATGAATAGGAGGTCATGTCCCTTAACTAGCTACTGTGACTAGGGAACAAGACTTATGATACAAGATTTCATGAAAATATCATTTCTGTCCTCAGCTATGGTCAAATAAATAAATCCAGAAGAAAAGCAGTGAAAGCATTCCCCTTGCTCCACAGCTAAGGGAGAGGGTAAGACAGAAGGCTTAAAAATTCATAAGTAGCATGGATAAAGTAAATAGGACAACCTAAGCTCACCATACTTTCAACCACTATAAGCATACTTTTTAAAAAATTACTCTTAAAAAAAATAAAAATTAGTGCCCAAGAATGTGAAATAATCTTTAATTTAGGACTCCCTGTGCTGAAAATTCCTGAAGGCTGGCAAAGCATACTACAGAAGTGTAGCATCCTATATGCTTGCTCTATTCTTTTCACAGAACCACAGAATTGTTTGGGTTAGAAGGGACCATCAAAGCTCATCTACTCCAACGCCCCTGCAACGATCAGGGACATCTTCAACTAGATCATGTTGCCCAGAACTGCATCCAGCCTGGCCTTGAATGTCTCCAGGGATGACGCATCCACCACCTCTCTGGGCAGCCTGTGTCCGTGCTTCACCACCCTCAAGGTAAAAAATTTCTTCCTCACTTCCAGCCTGAATCTCCCCTCTTTTAGTTTAAAACCATCACCCCTCGTTCTATTGCAACAGCCCTCCTAAAAAGTCTTCCCCATCTTTCTTATAGGCCCCTTTTAAGTACTGAAAGGCCACAATAAGGTCTCCCCAGAGTCTTCTCAAGGCTGAATAACCCCAACTCTCCAACTTTCCTCACAGGAGAGGTGTTTCATACCTCTGATCACTTTTGTACTCTTTTAGGTAACTGCTATAGGCAAAGAGGGGCTGTATGGATCCTGTGTGGCCTAGAACAGCTCTTATCAGGTTCACTGGCAGGTAGCAATGTTCCACAGCTAAAAATAGGACCAAGGTTACACAGAAAAAAATAGAAGCCAAAATTAGATACGGAAGTTCCACGTGATATTCAGTTCCAGTTATTATTTCTCTGTAGGACATAGTTATGGATGTTCAGCTGGATACAAGTATTGCAGTGAAGGGGTATATATTTTAATTTGAAGAAATAGTTAATAGGGTGACTAAGGTATTTTGGAAATAATCCTAAAATCTTTGTCTATAATGCAAACATTGCAGAAGTTTCCTGTGACAAGTTTGACTGAAGGCATACCCTTCATAAAGAATGTAGCTAAGCTAGGTATCCAGCGGACACAAAAGCCAATAGCTATGCAGTTCACACTAACTTAACTACCCACATTTGACCAGGTCCCTAGACTTGACAGTTTATATTGACTGTAATGGAAGCTTAAATAACTTATTCATGTATAGACACCTACATGGAGACACCTAAACATAGGTGTCTTAATCTGCAGCTGAATTGTGCCACAATAATCCAAATGTGCCATGACTATTCTTATCGAAGTAATGCATATTATACTGCTTTTATGATTTTATTATCTTCCAGCCAGACTTTGATAGATGACCCCATTTAGCTTTCCAGTTAATAGCTGTTTGATGATTTGCCAAAACCAAAATCGTGTGTACAGATTGTTCTTTGCTGAATCAATTGATTCAGGACTTATTTTCAAGATCATGTCTGCCCCATTTGCAGATGTTCTGTTCTTTCTAATAAGGACAGGCAAAAATACAAGTCTTGTTAGAAAAATCACTTCTCTCCTGGTATTCCAGCCTGCATTTGTCTGAAAACTTACTGCTACTATTTATTTTTTTTTAGTCAGAACCAATAAATCTTACACTTCATCCAATTTTTATTTTCAGAGAGGATTTTCAAAGAGACCAAAAGGATTAGAGTTCTCAGCTCTTAATAGCAGTCACTGGCAACGGGGCTTTTAACTCTTTGAAGCTTCTTATCTTACTCCTATAAGCTTTCAGATCCTGCAACTCTGACTCAATACAGACAGCAGGTAATCACTGACACAAAGCATGCTTTAAAGGACTGTTTTTAACTCCAGGACCTACTTACCTGACCATAACCAAAGCTGATGCCTGTATCATTACAAGCTTGCTAGCCAGCATTATTATTTCTTAACAAATAACTTCAAATGTCAGCCTGTTCTTTCAGGTTGCTCCTAAAAATAAATTAAATGGGCCAGCAACAATTCTCTGGCCCTGGTATTGATTAGCACAGCATGGCTCACATCCATTTGGCAGACTTCTCTCACTCTACTCCTATCTCCTCACCCTTCAAAACAGAACAGCTGCATCCTACCTGCTTCTCCACAGTGGTCTATGGCCCATGATGTTTCCCTAGGCCTTTCCTGGCACTTATTTAACACTCCAGCCTCCACTATGGAAGTGACCATGCTAGGAATTCAGCAGTATGGACGATCATATATCTACTTAGGTCCAAATTCTGACCATTATTAGTTATTTACAAAGACATAACCACGTGCGCCAATAGTATGATGCAGTTTGGGTGACAGGTTTTTTTATGGCTGGAACTGTAAGGAGTAGACTTCTTGATGGGTACATTTCACTGAAGATCTTTTTTATTTTCCCAAAGCAATGATATTCTTCCCTTGGGATGTAGCTTTCTCTGTCCCTTCTTAGCCTGAAGATGTAATGACATTCTCTGAAAATGGAGAAATTACTCAAAAATCACTTAGTCATCTCCTCAGTGTGGCGAGCTCTCTCTGCCAAGAGTTGGCAGTGTGAGTTTCAGAAGACAGCCTTAACAAGCCCCTTAACAAAAATATTTTGAGAGGTGTCTACTTAAATCACCTTCACAGTACATCTAAGTGTCAAAGTAAAAAGACAAAGACCTATAGTCTCAACTATCTGGAAGTTTAACTACAACTTTGAGACAGGTGCCCAAATCCAGACAAGAGAGAGAGTTTAGAATGTTGCTTCCTCTCCACTCCCAGTTACGGCTGTATATTTCCACACTTGGTGCCTTGCAGGCTCTGAAGAGCCCCATTTCTATCAGGTGCTTAACTCCTCCTGTTCCTTGTTCAGAAAACTCTGTTTCTTAAACCAAAATTGCTTAGTTAAATAATTCATACGTATTGCTGGCAGAGGTGGTCCTAACAGTGACAAAGTTCTTCTTTGGATCTGGTCCTCAACATTTTTGCTGCCCCTTCCTGCCTAATTCAGATATCATTTCCACTTTTTGTATTCTATTCTCACTCTCAGCCCCTTCACATTTCTCTGGTTTTGGTTCTCTCATTTTGAAAACATCACTTGTTCCTTAAACAACATACTTCTTTCCCTCATGTCCTCCATTTCACCTATTTTCATCCGTAATTCTTTGGGGGAAAGGTGTTCCTTGTCTTAGGTCTGTTATCTGTCTCTTTTGCCATGCATTAAAAAAATCACCTGTTGCCTCATTATATTCTGATTTTATCCTTCACCCAAACCTCTTCTAGATACCCAAATCATGTATTTTCTGTGTGAGTTCTTCCTTACGCAAACCACCAATTATTGCAATGCTCCCACGCAGGGAAAAAAGAGCTGGAAGTGGAGCCTCCCTGCTCTGTCCCTTGGGAGCTGCTGTTAAGCTGAGACCCTGGGCCATAACCTAAACTGCACTGCAGCTGTGCTGCCAACATATCAATGCTTGGGCATGCGCCCCATTGATCCAGACCCTGACCTAGACCTTCAGACTTAACATCCCAGCCTGATCTCAGGCTTTCCCATTACTATGGGCTTGATCAGTGGCCTGGACTTTCAGCTGGATTTGGCTAAGTTCACCAGATCTGCCCTGCTTGCCTCACTCGGGTAGAGTGGGACTGGCTCTTTGTCAATGAGGTTACTGCCCCTGCCAGCCTTGTTGCCATCCTGAGATTCTGGCTCACTATAGAGAGCAGACTGCTTTTGCTGCTCCCTGGCAGATTCTTTCTGAGCCATTTTTCATTCAGACTTTTACTTCTGCTGAAATAGCACTTTGCTTTTATCATCAAAGAGACAAATACATTCAAAAAGCTCTTGCTTCTTAACTACTTAATTTAGATAGTGTGTATCAATATTACCCTTTATGACAGAAGCAGATCTGGGTTTTGCAATCATGCAATCAAATATTTTTTTTCTTTCTTTCGCAGCAACCTGTCAGGAAATATGAGGATTGGAACCACTTTCATTTATTAAAAGGCATCTCCTGAGTCTAGCAATTTCCTTCTTAGGATTTCCTAGTGCTTCCTTATTTCACATGTCTTTTCTAAAGAGGTTTTCTTCTTCAAAGCTATAGTTTCTATTCTTACACTGAAAACGTCTTTCCAGTTTTCCTTCAATACTTTTACTCCTTCCTCCTGGTTTAGTTCTATTGACCCCATGGAGACAAAGAATTGAACACAGACATAACCTGGGAAAAATTCTTGTCTTCAGTTGTCACCTTGATTTACTACTACTTAAAAGTTACTTCCTATCTACCTGCACTCAAAATTCAAATGTGAAGACATATTATGAGATCTGGAATTTGTATGAACTGTTTAGTCTTTTAATACTTTTAGAAATACTGGTTTGTCTCTTACTTTCTACATTTTTCCATATTTTCACCATTTCAGTTCTATTTCAACATCTCCTTATTCCTTTTAACATCCTCTCAAAAGACTGAAGGGTCAACAACTTGTTTTGTTGCAAAAGCCATGTAACTGTCACACCCCTCTGCTGTTGTTGTATGGCTTTTCATCAAAGACTTTACGAATAAAAATGGAAATATTAAATCAAAGCATCTAATTGTTTACCCCACCTGAAAGCTTTGATGGCTCTCTAAAGCCCATCCTGATCATTAATGTACAGTAACATGTTATTCTTCTCCATAAGTTAATTATGAAGAATGCAGAATACTTAGGAAAAATTAAATTAAGTTAGAAAATACATGTAATTTTATTCTTTAATACAAGTTCTTTCTTTCACAATACAAAGGTTGCATAAAAAAATACTCCACTAATTAGTCCCTCGGAATATGTCTTTATTGAGAACATTTACTGTCAATGATTCAATCTTTTTATGAAAGAATTTATACTGTTATGATCTTCATTTGTGTAAAACCCTTTGCTCTGAGTCATTCAGCTGATGGCTACTTTCCAAAATACTGGAATTACTCACCACAAATCTACTGCAGTGACAGAAATATAAGTTTTGAATAATGGATTTAAGAAGTCTACATCACATTATGGCTCATAAGATGTATTACCACAAAACAGACATTTAATATATATGCACAGTACAGCAAATTTCCAGAATTCAACAACAGAGTGACATATGACATGAGAAATTTAAGGTTTTCTTTAATTTTGGAATTCAGTTGGGATCCGGTTTAGAAAAAGTTGGTTTTATCATCACAGAAATAGAACCTTTAACACCAGAATTATTATTATATTCAAAGGGGATGTAAATCAAAAGACTTCATCTATTTTTCAGAGCAATGAATAAACCTGGTGATAAATTAGAGGTTTTCTTGATAAGCAAAAGTAAGAGAGGTTGTGATATCATCTTGCCATCTTCTACCCCTCTTCTTCCTCCTTTTTATTTTTCACCTTTGTACCTGGTTCTGCATATTCAATACATGCCAAAGGAAGGCAAGGGAAGACAACTCTTAACATCCCCACCCAAAGAAGTCTCCTCATCTTCCTCAACTCCAAGCAGAAATTATATATTGTTTTCCAAATACAATAAGGGTAGAAAGAACTGGAAGAAATTCTGATAGACCAGCAGCAAAATTTTGAGGCTGTCATTAGCAGGAGTGGGCCTGAGGAGTTGAACAGGGTTACTGTTAATACTCTCACTGCTTTTTGTGTTCATCAGATTTAGTAGGGCAGAACTAGGCAACAACCTTAAATTCCCCTAAATTTGTCATTAATTCACAACAAAGCACAGGGCAAAGTTCATCATGAGAATTAGTGGCCTTATCACTCTGATGAATTTGCCTCTCAAGCTTTTTAATATAACACAATTTTACTGACTCTGGGTGGGGGGTAGGGGAGAGAATAGAAGACAGAACAATAAGTATTTTTTTTCCAAGGGCAGAGAAAAATACAAAAGCTATTGGTAAAATGTTCATATTTTCAATATATCTTAAATAGATAGACATGGATCTCACCTGCAAACCATCTGGTGACAATCATGAAGAGATAGCTCATGCTGCCATCTTCACATCATTTTATTTCATTAGCGTAATGGCAGATGTACATTTCTGGCAACATGACTAGTGAAATATATTCTAGATCAGAACTTCACTGCTATTCTGACCTGTACAATTAGTACTGTTCTCCTTTTTTCATTATGCTTTTTGTATTTGAGCTGTAAAATAACTAGAAAATTATCATATAGTGAGACTCCCCACTCTAGAAAGAGATCTAGATACTCTAGTTTAAGTGGGTAAGTTCAACCTTCTTCCAATTCTCCTCCCTCTCCCACCACAGGAAGGGCAAGCGACTGTGTGGTACTTAATTGCCAACTGAGGTTAAACCACGACATTGAGGATTTGTTAAAGATACAATTAAAACATTTTTTTCAATCTGCATATGCCAAATACAATAGGAACCCCACTGCAATACCACAGGTTTTAGTCATGCATTATTATAAAATCAGGTAAAAATTCACAAGAACGTTGTAAAAAAGACAGGGATTCAGCAATTTTGTATTTAAAAAAGTAATTTCTGTGATTTCAAGTCATGAATAGTCTCTCACTGTACAACAAAGAACCTGTCTACACTGCAGAAATAAGACAAATATAAACTCATTACTTTTCTCTGGCCTTTGGAGGACTTATATATTTGAGGAGTTTTTTAATATAGGCTGACAAGCACTGTCATAAATTATTCAGAGTTTGATTTTATATTGGATTTGTTCCACAATGCAGTGATCAATCTGTGCTACCTTCAAAAATGAGGCTGGCTGTCTGGTGAAATACAGAAGTTAATAAATTCTGGTTTAATTGTCTGTATTCTGTCATTGTTGGGCAGACAATGAGTCAAACATCCGGTTTATTAGTGCAGAACATAATCACTGTTTTGCTGCATATTCGAGACCCAGTTTCTCAGTTCAATTTTATTTTTTATTTAATGGGCTACAGAAGACCTTTCATGTGTATTGATGATTCTGTAACTCCACTTGCTTACAGGTTTTGCACAGGATTTCATCATTAGTAGGTAATTACCACTAACTTGTTTTCTGCCATATTGCTCCTCTGCTCTTGCTGCAGTCACTTTGCATTTCTTTTGACACCTTCTTCACTTGCACAACTGTTTTAATATTAAATATCTTGCTACTTTTTAGTGGATTAAGAATAGTCTATTTTGCTCAGGAGATGGTTTGGCCATAGAGCAGTATGGTCAAAAAAAATAAAAATTACTATGCCCTCCAGCTAAGAATAAATGGCATCTCATGTAGTGGAAGGAAATGTGTCAGTACTGTTAAAAAAAATAAGGAAAACTTTTCAGTAAGTACACATAGGCAAAAAAATCCCTATCAGTTGTAATGAGATGTGGTAATATACACCAACATTTCTCTTCTTAAATACTTGTAGGTTTCTCTGTTTTCCAATATAGTTACAATTTTATTATTTTTAATTTTTTACTACATTCTTTTCAATCCTACTATTCCCCTCTACCTTCATACTCCTTTTTTTATTGTTGCTGTACTAAGCTTGCCCTCCATTGTCATTTTCTGACCAGTTTTTCCAAAACTTGCATTACTTGAAATTGATTATGGCATTCTGGAAATAGACATTCGACAGCTGAAAAAAGGAGGACAGGACAATATAGGATAGGATAGGATAGGATAGGATAGGATAGGATAGGATAGGATAAATTCAGTTGGAAGGGACCAACAAAGATCATCTTGTCCAACTGTCAATAGTGTGCAACTATACCATGCAACTTAACCGAAAGTTGCAGGTTAAGCTTCTAGTATCTTTAAATTTAGAGATTACTCTAAATCACAGTTTATATTTACATTGAAAACTGCATGTAAAAACTTCTTTTTTCTATTAGTGTAAATTAAACTTTTAAAGGAAATTACATATATTTACATGAGAACAATACTCCTTTCACCTCAGGAATAAACGCAGACCGTCTGAATGAGTAAGCTGCATATTTGCACACGGGTATCACATGGAAGTGACTGAATTTAGTAGAGGGTAAAGACTTCTTCACCCCTTCAAGTAAATCTGTATGTGACAGCTTTGCTGAAATCCTGAACAGAAAAACAAATATAATCTAGTAGAAGCAACAGAATGACAGCATCTGGAAAGCAAGCAAAAATGTTCTTAAAAATAAAGGAGCATGATGAAAGTTCCTTTGGGAATTTGTGGTTTAGGTATTACTCAGTTCATGCCAGCATCATCCTCACACATTTATTTTGAAAAGATCTCAGAATTTACCATATAGCATTTGTTGGGTTTTAACCTCTATAAACTAAAGGAATTTTGTAGAGCTTTGTTTACAGAAGTGGATGGCAACTAATTTTTTTAAATAGAATACAAAAATATTCCACAGGTTTCTGTGGCAGCTGGGTGAAACCAAATGAAACTTCAAACCAGTCCAGTTGTACTGGAGGGACAGGGCTCATTTCAGTTAAATCGGTGGTATATGATCTCCCTGTGATACAGAAGTACTTCAGAGAAATATTCATCAGAAAAACTAGCAACAAAAATTTGCTAGTGACAAGATTAGTTTTCAGGAGCTGCCTTCTATCCAGCATTCACACATAAACATTTTGCACAAATAATTAAAATGACCTGTGCAACTTAGGGCATATAAAAGCTACAAATCTTACCTTTAGCCTCAAAGTCTCTAAGCATTCCAGACTGACAGAAAATGTATAGATTCCCAAGATTTGCACTTGAGTCACTAACTTGATTATTTTTGCAGTTGTTTGTTGGTTGGGTTTTTTTTAAGTGGAAAACTGCTGACAAAACCCTCCAGCCACTTTCGTTTGATTGTAGATACAACCTTTACCTGCCTTTCCTCAATTCTTATTTACCTTGAACTACAACAAAAATGTTGACCAAGTTTTGGATATGTCTGTGATATATTTGTCCTTCAGGTATATTTTGAATTTATTTTTACACAGCTTAAAAGTGCTCATCTACTTTTGAAGTATAAATACATAGGTACAGGCCTGATTCTATGCTGTCTTATTCCAAAAGAAGTCAGAACCTCTCTGAAAAAAAGAACCTCTCAGACAAAAGCTGTAGAACTTCCATCTGATGCTCTAGCCTTTTGCTCAAATCCTGGTGTGTAAGATAAGTAGTCTTTTCATTAACTTTCCTATTTTCCAGAAAGATTCTTTATACTCCTGAGCCAACAGGACTCCTGTCCCCTGCCTTGGATATCTTCCAAAGCATTAACAATGATTGCTGAAGTTGGCTTAATACCTCAGTAAATAAATCAGTTATACTTTCTACTTCATATTGGCTGTCAGCCATCTTCTAAGTTCCCAGACAACACTGAACCAATGTATCAGCAACAATATTTAGCTGCTACTTTGGAAGAGCTAGAACTGTGAATCTCTCTGCAGATAAACAGTTAATCAGGGTGTTCCTACTCCCCTGATAGTCTTAGCACTGTTTTTACTCTGATGTTTCACTGTGAGCTATCTATTTCCTGAGCAAAACAGACTATATTTATTCCAATGAATTATTCTGACTGTCTTCTTTTCTCTTACCATCTCATATAAATGAACTCGCACACACTATTTTTTTCTATTAGCAGCAAAGGGTAAGAAAGACAAACTGGTTTAGATTGCAAAGAACCACGGGATGATTTGTTTGTATTGATGAAAAGAACCCTGAATCTTCAGTGTCTCTTTTCTGTTAACAATGCGATTTAACAAGACTGGTCTATCAAGTCCTTTACTTTTACTGTAAACGCTTGGTTTACATGTATACAGTTTAGGTGCAACACAGCATGTAAATTTTAACTGAGATATGCATAATGGCTCTTTGTAGTTTAGTTTTTCTTTTTCATTTTAAATTGAGTGGGGCTTTTCCCAGTTGCTCTGTGATGTTTTAAAATCAATTCATTAAAATGTACATTTTCTCAAGCAACTGCTTTATATATGACTGGATTTGTTCAAAGGATTTTTTTCAGCTGAACAGTAATGTGCTTCTACAGGAAGGAAGGTAAGAATGCTTTCCAGTTTGGAATCACAGACACATCATGTGTGTCAATGTCGATCTTTTCAACTGATTTCTAATAAAGCCTGAAAAGGAAAAACATGTAAGATAAGAAATGGAAAAACATACATCTGTGGAAGAGTAGACCTTTTCTATCTGCCCAATCAGATCTGCATCTTCATTACTACTGCACCACTGAGAACAGACTTTAAATCCTAAATTGGGTGGAGTAAGATGCTCAGCATTCTCTGTCCAAAGATGAATGTAATTTCACAGTAATTTCAGAAAGGGTGGAAACTGTAAGAATATTATGATCTAGCAGGATGAGGAGAAATAGAGAAGGCTGAAGCAGAGCCAGTAGTCTTGATATTTTTAATGTAATCACTGAAGACATATTTTTCATTAAAATCCCCAATAATGGTAGGCATTTAACTCTCTAAGGTTCCTAAAAGAACCAGTGCAATCTTACTACTCTCGTAATCCATTTTACAGGTAATAAAGAAAGGCTGACAAATCCCCTATTACAGAGATTATAAACAGTCAGTCTGCTACATATTTACTACAGAACAGCAACAAAGACGCTTGCCGAGATCATTCAACATCTGCCAACTAGTTAGAACTAAATCACAGGAGACATTGGGGGATTTTAGCCTTTCAAGTAAGAATCTAAAATCTATGCAAAATAGCCTGTCTCACATTGCTTTCGTATTAGTTCTCACACCTCAACAGACTGTATTTTGCATTTTTTCTATTCTTAAAAAAACCCACCACACACATCCCAAAACAGTGACATAAATCTGTATCAAAATCCATCTAATAAATTCCTTCCTTGAACAAAAGAGAAGGGATAGTCCAAACTGCTAATTCTGGCTTCCTACATCTTATCACTATCCCTCACTCCAAGAAGACAGGAAATATTTGAGTTAAGAGGATGTTTCCTGTAGGAAGAGGAAGGCAAAGGAAACCACATTGCACATGGATACTTGCAATTTTATCTGAATCAGAATAACTGACAAGCACATTTGTCTGAACAAAGATGTGCAGCAGAAGGAAAACATAGCCTGTAGTTGACATTTATAACAACACTTTCAGATGGTCAGAAACACTATGTTCAGTCCTCAGCTAGTAAGGTGTTTCTAGCTACATCTGTCATCTCTTACAAATCACTGATTCAGACTGCCACATATTAAATTCTTTCAGAACACGTTCATGAATCAGTCAACCTGATATAACTCCTTCAGCCAGGCACTGTGCATCTATTTGCCTTCTTCATTTTTATCTCTTTCTTCCCTGTTTACACTTGGAAAACTGACATCTGTTTTCCGGGGATGGTAAATCACTATTAGCATTGCAACTCAGCATGAGGGTAGATCTGGAAGAGTAGCAAAATCTTGCTAAAAAAAGACATACTTACTGGGGAAAAAAAAAAAAAAGCATATACTACTTTCAAACAATGAAATTCCTGCTCTGTAATATAAAGCAAATCTACTTAAACATTAAGTTTGGACATCACACTCAAATTGGTATATCCATGCCACCAGCTCATCAAAGAAAGAACTGTGTGTATCTTCAGAAGAAGGAATTTGTTCTGTAAGGTTACCTCAAACAATCCATTAATAAATAATAACAATAATAAACAATCCATTAATAAATAAAGTTTCTGCCTTTACCACAGAAAGCTTTGGAAAAATGAAAAAATAACCCAGACACCTGTAAAATAACTTGACACCGAGTTTTCAGCTAAGTGTATAAAAATCTCATTCAGTTTTTTTCTTGCTGTCCTAGAGTTCAGCCAGTGGAGCACAATGTCTCTTTTTATCTTCTCTTTCTTCATCCTGCTCTGCAAGTAGGTTCTACTTCATTACATAAGCTCAACAATAGTCTGTGAAAAATTGTATTTGGCAGCTTATTCCAATCTATTCTTCTAGGACTGCATAAAGCAGCAATGCTCAAACTTCTTGGAAAGGTAATCCTACTTTGGTTATCTGTCTTCAGCATGATATCTCTTCTTGCTGACAGCTACATAGGGTTTAACCTAATATGCAGCATGGTCCAGGAGTGCAAGATTTTGCAACTGTTAGCAGGGGCTAGAACCCTCCAGAGCTGAAGGGTGAGAAGAGGCTGTAATTACTGACCATAGGTGTTTCCATTTTGCAGGGAGTTGTTAACTGTCAGCAATTAAAAATAGTTACTACTACTGTGACAAATGGAAATATCTGCCTCTAGTAATGATAGCTGCTTGTAATTCTCCCTCCTGGACAAAAAGAAATGTTACTGTCTTATCTGAGTACTGCTCTTAGGCTGTACTGCTAGAAACTCATCTTTGTGCTGTAGAAATATTGTCTATGAAAATCATGGATTTCCTACTCGATCTAAAAGTGAACAAAAAAAAAAAACAGACAACAAAGCACACACACATACAAATAGCCTTTGCCCTTAAATACTAGATCTAGTGAATTGTTTCACAGACGATTAACTCACCAAAACCAGAACTTCAATGTAATCTCAGCTTCATAAATCCAACTCTAGCTTAGTAATTTGAGCCAAATTTTGCTAACAATCCTGATGAAGAAAGCACAGTGTGGTTGGTGTTTTCTGCTATGCTGCACCTTAGCATTTAGGTCTATCAAAGACAACGTGAGGAATTTGAGCAAAAATGTCCCTGCAGCCTCATTGAGACAAAAGACCTGCACCCCAGTTTCTGTGGACAACCCAAACCAGCAACTGCTCCTATGGCCTTCTTAACGCCTGATTATTTTTGTACATAATGGGACAGCTTCAAAAGGAGCAACTTACCTTTGAGTGTCATTAGAGCTCAGAATAAAATGGACTAGCTGAGTAGCCTGGTGAGAGAGGCAAAAGGCATCATCTCTACCATTTTGGAAATTATGCCTAAAGCCCCTTGGTAATCCAGCTCTGCATTTCCACCCTTCCGTTGTTCTTACCATAGAAATGTTCATATTTGCTCTTAAAAACTAACAAAACATCTTTAAAAATCAAACAATTGAATTTCAGGTCAACATAAATTTGTCCCAATTCAGCCACCACTAACTTAGATTGGTCTAGCCACACTGCCTTTTATTATGCTTGACTTAAAGCAGTTTTCTATCTCAAATTTATGCATAGGATTTTAGGCTAACAATGTCCTGCCTTCAAATCTTAGGTTTGCATCTTCAGTAATCTTGTGTTCTACATAAGGTGATATAACCTTGATTTATGTTGTTACTCATATTCTTGGCTACCAGAACCAGAAACCTCACCTCTAGAAATGACTGGAATCCCTGTCAATAACATGGCCTTTCCTTCATGAGTAAATATATCACAGCATAGTTCTATTCTGAATACAATAAGTGCATCTTGAAAAAACTTGGATTAAATTCACGTGTCTTGACTGGAACCACTAGATAGGGAAAGTTTTCAAATGTCCATAATTATACAGATTGACCCATTCTCATTTTCTCTTTTTTACTACACTAGCCTACCCTACATCATGTTTCTAGCCTTCATTTGCTGTGACAGTACACTAGATCAAAATTTTTCTACCCCATGATTCTGAAGGGAAATCTCCCAACTCATGAATCACCTCACTCCTAGCAAGACAATTCCTCCACTATTTCAGTAATTCTCAGATTCATAATCAACACACGGTTGCCAGTGAAGCTGGCTTCCTAAAGTCTGTATTGCATGAAGTACTCTGAGATGTGTGACACACGTGTCCATCAGGCTTCTAAAACATAAAACCTTCCAAAAGGCATGCAGTCATTTCTAAATATTGACATTTCTTATGTTGCTGGTAAAATCTCATTAAAGAAATATTTTAAAAGAAAGTATTGGTCTTACTAGCTGAAATACAAACTCCTTCCCAGAAACAAGAGAGTTGTTTGACCCAGCGTAACAGAGGTAGGTCAATATTTGTATGACAAACTGGAACATCACCAATAGCTATCCTGTATATGTATATTATGTCACCAGAATACGTATATGTACATTATGTCACCAGAAATTTAATAGCATTCTCTATGGCTTCAGTCATGCACTTATAGATATCAACTAGCAGCCTTCTTCAGTGATTATTGAATATATTCTATCTTTGCTGTCTAAATATTCTATCTAAACACTTCCTGGCTTGCTTTCAACGTTTTTTGTCATTTAGCAAGCAAAACAGCTGTGACACTTACTCACCAAAATCTCAAACAAGCTGAAGTGGCCATACATTAAGGTGTTCAGTCTATAAGGACACACCTTTCTTTAGGAAAAGTGCTAGAACAGCCCACTCTTTTGAAGTACCACTTAACTACCACAGTTCTCTCTTCATAATTTTGAAAGGGCAGAAATATTTTAGTAGCTTCATTACTTCAACAGCTAGAAAAAAAAACTGTACCATTTCAATAGGTAGAAAAAAATCATGCAAGAACACGGAAGAAAACAAACCTCTGCAGCGTCAATAATAGCTGTTCTTGTCTTACTTTTTCACAAATAACAGCTGGATCTTCTGCCATGAGAAAATCATACTATTATGTTTTCACTGTGAAAGCCAGTAATTTACCTGCTTATTGACATTTTCAGTTCCACTAATTCCTGCACAGTAAAATGGAAGCAAAATATGGTGAAATTATTTTATATTGCCAGTTTTATTATGCAAACCACAACTGCTCCTGCTGTCAACAAGAAAAGTTTAGTGCTACTGCAAAGCATTTAATCTATTCTTGCAAAACATGACATGAGCTGCATGTGAATTAGACCACGCCTCCTAATAACTCATATCCCATTTGTCTTGATAGAACGGATATTTTCAAGAAAAATGTCTTTAAAAACACACTTTCCTTTTTCAGGTATACTTCTGGTGTTGCACATAAGATTCTAATTCAAGCAAACCAAGACAAGTGGGATTCTCTCATGTTCTTATGGTCACAGCTAATTTTTATTATATTTTTTTTACTATTACTGTATTGTCTACCAGTTATTTTTTTCCTGCCATTTGTATGAGTCTTAAACACAACAGCAGTGGGTGGGCCATGAGGAGCCTTTTCTGAAAGTAAGAGCATTTCTAATGTCTAATCATAAAAAATAGCACAAGGGTAATGGACAAACTAGTGTCTGAAAAGACTTTCTGTTCATTTGTGAAAGATGACCATATTTCAGCCTCTGCTTGTTCCCTAAAAATCTCTGCAGCAGTTGCAGAACACTTAAAAGGCAGCAACTCAAATACGATTCTCTGTGTGTCGTATGTGGAACACCTGCTGGTTTCCTTTTCTTTGATGTATATTTTGGCAATAAATACGAAGACTAAAGAGTCTATATCAGCCAGTGATACAGTACCACAGGGGCGTGATCCTGTACTGACCCAAAGTCACAGGACTCATTCTATTTCTCCAGTGAAAAACACACCAGAAAAAGCTGCAGAAGGTGGCATAGAAAACTGCACTGCAGCAAAATACCAGGCCAAAAAGAATAATGATCTTTTTTCCATCAAAAGAATAAAAATTCATTCAGTGCTTTGATGTCAAAAGCTATTATTTCTATATTTTGAATTCAGATTTGTCAGATTTTTCTATGTGAAACTTCATTCCACTTACTATAAAATTAGCCAGTCCTATTTGGATCATCCAACTTCAAACACAAAAGACAGCACCAATACAGACAAGTGCACAAGAGTGGCACTAATACTTTTGAATATTGGAAGAGAATCACAATGGAAAACTCTTCATAAGAATTCCCTTGTCTGTAATGTAGTATTTAAGTAAGCAGTAAGTAGCAGCGCATGCTACTGAACCGGTACATGGATGCATGAGAACCCCCAACTTGATTTCAGTATTATTAATATATACATAAATACGTACACACACATAAAAGGAAAATAGTTACATGTTGAGGATTTCACTGTCTACCCCAAAATGTAGTGACTTACACTGAGCACTACAAGTGCTACAATGTAATGCTCATTTTTTCTGGTTTTCGACGTAAACCTGCTAGATGCTCAGTTCTATCTTCACAAAATCATTTTACTCTGAAATAGGTACCACCCTTCACATTGCACGAACAGTACAGGAACAGTGAAGAAGAAAAAATCTATACAGAATACATTTCATAGTAGGGTCATGCACTCTGACATAAAAGATCCACAGAAGTGTGACTGATTTCAAGGTCAGAAAAGACCATGGTGAGTGCATTCTATATTAAAAACATCAGAGAATGTCATGAAGTATCATCAGGTTGTCACTGCAATCAGTCCAAAATTTCTGTTCAAGTAAAAGTATTGCATCATATGCCCCATTTGAATCAGTTCAATGGCTTATCATCCCACTAATTAAAAAATACTCATCTTTTAGCATGACTTTATTCAGCTTCAGGTTTAATTTTCCAACCACTCATTATGGCTTTTTTCTTGACAAATTTAACAACTTCCTTCTTCTACCAGAACTCCAAAGCCATCATCAAGGAAACACTCCAAATTCACCTTACTCCAAACCTCCATGTTTCACTCTACTTCTTGCACAAATATAGCAAGAACTTCTATTGCATTGGATCTTATAAATAGGTTTGGGTCATAATAGTATGTAGAATTAAAAAAAAATACCAGGAATATTAACATAAAATAGTTTGCTACAGATGAGAGAAACTGTAGAATATGAACAGAAAAAAAAATATTTTCATTTCAATTTACTTAAGCCACCAACACACCCACAAACTGACTCATTCACATAACAGTTTTCCCCAGGCCTCTCATTCATTTTGCATAAAATGCTGTATTTAGAAAAGATAAATTATTTCCAATCATTTAGAAAAGATAAGTTATTTCCAAATGTCAATAAAATTATTACCATCTTCAAATGTGAGCTCTATCTTATTTTATGGAGAACTTCATAGCATTATGTGGTTTTGGACTGCTGTCAAGTCCAACTGTTTTGCAGTGCAGGTAAGTGACATGACTAGTATGGAACTTTTGGAACTAGTTTTCTTCCTATGTCTTTCTGAATTTCTCCTAGTCTTGCTTGCTCAATTCCACGGTATTCATTTTAGAGGAGGGTTGCTTATTTTTCTTTTACAAATTATGGGTATATGCACTGTGTGGCTGTACTAACAGACTGAATATAAAAGAGTTCATCCTACATAATGAGTGTATGTGACAACAGCTTTTAGACAGTTCTCAGTTTTGCCTCAGTTTTTTTGTGTGTCTCAAACTACTCAAAGACCATCTCCACTGGGCAGATAATATTTGTCTTTGGCAAAGAGGGTTTTTATCAGCAGTCCTCATCCTGCACCTCTGGTGGAATCCTTAGATACCTTGGACTAATAAGAGGATCAGGAATCTGGCTAGTGAGTTTCTTGTAAACAAGGATATAGGCTTTGAGCTTGATATGGAGGAGACTAGTGTTCAGAGCAGAAAACAACTCAAGTGTACTTACCTTTGTGTTGCTGAATACATACAGTGCTATGTTCTGTATTACCTACTCTCCACTAAGAAACAGTAAGTTTAAAATACAGTGTATAACCCCACTGAAATCCAGATGAGAGGCAACAGAATTGTGTAAAATACAGGTCTGGTCATCACACATCAGCATGAGTCATAGTACTTCAGCCAGCTGGACATGGTAAACAGGAATCCTTAGAAACAGTAATGTGTAAAAACATCAGGGACCTCAAAATCATTCTTGAACTTCAAATATTTAATTCTTTGTTATTTTTCACCTACAAGAATCAGGCATCTGTTGCTGAAACTCCAGGGAGCATATCTTTCAAATAAATTCTAAAAGTGCACCTAGGAGCACTGGAAAATGGCACATGGGAAACAGATATGGGCACTGGTAGAATTCCTTGTTTTCTTAAACTGAATATTTTCCTTTTTCAATGTTGTATTCTGGAGGTTAACCAACCATATGTAAACTATTAGGTTTACGCTTTTTATCAAGAAAGGACATGATTCTCTCCTGCCTTTGGAAAACCTGAATCATTAAATTCCTCATTTGACAAAAAAAAAGGGCTATATAAAATGAAGTGTTCCTTCCAGAACCATGTAGTTTCTCTGCTCTTCTGTATTTTGCTTTTACAAAACATACCACTACAAGCACATCTTATGTGACAAGATCTTATTTGGAAAACAAAATCAATATATCAGGTGATGCATGGATTGCTCTAATGGCTGACAGAATTATTTCACATTTCTCTTGTATAATGAATACGGACACAAAGTTTAACAGTTAGTGATACAGTATAATTCCTATCTATGTATTTTAGGAAAAAGCTTATGATCTTGAAGTCTAAAAAGAAGCACTCTTCCTCATTAACTGTTCGATATGGCTACAGAATAAAGAGAAAATCATCTTGCAGAAACTTGCTTTCCATAAATAAATAGCTTTGTATATAGAAATCAAGAGCTGCAGAAATCTTGATTGCAGCAAAGTATGTTAATGGATACTACTAAAAAATTAAGTGTAAGGTCAAGAAAACTGTAAATCTAATGCTCTTACATCACCATGTTCATTCAAGAATTTTTAAAATTAGTAAAAATATCTCATTTAAATTGCACCAAGACCAGAGTTGTCACCACAGTTGTCTATTTGGTATGCAAGCACTATCCACATTTTCTGCTCAAAAAAAAATTGAGAAATGTCATGTTTTACCTAATGTCATGTATCAGGAAACAGAAATCAAATCCTGTTCTGTGACCACTTGACATTCAAAGCCCTTCAGAATCCACTTCCTAATATTTTTCTCCTCTCTTGTCACCCCCTCCTCTTTCAACACACAAATCACTCAAGTCCTCTAATTTCTTGTGGTTTTGTTCACTATTTCCTTTCATGCTGCTAATACATTCGAAGTTCCCTTTCTGAACCAAGATACAGCTTCTCTTTTATTTACTAATGCTTACCTTAAAACACATTCCTTCATGTGTTCATGGGCTATCACAGATGTCCCTGTGTGCAACCAATTCTCAGCCCTCACCCATATCTGGAGACAGCTTTTCAGCCTCTCTGACCTAGTGCAATTGGGTTGACAGCACACAATAACTACATATTGCTCTTACTCCAATGAGTTAAAAACTTTTTCTTCTTACTACAGAAAAGCATTCACTGTCAAAATAAGTTAATGTAAACAGCATATTGTCAACCATCTTTATATTACTATTCATTTATGCAACTTCTAAATCCTTGCATTTATTATATTGTCTACCTAATTCATCAAACCCTTCAGGCTGGAAATACATCTTTTCAGAGGTCTTTAAAATTCCCAATGCACTGCATGGCAACATAAAATAAATAAGTACTATATAATCCATTAAATAAATTTGAAAAAACAGCAGCATTTCTATATATAAAGCAATCAACAGAAGATTTAAAGACAAAGTTTGTTTTCTAATAAACACAGATGAAAGAAAAATCACAAAAAAGTATCTTTGCACTTTTCACAGTATCAAAGTAAGTTAGTACTATGAGAAAATAAAGACACTGACAAATACGCTCCCTCTGTGGCAGTGTTGAAGGCCATGCTGGATGCGGCTTTCAGCAACCTGGCTTAGTGGAAGGTGTCCCTGCCAATTGCAGGGGGGTTGGAACTAGAGGAGCTTTAAGGTCCCTTCCAACCCAAACCATTCTATGATTCTATGATATACCTCATTACTGTACAGCTAAAATGTACTTCAAGAGAAGGAAGATCGTGTTACAGACTTCCTATTACTATGGTTCTCTTCAGTTTTAAAAACTGCAAGGGAATATATTTGCCTTTTATGTGATATATTTTTTAGGTGCAACAAAGGCAATGCTAAAGAGGACAAACTTCAGCATTAAAAAGTAATCTTAAAAGGTTGAAACCTATCCCATCTAAAGGTGAGATGTAGATCTCAAGTTTAAAAAGTTCATGGAACTATATTAGAAAGTTTAGATAGGAATTTATACTCCTCTACATTTCTCTGTCTATAATACAGCCTCTGTTCACAGGATGCTGCTTTTGCAGTTGATGGAAATCTAGTCAGTTTAGCCAAATGTTCCTGGAGCACCATTCATCTCATCCTGAAGCAGACATGTAAAATAGGTCACATCAATTGTGTCCTATAAGTACCTCTCTCTCTTCAATGACTATAAATGGGCCACAGAGTGACTGACTCAGTTACAGTTACAGGCATCTGAAGTGAGATGAATCCCACACCCCACAAAATACTATACTGCAGAAGTTTTCTCAGTAAAATAATGTTGAAATGGTTTTTACCAAAATATATTTAAACAAAAGAAAATAACAACAGAATTTAACTAATACAGTCTAATTTCTAAGAAAGTAATAAATTGCTAAGGCTGAAAAAGAATTTTCTTGCACGTTATTGTTTATTATAGTGTTTGTCAATAGGCATAATTTCCAGTGTGTCCAGGATCAGGAAAACATTGGAAAATTGAGCAGAATCCATTTTTGCTGTGATTCCCTCTAGAGGACGGATATCGACACATTTTGTGATCTTTTGAAAAAGCCGAAGCTTTTGAAAGTACATAAAACCACACCAATATTATTGAAACCCACATGCTCTTTGAAGATAGTTGGAAAACAGGCTTTTTTCCTGCTATGATAAAAACAAACCAGGCAGCTGATACTTCAAGAAGGAGAAGTAAAAGCATAGAAATTTCACTTCCATGACAATTCCACTCACATTCTCCTCTTACCTAAGCGAAATTAAAAGATTGTGGTGTTTTGCTTCTTTAAAACAAAACCAAGTAACTTCTCTGAACATTCTGATCGTTACATAAACTAAAGCTGTTTGAAGACTATCAACAGGTCTTTCAACTTAAAATGTAGTTTTCAGAAAATCAAGGTTCTACAGGATACTTCTAATGAAAAGCTTCACTGAAGAAACTTAAGAAAAATATTTCAGGTAACTAAACCAAAATATTTAATTTGGGGTCAATTTAACACTGCAACTGAGCCATATATGATCAGTGGGATTTTCATTTCAGGTGTTTCAAATCTCCCTTCTTAATTGCATCAATGCCTCATGGTTAAGTTGAACAAGGAAGCCCAAACCAAGGACAAGACTGGGGCCTCTATTGCAGAGCAGTAGCTCAGCAATTTCCATGCTTGGTATTATGTGCATACTAGATTCTGAAGACAATTTCTAGCATCAGCAGTAGGAAAACCTCCTCTCTGCCCTCAGGCTGACAAACCTGGCAGTTCAGGCTGACAAAGTTCAGTGTTACCTTTAAAAATATTATTTAATGTTTCAGAATTTTGCCTGCTCAAAAATAATCTTTCTTAAAATATTCTATTCCATTAAAACATCCGCATTCTTCAATTTTGTCTTGATAGGGAGCAAAAAACAAATGCTGAAATATGAGAAACTCCCATAAGAAAAAAACTGCAAATGTTGAACGATAAAACCTCTTCAAGGAACACCCTCTGCTGCAACTAAGGTGTAAAAGAGAAAAAAAGAAAATTATAGAGGCAGAACCATCCCAAAATACCATTTATTTCTTTGTTCTGTTGGCTTCTGTAAAACATAACTTCAGTATCTGTACTGCACTTAAGAGTTTTAATCCAGTGATCACACGAAACTAATGGCTCAAGAAGGTAAAAATAGCAGATATATGGTATCTAATAGCCATACAGCAGTTGGGAGCAATTTGAAATTTCTTCCTCTTCAAACAAAAGCTCACAATAATTGTTCAAATAACCTACATACAACAGCCAAAAATGAGAAAAACAACAATCACTTTCTGTCACTGTGGTAATTTTTGATGAACAGTTAAACATATTTTTCCTTTTGCATTATCCTTATTTTAAAGAAAGTGATGAGTACATATCTAAATGCTTATTTTAGAAGAACAAACATGTTCTGATAGAAGATTCAAGGAACTGTTTTGTTTTCAATTTCATATCCAGAAAAATAGAAGGACTATTACAAGGAATAAAGACGCTTCATTTTAGCAAAAGTATCTCACCTTTTTCCTTTAAAACAGCCTTCAAAAGTTATACTTCTGTAACCTGTGTGACTTAGAGGTTACAAAATATTAATGGCTCTTCCTGGAGCTGTACTGCCTTTCTCATCGATATTATCATCTTTTGTTTGCTTGTCTCACACCTGGCTATTTTTTTTAAGATGTTGTTCATCTGTGAAGGTAAACAAAGGCAAGGGAAAAATGGGTTCAGCTGAGGTTACAATATCCACCTATCTGGTATAAGATTATGATAAATCAGTAAAATATACACCTACTGTACCTCTTCCTACTTTATTCAATCATGTATTTTCTGAGTGCACTATGGAGCTATTTTGTCTTTAAATTCTTACAATTAATTCTTATAATTTAATCTTTCCTCTCACACAGATGTCACACAATGGTGCAGTTTTATTATTTCACACCCATTTGAGGAAAAAAAAATCTATTTTCTTCTGGGGTTTTTTTGTGCAAAGTACAGTACCCCAGATTAGTAGCTCACAAATTCTCATAAAAAGAATAGGAATGGATATTAACAGCACTCAAGTCAAACCTCTACATTACACAAGTGCTCCCGAAAACATAATTCTATGAAGGGCACACATCCTTCTAGAACAGTGCTACCATACAGAATTGCTACACAGTCTTAAACTGCTGACTTTTGCAGCAGGGAGCAGGTGAAGTGATAGTATTGCTTAGGTGGGTAGAATGATCCCGCTCAACAACCCATATTACTTGAAATGTGCTTTCTGTCTTCTTGCAATGTCTTTCCATTCACACTTTCTCTTCTGTACTGAAACCCAAAGCACAATGCAAACGCACAAGTCTTTTCTGCTACCAGAGTTAGTTACAGACTTTCCATAGCTATGGAAACCCAGCAGGAGCACTTTAATATAGACTAGAGACTTCTGGCCAGAACACAGTTCCAAAAAAAAAAAACCAACATTTAACCTAGTGTATTTTATGCCCACACTTGGCAAGAAATACTCAGCACTGTATTAGTAGGTTTCTAGCAAAAATCCACTGCTATTTTGTTTCTTATAAAATCTTAGTTACTTGGAGCCTAATGACCAAATACTTACCAGGAGTTTTGATTCACAAATACTGTGACTATACTTTGTTTGTGTATATCCGCTCCTACAATATTTGTTCACTTCAGAATTGTTCCATCATTAGTCAGAATACCCTCAGGACTGCAAGTCTGTTGTCTCCATCAGTCTATTGGGAAACACAGGCATTATGTGTGGGATGCTCTTTGAGCTTACTCACTTTTGCTCTAGTCAAAAGCTTCTTAGGAGCGAACCATAAACATGCATACATATACCATAGAGATTAGACCAAAAGCTGTCTCTTGCAGTGAACAGCAGCAGTTGCCAATGAAAAAAGGATAAGAATGGGGCAATACACCATGACATACACCTTTGCATGACCTTCCTATTTGCCAGCTACTCTCCACTGTTGGACAATCCTCCGATCCATGAGGCCTCACACCAGTCTAGAGAGTGGATCCACTCATAGAGATGCATCCCTCAGCAGATGCACAGACAAAGGGAATCATTGCTCCATTAATAATTTAAAGCCTTCTATAATGGAATAGCAAAATATTACTGCAGGTAAGACTCTTAAAACCAAAATTCACTGAAAACATTCTTTTCATCTTTGTACCACTTGACTATTATTTGATAATTAATTCCACAAATACCATACATGACTGAAAAAAATCTCACTGTGAAATCTGGAAAAGATTCAATCATTAAGGATGCTAAAGCTTTTTAATTGAATCCAAAAAATATTACTTCACTGTTGCTACAGTAACATCTTCTTAATAAGCCCTTTAAACACTGTCTTAAGAGAGTTCTACATCAGGTTAAAAAAGAGACAAGCTCTTCAGAGGAATAAATTTTATATTCGGTATGAGCAAGAATGAAAGAGAAAAGGTGAACTCAAGTTTTTAGCTATTTCTATAATGGCTTCTCACTCGCTGTGGCCTGTCCCACTTTCTTTCCCCTTAGCCATCCAGTAGACTCTCTTCTGAAAAGAGAATTCTCAGTTGCCTCTAAGGGAAAATTCCTAATAAATTTTTATCCTATAACAATTTACCATCTTCATTTAAAAAAAAAAAAAAAAGCTTAGATTTGCAAAAAGATGTATGTGCAGATATAAGTTTGCACCTTCTGAGATGAGACCAAGAATAAAAAGCTATTTTCAATTTGTCACATATGGAGAGGATAGATAATATATGAACTGAGAAATTGCAGAGTGAATAAAAAACTCATTCATGAGACAACTGGGGATTATAACAAGAATTTATATTTATTTGCTCTATGATACCTACGATATGATGATTTGCACATAATATCTGGTGCTCTCTAGATCAGAGAGAGAACCATCTAAAGATCAGGGTCATTCTTCTGGGGGAGAGTTTGCAATATGCATGGTGGGAAACATCTCTGGAAAAGGAAGAACAACCTCCTTCAGTTTTCATGCAGTTGTAAAGCTTTGTTTAGTGGATTATGCATTTAAACTTAAACAGGGGAAGCTCAGGACAGATATAAGGAAGAAGTTCTTCACTGTGAGTGTGGTGAGGCACTGGAATAGGCTGCCCAAAGAAGTGGCAAATGCTCCATCCCTGGCAGTGTTCAAGGTCAGGCTGGATGGAGTCTTGGGTAACATGGTATAGTGTGAGGTGTCCCTGCCCATGGCAGGGGGTTGGAACTACATGATCTTAAGGTCCTTTCCAACCCAAGCCGTTCTATGATTCTATGATTATTGGCACCAATCCAGTTTCAGAGAAATATTCACTTCATTTGCACCTTCTCAGATGCAGGTTTTTACAGTCCTTCCCAGATGTCACCAGACACATATTCACTGGAGGACAATGAAAACCAAATTTTCTAACTCATCCAAAAGTTATATGCTATATCAATTTTAACGAAGTAAATGAAACACAAGGTATTGTTATTGCAGAAGGTGCTTCAAATAGCTGATTCAAAATAATTTGATCAGTTCCTATCCAGTTTCATTTTAAAACCCCTGTTCTAATTACCTTATTTGGAAATACGAGATTAAGTAACCCTAAAAATGTACACAGGCAACAGCACTGTGCAGTTTGTTATTACATATTTTTCTAGTGCGTCAAATTTTGATGTCATTAAAGTGCTCAATTAAGAAAGGAGTGAAATAAAACTCCTGATTCTACAAAGATTCAAGGTACAATCAAAACTGCTGTGACCTATTTTTTCCCCTGCTAAAAGCAAAAAGAGTTAACAGTCCTGTTTACTAAGTGACAACAGTACTTACCTATAGTTAGGCACATGATTAAATATTCACATTGGTTATTGGAACCAAAATTAAACAGACTTAATCATAGCTTTTAGGTAATAAACTATTATAGAAACAGCTCTCTGTGACTTATGACATGAAAAAAAGATCACCATAATACTTGACATACATTATTCACAAATGAAATGTGGCTAAAAATAGGTTATGAATAAATACAATGCAAAATACTGCAGAATACTTTTTAACTAGTGTTAAGAAACTACAGAAATTAGACTAATGAAGTTAATCTATTCCAACAGAGCTGCCAGTTCGCTGATCTTTTTACTTAAAAGACTAGCAAAAAAAAGAAGTTGTATACTGACTCCAACATAACAGACATTATTATAGTACACTAACTTCCAGCTTGCCACATTTAAAGGTTATTTATTCCTGCCACACTCTCTAACCCTCTTTTTTCTGGTTTTGTGTTTGCCATCATATCTGACCTCTATCAGCATTTATTGATTTCATTTGTACACATTTGTGTAATTAATTTCTGAAACTTCATAAGAAAGTCCTGTATTTTACCTAACATGTATCCAGGAAATACATTCTAAATTGTTTGTTTTTTTGTTTCTTTTACAAACTGGTATTTAGTTGACATCTGCACAGCTGGGAAGGACTTTCCAAAGGTAACATGGCAATGCTGAAGCTGGTCAGAATTCTGTTAGCATAGCTGACAAGTACCGAAGAGCCTGAAAGGTGGAAAAAAATCTCAGGTATGAATGATTCTTCACTTAGCAGAAACCACAGTAGAAAGGTAGATTCCTAACCTCAAGTCAGTAACCATTTTGGAGGAAGAAAGCTGACCAAAAATAATATGCCTCTGGGAAATTTCAATAAACATTCTGATAATTAGGTTAATCTTCCAGTCTGGTGAAGAAAAAAAAAACAGCATTACAGGCGCAAGAATGTTACATGAACTTCTCTGCAGCTATTTCTTTGTATAATAACTGTTTTACTGAACTCAACATGCAGTAGAATACTTGCTTTCTTTTCATTTGTAGGTTTATGTTGTCCAACACCAAGGAGTAACAACTTTGGTGTGGCTGGCAAGCTACAGAACAATCAGCCCTCTGCTTTCCAGCAAGTGACAGCCCCAAATAAAGTAACACACCCAGCACTCATACCCGATTCTACAGGGTAAGGGTTACAAGACGATAAGCCACCAAACTCCATCCTTTGGCAAGAATAATTCTCTCAACTGAGAAGAGATAAGCAGAGTATCTTTATCAAATAGTGGGAAAACACGGAAACTCCCAAGCAAGGTTGTCTTCCAGACTGCAACAAAGATAATGGAAAATTGACTAGAAAAAAAAGATCAAATATTTATTTCCTAATACTCTGTCTTAAACAGAGCTAAACATATTCTATGAAACCAGCTCTAAGCAAGCCCTATTCAAATATTTGATGTCTTAAATCACCTCAAATCCAGGAGCCCTGGACTAGTATCAGTGACATCAGGAGCTGAACCTGCAACTGTTCTTATTTACACCACGCACAAAAGCAACTTCAGGAAAACTGGTGAACCTATTAATGAAAGGTTGTATTTTATATACTTTTGTTGAAAACAGTATCTCCTGCAGTGATGAACTTTCACCTAAAAGCAAGTTGATGTTATTCTGATAATGGATGGCCAAAAAGAAAGATAACGAATGACATGAAGCCCACCCTGTTAATAAAGTGTTAGGTTTCCAAACATACATACACCCAAATTCAGATTTTGTCAGCTTAGTGCAGAGGTTTAGGTGAGGCTCATCCCCCCTTCATGTGCACTACTGTTTAATTTAGCCTCTCTTGCATGAACTGCAAGTTAAGAGAAAGCAGCACAGCCATGCCCCTTGCAACAACCTGTTTAGCCACCCCACCACTTGGGTAGATGATCATTTCAGAGCTCTTCCCTATCTGCTAAACTATGAAAATAGTTCCATAATCTGAAGATGATGAAGTATTGTTCTAAAATTCTCTCAAGTAATTCTTCACTAAGAAAGTTTGACAACTGGGTGCGATCAGCCCCTTCATTCAAGTTGAATCAGATCCTTCATAAAAGCTGTGTGTTCTACTTTCTAAAAGCCATTTGACAGCTGTTTATTCTCAAGCCTGTGTGGTGTGTCCATTTCCTTCTTGCTTCCTAGTTATTTACTTTAGATTGTAAACTCATTAGAGCAGGTGTTACTCAGAAAAACAAAAGAAAATGGAGAGGAAAAAAAAAAATAAGCCCTTAACTGTAGATCTATGTCTTCTTGGGAGGCACAAATCCAAATACATATAGTACTGAAACAACCTTCCCAATCTGCTTTTAAAATGCTATTTAATTATAGTGTTATACATTTTATACTGTCTAAAAATGTGAGTCATTGCAGCTTTTAAGATGGAAATTCACTAGAGAGAATCATTTAACTTTGTTTTTTCCTTCAAAAATTTCTGTTTTCATTATTGCTATGTTTATTTTGAATAGGCAGTTTTTATGGCTGCCCTTTGGCCTTGGAAATCATCCCCTGCTTGTAATGTATGTTGATGAATTGTAATTATAAGCTGACATAGTTAACCAAAATAAACCTCCAGATAGGTAGTACTAATAAGAATATTTTAACAACTTTGAAATTTCACTTCATAATTGAGGAAAGGCAAAATTGCCAAATCTGACCCCAGATTTCAAGGCTAAAAAAAAAACCCAAAAACCCCTCAGACATTTCTTAAATACAGACCAAGCAAAAATCAAAAATTTAAAATTAATATTCTGTGCCAAAGAATTTCTTTCTTTTGGGGGGGAGGGGGCATCTCTGTCAACCAAGTCGCTAACTCCAAGATATGTTCACCTAACTAAATGCTGATGATATTTACCTTGAGATCTTGTATGCATTAATATCCAGGTATTTCTAGAAATTTATGACTGATGTACAATTCCCACATATCTCTTTTCCTCTCCATTTTTAGTTCTTTCAGGACGTAAGTAAGAAGTGGGATAGTCACTGGTGACTACGGCCTTCTCCAGCAAATGGAAGGAGTTGCCATAATCCACAGGGTGATACCATGAAAGTAAGAAACTGTTTAGCTGAGAAGCTGGGATGAGGTGAGACCAGGCCACAGAAGTAGTTTGATACAATATTTTGCTAGTGTAAGTAAGGCATTGCACTGACCACATACTGAGAATACTGAGCTCTGCTACAATCTAGAAAAGGAAGGGAGATTTTATAAGTATTAGTTCAGTGAAGATATTTCATAGCTAACGTCTATCATATCAAATATTAAATAAAGCCAGACTATAAACAGCAAGTATATAGAGTATTCCACAGTCTAAACTAAAATTATAACAAATAATTTTGCCAAGAGAAATACAGCATAATGTATATATTCTTTAAAAAACAGAAGACATTCACATTCTTTGGTTGTGACGTATCTGCATTAATCAAAGGTTATAATCATTGATGCCATATTTTTAATTCAACATTGAAGAGTAAATAGAATTTAATGTCCAACTTACAAAGCAATTCTGTAAGAGAGGCCAGGTTAATAAGAGACTGTGTTTTATAAGTACACAAGTCAAAGTTTCATGCCATGAAGAGCTCAGGGGCAATTGTGGCATGAACTAATCTTATCCCCAAACACATCTCCCTGCTGCATTTCATGGATACCAGCACTAATAACAGCACTGGTTTCACTGCTTGTGAGCAAGGCTGTGATTGAGATTCCTTTCTTTTTATTTGTTGTTGTTTCAGCCAAGTCAATACCCTTCACAGAGACAAGATCAAGCAGTCACTGGCAAGAATACCATAAATGTTTGTTATTGCCAAACACTCTGTACCACAAAGCTGCAGCCTGATAATAGTTGAAAAAACACAGGCAATTCCTTAACACACAAATTCTTCCTCAGGCCTGAAGATGAGGCAGGGCCTTCAGTTGTCTGAAACAACTGCTCTAACTTAATTGAATTAACCAGCTAAAAAAGTTATAGACAAAAGGTAGCCCTCCTGGTGTAGAGCAGAATATAACAAGAGAAGTTATAATATCTTTAGTCCTTTTAGGACAGAAACAGATAGACAGGTAATTATCTCCTGCAGAATAATAAGAGCAGAAGATTTCTGTGTGCCTGAAATAAAACCTACCAGGTTTTCATCATCCAAGATTGACTTTCATAAGGCATTTTGTAGAATTTATTGAAGTTCAAACTTGAAAGATCAAATATTAATGGGGGGCAGAATGTACATATGGGGATTTTTGTACCCAGGTATTTCCTGGCTTTTGTTGAACTTTGTGAGTTTATTACAATATGTAGTACATGTTTGGTCTCAGTTCCATTGTTTTCTATGAGAACATCTGGAAGTATATTACATTTGGGGAAACACATATCTCTGTGCATTACTTTGTACTTGTTGGCTATGATTTCAAGCTTATGTAACTGTCATTGCATGCTGTTAAGCTGCAACTGAAAGAAAAGACCTTACACCCACTACAACCAGCTGTACTTCCCACAAAACTTCTAGCTACTGGTTTTTACAACTTAAAATAGCTTGTTTTATCAATGTATTAGTTTGAAGCAAAATAGGTATGCAACGTTAAGTGGTAACTCTCCATTCAGACAGACTGTGCATCAATAAACCAAGTTCAGTATTTATGTTTCACCAAAAGAAGCTATAGGAGAAAACACAGTAAGATGCAGTAATTACTAAGCTACTTTACTTCTCATGAAATTCCTTTGCGAAAGGAATAAATCCTATAAAGTTACACCCCTCTAATCTTTTCAGAAAAAAGTTTCTAATTTTTTTGACAAGCACAACTGTTCTGAATGGCACAGTGTTATTGGGAATGCTATACTGTGTTGATACTATGAAATGGTTGAGATAAAAATAGAGCCCTTCCACTCTTCTCACAAGTAAGGCTCCTAAAACACACATAAGAAAAATCAGTGATTCTGCGTACACATTAACATCCAAGCCCTTCATGCTTTCTCTTGACTGTCCAAAACTAACAAGTCTTCATGGTTCCTTTCTTTGGTTCTCCAATACCAAATGCCCCTGCCATTTGTCTAGTTTACCTGCAGCCCCCCTGCTCACTTATCTGCTTTTTGATTTCACTTGTTCATTCCATTATGCTCACTTCTCCTCTGTCTCATTCAGAGGTCACCTTCAATTGTTTGCAATTATCAGAGGGTGATTTTCTCAGGGACATTTTTTGCCGGCACTACTAATATCCTTCAGCCCCCTCACTTGTTTCAGTCCCAGTTCCTCATGTGACAAACCTGCCTGACTACTCACAGGACCTTCCTAAACAGCTTTCTTGCAAGACCTATATATCTCAAAGTCATGCCTGTGATTTTGAGGTAATGTAGTAGGTGACCCTCAACCAACCTAACTTTAGTTTTAAGCTACTGCATTAGTCTCACCTCAGTGGGGAGAGGCAGGTCTTCATCACTCTTCAAATGTGCTTCTCTCCCCAGATTTAACCTGACATCTGATTTTTCAATAGCTAAGGTGCAGTACCTACCCCATAGATATTTACAGTCAGATACTCACACTAGTCTGGGAAATGTATTAGGATAATACTAAGTGGACAGCAACAGCTGCATTCAGGGAGACATTTTTCTGACCTATGTTAGATATGTACAGTTGGGTAAAATTAATTGAAATCTAGAAACTAGACATAGGTTAAAAGCAGCCTAGAGTGATTAGCTCAAATAATTACATTTAGTCAGATGAATCTGAGACCTTATATTAAGAGAAATAAATCTTTTCTATTCCCAGAGAAGACTCTCATTACCTACACACATCTCCTGCCTCCATTTTTGCCACAGCTTTGGCCTAAATGAATGAATTAATATTTCTATTTTGTGAATCCCTTTTCCTTCTTGCCACCTTGCCTCATCTTCTCGTGTCACACATTGGCCCACTGAACATCTCAGGTTTGCTGCTGCATTTGACTGTCTCTTCCATGAGAAAAAGTAACTCCACCCAATTTTAAGTTCACATCTTAACAGATTGTACACAGGTAAGTCACTGATCTCTGATTTCCAGTTCCAATAATTTTACTTCTAAACATTTAATTCCTCATTTCCTCTTATAAGCATCCACATTCCCAACATGCCTCTATTCTGCTGCACCTCTTCTGTTTTTCTGCAAACATCCTTTTTATCTGCATCTTCACCTTATTCTTCATTTGCAAACATAAAACTGTTTGACCAGCAACAACACTACTTACTGCCTTCCTATATTTGCTAATAATGACCATATGGAGCCTAACCAAATACACATCCAGCTCAGCATCCTGTCTTTAACAGAGACTAGTAGTGGACTTTGCCTTTTGGATACTCCCTCATTTGCCAATTTTATCACCAAAACCAAATCAATATTTCCTCCAGTATTTACTGAATGTGCTGCTAAATCTGCCTGTAAACACCAACACAGATTTTAGCAAGACGTAAACTGGTTTTGTAAGAATAATTTCAGATAATTTATCTAAATGTTTGGCTATAGCATAGGTGTAAACGAGCTGAAAATACCTACTTTCAGGAAGTTGGAATATATACTGCCCTTTGGCTTCCATAGGTGGTCTTAAGGATTTGGAGACATGACCAAGGGTAATCACTTACATCTGAGCTTGTGTTCTTACGCTTTCTCCAGCCAATGGAAATCTGATCAACGCAGGAGACCTCAACCCCCTGCTTATCAGTGAGCTCCACTCCCCTCGGGGTCTGCAGTTGCTCTTTTCTCACCACACTGATATTTATAAGCACTGCTGTTCACTGTAACAAAGTACACAGGTAACCGCCCATTTATCATTCGTGTGTCAACATTACCTACCCTTTGCTATTTTAGCAGACCTGCCCAAATTTTCCAGAATCTAGCAACTAGGAGTAACCCAATTTCCTCTCAGTAGGCTGATAGATAGCATGTTACAATGATGGTGTGGTACAACGAAGTTTTGGGGATTGGTACTTTTCATTGGTAGCAGAAAAAAAGAAAGAAGACAAGTAGAAATATCCTTTTTCATCTCACCAAATGCAGAGAAATGTTGAGGTAAACTAAGGTAGAAAGCAGAAATGGGCTTATATTACCAAAAACTTGTCTGTTTTCTCACAATCAGTAAACCAAACTAAAAGAAACCTTTCTCCCTAGAGCAATCTCCTGTGAACAACCTTTGCAGCACCCTGCAATGTCTTCCTTTTACTGACAGAGAAATAATTCTCTTCCTGTCCATTTGAAACTTTCAATAAAAACAAGTTAGATAGATAGTAAAAAGATACTGTAGAAGAGTCATGGCATGAAGGCAAAAAACATTAATGAATACTCTTAAATTTAATTCAATGGAACTAACTTAAACAGGGGAAGTTTAGATCGGATATAAGGAAGAAATTCTTTACTGTAAGGGTGGTGAGGCACTGGAATGGGTTGCCCAGGGAAGTTGTGAATGCTCCATCACTGGCGGTGTTCAAGGCCAGGTTGGACAGAGCCTTGGGTGGCATGGTTTAGTGGGAGGTGTTCCTGCCGATGGCAGGGGGGTTGGAACGAGAGGTCCTTTCCAACCCTAACTATTCTATGACTCTATGATTCTACAACAGAGAGACATGCCTTGGTATCAAGCTACTTTCAAGTTGCTTTCTAACATAACTGATTACTCAAGAAACATTTCTAGAATATACAAAAATACTTTTGATGAAGTGAAGCAGGCAGCTTCCTACGCTGTATCCTTCACATTCCAAACACACAGCACTGTCTTAATTAAATTATTTTGATGGTATTTTTATTTGCTAGCATTATATCATAAATCACGCTCCATCATCAATAATTACATCAAATCAACATGATACCAAAATATCCAAGTGCTTATGAGAAGTTCCAAATTAATGTAACTGGAAAGTTGGGCAATTTTATCTACGGAACAGATGGTAACACTTTAATTCCCCTACTTTCTCAGCCTGTCTGCTACAAGCCTCAACCAGCATTGTGATCCAAATGCTGCTGAAGTCAATGGGAAGGCTGACACTGACTTGAGTGAACTTCAGCTGAGCTCAGAAATGCTGCAACAAGAAAAATGCAGTCCTTGTAGATCTCCCAGATAGTTGACAATGATGGCCAAGAACAGTCATGTTGATTTTGTTATGGTAACATCCATCCAACAAGAACTAAAACAACATATACTTTTTTGCTCTTTCCCATGAAACACCCACAGGCAAAAGCTCTTTGTAAGTACTTCCTTTGGGTTGTATTTGAAGTACAGACTGAAAAGCCAAAACCCAAGTATTTTTTCATCGTTCCTACTCTTTCTTTCATTTTCTTGTAAGTTAAGAATCCACACTAGAAGACTGCTTTCCACCAGTGGTAGGTGACGACCCTGCTCTTGCAATTTCTGACTTCTGATCAAGCACTTCAAACTCCTAACCCATATCTAAAATATTTTTCATCTCTTAAACATGCTTGCCATACTTTGTGAAAGTCCTACAATTAACACGCAACATTTTTAAAAGTCTTTCGATAAAGTTTCTATCCATTACATTCAAATCCTTGTAAAATGTAAGACAGTGTCCTTGCTCACAGTATTTGTCAGGAACCCACAGCTACAAGTTTAGAAGAATATTTCATGCTTATAAGTTGAAACGTGGCCAACTTGTATTTTTGTTATTTAAAAACTAAATTCACAGGCATTTGGCTTGAAAAGATTTTGCATATGATAATTTGAATGCAACTTTGAAGGAACTTTTACATGGCATATGAAACAACTGTTTCTAGAAATTTCCACAGCATACTAATGTACTCATTTAAGAAGAAAATGCAGCCTGAAAAATAGGACTGCACACAGCACAAAAGATCAAATTATATTGCAAAATTATACTCGCATTCACTGAAGGTTACAAGCATCATTTTACACATTAGAGGTCAAAGTGAAGGCACTGCAGCACACACACTCTTTTCTAATACATCTGAGGGTAACTTCTGCTGTAAAGTATTTGTAGCTTAGGACTAATGAAACAATGTTGTTAGAAATGCTCACAGTTTACTCTGTTCCCAAGTGCTTTATCCAGCTTTCCTAATATGAAAATAAAATACCACTGCAACTTTCTGAATAGATTTGTCTACTTAAAAAGCTGTACAACTGCATGGAAGTACTTTCATTGTTACAACTCCAATTTTTACTGAATTAACTGCTTAGTGCTTATTGGAGGACATTTTAACTGCTCCCCCAGACTAATCTTTTGCTGATAAGAACATGTCTCATGGGGGAAAAAAAAAAAAAAAAGTCCATACAACTATCACTACAGAACAGAATAACCTAAATCTGTGGAATTTCACAACATGATCAGGATACGTTGCTCACAGACGATTACTTTGTAAAACACTTGAGAAGAAGTTCCATAATCTTAAATGGACTGTGTATTATAAACAAATAATTATTTAGCACATAAAATTCCCAGCTCCAGTGTTCCATCACAGAATAATGAACATTACTATGTAGTCAGCTGTTTTTTTTTCTGTCAAAAAAAGTAAGAATCTCTCTCCTGGGCTAAGCCAAGGCAAGAGATACTATTATTTCCTCTATAATGCTACTATAAATGTCAAGAAATGGAAGAATATGTGCTCTTGTTGATAATATCATCTTATAAAAACACCTTCCCACAGGAACAATCTTCAAAGCCTCAAGAATTATATAGGCAGAAGCACAAATCCAAATCTTTTATCGTAACTGTAACTTTAAAACTTCCAATTTCTTAAACATGTTTGTAAGTATGTTATAACATATATAGTTCACTATTTGGAGATGATTACTATATAGGAAAGCATAGACAGAAGTTGACCAAAAATGCGGAAAATAATTAAATTGGATGAAAACACCCTATGAAATTGGAAAGGTCACAAACTTCTGCTTCTGCACCAGCTTTCAGGAAGACTTTCTGAAACACTTAGTAGAAACAAATTAATAAAAAACCTGTTTCTATAATTACATGGCTTTTAAGGCAGTTTCCAGCACATATTATAGAGGTTTCATAATGCATCTGTGATCAATTTTCAATTAAAGAAGATGGCACTGTGCATAAGAAGAATCTAAATTAGTATCATCCACCTATAACCACAAATAACCCCAAAACTTAGATATCCGGTAAAATTACAGTTGCAGCTCTGTGCACTGTTAAGGCGAGAAAATGTAGTCTCAAATAGAACAGAATCTATTGTAATAAATAGTTTGAACTCAAGATTAATGAGATTTGAAACACTGATCAATAAAAGAAATAAAAGAACTAAGGAAAGAGACAGCTAAATCTGGTTCACTTCCAGCAATGCACACAATTTTTTGCATGTTGTCAAACACAATAAATCCTTTCCCATCTTTCACAGAGATCCATGAGACATAAGTCAGTTCTCTATTCCAGCAGGGAGTAGAAAGGCTCAACTTGTTTAGCTGCTACTGAAATATCTCTGAATTATACCTCCCAGACCACTGGATTCCCTATGTAAAATCAAGCCTGCTCTTTCCCCATTCCCTTCCACATAGGGAAAGCTTTAACTGTCAGGAAGGCACCCCTGCCGATGCAGAAGCCCAGGGAAGCTACAGGGAAGTGACAAACACACAAACATTGTTTTGTAGCTACAACAATGCTGAAAAATATTTCTGACCCAGCTTACGTTAGAGAGAGAGAATTAAAATCTATCTACTTTGAAAGCACGATCTATAGCCTATTGCATTATTAAAGGTAAAAATTACAGCTACTACTTTCAATATCTTTATGCATGCTTTCTCCACAGCAGATTAGGAGAAACAGTCTATATCTATAGCAACCAGGAGAGAGAGTAGGGAGGGATATATCCAGTCCACACCATTTCTCCTTAAAACCTTTCATCACTACCTTCACTATAGCAAGCATTTAATAGCTCATTTGTATTGCCCCTTGACTGAAGCCTCATAAAAACCATGGTCAGCTGATTTTAATTCCTTCTTAATAAACAGAATATACATGAGGAAGACTGCACTGGTACTTCTGTGGGAGGCTTCCTTTGTTTCTTAATTTTATATTTTATCTTAGAAAAAGATTTCTTAGGGACAGCTAGTCTAGCTTTCACTCCCTGATGTCCATAACCATTACAGGTAGGAATTAAAATGGGAAAAAATACAAAATACTCCAAGTTATGATCTGGGCTTAAAGTGCATTTCGGAAAGATACTGCAAGTGAAATGAAACTGACTATATTAGTAGATATCACTGGAGATAATTCTGGTGAGCAGCCATGTATGTCTCAGTGCAAGGAAAGGAATGCTAGAGAGAGTGGCAAAGGAGAACAGCCTTGATCTTAAACAGAGTTTGTTTCAGGATCCCTTCATGTTGGCGTGGGCCATTTTAGCAGCTGAGGGCGTTCAACGCAGGCAGCACCTCCTAAAGGAGGAAGGGGTTGGTCTGAGAATATCTCAACAGAACGAGGCTGCTTAATGGTCTTCACTGGACAGCACCGGGTACTTGCAGACACCTCTAAAACAGGCTCAACTGGAAGCCAGTGCTGACTTCTGCCTCCAGAAGTACGAGTTACGGGTGGACACCACCGAAGGCTGGGCTGCCTCTAGGGGTTTGTGGCCTGGGGAATTCCTGTGTTTTGGACTATTAAGGGCGCTGTCGTGGGCTGAATCCACTAAACTGGGAGGAGGGTCAAATACGTGAGGCTGGATGCATTTTTGGTGGCTCGCCACTGGTGTACCTGGACTTTAAGGTCCTCGTGATTGTCTCGGTGAAGTTTTCAGCATGTGAGGACACTGGGTAAGACCAGTTCCTCAGAGGGATCCCAGAGATGCAGCCGGGACACCCCGCTGGGGCAGCTGGATCCTGGGACAGCGTCAGGCTGACCAGGGATCGGTGGGGATAGCAGGGACCCATGAGGTGTGAGGGGCTGGGAGCCGGTAACGAGGAGCCGGAGGACAGGGACCCTCAAGCGGGAGCCGCGCCATAAGAAGACGGAGGACGGGGCCCCTCAGCGGGATCTGTTTGTCAGCGACAGGAGAACGGGGTCTCTTACAGGGAGCTGGTCATGAAGGACCGCAAGACGGGCCCCTCGCTTGCAGCCGTGCGGGCGCGGCCACCGGGGGCCTGTCGAGCTGCCTCTGAGGAAGCTCTCGGGCAGCAGCGGAGAGAGGGAGGGGTCGGTGAGGCCCCGCTCCCCGTCAGCCCCACGCCTCCCGCCCCTCGCCCCACTCACCGATCCGCGCCTCGGCGGCGGCTCCGGCGGAGGGCAGTTGGGTGCGCGGAGCGGCGGCGAAAACCTGCAGCAGAGGCGGCAGCAGCAGCGGGAGGACGGAGCCGAGCGCCCCCATCATGCCTGGCCCATCGCAGGCGGCTGTCCCGCTCCCCTGCCCGCCGCCGCAAGACCTCACTCCATGCCCCCCGCCCGCCCTTTGCCTCCCGCAGCCGCTCACTGGCTCCTGCGAGCAGCAGCCGCAGCAGATTCAACACCCAGGACAGCGACCAGCGCCGCCCGCCCGCCCCCGAGCCGGCCCCGCCCCGGCCCGGCCCGGCCCGGCCCGCCCGGCAGGCGGGGAGGGGGGGGCAGCGAGCTCACCCTCCGCGGCGCCGCCTTTTCGCGCCCCGGTCCCCCCGTGCCCCGGTCTCCCCGCGCCCGGCCGCAGCGAGGGCTCTGCCCGCCCTGCCGGTATTGCGGGGTAGCCGTCCCCCTCTTCGGTAGCGCGAGGGCAGGGGATGTCCCCAGCCCCGAAAGCTATCGTCGGCCCAGAAGGAGGCTCCGCCTCAGGCGGGCCGTGAGCCTCCGGGCTGTGCCTTGCGCCGCCGGGCGAGGGGCGGGGGGGGGTCGCTCCCGGTGGAAGAGCTGTGCGCTTGAATCCGCCATAAAGATGGCTGAGAGTGCGGGGGGTGTTACTAAGTGTGCCCTTTCCTCTCACCTGTGTGCAAAACCAACCGCTGTCAAAGTTTTACCCTGGAAAATCCAGCGCTAGCTGGATGGATTCTCCGTACGGCCTCCTCAGAGTGGCTTGTTTACCACCGGTAGTCCCACAGAAAATTACTCGCCATCGTGAAGGATTTTATGAGCCCACAGGTAAACACCTCACAGCTGAGGTGTGTGCACTTGCCTGGGAGATGTCTGCAGGGGTGACATTTACCCTCTACCTCCTGTCCCCGATACACTCTGCGTCAGTGGGAGCTCTCGGCCTGGGCTGCCAGGGAGGAGCAGAAGCCTGGCACGAACCCATTGACTCCTTCCTTGTTCACAGGCTCTCATTTTTTCACAAGCTCGGTGTAATAATATTTAGCCTTTAAGGCAGCAGTCACAGTCACCAAGGTGAAACAATGCAGCTGCCATGCCTCCTGTCAGGGGATGCATTTTTGACTGGGACAGCCAGCATTGTGCCACAGCGAGTGCTGGCTGCTGTGGGCTCCCCTCATCACCCCAACATCTGCTTTGTTCCTTTGTGAAGTTTCAGATTCTCCCAGTCTTCTTCATACTTGAAGTAAACAGTTTTAACTATACTCCCTGACAGGCTTCATCCCTGGCTTTAACCAGATACAGTTACGACAGACTCAGGGTTTTTAAAAGAATGTCATGGTTTGACCAAAACCAGAACAAAGGAGTAAAAATTGTAATACATGAAGTGGCTTTGCCATAGACCAGGAAACTAAAAAACGAAAGCTCATGGGACAAACTAGCCATGGAATCATAGAATCAGGGAATGGTTTGTGTTGGAAGAGAGCATAAAGATCATGTGGTTCTAACCCCCTGCCATGGGCAGGGACACTTTCTACTAGAGCAAGTTGCTCCAAGACATATCCAGCCTGGCTTTGAACACCCCCACGAATGGGGCAGCCACAGCTTCTCTGGGCATCACAGCTGTTCTTCCTTGCTTACCTCAAAAGTGCAAAAGAATACACCACCAACACATCCACAACAGGAAGGCCAGAGAGACGAGCCACCACACTGGGACCAGCTGGGACTTTTCATGGAGTGATCAACCAGGCTTGGCGGCCCAGGTTGGAGGTTTGCTCTGGGCTCCAGGCAGAGGACCTGGATGTGAGCTCGTGGGGAGGCACATGGGGCACTTAAGGCTCACTTGTGCCCTGACAGAGTTGCAGACTTCTCTTACTGTCTTGAGTTCTGCTCTGTGGGAAAAGTGTGAATCTTTGTGCTAAGGAAAAGGAGACATGGCTTCTAGAACTGGTGCAAAGTCACTTCTTTTCTTTGTGGTTAAGGTTGGTGACTTATATGGAAAAAATGACAATATTTGATTCAGAAAACAGAAATTTAAATAAATATATTGGTACTGGATAGTGTTCACTGGCCCAGGGTTTGCAAAAGCATTGGATGGTCTTTTCAAGCATTTCTGCCCTTGAGGTCTGTTAAATGGTTACATACATCTTGCAGAGGAGTGGTTTCACTAACCAAAAATGTCCCATTACCTCAGGAAAATCAATTTTGATGGCTCTGAAAGAAATCTGAACACTGAAAGGGGAGAAAGGAAAAAGGCGGGGAAAGCATCCTATGGAAAGGACAAGATGAGAAATGAAAGTGCTGAAACGTAAATTAGTATATTCTCGTGGGTTATGCAAACCATCTGGCTTTAAAAGCTAGTAGTAGGAACAAGGAAAAAGGTCATCTGAATTAGCAGAGAACTGCAGAACAACTGAAGGTAAGAAAGGAGCAAATGGCAGGCACAGCAAGAGAACAGGTTGGTTGTCAAAATAGCAGTGATATTACTGGAAGTCATTGCAGCTCTGCAATGAATGATTTGCATAGCTCTTGTGAATTCATGATCAAATACTATGCAGATTTTAAAGGGAAATTAGAATTTTCATAGCCATTCTGTGCAGAGGATTAGAAAAATAATGACATTTGTTCAAATGCTTGTGAAGCAATGTGAAAAATCAAGAGATAGGGCTTCATCCAAGGCAGGAAGAAATCCTTGAGTACACAAGGTTAGTAAAGACAAGAGTAAGGTGTTAAAGAAAGAGTAGAGAGTCAATTGGTAGGTGAATTGGGTATTTGGAAATAACTCAAGTAGCAATTCTCAGGACCAGAAAGTGAAAAGCATTTTCTACCTGGTTGTATTTTACAGTTTTATAGTAGGCTGTACCTAGCAAAGATAGATCTGTCTCAAAGCCCCAGGAACAGACAGATTGAAATGACTGAAATCAGTGGTATTAGGTATAATGAATTTTGTTAATGACATGTAAAAACTGGGAGACTGGAGTCTGTGTGTAAATTAGATGAATAAGAGTAAAACAGTGTAAATAACATGTTATGACACATGCAGGTTACTTTGCTGGTTCACAGTCATTTTCTCAAGACATTTCTCAGTGCCAAGGTTTTAAATAGTTGCATAATAGATTAAGCATCCACATTTAGGCCTACCAGCCTTGTGAGGCTGTTTTGATTAGGAGTTTTATTGTAATGTTTGCAGTAAGTTTCTGAACTGCGGAAAAAGAAATTCTAAAGGGTGTAAGTAATTTGTGAAAATTACTAGAAAGACTGGAAAAATTACTCCATTCTTGAAGCCAGGGATGTTGTGGGGCTCAAACAAAACTGGAGGACTTGACAGTTTTGAAAAAGGAATAGAAGAGGCTATCAGTAAGGGAATATTTAAATCATTTTGGTAAGCGATTCCAAATTAGTAAAGATACTGAATGGTGGCTGAGAGGTAGAGTATCAGCTCGCCAATGCTAATGTGTGTGGAGGTGAATATGAATGACACTGGAAATAGATCTGAAAATTTCAGCACAGAGAATAACATGTTGAAGTCTAGCATGTCCTTAATTGCTGGAGCTGAGGCTTTTTATGATACCCTTGTAGGTGTGAAAAACACACCAAGCAAAGTGAAAGAAGAGCGGGATAATCTATATGATTTTATACCTATGAAAGATTTATATCCTTATCCATGGTAACCACAGTGGAGCAGTTTGTCAAGGACACACTCTGTGTTCAAAAATGCTATGTTGTCTGACTAAGGTTTTTCATGAGAAACATATATGTTTTCATAAAAAATCCATCAGTAAAGGCCAGAAAAAGTTCCAGAAAGGGCTAGAAATGATCCCAGAATGGCTAATTGCTCAGTAGCCAGGACAGCTGCATGGCCTGAGATTTTAAAGACTTGAATTTCTGCTCTAGCTGATTCAAAGACATGATCTAACTATTGGACAATAAGGTCAGCCTTTCTCAATTTCACTGGGCCATTCAAGATTATATTAAAAGCAAACATCCCTGCTAGAAAAGACATTAATTGGCAGAAGTAGTTTAGCATGGAAGGAGTAAGAAGATGAGTATAGGATTTATTTTGTTTAATACTGTTTAAAATGACATAGTAAGAGTAATGAATTAATAAGCTGGGAATTGAGCTAATGATAGAATTTTTAGAGATGTAAGAAGAAAAGGTGCCAAAATTACAAGAATCAGAAATTAGGTGAGGGAAAACACAGGATTCGGTTAAAGCAGAACATCGCCAGAGAATAATTTAGACACAAAAATAAACAAGGGAAAATACTCTTAATAGTTAAATGCTTATAAGTAATTAAGTGATATGGGTTAAATGATATAACAGGATTAAAATAACGTGACAGTTGAAGGCTAAGTATAAGGACTATAAAACACAAAGGTAGCAAGAGTTTTACTTTGTATGTAGCTACTGAAGTAATGTTTATAAGCCTCTGCAGATCTGGTTTTTAATTTCAAATGGGAATTATATACACAAGCATGGGTACACCTGCATGACTGTAGAAAATGTATATGTATATTTGTAGAGGATAGAGCTGCACTTTTTGTCTAAGTGTCACAGAGCTATTTGTCAGTTTATCCAAGTATAAAGAAGAACCTGAACAAAAGGTCAGTTTCAGCTAGGCTAAATACAGCCTACCTGCATAGGCAAACACACCCTTTAAAAAAAAAAAAAAAACAAAAAGGCATTAAAATTACCTTCTTCATTTTCTTTCTTCCTCTCATCTCCCCCGATTCCCATCCCCAAATCAAGGACTCTCATCCAAGGTCCAAAATCCATAGGGAACAATATCTATCAGGCAGTTCAAGATTCAGTAACCTAGATATCTTGGCAGGGCTTTAAGCTGTATTGGGGGCAGAGGGGTGGGGTCAGGGGCGAAAGAGGTGAAAAAGAGAATGGTTTGTGCTATATCCGTGCCTGGACAAGACAGAATTTGGATTATTTTATTATTTACATTTTCTGGCTCTAGAGGACATAGGTAAAATATTCAAAGCCTGCAAATGTATATACAGACACAAAGGGAGTCTTCTTGAGGCTCAAGGCTGCACATTATAACCTCCACCATGCTTTTCTGAGGGCAGAAAGAGCCAGTTGAGAAGCAGTAATCCTCCTGCACCTTGCTTGTGATTTGAAGACTTCTTTCGGGTTCCTTCAGACTGTGAAACATAAGGCTAGAAAAACCATCTCTAGAGCCACACCTTGGAGTAGCATAGTTACAAGAGGAGCAATACCGCTTGCCACTTTGCATATTGTTGGTGTGAGCCATCAACTCTGTTTGGGGAGGCTGACAAGCACTTGGACGCTCTTCAGGATGATCTGATCATCAGGGTGACAGAGACACTCTTCAAACAGCGACTGCAGAACTGTTCACACTTTCATATCCTGGAATATTTTGATTATATTTATTCACTATTGTTGATGGAAAGTTTAAAGCGACAAGATTTCTTTTAAGATTTGGGTCTGGGGGGCAGTTTACTGCAACTGTATTGTAGAGTCATTAATAGCTTCTGGGATTAAAAACTATCAAAAAAATTAACACATTTTGCACTATGCACTTACAAGTTTCTTTTACATATGTGTGTTGAAAAAGTATTTTCATGGTTATATAGCTCTGTATATTTGACTCACAAAGAGAAGGCATATCACTTAATTCCATGTCACTTTTTTTAAATATAGAATTAAAATAGTTCATATTTTAAAGCAGTGAGGAATGAAAGACTTTATCTTGCAGCAGTGATAAGCGATACGTTTAAAAAGCTACCCAGTGCCTGAGACACTAAGAGTGCTTAGATGTTGAGAAGTATACAGAAGCCTAGATTACTGAGAGCTGAAGTCAGAACTCTCATCATAGCAGTAAAAATTCTCACTTAAATTTGGATTTGGTGGTTGTATTCTACATTCAGGGACAAATTTATTAAATAAATCGAAAGTTCCTGAAGGGACAAATCTTCAAGTAGTGTAAAAAGATGTAGCCCCAGGTCCTGTCAGCAGTAGTTGTATTCTTTCTTTCTCTATTACTGAACATTTCAGAGTGTAACTAAATGTGCTTGAAAGGATTTTGGCATTCAATAGAAAATTACTGATCTTCAGTATTAGTCATTTCATATCTAAAAACCAAGCACAGCCTTTAAGATTTTTAAAAGAATTCATACTGAATACAGCTTAGCATCAAAATAAATATTTGCAGAGCTTAAAAGATGCCAGATTGCTTCATGGAAGACTGTGGTAGGATATATTTTATGGGTATCACAGCAATTCAGTTTTCTGCATTAATGATGTTTTAATGTACTGTTGATTTGAGCTATTTTAAAGCTTTTCTTCTTATTTCCAAAGTTGTATCGGAAGATGTCTTTTACTCTAGAGCATGCTAAAAGTTTTACTTTAGATATTACTGCATCACTGAGGAACAGGAGTTCAGCACTGAGCCAGAAGGAAGAATCCTTGAGAACCGGGCAAATGTGTGACTGATAGAGTTTTAAAAAAAAGGAAAAGAAAAAAGTAGGTTGATTTTAGTTATGACTGGTAAGCTGTGAGCTGGTCTTTTATTCCCTGTGCTGTAACTGAATTATAATGGGTTTTATGTGTTGCCGGAAAGAACAGTTGGAGAGAAGCCTAAAATGGAGTGTTCAGAGGCTAAGAGACAAAATGCAGCTAGAGAAAATTACCTGTGAGAATAGCGGGAGATGTGACTTGCATTAACTGAAAATTATACATGTGACTTACATTAACTGAAGACCTAAACATCTGTGTATATGAGTGCTTAGGGCAGCCTGTTTTGAGCTGACTTCTGAGACTTCAGAAACCCTTGGTACCAGACCAGCCCCTTCAGCGTGCATAGTGGTTTCGGCTGGTGAGGAAAATTTCCTTAATCTTTTCCGCTGGATTGGTAGGGGTGCTGGAGAGAGCAGTTTCTGTAAATGTAGGCATGTGCAGGTCTGGGTTGAACCCAAATTCATTTGAAATTCATTTAAAATTCTAGCTGACTTGTTCAAATACCACTTATGATGACGCCTACATTTAACAGCATGCGGAAACTTGCTGAAGCTCTTTGATATAAAACTGGCTGAAGAGAAGGAAAAGGTAGCATGAAGCAACCTGTGAGTAGCAATGTATGGATATTCAGAACCTGAGCACAACAGACCTTTGCTGTCTCAGGATGGGGATACTGATGTAGCTGATGAATCTGAACTCTGAGGCCATTCCTGACATCTTTATTTCTAGTGTCAGTCTGCAAAAGACAATCTGGGCCTCACTGGGAGAGGGATGGCCTCTTTGAGAACAAGTACAGGTCACTGCTGTGCACTAGAGCTGTCCCTTTCAACTGAGAAAGGCTTGGACTCCTGCTAATGCCCACCATCATCTCAAATCAGCAAAGAGGCTGAACTGTGATTTCCCTATCTTAAAGTCACTGGAGACGGACTTCAAAATCAAAAGCATACGAATTCCCTACTGATTTTCATGGGTGTTTAGAGTTCTCAGCACAGCTGGAAAACTTACTGTCTAAGCATACCAAGATGGTGTATCCAGACTAAATAACATCAGTAAATGTTTTTTTGCAAATGGGTTCTCGTTCTTCAAAAAACAGGTTGAAACCTTTAGGTGTGCAGTGAATAATTAGATTTGGTTGCCATTAATCAAAATTGATGTGAAATGCCAAAGGGAGCCACATCTTAAAATTAATCAGGTGCTTTTAATGGGAGAGAGTTCAGAAACAGTTTAAAAATTCAATTTTTATCCATCTTCGCTAATCTGTTAGATTTGATACTTGGTGAATGGATTTTAGAACCAATAACTAATCCCCTGAGATATCTGCTCCTCTTGTGTTAAATTAAAGGATGAATGAGATTACTGCACTTTGTAATTCTGAAAGAACAGGCCTATAGTTGATTAAAGCTGCTGGAGAGCTCTGGTTACGTGTCCCTTGCTTTCTAACGTGGGAATCTGACGTCTGATTCACGTGCTAAGCACCCGCAACTGCAGCTGGAGATGAATGCTTTGAAGCAACAATGTGACATACCTAGGTTCCAAAATTCGTAGAAATTTTTTAACTTAGTCTCACTGTACATTTGTAAAATGGTGATAAGGAAACCTACAGGGGGGTGGGAAGATACATGAATCACCGTGAAATGCTGGGACTGCAGTGAATAGTGCTGTAGTAACGCCACTGAGGAAGCTGCCTGTTTTGTCCTCAGCACGGGGTGTGAATGGCATGTAGCAGATGAAGTGTAGAGCTGTATGTTGAACAAGTGGAGAAAAAGCACTGAATATTTGCTGTGTCATCGACAGCAAGGGGTTTGAATCACCCATAGAACAGATACAGACTGAGCACTGAGTAGGGAATAGTTTGCATGGAATAAGTAACTTGTCTTAATGTAATTAGAGATACCATGACATTCAACACCTAATCAGAGGCGACGGTTAAGCTGTGCACATCTTCACTTTGATACCTCCTGACTTCTGAGTGTCTGACTTTGCAGCTGTAGTAATGTTCTTAAACCATGCTTTCTTGTGTCATATATGAGGGAGAATTTGGTTTCAACAAAGTCCAAAAGTGCAGATGCTTGCATTTTCCATCCTGTTGCTGTGGTGGTGAGAGGGAGCACAGCACAGCAAACAAGTCAAGAAACCACTTGTGCTCCCCTCCATTTTTTCTCCAGCATGTCTCTTGCTTTGGCTGCTTTATGCTGAAGACGTAATGCTTTTGGGTTAAGCTCAACCTCTCTGTGTTCTGTCTGGGAAACACTGCTGTCCTGCTTACTGTCCTTATGTAGAAAAGGAAACCCAGTGGTGAACTAGAGGCTAGAATATTTGCTATAGCCGTTGTGAACTTAGAGTACCACTGAGAAATATACTGGAAGGAAATCTAGAACTGAACAATAGGTTTGATAGCAACTCAAAATGCAGCAAGAACAACTGAGCTGAGATCATTTTCACTTCAGTTTCATAGCCTAATGCTTATTGATGTGGGCAATCTTGAATAGCAAAAAATAATAAAAATAAATACATAGTGTCTAGTGTACAAAGGTTAGAAAATCTTCCTCAAGGCATTCTGATAACTTCAGAGTACAAGACTGCTTGGACCACTGCCTGTTATGTATTTCTGTTAAAGGAAGGTTACTGAGATAATGCTGTGACCATAAAACAAACAAAAAAATCATAGAGAAAGTTCATGGTAATGACAGCTGGGGAAAGGAACATTGTTTGGACTCCACTGAAATTACATTATGTGCCTTTGTAAGTACAAGATTATGTTAAGAATAGTCATAGGTTTTGGTGAAACTATTAAAAGTTGAATAATAGAAGAGACAGGATGCTCTTTTTCTGTTTTGAATCACTACTTTAAAAGCCTTCACTTTGCTCTCTGTTGTAGTTCAGTGTTCCAATAGAGCATCAAAGACCAAACAGAAACACCTACTTGACTTCTCAAGGGAATCTTCCTCCTTAGCTGAACGTTTGCCATGAACTTTTCTGCTCTGTATAATAGAGCTTCTACTGTATATGACTAAGTGGGTTGAGTTATACAGAATCATTTGCTTACACAATAGTGTTAATAAATGCGTATATGCTGCCCTGGGTAAAGCCAAGGAGTGACTACCAGCTTTGACAAAGGCCAGTGTTGCAAAAATATTACTATTTTAAATGTCTGTATAAAATAAAAAAGGGAGTGGGGTGATATCTAGTATTCTATTACTAAATCTCCTATATTACCAATGAAAAAAGGAGTATCACAGGGAAAAGTGGCAAAGGTACAAATTTCTACTAGTAACTGACATTTTATTTCATTAGCAGTTGAGTAAAATCAGAAGTAAAAGAGCTGTCCTGAACTGGAGCTGCAACAGGAAGGTCGAGAGCTAAAAGGACAGAATGATCTTCACACTAGGTTTGTGAAAAAAGACTTCTCTTCCTCCTCACCATAATTTCAAAATAATTCAAACTGTTCCATATATGAATTTTTTCACAAAGTCGACATATTTCCAAGAGCCAAAGGCATCACACCTGCTCACGTGTGCTAATTGCACAGGAGGGTCTTTCATCAGAGGGCAAGCACGGACTGCTTTCTAATACTAGAGCTCATTGAAACAAGCCTGCTTTTAAGCATTCAGTCAATGGATCATGATACACAGATACATTAAAAATATAGGCTAGGTTCCCTGCTGTGCATGTGTTGCTTGGGAAGTTTAAGGCTCTATAATCTTAACTGGGAAGATGAGGCGTCCCAGGGGGCTGGCTGATCTGTGATGGGGGGCTCAGGAGCCACGAATTGCTGTCAATTCAAGTGTAGATCAAATCATGGAATTAGGAGGCTGCAATCAGATCCCTGATAAGCTTTCTCTTTTTCTTGCATCGAACAGTTCTAATCATTACAGGTGGACTAGTTTTATATATCTTCTTTACCAGTCTTAACATAACCTTAGTTATTTTAAATTCTGACATCTGAAAAAGTAAAATAAAATATAATTTGATAAATAGTGAAAGTTAGTAATCCCACCTTTAGTATCTTTCATTTAAAATCAGATTCTTGGGTCACAGATGCATAGTACACCATGCAGTGTAATTCTCAGACATTTTGGCTACTGTCAATTGAGTTTGAATATGGGCTGTTGTGGTCATCAAAATGCACATTCCCTGAGCAGCTCTGGTGTGCGAGCAAATTCCTCTGATGAAACTGGGGACTGGCTAAGGCGCCTGAAAGAAACAGCATTCACTGTGAAATGAGTACTTCACACATTGTGGGTGGAGAGCCCCATGAAAACAGCCATCCTGCAGATCAAGAGCAGTTGTTCATGAGAGGGAATCTGGGGATGGAGGAGGACAGAAAGGTAACTCTCGTCATGAAGGATGGCCACTTTTAGTATAGGACCACTTTTAAAGAAAGGATGAGCCTTAGAACTTCTCTTTGTGCGGAACTGAGAAAAGAGTGAGAGTAAAATCTTTTTCTTTAGACTGTCAATTAATAGAGTCCAAGCTTAGAGAACAGGGTAAGAAAGGGCACAGCTTTTGCCATTAGGATCAGTAAAATGAGCTTCCTCAGTAAAAGTAGCTTTTCCTTCAATTGCAGCAGTGGGAGAACTTGAGTCATGCTGACATTAAGTAGCCCAGAGCAGGAGCGAGATTCACCTTTTCTTTTGGTTTTGTTTTTTTTCCCCTAGAACTCTCTTAGATTGGTCTAATTGGATTCGTAGCCTCTTACAGATGCTGTATTTTTTGTTTAGATGCTATTCTGAGAAAATGAAGTTGCTAATACCTGAGTTTTTTAATAGTCATGGCGAGATTTCCAAAAGGTCAGTGTACAAAGTGTACATCTCCTGCTGTCAAGCTGGTACTCAGGTACCATTTTAGGCACTTAGTAAGTAAGGATGATTACATTAAGAAAAAAAAAAAAAAGCCAAATCAATATATTCATGTGAAAGCTGAGCTAGCACAGTTTATATAAGTGTTTAATAATTGCCCCAAAAGGTAGCAGCATGTGTCACTACACACTGCAAAAAACCCAAAGGCAGCTGTGCTGGCTCTAGGTTATATGCCCTTTGATGCAGACATACGGCTGCACAGGACTCACATACCTCTCCAGTGAGAGCTGCTAAAATGTACCTACCTAGAATGTAAGGCTTTACAGCAAAGCATCTGTTATTGCAAAATATAAAAAATTTATTAAGCCAAGACAAGGATTATTATAGGAATAGTAATTGAAGGGAAAAGGGAAATACATTAGGCTTAAAAGAAATTACTAACAATGCTTTGGAACAGCACCTTATTTAATATTTTCATTAATGACAGTACAAAAAATAAGCATAAACTAATGAAATTTGAACATATATTTAAAACTAGGACAAAGTTGACAGCAATATCAAAGGGCTGTACTTTTAATAGGAAGAATTTAGTAAAGTCTGAAGTAATATAAGCACCATGAAATAAATAAGTGTAAAATCATGTGTTTGAGAACTAAGTTACTTCCTGAAAGTAAGGTGATCCTCTGGTTAAAAAAAAGAAAAATGACAGAGGAGAAAAAGGCTGGCAACAGCTTCTACTTCCTGGAGTCACAAGCAGCTAGAAAGTGATGGGAACAGCGTGTGTTGCACATACTGGTTTTGATACTGCTTCAAAAAATGCTAACAGATAAAACGGGAAGTGAATTTCCACTGCTGCAGCTTCCTCAGGACTAACACATCTGATTTCTGCAGCTTTTACTAAAAGCATGATGTGAAATTGAACAGAGGCGAAGGACACACTCTTACTAGAGAAGACTAAGGACATGTCTGTGCTGAACAACGTAACCCAGTGAAAAAACCTCAATAATTAAAGCTAAAATTACAGCTTTTTTGATGCCTAGCGCTGTGCCTAGAGTCATGCTCAGGGAAGTAACACTACAGCTGTACAGAGCAAGGACTACGAAATCTTATCTTAAGTAGATTAGGCAAGATTTGTGCCTACTTGTAATGACTTAGTGAAACTGAAGAAAACTGAAACTGCTGTCTGCTTGAGAAAGCCCTGTGGCTGTTCCTGAAGGCTGCCCCTGACCAGCTAATCACAAAGACACGTGGACTAAGCTGTGCTCTTCTGTCCAGCATGGGCAGCTGCCACTGCAGGTACAGCACCCACCACAGGCACAGCAGGACATTCTGCAATGAGCTTGGCTCACAAGACCCAGAAGCAAATCAGCATGTAATACTGCCAGCATAGCTGGTGTGCCTTGTGATTTCACACTGCTGTCATTATCACAAGTATTCTTCACTAAGCATTTATCAAGTGAGGTGAGAAATTTTATCAAAATTAGTCTCTCTGATTTTCTTTTGTAAGTCAGAAGGCCTCAAAGCACTCAACAGCATCAGCACACGCAAGTTAAAATGCAAAGTGTGCTGCAGCTATTATGGCAGTAAACAGCAGGTGCAAGGATTTTTTCTTTTCCTTGGCAAGTCTGAAAGTTTGTGTGCTTGGACCCATACCTTAAAACATTCATTTGCTAAGGAAGGAGTTTGGGAGCTTCCACTGGTTATTCTTTAGCTCATCATTTGAAGCCGTGCTAGATGGAAGACTGCTGGACCTTGTTTCCAGCCATACGAGAGCGAATGACCATTGTCATCAAAGAGACCAAGTCTCTAGAAATAAAGTTCAAACATAGATTACCTCAAATAGTTCAAAGCTAGTGCTTTCTTTAGTAATACTTACACTGAATATACTTGCTTGAAAGGGAGCCTGATAGGCATGACACTTACAGGTACGGCTCTGAGTAGAAAGTTTGTTCTTCAGGCAGTTGTATATTCCCAGGGAACTGCCAGTGCAAATTGCTGAAAGTAGTATCTTAGAATGGGACTATCTTGTTCATATTTTGAGCATTTTTGTTAATCAAAGTCAAGTTCAACTTCTTGGAAAAGGTGTAAAGATCTCAAAGGACCTGTCTAAACAGGCAATTCTCAGATATGAGGTTAGGGTAGTGCATCTGGCTGGACACCAAGATTATTCCATAGCAAAACCCAAAGACCAACCGCTCTCCCCCAGTAGCACTTCAGCAGCACTTCTGATTAATAAGATTAAACAGATCTGTTTTACAGGTTTCCAAAAGGCAAATCAGCTACAGAAACATACTACTTACTTACACCTTTGACAGAAGAGAAAAATGAAAGGATTCAGCATTTTGGCAGAACAGTTTGCAAGAACAGAAGATAAAACCTAGAACTCCGGTGCTTCTGTGAAATTTGCCACAAAAACCCAAGGCCAAAGCACTGGCAGGGGTCCTAGGAACACCGTTATTTGTGTTGAAGAAAGCCAACATTTTTTCATCTGTCAGAGCAGTTATAGTAAAAATGGACTAGAAACTGAGCCAAAACCTCTAACCAGCCACACAAGTAACACGTGATTTCCACACTTTGGAGAACTACTTGAGCAGCAGGCAGTAGGAGGACAAAGGTTTGTCTTTAAATTTTCTTACCCTTCCTAGCAATGTCACTTCCAAGTTCTTCAAGAACTCTGCTCGTTTCTGATGTCAGCATTATCATTCTTTCTTTCAGGCTCTGGGATATTACATCTGTAACAAGTCTTCCATGAAAAGTGAAAACTGAAAAAGCAGTATGATACAGTGAGGAAAACCAAGGCAGCAAATTTGGATTCTCTTTTAATTTAATAATACGAGCAAATACTGAAAGACTGAGTGGCAAAAAAAAGAACCACCAACAAACCAAACCCAAACCTCGATTTACATATTCATTGAGTAATTTGTATAATCAGAAGATTTAAAAGGTCATTACTGGAACACCTGCCTGTTAGCAGATGTAGAAGAATGAAGGCCAAAGTATACAGTTTTTATGAAGACACTGACAGATAAACACATGGCAGACCCACAGATACCTGCTGTGGCAGCAGTATTCTTTTTGGCCAGGCTGCTGTTGTGGGTAAGGTAAATCTGGAATTCATAAATACAGCATTATGAGCTGTGCTGGTTTTGGCTGGGGTTAGGGTTGATTTTCTTCAAATTAGCTAGTGAGGCTATGTTCTATATTTGTGCTGAAAACAGTTGATAACTCAGGGATGCTTTCATTATTGCTGAGCAGTGCTTGCAGAGTCAAGGCCTTCTCTGCTCCTCACCCCACACCAACAGTGAGCAGACAAGGGCTGCACAAGCAGCTGAGAGAGGACACAGCTGGGACACCTGACCCCATCTGACCCAAGAGATATCCCACACCATATGACATAAATCTGGAGGGAAAGTTGGTGGGGAGCTGCTGCTTCTCGGTAACTGTCTAGGCATCAGTCAGTGGTGAGCAACTGTTTCCATTTGCAACATTTGTCTTGCTTGGGTTTTATTTTCCTCTCTCTGTTTGTCTCCTCCCTTCCCTACGTTAAAAAAAAAATTATAATAATTGAAAAGCAATAAAAGTGGTTTTTATCTCAACCCACGAGTTTTTTTCTCACTCTACCTTTCCAATTTTTCCCTCATCCCACCAGGAGTGGGGCGCATGAGCAACTGGGTGCGTGGTGCTTAGCTGCCAGCAGGGATTAAACCATACCATGAGCTTAGATATCTAATTTGCAGATAACACAGTTAAGGCAGAATAACATTCTATTACTAGTTTTAGGAGAGCATCTGGTAGCATTGACAAAATTAAATAAGTGGCTTGCATGTCTGCATTATCTGCATCATTAGTATTAATTTATAAAAACAGCTAAATACAAAGCAATTTAACTTCTGCATTAATCAAGTAAACATTTAATAGCTAGGGCATTTCCCCTCCAGTATACTTGTCACTGAATCAGGAGAATATCTGATCCAATCCCCAGCTCAAGGAGGACTAACTTTGAAATTATAACACAATGGTAGGGGCCTTAGTTAGCCAAGCTACACATCTGCAAGGATGGGTGCTCCACTGCTTTTCTGAGCAACCTGTTCTTCCATTGCCAGTTTCAATTTAGTCCCATAATGCTTATTTTTTTTCTCACGTCCAGCAAGAATTTCTCTTGCTGCAAGTTGTTTCTGTTGCTTCATATTCTCTTCATGTGTACCTCTGAGAAAAGTCTTTTCTTAATCCTCATCCAGGCAGGTAAAAACAGAAGTAAGATCACTCCTCTGCACTTGCCTAGGCTGGTGCACAGCATTAATCCACTGAGGAAAGACGAGTATGTGTCTTTGTTGATCATTATGAGATTTGTTGATCCTTAAGTCCAGCTTGTCAGGATCTTATGGAATGGGACAGCCCTTCCCTCCGTAAGTCAACCATTACTGCCAAGTTGGTGTCCTCTGTCAACAGGCCGAGGTTGCATTTCATCCCATGCCCCAAACTTTAAATAAAACTGTTAAATAGTATTAGCAACAGTATCTGCGCTGAAGAAAGGCACTAGTAACCAGCTTTCAATCTGATGCTGTAGCATCATTATTCATCAAGTCTGATGATCCAGCCAGTTTCCCACTCACCAGCCCACCTCCCTCCCACTTGGCTGTAAGGATACTAGATAAACCTGTGTGAAAGTCATTGCTAAGGACAAGAAAACTGACATTCTCTGCACTCCCTTTTTCCACACAAGGGAGGGAAGTTCTGTTGGTTTGGCAGAGTTGGCCCTGGTGAAGTCATGACGGCTGTTCTCAATCACCACTTTTTCCTTCATGTCACAAAACAAAATTCATTTTCATAACCTCTAGGAATATGCTCTGTAGTCTTTCCAGGGACTGAGGTCACCTGCTGCCTCAAACCCAAAATATACATATTTTGTAAGGTACAACTATTATTTGTTTTATAAAACCAAAGATATTGGGTTTACATGCCCCCCTCCCCTGCCCCCCATAAAGCATTTTTATACAAAATAAAGTCTTTACAGCTGTTAAAAAAAATCTTTACTATTACATGATTTCTATAGGCAATTTTAAATATTTCCTGGTTTGAATGTACAGAATACCAGAAAACAAACTTTAACTATTAATAAGTTTACAAGAATTTTTTTGTTTGCTTTATAAAACAATGCATCTTCCATTCCCTGATTTTCATGACTAAAGTTTCCGCATGGTCAAGGATTCAGAAATTCATCCAAAACTTTCAGAGATGATTCACACAGAATTCTGAAATGGCATAAATACACAACAGGGTTAGATATGCTAAATGCTAAATCAGTCCCCTACTATCTGATTTCTCAGAGTACAGTTACAGCACAATTTCTTTGACCAGTTTCTTCCATATTAGTTTAAGTATTATATATGCCTTTACAAATTACTTTTGAAACAGGTGGGGATTTTCTTTCAACTTTTCCATTTTTCTGCTGATCATCTCTTGCTACAGCACAACCTACAGCAAGCCAGTTTAAATTACTGTGTCAATTCAAACACACTTTCTAATATTTCATCGTCTATTTAAAGAACCCACTCATTTTCTTCACAGCGCTTGTACTCTTTTTTTCAAACATAGTCAAATCCTTTACCAATAATTCATACTAAGGCTGCTTTTCATTTCTTTATTTTCTTCCTTTCTCCCTCATTCTTCAGCCTTCACAATTTTTCTCTCCACCTGTGACGATTTTTTTACCAAGCCTGAACTATGTATCTTATTTTTATGAGCAAGTGCCTCTGTCAGCTGTGTATACACCCATATCAGTCCCTCTTCAACTCTCCTTTGTCTCCCATTAGTCCCTAAACAACCGCAAAGGCCAGCTCTGAAATTACCATATGGCAGGCCCTTATCTTCTTGCATTCCCTGACACAGGCACCCAGCCTTTGCAGTCCCATTCTTATGCAACTTCTAACAGTGCTCTAAAATATCCTCAAAAGACAAAAGCAGGCACTTTGGTCTTCTGTCAAATCATTATTTCACTGTTAACCACTACAAACTTTATCCTTCATGCTACTTTTGTAAAAGATTTCCCTGTATTTCTCAACCATTTTTTTCCCCTCCATATTTTATTATTATAGTCCTGGACTGATGTCCCAAATAAGGAAGGTTAGTCAGTCACTAATCATGATGAGTTAGGGCATTTGTCAGGAGATGCCACAACCTGAAATACAAGAGGAACCTCTGCACTTCCATGGCAGTACATTGGATGTCAGGTCTCCCTGAATTCAGACCGCTGTGGCTGTGTCACACACTTCTCTCTCTAGTGCTACATCCTTTAACCATGGAACTCAGCTGTCAAAATAAGCTAGCGTCATAATGTACTATAAAATTAGTATAATTAAGTAGTGTGAGTTTAGACACAGTGCTACTTGGTACAAATTTTATTTTGTTACAATTTAAAGCTAATGAAACAATGGATCAGTAATGCGAGACCATGTACCTGCCACACATGGGACAACAAGTTGTCGTTCAGAATTGCTGTGCACTTCCCCAGACAGACAAATTTAAGTCAGTTTTACCAGGTACCTTTCCAGTGAACTTTTAGGTAGGTGGCAGGTACATCAAACAAAGTTATATTACAAACCAATTTAAGAATCACTATTTATAGATGCAATAAGAGCGCAATACAGAGTTTGGGATGCTAGCTAAATGATAATAGTAAATAAATATAATTTACTAAATTCAAATTCTAATACCTGTACGTCAATATGCTAATTAAAGGTAAACCAAAATATTAAGTAAAAGGTATAACTCTATTAGCACGTTTGGTTTTATAAGGCAGTGAACGTTTTTCTCTAACCTCTAAATCACTGCACTGACAGCTTTATTTGTATTTTTTTGTAAGGCACAAATATTTGCATTTTATAAACTAAACTAATGTGTGTTCCTTTACTGTTGAGGAAATTCTTTCAATATAAAATATGTTGTCCAGAATTTTTAAGTGCACTGAACAGCATTTTAAAAATAATAGATGCACAGGGATATCTTAAACGGCTAACTCAGCTGAAGAGGGAAGACTAAATTACAATGAAAAGTTTTGCTTCTGATTTAGCACAACAATTCTTTGTTTAATGGCAGCACTTTAATTACTACACCAGACAGCATTTTTACTTTTTTTTGTCTCTTTGTTAATATGTAATAGATTACTTCTAAGTCTAAATTTAAGATGCTGGCGCAGAGTGCCAAGTCTCTTGGGAAATTAAAGAATGTCACTATTTCCTGGTATACCTGGGTATTAAATAAAATAATGCCTCAAACAGTTACAAGATAGTGCATCCAGAAGCAAAAAGTAATAATACTATTGAGTTACAGAAAACCCAGTAATATATTTTAGCACACATCAGTGCAGCATTGTGTGTTATAAGATTGTGCTCAAGCAATGATCAGAGATCTAGCCTGTAGCATTCCATAACTAAAATGCTGGTGTTTGGTAAGTACAGTAGAATGATAAAATAGTTTACAAACAACAGGACACATTTCAAGATGTACCTAATTCCATTTTATTTATACATCAGCACCCTAGTACAAATGGCACATCAGAGGAGGCCTGCCCTAGTCCAACGTTATGTCTATCTGAGAAAGTGCAAACACACTTTTAAGACAGTCAAGCAAAACCTAATCACTGAAAAGCTTTCTCCTAACCTTTGTTACCATGAATTCTTTCACCCTTCTAGCAAGGAAAAAATCCCCAACGTACCTATACAAACATGAATCCTCCCAAATTCTGAAAAGCTGTGTGAAAGCTTCTGAAATTTGTTACCATATTCCAATTCTGATTCTTGATAAAAATACTTCCCATCATTATGTTCACTTTCCTAATGCTTTAATTTTATCTGCAACAATCTCTTGGTTTTCTATTATACAAAAGTAGCTATTCATATATAACAAAATTAAAACCCTGTGTAGCATCTTATGTTCTTCATCTGCCCCAAATTCCAGGTGGATTTGTCCCTGTTCACTGAGCAGAAATGATCATATAAATTCATAAAGCAATTATCTGTGTTCTTACAGAAATTTATAGCCAGTAGTGCACTCAAGAGGCAGCAATTACTCATTTTAATGTGCCTATTTATTTAATCATGTTAAAGTTTGCTTTAATTTCTCAGCCTTTTCTACTGTCTTAAAAGAAATGCAAACTGAATCATGATATTCTGCTGCTCACCTTTCCTTTCCATATCACTATTATTTTTAAAAATATTCTAGTAGAACTCTTGGCAGCCCAACATTAAATGATTTCACAGGGGAAAAAAAAGCAGGGTTTCTTTAGTTTTGCTTCTAAGCTGGGTCCCTACCAAAAGGAATTCTCTTCACAGCCAAGCAACTAATTAAAACAATGTATCCAGGCAGCAGAGTTACTCTGACTTTTAGAAGCCCAATTATGTAATGAATTTTTTTTTTAGCAAGATTATTTTTGGTTCTTTATTAATTTTATATTACGGGAGCACACTGTCAACTGCAGAAACCACTCAAAGTCTTGACGGCAAAATTCCTGTTTTCTATTTACTTAGACGATACAGGAAATGGAAGTGAAGGGTAAGGATCATCAATTCAAAGAATCTCCAAAAAGACAGAATAAGATCACCCGTGGAAAGGTCTCAAGGTCACTGTTACATTCAGTTAAATTTTTACCATCTGCATAGGTACAGATTCACATGCCTAATACCAAAATGTATTGGCACTACTACAGAAAAATATTCTAGTAATAAGAAACAAATAGATTACTTCGTTTGTTACACCTGCTGCCAACAGAACTGAATTTCAGAACCAAATCCCACAATGCAGAGGATCAAGACATAGCACATACAAAATGAATGTAACAAAGCAAACTGCAACTACAGCAGATGCATGGGCAAGGCATTTAATATTGTGCTGGGCTAAATACCTCACAATTTTTTTATCTGCTAGTTTCAAACCTTGCTGTTATTCATAATGCTCTCTATAATGCAAGTACAAAACCAAAGAAAATTACCGCAGAGGAGGCATAGGAGAGGTTAGTGTTAATTTCCCACAGCACATTTACCTTTCAGGGCAGCTATATTCTTCTGTGGCAGCATCCTTGTGTGTTACCAGTTTCCTTTGAATGGCAGGTGCAATATCCTTTAGAAGTGACATTTTGTGCTTACCTATTTGAAATAATATTATGCTGAAAAGTTGGACAAAAATAGTGATTTGCATAAAAAACCTTCAGCATATTTTCAGTGTATTTTTTAACATAAAAGAATGTTTATGAAAGATTAGATTTTAAATTAAGATTTTCAGTGTCCTGGATCAACTGCTGTGTATTTCGACAAATCATAGAGATGAATGTTATGAGTTAGCAGACAGTTGTATTTCTAAACTCACTGCATAAAGATCGAAAGTCCAAAGCTTAAGGATATAATTTACAAGTTATATACAACCTTAAATCCTGTAGAAAAATGGTAACTTAACAGGATAAAGGGAAGTGTCTCTTAAATTGCATAAGAACTTATGTTATGTAGCACACAGAAAAAAAAGAAAGAAAAACTATGGGCAAAAATGGTTTGACTGACCTTTAATTATGATCACAATGCAGACAGCACCTGTTAGACTAAAAATACCTTCAATTTCTTCAGAGAGAATGCATTCCTTTAATTCAATTAAAAATGACCTAATTAAAAAATAAAGCAAAAATATACTAAAAATCATTCCTTTCAAAACAGAACGGGACAGATCAAGTCTGTGATTATGCTACCCTGCCACCATAGCTTCAAAGATCCCAATAATTACTGCTTTCGCCTGCGGGGTAACTGAAGATTACATGCTACTTCTGGAACTGAAAATATCCGAGTTAGCAGAATGGTAAATTCCTTGGGAATAAAATAAATATTTTATGGAATTCAAAAATTAAAACAGATGACTTAGGGAGAACAGCGATGGGAGACATTATTGTGGGGATCTGTTAAGGACCTGCCTGACCAAGAGGTCTCTGTGGATGAAGCGCTCTGTAGACAGATAGGAACAGCCTCACACTCGCAAGCCCTTGTTCTCATGGGGGACTTCAACCACCCTGATATCTGTTGGAGGGACGGTACGGCCCAGAACAAGCAATCCAGGAAGTTCCTCGATTGTGTGGAAGACAACTTCCTTCTGCAAGTAATAGAGGAGCCAACAAGGAGAGGTGCCATGCTTGACCTTGTCCTCACCAACAGGGAAGAGCTGTTTGGAAATGTGATGCTCCAGGGCAGCCCTGATTGCAGTGATCAAGAGATGGTCAAATTCGAGATCCTCAGGACAGTGAGAAGAGCATGCAGCAAGCTCACTGCCCTGGACTTCAAGAGCAGGCTTAGGCCTCTTCAGGAACATGCTCAGTAAGATTCCATGGGATATAGCCCTAGAGGGCAGGGGGGCCCAAGATGCTTGGTTGTTATTCAAGGATCACCTGCTGGAAGCTCAGGAGTGTTGCATTCCAACTAGAAGGAAGTGCTGCAGGAGGGCCAGGAGACCTCCTTGGATGGATAAGGAGCTGCTAAGGAAAATTCGAAGGAAAAAAGAGGCTTATAAAAGGCGGAAGCAAGGACAGGCAGGCCTGGCAAGAATAGAGGGATGTTGTCTGGGAAGCTAGGGACCAGGTTAGGAAAGCTAGGGTGCAGTCAGAATTAAACTTGCCTAGGGATGTTAAGGATAACAGGAAGGGATTCTATAGGTACATAGTGAATAAAAAACAGACTAGGGACAACGTGGGCCCCCTCCAGAGCCTATCAGGAGAACTGGCTACCCTGGATTTGGAGAAGGCTGAGGTTCTTAAGGACTTCTTTGCCTCAGTCTTCACTGGCACATGCTCTGCCCACACCACCCAAGTCTTGGAAGGCAGACACTAGGGGCAGTGAGAATGAATACCCTGGGCCCACTGTAGGAGAGGATCTGGTTCGAGACCATCTTAAGAACCTGAACGTGCACAAGTCCATGGGACCTGATGAAATCCATCCGCGGGTCCTGAAGGAGCTGGCAAATGAAGTTGCTAAGCCACTGTCCATCATATCTGAAAAATCATGGCAGTCAGGTGAAGTTCCCAATGGCTGGAAAAAGGGAAATATAACCCCATTTTCAAGAAGGTGAAAATGGATGAGCCGGGGAACTACAGAGCAGTCAGCCTCACCTCTGTGCCTGGCAAAATCTTGGAGCGGATGCTCCTGGAAGGCATGCTGAAGGCACACGAAAAACAACAAGGTGGTTGGTGACAGCCACCATGGCTTCACTAAGGGGAAATCCTGCCTGACCAATCTGGTGGCCTTCTATGATGGGGCTACAGAACTGAAGGACAGGGGTAGAGCAGTTGATGTCATCTACCTGGACTTGTGCAAAGCACTCGACACTGTCCCACATAATATCCTTGTCTCTAAGTTGGAGAGACATCAATTTGATAGGTGGACCACTCAGTGGATAAAGAACTGGCTGGATGGCCGCACACAAAGAGTTGTGTTCAATGGCTCAATGACCAGCTGGAAACCAGTAACGAGTGGTGTCCCTCAGGGACTGGTGTTGGCACCGGTCTTGTTCAACATCTTTGTTGCTGACATGGACAGTGGGATTGAGTGCGCCCTCAGCAAGTTTGCCGATGACACCAAGCTGTGTGGTTCAGTTGATACTGGAGGGAAGGAATGCCATCCAGAGGGACCTTGACACGCTTGTGAGGTGGGCTGATGCCAACCTGATGAAATTTAACCATGACAACTGCAAGGTCCTACAGCTGGGTGGGAGAAATCCCAGGCACAGCTACAGGTTGGGCAGAGAAGAGATTCAGAGCAGCCCTGCGGAGAAGCACTTGGGGGTGTTGATCGATGAGAAAATGAAAATGGGTCGGCTTCAGTGTGTGCTTGCAGCCCAGAAAGCCAACCGTATCCTGGGCTGCATCAAAAGAAGCATGACCAGAAGGACAAAGAAGGTGATCCTGCCCCTCTACTCTGCCCTTGTGAGACCTCACTTGGAGTATTGTGTGCAGTTCTGGTGTCCTCAACATAAAAAGGACATGGAACTGTTGGAATGAGTACAGAGGAGGACCACGAGGATCATCAGGGGACTGGAGCACCTCCCGTATGAAGATAGGCTGAGAAAGTTGGGGCTGTTCAGCCTGGAGAAGAGAAGGCTGCGTGGAGACCTCATAGCAGCATTCCAGTATCTCAAGGGGCCTATAGTGATGCTGGGGAGGGACTCTTCATTAGGGACTGTAGTGAGAGGACAAGGGGTTCAAACTTAAACAGGGGAAGTTTAGATTGGATATAATGAAGAAATTCTTTACTGTGAGGGTGATGAGGAACTGGAATGGGTTGCCCAGGAAGTTGTGAATGCTCCATCCTTGGCGGTGTTCAAGGCCATGTTGGACAGAGCCTTGGATGACATGGTTTAGTGTGAGGTGTCCCTGCCCATGGCAGGGGGGTTGGAAGTAGATGATCTTAAGGTCCTTTAAAACCCTAACTATTCTATGATTCTATGACTTTGCAATTACAATACAGTGAGGAATATTTGTGACAAAAAACAGCCCCAGAACACTTTCAAACTACATTTTAGATACTGAAAATACGGACAGACTAATAGAACCAAAACAACTGTTCATTGTAAAGTCTCAGATAAATACAAAGTCAATATGTATCTTAAGAGACTGACTTTTAGCAAACTTTGGTGGCGGTTTGGGACATATATCAAGTTAAGAAAAATCAACCAAGGGAGTCAAGGAAGAGGTCTAGCAAGTCAGCTAAACACTGCAATGTGGATTAAAGCAATACTACAGAATGAAAGCACTAATTGGTCATTATAGTGTTTACGGAAAAGCAAAAAAAATTAACTCAGAAGCAATTCTCAAAAGTTCTAAAGCAATTCTCAAAACAGAAAAATAAAAGAATACGAAGGATAAAGCAGATGGACAAGATCTGTAATTCCTCAGAGCATGAAAGTAAATGCTCTGTGAAGAACTAAAGAGGAAACTGAGAGCAGTAGATCCTACAATAACTTTCCCCAAAACATTTCAAAATACCTTTGGTAATGTTATCATCATCTGATACCAAAACTGAATATCATAAATACCCAGTTCTGACTTTAATTGTTCTTCAGGCTTTTATTGTGGTAAGACACCGAAATGAAATATGCAGTAAAGAAAGGAACCAACGTCCACTAGTGATTCAGTAAATAAGCTTTTTAGAAGCTCAAGTATTGCTTCAAGGAGCTGAGAAAGATGAAACCTCTTCAGGTTCTGAAATAAGTGTTATCAAGTTGCTTATGAATTTCATTGAATTTATTATATCACTGTGGACTAATCTGAGAAAGTATTGATTCCATTTCATATTGCCTTTAAACAGCTAATAGTATTCCAATCAGAAGATTGACTTTATTGGTGTCACTGTTTAGGTCAGTAAATACACTCTTTATTTCCATGAAGGAACATAGGAATTTCATTAACATGTAATAAGACTCACTGCAGCTGCCTTTTCCCACCTCCCTCTCAATAAGGGCTACATGAGCCTGCAGGCAAAAATAAAACAGAATAAGCTGTTTACAAATACATATAAGTAAAAGAGATAGATAAGCAATTGTTTCTTATACAGACAACTCCCTACTAAAGGAAGGGATACTCACACAACTGGACAGATATTGCCAAGTCACTCAGTATTATCACTGGTATGGGGATTGAAATTCAGTGCTAGAGATTGACTAATTAGTAACTGAAAACATAACAGACACTGGAAAACCCGGTGCAAGATGACTGTGTGTTCACTGAACAGGAGCTCACATCAGATTCTGTAATGTCAAAGGCTTTTTGCATTGGTGTGGAATGGTGATTTCTAAGACAGTGAATGATTTACTACTGTACTCTCATTATGGTCTATCAATACAGATTAAGGAAAGAAAACAGCCTTAAAAGTAGTCTCAGTCCTGAGGCACCAGTGGAGCCAGATGTATTTATCTCCTGACTTAGATCACTTTTGCACCAACAAAATAAATACTAGAAGATAGATACATGTTTATCAAAGTACTCATGGAAATAATCTGGTCCAAACTAGCAGTTTCCTTCCTTGGATCCCTACAAGAAAAAGTTTCAGAGAAATTCACTGAATTTCTGCATCTGTTTGAAAAGTTTGTCAAATAATGGTGTTTCACTTTAAGAGAGCACAGCTGCTGCCTCATGGAAGAACAAGATTTGGATTAGGAAGCCTATTGGTGGCCTCTGTGGAGTCTGTTTTTCAAGTTCAACTAGAGAAGGACTGAGAATAAAAAAACCCAGCCAAACACAAAACTTCATGACAGCAGACAGGGATATTCAATGCCTGTCAGATGAGGCATTGCAGTTAGTTGTGATAAGTCATGGAGAATGACAGGTCTTCCAAGGAATACACATTAGCCGCTTGATCATTGGGAGTACTGTGTGGTGTGTTTAGTCACATAAATAAAAATTGAATATGAACAAACGAAACAAAATGAAATTCAGTTGCGATAGTTTTAGGAGATAGGGTACCCGCTAAATACAGCGATTACCTCCCGTATAAAGATAGGATGAGAAAGTTGGGGCTATTCAGCCTGGAGAAGAGAAGGCTGTGTGGAGACCTCACAGCAGCCTTTCAATATCTGAAGGGGGCCTATAGGGATGCTGGGGAGGGACTCTTCATCAGGGACTGTAGTGAGAGGACAAGGGGTAATGGGTTCAAACTTAAACAGGGGAAGTTTAGATTGGATCTGAGGAAGAAATTCTTTACTGTAAGGGTGGTGAGGCACTGGAATGGGTTGCCCAGGAAAGATGTGAATGCTCCATCACTGGCGGTGTTCAAGGCTGGTTTGGACATATCCTTGGGTGGCATGGTTTAGTGTGAGGTGTCCCTGCCCATGGCAGGGGGGTTGGAACTTGATCTTAAGGTCCTTTCCAACAGTAACTATTCTATGATTCTATGAGTTTAAGTATTAAAAAAATAATGGCATATCCCTACTTTTGGGGGCTTTTAGGACTCAAGATACTTTAAAATTATTTTGAATTTTGTGATTTTAATACAGCTATAGTACATTTGTCACCTCACTTCAGACATTCAATTAAAGGATTAATGCTATTTCTGGTGAGTATTTTATCTCATCTAGGTATCTCTATATTGAAGGGACTAATGTTTATGAGTATCTTATGAAAGAAGCAAGCCAAGATGTATGATTAAAGAATCCATTTAAATTAACAGACTTGTAAATAAGAAGCATGCTTAGCAGCAGTTAAAAAAATGGAACCAAACCCCTGCCAAGTCAATAACTACAAGCAACATGTCCAGAGAAAGGGATTATGAAGTAGTGCAGGTAAATTTAGTAAGCATCTAGTTCCTCAAAAAATATTCTAATTTAGAAATTAAAACTGCATTGGTAACATATAAAATGTCCTACATTAGCAACAAACTTGGACAAATTAATGGGGAAACATTTACCTCACAACATTAACTGACTTCATAATTATGGTCATTAAACTGCCTGAAAGAGGAGGAAGGTCTGAAATAGTCTTTGGTATAGTTAAGTTTTTTTCACTGGAAGCCTAAAAAAGAAAAAAAACCACAACTGTTGTAAATCAAGAAATATATGTATGCAGAAAACATCAAAGCAAATCTGTATTTGAATAATTACAACACCTAGTTTTAAACAATCAGAAGAAACATTCACATGTGTTCTTTGGATAGCCTTAATCCAATTCTGTCCAAATAAACAGTACGCGTTTAGAGAGGCTAATAACAAATGACCAATATTTCTGTCAAGGCAAATATTCTACAGAGTTGTTCTGAATAGAAGTTTTATTTAACTACATTGTTGGTCACTACTTATAAAGGCACCGCCTACAAATGAGTATCCCCTGTGTCTCCAAGTTGAGGTGTGCATACATAATTTCGAAAAATAATTTAGGCAACAGGGATTGCCTCATTTCCTGTGCCAGCTCTTTTGGTATTAAGTTCTGAATAGTGTGACAGGTATTTAATAAGAATTGAATTTTGATTTACTAGTAAAATAATCTGGGAGCAGGAAAAACCCCAGCCAAGATGACTTACTGCAGGGAACATTCCTAATGTATGAGTATGAATCTGCAGTATCATTCAAGACCATACACTTTTACTATGCAACATCTGTGAAGAGCACGCTGTCATCCCACAGCCCCTTAGCTGATACATTAATATTTACATGCAAATCCCTGGTATTGTTTCAGTTTCTTCTGCAACGCAGAATTTTAGAAGCAGCTCTGTTATACTTGGTACTTTCTGGCAACCATTTATTGCTTCATTTCTGCCTTATCTAGCAACCACAGTAAGAGTACAGCCTCTGCTAAAGAACCTTTGCTCTTCCCTGTTAGTCCACAAAGCTTCCAATCTTACTGTCCATATTTGCTCCAAAAATGCATTAGGAACAAGCACTGGGAATGCTACCCTTCTTCAAGGACAAGAATGGTTCCTTGCACTTCTAACACATGCAGTAACCTTTGTCTATATATTCTGCTGTTCCAAAGTAACATTTAAAAAAGCAGTAAGTGGGAAAGCAAAAAAAAAAAAAAAGGTTAGCACTTTACCTGCTGTAGCACAGGATTTATCTCTGCTACTATTGCAGCCAGGAGAGTAGAGAGTACACCTTGGTGAACCACTGGGCAAGAAGAATGCCAGCACTGGACTGCATGTATGAATTCTCCAAGAGGCATTTGAATAGAGTGAATCAACTACAGCCAAAGAAAAACAGATCTGATTTTTTCAAATTGCTTGAGAATAATTGAAATATTTCAGCAAGCTTCTCTGTGAAGAAGAGCAGATCACACCTTGAAAGCTACTGAAGTATGCCAGTCACCCTGGGATAAGAGAGGGAATCAGCATGCTTGGGAAGTCTACTCATAAATTTAAGAGAAACAAACAAAACAATGCTAACTTTTCTGTGAAGAAAAGAGGTTTTGAAGAACTTTAGGACATCATGCATATATTGAAGCTGATACCATTCAGGCTTAAAGAAATAACATAAGGACAATTTCTCCTCCCTCCCAAAATCATAACACACAATAAAATTCTTTGCTCTGGATTCAGAAAGTTCATTTAATTGCAGGTAAGATTAATAACCTATGAGTACTAATATATTTCTGAATCATTTGTAACAATGCATTGTTCTCCAATTTACTACTTTTTTGGCATGATGAGACCAACAACGGATTAAAAAAAACCAAAAACATTGGTAATGAGGAAACTTAAAAAATTTAACTGAAAATGTAATCAGATGTCAACTCCAATAAAAGCCTCAAAGGGTCTAAGTATAACCCATTAGTATAAAAAGTACGGATTCATCTCCACATTAAGTAGCAATTACAAGTATAATAGGATACCTGAATCCCTTCCTCCTGCTGTTTCTTGAGTCTACATGCCACAAGTTCTAAAACACTCTGGAAGACAGTCTGTACAGCATTGAAAAGATTTGCCACTTCATCTGTGTCAGTATTCTGAGTTACAGAAGCTTCAATAATTTCTTTTAGAGCATATAATACCACTGGAGCACAAAAGCCACCTCTCTCTAGAGAAAGAGATAACGCAATATGAAAATTGCAATGAGATATTGAGATATTCTTCAGGTACAAGCTTAGAATGAAAAACTCAGTTATATACCATAAATAGCTATAGTTTACAAGTGTGGATGATATATATAGCTTCTGAGCACCCTTAGCTGAAATTTTTGTACAGTTCAATCAATGTTTTCAGTATAAATCCAGTGTTCCTTCCAATCCTTGACATATGGAGATTAAAACTGCTGTTTTCTTAAGTAATTGAGCTCTAATTCTGTCTGTACTGCAGACAACTTTCCAAATGTGAGCCAAATTTCAATACTGCTACAGTATTGTCTCCTAAGGCATACCAACATATATATCTCAATATACATATATCATTATAGATACATTAAACCCCACTTTATATAAGCCTCCCTGAATTATATAGTGATAACTGGAATCTAAAAGCAAGGAAGAAACATAAGTTATCAACAGTGACATGGTTCTGGGTTGGTTCTTTGCTCTTTTTCAGTTTCCTGAAAAACTGCTGTCACTTTTGATCATATTATTGGTACTAGCAAGCATAAGCTGCAAACACCACGTTTTGAGGAACAGACTTCAAAATGCTAAAAGCAACAGTTATGCTAATACAAGGAAAGTCAGCTAAGCATACAAGGAGACGTCTATGTTAGTACAAAATACTGTACCTGTTTGTATAACTGGAAGAGCCATATCTAAAAGGCGTGCCTGAAACGCAAGATTTCCAAGGCCAACCATTATGACATCTTTGCATACTGTCAGGTAGGCCTAGAAAAGAGATGCAAAAGTGTAGGAGAAACAAAATTTACATAAAGTAATTATTTAGTAAAACCTAAAAATAAGGCAACCACAAAATCTTAGCCCAGTTGCCCTGAAAGCTGGTGCATCTACTTGGAGTTACTCAGTTTTCAGCCTCTGAAAAGCAAGCATTCCAAACAGTTCTCCAGATGCTTCCATTGCCCTCTCCTCCAGTAAACACAGTTTCTCAAAAGGCAGTAAATCCTCTGCCTTTTTCATTCACTGCTTAGATCAGAGGCATCGATACTTAACATTTACCAAGGCAGAATACAACATCTCTACCTATCTTGAGCAGCAAAATTAAAAACATCATACAAAAAGAGCTCATCCCTATAGAGATACACATGTTGCATACTAAACAGATTATAATATTAATGTATAGACAGAGTACAGTAGAGAATTTTTAACCAGTCTAGTATACATGAGCTGGGTTGTTCAAGGACGCTGTCTGTAATCAAAGTTAGTCCAAAGCTTTCTGTTGACCAAAATCTGGAAGGACCCCATAGCAAAATGCTAAAATCCACCTTGGGTTAAGTGATAAGACAGGGAATGTAACGGGCAAAAATAGCCAAACACACATCCCTTCCCCCATTATATAATCAAGTGTTTTCTGTGAAGGACAAATGAAGATAAGGGGTAAGGGATACTGTCAGTGATGACACTGGGGTTTGTGTCAGAGGGTCTATCAGATCCACTCATCACATCAGTGGCCTAAAGAGTCAATTCCCCCAGTCAATTCCTGCCCAAAACAACTAGTGCAAAACAGTAACAGACCAAGCAGAGAAGGAAGGCTGAAATTGGAAAAAACAGGATGTCATGGGAAAAGTGATAGAGAAACATAAGTGCAAAAAGAAGAGATATCCCAGTCCCCTCTCACATACTAGAGTATAAAAGAAAAAACTGTAATTATTGTATATTATATGGATATTTGGAGACAAACTAGGTCTGCTTTTAATGCCAGTATTGGTACCAAATATACACTCCAAACAATTAAGCAGCACAATCAATACCTCGTTCCAATAAAAAACAGTATACAAGGTGAGAAGCAAACAGGAGTTCCTTAACAAGCATGTGGCTTATTAGAGGAGATGCCAGAGGCCTGGATTCTCTTCTTGACTTCCAGACAAGTCACATCAGCCTTTACACCTCAGTTTTTTTCTCTGGAAATAATGATGCAAATGGATTTTAAGATCTACTACTAAAGATCATTTTCTTTCATTATGGGCTAGTCAAGTAATATGTCAGATGGGTTTACAGGCAACATGTGCCTAGCTTATTGCTTTATTGACAAAGTTTCATTTTCATTTTGTATTCAAACCAAGGAAATTAATCATAAACAGTCTAGTAATGCTGGTAAAGATTCCTATTTTGTATCTTGTCCTTCTACAACATCGAGTTCTGTACCTCCAAACTTTAGAAAAAGAGCCATAGACAAATTATGATATGCGTAATAAATTTTTCTTTCAGAGGGAAGAGACAATAACACATAAACCACAAGGAACTTCTACCAGGAACAACTACAGCACTTATTTGGGTTTACTATGGTTTATACTTTTCAAAAAGCCATTTGGCTGCAGCAGTGGGACTTAGTACAAGACTGACCTCATTATTAAGTTGCCAGGTCACTCACACCCTACCTCTCTGCTGACTTCCAAAGATGTTTTATGGGACTCAACACTACTATGAAGTATACTGAATTCCTCAGGGTATAATTTTATCTAATTTTTCTAGAAATGCAGGAAGGAAAGAAAGGAAGGAAGGAAGCAAGCAAGCCAGCAAACATTTAGATTTAAATCCTCTCTCATAATTACACCACCTTCCTGGTCCTCTAAGTCATCTTCTATTGTGCTATTCAACACAATCTACACGGCTGCAGTGAATCTGTTATTTCTAGGACCTGCTGCACAAAGAAGAATAGGCTACTAAGAGGTAGCATACCACTCAGTTATCCCCTTGTTTTCAGCAACTAACATTCTTCTCCTTTTTGGAGGAGATTCAGTTACAATCTTAACTCTATGTTAATGCACTTCGCCATAAAAGCGCATAAACATTATCTTTATTTAATATGGGGGATGAGAGACTGAGAACAAGAATTGTTAGAAACCTAAAATTTAGGACTCCCAAGTTACATTGCCTGCTGTGCTAGAAGTTTCTTGAGTGGGCATTTTCACAAGTGTGAAACATAAAACATGTTCCATCCTCACTTCAACAGATATGATGAGAATATATGTCATGCATTGGTAGGTGAAAAAAGTCTAGATAAGAACAGAATATTGTATTGTTGACGCCAACTACCTGACTTAATTGCTAGGGTAAGCACATCTTTATAAAATATAAAGGTTATAACTAAACCCACAGACAAATTTGGTGATTTTAAGCAATCAGGGGAATAGCAAAAGCACAGAACAATCACGACTCTGTTTTACTAGCTTATTTACTTGCTGGGCTCCAAAAACACCAGTATACAATTGCAATATTTATAGCTTTTCAAGTTGGCAAGTTTGATTTACGTAATAAGAGACCTCTAACCTGGATAATCGATTCAGGAACATTACTGCATTTTGAAATGTCATCCTCTTGATCACTTGCTAGTATAAAAGGTAGAACTTGACTTTCTATCCAAGCACCTGTCTCCTTCAGAAGTGATAAGTAACCTCCTGCATTGCCAGAAAACTGAAAAAAAAAAAAAAAAAGGAAGATTAATTGTCTTTCAATACTTTTGGACTTTCCTTACATTGCCAGATGTAATTCCAGTTTATACTGAAAAGGTATAACTGTACCTTGTTCTGAAGATGAATATTCAACCTGCAATAGAGGCTGAAGGCTCTTAGGGCAGTTGCTTGATTGCAGCTACCAGAACCTGCATCAGTTGCTTTCAGAATGTAGCCAAGAACCTCCTGAAATATCAACGTTTACATTTATATTTTCCCGAAAATACTTTCAAATGTTTCTTTTCTCAACAGCTTTAAAGGAAAGATTAAACAAACAAAACCACAAAAAAAAATCCTCCAACCCAAAAACCCAACAGGCATACTTTCAATCACTTTCATTTTGCAGTGCCAAAACTGATCTTCAGACTAATCCTTATAGGTGCATTACAGATGACAGGTCCCTTAAGAACACTCAACACTAGATTACAAAAATTTCGAGATACCTGAAAATGACAAGCCGCTTAAAACCTGCTGTCTATAAACAATTCTGAACTTAATATACTTCTAGTATGGAATATTTGTTTGAAATACAAATCATAAGGAAAGCCTTTTCAGAGAGGGGAAAATGGGAGATTGTGAATCTTAATTATTTCTTCTTGCAGGCCTTTAATTTAATTCTAGGCACTATACGGTGTTTTTTTGACCAGCAGGTCGAAGGAGGTGATCCTGCCCCTCTACTCGGCTCGCCTGAGACCTCACTTGGAGTACTGTCTGCAGTTCTGGTGTCTTCACAACGTAAAAAGGACATGGAAGTGTTGGAACAAGTCCAGAGGAGGGCCATGAGGATGATCAGGGGACTGGAGCACCTCCCGTATAAAGACAGGCTGAGAAAGTTGGGGCTGTTCAGCCTGGAGAAGAGAAGGCTGAGTGGAGACCTCATAGCAGCCTTCCAGTATCTGAAGGGGGCCTATAAGGATGCTGGGGAGGGACTCTTCATGAGGGACTGTAGTGAGAGGACAAGGGGTAACGGGTTCAAACTTAAAGAGGGGAAGTTTAGATTGGATATAATGAAGAAGTTCTTTATTGTGAGGGTGGTGAGGCACTGGAATGGGCTGCCCAGGGAAGTTGTGAATGCTCCATCCCTGGCGGTGTTCAAGGCTGGGCTGGGTGACATGGTTTAGTGTGAGGTGTCCCTGTCCATGGCAGGGGGGTTGGAACTTGATCTTAAGGTCCTTTCCAACCCTAATTATTCTATGATTCTATGTTTCTACTCTTTTATAAGTACCGTTTATGGGAAGAAGAATACTACCTTTGCAGCACTGAGAATTTTCAAAAGCTTCTTCAGTTTCTTTTCAGGAACAGAGAGTAGGCAATCACGATTAGCAGGATGAATCAATAAATATTCAATGTAATCAATTGCTAATTCTGGCTTTGATTCATGTGTTACATGAATACGTACTCGTCGCTCAGATGTTTTAGCACTCTAAATGAGAAGAAAGCACAAAATCAGTACAATACTGTTACTATCTTACTTCATAACTAGTTCCAAAGCAGAATAATACAGCATGAAAGAGGCCTCTTCTATCAAAAAGCACAATGGGTTTATGTAATCTAGCAATTCCTTAATTCTTTGATGTATGCATGTGCACACCTTTCTTCGGGTTAGCGTGTCTGACAGCCAATCACAGACTAATTCCATAATATGCCCCACTTGACCCCAGCGACACATGCAGTCTATCAGGGTAGAATATTTGCTTTCGTCAGCTCCATTTTCAATATTTCTGAGCCTGGAGATCACACCACAACTTAAAAGAAAACAAACAAACAGAGATGCATTAGCTTTACATCCACAAGTGCAGCAACAATTCAAACAAAATCAACCAGCATTATACCAAAAAAGATCTGCCAACGGCTGAAAGACATATCTGCATCTCACAAATTTTACTAACTTATTGTATTTATTTAGCAGATAAATTTATCCAAATGAACATTTAATACATGGAGTTGTGAAAAATTATCAAGTACAATCAATCAGATTTCTTGTCATTAATATTTTGGATTTAAAAATAGTACCTGAATGTTGGAATAGCAGCAGGGGGCATAAAGGATGCCAGAATAACCAGTGGAATCGTGCAACACTCATCCTAGGATTAAAAATTAAAATACACTGTATGATGTACATGTACAGGTACATACACGCCAAACTGAAAAGAGTACCAGAAAAGCATGATTAAATTATCTCAAATTAAGGATTTCCCTTTTTTCTCTAGAAATGAAATCGAAAGCAGCTCATAACAACATGCTAAGAGCAGTTTGAAACTTCTGATTCATGTCCTCTGAGGTCAATTATCAATTACCTTATCATTCAGCTTTCTGACAAACTGTCAGGGCAACTACCATGAATAATTATGCCTCCCATTATATTAACAACCATTGCAAAAGAAATAACAGCTCTAGATTACATTTTTTCTAGTAGCGGCTAATACTTAATTGCACAATCGCAACACCATCTAGCTCCTCTTGAGTAACTAGTGCCTTAAATAAATATTCATTTGCATCAGAAATTCATAAAAAAGACTCAAAAGAAAATGTGCTTATATAGCAATAGTAATGTAAAATGCACTATAAATCATTACAACTCATCATAATACAAGGTCTAGGCCATGACATAGTCTCATTTGGGTTATAGAGAAACCAATCCATGTGAAAGTCTCTTAAAAAATAGTATATCTGTATGTCCAAGCTTCATAAACAAAGTCAAATGAAATTATTACCTACTTAGGCATTTGAAGATCTGCCAGAAAAGATTTAGAATGTCCTTGACAACTTCCAAATGCTTTCAGGGTGGAGAAAGCATTTGGTACAGGTGTGCTGAAACATATCATGTACCAATGAATTGCTTTACACTCCTTGATTATCTAAAGAAAACTTGAACCTTAAGCATAACAGCCAGCATATATATAATCATATTTCAGCGTAAAAGCCAGGAACAAAAAAAACAGACGTCCAGTAGATCACCCTTCCAAATGTTCTACAGGGTGCAGCAGATACTATTAGCCACTATGAAAATATAGCATCTTGAAGAATAACACTATAACAAATTACAAAAACTGAAAAGATGAAAATGAGTGATTTTAATTAGTTGTTTATATCAAACCCAAACAATAAATAAGTGCACCAAAAGATTGTTAGAGTGCAGAATCAGATTAGCAGAAACCAGTCACAAGAAAGTGAAAAAGGGGCCTCAGCTGCTTTAGCTGCCTGTTCCAGTGGCTGGATCATAATAAGTGGTGGTGGAAGAGTTGGGGGGGGGGGGGGGGGGGGTGGGTAGAAAAACATGTGAGCTCACATGTACACTGAGTATTTATTCTCCAATGGCACATTTTCAGTTTCTGATTTCCAAAAGTCCGGAAAAGATTCAAAAGAATGGAATCCTATAAAATCATTGCAAGGTGAGCAATTTATTGCATAATTATTCCTGTGTTGACTATTTAGATAACTGTTCACTGGTCAGACATTGCAACTGGAGAATAGCTTCTATCCACTTGTGGAATTCCAAGAAACTTGCTACTATATATGGTTTATAGCAACAATGAAAAAGAACACTTAACGCCATGAAAACAGATTAAAGACATAACACACGAAAGCACCTGAAGAAAATACTAAGCACTCAAAGGAAAATCTAGGCTTTCTTTACCTTAAATACTTTAAAATATTCAGGAAGTACAGCAGCAAATTTTCTGATAGCATAATCTTTGGCATCTTCATTCTGATCTAGTGCTTTGTGGATACTTCTCCAAAGAATTACGGTAACCTCCAATAAACTTGCCATGCTGGCCACATCATCGATTGACAACACATTATTCAACACCTGAAACACAAACACTTAGATGGTATTACCTACTATCTTCTCAAATATAAATTTACGTTAAAATAAGGTTTCGGAAACCAATGAAAACCTTTCTATTGATTTCCCAAAGGCATTGTGTTTGTTGTAGAACATGAACTCCACTATTCACTCTTATTCTACCTATATAATTTGAGTTATTTTGTGACACTGAATTTTTAATAATTACAAAACCAATGTATAACTAGTACTGGAAATAGGAAAATATTAATTTAAAATAGGCTTCATATTCCTTCTATGTTATTCTAGCTACTTCACCAAATTTCTTCTATTGCAAGGGCATGAAAACACCATAACAACAGCTCTCCCCTTCTAAATTCCACATAGGTCCAAGTGCTTCTCTTTAGATTTCTGTCTTATCATTAACTGCTAATGTCTCCAATTTAGCACCACAGTAAAAAAGTTACCAGAACTTATCATCAAGTAGAGTTTCTTACACTTGTATTCTCCTTTTCACTTTCATCTTCACCACCATCATCATTATCACTATCATGAAGATTCTCTTTCACTGCTTTCTGGATGCAGGCATTCAAGCAGCGCCGAATAGTAAGCATCAATTTAGCTAATTTGAATATAATAAGAAAATTAGACATTTACCATTTGTTAAGAATGTTGCTAGTAAATGCCTCTAAGTGTAATGCTGCAAAGCCAGCAGGGAAAAGCAGGCAACAGAACTAGAAATAACTAAGAAAAAAAGAAAAAAAATTCCAAGTAAAAGGAAGCGGAAAGAATGTGAAAATTTTCTATATCCCCAAATCTGAAGAAGGCAACATTGTCATCAGGTTCTATAGTTTTATTGTTAAAAAGGTCTGCTAAACAAACAAAAAAAAACCCCAACAAACCAACAACAACAAACAACCACCACTTTATCAAATCAGGTTCAGAGGAAGCTCCCACAACTCCTATATTCATCTGGCACAGATTAATTTAATGACCTATGTTCAACCATGCATCCTCTCCAATGTCAATTCCAATTCATTATAAAAGACGAAGCAGCCTAATCATTGCAGTCCGTAATGAGGAGCTCATCTCTAGATGCCAGTGAAAGGGTTATGTCTGATGGAAATATGACTAGCTGAAATACACTAGCACATGTTATTTCAGAAGAACTTTACACCAAGGTAGTCAGAAAAGGTGCAACAGCCTGGGCATTTCACTCAAGTCACTTTGTTTTTATAGTATTAGAACTCCTCCGAAACAGAATTTTTCTAGTATTACTTGGTTCAATTGCACTTTTATAAAAAGTAACTATACTCTGTGCAGTATATACCTTTTTCACTGAAAGTTTCTCAAGCTTTTAACAGGAAAGAGGCCTTTTAGATTCTCTCTGAGCAACCTGAAAATACTACTGATCCACAGATCCCAGATAATCAGACATAAATATTTTTCACCTTCTATAGAATCTTCCACGTAAAGACCTCAGATCATTTGAGGTACCAAGGTATTTTACTTTATTAATTCTGCATGATAAATAAATATCAGCTTAGTTTTAAGGTACATGTGAGAAGAAAGGGGAAAAGACAGACCTGATAACACCACATAGAGAGAATAAAGCAGCACCTAAGAACAGAAACTAAAAGCTCTGGGCTCTTCATTGTTGAAGAAGCTTATGACTGGTGTCAGCAGAGCTCATTGCTGGTGTCAAGAATTTCAAAACCTACAAACTAATATTTTACTAAACCCAAAAGATCTAGCAACAGCATACCACTGTTAAGAGAAAAAATGAAAAAGCAATTACATTGTGTGATATTAGTATTCCCAAAGACTAATAAGGTTTTGAGGTTTTGCACTTCACCTATGTTGGTGGGGGCAGTATATTCATAAGCATATTGATAGAACTTTCTAGCTGCTGCTGAGTTCATCTGGATGAGAGTAACACAGCGCTCACACCACACGTTCTCAGGTTGGTCGATGGGAAAGAAAGAGTTGAATAAGAGATTCACTATGCGTCGTGACACAGGCCGTGAATCGACTTCAAGACGAGTCAGAAGATGCTCCATAGGACAGATTTTCCAGAACTTTTTAAAACAAAAAGAAGATATTAAAAGAATTAAAAGGAGAGAAGAAAAAACAATCACCTTTATTAAGTATTGTCCACACCAAAAGTCTCAACAAATAAAAACAATGTTTATCAGAAAGCATGACCATTTTTAATTTTTACCAATATCTCAGCATTTACTTGAGGTCACATATTTCCACAACAGTGCTACTTTCCTGCTCTGACACACCCCTAAATCTGCTAGTATCTCAGATAGACTGGTAAAATTCTGGTTCAAGCAATTCCACTTCAATATACCTGCAATGCTAATGTAATTCCAAAGGTATAGGCAAGAAATACTTACCCTATAAGGATACCACTGCAAAATATAGTTGTCATTATGTGCTATTTTTCATATCATCACTGGACAAAATAGGACCAAACTACTACAAGCATGGTATGCACCCTAAAAACCCATAGAGAACAAGACCCCTTCCAAAACCATCCCAAACCAGAGGTGCGTTCCATTAGCAGAGCACTAGCTTATTGGTAACATAGCAATTCAAGGCCAGAACCAGAACCAATTGTCCAAGTAAAGGTTCAGCTGTACACTGTTTATCTCTGGAGATCTGCAAACATTACTAGGATCCTGCTGGCAACTTTTTGTGTTGACAATCTGAATGACAATACCTTGTACTTGCAGTGTTAGTCTCTTTTTCACATTTTCTGTTGACATGCCTAAGCAATGCATTAAGGTATGTATTATGGAAGTGTCAAACTTGCAGTTACATTATTGCAATCCTTATCCTGAACCTGTGTGCAAGAAACCAAAAGCTCTAAATTCTGAAATCACTTCCCATTCATCTTGTCTTCTGAGGCATTTTGGGGAATTTGGAAGGTTCTGAGGTGGTCTAATCTCAATATATGCCTTTGAAGTCCTGTCATCAAAGCTGGAATGCACATGTTTGACAAGTAGTTAATTCTCATGACAGGGATAGAAGTTTTCCTTGAGCACTGAAGCCTTAGAAACTCGCCAAACCAAGTATTTAATTCATTCCTGAACAACAGAGACCTCTGAATTCATATATAGCATACGTGTCTAGCATAAGGTAAGCATGTCCTAATAATTAGGCTTACCAAGGGCAAAAACATGAATAAAATAAAATATAAAATTGACATTAGGAAACCATTAACAGCAGAGTACAGAAAGAGCTCAAAGATGCTATAATGCCTAAGGCTGAACAGCCTCATCCTAAATAAGAGTCCACAGCAGAACACAAAGTTAGTTCAAAATCACTACAAAAAAATATCAAAATCTCAAAGGCCATGCCCACAGAAAGCAAATAGAAGTGATAAAAAATAGGTAAATAAAACTGAAAAATAAATCTGGTAAAGGTATTAAGCATTTAAGAGGTAACCGAAGCCCGACTTGAGCTAGCCAGCTGGAAGGGAGGATGGCTGTACCTACTGCTCTGCCCCGGCATGGCCACGAGAGGGCAGGGAAGGCAGAAACATGCTGAGAAAAAATGCCTGTACTGCTAAATAATAAGTGTCAGGGAACAAGCCTAGGCTTTAGGTCCCAGAACACTTACTGCTTAAACGTTAGTGTTTCTGAGTTGGAGACTGGCCGTGCTTCACCAATGCTAGGCAGTCAGGAGGACAGCACGCACAGAGGACACCAGGGCACACGCTACAGTGTGCAAACCCAGCCAGCCAGTGCTACCTGGTCTCAAGGCCAGTGAATTATTATCACTTATGCTTTAATCATTTTAAACACAGCTAACAAAACTGCATTTTATAGGAGAGAAAAAGCATGAGGTTAGAGCTGGTAGCATAGAAAACCTAAGTTTGTTCAGGGTTAAGAATAAGAAAATTGCTGGGTCAGAGCCATGCCGCTTAAAAAAAACTCAGACAGATCAGGGTGTACATCTATAGCACTGGCAATATTAACCTGAGAATGCCTGTGAGACCAGCAGCCACTAAACACAAGTACACAGGCACAGAGAGGCCACTGGACCTATTAATTATTCCAAACTAGTCAAAAATATGGAGGAGAGGAAAAAGAGAAGAGTGCATTTGGCTCAACTAAAAGGTAAACTTCCCAGCATGCCTGTAAAACCCATGCGGTAGTAATATGCAGACACAGTACTATCTCCTATGGTTAATTTTTTTGTGAAGAACAACTATGGAAAGGTGAAAGCTCAGCAGGACTCATCACAATTTATTTATATTGAAATATTTTTCACAGCTACCATGATTTCAGTAGAATTCAGAAAGTCACTGAAAGAAGTACTTTCTACTACCACCATTTGGATCAAAACCTTTAAAATGACAGAAGTGACTAATAGCAACAGAATCCACAGGTCTTAGAAATAAACATGCTTAAATATATGAAGAAAGGAAAACCTGAATTTAAGAGTATTACTACATTAAGCGTGTATTCTTTTTTTCCTCTTGGGAGTACTGCAGAAATCTCAAAAGGTGCTGTTGTGTGGGGGGGGTTTTAATACATGCTTTAATTTTATTTCCTCCTTGCTACATATCAAGCATCACTTATCCTACCTTGGCAGCCCTGACAGTCTTTGCTTTCAGCAGCATATCCACAAAAGCCACTCGCACTTTTTCTGAGTTATCATGAAGGCTGTGTCTGACTGTCGGTAGGAGCTGTTCCAGTAATGGATGACTTAGTTTGTTGTCCAAAATTACCGGTATGCACTGCAAAGAAAAAAAGAAAAACAAAACATTATGCCAAATAAATAAATAAATGAGTAGATATGAAAACAGGTGAAACTAAAAATTGTTGTGCGGGACCATGATACTTGTAAGGTTAAATTAAGTAGGACAAAAACTGTGAATGCATATTTTTCTTGTAATATTCATCAGTAAAAATTGCTATGGTGATTTCACATTTCCAGTGAACTGTATTTAGTGAGCTCATTTCAGATGGAGCAGCTTTAGAGCTACACTGAGGCCATGGCCTTGCCTTCTACCTAAGGGTATGGTGTCAGGTACTTTTTGTGGCAGCAACACCAACTCCTTGAACTCTGCAAATTTCTGACTAAAAGCATGTCTTTTTTTTGTAAAGTTCTTTTTCAATCAGCACCTTCTGCTTATCCAGTATAGACCCCCACACAGCTGTAGTGGAACAACTGATGATTAACATGAAAATAGCTCCTATTTAAGGCTGAACTGCCACATATACAAAAGTGAAATAATGCTTAGGGAGTCTATTTTTCTGTCCAAGCTATTATTTATTTACCAGATGACAGAAAGATCTAAATAAACTAATCCTAACATACTGAACAATGCACAGGAGGCAGCATTCGCAAAGAAACAGTATGCAATTGTATTCATCCAAACCTCAGAAACATGAAGTTAGGGTACAATATCATAACACATTCGTGTATGTCTTGGGATGGGTTAAAACCAGTGACACAGAAACATCCTGGAACCCACCTGCATACATTTTCAAATCCAAGTATAATCTCTTATAGCTAAAATAACTAAAATATCTGTCCAAATAATTTATCTAAGACTGGAAATGCAAAGTGGTTGAGTCAAAGCCAAAAAGTCCCTCATTTAAAAGGACTTGTTCATTCCAAATATGTGGCTTTCGTAAAACATGTGCAAAACTTGCCTGTATTAGGAACTACGCCTAGGTAATTTTGCAGAGTAATATCCTTGACTGAAAGTGGCCTATACTAGAAACCTGTGCATCAAGTAAAATACAGAAGTGGCAACTGTGATTTTAAATTTAGAAGAAAAGATCTACTTTAAAAACAGAACATCGAACATCCGCAGACGTTGTATCACATGCCAGCTCTCCAATTAGTTTATTCAAGAGATCAGCAAGAACTGTTGCAGGAATCATCTCCCAGTATTTGGACGCTATCTGACTAACTCCGAGTATCCCTGTAGAGCGGACAACTGGATGAGGATCTTCTAAGAGACTCTAAAACAAAGGGAAGAATAAGAATGTGAGAACAGTATTGTGACTCTACTGTTGTTTGACATTAACCTATCATAAACAAATAGCATTCCATTACCTTTTAATGATTATGCATGTTCTTTCATACTATGAAAGAAATGTAATATTAATATTCCCTGAAGGCATTTTATTATGAAACAAACAAGGAAACTTAAATCAGAAGCAAAATTAAGACAAATATTGGCAATTCTTTGCTTTTATTGGACTTACGAAATACTTTTTTTTTTTTAATAGCTCACATTTAGTCTTGCATCTGTGACCTAATTAAGAATATTTAGACACATATGAGTTTACATTGGCCACTGTTCCTATGCAACAATATAAAAACCTTGGAAATTCCATCAGTTACCAGATGTTTACCCTTTTAAGGGCCATACTCAGGATTTCCCAAACATTTTCTTAATGAAAATACTATGCCCACTCTCACCCATCTAGACCGGTCTTTTAGGTTCTTATCTCCATTATACTTCATTTCAGAAGCATTTGGCTATGCAGTAATAAATTCCCATTGAATGCTTACATATTAATTGTAAAGCCCTATACTTCAATCCTAGGTTAAGGATAAAAATCCATTACCCATGTACCTAATCTTTCAAAAGAATCTTTCAATCACAGATTAATAAATAACAATCTCAAATATTAGCTTTTCAGCACTGAAAATGGTGCATATCATCTGTTGTGAACATACTACAGAAATTCAAAATATTATTTTTGTACTTTCTGCATCATAGGCCTGTATTCCCCTATACATACTACTCAGAAATTCCATAAATATTAATTGCATCAAAAGCTTATTTTTGAGTTAGCTTTGAGGAAAGTTTCATTTTTAACGTTTTAGTTTCATTAAAACTTACAAAAAGTTCTTCAAACTGTTTCTGAATTTCATTGTTCATCTCTTCAGTCTTAAAACTGGGATCACAAAGAGGAAAAGCATCAACAAATAGAAATGCTGCATTTGATCGAACTTCTGAGTTTCTGGCCTGTTACAATGAGGGGAAAAAAAATTTTGTCAGTAAGCACAGACTGTTGATATTAAAAAGCATATCCTGTCAAATACTGGGCTTCAAACACTTTTAGCAAGTTAGTGGTTTCAATTAAATGTACGGGAAAGAAGAATTTGTAAATGTATGGAAGAACTTAAAGAGTAACACATGATATACTTTTTTTTTTTACCTTACATTTTTGCCCATTCAGTAAAACCCGAGTTATTCATATAATCAGATTTCAAAGCGTATCAATGTCAATGACCCTGAAGAGTCACACTCTGAGCCCTTCTCTCTGTAATACTCAGTAAATTAAAAGCAGTTGGGATTTTTCTTGGTGAACTTAAAGTTCCTCTTCAGAATACAAGAATCTTGAATTCAAGCAGACTGAATTAATTAAAATGCTGCCTAGAGACAGGTGATTAAATTGAAAAGCTCAAGCCTATTTCTTCAAGAAAACACTATTTAGAAACTAAGTACCAGCAAGCCTGGAGAGTAACTTATCCAACATAAACATATTCAGTTCTGCATCTATGCACACAAGTAATAGGATCATATTCTGAGCTCCAGGAAGCTCATCAAAAAACTAAGACAAGCCTCATAACCCTCAGACATTTTACCATTTGCAATAGTTCTCAATGTGTTTTCACTGGTTGTAGAGACCGAAATGTAAAGAAAAATGAAAAAAAGTATATATTTAGGTACTCAATCAGTGAGAAATAATAGGCCTTGTGAGGCTCTTAGAGGACAGAAAAAGAGCAGGCAATGAAATGGAGAAAAGATGAAATTCAAGACATCTCAGGGAGAAACCTGTAATATAACCATCAGACTACACTGTGTATCAAAGACAGCAAGCAGTACAATGATAAGAGCCTGTGCTGATGTCTCTTGAAAGAAGGAGGGAAAGAAGAACTTTGGGTTCAAGTTAAAACAAGTGTGCATGTATACGAGACAATACATATACACAACCACTGTAATAAAACAAGAAAAGTAAGCTTAATTTTAACAGCACAACAAAAGACAGCTCAGGGAACCTCCTGACTATCCTAATAATCCAATTTTCTTCTTCTCTTGTCCTAAGAGACGTTCAGATCAATGGCAGGGAAAAGAAAAACTAGGATAACCATATAAAATTCAGAACTAAATAAACTAATGGCAAATAAAACCCGAAAAACACAAAAGAAATGAGCAACAATTACTTCATTTACAATTGATTTTCCTTCTTGATTCATCCTCATATGATGGGTCACATCTCTGGATAGAAAAAAAAAATAAATCCAGATTCTTTGTGCCAATAAAATCAATAGCAATTCTAAATTTAAAACTAAGAAGGCAAATAGAGCTCATATATATATTCTTTAGATGGGGCCTTTTTTTTTTTTTTACTTATTATCAATAATACAGTCTAAAAATGAAAATATCATAATTCTTAATTCAATTCTACAAAGCTGTTGAAAATCCTTTAACTCTGCCCTTGTCTATATTGAAGAAATAATGCATAACAAGCTAATATGTGAAGTCAGGGTGAAATAGTTCTTCTGCACTAATTTTTCATGTGAAAATTAATTCAAGTATGGTTTTGTGCAATAACCTAGACCTTGTCTACGACAGCCAATCCAGAAAGTTAATTTTCATAAACTTTCTAAGTGTATTACGCTGAATTCCATTAAGCTTACTTTAATTCTGAACTGAGTATCCACAGTTTAAATTCCTGCCTTTAGTTAATTGGAATTTATCCCAAATATATTTGCACATTCATGCTCATAGTTGAGTAAATGTCTGCACAGAGGTAGAATCCAGGACTTTAAATTCATATCCTATTTTATTCCACAGACTTTTTCATGCAAGCAGAGCCTGCCGTTGTTTAAAGACTAATGTTTCTTTACCTTTATGGTTGCACTATTCTGAGGAACTTTCAGAACCTTTTTAAACAATTTTTTCTTTTCGTTCAGTAAATTTTCAGAGCTTTCTTTAAAGTTTCATCTGGTCTTAGTTCCTGAAATTCACTTTCAATTCTTTAAAACACTGGTTTTCCCCAGTAAAAGTTAGTTTTAAGTTCTTTTAAGAAACAACAGAACAAGCCACTTTAAAGGAACCACCTTCTTCAACAGCCTGAATCCCCAGAGGAGTGGTTCTTGACTTTTTGAGCTTGATAAGAAATGGCTTAATCACTACTTATCTCACACTAAATATCCATATTTTTATATTTATACAGCTTCTTATACTAATAACCAATCACTGCACAACTATCTCTGCTATGTTTTCATGAGACTTACTTTTCATAATAAAAACACGAAAAAAGAGTAAGAAGTTACATAAGGGCTTATATTATAAAAACTAAAATGCCTTATAAAATGTGTAGATGAAAGCCACAAAGGAAGCCTCTGTGATCTAAGCATTCGCAAAACAAGCAATTTAGGAAAAGACAGAGAACTATGCATTACAAATATTCTCAGTTTAAAGATTTCAGAAATGAAATTGAGTAGTTTCAATACAAACACTTCTGGAATACTTTGTATTCTTACAACTGAAGAATTTTTCCTTTTGGCAAGAAGGAGGGATAAAGAAGTCTCTTTGTGAGTTGCCTTTCTGTTTTGTAACCAGTGTTCTAGAACAAGATTTGTTCTTCACTATATTAAATTAGGGATCTACACACTGGCTAAAATAGGAGCATCAAACTGGTTATCTAAAATTAAACTGACATTTCAAACTTTGAAGCAGAATCCATAACAACAAGGACAATTATAAGCTTGCCTTCCTAGTTTCTATATCTTAAACTGCTGTTTTTTCTGAGTCACAACAGCAGTTATAAAATACATAAAATGCCAAATACTTCACCGGTACTGTACAAAGGGTTAAATACACAAAAGTCACACAGCAAGACAGTGGCCTATCCAAAATTGCTTAATTTTGATGTTCAGTCACCTGTTCAGTCACAAGTCAATCTCTTTTCACCAATCACAAATACAGTAGTGAATCATTTTGAATTCAGAATCTTAACTTGCATTGAATCATTGCATGATTCATGTAATTGCTGCATTTGATTTTTACAATCCTCCCTTTACCATTCTGAAATCTATGTTCACAGCAGACTATTTTGCTGTATTAAAACAAATTTTCCATGACCTATTTGATATGCCTGTTAATGTCTAAGCTTAAAGTGCTTAACTACATACGTAGATGCTGTCAAAAAAAATAAAGAACAAAACCAAACCCAACCCAAATAACAACAACAAAAAGACAGGAAAAAAGCAATGGGATCCAACCCTTAATGTAAGGCCAGACAAGATACTGGTCTAGTGACGAGCTTTTGTCCACTTTCCTACTTCAACCATAGGATTCTACTGAAACCAAACAGTTCTAAACTCCTTCCTGTAATTCACAAAAATCCATTTCTAACAACTTTTGAAGTTGTTTTTAATACTTTCAACTCCAAGAACTTTAAAATACTTCTCTTACGGTTGGGGAAGACACAACAGGAACAATCGGTAAATAAAACTTCAGTAAATTTTTGCCAGCAATTAATTTGGCTGTAACAGATGCAATGTGTATGCTCACGCTGAAGGAATTTCATAACCTCAGACGAAATACATAAAGAAGGAAGCTTGGCTCATCTTAATCATACAGTGTAGCTAAGTAGTTAAATGGTAGTAGGTACCCTTTTGTCTGTACAAGCAATTCATAGGAAGACATACCACTTACCTTAAAAGTACTAGAAGTCAGAAATTTCATTCTGAATGCTTAATTAAAAGCACATCCATAGCATGAACATCTGTACATACAATTAAACTAGAATAAAAGGTTGTCTAAAATAATGTTCTAATAAATTAATTGAGCCGTATTCTAAGTCTGGTGATTAATAATAATGTGAGACTACATCATTCTCTGAACATTTCTGGCTTTGATCAATAAAGCACTGATCACTCGACAAAGATCTTGGAAAGCAGAATACAAGATTGCACAAAATTAATTTAGAAGATGAGAATACCAAACTCTGTGTCAGTCCCACTGTCTACTACAATCCTGTAAAGCACTCCATGTACCTGTAAAGAAAACTGGACTAAAGTAGTAAATTACATTAACAAATTGTTGTGCAAACTATGCTTCATTACAACTTGCAAAGTTAATCTGCTACAGCTGAGATGCTATACACACTGATATTTCTTTTCCATAGCCATTTTAAGAGTAATTGTTAAAACCAGAACATGTGGAAGGCACCCAAAATTTAGTAGATGGAGAAAGACAGCCATATTTTCTGAAAAGGATAATTACCTTCAGTGCTCTCCAAAGGATAGGTTGATACAATCTGTAGAGCATTTCTTCAACTCCTTGACGAACTTTACTTTGTTTATGAAAATAAGTCAGCACCTGAGAAAAACAAACCAACCAATCCCCCCCAAAAAAAACAATTTTAACAGTACTTTGTACATTCAAGAAGAGTGCAGTTGTCTCATGTCAGCCTTTATGTAAGACCGAAGAGTTTTCCATACTGTGGAAAATTATAAGACTATACATATTATTTGACCCTATATTATATTAAAAAGTCTCAAAAATCATAAGAAAGAAATACATCCAATAAATATCCCATTTTATAACTTCGTAGATTCAATAAATCCATATAAAGATCTATAACTGAGAAATCCAATCATGGCTAGAGAGTCAGTTTCTCAGCAACTATTCATTTTTTAGTACAGTAAAAAAAAAGGTTTTAAAGTAGCTGGTAGAAATACTTTGAAACCACGTAGTTATCAACTAAAGATAACTAAGCCATTTCTCTGTTAAGAACAAAGGAATATTATTTGGTAACTGTAGTTATCCAAATACAAATCTATAAACGTAATACATGTTTTTCATCAATACATACAAAATGTATCAGCACACCCTGTGACTCAGAACTGTGTTAACTAAAGCCCCTTTAATTTTGATATCTGAATTATGCAGACAATAAAACAAACAAACAAAAAGAAGATGATCAGAGTAGAATATGAGAAAGGACATCATGTAATTTGATAGGAAGTAATTCCTCCACCCCAATCACTAGTCAGTTTGAAAAGATTTGACCCTCTAGTAGTCAATACTTCAAGTATTCACAGCTACAGCTAGACAGGGAAGCCTGTGAATGACTTTCTGTCCTTGTGATGAACTATGAAAAAGTCAATTTTCCATGTAAAAAAAAAAGCTCTGAGCACAGTCACCAAAACCTATTTCTGGCACTCTGAAAAATCCCCTCATATTTTTACTTTTGAGCACCAAAGACAAATCTGGTGCAAAATTATAAGAAGGCTTCTCCTAAAATTTGTTCTAATATTGCTTCTCAGAAAATGCTATTTTCTAAGGAAGTATTTGTAGTGAGCTGGCCCTAGTCACCACTTAAGCAACACACAGCCACTCATGCAACACCCTGCTCTACGGGGTAGGGAGAGAATTGGAAGAGAAAAGCAAGAGAACTCACAGGTTGAGATAAAGACAGTTTAATAAGTGAAGGCAGGAGGACAATACCACTCCACCTTGCCCCTGCCCAAAACAAGTGATGAAAATGCAATCAATCACTCACCACCTCCCACAAGTACACCAATGCCCAGCCTGTCTCAAAACAATTGGCTACCTCCACAAAATACACTTCCCCTTCGTTGTTACTGCTGAGCACGATGTTATCTGGCATGTAATATCCCTTTGGTCAGTTTGGGTCAGCTGTTTGGCTCTTCCCCAGCCTACTCTCTAAGGAAACAGTAGTGAAGAAAAAGCTTGACACCGTGCAAGCACTGATCAGCAGCAGCTAAAACATTGGTGTTATCAACACTGTTTTGGTCAACAAATCCAAAACACAGCACCATACAGCCTTTTATGAAGGAAAGTAATTCAATTCCAGCCGGACTTAGTCCAGTATGTTAGTATGAAATGGAAACTTTTTATAGTCACTGATATGATTCTGATGCTACTAGTTCATGTCATGCTTTACAGTAACTTACCTCTCTAACTTTAGACTGAACGGGAGAACTTTTGGGAAGATGAATTCCATGATGCATAAAATCCTGAATGCAGTTGTGTTCAAGTATCTACAGTAAAAATACACACACTACTGTTAATACAATAAAACAGTAAGTACTGTAGGCTGTGCAACAAGTTTTATTTTCCTCTAAAACAAATAACTGAAAATAGTCTTACAGTCTATAATGGATATTATTTCCTACTTGGCTCCTGCTTGGCTCAAATATTTCCACATTATGGGCCTCTGTCTCCATAAACTGATTTTCAAAATTCCAGAATATACAATTAATCCAATTCTCAGAATCAAGTCTGGTATTCAAAAGCACCTCCACATCGTAAATAAGAATTATATGGTATCTGAAATTTGGCTGTAGCATTGTTATGATGCTGTAACTATGCTTTATATCATCTCTATGGAAATCTACAAGATCTAGGTAAATATTTTAGCTATCAAATATACAGACTTGCACATACTGAATAAAAGCTTCAATAACTCAGATAACTAGTGTGTTAATGAAAAGCACACCACTGCACCAGCTACTAAGAAGGAGAAAAACAAATGCTACAGCTGAACCCAGGACAGTGTGACATGCGGTTAATCCCTGGCAATGCTGAAGGGGCCTTTTCCTTAAGGAAATAATTTCTTAAGGCCTCCTTAGGAACTGTTTTGAGGTTGAAAAGTCATGTACCTTCTCCACCTTGCTACCTAAATGAAATTTCAAGCATCATATTACCTCTACAAATTCTCCTGACACCTTCTTCCAAGCCCTGAAGTAAACTTCTGAAATGTATTCCATCAAGAATCTGTATGAACATATGGGAAACACATTCAAGCAAGCATCCTAACCATATCTATGTACAATTCATTATAGTAACAATGTAAAGTTTTTGATAAGTACTGATATTATTCTTAATTCTGTGCATTATCATTACTTTTTACAAGATGAAAATACCATGAAAGTCTACACTGATTAATATGGACAAAGTTAACAGTTAAGTAATAAACACAAGCCTTATTAAAAAAATAAACAAAATATCTCTTATGGTGGGGAAGTCAAAACATTAGCACAGATTTTATCTTGTATCTCACTATTAATGTCTGCAGTTCTTTATAAAAATGTACAAGCATGCATTATTCTAACTGAAAGCATAAAACCCCCTCTGATTTTAAAATAAGGAATTTATTCTGCAATATTTCACTGAATAATTACAGGAAAAAAAAACAAAACCCTACATCTTCATCCATCTGTCAAGTTCCCAAGCAAAGATCCTGCAAGGCACTTCTTACTAGTACATCTCTATACAAAATCTTAACAAAATAGCTTGCTTACAGAAGGTGAAATGGACCTGCAATTCTCACAGAAACACTGCAAATAATGCAGCAGTTTATATAAAGTTTTTTGCTTTAGCTAATGCTAAATAAGAATTTTACTACACCTGCAATTCTACACAGAAGCATGTGCAGAGCAACTATTAAATGAAGTTGCTAAAACAATGCAGTAGTTATGCTCAGCAGATTTGAAGGTCTCTGGATTCTGACATATTTTGTCAATGTACTGGCTATTTTAAAGCATGAGACAAATAAGACTTCAGCCAAGCTTTTAACAATAACTAAGAACTCTAACTGTGATGCATACCTTGGAAAGAATTGCAATTGGTTTTTAACAGTTCCATGTATTATTTTAATGAAGTTTACATTCCAGCTGAACAAAAAGCTCAAGAACCTTCTTCCCTGTTAGGATAGGAAAAAAGGAAAATAAAGAGAAGTCAAACCATACAGGAATATCCAATTTAAAAGCCACCTCAAAAACCAGTAAATACAGAGCTCAAAGATCAAAAGAAGTGACACTTTTAATTTTAAAAAGCATAGGTGAGACTGTTGCAGGGATAAAAAACCTTTTTAAACAGAATGCAAGCATTACTGTTATTTAGGCTGCAGAGAAAACACAAGCCAAATGAATATGTGGATTACATATCTGCCTGCAATTTTTTCAATGTCCATTCTGTTTTGGTGCCTTCAAATAGTATTCCTTAATGATAATGGACTCTGCAATATAGAACCCTCATTAAAGCCACATCATCAGATCTCTGTCAAGTGCAGTATCATTCCAGGATGAAACTGTAATGACAGTGAAGATACAAATAAAATAGTGTGACAACTCTGCCAGCACTGGATACAGAAACATATTTGAACAAAGCCACAGAGAACAGCTGGGCCACTGAAGAAAATAAATGTTCTCATTTGCAAGGATAATTCCTTTCTTACTGCTTCATGAAAGGTAATATTTGAAACCTCCTGGAGATGCTTTAATTCATGAAAGAGAAAAAAAAAACTATTTTTTTTTTCCTGAATTAGTTTTCTTCCATTTTAGCAAGTCAGAAATGGTGATAATACATCTGATAAGCAACAGAATTTTTGAAAGAAAAGGTACTGGGAAGATGTGGATGGAGGAAATAAGCTGTTGCTCTTCTGGAATCAGCAACATCTGCCCATGAAATTAGAGCCTTACATACTAAATGCACAGACAGCCTTTCTGGCTGATCTCACACATGAAGTAAAAGGCAGGTATCCAGCTTCTGAGACTTTGAAAAGTTTGATCGCATGTAAAGGTGAGTCAGCCAGTTATAAGGGTCCTATATGCCTGTCAGCTTCCTAGGCAAACAGAAATCAGGAAAATTAACAAGGAAATGCAATAATAAAGAGCACACTGGCAGAAGCTCAAAAGGTGTACTGAACAATTAGCAGAGGTTCAAAGGCACTTCCATTGAGAGCTAGACCAAGTTATTTTCAGACCTATGACAAAACAGAGAAAAAATAAGGCTGAGAATGCCAGACACACTTTGAGCTGGAATACCATAGGGTAGAAGGAAGGAAGCATATAGGGAGAAACTATCCTTTGGTGGAACTGATAGCTTCAAAGCCTTCAGGTCAAGAAGTAATTCAGATCATAAAGAACTGAAGGCTAAATACAATGTCAAAATCCTTGACTGCAGGTCTGACAGAATCCTTCCTGCTGTCAATGAGAGCTTCTTCTACCAAGAAAGAAAAAAGAATGAGAAAAAGTCACTTGTCTCCAACTTTGGTGGTATAATACATATATGGGAGTCCCAGTGGTGTAGTCTTTCATCAACATCCCTGACAAACCAAAAGGTCAAGGAGTCTTGACTGACAGCTCCTGCCTCAACAAGGCAAAGATGAGGACAAACTCTAACTCACTTCATCTTCTACAATCCCAGCAGCAAGACAGATGAAAAAAAAACCCACAAATAGCTTTCAACCAATTCTTTTATGACTTAGATTTTAACAGATTGACCCTGATTCTGAAATGATACTAAGTGCTTCTAATTTCATCTGCTGCTTGTGAACAATGGATCCAAAATGATTACTGTTATCACAACATGGTCAGTGTCAGGAAAGGTAAATAGGTGATAGGTGAATAAGACTGCAACTTGTCATCTTAGGGTTTAATACATTAACAGAGCATTGGGCATCTGGTACTGCTTTGCTTGTGGGCATGGTACATGTGACTGTTGTCTGCACACACAGAAGGCTAGCAAGGAGGAAGAGAGTAGAACAGGTCTACCTCTAAAACACAATACATGCTTTGCAGGGCCCTCCAGCTGTTTGACTGGAAGCCTTACCTGAACAAAACTGTTTTCATAAATCAGAGATATAAATTCAGAGGATCACTCCACTAATGCAGCCTGAAAATAAGCTTCTGAGAAATATTACTGTGTGTTTAACAGCACAGTCTATGAAAGCAGAAAAACCGAACACATCGTCCTGCAATGAGGTGTAAATGTGCAATTCTGTATCAGTTTAATCTGATCAAGAACCAGAATACCACTTTGCTGACCTTCCCCTTCCCTTCATCATTGCATATGATGAACCAGTCCAGAGAGTTCGCCTGACTGAAAAATAAACTTTCTAGGAAAAAAAAAAAACAAAACATCAACTACCTCCTTTAATCAATCCATGACACACGCTTGAGCATTCATACTGTGGAAAGGGCAATAAGAATGCCAGCCCATGGCAACACAGGATCATTGCACCCTGGAGTTACATCCGCTTAAGCTTCTACAGAGTTACGCTCTATGTGTACTCTGAAACAAATTAGGTATATTTTTCTAAGGAACTGTAGAACAAGCCTGCAGGCACTAAAGGAACTATTAGCCTGGATACACTAAGGCAACTCCCATGTATCCCAATCTTTGTCAAAAAAACCCCATCTTAAAATATAATGTGTAAGTAAAAAAAAACCTAAACAAACAAAACCTAAAACTCCCAAACACATACACAAAGAGCAAACACACACCAAACAAGCAAAATCCACACAAACTTAGCATCAGGTATCCAAAACCTGGTCTATCAAACATTTTACCTAATGCATTTGCTGTGATCATTTTTACAATGCTATATCCCCATACTGCTACAGTCATGCAGCAATCTCAGAGCTCATTTTATGACAGAAGTTCATCTATTCCATGACGGGTATATATATATTTTAAGCAGGCAAGGAGGAGTCAAAACTTCAGAGCCTTGTCTTGTCTTTCATGTCTTGTCAAAAGGTTGCCTTGTCATCTTACCAGAATAAAAGCTTTGAAACTACTATCTTGGTGCACAGGCACAATCTAGAGACTACGATACAGCAATTATTCACTGAGAGAAACATAGGTAGTCAAATAAAACAGTTCTCATTTTGCTGTAAAGTTGGGTTCTTCTTACACTACTTTTAAAACAGACTTACGGCAATGCAATTTTCTAAATTGAATCATTTAGAAGGGAAATTATTTTGCTACAGTTATCCATCTCCAATAGGAGAAAAACTGCTTAAGGGAATTATACTAGGGAATGGTTTTAAGTATGAAGGGACATGCACTGGAAGCAAAGCACTTGGTTCTTATTACCTCAGGATACATGAACTTTGCTGATGACACAGCCATATACTTTTAAGCTTTAGTTTGGAATAGGAATAAAGAGTTTTCCAAATGAAACAGAATATCAAACACTTACAGCTTTGAGTCAGAGCTGATTTGTCCTGTATTGCTACCCACCCCGCTGTAAAAAAAAAAGGCTTAATGCAAACCCATTAAAAGTAACCAAAGCCCACTCACTTAAAATCACAATACAAGTTTGCTTACCTCTTCTTTCTTAATGTATTTTACATTCATAAAACACTGAAGCAACAAGTCCTTGACTTCATTAATCTCCACTGAATCATAATCAAAACTAAGTAGTGCCTGATGCAGATTCCATACACGAACTATATCTGCGCCCTGGCAGAAGAAAAAAAACCCCACAATATAGTGAAGTAGATATAGCTTCAACATGAAAAGGCATTTAGTGGATTTTAAATAATGAATTTGAAAAGAATTACTACTGACAGAAAATTTTCAGACTGTAAAATTATAAACATCACTAAATTTTACCCATATCTTTGAGAAAAATTACAAAAAGGTGTCCTATTTTTTAATACGCAGAAATATTAACTTTTGATAACTAAGGACATGCTCAAGTACAGAAAGCAAGCAGCTATTTCATGCAAAAGAGATGAAAGCTCTTGAAACTCCATACAGTGAAAGAAGCTAACAGGGAAAAATAAAAGAAAGAAATAAAATAAGTAAAGAAGATATTGGGTTAGCACAAAAGATGTATCCCACAATACTTCAAGTAACCCACACATTTAAGAATTTCAGTCCATCAATAGAGAAATAAGAAATTATTTGTAGACAGATGCAAAATAACAGAAAATGAAGCTTCCCATAGAAGAAGTCACTTGCAAAATTGATGCCAAAAGTCTTTAAAGTTTGTTCTATGAAAGGCAACTTATGCAAGAAATGCAAAAAAAAAAAAAGATGCTTCACAACCAACATGTACCCTAAATTTAATTAACTGAGAAGCACTAAGACATGGAAAACAAGGTAACTTGATATAAAAGGTATTTTGCAGTGATAACGTTTCTTGGAATATAGAGTTATTATCTAGAAGCCCATACAACTTCACCATACCGTAGCAGCTATATTTAGGCTTTTTCTTAGCAGGATGATAAATAGGGTCTTCCCTAGCTCCTCCTTTCCTTCAAAGCCTTTCTCCCACCACATTTCACATACACGCTGAATAGCACCCTGTAGTTTTTTTTCAGGTTCAGGTAACACAAGAAGAATACCTACAACAATGAAATTAAGCATTTACTACAATGAACTGAGTTATTCCTGTAAAACACTAGTCTGTTCATACACTAAATATACCTCACAGTGTCAACCAGCTCTTGCCACATTTACGTATCTTAACAGCTTATTCTGACTGTGAATTTAGGCAGCTTTTCTAACTCAAAAGTTTTGGCCAAGTTTTTGGATGAGTAACAATGGAATCTGAAGTTCTGCCTTAAAAATAACATAAGACAGAGGATTAGGAAAGCTATCTGTCACTGGGTAAACAGTTCGGAGAAAGAAAAAAAATTAAGTACCAACTTCTAGATTGAGTAACTGATTTTGAAGTAAATGCTCCCTTAATTTTGTCTCATAAATAAAAGCTTACATCAGTAGCAACTTTTCCCCTGTAAATTGTGTTCCACAGGCCTGTCAAGTCAAACAAAAAGCCTAGTACACTCATTTGCTCAAATAGCATAATGCTGTATTCTATAATAGATAGGTACGCACCGTTTAATATAAAAACACACTCTGTAAGAGCTTTGTAGTTTACAGTTTCATCCACTGCAGGTATGGAAGCAGAAACTACAGCTGTCACTCCTTGGATCACAGCTACAGTTTGTTTCTGAAAGAAAGAAATGTTGAGGAAAGAATTTTGCAATTTATTTTAAACTTGGAAGATGACTACGACAAGAAATAAACCTTAGCAACAGAGCAAAACTGAATTATTATTATGCTTCCATTTTGAAGAAAGTATACTGGCGCACAAAACCTATCAATAAGAAGAGGCAAAATCAAAGATTTTTAAAGCACATCAGCTTCAAAAAGGTTGAAAAGTGCTTTCAGCTCCAGCTAGTAGATAACCTGGTGACTGTACAGGTGTATTCACTCCTGCATTAAAAACCTCATCTGCAACAAAACCACTCAAACACACATCCATTTCAGAGCTAAAAAAAACCTAATTAGCATGGTCTTTGCAACTCAGGTTGCCATTCAGGGAAGTGATTCTATAGGTCTCTGTACATACAGTTGATTTTCTACAAGCCTCTAAGTTTCCCGAATTATTTCCCCACTGCATTTCTTTTTCTGCCTTCTAAATTAAATAACTTTTTTCTCCAGCATTCTCCAGACTATGTGCATTACAGTGCAGAAAGCAGTATATGAGGGTCTGTGTCAGAAATTCTGTATAAGCTAAATTTATGGGAGGGGTCTTCAAATCTAGATTTCACAATCTTTGTTCAATAAAAAGGCAAAATAAAAAAGGTTGTGAAATTCTTATAGTATATGCCAGACACTTAAGGAACAACTGAGATACCAATATTTATTTCTGGAAATAAGACATACAAAAAGGCTACTCAACCCTAGTGAAAAAAAAAAATCTGTGTCCCATCTTTCCTAATTCAAATTAACAGCAAAACTAATATTTTATAGTATAGACCAACCTTAAGTTCAGCTTAACCCAAGCATGACAGTTAACATATTTACAGAATGGGGCAGAGTGGTGATGTTTGGAATTCACCTCATTTACTAACCCTTGTTCCCAGATGTTATAGAAATATTACATTTTATTTCCCAGAAAATATTAAATACTTATCGTATTTTTAGTTTACAAGATTTTCACCATTTCTGGAACTATCTCAACTTCCATGTCATCATTATTTTCATCATCTTTGATCCTCTGCCATGTTTCCACAGGGTTCTCCATCAAACACTCTGTCAATAGCTGCATCAGTCTCTCCCATAGTACTTCTTTTTGCTTTCTCGGCAATTCTTCAAGTAGTTCATTCAAGTCAAAATGATCAAACGTTTTTTTCTGTGAATGATCAGAAGATACACAATATCACACCATTGAAGTGGCTTATATTTCATCATCATGCTGACTGGATCTAGAGCACAAGTCTGATGAGGAACAGCTGAGGGGCTTGGGGTTGTTTAGCCTGGAGAAAAGGAGGCTCGGGGGGACCTTACTGCTCTCTACAATTACCTGGAAGGAGGATGGAGCCATAAGGTGGCTGATCTCTTCTCCCAAGTAACAAGCGATAGGACAAGAAGTAACAGCCTCAAGCTGCACCAGGGGAGATTTAGACTGGATATTAGAAAAAATTTCTTCACAAAGAGAATGATCAGGCATTGGAACAGGCTGCCCAAGAAGTGGTGGAATCACTGTCTTTGGAAGCGTTCAAAAAACATGCAGATGAGGCCCTCAGTGATATGGTTTAGTGGTGTTCTTTGGCAGTCCTGGGGTAAAGGTTGGACTTGATGATCTGTCATGGGTTCAGCAGTAGCAGTCATTTTTCTCCTTCTTGGTAGGTGGTGCAGCACTGTGTTTTTAATTTCGTGCCCGGGAGCAGCGCTGACAACACCAGTGTTTTCAGTTACTGCTTGGCAATGTTTTGGTCTGGCCAAGGGCTTTCTGAGTCTCATGCTATGCCAGGGAGGAGGGGGAGCCAGGAGGAGGCAGAAACAGGGCGCCTGACCCAAACTGACCAAAGAGCTATTCCATGCCACAGCACGTCATGCCGAGGATGTAAAATACTGGGGGCAGGAACCCGGACGTGGCTCTCTCTCTCTCTCGACTTGGTCGGGCGGCAAGTGGTTGTATCCTTTTCCCTTGTATTTGCCTTGTCATTATTATTATTATTGGTGGTAGCAGTAGTGATCTGTATTATATCTCAGTTACTGGACTGTTCTTATCTCAACCCGTGGGAGTTACATTCTTTCAGTTCTTCTTCCCATTTCCCCCCCATCGGAGTGGGGGGGGGAAAAGGGAGGGAGAAGTGAAATTTACGGCTTAAACCACGACATGATCTTAAAGATCTTTTCCAACCTACTTGATTTTATGATCACATTTCCTAAAATTAACACTTTTTTACATTAAGGATTAATTTCCATTCCTCTGCACTTAGAGATAAATACCTTCTAGAATTTTTATTACTCTAAAAAATAGATTAAAAGAAATCTGTTCCTCAGCTCTTTATCATGTAACAAACAAAAGTGCTTCTTTTAAGAAAGTAGTCCTTAGCAACACTAATAGCAACCCTTGATAGCAACGCTACTGAACATAAATCACATCCTCATAGCATGAACTCCTGTTTCTCATGTGTTCTGAATATTTCATTCCCAAGGGAGACAATTCCATCCCCTTAACCAAGAAGCTCAAACTGCACAGAATTGAAGTACTTTGCTATCTTAAATACAGCTTGGTTATGGCTGCTGGAAGAAAACACTTATGCAAGGACTAGAAATGCCAGTACAGCCATAAGGACAGCACTAGAGATTTTGAGCTACAACCTGCATACAACACTGTTCTGTACATTGCACTATTTTAAAGTCCCCCCATCCAACCATTAACCCCAGACTTCCCTCTTACACTTTACTGAATGGGAAGCAACTATTAGTCTTTGTAAGAGACTTGACTAAGAAACCGATCAGAACTATTTCCTCAGAAGAACGTTGCTAGAAGAATTTACCTCAAAGACACAAAAATCTTGTTTGTTAGCATCAAAGAAGGGTAGGCAACCTGCTAGGAAAGGGAATAGGCAGAGAAAAGATGAGAGGAAAGAACAAACACAGCCAAAACGAAGCACAGGTAATTTCCAAGATGTAATTTGCAATACTGAAGTGAAGGTTTACCAGATCAAAAACATTCTGGAGGAAAGAGGGAGAATGTCCATGATCTTGAAATATAAATAGTTTTAGTTTGCAGATACACTAAAAAACAGAAATCAAAAATAAAAAAAAAAAGTTCAAGGAAAAAAGAAAACCAGAAAATAATTAAAGAAGCACTAAGCATTAGAAGGATCTCAAAAGGGCATGAGAAGAAAGATCCTGTTACACATTTATAACAGAATTTCTATCCTATGCAGCTGGAAATAAATACAATAAACCAGAGCCCACACAGGGAGTTCTGCAGCCCTCTACTTCAAAAAAACCCCAAAAGACAGGATATTAAGATTCTACTGTTTTCAACAAAAGGAGTGAATTCATAAGATGACAAGAGCTTTCTGATCTTTCTTTGGGACAACAGAAGATAGAATTATTTCAAATTTCATTATTTTCCCATGAGGAAAAAGGATGTCATCGAACGATAGTCATACATGTGATTCCTATTTTCCTATCTAAGAAATAATGTATTTTCTTGAATTGGGACAGGTTTAACGGAAAAAGTTTACAGCACCTGATAAAGACCTCAGTGAACAATGTCACAATGCAGTAATATTTTAAAAAGATCACAAAGAAAAATAAGTTAAAAGACCAAGGCAAACTTTGGAAAATTGACAAACCCCTGGAATTTTACAAGATGTGAATAAAACAAAATATTGAGAGGAGATAAGAAGAAAATTGAAGGGGAAGGGTGGGGTACAGAATGAGAGACATTGAAAGAAGCAGTGATGCTAAGAACAGAACTGTAAAAACAAATTAAAAGGCAAATTATGAGGCTAGAGCTCAAGATAGAAGAAACAGAGCATAAATATAATATGAGAACTAAGGAAAGCAGTGAGTCTCTAATCATACTTTCCTCTTCTTTCTACATTTATGCATCAAAATATCATTTATTACAATCAAAAAGTAATCTGAAGGTTTAGGTTCCCTTATGCTATGCAGATATGAAGACAGTTTTAATCAATATACTCATTATTGCTGGTAACTCACAGTTTCCAGCAATATTGGCAATAGCTGAAAACTGTTGCAAGAGAACTCCTGTGAGTTGGTGATGAAAAATGTAAGTATGAAAAAAACAATTTGTAATCTAAGTAGACCAAGATATGTTAAAATAGATTACTGGGTGACAATGGCAGAATCAACATGACCAAATTAATCTCAAAGGAAACAAAGTACTATATGTTATCTTAAACAGTACAGTTTACTATTAAAGTGTTTAGACTTGGGAAAAAAAAAAAAACAACAGGAAGCAGACTTCAAGCAAAGGCAGTTTCGTACTACAGTTGCCATCCATAGCTACAAGTGGGAGTGCAAATGAAATGCAAATTTCTTGGAAAAAGAGACTCAATGACATTTGGGAGACAAACATTTCTAAGCTTATTACAGTGAATATGACCCCTATGACAGAAATCATATGTTTAACATATTTGCTACATCAGTAAATTAGTTCATTCCTTTGTGGACATCAAGGTCACCTGGTCCACTTTATCCTGGTACAGGTAGTATGAGGATAACACTGACTGAAAACCTAAAGAAACTCAACTGACAATAGCATTTATTAAGGCTAGAAAAAGACGTACATAAGAAATCGTGCTTATCTCAATACTAGACAGACTGAAATGTGGCAGAAAATGCACATTATTATTTCATATTACTATGCAATATCATTTACACAACATGAGAATGAACTTTTAATTAGTACATTTGTTACTTTGTTTTGTTGTTCCTCCAGCTCCTCTCTACACTCATTTAGAGAGCAACCTATTCCATGTCTACATCATTCAGAGATAAAAAGAACTATCAAGCACACTAAGGAATAAGTGGGCAGCCTGAACAGTCAAATGAATCAACAAATATTAGTGAAACATGCCTCTGCTTTGTTTGCATATTAGCTCATATTTATTACACGGCAGTAAATTCTTTCATACATTGAAATTTAAAAAAAACCACAACACAAACACTTCATCAACATCAAATTAATACTTTTTTTTTAGTATTACCACAGTATTAATCATTCTAAAAAAAAAAGAAAAAGTAAACTGCATGTGCAACAACCAGATCTTTATAAAGTAACTGATTCACAAATAGCAAAATTTCATATTCTACAACTTTTTCAATTATGTTTCCTCAAGTGCCACTTGTACTTATTTTCTACAGCAATTATTCTAGCACATCTGCAGGTACCAGAAAAATAATCTCTAGCCCTACAACACAAAATTTCTGCACTAATAACCAACTTTAAAGATATCGTTAAGTCACACACATACATCATGGCTTACTTACAGGATGCTGAGTATAACGCAAGAAATCTTCAACTGAATCCTTAGACACAATTTCTAAAAATGCTTCACGCTTCATTGTGGTCATGTCCTTCCTTCATAAACAAAACGTTAAGAGAAAATACTGTTTCTCAAAATAAGATCAGGTTTGGTCTCAGTGAAGAATGTATGAACTTACATTCTTTATGCACATGGTCATAAATAGAAGACGTTTTCCCATCCAAAATACTTTAAAGTTATCTGAATGATCATTTAGCTTCATAACACTAGGCTGCAGTACTTGCATGCTTTCTCTGTAGTTTGTTGGTTTATTTTTTCAGTAAACAAGTCTTACAACAGAAAAACGTTTTAATGGATATTTTGCTTTTTAAGAAGTGTATGATCCAGCATACCCCCTTATTTTTATTTAGGTAGCCATCCTTCCCGACGACAGCATTTACTTTTACGAAAAGTAAATCCCTGGCAGTGTTCAAGGCCAGGTTGGCCAGGGCTTTGCACAACTAGTCTAATGGAAGGCGACCCTGCCCATGGCAGGGGGGTGGAACTAGATTAGCTTTAAGGTCCTTTACAAGCCAAACCATTCTGTGATTCTACTTATGGGTAACAGGATATTCTCTCCTTTTCTCTCCTGTCAGGTAAAGACTACGGGAAAAGCGCAACGGTACTTCCCCACTCCGAGAGCTCAATTTACACACCAAAGCATGCCTCTCATCCTAGGTGATTCCTGACGTGGTTTTCCCACCCGTACCAGTTGGAGACTGCCTTATGCAGCCCTTACTGCGTATGAAGAGGTGACAGCGGGGCGGGTGCCTGCCAGGGGCACGGTCCGGGTTAGCCGGGGGCTGTCCGCTCGCCGAGCCGTCGTCACGTCCACGGCCTCAGCCCCACAGGCCGCCGCAGGAGCTCCGCGGAGGGAGCGGGAAGAGAGCCGCACTGCTTACCTCGCGCTCCCTCAGACAGAAGTCCTCATCGGCCAACGGGTTACATCTCCAACAGCGCGGAGCTGCCTGCACAAAAGGGAAACAAAACCGGCAGGCAGCAGAGGGAGAGCCGGCTCCTCGGGCAGCACTGCCCCAGGCAAGACCCTTCCGCGCCAATGCCCCGCCGCCGGAAGCGGCCCCGGCGGCGGTACCGCTCAAAGACGCGGCAGCGCGGCGCTACCCCGCGCTCACACTGAGGGGAGGCCGCGGCTAAGCCCTGCCGCGCGCGCGCGCCGCCGGCACTTTCGAATTCTCCCGCGGCGTCCGTTGAGCGCAGGGCTGGCGGGCGGGCGCGCGCGAGCCGCAGAGCTCACGTCTCGCGAGAGCTCTGCTTCTGCCCCCTGCCGGCGCGCGGCGGCCCCGGGGCTGTGGCTGAGGTGGCGGGGCTTGTGGCAGCGGGCGGTGCCCGGCGCGGGCAGCAGTCCGGGGTCTGGCGCTGCAGAAGCGGTCCGGGACCGCGTTCAAAACTCGCCTTACCGCGTTTGCGCGGAGAGGAGAGCTGTTTTCAGTCAGGTGCCGCCGTTGTTCTCATCCCCCGACCACCTTTGGTGGAGGAGGGGGCTGAAGGACAGGCTGTTTGTGGCGGGAGGACCGGAGGGGCTGGGATGGGGGAGATGCGCCAGTTAGTAAATGTCCCTGGAGAGGCCAGGCCCAGTAACGGGCACACCCGGGCTGCTGCAGCTCATTCATCAGTAAGGAGCTTGGGTGCAGGCTGCAGTTCTTTACATTTGGGTAGACCAAAATGCTTCTCTGTTGCTTTCCCTTTTAATAAAGGTTGGCAGACACACTTTTTTCCCTGGAGGAGCATCCCACCAGTTACCTGAGGGAGGTGACGAGGAGTAAATTTACATACGAGCTTGCTGTTACCTTTCTGTAGCTACCTCTTAAGTCTCACTGCCTTTAAATGGGGCTATGACATGTTCAGTTAAATTAATGTATAGGCTTAAGAAACAGTATGCCTTCTTCCATACAGGGAGGGTGGTGAGGCACTGGAACACGTTGCCCAAGGAAGTGATAAATGCTCCATTTCAAGCTCAGGTTGGATGGGGCTTTGAGCAACCTGGTCTAGTGGAAGGTGTCCCTGCTCATGGCAGGGGGTTGGAACTAGATGATATTTAAGGTCCCTTCCAACCCAAACAGTTCCGTGATTCCATGGATCTTGGGTAACATGGGTGTACTATGCTTACAAAAACATTTCTGCCAGCTCACAAAGCCTGCATTATCCATTTGATTACACTGGTGACTTTTTTTTCTCCAGCACGGTGTTTGTTGCTAGTGTTGAGAGTTATAAATTTAATCTTAGTCATGGTGAACAGTGCTGTGTGTTATGCATTCTTCACCCAAAGCGATGAACAGTTCTGCTCAACAGAACTTTAGGGGATGTATCTAGGCCAGATTATATTTACGCTTTGATAAATAAGGATTTTTTAATAGATCAGGAAATGCTGCTTTGTTTCTTCCCAAACTTAATTTGCAGTGTTTGGAAATAGTTGGACTCAGTTCTTCGAATTAAGCATAATCAGTTTTCAAATTCTGTAATATTCCTCATTCCATTTGTTTGAGCTCTTCTGCAAACCAAAACCAGTCAGTGTGGCTTGTTAAGGGCTTAATTTATATCTTTCAGTTTCGCATTTGCAGGAGTGTAACATTTCTCAGTATTTCTCAGTGTTGGTGGCTGTTTAGAAGAGGTAGGTGCTTGACTGAAATCAATTACTTTCAGGCTGTGAAAGCAGTGCAGCATATGCTGCTTTACTATGCAAACAAACAAAAGCAACAGTAATTTCCATGCAAGTTCTCACATCTGATTGGAGTTTTCTGGATTGTAATTTTAAGAAATATGATATAATTCAGCTGTTATTTATTATTATATGTAAAAATTCCTCTTTTTTAACAGTATGTCTGTGATAATATTTCAATTTTTAACATAATATCTTCTTTAATCATCCTACCTCTCACAATATTGGTTTGTATTCAAAATTAAGACTTGCCACAGTTTCTGTCATATATGTTTGACTTAGGGGCTTTTCCTGGTTTATTTCTTAAAGTTCTTGAGTAAAGTATTTACCTGTTTTTTATACAGTTTGAGGAATATAGAATGGAAAATAGTTTATTAAATGCTTATCCCATATAAATGCTTCTATTCTGTATTGCTTTAAAACCATACATAACAGATGACTAATGTTGCTGAAAACAAAGATAAAACTCTTTCAGTTACTGAATCATCAACTGAGTTCATGTGAAACTTATGAAATAACTGGGGTTTAAAACAAATATGTGCCACATGGAGGGTATTGTGGGCATGGTAGGAGAATGGGCTACATTACTTTCATGTTGTAACTGAGATAGCTGTGTACAGAAGGGTGCAGGAGTCAGCAGACAAAACCTCATCATCTTAAGCAACAGAACTGTGCAGAGGCAGTTCAGTACCACACCTTGACTCCACCTGAAGCCAAACAGACATACCTCCTAGGATCATATTTCCATCTAGACAAAGGCTACTCTCCTTTGAAGTGTGAAAAAGGCAATCCAGGGAATAACCAACATCCACCTACCAGCAAACACAGAGAAGGGACCCAGGAGAGATTATTCATCCTGGACAATCCCTTTAAATAGCATCTGTTCTCCAGCCCTAATCCTCACCCTGACAGCTGGCAGGCACTGACTTCCAGAAGCAGACTACCAAACCAAGGGAGCACTGTGCTGCTTTACAGTAAAAGAAGTTGGATAATTAGGGTTATCTCAGATCCTGTGTACCTGTCCTAATTTCTTAACTTAGGTATTCAGCTACGGTTAAGAAGCCTGTGAAAAGTTTGTTTTAAGTATTTTGTATGAGAAGCCATTGTACCTGTTTAAGAGTAAAAGCAAATTAAAAAGTACAAACCCTGGCATTTATATATTGTGCTCATGTCTTTCCTTTCTGCATATATTAAAAATCTTTGCCATTTTAGATCCAAACCGGCGGATTTATTTATCACGTCTCATGTGTACTGAATATTTCATTAATATGTCGATTAGACTTTTAATTAGATGCTACATTAGTCACCTGGTTGCTGTTTATTTAGTCGGGCCCATGCCCATTTAGCAAATGAACTAAAACATATTTTAGCTCATAATTTGTGTTGCATAGCAACCACAGAATGATTTTTTCATAGTAATGAAACTGGAAATCGACACAGATAACAACAGACTGAATAAAACCAAGTAATTTGTTTTAAAGGATCACACAGAGAAACCAGAAGCAGAACAGTGCTTTACAGGGTTGTTTTTTTTAAGAATTGCACATGAACTGCAAGCTAGTAATGAAGCTACAACCCTATTTTCAGTTTCTCTAACGTTCTCCTTTTCTAGAGTACCAAATTACATACCTCTCTCTGACATATCTGTTCATCTGTTCAAAATAATCTATACCCTGTGATAATAACCTCATATTTATTATCATTTTCCTGTCAAGTTAAGTTAAGGGAAAAATGAAAAATGGGCCTTCCGCACATGGTTGCTGAGCAACAGCAAATAAAGATTTGCTTTTGTGCTACCGCTTCATAAACTAGTCTTTATTTTTGTTGGTGGCCTGCGTAAGCGATCTCAATTACAAATAGCTTTCGCAAAAATATTGTCATTTGGACTGTAGCAACGATTCAGTTTTAACCTCTTTAATCCAACAGTATAAATACTTGTGAAAAATAAACAAGTAATTCCCTGAATATCAGATGCTTACTTGACACTTTTTTTTTCATATTTACAATGTTATTTTCTAGATATCAGTTTCTGATGAGATTATTTTACACATTATCTAGTGACCTGTTATAAGTGTTACTCCTGTTTCTTTTCATTTGAATATGTAATAAAATTTGTTATAGTTAATACGGTATCCACGAAATCTGCTCATCCTCTGAGGCAGGCTGTTAATAATTTACATGCGTTCATTTCCCTTGATTTTTTTTTGATCTTCACGTACTTTGATAAATAATCCGAGCAGCCTGGGAGAGAGATGAGGTTTCACACTATTCCACTTCTCCAGTTCTCCTCTTGCCTGAAGGTAATACTGCCAATCACGCCATCCTTTATTCAGAGGCAACTGTCAGTTTTCAAGGGTGGTGTGATTAGACCGTGAAAGTGCTTATTTCCATTAAATTATTAATATTATCATGAAACAATTTTAGAGTTTAAGAGATTAAATAGGAAAAAAAAGATTCACTACAGAAGAAAATAAATGGTCCTTGTTAACATGAGCAAAAATAAGGAAATAAAACACGCAGGAGGAATGCAAAAGCTTTTCCTAAGAGCTGCTCCTGTGAGCTGCCGTGGGTGCTGCTGAAGTGCTGAGCTGCCGCACTGTGGAAGTTAGCTAGTACTGCTGAGTGTCTGGCAGGCTGTGCACCCCAAGGTGAATTCAAAGCATGAAAACAGTGCAATTTTATTTTTCTGGTTTATTATTATGCTTTATTATAAAATAGTTCTTTCTTACATCATGAAGATGCTCCTTGGGCTGGAGCACCTGCAGCACCTGCAGCACTTCTCCAGGCTGAGAAAATTGGGGTTGTTCAGCCTGGAGAAGAGATTGCTTCAGGGAGACTTTAGAGCAACTTCTAGTACCTAAAGGGTCCAACAAGAAAGATGGAGAAGGACTTTTTACAAAGGCATGTAATGATAGGACAATGGAGAATGGCTTTAAACTGACAGAAGGGAGGTTTAGGTTAGATATTAACTAGAAATCTTTACTGTGAGGTGGCGGTTGCCCAGAGAAGCTGTGGCTGCCCCATCTCTGGCAGTGTTCAAGGCCAGGTTGGACAGGACTTTGAGCAAGCTGGTCTAGTGGAAGGTGTCCCTTCCCATGGCAGAGTGGTTGAAACTTTGTGATCTTTAAGGTCCCTTCCAACCCAAACCATTTTATGATTCTATGATTATTACTTGCTTTATTCTTGTGCTCTTACCGTTGCCCTACTTTCCTTATGGGCAGTGTTGTAAATCACAGCAATTTTGCTCTGCTTACTATTAGTACCATGAAAATGGAAAGATTACTGAAATGCTATAAAATGATCACAAAAAGAAATCAAAATAACAGTATTTGCATACTTAAATCCATCCTATTGTAAATAAAAGGAGTATTAGTTTTTGTGATAACTACAGCAAACATTTTCTAGTGTAGTCATTGACATCTTTCAGAACTTCATGTGTCAATGAGTAAGTTTATAATACTAGTTTGTCAGTTAATTTGTTTCAAATGTAAAACACTCCAGTTCCATCTGCCCTGCCTAGATTAACATTATTAAATGCACAGCTCTTGTAAATGCTCTGTCTCCTTTCAGCTTTCATTCTATTTTAGGCTTTATAGATAAAGAGAATAATTGTTTCTGATGTACAAAAATATTTATTATTTATTTTGCAAGTGCTCTTAGAGGTTTCGTTGTGAAAGACATGCATCATCTAGATATGACACCATCTCTATTCCATCTGTCTAGTACAACACACAAAAATGCTGTATAAATATCAGAATGGACATTATCTGCTCTTCCATATTAGTTCTCATATGTGTGTGTGTGTGTGTGTTTATAATATGTGTATGTACATGCATGCACAAACACACAGCAAACTGCCTTGCATTTCCTGGAGAATATACCAGCATTTACTTGTCTCTCACGTGGTGTTGTCAAGGCTGAGACATGGGCATTAGGAACCTAACCAGAGCACATCAATGCTTTTCTTACAGGTTGCATGTCCAGCCTCCTTCCCGCAAAACAAATAGGTAAGAGAGTGAGTACAGGACTTGCTCAGTGTAGTAGCAGACTGGGGAATGCATTTGGAATCAGGCGTTTGAAAGGGCTCACATGCTCACAGGTTTAGACATATCTGCCAAGTATTCCTGTTCTGTGCATTGAACAGTTTTAGCATCACGAGACCTTGTGACAATGTGATTTGACAATTATTTTCGCACCGTGTCCTTAAACAAAGGAAAACTGTTTTCTAAGATATTTTTTCGAGTAGAATTTGATCTTTTCCCCTTTCCCCTTCTGTCTATTGTACTGCTACATGATGGATTGCATTGTTAGATATCCTGGGTTTCTAGCCTCATGCTTGAACTAACAGTAGAAATAAACACTTAAAGCATGAAGATGTCTCACATGTGCTGCTCAAGGCCACCTTCCACATCTTAAACTGTAATTTTACTTTTCGTGCCTCTGATTAAGTGAAAAAAAGCTGAAGTTAATCATATTAAAGTTGTGTCAGCAACTCAAGGGAGTTCTATAATTAAGTCTAATTTGGTATCTGAGGCACACAGCACCTGGGCAAATTGGTGACAGAGGTGTGCTAAAATTATGGTGAACTTAAAGCCTTATTCTTCAAGAAGTTTCATGTTCCCTCATATTTCCCAGTGCCTCATGACTAAATGTTTTGAAAAAACATTTTGGCAAATTGAAACCAGATATTATTGACCCCTGTTATGAAACTCATTTCTTTTAGTATGGCCTGTGCTTCAGAGCAAAGAGGGAGAGCAGAGTGCAGTGGGGACCACGCTTGGTTTTCATTGCTTTGCAGCTAGGGTGACTGCAGGCTCCACTCCCAGAGGTGCCTGGAATCCAGACCACTTCCTCACTGTACAAGACACGAAGTGTATAGGCACCAGGAAAGGCTTTCCAGACTAGGGTCTGCACTGCCATCTAGTGGAATATAACGGTGTTGTCAGGAAACAAGAATTGCGCAGCAATGAGTATAAATTCAAAACATTTAAAGTCTTTCTGTGAAAAATAAGATAAGCAAAACTAAAATGATCTATAAACAAATGTTACAAATATTTTTTTAACATTTCCAATCATCTGAACTTGAAAAAGCATGTTAAATAAAGAAATGACCTAGACCAGAGTCAACTGAAACTCAAAAGATTTGCACCTCTTTTCAGAAAGCCCGTCTTAGTACATCAACTTATTTTACATAGAAATTAACGGCTTACCAAATAAAACACAAAGAACCAGCATTGCTACAAAAAACATTCTACAAGTCATAAATAGCCATTTCTATTAATTCATTTTCATTACCTTTCATTTTATTTTCATCACCTGTATGAATGACAGGTCGAGAGACAATCCAAGTTCTTCATTTTGATGCTGTTGTCACAGCTTGTCAAATTTATCCAGCTGGGCTGTAAGCTGAAATTGGCGATAGAGCACCTGTTCCAAAGTTACCATTTTCATTTTAGTTCAGAGAACATTTCATCACTCATGCAAAACCAGGTAAAGGTTCCTGTAAATTCCAAGTTGAAAACATTGCAAAACGAACTTAAGTTTCCAGATAACAGTGAATACACCTGCAAAATACATCAGGGGTTACAACTTATCTTGAAGTACTTCTCCTGTGTTGAAGTCTGCATGGAACTGCTTTGCAGAATATTCTTCATTAAATTATTAATCTTTGTAAAATGCTTGATAAGCTCTCATTGTCAGACTCCGAGACTTTGTAGAATAACATATTAATGTGCGAATCCAAATGAAGGATAAAATACCTTACTTGAAATTCCAGACTGGAAATGAGCACTATTAAACGCACGCATTTCTTGTTTTAGGGCTGTCAACCCGGTTTTCCATTAAAATGAATCACCTTCATTCAGTACCTACAGACAATTGTCACTTTGCTAGCATTATCTACATTTCAACTCAAGCTCTATGTGTAGATCTATGATATTTAATTATGATTTTTAATTACAATTTTTGCATCCTGACTTAGCAAATCTTGCGACTTTGAGCTATGTGCTTCCTTTTTTTGCCCAGCGGAACTGCTACATGCCCACTTCTGAAAGTGTGGGGTAAGGCAGCAAAACGCCCAGAAAGACCAACTGCACAGGCTCAAGAGTACACTAGCGCTCCAGTACATGTACTGATCTTTTAACGTTCAACACAAAGAAATTGAGTGCCATGGAATAATGCAGGCTGGAAGGGAACTCAGCAGGTCATCTAGTTCAACCTTTGCTTAAATCATAAATAAAAACCAGATTCTTACCAGACACCCGATGAATGAAATCACAGGACAGCCAGGGTCCTGGGACATTCCAGCTCACTTCTGTATCTCATTTCTTGCACCGAGGTGCCACACACCCACCTCCAAAGGTGGCTGGATTAAACAGTCCTGGCTGGAATAGACCTGTTATCCCCAAGCCACACCACCCCTCCCGCAGCATGGATGTGAAAGGTTGGAATCTTGCCTAGCTTTTTCTGTCCTTGAACCTGTTTCTGTATGGACCTTAAAGGGAAGACTGATCACTATTTCCCCTTCTTTTGCAATAAAGTTTATGGCTACTGAGGACTCAAAGAAAGAACAGAGGGTGGCAGGTTGACCTCACCTTCAGTGGCATCTGAGGAAACAGATATGTAGTAGTCTGCTCAAATTGGATTCCACTGTAGGTGACTGGCAAGCAATATTCCCTGCAGACAGTGAGAACAGACAGCATTACCTCTACCCCATGAATACAGATTAGAGAGCTTTCCTCCCAGGGCTGCATCTAATCTGTTGGCTAAATTCACTGCATAACACTGAAAGACTACAAGTGGATTTTTTACTTCAGACGCTCTGCATTTTTCCAATGTATTTCAGAAGGTGGCTGAGAATATTGTTGAAAGCATGACAGTCAGCCTTAGAAATCAGCAGGAGAGCACACAATGATAGACACTTTGTTAAGATACACAAAACCATTGTCAGTTCTTAAATAGTCTGACTCCTTCCACAACCAGTTACAGTTACAAACGGATCACAACTAGATCGGGGACTGTCTGAAGCTTTGGTGCTATCAAATCCCGAAGGTACCATCCAACATTCAGAGTCTGACTGGGGGAGAATATAAATAATTAAACAGATTAAACCAGCAACCTCATCGGAAAACAATTTTGTATTCAATTCTTAGCTGGGAAAATACCTAAAATAACCATATTGGTAACCGTATTGGCAAACACTGCGCTTAGGCCTGGATTAATTAGAATGATGGCCCAAACCAGTTTAAGCAGAAATATTAAGAAAAATAATGAGGCCAAGAAATTAATACCAAGTCTGTCTTGATAAGTGTCTTGCACAATTATTTCTCCTTTCTAGCAAGACCCTGTGAATACACAGGTAGCATTCTTTTGCAGGCTTTGATCCAGTTAGCGCCTGTCTTGTGGGACTGAGTGGAAGGTTTGATTGTGATCCAAGTCTGGAAAATGCAGACTGGCAGTGCCAGGAAGCATGCCATCCAGAAACACCGCGCCATGGCAGAGTTGAGGTTTTCTCCCAGATGAAGCCACAACACTGCTAAAAAAGGGAAGATATCTTCCCTAGGAAAACAAAACAAAACCAAACCACAACAAACCCAAAATGAACATAATTCCGCAATTAGTATCCATAAATATTATCCAGTGGGATCCATTCTACATGTGATAGTGGCTGGGGGATGAGCTTCTGCAGCCTTTATTTTATTGCTGATGCAAATGGACTGACTGTTAGGAATTCAGACAAATCGTTCAAGGGAAGAGGTATCGTAATTAATTAGGATATTATAATTAATTATAAATTAATGTTTAATGCAAACAGCTAGGCTGTTTTTCCTAACTAGCAAGAGGATCCAATACCCCTATTCTTACTTACGTATTTTCCATCAATAGTTGCATTTTCTATCAATATCTGCCTTACCAAGCAGGTGGAAGGTACAGGGAAGAATGACACACATGGAAATCTGCTGGTTCTAATTCTAAGGCAATTACATGCAGTTCTAGGTCCTTTTGAAAATGTAAATAATGACATTTGATTACTAATTGATAAGTAACTGGTAGAATTGTGACAATTTGTTCAAGTGATCACTTTAAGAGGAAAAAGTTTAGACACTTAAGTTGAACAAAGTGTGAATCTGCTCCAGACCAACAAACATGGAATTCCCCAGTAAAGTACCCTGTGCTTCTCACTCCACTTTCTCCCATGTAAAACCCCCAAATCTGCCTGTACACCTTCCAGCAAGGCTACTTCAATTACAGTAGTCAGCATATGTGACTATTTTAAAAATTCCCCTCATCCTATTACCAATTAGGACTCAGATATGCAAAAGAGAGGAAAAGGGAGTATTTGTGTGTAGAGGGAAGCAACACACTGACTTCCATATGAACCATTTATTGAATAAATACATGCATCATAATGTAGAATTACATGAGCAAAAAAGGCAATCTGTACAAAATTGATTACCCTTTGTTCTCATTTAAACTCTCACCATTTGCTGCAGCTCTAATAAAGGATTCAAGACAGAAAATTAAAACTCTTTTAATCCAAATCCAGGTGATATGCATGCTGATTTGAGTTCAGGTTATACCACTGCGATTATTAAGAAAGCTGGTTTTCTTGTCAGTGAAGCGGAGTAATTCTAAAAACAGTTTCAACAGTAGAGAACATGTGTTGGTACATACAAGTAACAAAGCTTATTTATTTTTAGCCATTTCTTCAACATCTTCATATGTTCATATTTTAAGGCACAGGATAAACAAGAACTACATGAAAAGCTATCAGTTGATATTGAATACACTGACTTGATAATAAGGTGCAGTTTTTGCCCAGAGGAAAAATTATGTTCATCCTTCCTAATTCTATATAAATGGTACAATCAGAATTTGGTAACTATAATACCGAGGTTTGTTTCCACTATAAAAATGCTCAATCTTGTCTAGGCAGTCGTATTCTGATCCAAATTCACTCACGAGAAATGTTTCTAGAGTTTGGCATCCAGGAGTAATTACAGGCAATGGGAATTTACTGTTGCTAAATTACAGTGACAATACAATCCCTTCATTTTAGATTCCCTAAACCGGAACCAAGCTCTCTTAAGAGTCTATCCCTGATTTTAGGTTGTGAGCTATTTTGGAAATCTGTCCTATATACTTTATTCAGTTACTTTGTGCTATCATCTCACATTACCCAAACACAGGATTATTTCCCCCCTTGAGACTTTAGAAGACAGGATGTGCACTTCTTTCTTTGTTCAAGTGCAGTTTTCAAACACCTGTCCTCAGACTTCACTTAAGACTTGAAACACCAAATCAGTTCAACAGCCCATTTGTTGGCTATGGATTAAACTCTGGGGAGCTACTGGGCAGGATGTACAGCAGAAGTCCTTCTACCTCAGGCTGAACCAAGGCAAAAGATAATTATGCTCAACTGCTGATCTTAGAACTCCTTTATTTAGATCAGCTTTCGCTTTCTGCATTTTCATTGCATAACAATAATTCTCTATCTTTCCATTCTTAACATTTTAATGGAGAATTAGCAAAAAAAAAAAAGTATTTTGTAACATATTTCATTTTATATGAATAGATGAGTGTGTGTATATATAGATAGATACTCATACATTCCAATATAGAGTGAAGCCTTCAAATTGAAATGTTTTTTTACAAAGAACCTTTCTCTATTGCCCAGTCCATCAGAAAGTAACAGCAGCAAAATTAACATTGTAAGTTTGTCTTGTATAAAATCTGGCGATCTGAAGGCCATCACTGTATAGAGGTGTACGTGTGTGTTTCACACACATCCATGACAAATGTTTGCATTAAACTGAATTTAGACAAACTGAACTGAGTCAATTCTTAAACTTGAAAAAGACAAAAAAGCTACATCTGTGGTAGGCACTTTGGTACATCTAGTAATGTAGGCATGTTCTACATCTAGAATTAAGGTTCTGTCAGTAATCTTACAATAAAGCTAATTTCAGGAGTTTATTATTCTGCTGTAAAGTTCTTTCTTGGCTGAGAGATCATTCTACAATCTTAGCTAAATAATATACTTTGTCTAATTGCATACTTATCCAAGAATGAGGGTGTTGGCTCTGAAAGAGCTGAACTGTTCTCTTGGATTCTTAATGCACATTTTTGTAACAGTCTGAGCAAACTTACCAGAAAAAAGAAAAATCCATTCCGAATACAAAAAAAAACCCTGCCCATAATTCATGAAATTAGAGTTATGAGCTCAGCCATTTAGGCTCATACTCTTCCTCAGTTCTCGTCTGTCTACTTTTATCAGTTTGTGCTAATAGTATCACTGCTGTAGTCTTGAAGCAGACTTTGGCGGTGCTTCAGCTGGAATGCAATGGTTTCTCAGGAAACCTCTGTGGACCGTGGAAGTGCATTATTCTCCATGCACCAAACACACTAAGTAGCAATGAAGCAACTGTAAAGACAGCCAGTTTCAACTCAGTTTCACACTTTCTTACCTATTGGTGTTCCATTTAAGTATTACAGAAGGTATAGCTTAACACACTATTTAGCATAGTACTGTATAATAAAAATAACATGTCTTGTACATATGCCTACTATATGAACTTACATTGCAAGCTGACTTGTATACCTTATAGATCAGTGAAACATGGCAGTAAGAATTGTTCCAAGTAGTTAGAGATTTTGTTTATAATACAGAAAAGTCCATGTCCTCATACCTTCAAAAGGTCACATGTCTAGCACTGTAGAGTACAGGAATAAATAACAAAATCCAAGTGAGCCTATACTGTTTGTACTCCATTAAATGAAAACTGTAATTTAGAAACTGCAATTAATGGACCTCATTCTCTATTTATACAGTATTTATAGAATTCTCATTTTATTTATAGTATTCTATAGTATGATTTTCCAATAATACATTTATATATAAATATTAAAATGTAAATGTTTTGTACATTTTAAGCTAGCCACTCTGGGCCAGAAACACACATAAAGTAAAAATGTTTCTCTGCAGTTTGTTTCTGAGGAATATCACAAAATGATTAAGACCGTTGTGCTGCAAAGACAAAAGAGATTCATCTGAAGAAATTAACATGCATTTAGAAGAAAATATCTATATCCTTTACTTAATTTTCTTCTGAATTCAAACCAGCATGAAAGAATTATAAAAAAATAGTATATATTTACATGGTACAGTATTTCTTGGTGAGATATAAAACAAGGCAGGAAGACAGCAGAACATAATCTTTCCACTTTCTAATAGGTACAGCTGTCAAAGATCAGTTTAAACACAAAAGGTTACTTTACTGTACTATTGCACATGACAGTAACACAAAATTGTTTAGCAAATAAAAATACAAAGTTTAACCAAGAGAAAGGCTATGTCTACGTAAAATGATCAAGTGTTATAAAATTATTGGGATGTGTCTAAGAACTAAATCAGTAAAGCTATAAAAATAATATTGGTACATCTGTGAGAACAACGCTTTAAAAATATATGAAGGTTGGCAAAATTATGTGAGGGAAATTCCCAGTATCCATGGGCCTAACTTGCACCATGTGGCCTTGTACCATCTTCTGTTAAGTCATACCTGAAAATGAAAAAAAAACACAACATTTTCTGTTTGGTTTTTTTGTTTGTTTGTTTTTACATTTAGCATGTATTATAAAAACTATAATTAAGCCTCTAGTTATTAGTGTGTACTATTGTTATTAACAAAGAAAACATTATACTTACCACTGGGTCCAGCCTTTAGCAAGTTCCTCAGATGCCAGAGGTATTAATAACTGTGGAAAGTTAAATTAGCAATCAATTATATGTGTCTTTTATCCTAGGTCTTTTAAAGATCAAATCTGACAATCCTGAGAACTACAATGTAGGTTATGCCATTAACAGACCATGTGCTTTACATCCTCGCCATCATAGCTATCTGCTATCTGCCTAACTTGCAGTAAAGTTTCAAGGTGCTGTTTTTGACCTAAAAATCTATAGCTTTTAATGATACAGTCCCAAAGCACCTCACAGGCTTAGATTCTGAACATGGCATATCTTGGCAATGGCAATCAGCTGATGTGTTTATGCTCATAGCCTTCCTAGTAGAACAGGAAACTTAAGAACACTGTGATTCACCATGAACTGACCATGATTTTGATCTCTGTCATGCTCTTTATAGAGCTCACATACGCCAATTTGCAAGGGTATAGGAATTTACTGTTCCTTTTTACATGCTCCAAATGACGTGTAGGAAATAGAGTGATTTAACGAGTGCCTATAGAACAGTGAAATTGTAAACGCAAAAGCTGGTTTTGGCATTGGGAACATCTCCAGTAGCAGTTCTCTCTCATGGATTTCACAACCTGGATTTTTAGTTACTAAACATACATTTGTTCTGTGCGTTTCTCTAAGTACTGTTGCTTGTCTTTCCAGTTGTGCCTGAACATTTTCTGAGATATCACCTATTCTCCACTGGTTATTTTCTTTCTCTGACTGTATGATTAGTAAGTCTGACATGCAAGTTTCTTTTGTTACTGTGAACCTCAGAACTTACCATTCTCTAGCAGAGACTACTGTCTCATCTTTCTACGTCTATCTCTGCAGTTTGTTCCTTCCCTTACTGAAGCTTGATATCTAAGCCATCTATAGTTTTTTAAAAGCTACATACCTGAATTAGGTGCTTCAGTTAACACTAACAAGCTCATATCACAAGAGGATTTTAGTCTTACATAATAACATGCTTGTTGTCAACTTACTTTGCCAAGCAGCCCTTTATCTTTGGACAAGAAACCACCACTGTTCTTCACGGCTACATCTAGCGTTCTTCTCTGTACTTCAGGCAAGGAAACACTGAAATCAAATCTGACAGGCACAGGTGATGCGTTAAGAGAGAACTTTCTACCTGGAGTGCAAGTTCAGTTCCTACAGCTAAGCAACACTTCAAAACATAACCGAACCACCTCCTCCCCAAACAAAAAATGAAATCAGAGATAAATGAAGAAAAAAGTCCCACAGTTTTGCCTAAAAATTTTGTTTGATACTACAGTCAATATGAACATCAAATGTTTGAGACTTCTGTTACCTTTGGTCTCTAGAAGGTACTGGTACAACAAAAATACACAAATAAAACAAGAAAAAAGTTAACCACTCACTCTCCAGAGAAAAGAATGAGGAATCCTAGCATAATAACAGCTCAGGATCACTATTCTCCCAAAGAAAAAGACTGCTCAGTCCTACTGACCCTCAGTAACCAGGACTTCCTGACACACCGAGGAAACCTATCAACTTTCAACTAGGCATGCATTTTGTTTGCTAAATCTGAAATTTCCAGGAAGTGAGGCAAGATTATACCACAACCTCCATCTATTTGTCACTACAGTTCTTTAACAGCTTTATTGCTTTGCAATACATTTTACTTGTAAAGGCACAGTAAAACAAATCTATTTCTTGGAATTAATAGGAGAGAGCTGCACTACCAGGAAAACCTACCAGAGCCTCTAAGTAATGATTTACAGATTTCTTTTTGGACAGAATGGAATGAAGTGCTGTTTTCTCCAGATTAACTTTCTGTCTGCAGAGAAAAGTTGTCGTTATTGAAAAGAGATGGGTGAGGGAATAAGGGGTACACGGTGAGGGAAGCTACCATCAAACAACTGAGTACAATGATAAGGATTTTTATGCAACATAATGTTGCACAAGGTTGCACAACTTTCAACCTATGGGCCAGCATATAACCTACAAGGAAATTTCTTGACTCTCCTGGTTGCTGAGAAGCACCACCAAATAGACTGAGCAATCTGATCACGCAAGGACAGTGGCTCGCCAGTCACACTGAGGAGGCAGCATCTATGATCCAGGCAATTTGCCAGTTAGAATTGACATGCTTTCTGGCAGGAAGGGATGCCAACAGCATTGGCCAGCTAAAAGGCACTCAAGTTCTGACTGACTGCCAGAAGAGTGCACACTGCTTCTTAGCTACCAGCACAAAGGGGATGTAACTGACATAGGATAAGGCAGAAGAGAGAAGTCACTGGTAACAGAGCAAGAAAGGCTGTAGTGATAATAGGGAACAGAAGGATAGGAAGAGCTGTTATACCAGAAGAGGAAGATATGGTCAAGTCTGGTGGTGACAGCTAGGAGTTTCAACAGCTCATCCATTCACATAAACTGAGAAACCTTAATTTGACAGCTTTCTAATTACATGATATAAAACTGCTACACATGGTTTAGAACATACATTTGATCAAACACTGGGTTTAATGTCTTCTTTGATACATGGGTTTTTCTTCTTCCTGATCGTCTCTTATCAGGCAATAAATACATTCGTACATATGGGTCAGATCCTTCTTCTGAAAATGCTATTAGATTTCTGTGACCAGTGAAAAACAAGAAAAAACACTTAGAAAATAAGACATTGCTGAATATAAGTGTCTACAGTACTATCGCTTAATTTAGTACATGGATCAGTTGTGGGATATCCTGCACAACATAAGATGTCCAGGATACAGTTCACAGATAACAGCAGTGGAAAAAAAGTGCCAAGCAGTAACTTGTACAAGATCAGATAGCTGGTGAGCAGACAGCAGAGGTGGGAATACAGTGTTTCCTAATTCCAATTCAAAGTTTAGAAACGGCTTTCCAAAAATCATGCATTTTTGTCATGCCATGAAAAATTCAGTCTCTCAGAGGTAGCTTTCAGACACCGCTGATAAAAACCTACATGCCGTTTTCATTTAAATTTGACAGAAGCAGAATAGAGAAATACAAAATCACAGCAAAAGCTTCAACAAAGGTTTCATTGATTCTGAGCATAGCTCTGTATGTTTTTGTATATACACACAATTGCAATCAGTACGTTATTTTAAAAATAACAAAGATCATCCGGACAACCAATTTAAGTCAAGATATGGCAAAGTTTACAAAGAAATACTCAAAAATACGAAAACTGGTATTCTGTGTTCACCTGCAGGAATGCACTACCACAATCAGTTTGTTTCTTTGTGAACTATGACGAATTGTTAGCTGAATCTGTCCTAATGGAGACTGCCCCAGAGTTGTTCCACTGCAGGAAAAGCAGAACATTATGGTTAGTTTTTCAAATGCATATTTAAAGTAAGACCTAACTAAAATAAATGTGCAGTAGTTTTTCCAGAAATCATGTATTACACATTTAACTTTTCACTAGACCAGTGTCAAAGGAGCACGCATTAGCATGTGAATTTTTCCTTCATCAGTCTCCTGTACTTCAGTTCCTTGTCTAGCAGCTCTACTCTCCAAAATAAGCTAAGTATTCTTGTCAGGCGAGGGGTCAGCTGGACTTCAGTACTTCGAAAACTGCTATCAACAGAGAACTTGCCTACCCTAAAGTAAACATTAAAGCAATACCTAGGAAATTGGAAAGAATAATGGTGCAAACTGCAATGAAAACTTGCCTACGGCTGGCTGGGAAACAATTAGAAGACCAGCTCATTCTTTTCTAAATTCTCTAACATAGAAACATAGATATTTTGGGATTAAAATAGTGATACTTAAACCCATTTACTGTCTCAAAAAGCTCAAATCACAGTATAAACACAGCAATTTTACTTTCCTATAGCTCATGCTACATTGAAAATAAGATTAGAATCAATTTACACATCCAAATAAAGGTCACAAATAAAAAGCAAGGACCATGTTTAAGAAATTCCATTTTAAAGAACGGCCAATATTCGCAGAGTTCCCTCATCTCTGTGAAATGCTTATTTTAGTTTGTGTAAACTGTCTAGCAGTATTTTCTGTTTCATGCAGGACAGTCCATCACACGCTTGAAATTTCTCAACCACCTGAAGGATACCTTAACTTCAAGGGAGAGGTGTGACTTTTGTGAATAGCTACTACAAAGCAATTGCTCCATTAAAATTCCCAAGTAATTCATGTTAAAAACTCGAGTAAAGCATTTCAGTTCAGTACTTCTTTAGTTAAAAAAATAAAAATAAAAATCAAGCACCATGGGACCTGCAATAAAGGACCTCCTTGGCCATAACTTAGGCACGCTTATCAGAGGAGAAAGTATTAAATTTATGCATTAAGGAGTAGTATTTCAACATTTAGCATAATTAACAAAGTCTAACTGTTTTGCCCCAGAAGAGAGACTGACTGAGCCGAAGACTAGACAGAAGATGACCATAAAGATAAATGAGGGACTGGAACACATAAGCAGATGGTGAAGGAAATGGGTTTGTACAAACTGAAGAGACAGCCAACTGACGATTCAATTGCAGTCTTTCACTACTTCAGACATAGAGAAGGCTAAGTCAGATTCCTCATGGCTGTGTACAGTAAATAACAAGAGGTCACAGCCAAGTTGCAGCAAGATAAATTCCAACTGGAAACAAGGTAAAATCTTTTCACAGTGGAGTTGTTAAGCACTGGAATTGCTGAGAAATTTTATAGAATCTCTATCCTTTGAGATACACAAAACTTGTCTGGACAAGGTCCAAGTGACCTGATATAACTTGGAAGTGGAATTTGTTTTGACCTCCAGAGATTCCTTCCTACCTGTATTATTGTATTGGTTTTATGAACTCTGGTACAGAAAAAGAGGAATCGGTTCAAACCCTTACAAATCAAAATGAAAATCTTTCTACTTAGATTCATAGAGAAGTTACATGAATTAATGGTTTCTGTTTCCCTGCTCAGAGCAGAATGGCTGCTCAGCTATCTTTACTGGTAACTGTAAACTTAACTGGTTACTATAGCTGCCTGTTGAGGGAAGTTTAAAAATATAAAATATAGACAATTTAGGAAAGCATAGCTGCAGCAATCCTCATTAATTGAGTAGTAACTGACTATTCATGTAATATTCTTTATAGTGAACTGTTCCTCTGAATAATTTAAAAAGACCAGCTATATTCAGCTTAATTGGCTTAATATTAATGCTAACAGAATTCAGTGGTGAAACAGGCAACTATTATAGAATCATAGAATACTTAGGGTTGGAAAGGACCTTAAGATCATCTAGCTTCCAACCCCCCTGCCATGGGCAGGGACACCTCACACTAAACCATGCCACCCAAGGCTCTGTCCAACCCAGCTCTGAACACTGCCAGCGATTGACCATTCACAACTTCCCTGGGCAACCCATTCCAGTGCCTCACCATCCTTACAGTAAAGAATTTCTTCCTTATATCGAATCTGAACTTCCCCTGTTTAAGTTTTAACCCATTATCCCTTGTCCTATCACTACAGTCCCTAATGAAGATGTCCCTCTCCAGCATCCCTTGAAATATTGCCGTGAAAATGATTAATGTTTAATTGAAAACTATCCTTCCCTTTTGCATCCCACTCTTTTTAGCACTACACAGTATATCTTTTATAAAACAGGGTGGACTTTATCTTGCAGATCAGTGTAATGGCAGTGTAACATCTAAGTGCAGAATCTCACTGAGGTGTTGAAAGGAAGCAGAGTATCACTAGGACTGATTTTTAAATACGAGGCTCAAACTGCAACAGTAAAAAGTATTACTGAAATGCAAACTAAGCACTCTGGCTGCACTGACAATGTTCTTTATAAATCAACTTAGACGTATCACAAAAGATGTATCACAAAGTAATTAACGCCTTACTTTTCAAGCTGTCGTAGCCTTTGCCGTAGCTCCTGCGTGGCAATAGGCAGAGATATGTCTGAGGCTATGCTAGGAGTGGGTTCTTTGACTGAGAGGTGGCTGGGAGAGTAAGAGAAGGCATGAAGACTGGAAGAACTTTGGCTGAGATCTGTCGGCCACTGAGGGCTGGCATTGGGAGGCTGACTTTTTTCAGCTGTATCAGTCTTTTTATCACTGTCAGTCACTGGAGAAGCTGGAACAGGTTTGTTGGAATCAGATGGTGGTGAGACAGGAACCTGAGGCTTAAAAGATGATTTTCTTGCATCTTTGGAAAGAGATGGCCTTTTTACTTGGGCTGAGTGTTGATGATCTGGAGATCTTGCTTGCTTTTCAAGAGAAAGGACCTGGATACAGTAAAAATACACACACTGTTACTCTTTTCCAGTATAAAAAACAGGAACAGATTTGTTTCTACAAGAGTACTGGTCGGCAACAAGTTGTTAAGTTTGGACACTAAAGCAGGACCAAAAATATTCATACTCATTCACCCTACAACAGGCAACCTTTTGCCCAGCAAAACACAGATTCATTTTCTTTGCAGCAACTGCAGTAACTATAAAACAATGTGAAATTCTCCATTCATTTAGAATTATTCTCCCCATTATTCCCTTCCCATATGCTACACACTTCCGGTGCAAGTGCTGTTTACTTTGCAGTTCTGGCAATGTAGAAAGGTAGTACTATAATTTTTTTCTTACTATCTTTTGAAATTTAAACATACCTCACAAGTTCTTCACATTGTTTCCTTACTTTCATTTATTAATTACACGGTAAGCAAGAAAGTGCTTTAGAAAAGAGAAAATAACAGAAGTTTGACAGTGTTTGTCTTCAAAACTCCAATGTGCTTGAAAGATGGTCTGAATTTTTCTAGTACTACAAAGATTCTTCCTTTCCCTATAAACATTATTTTTTTAAGCCAACGTGATGTCATAGAATCATAGAATCATAGAATAGTTAGGGTTGGAAAGGACCTTAAGATCACCTAGTTCCAATCCCCCTGCCATGGGCAGGGACACCTCACACTAAACCATGACACCCAAGGCTCTGTCCAACCTGGCCTTGAATACCGCCAGCAATGGAGCATTCACAACTTCCCTGCGCAACCCATTCCACTGTCTCACCACCCTTACAGTAAAGAATTTCTTCCTCAGATCCAATCTAAACTTCCCCTCTTTAAGTTTGAACCCATTGCCCCTTGTCCTATCACTACAGTCCCTAATGAAGAGTCTGTCCCCGGCATCCCTATAGGCCCCCCTTCAGATACTGGAATGCTGCTATGAGGTCTCCACACAGCCTTCTCTTCTCCAGGCTGAACAACCCCAACTTTCTCATCCTCTCTTTAAAGATACAGTTCATATCTATAAGACAAAGGTGATTTCATTGATCTATAGCCTGCTGAGCATAAGAGACTTAAAGGAATTCAGATTCCAAACGTGATTTCCAAACCTAAACCCATGGGGAACCTCACTCTTAATGTAGCTAGTTGCTGTTTTGTTTGGAGCTTTTCCTGGTTTGGGAATAGAAATGTATTTCAATTAGAGGTTATCGCTGCATGCTTGATAGCACTACCCCAAGTAAGGACACCTGGCATTGTGACACCCAACAGAATGCAGTGTCTTCTTCATAAATCTAGAAGACTAGAAGCCATACTAGTCTTAAATATAGTCTCAGATATTTACAATGGGAAAGTTTTAGAGTACCCTGAGTGCAATCTTCATGTTTATAGTGCTGTTTGGACCGGAGTTGCTCAGGTGGAACCGCTGATGCATAGTTAAATCTTCACTTTCTAGCAACTGGCTTAGAGGCAGTTTGAAGTTCCCCAAAGAACACTGGTGCTGTTCATCCCTCACCTGAAGGAACACAGAAGCTAAGTCACTTTGTGCCATCTGCTTTGTAAGAATTCAGAGAAAGAAAAGGAAATTACAGTTTTATTTAAAAAAAATCCAAACAATATCAAATGCAGTTTGTTCTTAAACCAAATTTCCCTGATCATAAGATTACTTTGAAGAAGTAAATATACTCAATGCCTAGTTTCTTCATTCCTTTCTACAGCAAAAGCAAGACAGAAAGCTAACCATTACATCTACATCTACCTGACCCTGGATCAAAATAACAACATGGTTTCCAAACAGTCTGTGCAAAAATAAATTCCCTTAATTGTTATAAGAAGAGTAATTAGGAGAGTCCTCATTTTCTACTTCAGTCTATTTGAAATATGTAAGTTACATATCAGCAGTGTAACAGGATACAGTATTTGGACAAAGCAAAGACTTCCTTGGGATGAGAGGAAACAAATTAGTCACACATAACAGTAATTTCTACTAGCAGTTAAGACTACTAGTTAGACACAGGTATCAAAGTTAACTTTTTTTTGTTATTTTTTCTGGTGAGAGATTGGTTATAGTCTCTCTTAGTTTTAGGAGTAAATTCAAATAAATATTTCATAGGTTGGTCTTGAAAAACACTTTCATTTTAAGGGTGTTCACAATATATTCAGTCTCATCTGATAACAGCCTGCAATGTCTAAACATTACTGCTACAATGTCTTAGAAAAGAAAGGTATCTTAAGAGAGTGAGACAACATACCTCAACTTCGAGATCTTGTCTTTTGGGATTGTGTACAAAGAAAGTAAAGTTTTCCTCCCATACTGGTTCATTGGTCTTGTATCGAATCTAAAGTTAGAGAACAGGAAGCTTATAAATTATAAAATGTTTTTGTCCAATAAAGCAGTGTCAAGAGTTGAGTGCATTTTTCATTTCGGCTTTGAAAAACTTCTATCTGAAACCTGACAGATTTCAACAAAGGCCAAGTGGGATCTACCCAAGACACATATAATATCACATATAAAGTTATACACAGGACATTAAGAGAATATGCTTTGTATTCAAGTTGCTGCATGTAAAGTAAAAGTCCCGCTGAAGAATCTTTACTACACACTAGCTTATGAACAAATGCAAGGTCTTCAGAATGGAACATTCTCTCTCATCTCATGCTTCTCTATAAGGGCTGAACTAACTCAGTGAAACTCCTAGAGAAGCGTATTTTTCCTTCTAATCTCCATGTAACCATGTGGAAAATTTCACTGTCAAATCTCACTGCTTTCAGCAATTAATGGGGGAGGAGGCAAGAAGGACTGGAGAGGGAGTGAAAAAAGCACTCATTAAAAATGCTACCTCCAGGAACTTGGAAAACTTGTATTTCTATCTCCATTCTCTAATAGGTATCAAAATTAAGACTGTGTATCAGATCTGGTTTATGCTTTGTGGGAGTGAAAAAAGCACTCATTAAAAATGCTACCTCCAGGAACTTGGAAAACTTGTATTTCTATCTCCATTCTCTAATAGGTATCAAAATTAAGACTGTGTATCAGATCTGGTTTATGCTTTGTGACAATTCTTGACAGGGCATGAAGAAGCCAAATTAGATGTCCTTTTGGCTCACTGATACTTTTACTTTAAAAAAAAAATCCAAACCCCACTCATATTGCATATACCTACCTATCCAGCTATCACTTCTCCGTTGCTATTTTAAAAAGCTATCTGAATGCAAAGAAGTTAGTTATGGAGTTATGTTGAACGCCTTAGGTCAGAATCAGAGGGATCACCATGTCCTCATGACAGGCATTTGTTTACAGAACCCCGATTAAGAACAGGAGATGTATGACACCTTCTTCAGACAACTCAAGGCTGTCTCAGGTCTGCAGAACCAGGTTCTCACCAAGAGCTTTAACTACTCTCACGTATTCTAGGAAAGCAGCAGGTGGTGCACAAGCAACTGAAGATTTTGTGCTAGGAAAACACACTATTGTGTTACAGTTGTTCTCAATCATCAGATGTGTTGACAATGGTGTTCTTCTGAATCTGCTACTAAAACATGAAGAATATTGGTTTGCAGATATGACTAGTTAACAGCAGGTTCAGCTACAATGACCTTAAGATTACAGAGCTTAAGATCCTAAGGGGCATGAGGAAAACAAATAGCAGAATAAAAGCCATGGACTTCAGAAAAGCAGATTTCAACTTGCTCTGTTGAACTGTTAGAAGGGATTCCAAGAGTGTCTACCTTGGAGGGCAAAGGAGATCAGGAGTTCTAAAGGACTGCCTTCTCAAAGCACAGAAGTGGTCCATACATCAGAGCAGAAAAAGCAGCAGATATAGCTACAGAGTAACCTGGCTAAACTTACAAGCTCCTGAGACCTAACAGCACTTTGCCTACTTTAAGCAGAAGGTTCATGCATATGATCTTCAGTAGCCCTTTTTGACTTGGGCATTTCTCTAACTCTCTGACTCTACAAATTTTCAAATCTTGGTCAGTATTCTAAAACTATTGCTTGCCCACACTGTTACTTATGTAATCAGTACTGTAGGAATCCCAGTTGCAGATTACAACCTACTGTGGAAGGACACCTAAAAATAGTTAAAAATCTCTACTCACAGACAGTTTAAATTGAGTAAGCACCCATTCAATCCTTTGCTTCTTGTTGGCAGTTCAGTTCTACTGGTAACTTTTAGTTAAGTGCATATGCTCAATGGCTGGATAGCCAATGCCAAGACACAAAGCCACCAAATTTTGTAGATAAAGCCAAGTATAAGGAGTAGGAACTTACCTTACTTTCCTGTGCCTTGTGTCCAACTGACAGCAGAACAAGTGGGTTGGGATTACTGTTCATTTTCTTTCCTGACTGATAGAGAAAAGGCAGAAACTTTGCCTTCAGAATAAAGCAAAAACTCTCTCCTCTGAAACTTAAGTATTTGCATCTTAAAATTACAAACTATGCATTTTACCATATGCTTATCAACTATTCTCAGTATTTTATTCAACAGGCTTGAAGGACAAACTAGCTTGTAACTGGTGAACACATTAACATGAAGGCATCCCAACTACCCTAAATATGCTGAAGCAAAATGGTACAAATAGGCAGGAGGTTTAGACTCCTTTCCCTTTGCTTTGAATTAAATTGGTAAGGTGCAAATTCTTACCTTTTAATGAGCATTACAACCCAAAACTAATGAAGCATAGTTAAAACTGCAAAATGAATACTGCATGCAGATGGGAGATATGGAGATAGCACAATCTCAGGAAGCTTTAGTTGCATTGCAGTAACATGATTAAACTGGATGTAATATATCAGAACACTTGATATTCTCCTCTTTTCGGTTTAAGAAGATGCACTATAATGTACCTGATATATATTTCTCTACAGTTTATCAAATATCCTTTATTAGAGAATCAACCACCTGCTATATCTGAGCCTTTCTCACCAGCTGTATAGCATTACATCAAACTGTGAAAATAAACATCAGTTTAGAAACAAATTACGTACACAAAGGAATATTCCCAACTATATGTTTCTTTCACAAATTTTAAATTAACCTAACAAAAATTTAACTCAGAAAGAAAAGTTAGACATGAAAGTTAATCATCTCAAGCAGGTGTTAATGAAGTTTGAAAAGCCTTGAAAATACAGTATACATGGTTAATAATATACTTTGAATTCTACCACGTAGGAAATTGTATAAGTCAGGTATGTAAACACAGTTAGTTAAAATATACTTAATGCATGTAAGGTCACAATTACAACCAAGTGATTCAAATACTTTATATTTTTAAATGAAGATTGTGGCATATTTTAGTTATTTTTGGATCTGAACTTACATTTTGGACCATCATACTTCCGCTAATATTACTTGACTTTAAAGTGACACACTGCCTATAACCATACTTTCCTTTAGGAAAAAAGCTATTAAGAAAGCACTCCTTTCTTGGATGAATGCCGCATTTCTTTGTTTTCATGATTTCTAATCGACCGCATATAGCTCTCATCAAAAATAACAGAATACAAAGGCTTAAGGAACAGAAAGTCAGATTGTACTCCAACTGATTGTGTTTAAAAATTATAGGTGAAATGTTTCATTTTTCTTTTGTCCATAAAGATGCCCAAAACTTCCTTTGCTTCATAAAATGATGAAACTACAGAAGTTGACCTAAAGACCCTGTTGTTTATGTTGATATGTAAATATAAATAATTTCAATTCATGCTAAATAGGTAGCAATATGTACACACACATACAAAGCATCTCTAATACCTGGCACTGACAGATTTCCTGTTGACAGACTATTAGAGACCGCCTCTTGTCCAAGTTCCTCCAGCTGAGAACTTGGCTTACGCATTCCAAGTCTTTCCCTCAACTCAACATTTTCCATATGAAAAAGCTGGGCTAAATTTATTTAGTATTTATGTAAAAGATGTAAAGCCTTCCAGAAAGATCTTGCAGAAACAAGATTATTCCAAAACATGTCAGAGATGTATTTTATTGTTTAGTCATTCAGAGTTGACCAACTCAGTATGTAAAAGATGTCTTAGCTTTCATGTCAGCTTTGCTCTTTAGTTACTACTTCCAATTAGCTCTCAGGGCTATTTTTTTACCCCAGTCTTCTAAACCAGCCCATATTCCATTCAACTGAATTAAAATTCAAATTATGACAGACCACAGTACTTTACTAATGTCTTGACCACTTCCCAAACCACATTTAAGTAAACTGGAATTGCACTAAATACGTATCTAGCAACAGAAATTCCATCCACTGTTTGAAGAGAAGTGTTGCAGGCATTTATGCTTTTCGATTTACTTTTGTGACCTTAAATGGACAACTATATTAGCTTTACCTTTAGGGCTTTCTGAACAGCGGACTTCTTCAAGCCATCGGGGTTAAATTCTAATGGATTATGCTTTTAAGTCAGGAGAGAATGAACACAGGAAGGGTTAATAAGTCATGCAATGAAGCAATTTTACTCGGTTAATTAATTATGACAACACAGGACAAAGCAGGGGGGGGAAGAATCAACCTAAAAGAACCCCAAAAATCTTGCAAACAGAACAATGAAGGAACCACAACAACAGGGTGGAGAGGAAAAAGAAAAAAAATTGTCTGTTGAAACATTTTTTTTCCCTCTTGTCCTCTGAATGTTTGTATTCTGCTTTAAAAACCCAATATACTCACTTCCAGTCCACTTGCATTTCCCTTACCAGGCTTTTTTACAAGATAGTCTGTCGGACATAAGGCATACAGTAAAATCTGCCTTCTGAATGAACCTTTTTCAAAATTTGTTAAGTATATTTTCACAGCATAGAAACTTCTCTGATGATAAATCAAGAATTATGTGAAGGAGTCCTTTTATAGGAGAAATTACAACACTAGAAGTACTGATAGGACTTAGATCATTATAAAAGTCAAAATCATCTCCTCAGCAGATGAACGATCCAAGCGTTCCATGCTAACTAGAATGAAGGTCTACTAATTTACTCAGTTGAATGAAGACATGCAAATACACTAACAACAGGAATTTGAATTGATTTAGCAGGACAAAACCTCTGCTACTTTCCAGTGAATTAAGCAGATTCTAAAATTTTACTTTAAGAATATTGCTTTTCAAGTGACACATGTAAAATACAAAAATATTACAGGAAATTGCATTCAACTCATAAGAAATAATTTCAGGAAATACAAATTTGAAATAAAACAGACTTCAAGTTAGTAAACTTATGAGTGGCTTTTTCTTTAATCACAAACTTTTGTTTCAAGGGAGAATTCTGCTTTAAAAGTTGTAAGGTGCAGAAATAAAAAGACCGTATAATGGCTTTTTTAAACATGCTGATTTATGAACAGGAACTGATATTATCAATGCTCTGCCAAAAGAAATGCCTTCCTGAAATTCAATTTCAAAATTGACTAAAATTTGAAGAGAGTTCTAACCTTTATGAGAATTTTTTTTTTTACATTTTCTTTTGGAATGTCATATCCTGAAGTTAGCCAAATATACATTACAAATTCCTGGCATTCAGCTTTAGAACGCACAATATGATGAAACTGGAGAAAACCCAAAATAAGGTTTAGCTGGTTTTGTGCCTTTTTTTTAATCATTATTTTTATTAAAATAAAGGTATCTTCTACAGCCATTTATCTGATATGTTAGGGACTTACTATTGTACTTAAAGACTTTCAAAGACAAAGACTGCACAATATCCCTAAGCCATATCAATCTTCATGCTTAACTATCCTTTTCATTAGAATTTTTTTTAATGCCCAACAGGTCCATTCCTTGCTGGAGTTTAAGCACTGTTTCTTGTTTTCTGACCAATATGAAAAAGTCACATCGTTAGCAGCAGCCTTGTATCATTTCCATTCCTGCCACTACTTCTTTAGGCAAAACTCTCTTCCTCTGCTAGTCACATTTACTGGCTTTCTCATTATTAACACTGCTGTCCTCCAGATCTTAAACTACTGCAGCCAAAACCAGGCCCTTAGTAATGGCTAAGTAAAACAGAAGGATTAGTCCATACATCTTAGAGGCTACATTCCTCTTATATATGTCAGTGTTATGTTTGTCTTTAACAGCAATAGAATAGAGTACAACTACAGTTCTATTTCTGTAGGGCTGTCCATTAGACAACTATTTCCACACCATATTTATTTGGGTGCATTGACTGTCCCCTACAGAAAAGTACATAATTTTTTCAGATTGTATCTGCTATTCATCAAGATAATTTTGATTCCTAAACTGCCCCTCAACTTACTGGCCATCTTTCCTTCACATTGACACCTGCATATTCAGTACACATCATTTTTTTTGCCTCTATAATATTATTTCAAAAAAATTTAAAAGTCAAAATCAAACCTATGTTGTCCATTATACAGGCAGGCAACCAATGATTCCTGGATATTGAACATGCCTCAATTCCTCTGGAATCATAGCAAGGATAGACCAAGAGGGACATCAGCTGGGGGAAATATTGTTTAAGCCAGACTTCAGGTTTCAAGGGAAGAAGCTGCAAGTCCATGAGGATGGTGGCTGAAAGGCTGGGTGGGAGGAGGCTAGGAGAACAAAAGGGAGTATTAAATATAAAAAGCCAAGAAAAGGTCTTGCCTTGGGCAACAAAATTGTCTTGCTATGGTTCTGAGTGTCTGTGCAGTTATGGGAAAAGGGGATGGGTATCCAAGAACTATACTGGTAACTGACACAGTGGAATAAATCATATTTCATGCTAGCACTCCCTAATACCCAGTGGCATTTGCAGTAAATCCAAATAACATAAATTACATAAATTACACCTCGGCTAACAAGCTGTTTTGTTATTAAGCCAGATCCTAATTCTATATGCTTTAGAGTACAACTCATTACTTCTGTTCACTCACTGTCTTCTTGTGGTTAACATGGGGCTTTAGAAATTCCTAAAACTGTGAGTGCATCTCTAATTGATAACCAGAAATTGATCTATAAGAACTGATTTAAAATATGGATAATTTTTATGTTGTACAGACACCATACTGAAAGCAAGATTGTCATGAACTAATGATCATCCTATCATAAAACTAGTGTTACTCACTTTTGGAAATTCTAAGAACATTATTCATACTCCATAACTTCAGACAATTCAGATTTAGAAGGGTAAATGCCTAAATTACATGTCATAAATCTAGTTTTTCAGCAGTCAATAAAACTGTCTAGAAAGGAACAGAGAGCACTCAGGGCATTGGATTTTCCTCTCCCTATATAAAGCAAGTGCCCTTTTTAACACTTCCCCACCCCAAGTAACTCATGTTACATGTTAATTAAATATCTGAACTTCTGGTGTGAATGTCTGCATAATGCCTTGTGTTCAAAGATGCCCTGAAAAGAAGATGCAGTTTTACAACTGATGAAGCTGTTATTGCCTCTAATCTACTACAGTTCTTGCCTCTATTCTGGCCTCCAGCCATAAACCTCATCCTCTTGCTTGCTGCAAGACTAGCACCCACACAAGTGTAGAAAAAGGCAGCCAACTGCGCTGTTGAAGGAAATCCAGAGCTGGCTATCTTAAAATGGTTGCTGTTTTACTGACTTACAAATTGCTTCAGGGATTTGGAAACTTTTGCCCAATATCTAAAGAGGAGCCGTTATGTGTAGAACACATATTCTAGTGCAAAGACCCTAAAATCAGGGCTATCTTTATCAAGCATATTGATTTTTTTTAATTATTATTTTTAGGATGTATCTAGTATTTTTATAACTAAAAGGAACAGCAACTACTTATCAGTTTTAATACTGAGATAACTGAACCATACCTTATGAACTGAGTTTCTTATTCACTAGACTTTAACAAGATTTGGTAATGCATATAAAGTTTTTGATACTTTGAGATGAACTTCTGCACAAAAACTAACTGAAAGGCCCACAGAAAAGGGTTTTGCAGGGATTTGGGAGGGCAGGGGGGAGGTGTTTATGATCAGTCAAGGTTTATGATATGAACCAAAAGTAGCCAGCCAGCAATGAATGTATCTGCACAGTATACAAAAGCATACCCATATCTCTCTGGCAAAAGAATTCTTATTCTGAACAGATTCTTACTCAGATACCAAAGCTTGTGGCTATAGATTAAGATATTCAGAGGCTCATTAGGTAGTAATAATCTTGTAACATTAAATTCAAGCAAAAAAACATCAATTGGTAGCTCTTCCTAGCCTGGAATTTCCTTACTAGAGACTGATCTGAAAAAAAGAAAGGAGCTTGGGAATTTGCAAAACAAGGAACATCATGGAGTGAAATAGAATTTACAAGGGAATTTATAGCTTGGGGAGCACAAAGAACTACACCCATTTTTAAAGCAATACTTGAACCAGTGTGGAGAGGTTGCAAGTTCTTACAAACATTGAGTACATCACCTTTTAAAAAACTATAGGGATGTTGGTTGTAATATTTAATTTCTTTGCAATAAAAGCCAACAATTCACTAGCACAGTGTGCTGGTACAGTACGCATTTAACTTCTCAATGAATCAGCTTTTTTCAACAAACTTATCTTGGGTTTTTATCATAAAAAGTTAATTACTTACCCAATTATATACTGATCAATGAAATTTAAGTAGCCTTTAAAATGCAATAAAAGTAGCACAAAAACAATGCACACTTGTTGAAACCATGCAGCAAAACAAATTGCATGCTCTCATTCCACTAGAGTGAGTGGCTTTAGTAGCACTAATCCACACTCTGGCAGATAAAAGGTACAATACAAATAATACCAGAGAACTCACAAATAGTGCTCTATAGAGTGAGGTAGTGTTTTCACAAAAGACTAGTCCCGATGCTCTCCTCTCTTTTAAGTATCCACACCCAAAGTTTCCCTCGTAGATACTCTTAGGAAGATGGAAATGGAAGGAGAAAGCAGAGTGATGGGATTGTGGCAGAATGAATGCATAAGCAGCTTTACTACACAAAAAAGTTAAGGAAAACAGTCAAAAGATTCCAGAGAAAACAGCAGATAACAAAAAGTAAATATTTGTCATTACAAATAGTTTCATCTGTTAAATGACCTTCTGTAATGCAGCATGGTGAAAAGTTTTTTTATTTTTATTTTTCTTTATTATTCAAACATATTAACCTGCTTTCCAAGCTTACTCTTTGGTAGCGCAGATTTATATGGCAGATCCAACTAGGCAAACTTAGAGACCAGCCTTCTATGCTATTTCTATTTCCCTTGAAACACAAATCAATTTCAGGTAAATCATCCCACTGTCTCCAAAACCCACAACTATGACTCATCTATGCAAAAGAAATGTCTGTGCTGGGGATTATCCACTGTAACTCAAAGAAAACAAGCTCTAAAATGTACCAGTAAGCATTCACTTAGGAAATCCATTCTGGAAGGTAATAAAATGCTCTTATTTATCTATAAAATATTTCACCTGCAACATTAAAGTTGCAGACAAGTCTTCAAAGCTATTAATTCTCTTAATTCTCTTTGAACTTTTTGTTCCCCATAAATACAAGGAATCCAAAAGAGCAATTAATTCTGCTATTACACTACACAACCCCTTATCAGGAAACATGAACACAACATGACAAGCCATCAGATTTTCATGTTTAGTCATGTAAATGTTATTCCATATTAGAATCAAATGGACATTAAGAAGCTGCATTCGCTATAGTTCACTGCAGTATGTCTACCAGCTCCACTACATTATCTAAGCATTCTCTCTCTAGAATCTATAGGAATCTTTTCAGTTCTCCTACATGAAAAAGGCTTCCCATGATATTATCCCCCACCCCCACCTAACTATGAAGCCTTTTCATATTTGGTTTTAGACAACTTGAATTTAACCGAGTATTGTGTTATTTTATTGTTGTCAACTTTGAACCCTTGAAAATTCTGTTTACATGTTACTTTTTATCATAGTCTTCACAGCACATTTTTGGAAAGAAAATTAAGTTAAAAACTGAGTCATTTGCAGCAACTGGTTTTCTGGGATGGTAGAGCAAGGGAAAAAACAAGGAATTAAACAAGCACCAAACTATGACCATCCTTATTTTCAACCCACCCAGGTGATCTTGTGCTGTAGATAGAACATACACAGCACTAAGAAATTTGGGATTCTGATCCTAATTTTCATAAGTGGTCAGCTTTGTGCAAGCATCTTCCCCTTTCTGTGCCCTAGAATTTAGAGACCTACTGATGAGAAGCACTGATTAAGACCTTGAAATTAAAGTATTCTCCCCAAAAACAGGTAGAACTCCAGACTTGTAGTATAATCTTTCTGAAGGACAATGTTACAGAATGTTTGTTTCAAATAAGAAGGGAAAAACCTAGAATTATGACAAAGCCTTTGAGTACTTGCTGAAGAAACTAATCTAATATAGACAAACAGATATATGGAAAAAACCCTGAAACTGTGAATGAGAGAACTTAAAACTATTGCTTTTAAGTAAGTGTTAAGTTCAGTGTATTTTAACAAATATATTAAACTTCTAACAGTTTGAGTAAAATTCAGTAGTCAAAAAGAAAATACAGAAATGGATTCAATTTAATCTAATGCACAAAACAGACAGCAGATGGACTTTTCTGTGTATTACAGTGTTCTGAAACTGATGTTAGCACAGCATACTCCTATTTCTGCTTATACTGTTGTACTAGAGTAATTCTACTCTTTTTCTGCTAAGTTACAGGGTTCCCTTGAACTAAAAAGAGGTTAAAAAGATAATGCAGGACTCTATTCCAAATGAGCTACATCTATTTAGCTTTTGTAACAACCTATAAATACTACTTCCAAACACTGCTCAATACACCCTGGAACAAACATGAAATCACTACTAAGTGATATCAATTGTTTAGGCTACTAAGGTTTCATCTGTTACCACTTTGTTCTTATACAGCATTTTAACTTAAATTTAAGATGAATGGATAAATTTGAAAAACTTGAAAAGCCTTGAGGCTTGAAAACTTTAACCTCTGACTAGTATTTTAGTCATAACTTCCAGAGTTTCTCATCTAATAGCAATGTTGAATAAAACAGCAAAACTCACTGTTATGCTTGACATACCTATTCACAGTAAGGTTTCCTTTATTACTAGCAGTTACAACCAGAAACAGTCCTTTAATAGTAAGCTATACAACAGTGTGTGTTTGTTGCAGACAAGCTATTTCACAGTCCTATAGTATAATCCACATAATGACAAAACCATTAATCTTTTCGGTTTTATGTTTTGTACGAGCAAATAAACAATATCCCAAATGATAACCTGACAGAAATCTCATCTGTAGAGTATTAATTTCATGATGAGAACTTCAGTACCTTCATATCTACCACAGATAACCTAAACCAAAGCAAGCAAGTTTACCTGAACTCAAGGAAGTGGGTCTTTTTCCAGTTAGTTCCTTAAAAATCCTCCTGCTAATCCCATACTATTTATGGAAAACATTGTGTAATAAAAACGTGCAGCCTTTCAAGTCCAGGAAAGGAGCATTCTTTAAAAAAAAACCCACACTGATTGAAGACTCATGTTTTATTAAATATGTATCTATAATACTATACTACTGGAAATGTGGACCTTACATTACACGTTTTGAAATGAGAGAAAGTATAGAAAACATGGCATAATGTGTGTTAGTAAAGCAGTGTGCCATACTACCAAGCAAGACATGCTGGAAGTACACAAGAGATACCCATAAGAGGGTAGCCATCAGAATATAACTTACGGGCAGGTTTCTTGCTGAGTCCAAATAGAGAATAAGCAATGCAGAAGAAAGACCATCATTGGCATGGTCTTTATCAGCTCTAATGCTTGTTAGCACCTAAACAAAAAACATACTGTAAGCCTTTCTGAGAATCATATAATACTGTTATTTGCGTCCCATTCCTGAAAAATATTTTAAACACATCTCCCAAAACACAAACATTCATAAGTGCACACTATGAAGAATAAGTTTGAAATAGCTGTATAAGTCTTGAAAACACATTCTTTAGAAAATATCCACCCCATTTCCTAGTTATTTCTTTTCAGACTGGTCAGATTATAGTGTCATATCCAGCTTTATCTCCCAGTATAGTGAAATGATAGCTGATATTGTCAAACCATAAACATTAAGAGAAGAGCAAAAAAGTAGTATAAAATCCTATGCCACAAGAGTACATTGACAGCTACGTCTGGTATGAGCTTTCTGAAAACAAACAGCTTGGAATAAACTTACAGGTTTATCCAAATGCACAACAACCAGAGAAATAAATTACTTACATACCTAAACACACACACACACACACACACACACACACAAGAACCGGCAACAAAGAAACACCCCACATAAATTAGGATTAGAATAAAAATAATGCGCTCCTTTAATACCTTGTCTAGGTTTTCAGCAGTTGGCATCAATGTGAGCCATTCCAGTTTTAAATGCAATTTTCCTCTGGACACTTCATCCAAAGTAAACCACTAAAGTTAAGCAAAGTATTGTGAAATAATCTGACACTGAACAAATACATGAGTACAACTGGCTCTTCAGGACATTTCAAAATGCTAAGGTCTACTAGAAATCTCATAGAGTTTAGGTCTACATAACCTGAGAAGATATGATTCATTGTTTAAAATACCCTATTTTACACTAAATATTACAACACGGAATTACAAAAATCAGCCAGCAGCACCTCTATATTACACAGTAAAAAGCATTTTTAAAATATCAAGAGGATTCTTTAAGTGCTATAAAGATGCTCTAGACATAGAAATCCTGCATAAGATTATTATATAATCTCTCCTACGTATATGATGAAAATTAGTCTGCTAAGTCTAATAGCAGTTAAACCAGGCAATTAACTATTCTCCTGCAAGGAAAGTTCTTACCAAATATACAAGTAAGTGCTTTTTGCATTTACATACTAGTAATCTTAAAACATCAAGACAGAAGAACAGCATTATTCTTCAGATTTAACCAATTCATACATCCCTTAAACCACTGTGCTGATCATCCGGGAATCTAGTTCTATAGCATTAAGCTTATTCATGCACATCCCCCAGAAGAAAATAATAATACAAGAATAAATACATAATATGGGTTTTTTTTTAAACCAATACTTACTGAACACTTACCTCATCTAAAAGACGCTCCTTTTCTACTTCAATTAAATCTATCATCAAACTAAAAAAAAAAAAAAAAGAAAGAAAAAACCCAGTATTTTAGCCAAGCTAAAAATCCAGCACAGAACTCAAACCCCACTCTGTGCCTGCTGAGTATCCAGGCTTCCACTGAGATTAGAAGAGCAGAATACTACTCTTTTAGCCCCTAAGAAAAGAAGTAGGGAATGAAAGGGCTGAATGAAGTTGAGTGCAGGATAACAGAAAATATGCCTACACTAGAGCCCATTCTGTAGCTATGAGGGCAGCTGATATAATATGGCTCACATACATATGACCAAACTTTCAAAACAGTGAACATATCCAAACTACCCACTGGAAATAGCCCCTGGACATACACTATGACTGAATTCATGCTTTGGCATTGTCTGGCAGAGGGCTAGTTCACACAAGCTAAAATGTACCAGGGAATCTGCTAAAAATTAAACAGCACAGACAACTTCACGCCAGCGCATGAATATCTGTCGTGGCTTTTTATTTTATTAGTACTGATGTACATATTTACGCCACTTTCCCCCACCACCACTTCAGTGTAAGATTAGGGATGTGCAAAGAAAAGAAGCCTTTGTACTACCTACTTCTTTATTTTAATGAGAAGAGAAGTAGGTACTGTTGCTCCTGTTAAGAGAGAAGGAGCTGGAAAGATAAGAGAGTTCTACTCTGTATGGAAAGCAACAATGGGAAGCTCCAAAACTCTGCAAGAAATAAAGGTGAAAAATTACTGGAGAAAGAAGCTGACTAAAACCCTGAAATGTTTATGGGTAAACACTAAAGGTAGGCCTATGGAGTCTAAGAGTGAGTAATGCCTGCAAAAGCATTACAGCAAAATCATTTCTTTAATCAAATAGTTAAAATCAGCTCCTAAAGAAAAATAAACCTGTAGACAGGCATTTGAAAAACTATGAAGATGAGAAAGATACATAGTTATAAAGCTGTATTAACTTTGCCTGAAAAAAATTATTAAAACTTAGTGCTAGCTTACAATTCTTAAAGCAGGTAGGGTCCAGTTCCCAAAAACAAGCCCTTTTTATTCCTGGGTACCCACAATACTTACCTTCTCTATTTAAAAAATATGTCAACATAAAGATGTGTAGATACACACAAAAGCACATTTTTATATTCATGTATTTAAATACATTAAAGAGAATTACTTACTACCACAATTTTGAAAACATAATTTATCTAGAAATACAGTACGATAGCAGAACTGCAATTAAAAACAAAAAAAAAAAACCAAAGCAAATAAGCAAACAGGAAAAGTCCTATGTCAAAACACTTAATCTCTTTTTCAATACCTACAAACATATTCTCCAGAACATTTACCTTCCCAGGAAGTCATCTTTATCTGGATCTTCATCAAAGAGCTCAATCTCTAGCTCCTGTCCTGGATGCTCATATACTAAGGCCTGCAAGTACAGTCAGATGGCATTGTCAATGGTAAAACTAACTAGCTTTGTTTAATGGCATAATAATAGTAAAACACTGAATTGCAGTGCCTTTGTGTATTAATATGTATCAATAAGCAAATGCTTAAAAAAAGATGCAATTTAATGAGTAGAGCAAGTAAAAAAGCTATTTAGATCCTATTTACTAATGTTGGCTTTAGGAGACTAGACTGCTTTTCAGAATTACTGATGCTTAGTTTAGGAAATATATACATATATATACACACACACACACATATATATATAAAAAAGCGTCAATGGAGAATTTCTGTTTTGTTACAGAACTTTGGGCTTTTAGAGGGAGATATCAAGAAGCTCCTCAAGAGAGTCCCCAGAATATCTTCTTTAACAAAAGAAACTTCAGAAGACAACTTTACTGAATGTGCAAGGTACTTTTATTGGTTATACCTCATAAACTTCATTCCATTTTGGATTGAGATTTTCTTTGATGACCTTGCTTTGGAAAATCTGGTTACCCACACGGATGATTCCATAAGGATCTGACTTCCCTTTGACAATCCCTTTTAGGTAAGTATCCTTCCCCTCCAGGTCCTGAGCTTCAATAAAGTGTATCCTTAAAACACCCTGAAAAAGATGAGTTTATGCAGTAATCTGAAAGCTTCCATGTGATCACGATTTATGCAATGTATGTTTTATAATTTCCACTGTGATTTCGCTAACATGAAGCTTAATTTGGAGACACTGTGAATGAGGGGATATCAATGATGATTCACATACACAGCAGACCCAGCACTCTAGAGACTCCTGAAAAGAAAAACTGTCAGCAACAATCAGAAACATTCCAGTTATATCAAGAAATGCCATGTTACTGCAAGTGAGTAGCAATAAATAGCAACAACTTTCAAGTGAAGAGCACTAACAATAATTTACAGTGATAATATAAACATATGCTACTTAATTTCTGGTCTACACAATCAAACTACATTTTAGAATCTTAAACATATTACCTGCTATTAAAACAAAGAAAAAAATCTTGGTGTTATTATGAAACATTAACTCCACAGAAATTAGTAATACATGAAATCAATTATTTTAACTGACTGGACTTACTACAGCTTGTACTACTGCAGTAACTGTATTTAGAAATTCACATGGATATGAGTATCTTTTAACAGCTACTACAACAGGAAAAAAAAAAAAGTAGAAGCTAGATTATTAGCAGAAACATGCTTACCTTTGGCATAGGAAACCGCAACTGAGCAATCTGCACTTCACTGACAAGAGGGACTGTAATTCTATTTGGAAGTACCAGGTAGTTGGATATTATATCCAATATTATTGTATCTGATAAGCCACTGTTGGACAAAATAATCCTCAGTTACTTCATGAGAATTAAACATGTTTGGTCACACTCATATGCTCCTATTGCTGCTTAACAATCTAAAAGGAGAAAATATTTTGCCTTTGTGGGGGACAGAAGACACATCTGTTTTTTAACCACTTTTTTTGAAATGAGGGATTCTTGCCAAAATGACCACCAGGTGGAAGCAGCTGACACTGAACAGCAGAAACCACAGAGATTATTAAACTCATGTCCACTGCCAAGTTGCCCTGTCACTCCCGCCTTTTAACCCATCCAGGGTAAATGGCTATTGCATAAGTTTTCTCGCCTGAATTGCATATAACCAAGCAGATGTTAACTGTCAATCTGTTTCTGCATTTCAATAATGATTTAACTGTCCCTGAAAGTTTGGCTAAGCATTCCTATACCATTATGAAACAAGTTCTCCTCTTCAGCTGGGAGGACTTGTTATTTAAAACAGAAACAGAAAGAAGTCATGCTCATGCCCGAGTAAAATATAGCCTGGGGAAGCAAAACAGATTTTGTTCTGGTAAAAAGGGAGTGACAGTACAATCACACTGGCAATGAATCATTTAAAAACAACAACAACAACAAAACCCCCAAACCAGCCTATACCATTCCATAAATAGGGAAAAGTATTTCCTTAACTATGAGTTCACCCAGTTTGGGTCTGAACTGACAACAAATCAGTGTGTTGTCAGACCAACCTGGTTACACAAATTACCTACACTGGCAAAAAGGCAGAACAGGTGTAAAACATTCCATATATTTTATTATACTATCAAAAACTCGATTTTGTGGCAGAAAAGTAATTGGCAGTCAACAACTCTTTTGCATTTCTCTCTATCTAGTATTACTTAAGTTTTAGTGACAGAATCAGCAGCTATGTATTTTTCCTGTGTTCTTATTCATACTGCAGAGACAGCACATCTCTCACTGCATAGAGAATTTTTACTATATCTCAAGCAACCATAATATAATTCATCTTCCCATCACCCACATTCTCTCCTGACAGCACTTCAGTATTCTCACAGCCTGGCTCCTCCTCATATCAAGACTTTAGTTCCATTCCTCTATAAGGTATACTGATGGTGAAATATTAATTACTTTTGTGTCCTTCTCCTGTGGAGTCATATATGAAGAGCAATGGAAGTTACTGACATGGAAGCTGTTAGCAGCAAATGCAGAGATTAATTTAGCAGAAGACATTTGCAAACAGTACAAACAAATTTCAGTGTGCAGCCCACAGTCATTGGACGAGAAATATACCTGTGGTGGCAGCAATCTCCTGTTCATCATTGTTTATAACAACTACAATATGTCAAGCTATCGTACCAAAACATACCGTGTACCTATGCAGATATGAAAACCAAATACATCACTGAAGATATCTCTTGGCAAGGCAAAGCATGAGTCACCACAGTTACAGTTACTATAGAAACCATACCACATCTAGATGGCACCATTTTATGCATATGTGGCCAAGCTTGGTTGCTTGGGAAACCATAAACTTAAGATACTTAGAGTTGTTTAGATTTGAGGTTTTGTGTTTGCAGTCAGGCAAATATGCAGCATGATATTAATCTCAGGAGCCTAGTAAGCTTAAGTATTAAACATAAATTTATTACTGTTACATCAAAAGGGCAAATTACTACTCAGGAGCTGTATTTTGGAAGCCATTTTCTCACTCATCAAGCAAACCTCTTTTCTCAGAGGCAGTCTTAAGCAGACTCGAAACATAAGCAATTCTTGCAGCCATTAACCTACTTAATGCAAGTTCTAATTTCAAACTGTTCAACTGGGATTCCAGCTTCACCTGTCTAAGCAAAGCAAAAACCATTTCAGTCATGCAACTGAGCACCAGAGGATTAATTTAATGCCTACATTCAAACTCTTTTTTTTTTTTTACAATAAAAAATAGTTCTGGAGTCAGCCATCTCTTGAGAGTATGGGATCCAATAAAACAACTAGTCACAAAATCCAAGTGTGTATCTAGATCCACTTTTATCCCCTCAGCCATTGCCTCAATATTAAAAACCCCCTGTGTAACTATAACTAGATAATTATGAATATATTTACGGATTTAACCTTATCAGGATTGCAATGATTCAAAGTAGCTTGGTTTTCACCTCTACTTCTGCTTTATTCTTTGGAGTTTTATCATGTACTACTTTGAAAAACTCAGAATAAGCCAAGCATCTTTCCTAGCTGTATTTGGTCAGTATTTTTGCTACTCCCTTTGATCTTTACATAATAAACAGAAAGCTTTAAAAGAAAGTACCTGAAGAGATTACAAAGTTTATTTCATTTGGTTACTGTCTTTAGGTATTTCTAACTACCTTTACACAAGCAACTAGAAATTTCTTGACATACAAAACCATGAGCCAAGTTGATATGAACCCACTGCTATGATAAACAAGGCTCTTTGTCTTTCCACTGCACCAGGAGATGGCAGATAGGAAATTCACAACATACTGGAAATCTGGAAAGGGTTAGAAAATTAAAAACAAAAAAAAAGTTTAAAAATCATCCTTAAAAAATTGTTTTTAACAAGACCTACTAGATACACTTTTGAGGTACTTGCGCTAAGATCACTACCGTCTGCATATTGAGCAATTTCATATAATTCCAAATGAAAAGATAACTGCTCGAAGTCTTTTAACATAAAATTATTTAGCTGATGGTCTTCAGATTTTCTGGGGGTTATTAGGATGGAGGACTATCAAACACTACTTTACATATACTCACTTCAGCCCCGGAACGTCCAGAAGATTGGTCAATCCAGTCCAGTTAATTTCTAATAGCTGTGAATTACAGAGAAAAGAGAAAGAGGGATGTAAGGAGTAGGGAAGAGACAAGAAAAAGAAAATAAATAAACCTGATCAGAAGAAATAAACCTGAAATAGACAGTGACCAGTAGAGGGTTCATAACCAGTTTCCAGGTTTTTCTTAAGCAAAACTTTTTCCATTCTAAATAATTTTTAGCCACATTTTTTAAACAGTTATAAAAACAACTAACCATCCTCTTGTCCATCCTTCCACACAAACATAAATACACACATGCACACCACAATATACATGTGTACATAGTATCTACTACACACAATCAATATCAGATACTGTAATGTGGTCCTATTTTCTGAAGAAGTATTTTCATATTCATCATAAACCTGTAATAGATGAACAGTCACCAATATGAATTTGCAAAGTTTAACAAGCTGATGAAGAATCCCATTTGGGACCAGAAAAATAAGAGATCTAGAAGATATGACCAATGAAAAGAATTGGTCATAGGTCTGGGAGGTGGAAGAAGGATGTGACAACAGCTTGCAAACACAGAGTTGGTTATTTTCAATGACAGAGACAAACTCATTCTACCACTGATGCAATAAAGAAGAAAGGTATCAACAGGAGTAAGTATCAAAGTGAGAAAAATCTTCGGAAAAAGCTTATAGCCATAACTCATTGCTAGATCATATATACTTCCTTTGCTGAAAGTCTTTACAGAATATTAGACCAATGTTCTAAATGTACTTATCTGTTTCAGAGCTGCTGATATTTAACAACCGATTTCTAATATTGCTTTCAATCCTGTAATCATTTAATTCTAGACAACAAAACTAACAGAATCAAATTTTCTTATCTCCTCACTGAAAACCTCCTATTAACTGCATAGAATTGAGTAGAAGCAACTAACAAATCCAAACCCACCTAACTACCATCAGGCTTCCAAATCCAACTAACCCAATCTAAAAATCACTGCATAAAAAAAAAAAGTTTAAAAGATTTTGAGATTCCTCAGCTAAGAAACTAACTGTGGTGGTTCACTTACATGCTGAAACAAAACAACAAATCTCTACAAGAACGTATGTTGCACCTTTCCACAAAAAGGCAAGAATCATCACCCTACATTCATTTTCTATAAAAAAACAGATAAAGGTTCTATTAATAGTTTAATTAGAGATTTCCTTTGGGAATGCTTTGACTAAAGATAACACATAATACAATTACTTACACAAAGAGCACTTAATGTATTTTTGGAATGGTAGTAAAATATTTTAACAGTGTTATCTAGCACCTAGCCTACCTGTAACAAACAGTAAAGCAGAAAAAATCATTATCCTTTTAATGGAAAAGGTAGTAGGATTCAATAACTAAATGTTCCAAAACAAAAGGTAAGACGTATCATGGGAGGTACTGCAAGAATCTACATGAGCCAGCAAGCAGCAAGACACGAAGGCTAACACTATCCTGAGCTGCATTAGGAAAACCATTGCCAGCAGGTCAAGAGAGGCAATCCTTTCCCTCTGTTCAGCACTGATGAGGCTACACCTGGAGTGCTTTCTGCAGTGCCGGGCTCCTCAGCACACGGACATATTGGAGAGCTCCACAAAGGGCCATGAAGATGATTAAGGGATTGGAGCATCTCTCCTATGAGGAAAAGCTGAGAGCACTGAGACTATTTAGTCTGAAGAAGAGAAGGCTTGGGTGGGATCTTGTTAATGTCTATAAATACCTTAAGGGAGGATGCAAAGATGACAAAGCCAGGCTCTTCACAGTGGTGCCCAGAGACAGGACCAGAAGCAATGGACACAAACTGAAATGTGGGAAGGTCTCTCTGAACACCAGGAAACACTTTTTACTGTGAGGGTGACCATGCACCGGCACAGGTTGCCCAGAGAGGTTGTAGAGACTTCACCTTCAGAGATACTCAAAAGCCATCTGGACATGGTCCTGGGCAACCTGCTCAAGATAGCCCCACTTGAGCAAGGAGGTTGGACTAGATGACCTCTAGAGGTCCCTGTCAACCTCAACTATTCTATGAGTCTGTGCAATTTGGTCCCATCCAGGGATTATGATCAGTGTCTTCCTGACTATGCTATTCAGTGAACAAACCTACAGACTTCAATTGAACACTTAAAATTTAGCACCTTCCCTGCTGATAACCATTCAGAAAAATAACTTCAGTTTTGTACTATATACTTCCTTAATCCTGCAAACCCACAAATGTTTAAGTAATATAGCATACAAGTAGCTTGGTAGTAGCTGGTAAGACTGACCACAGCTTGTGTTTTCAGGCTGGTTCTCACGTTCTTAACACAAGTTTTGGCATTACATTATGTGACACCTTAAAAATCCATGCAAGCTACCAAGGCTATGAAAGAAGTAATTTTATACTGGTTTTAAGACAAAGAGCCCAATTGATTACATAATTTATTCCCTTTTTCATTATTCATAGGCAAATGGGAAAGCGAATACACATCATAAATATCCCCCCAAAAGTGGTCCCTATCCTAAGATGTTCATATCTGCATCCCATTTAGCAGTTTTACATACTGATATTTTGAGAATAAACAAAAAAATGAGAAAATGCATTTCCATTTGATTCTTTTTTCATGCTTTGTTTAGCATATTGCATACAACAATTAACACAGCAAAGTCCTGCACTGTCTCCTAAACAGACTTAACCGAATTGAGTAACTTAATGTTGAAATTCAGCATTGAGAAACATCTCCTACGCTAAACTGAAACGTGTCATGGTGGTTTCTGTATTAACTGCCACAATTCAAAGCAAAATAAAGAACAATCTATGAGATACCACTGAGAACCAAAAGATTTTCAATTTATGTGACCAAAAAGCATTTTTAAAGGTTACAACACAGTATACGCAACACAGAGTGCCTATAGTACAATCTCACTATCAATACTTTGATTATCACACTCCTCAAAAACTACTGGTTTATCTGGTCATCAGTCCTTAGACCATGAAGCATGTAAAAACAGTTACACAAAGAAACTGAAAAAAATAGTGCTACTAAAAGTGGCCATTCAGACAAGAAATGCAATTAGTACACAGAATGTCAGAAGCTTCTATTCATCCACCTATTGTACAGGAAAAAATGCAAAGACAGAGGTCAATTTCAGACATGCTAAAGACAAATCCACTTCCATTCAAAGTTGGAGCTAAGAATTTAAACACGTTACTAAGGCTAAGCACTTTACAGGATTATGAGAAAAGCTTTGCAAACAGATCTTAAGCCATGAAATCTTTTGGAAGGAATATGATCCTTCAAACCACTGGCATAAATTAGGCTTTCCCTGTTTGGGCTTTGAAAGTAAATTCTCCTTGTAGACAAGATTTGCTACATTTGCCCACCATAGTGCTTCCTTTCCAGTTCTACCAGAAGAGTCCAGCAGTAACGAAGCACACTGGCATCACTGCAGTTATACACTCTAATCTTAGTCTACAAATATTAGTGAAAAATGCCTTACCCCCAACCGTCACTACACACACACCCCCGGTTTTGGTGTTCTTCCCCTGCCCCCCATCATTCCCAACTTCCCCTCAATAATGTTGTTTCAAATCTGCACTTCTGGCTTCCAAACATAATCAGATTTCAGCATAAGACAGACCTTTGGTAACTTAAGAAAAGAGGAGTTTTCCAATAAGCAACACAAGTTCAGGCAAAAAAGGCTTACACCTGCAGTAGTATGGAAATAGCACTGACAGCAGACAAACTGGCACTAGAGAGAAAATAAAGTAAAATCTACAGTATTGCCCAATGCACAAGAAGAAGCCCTTTCAGCCATAGTCCAGACAAATAAAAAGGATTTTCATTCTACGTTTTGGGCATTGCCATGCCAAGACTTGCTGGAGAAGAAAACAACTATCTACCTTGAAGTTCTGACAGTTAAGCTAAAGCAACATCACCACTCTAACAAAACGAGCCGTATGGAGAAAAAGGGAGCAAACAGAGAACTACCCTGCTAGCTGATGAATCATTTTGTGAAGCACTGAATATAAAAAAAAATCCACACTTAAAAAACAATTTTGGCCTTTAAATCTCAGAACAGGCTAATGATATTATTTCCTTCTCTGCCAGTGCTCTGAGCAATGCATTATTCCCTTAGTTTTGCTAAATTCAGGGAATGCCAGACGGTTCTCTGCAGCAGAACTAACAGGGCACTGGAAATACTACATTCAGGATTTGTCACTAAGTGAAATTCTGCCAGAAGGCAGAAATGGTGTGGTGCATTTCCACAGCTCATTGCAATTCAGAGAGGTGATGTGCCTCGCAGAGACTTACCAGCCAGCTCACTGGCCTAGAGCAGGATTTCAGACACCAGTTACACTTTCCAATGAAGTAGTACGTGCGTCATGTTACTCAAAGCTCTTTGCTCTTTTAATTATTCCTTTACTCAGAACAGTGAAAACAAATTGTTTTATTGCTCAGAGCAGTGAAACCCAAGAAATTTGTCTTATCAAGGCTCTGTACTAAGAACTAATGCAACAGATCCATTGAAAGAGTTCAAAAAAACCCCAGCCATATATATATACACACATACATATATACACACACACATATATATATATACTCCTACAGCCTATAAGAAAAGGCAGGCTAAAACTGATGAGCATTTTTGCATAGCTGGTGTTCTCAATACCCTGGATGGCTCTACAAAGAGAAAAGAATGTACTGGAATGTAGAGTATACAGGGCTATAACTGAAGTTCACAGCAGCACAAAGGCAGTCTCTAAGCACTGCCAACCTTGTGGCTTGACTTGGCTGCCATAAACACTACTAATTCTCACAAGAGAAGCCACCAAGTATTTTAAAATGCTGATGAGCGATTTCCTGCTAATGAAGTTATGGAAGTATGAAACTCCTGCAGGACAAATGTTAAACTCTGCTACTGGGCATGATGTACCAATTCCATAGGATAAGTTGTGTTTCTTCTCAGAAATTTATTATAAGAAGGGGAAGGGGACTAACATACCCTCTTTTGTTACTTGTGAATAGTCACGCAGAAACACTAGTACATTTTTTCTTAGTAGAACACAGCCTATTACTACTACAATGCTGAAGTAATATTTTAATAAGTGACACTATCTAGTGTATTTCCTCAGTAAACATATAACAAACTCAACCTCTCAAACAAGGCTTGACTATACAATACCACAGAAGGTAGAAATCACACTGGGCTTCATCATTGCTATCAGAAACACAGGATATCTCTGGATATGAACTGTGTTTTACAATACTAAGTTTTTCAGTTGTACCTGTCTAACGATTAGAGACAATTGCTATGGAGGTAAGAAATATAGTTATTAAGAATCATAGCTGGCAAGTTTTTGAGTTAAGGTGACCAGAAGGATCACAACTGGTCTTAAAAAAGTACAGTGCATCTTGCTATTCTCCATAGCATCAATTACTCAAAGCTTCAGTTCAAGCCAATTCTCTCTACTTTCTACTAGTCCTGCACTTTGGTTCACACCCTCACACTAATACTGACACTCTCCTGACTCCTTAGTGAGTCAGCTCAAGATGCTAAAATACATCTGAAGAGCAGGAAACTAGTCACTTCTTGCTGTGTTTAATATTCCTTCCAGCTTATGCCACTTAACCAGCCTCCTTCAAGAGTAGACATTTCAACACCAGTATAAGAAAGACAATAACAATGAATGGGAGGGCAAAGGGAGAAGAATATGGTCCTGTGGAAACACCAACTTTGACAGCCCTTAAAACATCCCATAAAAGCTATCACAAGTTAAAAATTAAGATAGCGTAAGTTATAGCAATTCCTAAGTAACCAGGCAAATCACTCATTTTATAAGCAACAAGACTAATTGTTAACAAACACTACTGTAAGAGAACCTGTGCTTCACAATTTATCCCAGGTGTTCTACAAACCCCTTTAAGAGAGGTTAAAACACTTTGAAGCAAAGATACTGACAGTCTCATATGCTCCAAAAGCATTTTCAATCAACTAAAAGCAAACTGAAATAACATTCTCCTACATTCTACATAACCACCTTATTTTTTTTCCAGGCATTTCACTAAGACTCATTCTTGGTGAAGCACTCTTTTTGAGTCTAGTTTTCATAAGTACTGACAATTTTTAAAGTCACATCTAGCACTGAGTTTTCCAAAGGCAGCCAATATTAAATGAAACTAAACCAACATTAAATAAATCAAAACTGCAGGACAGAACCAATCTGTAAAGTGACTGGAGGGAGAGCAGTGCTCCAGTCAGCAAGTGGAAGGCAAAACTGTAAATGTAAAAATGAGAGCTTTGGAAGAGTTGACTGTTTTTCCTGGAAGATATCCTGTTTTCCAGCCTTTGTCGCTTTATTTATAGAACAAAAGTATTGGTATTTTCATGTCTTGTTTTTTTGAGAAAAGGGTTGGGACAGGACACACCTTCAATGTTAGGTGTGCCAAAACTATGAATCTGCAGTCCAGCTATAAGACACATAGTCTTCTAGAACTGAACCAAAAATCTAAATAATTAACTTTATGATATTCTGTTCTAAAAGTAAAAGATAACTAAACTTAAAGAAACAGAATATATGGCAAATATACATAACATAATGAGAAGTAATACGAAGCACCTTAAAAATCCTGACTCTTTACACAGCACTAAATCTTCTCTGGCACTGAAGCTCAGGATTTTAAAAAACCACTTCAAAACATCAGAATGCACACATTTTTCTCTCTTGAAATCTTCTATATTTGGACATATTTTATAAGCTGATAAAACTTTTAGTACCTTCTTGAAAATAATAACAAAACAAAAAAAAAAAACCACACTACTTTAAAAGTTTCATATAATGCAAGAACTCTTCCAGCATCAAAAATGTAATGCATTACTCAGAAATATGAGGCTGGTAAACTCATTAACCAAGTATGTTCAGAACTATTAATTTAGGCTGTGTTGCCATATATAGCCATTAAGGCCAGCAAACAGATGATAGAGAGCAAGAGGAATTGTTGCCAGTTACTTTAGACTGGAAAATATGAGAACAAAATCTAATGCTAGCTGCCAACTAATTCCTCCTCTCTTCTAACAAAAATATTGGAGAAAAGCTTTCCTTGGCTGCAGCCACTTGCTCTCTAGTAAGAGGACAGAATTTGGTTATTGCTATAACAAGCCTAACTTTACATTTTTCTACAGAAGTTAGAAAAATAAACCTCAAGAAGACACACTGCAGTGGGGAGAGAAATCTGCCTGGAAAGAAAACCCTAAACATCCATGCATAACTGTCAAAATTACGGAATGATGTGACTCAAAGGTACATTTTTTGAATAATCCACCCTTAAGTTTTCTTGGACCTTGGCCACTAACTTAGTTTTCAAGTGAAAGGGGAGTGAAAACCACCTTTAATGTTTTCATAACGGAATATTTTTGGGGAGGAGTTGGATTTTTAATTTTCATACTCCAGTCCAGTCTAAGTCCCACAAAGTCCCACAGTGACTTTGTCCCACTAAGTCACCAGACTCCTAATGAAGCATCATGACAGGAGGAATAAAGACAGAATTACTCTGGAAAAAGAATGTCCCAAAGTTCAGGAGGCCAGTGACCACAAATGAGAGGTGTATCATTTGGTATATTTTCAGTTTACTACCTCAGGGGCAAGTTGTCTGAGTTAAACACTTAGCCAGTACATGGCACTTAGAGTAGATCAGGGACAGAAAGGACTTGGCACAGGTACCACAGCGAAAAGCTAACTGGAGGTATCTGGGAATACAGAAAATTGAAGGTTCAGAAAATGCTACCAGAGCATGATGCTGGGAAACCTAAGAAGTGCCAGAAACTGCTCACGAACCAACTCACCTGCTGCTGATCTCTACTTCCCTATCCCCTGCCAGCTTTCTTCCCTCTCCTCTAAAAAGCAATAAAGCGGTAGCTGTAGGAGGCACCCCAGGAAAGCAGTCCAGACACACTGCACCGGGTCACAGCTCTGGCACTGAGTGTGTCAGAAAGGATTCTGCAGAAGGACTGTACAATGGTTTCTTTCTCAGTGAATACAGAACAGAACTGAGAGAGAACACAAACCACATCAACATGAAGAAGGGACATTCCTGTAAGAAAAAAAAATGTAAAGCCTGTGTCCACACAGCTACTCTTCTCCCTATTCCTCAGAAATAGAGTGTGTGCATTTAACTTGTTTATTGGATGGTCCCTGTAATGAGCTGGGCACTGGAAACTGTTTGGGAGAGCACTAAATAACAAAATAACATCAGACAGCACACTAACAATTACACAGTGCAGACTACCATAAAGTGGAGTTCAATCCTCACCATGGCCCTGCTTAGACTGTTAGTATAAACAGATGTCCAACGCTCCTACTGCTCAGCCAGAGGGTAACAAGAGACAAAACTTTATCAGACATCTCCTAATGTTTAGACTTGCCTCAAAGAAATGTGTAGAAATGGAAGGCTGACGAAGGGACTGTGAGAATGAAGACCCTGGGCCCACTGCAGGAGAGGATCTGGTTTGAGACTGTCTTAAGAACCTGAACATATACAAGTCCATGGGACAGGATGAAACCCATCTGCAGGTCCTGAAGGAGCTGGCAAATGAAGTTGCTAAGCCACTGTCCGTCATATCTGAAAAATCATGGCAGAGAGGTGAAGTTCCCGACGACTGGAAAAAGGGAAATATAACCCCCATTTTCAAGAAGGGGAAAATGGACAAGCCGGGGAACTACAGAGCAGTCAGCCTCACCTCTGTGCCTGGCAAAATCTTGGAGCGGATGCTCCTGGAAGACATGCTGAGGCACATGAAAAACAACAAGGTGCTTAGTGACAGCCACCATGGCTTCACTAAGAGGAAATCCTGCCTGACCAATCTGGTGGCCTTCTATGATGGGGCTACGGAACTGATGGGGCAGAACAGTTGATGTCATCTACCTGGACTTGTGCAAAGCACTCGACACTGTCCCACATGACATCCTTGTCTCTAAGTTGAAGAGACATCAATTTGATAGGTGGACCACTTGGTGGATAAAGAACCGGCTGGATGGCCGCACACAAAGAGTTGTGCTCAATGGCTCAATATCCAGCTGGAGACCAATAACGAGTGGTGTCCCTCAGGGATCGGTGTTGGGACCGGTCTTGTTCAACATCTTTATCGGTGACATGGACAGTGGGATTGAGTGCGCCCTCAGCAAGTTTGTTGATGACACCAAGCTGTGTGGTTCGGTTGACACACTGGAGGGAAGGAATGCCATTCAGAGGGACCTTGACACGCTTGTGAGGTGGGCTGATGTCAACCTGATGAAGTTTAACCATGAAAACTGCAAGGTCCTACAGCTGGGTGGGAGCAATCCCAGGCACAGCTACAGGTTGGGAAGAGAAGAGATTCAGAGTAGCCCTGCGGAGAAGGACTTGGGGGGGTTGGTTGATGAGAAAATGAACATGAGCTGGCTTCAGTGTGCGCTTGCAGCCCAGAAAGCCAACTGTGTCCTGGGCTGCATCAAAAGGAGTGTGACCAGCAGGTTGAAGGAGGTGATCCTGCCCCTCTACTCTGCTCTTGTGAGACCTCACTTGCAGTACTGTGTGCAGTTCTGGTGTCCTCAACATAAAAAGGACATGGAACTGTTGGAACAAGTCCAGAGGAGGGCCACAAGGATGATCAGGGGACTGGAGCACGTTCTGTATGAAGACAGGCTGAGAAAGTTGGGACTGTTAAGCCTGGAGAAGAGAAGGCTGTGTCGAGACCTCATAGCAACCTTCCAGTATCTGAAGGAGGCCTCTAGGGATGCTGGGGAGGGACTCTTCATGAGGGATTGTAGTGAGAGGACAAGGGGCAATGGGTTAAAACTTAAACAGGGGAAGTTTAGATTGAATATGAGGAAGAAATTCTTTACTGTAAGGGTGGTGAGGCACTGGAACGGGATGCCCAGGGAAGATGTGAATGCTCCATCCCTGGCGGTGTTCAAGGCTAGGTTGGACAGAGCCTTGGATGGCATGGTTTAGTGGGAGATGTCCCTGCCCATGGCAGGGGGGTTGGAACTAGATGATCTTAAGGTCCTTTCCAACCCTAACTATTCTATGATTCTAAACCCATATTTGGTTCATCCCACTATAGGTCCCCAATCTTTTCCAAATGTTGTTCCAAATGTTCCAAATGTTGCTCCAAAATGAGCAATGATGTTCCATCAGTTTTACATGAATTATTTCACTTTTACAAAAAATCTCACTAAATTATCTACAAAATATTTCCAAATTCTTGCATGTTTTAAGTTTACATTCCCTCTACCCAAGCACACATGGTTTCTCCAAATAGATGAAACAAGCCGCATAAATTACAGAAGTGACACCATAAGTTTTTCCTAGGCTGCATGTAAACACCCATACAAACCTATCTTTCCAACAAATTAGTAAAAATCTATCATAGGATAGATGACAGTGATTCACAGTGTCTCTAGACAGGCTATTGCAGTGCTTCACCATTCAGGCCTTTCCTCATCCCCCTTGTCCAGCTTGAACGTTCCTTGCTGTGATTATTTGTTATCCTATCTGCCACTGAAACGAAGAACTGATTTTGTGTTTCTTTTCTGTAAGTGCCTTTCACATTTTGAAGAACATGTTGTTCTTTGTCTTCTCTAAACTAAACAATTTCCATTCTTTTGCTCTGTCCTTGAGGGTCAAGTTTATTCTCATCTCCCTACATTGGATACTCTCCAGTTTGCTAGTACTTTTGCTGAAGTGCTGTGTCTAAAACTGAGAGCATTCCTGGGTTATCCTCTTATTTACACATACCAGACTAGCTCTATTGAGGCAGACCTTGTTGGCTTACCTTTGTTTCACTATTATTCACGCCCAAATGTGCACTTTGGCCTAGCACATATTCCAATGCAATTACGTGACACCCTCTCTTTCTCTGACTTCTGCTACTGTCATGATTGTTTTGAAATCCAATTCCATCTCACACTGTACTTCATCTGTTCTCATACTAGGATCACTGGTAAGTGCAATGGAAATTGCCCACCTGCTACCCAGGTTAAAATCTTCAATCATCATAGAGGGCAATCTCAAAACACCTATTCTGATTATAATTTGTGGTAACAGCAGCACGGTTTTTAAAACAACCTTGTGCAGATGTTGTGGAATTTTAATTTAAACCACACTCACCTGCAGACTGTCATGAGAAACAGCAACAAAAGCTTTTTTTACAAACAACCTAGATGGTACCTATTGATCTTTACTTGTCCAGAAGACATGCGAGAAAAAATTAACATATTTAATGGAATAGACTTCAGAATTCCAAGGTAATTATTACTCATCTTGATTTCTTCCAGCATTTATTATATTTGTCCACTTTTTTCAGGGAAAGTTCAACCAAATGGTAGCAATTTCCCAGATTCTTTCCTTTCGTTGTTTAATTCTTGCTGCATCATTTTCCGACTACTATCATCACCACTCTAAAAAGAGTAGCAACAGAGCTAAAAGCACTTACAGGTTTCCTAAGGAAAAAAAGGGATAGTGCTCCAATTAGGGGCATGTCTCCAATTAGTGGTTCCAGGATAACCCTCATAGTGCCATGAATCTGAAAAACAGGAGGAAAAAAGGCAATGGGATAAACTTTAGTTAAAGCTTTAAATAAAATTTATTCACTGGCAATGCTCATACTTCTGATTCACTAAATTCTTGATTATAAAAGAGTTTTATGCATATAGCTTGCATGTCATCCAAACACAATGCCTATTTACATAAGCATTAAATAGCTGGGCTTATAAATTCTTTGCGTTAACCTACATAAGGGTGTGTCATGTTAGTGATAATTTTGCTAAAAATATGAAGTAGATTATTTATACAGCTCAACATAAAACTTTGTGGCACAAACCAATACAACAGCATCCACAAATACCGGAACAAACATTGGTAAATGCTTACAGGTATGTCAAGACAGACAAAAAAAGCATAATATTTTTCCTTGTTAGAGAGATCTGCTATCAAAAAGTAAAGGAAATTTGAGAAACAATATCAGAAGGCAATGTTAATTATAGTAATTGCATGTAAACTAATGATTTAATCTAATACTGAAATACTAAGTAAACCAAAACTTCAAGCTCTACGGTCCCTTCACAAACCTATGCATCACATGAACATTGGCTTAATGTGAAATAATCTCCACCTTTTCTAGTAGAAAAAGTTAACATTTATAATAATTCTATATCTGAAATTTACCCTTTCAGTCAAGTCATGCTACTGAAATTATTATGCAATATCAATATTATGCAACTGTGAAACAATAGTAGTAACAAAACTATGTAATTATTGGTTTTCTTATAAACTATTTAAATCAGAAAACAACAATGCAGTGATGACTCTGTACCAAAATCAAAAGAAAAAAAAATTAGTTTTACCTGTATACTTTTCACACCAGCTCTGCAGAAGTATCTCTTGATCTCCAAATCAATTTCACAGTTTCCAACAAAACTAAAACCAAAAAGAAAGCATGTATTCCATTTTGACGGACTAAAATGCAACACAGAGTTGCTTTGCACTGGCATGACAGTATATTTTCTATCTCAATCCATGTATAAGAAATGTATGTTAAAACATTACAACATGTAACAGTCAAGATTGTTAAAAAAATTACATCCCCTTCGAAACATCACCACTCTCATCAAAGTCACTCATACATAGGTATGCTATCATCTCCAGGAGCATGCATAAGAGAAAACATATAAGTAGCCTTACTTTTGGGAAGTAACAGACACAGGAATTATACTCCACTTCAGGAAAGCTCTACATAGGTATCATTGATAGTACATTTACCCAAATCCATTCTCATCTAATATAATCGCAAGAAGCACTAGACAGAGATGGTTATTTTGCTAAAAATCAAAGTTGCCTGAAATATACTGACTTGCAAAACCAGTCATATTTAGAAATTCAATAAGCTGGGCATGCTGAGCTGGATGTTCAGCTAAGTAAGGTTTAAGCTAAAAACAGTTGAGCCCTTTCTGAACAGAGAGAGGAGGCAAGAAGCAAATTAGAAAATAATTTATTGAAAACAAGGCAAGTTTATCCCTGAACAGTTTTTGCATCCCATTTTTGGGAATCCAAGGTCAAGGGCTTGAAATTTTGCAGATGTTGCCCTGTATCTTGGAGATAGATTTGTAGAAGAAAAAAGCCCCATCTATTTTGCCCATGCTACAAGACTAAAAGATTATGTGCACACAACTCAGACTCAGATGTGAGCAGTTGTTTTTCCTGAAGCTCCATGGAGGTGAAGCATGTGACAGTAGAGTTGAGAAGGTCTTCTTCAAGAACTGCTGCTGCTGTGAGCCATGTTGGGTCTGAAAACAAACTAATTCTGAGACTCAAAAGGAAATTCAGGAAGAAAGCTTGAGGTCCCCTTGCAGGACCCCTGCCCCCTCCCCTGGCAACTGATGGCCACAGGGTACTATCAAAAGAAAATGAAGGTGAAGGTTACTGCATCCAGGATATCCATTATTGAAATCATCTGTAGTCTTCTGTGCTCAGCGTGTGATGGTGCTGTCTACAGGATTTCAAGTAAATGCAAATCTTATCAATCCCCTAAACAGAAACAAACAATAGTATCAAGACATTCTGGTAAACATCGGACACTGGAATTTACTTTGGACTATTCAAAAGATAACACTGTGCAGAATCAGCCTGGCAAAATGGAACACAACAACATGACAGGGTTCTATGTGAAAGGAAGGTGACCGTTGCTTCCCCTGGAAAGAATGTAGTGTGACTGTAGAGTTTAAAAATAGACATATAATTTTTAATACACAATTTAAAAGGATGTAATTTCTATTTTTATCTATGTAACTATAAATAGAGATAGTAAATATATATACACACACAGACACATACATATAGAATTGCATAACAACATGACACAGAGAAGCAAGGTCAATCAAACCCTGCAACTGAAACCTCAATCTTGGAACTTCATAGCATCAGAACTATTTGCTTTATGAAGACTAGAAAGCAGGAATATGGTAGTTTGAAAATCCGTAATAACATGATGACAAATTGAAGTAAAAATAGTAACAAGCTGCATTTGAGAGTCACAAGTCAATAATTTTTGACCTTATAATCAAGTTAATCATGGTTTCGTCCCCCAAGATATTTGGCTGGGTCCATTAACAAGTGGTGCCATACAGAATTTCACTGTAACACAACATGCAACTTGCAGTCACCTTTAGTAAGTAAATTCTATGCATTTAGAGCATAATACCCCAGAAATATTTGTGACCCCTGTAATGTACAGATCACTGAGATGGATTACAGTTTAATTAGGACAGTCTTGAAGAACTATAACAGCAGCTGTCCTGAATCAGATGAGAAGCACAGTACATTACTGTATGTGGTCACTGTAGGCCACAGACACCACCTAGAAGAAAAATGAACAAAGAATACGACAAACATATTTCCCAGCTTACAATGATCTGTGATTCCATACTTCAGACTATCTTCATTATTTTTTAGGTGATCTTTAGAAGGTCTTTTGACCACATTTCTATATATGTCTTCTGCAAATATAATGGTAGCAAGTTTCTCAATTGAGATATACCACATGAACAAAAGATATTTCCATGCATTTAGATCTTTAGCCTAAAACTTTCTTTTAATCCCTCTATGTTTGTTATAAGAAGATGAAAACACTCAGTTTTAAACTAATACATTATTAACAAATACGCCCTCAATATTTCAGTGGGTTTTTTTGCTTTACTACAGTTCATATTTAATTTGACAAGAGTTTATCTTGTTTTCTGTTGATCCATAACCTTTCATTTTTCCCAAGGATTTACTACCTTCATGTGCTTCAGTAAACTAAGATGTCTATTTATTAACAATTTATCTTCATTTGCTCAAGCTGCGATTTTTTTCCCTTGCACATCTCTGTCACCAGAAACGAGACTGTTCAACTGTAACATGTGTTTGACAATTTTTTTATATAAAGCTCATAGAAATTATGGGAAGGATAAAGTATTCACATTGAAAACATGGTCCTGAAACTGAATCTTTAAATACATTTTCCAAGGACTGCTTTGTGAATTAGATAGTCAAGCTCCTTATAAAACTAAAGCTCTTTAAAGCATAGTACGTGTTTCAAAAGATTCTGAAAAGCACTCTGAAACAATGATCATAATACACTCAATATCCTTGCAAAACAATAAAAAATAAACCAAACCCACACTCCTTTTGCAAGCAAACTTAAAAGCAAAAGCAAACAAAGTAATCAAGGAAGATGCACAAGATACTAAAGAAGTGTTCTGGAGACACACTGATTTAGTGTTTATGAAAATATATAAGTAACTGAGAAAAATAAAAAGCCTCAAACATCTTAATTTTAGACTAAATTTCACGGAAAAGTTTTAATACATCAATTAAAAAAAAATCAAAGATAGTGCTTTAGCTTTGGAATGTAGGTTTTATTAACCAACATTACTTTAATGACGCAGTCACACGAAGTTGATATACTATTTCTCTCAGATAAATGCTATTTATAGCATGTAGTTCCTTCCTCCATTCATACACAATTAGAACTAACTGAATTTGCGTAATGAAGCAGCCCTTTCAGGCCAATATAACTGCTCAATCAAACAAAGCACATATTACAAAGCATGGGCACCATTGTGACATGATAATAAAGTTTACCTGATTTGAAGATCCAAAATTATCTGCCTTTTGTCCACATTTTCAGTGTACACTTTTACACCATTTATTCGCAGAGGCTGAAACAATGAAGCAAGTAAAAGTTGGATCCTTCTACTGGACTGTACCATATTAACCTCAACTTCAAAATGAAGGTGAATATATGCATATTCATACTTGAAGAATTTACCTATAAGCATCATTAAAAGGTGTGAATTAGAGCTATCAATTTAGCTCAAAATGCTATTTCAAGGGTAAAAATTACCTTGCTAGGATCCATTCAATCACAGCCTTTCTGGCAATTACCCTGGGATTAGACCACTAGATTTCAAGATTGATGAAATTTTAATATCAAGCTTCCTCTCTCCCCCCAATAAACATGCCATTTCTCTGTATCAGTATATGTCTAACACTCCCAGACAAAGCATTCTTTTCTGTGCAACTAAAACAAGCTAAATCTAATTCACAGCAACAAAAAAAAAAAAGTATTGCCTTAAGTGGAATTTAGTCAGATGGAATGGAAAAGAATCCATAGTCCCCAACAAAAGTTGTAATCAACCACTCTGCGTCTATGCTCTCTCCTATCCCCTCCACCCCCATACAGAAACAGCACATAACAATCAAACATTCCAAAGACTCAAAGCTTCATCAAATACTAGCTGGGAAAGGATAAGCAATGACCTTATTCAGCACCACATCTGGAAATCTCACAGGCATGTAAGAGCTATATGTTATGACTCCTTCTTCCATGGGACTGAACAGAAGGGAAACACCTATCTGCTCCTTGATACTACGCTATGGACCTTTGGAAAGCTGAGCCAGCAGCCCTGACATTGGATTCTCTACACAGCATGATTAACATGTTCATCTGTAACTTGCACTGGGGTCATCTGGCAAGAAAAGGATAATGGTCCCTGCCCACTGATCGTTAGCACATAACAGGAACAGTATTAAAATCATGCGGCTATGAGCTTTTCAATTAACTCACAGTTACTATACATTGAGTGTTCTCCCATTCTCAGGCAAATTCTGAAGCAGACACCCCAGGAAAAAGAAAAAAAAAAAAAAAACAAAACCAAAACCAAAAAGCTTCTGCTAAAAAAGCCTCATGGTTTTATTTTAATGTTATAACAGAAACCAGAATCAGTGTTACCAAGAAATACTTCTAGTGTGGATTTAAACAGGCTACATGACAACAGCATGTAAGACAGAGGCCTCTTAGAAAAACTTCATCAGCAACTCACCTGATGACCAATGTCTATCTTTGTAAAACTGAAGGTACTGAGGTGGTTGTTTGCTCCTCTTACTGCAGGTTCTATGGTTTCCCGGAAGAGCTTCTCAATAAATTGGCAAATAAAAGGCCACATCTGTTTTACAGTCTAAGGAGAAAACCAGTAAAAATCTACATGGAATGCAAATTCACACATAACTAAAAATCTATTCTTTAAGGCATACATAAGAAATTTTGTACAAAGTTTGAAACATGGAAGTTTTCTTTACAGTTTACTACAGATATAAGAACTGGTTCTTTTTTACATACTGGAAAGCTTTCTGGAATTTGCATGAGTCTAAAGCACTGCAGGAGGAGAAAAATAATTTAAAGAATTTTCTTCTCTTACCCTATGAATGCATGTGCATTCAGCACTGATGCTGAGTGTTGGGGAGAAGGGTGAAGAGAAGTTTGTTTGCTACACAAAGTGGTATCTTAGGTAATCACACATGCAAATCAAAACTGCAAAACTAATTTTAGATTGTAGGTCAGGAACCTACAGTAACTGGAAAGTATCCCAGCCAAGTAAAACATAAATGACTGTGTTTACAGCTGCTACGGCTTCCACACAATTACAGCTGTCATTATTCTAATGCCATTTACAGTCATTCTCCAAAACTCACTATTTCAAGACTGTGAAAATAGATTTAACCTTTCTCATGACTAACTGGATCAATGACCAGAAGCTTCAAGTGTACAACGTTAAAACTACCGTGTTTTCTGATTCTGGCCACCTTTTTTTTTATTTCTTTTATATCTCAGATTTCCCTCCTCCCTCTTCCCATTTGGAAGTGATGCTAATGACTCCTCTTACCTTGTTGAGCCATTCTGCTCTCTCTGTGTCTGGAAAATGGACCTAAAAAAATATCCAAAACAAACAGACAAAAATTAATACAAATAGAAAACACTTTTTACTTACTCATGTCTAGGAATTAATAAGACAGGGAAGCTTAGGGATCTCCCTATGAACAATGTACACAGTGATCAACATACTAAGCAGTTAATGTTCTTGACAAGAATATTAGAATTCAAGCAGATAAAAATATGAACTAATTTCCGTACTACATAGTTACGGACCCAAACATATATTTAATAGTGGTATCTGGATTAAAGTATTGCTTTAAAACATAAATGAACTAAAAAAATATAAATAATATGCAGCATAGCTGACACAGCTAATGCCAACCAAATTTACCTCTTATATTTCAGGGGTTTTTAGCATGATACATCCGTCTCCCAGAGACCTGACTGCAGTTCTACTTCCTTTCATTTCTGCCAGATCTTCTGCAATACCAATGAATCATTGCTAGAAATATTTAATCAGTGAAGCTGAAGCTCAGGAATACAGATTTAGTTTTTGCCTAAAGCCCTTTGAAAGACACTTTTTGTGATTTCTTAAACAACTGCAGAAATCACTAAAAGGCAGCAGTACAATGGTACATACACGGGATGGAAAGTACCCATCACAACAGGAAAACACCAGTTAAACACTGGAAGAACAGACGCAGTTTTCCAGACACAGAAGGAAAGCACAGTTAGTAGCTTTACATCCCACACACATACATGAGCTAAAACCTGAAGCAGTTCAGTAGAAGCAGAATTAACAGGCATTTCTTTAGAAACAAACAGCTTCTACAATGAAATGCAGATCACACTTCTAAAACACAAAGAGCCTTTGAACACACTAAAAAACTGTGACCTACATACACTGACTTTCATGAAGCAATGTCTCAACTGAATTGCAAAATCTTAATCTCTTCATAGCATAACAGATTGTACCATTGGTTTTAGCAGCAGTGCCTACTGGTTATTTTTATTATGCATATATCCCAAATGTGAACAGCCAGTGAAATACACCCTTCTTTAACTGTATTTTCAGCAAGTTGGATTTGAAGGCAAGTCACATTACCGAAAAAGAGGGCAGATTTAGGTTAGATCTAAGTTAGAAATTCTTCACTGTGAGTACGGTGAGACACTGGAACAGCTTGCCCAGAGAAGCTGTGAATGACCTATCCCTGGCAGCATTCAAGGCCAGGCTGGATGGGGCTTTGAGCAACCTGGTCTAGTGGAAGGTGCCCCTACCCATGGCAGAGGGTTGGAACTAGATGAGCTTTAAAGTCCCTTATAACCCAAACCACAACTGATACTCAATACATCTGACTGGAATAAAACAAGGAGCACCTCTCTCTTGTGCCCACCAAGCACCCTTCACATTCAGTCCTGAGTTATTCAGAATCTCTTGAGATAGGCTGGGAAACAAGCAAGAGGCCATACTAATATATAGCCATATACACTGATTCATTAATTTTTAATCTTCTCTATTGTACAGTCCTTCTTAAGGCCTTGCTTATCAGGACACAGTTCATAACTTTTACACAAACTTAATAATTACTTCTCCTTTGATGTCACACATCAGTCATGCTCCTACCATTATTTGAGTTAGTACTAAGGTAATTTCTTAATTACATAAGCTTAGTTTACCTCTACAGTTGTGCATGTTAACAGGCAACAAATAATACAATTAATTACATCTTCCATTCCTATTTCTCACCCTTTTCCATCCTAGCTTTTTTATTTGCTCTAGTTGTATTCAGTGCCTATTCTGATACCCAAAACAGAGAGCAGAGAATAGTCTTCCACCTTCAAGACCAAAGTTTTTAATCTAGACAAGCTTGAATCAAAAGTTGAATTTTATTTAATCTTCAGATGTTCCACAACAAGATAAGCTAGAAAACAAGTCATAAACATTTATCAGTCTACTAATTCCAACCATTTTTAGCCTGCTATATGAGACTGCAGTATTAATGGCAATGTTTTAATTCACTTTAAGAGCTTTTGATATCAAACACAATGCTATGCAAAGACAACTGGAGGAAAGCCTGAGGGGTGGAAGTTGGTACCCTGGATCAGTCAGGACTGACACAAGACCATTGAGGCAACTGCACAAACATTTTCTGGCCAGAAACAAGAATCAAACTAGCTGAAGTGCAAAATCTGTTAACTCATGTATAAAATCTATTAGACAAGCATGACACAAAGAGAGAGAAGTCAAGTTTTCAGCAAAGACAGTCAAAGACTGAAAGATTTTCCACTTGGTTTCTGTTATTAAAATGCTCATGCAGGTTTGGCAAATACTGTCTCATTTCAACCACCTGGATTAGGTAGTATTCAAAGGAAAGTATAAATAGAGAAGTGTGTAAGAAATACCCTAACAATCATGTTCAACACCAAAAGAATCATAATACTACATGTTCCAGAAATTTAATATTAACTGTGGTATTGGAAAATACTTGGAAGTGCTCAGAAGATAAGTTTCTGCACATAAAAAAATAAATCATTTAGCTTTCTCACACAACTGCTTGTGCTCAGCTCTAAATAATTCTCATACTTCCTATTTCTGATGTGCTCATATCCTGTGCTCTCAAGACTTCAATTTAGAACTTACTATTTTTTCTAATGATCAATAAAATACCAGAAAGGGCACAAGGAAAGCACTTCCTTGTTCTGTCCTGAAAGATAATAAAACAAAATAGGGACAAAAGAAAACCACTAACAAGCCCCTATTTCCATAATAACAGCACAGACTTTTCTTACCCGCAAATATTTTATTATTCAAACTCTCTATATACATTCTTCATGAGGGACTGTAGTGATAGGACAAGGGATAATGGGTTCAAACTTAAACAGGGGAAGTTTAGATTGAATATGAGGAAGAAATTCTTTACTGTAAGGGTGGTGAGGCACTGCAATGGGTTGCCCAGGGAAGTTATGAATGCTCCATCTCTGGCAGTGTTAAAGGCCAGGCTGGACAAAGCCTTGGGTGACATGGTTTAGTGCGAGGTGTCCCTGCCCATGGCAGGGGGGTTGGAAACAGATGATCTTAAGGTCCTTTCCAACCCTAACTATTCTATGATTCTATGATTCATATTGGCTAAATTAACTCAGTTTTCTGCCCAGATGATCATCTCTGTCTTTCTAAGGGAAACAATGCTAGATAAAGAGTAATAACCAATTAAACTCAAACACCACAGACTAAATATTGGCAGGAAATTTTGAAAAGTCAAACAGTCATCAGCAAATGGTATCAAATGAGTTTTGAAGCAAGAATAAAAATATTGCTGCCTTTAGTGTAATTCTTTGCTCACATAAGGGTAGTTTCACCTATCTACATAACTGTCACTAAAAGTAAGCATTGACAAGAAAATCAGAAAGAATGTAAGTTAGAACACCCTTCTGAAAGTAACCCTGAGTTGCTCTCACAAGTCACAGGTATTAATAACCTACTTTAAAATATAAACTGCACCGTAGTTGTTATTATTCACTGATCTTCTCTCTGTAAAACACTTTTGTTTCTAAAATTATCTTTTGTAGCCTTTCTCCATCCTTAATGCTACTTATCAGCCAACCCTTATTAAACTTTCACTTAATGATTAATGCATAGTCCCAAGTACTATTTACAGGAACTGAAACAACAAAAACGGTACCAGCATTCAAAATACAAAACTACTGCTATTGAGCAGAGTATTCCATAAAGTGAAAACTTTATTGCTACAAACCAATCACTTTCTCAGGAATTGTATATTACAGCAGTGAAGAGGAAGCAATACAAGCAGTTTAGCTTAAAAAAAAACAACCCCAAAACCAATCAAACAGAACCTCAAACAAAACAAACCCCCCATACCACTGTATATTGGGGTTTTGCCCCCTTTATTTACCCCCTTCCTCAACCCCAAGGATTAAAGATAAGAATTAAGTTTTAGACCCCATTAAAAACAACTATAATAGCTATATTTAACAGATACTTATTTGAGTCAGCATTGCCTAGCTTATGTCTAGTTCTTTCCATTTGCACTGTTTAATTATTTGTTGCTCCAGATGTACATCTTACATAAGGTCACACAATATAACAGTTTCTTGATATAGTCACAAGGTAACTAAGTATTCCTCAGCAGTTTTCCAGTCATTTCACCACTCTACCTGCTGCTTACTTCGGAAAGTTAAAATCCTCCTCTCTATCAAAAGCCCAGCTTATAAAAGGGTATCACAATTTGCCTTCATAGTCTTTTCATGCATCATCAGTGGAGAGAGAGCACACCACAGGGGGAAGGTCAGGACAGAAACCCAATTTAGGTGCTCTAAATCACCTTCTGAATACACAGCATAAGCAGTTATTTAACTACTAAGCCTAAGGCTAGGTGGTGTGGTAAAAAAGAAACACACTAAAATTAAATTATCCTTTGAATTACAACTGCCAGATTAATTTGTCTAAACTCACTGCACCTGTAACTCAAAAAGTCTGGCAAAAATTAGTATAAGAATTAAAAAAATCCCAGCATGAACAGAACAAAGAGTGTCATACAGCAATATTCAAGCTCAATTTAACAGCTATCCACTATTTTCCAGTCGGTAAAGCAGGCTGGCCTAAGGACATTTTAGGTAAAACAGAGCTGAGCAGTGCTAATGGCTTAATCCCATGTATCCCAGCCAGCTTCTAGCTCTCCGGAGAAACAAGGAGCAGCAGTAGGCGAAGTATTTGTTCCATTCCACAGAGGAACTGATGCAGTCCTCTGCTACTCAACACAATCTGAAGAGGCTTATCCACAGACATAGACTGGGGGACAACTGCTCCTTTCTAAGAGAAGGTAAAGAAGTTGGGGCTTGAAGGGAAAGCAGAACACCCAGGCTTCTCCTGTTACTCCAATAGTTTACCTCCAAGGTTATCCTAGTAATTTTCCTAACCTCTTATCAGCCCCAGAAATTATTGTAGCTCCCATATCTTCTGAATTACTAGGTAAAACATGCTAAATATTTACTGTTGCAGAACTGCAAGATTCAGTATTCCCAAAAGAAAAGGTTAAATTGTTAATAATGAAGGTTCCTCAAAAATGCTGCAATCAACCACATGCCCTTCCTACTAAATTAACAACTGCTATTTCCACTATGTTTTGGTAATCTGATTCTATCTAGTGTTTGCAGTGTTACATATAATAAAATTACTAGCCTTTGCACAGCAAAATGCATATTCAGTGTTTTCAACATGAGGATAAGTGAGGACTCTTGAAACACTCAATCATTAGGAGTGTGTTCATATTTCGAAAAAGTAGTACAGGTTTTGACAGTAAATGCCTCTTTACAGCAGGAAAAAAAAATCAAATGTCAGAGAAATTAAGGGAAAGGGGAAAAAAAAAAAAACACACAAAAAACCACAGTGTACAAAAAATAGAAAGGAGATGGGGAAGGGCCCTGGAGTCATTGCCAGGCTCTCTGCTCACTATAAAACCTGCAACATACCTAAATGGAAGAAACAGCTGTAATGCCAAGCAAGGTGAAGGATTCTATTTATTTATAAACTGGAATGTAAGCCATTTAAGTGTTTGGACAACACATCGGAAAACAAAATAAACCTTAAAAAAAAAATAAAATACATGCCCTTTGAGTCAGATTTCAATCCATGAGATGAAAGTGGCATTAGAAACACATACTTGGTATCCCACCAAATGTTTCTAAAACATTCTACCAGCACAAACATTGTCATCTCACGTGAACTCTCACTATCAGTTCAGCAAGTCCTAAAAGCTGCCACAACAAATTAGAGACTCAGCACAAGTTTTCCAGTGTGATCTTTACCGTATTCTCTACTGCCCCACGAGCTGTCTGCCTCAGACAGTGCGAGCATCAGGGCGAAAAATAGTTCAACAACACAGCAATTTAACACCAAACATGCTGGCACTTGTAAAAAGTCTGAAACAAATGGCTTTTCAACACCTCCGGGTTTCAATACCAACACGAGAAAGCTACTGTAATAAAATTAATATACCTCAAGTAATAAAACTGAGATTCTTTCTAAGGCATAGAAAGTTCTATTTCATTGCAACCTTCTGTGACCTCCGTCTCCTTCCCCTTCTTAAAAGTCTAAAGAAAGGCCTAATATACTGATCAGTTCAAAACTGGAATAAACAGTAGCTCACATACACAGGATGCTTCAGCATTCTATGCCCTGAAGGACCTATTTCCTAACATCTATTTGTAGAGATTATATCTGGGAGACAAAATGATAGCAGCACATAGGCTGGTTTTTGTAAATTCAGGATAAACTAGCACAAAACAGATCTTCATAAAATGCTGGAAATGGTAGCAACACTGTAAGAAGAGCCACCACTACCCACACACATTTCATCATTGAAAATAACTTAAAGCCCAAACTACACAGAGGGATCTAAAATCCACCCTTTCTGCTGCACCAGAATTAAAACAGAAAATAAATTCAAAATACTTAATGCTTTTTAAAATTTTACCAATGACAATAAATGTACCTAAGTTTCTCATTTAAATAATACAAAGATACTACTTTGCTTAATTTTTTTAAATTATATGTAAAAAGCATATCTGAGACTGCAGCTGTGAAAGTTGTCCCTCTGTTTTTCCTTCTCATTATAGAATTCACTGGAACAGCATTTAACAGTCCTCCAATTTTTGCCAGCAGACTAGCAAAAATCTGATCAGCTCAAAGTTTTGGCAGCAGAGGATTCAGAAGCCCTCCCTCTGCAGGCCTGCAATACTACCGGAACATTCTCATCTGGACATTCCCCCTAACTTCTGTGGCAAACTATGTCTTTGGCAATGCAAATAATGCTGTGTTTGCAAAAGAAAAGCCCCTTCCTAAGAGTCTCCAGAGCTTCAATACGACTGAAACAGCAGCCCAGAAGCAAGTCATGCAATTCGTAACTGAAGGATGATGAGAAACTATGAAGCACAAAAGTTTCATTTTCTCCATGCATGTCTTCAACATCTCTTAAATATACTTCACTCATAATGCCAGTGAGGCTTGTCAGGCACTGCATTACTTTCCAGCAGTTTGACTCACCAGTACAAAAACTAGATAAAATTTGTCTAAGTGCTGCTATTTTTGCAGAGATGGAATAAGCATGCCACAATACAAAGTAACCCAGAAACCTCCTACCTCACAGAAGCTTGCCACAACAAAATCCTCCGGGATAGGCATTATAAACTGCTGCTCTGGAAGAATGACAGAACAGTAGTCTGCTAGTAAGTATGGGAACTGGGAAATCCTACTTCTAGCCTGACACTCAGCCTTTGCAACCCCAACTCGAGGAAAGCTGCCCTGCCTATAAATTAAAAACTGAGCATCATTAACTTCCAGAAGCATCCTGGCTGAATCGCCAGAAGAACACCACATAAAACAAAAGTCCCTTGCTTTACCACTAATAGTTACACAAATTCCTTCCAAACATCTGGAAATACACTAGCATGAGTTTGTCTTACCTTGATGCAGAGTCTACCCTAATCATAGCATAGCATCTAGAGGGATCCACAAAGCTCATGTTACCTCTTTTGAAACAAAAATACTTTAAGACTTCAGTCCTCTACTGCAGATTCATCTTCCAGTGCAGCCTAATTTTAGCATTACTTTCAAGTACTAATATGTTAGTACGATATATCACGACTCAGCCTTCAATACAGAGATTAACTCTGCAACCAAAGTGCTTTATTTTCCCTGCAGTTTAAGAGTATCTCATATTTTTTCCTGAATTGTTGTGTTTGCACTTCTACTTTCCAGCTGGAAAAGTATTGTAAGTTTTCAGTGATCAGTTTGGACAGGACAGTAAAAGGAAAAAAAAATAAAATTGAAGGTAAGTGGGGCATTCAGCTGCAGGAACCCTTTAAAGGTTTCCACTTCCTGAAGAATCCACATGCAGAACATCTGACATAAGACTGATATCCTGACACAGAAAGAGTCACATTTCTCACACCTACCTAGAATTTCTCTAGAATTTAACAAAGGTTTCTGGATCATGCCTAAAACAAGATCTCTGCTTTCAGGGTGGGAGGTTTCCAACAAGTATCTTCAGCAATGTGGCACAGTTTGTCAAATTTGACAGAAATTGTTCCTAAAACTCAAAACAAGTTATTGCAAACAAGAAGAAGAGCCTTTACAATTTAATTTTGCTAAATTAAAAGATTAATCTTGCCTTAATCTTTCTCTACAAGAAAAAAAATTAATCATGATAACTACATAGTCTTAAGAAATGAAGTCATGCTTCTCAGTTTGCTGGATAGGCTTCTTATTTCAAAAATCTCTTATTATACTAAAAAACCACTATGTTTCATATAAAGACATTTAAACTTAAAAGTATTAATGAAATCACTGGATACACTAGAAATGCAAGGACTAAAACTATTCTTATATTCAGCAGGCAGGTCCACCAAGACCTAACAAGTCACCTGTATACACACATTTTCCCAACACCTGATTGGTGTCTGCTGCCTGGCAGATGTGCCAAAAGGCAATCCTTCACTTACACCACTGAAATTCATATCCACCATTAAAAGCCCATCAAGGATAAAGAACCAAAGTGATGTTGAACACTTCTTAAAGTAAAGCAACATAAGAACCTGCTTGATCTCTTACTACACACATTTACAATAATGCTTTCATCGATACTATCTCCTTATTCAGAAGGCCAGAATTCATTATCAAGTATTATGACAGCAGGGTGCCCCTTTCCAATCTCACCTTCAGTGGGCATCCACAGCAATAACAAGTATAGTTTAAATGCTAATGTCCAATAAAAGGCCACAACAAGCAGAGCTGAAAACAACAGAGGAAAAACAAACAACAAAAAAACCCACAAAAACCAAAACCCACAACAAACTGAACAGCACAACACTTTACACAAGTAAAATATCAAGAACTGTATTTACACCTATTAAAGTCTTGCTGTCACACCAGGTTATAGATACCTAGCACAACCAAGGTTTACAAAATAAAACGTTTCACGACAGCTCACATAAGCACACCTCCAAATTCCCACACGCATTGCAATCATTACTGAAAGCAGAGACCCAGATTTTAAATGTTGAAGCTGCTGAAAGGTGTAGGATGAACCACAGCTCTAAGAACTCATGGAATTTTACCACTTGAAAAATCCTGCATAGTACTACTTTTTGATATGTTATTGAATTTACCCTTTTATTCTCAAAAATTATTTCACTCCTTCTCCTCCTTTTCCCAATAGTCTTAATATCTTAAAAGTTGAGATTTCGGGTATTAAAAGTTTTATAAAAGCATTAGCACCTTATTTTCATTTTGTTACATTTTAAAAACATGCAATCTTTTGTACTTTTTAAGCCTGCATAACAAATTCCTTTTCAGTTCCCTTGAGAATCCAGACATGTTTCCACTCCACTGCACACCAGAGCATCTTGCTGTCTTGGTGGTCAGCAGTAAAAATGTTTTCCTCTCTGGACTGCTAAATATTAACTTTCAAAGCAGCTTATACAACCAATGTCACAGCACAATTTACTATCCTTTGAATTGCCTTCGGCTATGAAAAGAAGTGCTGGGCTCTGCACCAAGTTGTCAGACATCGTCATTGTTGCTGCCTAGACTAAAACACTGAAGGTTTCTTGCCCTTCTACTCCACTGACCCACTACCCGCTTTACTAACCCCTGCAGTCAGCAGCTCTGATTCACTAAGACTAAGGTTCCTACATCAGAGAGATCTTATTCCTGCTAACACTTGCGAGGGCGCATAGCTCATCTCTCCAAGGGACCATGCAGGCCTTCTATGAGGACTAAACCAGACATCAACCTTGAGGAAAAATAAGTGTTCAAGAAGTACTGACCACGTTCTGCAAGGCTGCCTGTCCTCTTTCTCAAGCAGATTAAATGTCTTTCCCTAACTAGTTTACCAGCAACTAAATACTGAAAAGCAAAATAATCTCCTATGACTCAATGTGCACATTTTAGCATAAAATGTCTCCATGTACTGAACCCCAGATTTTATAGGCTAGCCTTTATCTTGTTTTACTAAGTTTAACCTATAGTTCACAATATATCTGAAACAAATCTATGCCAACTCCAACAAGACAAATATCATTCATTTTTTTCTTAGTTTTGGGGGTGAGCAAAGTGTAGATTTGTATTTGAAAATACAAAACAGTAAACCACAGAACTTGGTTTTGTTGGGTTTGTTGGGTTTTTTTGGTATTCAACCTAAAAATACAGTATTAGAGCATGCAAATTCAAACTGGGTTAAGCTGCATTCTAAAATGACAAAGTCACAGTCATCTGCACAGGATGCTCATGAGTTAGATCTTACATGCTTATTGTTCTTACACCAGAAAAAAATAAACACACACATTTTAAACATAATCAGAAATCATTCAAGGTATTACAGGCATTTTAAAATTCCACTGTATCATTTCTAGATGAAATACTATATATAAATTCATCAAACATAAATGATATAGACAACCTGCCTGTCTTACTGAAACTGTAAATAGTCATTGATAAACTCCCTCTGAAACTATAAATCTCTCCTAAGAAAGTAACAGAAAGCAGAACATTCTAAAATGTGAAACAAAACAAACCAAAAAAACCTTAATGTTTAATTTGGGTCTCTGTTAACATGGGGACAACAGATGATGGGGAGGAAGGCCCTAGTTAATCTGATCAATCCAAGTATCAGATGACAAACAGCTTATATGTGTAACTCTTTCTGGTTCTTCCATTTGAGCATTTAATAGATTCTTAAAACAGGCTCTTTTAAAAAGCTCCATATTTCTAATAATCAGGTGCATAGTAGCCTTTGAAAGATTTATGGTATTTTTTCTCTATCCTCTCTAAACCAATTCTGTCCTCCTCGATGAACTGTATTTCAGCACAGAATATACTAGTGTTACCTGTTAGAAAAAGACACACAAAATATATCACATTTAATTGGAAACAGAGGAACCTCTCCACTATGCAAGATCAGAGGACCAGCTAACACAGCAACCAGAAGTGAAGTCTAAGGAAAAAGAAAAACCAAAGTAGTACTATAGAGTTATCCTTCCCTAAATATCCTTTCTGCTTCTGCAAAGGCTGGCTCTAACCCTTAGCAGCTGTTGTCATCATCCTTCCCCCTTCTACCTCAAAAATGCTCAGCCCCTTGCAAAAACTTCAAAATAAAAAATTAATTCAATTTCACAAATTCCCTTGCATCAGATAAGCTTACTTAAGGCAAAACTCATACTTTAGATTTTTAGGGCAGCTCTTATACTCATGCAGGATCATACAAGACCAAGAGATACATAACTGGAAAGCACTCAGATCACTGAATTCCAATCTCCTGCAACTGCAGGCATCATTATCCTATTGCTGTTTATAAACTCCACCTTAAAAGCATGGAGTTTGATACCATTCCTCAGTACAGACCAGGAAGGACAGTTTTAGTGTGTTTTCGTGGGCTGGGTTGCTAAGGAAAGACACTGAAGCACTTCCTGCTATAAACCAAGTTTCTAAACTTAGGTATGCTACATTATGTTTGAGTTACAAGGTGGAACCAAAACCAGACTGCCTCCCAACTAAATTAACTATTATCCTCATCCTTAAATACCAGTCTTACTGTTTTGACTCTATGCATGATCAACAAAAGATACTTTAGAGGAAAGAAGTCCTCATCAAATGACAGAAGATAATGCTCAACATAAATAAACCCCCCCACCAAATCCCTACCCAGTAATATTACTTTGTTTTGAAGCAAAAAAAAATGTATTTTCATTATATATTGAAAAGTATCTACAAGCATGTTGTCAATCTGCACCCACAGCTTTTAGTTCCTGTGTTCATACAAATTGTGCATCTGTTTCCGTAATGGATCTTTCAGCTGGAGTGTCTCTGTCCCATGACAAAGCTTAGCACCTCTTATCCAACAAGCTATTTTAGAAAAATACAGAGTAAGTGTACTTAAAACAAACCAGCAGAAGGAAAGGACACTATTGAAACAGCATCCTCTGATGAAAATATGAATGCTTATGCTACTGGGTTGGTGCATATGGCATCTGTGCCAGCAAGCGGCAAATCTCCTGCAAGACTAATGTTTTAAGCCGGCCACAGAACAGTCTTGTGTGAAGGCCAGAAGCAGTAGGTTTTCATCCATAAATGCAAAGTTTGGGTTTATTTATTCTAGAATTAGAAAAGTGGGTAAAACCCTGGCCCAAGTCAGGTCTGCTGCCAAACTACTGTGAGTTCAGTAAGCTCAGAGGAAGAATCCTTCAGCATGTGGACACAACATAGACAATTTCGCCCTGGAATGTGGATACAGTGCCTAAGACACATGGAACATTAAAACCAGACTGACAGTCCAGCATTAAGACTTAATATCAGCAGTAATGAACTCAATTTTCATTAAATATAGTAAAAAGGAAATAGAATTCACACTTACAGAAGCTGCTGCTCTAGTCTGCACACAGAACAAGTAAGAAGACAAAGTGTGGTTGTAGTGTCTTTCTAGGACTTTACAAAGATTTTCATCAGAAAGTAAATTCAATACCAGAATACACCACTGACAGCAGTACAACATTTATGATCATCCACAAAGAGATAAATACTGCCTGGCAGGCACTTCTGCAACATAATGAAGTCCATACTTAGCAAAAGGAAGATGAAGCCCCTCAAGTGGAATTGAAGCAACTGAGTAAGTGAGTATCAAAGGGCATGCAGTACCTTTTCTTCAACTCACAACTACATGTTGCAATATTTCAGTTAAAATACACCTAGCTATATGACAATCCTGTTGATTCTTTGACCTGTGTACACAGCAACATTTGTTTAGTCACTTGTCCTTCCATGCAAGTCTTTACAAATCAACAAAACCAAGAGGAAAAAAAAATACTGCTGTAACTAGGAAACCTGGAGCTTAAAACTAACATTGGACTTTTTTAATTAGTGATCAGGTTTCAAGAAGATGACAGCTTTTAAGACACTGGTAGTAAATACAGAAATAAAAATTACTAAACAGAAAGAAAAAGCCCTGTAATCATCTTGCAATGGTCCCCTTCACACTACCTAAATTCTTGCAGGCCCTGGCTCCAGGAAACATTCCCTGAGATTTCAGCTTGCTGCAGACACAGACACTTTCTGTTATAACAGCAAACCATCACTGATATTACCTTTCAAAATAGTTGTCTTATAATGCTCTGCAACAAAACATGCTCCAGCCTCCATGAAAGAGTTTTCCATCTTAAAAAAAAAAGGAAAAGAAAGTGACCATAAAGTCTAAAAAATATTAATCCTCTTTCCAAGCTAAGCTAATTTTTAAAACAATACTGGATACTAAGGAATCTGCCTTCCTCTACCTTTTAGTAAGTTTCATGTTTGGCCATATGTCTTACATGATACTTCATTTCAATTTCTCTGCTTTTAATGTAAATTAACTTATTCTGTTTGCATATGTTTAGAGAGGAGTTCCTATATTTTTTGAAAGAACAGGCTCTAGTTTTTATGAAAGCAGTTACAAAACCAGCACTTCAGTGGAACAAGGGAAAAGCTACTATTTTGAGTTCATCCTAAAATTTTTCAGTAAACACCATCGATTTTCTTCCAGGTAGCATGCCCAATCAAGTGTACACAGTTGCTGACCTGAATGACAAAAATTTGTTTCTATTTACACAGCCATTGCTTATGCTCAGCAATGCTCGCACAAAGATGTTTACCACAAGTGAAACTAGCCGTGCTATAAAGGCAGTCACTGGCCTTCAAATGATGGGTAGCAAGTAGCTGAGTGATTAAGTTTCAGTATTTTCTTGGATGCAGAGGAGGAACACTACGGCATCAGACTGCTGGAATTGTTGGGTGTTTGACATGCAGGATGGAGAGCTAGCAAGAGTGAAAGAAGAACCTCTTCTATATTACTGATTATCATCAGTGTTGAAGATATCCCCAAATGATTTGGGGATATCTTGAATATGCTTTACCCCGAACTCAACCATTACAAACAGCAATATTTTTCCACTTCCCAATTTAAAAGTAAACATAGCCATCATAAATTAATACTACTTTAATTACTGACAGGAGTAGTAAATCATTTTATAAACATACTGCTCAGAACTGAATCATAATATTAAGCACACAATAGAGACTTTAAAGGCTGAATTGCTCATAACTGATACTTAAGCTCACCATTTCCACATTTTTAATCCACACCTACTGTCCCACTTTGGATATTTGCAGTGTATCGCTGGAACAGAGCTAATCAAATCATACCCACCAGATCCTGGTTGCAGTTTACAACAACAGGAAGACTCTTTTTATATCTTGGCAACCCTTTCTACCTATATATGGCTTCACAGCAATTTCAAAGGTTTCCAATTTTAAAGATTCAAACACTGGTGAGGAGTAGGCAATTGCAATTGCTGAATTATTCTTCTCTGATCTTCAAAATTCTAAAGAATAATCAAGTGACCCTAGACCTGCTTTATCATTAAGAGAAATAAGGGCCTCTGGAGAGATACATCTGACACCTTGAAACATCTCTCCTATGGTCAGAGAGAGTCCTCTGAAGATGACTGTACTGATCATAAAGAAAATTTCCAACAAATTCAGACTTATGACTGAATTTAGGTTCAGTAAATTCTAGCTCTAAGTGGAAACGAAACACATTGTGCTCTAAACCAAACTGAATATTAATTCTACAAGTGAAAAGAAATTTCTGTCAACTATAAGACAACTGCCTGAACTGCAAATAATACATCTATTCTATCAGTTCCCTGAAATGTTTTCAGGTTTCAAGAAAACCTGCCTTGCCTATGGCAATGCCAGAATAACTATGCCACTTTATTTTATTGCTCCTAAGCAGAACCTTCCTTAGCCTGCACTTCTCTTGAAGGAGAGGTTAATATCTGTGCACGTGCAGGGAGTAATACAGGCAGCCGAGTAACTGTTAGCTCCTCAATACTCAGCAGATTTCACAACAAATGCTGTTGCACAGTGCTAATAATTTTTCTAGAAGTTTGTCGTGGTTCAAGCCTCTCAGCCACGCAGTCACTCTCTCACTCACTTCCCCCTCTTTCTTCCCAAAGTCCCCAGGGGATGGGGAGGAGAATCGAAAGAATGCAACTCCCACAGGTTGAGGTAAAAACAGTTTAGTAACTAAGGTATAACACAAATCACTACTGCTACCACCAGTAATAATACATGAGAAATACAAGGAAAGGCAATATAATTGCTCACCACCCGGTATCAAGCCAACCCCGCAGTGCACCATCACCTCTGGGTCTCTGCCCTCCGTTTTTACATCCTGGGCATGACGTGTTGTGGTATGGAATAACCTCTTTGGTCAGTTTGGGTCAGGTGTCCTGTCTCTGCTTCCTCCCGGCTTCCCCTCCTCCCTGGCAGACCATGAGACTCAGAAAGTCCTTGGTCAGACCAAAACATTACCAAGCAGTAACTGAAAACACTGGTGTTATCAGCGCTGTTCCCAGGCCAAAAGTCAAAAACACAGCACTGCACCAGCTACCAAGAAGGAGAAAAAAAACTGCTGAATCCATGACAAAGTTTTACAACATAATATTTATTAGATGTATTAATTAAAAATCTAACAGCTGTGGAACACATTGTTCCTTGCTAAATTTAAGCATTTAAAAAGTAGCAGTGAAGTTATGACCTCATTATCCTAGGTTCTTATTATACAGAGAAAAGGGAGCTCCTGCATAAAATTCAGTTCATCCCTTCCCACTGACTAAAGACAGGCACTAGAAAGAGACTTACATCTCTGAAATGAGGAGCCCAAGTTCAGTGGAATCAATCTACATTTCAGTTTGCTGCAGCAAACTTCACTGTGTGTGCTAACTGGCAACAGATTTTCTAATGGCTAGTACTATCGGCTGTGCTGGTTTAGGGCTGAATCCCAGCCCAGTACATACACCAGATATTTTCAGCAGTCTAAAATCTGTACGCAGCTCTTAACCACATGTAATAACTTTCTTGCAAAAGACATAACTTGAGTTTAGAAGAATGCAGTGATGACAGTTAAAACGAAATCAAGCCTGAGTAAAATGCCACAGTTATTTTCAGAGATCTGCATAAATAGAAGATAATTTGCAACTATATCATTTCAGCTGAAAAGTATTTTCAAGAATTTGACAAAGACTCTTCCATGTCAAACTAGCCTCTGAGGAAAAGAAAAAGAAGTCTTTTCTTTCTTTTCAACATCAAAGTGATGTTGAAATTCAACCCACCATTCCTGTTGCTATATGTGATTTGCTGCATCAGATACAGTCCTGACTGCTCAAGGTATTTGGAAAACTGTCAGGATATCGGACAGTCAGCAGGCTTAATAGTCATCTACAACACACTTTTTTACCTGAATAAATTGGAGGCTTTTAACTAAACAGTTGAAGATCTATTTGCCTATGGAAAGGTTTGTAATCATAATCAAACAGTAAACCATCTTGCAAAAACAGTCATTGAGATACGTATTTCAATGTCTCAATGTTCTCTTTTACCCTGATGAGCTCATGTAGTTACTTTCTGTTAAAATAATGACCTCTCAAATCCCTTACCATTGACTAACCTGAGCTGCTTCAAATCAGAGGCTTTGTTGTTTCACTTAGTGGGAGATCACAAGTAACAACTTTACTTACACTCTTCACTGGAGTATAACAGACAGGAATGTTATTTGCATGTGCCTGGCAATGCAAACAATCATAGCAGCAGAAAGAGCTGGAGTTCATCACTTTTAAGTGTGGGATGAAGAAACTAGAACATATGAAAACCTGCAAGATGACAGGGGTTGGCAAAAAGTAAAACCATTCCTCCAAGTACTGCAAGTCTCAAGCAAGAGAGCGAATGACCTTCTGAGTTTTTATAGGTTATATCTAAACCAGAAGCTTATGTGTTACATGGGAATCAAGAATCATAACTTTACGGTAGAGGAAATGCCAAAGTGGTTTGTCAGAACTTAAACCCCATTAAGTTGAGGAATCCTGATGAACTAATCTCCTCTCTCTGGCAAGTAGATACATTTCTATAGCTTCTCAATAAACTGACACTTAAATGATATTCTAGTTTTTCAGCTTGCTCCTGGAAGACACAGATGTGAAACAATGTTATCACAGATAAATGTTTTAAAGCAACTGTAAGTAAATGCTACAACCACTTTCATCCCTTCAGCAGTGTTTCACTTCAAGCACTAACACCTCCACTTCTTACCCTAAAAAATGTTTTACAAAATATCTGCCAAATATTCTACTTCCCAAATACCAAACTCAACTGAAGGGAAGATGAAAGTCTGGATTTCTGCAGCCAGAACCACCACAGACTGTCACCCCATATCCCGTACAGTTTTTCTATTATCCATTTTGCAAGTAAATGTCTTAAAAAAAAAAATTGTCCATTAGGCCTTAATGGTTCTTTCTACACTTATTCCCAAACAAGAACTGCCAACTACAATTGCCTAACGCTCCTGTTAGGCAGAACCCAGAACGACACTGTGCAGACCCCTCTCCCCAAACCTAACAGAGGTTTATGCACTAGTGGAAAAAAAAACCAACCCAAAACCTAATTTCAGGTATACACACTTGTACTTCCACTGACAGCTTTGTCAGAAGTATTGGTATGGTGTTACTAGTACAACAGGCTCCCTTCCTAGCTGTGCCAGAGAAACAAAAAACAAATCAGTATAAAGGAAGTGGGTACACCAGTAACAGCATGTGGGCTAGAAGCAAATAACCTAACCTTGAAAAACTGTTTTAAAAGAACACTTTTGTAGTTCCTCATCTCTCATTTAGTAAAATTAAAGTCTGTATTCTTATATGAGAAACTGATTCATAACAAAAAAAAGTAACTTCCAAATCAAATTTATTTTCAGGCTGTTACTATGGCTCTGTGTATAATGAATTACTCCAACTAAAACGGAAAAAAAGCCCCAGATTTCATAGGGTTTTGTCTGGGTTTTTTGTTTGTTTGTCTGGGTTGGGTTTTTGTGTGTGTGCCTGTTTTTTTTTGTTATTTGTTTTTTGGTTTGGTTTGATTTCAGTTTGTTTCTTTGGTTGTGTTTTGTAAATCAAAGTAACAAAGTGAACAGATCAGTAACATTTTTGCTATTCACTTTAGAGAACTAAGGAAAGACAGGACACAAAGGAAATGAAACATCAAAACACAAAGGAACTGAGAAAAACAGTTGTTGGAGAATGTTTTGTTACCATACATCTACATTAAGACCTGAAAACAACAAAAGCACATATTACATGCAACTTTTTAAAAAGCTTTATACATAGCCAATATTAGTAGGAAATTAATTACAAAGACTTATATGAACAAGACAGAAATAAGAATACTGTTTTAATCAAAAGAACATAGACAGTTTAGGCACATTCACATCAACACAGTGCTCATACCTAACACACCCTGAAAATAAAACAAACAAACAAAACACTTTCAAAAGCCCAAATATTTTCATCAAATATAAACCAAAATAAAAACAATCATGAACAAATAGAGAAGAAGAAATTACTACAATTTAAGCCACTATATCAATCACATATTCTGATACCACATGCAAGTCAAATGACTGAACGCTGTTTTTCTTGTTCCCCCCCCCCCCCCATAAAACACTCTTATCATTTCCTGGCTGCTATTTGACATTTAACTGGCAGAGGGTGGGCGGGTGGAAAAGCGTTCTTTTTCCTAGTTCAAGTATTTTAGGACAAAGTCATTGGGTGAGGAACACAGCATTTTAAAACATACATTTAGTCTGCATCATAAACTGGATTTCTAGACTAAGACAACTTCCCAGGCACACAGACAGAAGAATTTAGCATTCTAGTTCAACAATTAACAAGATAAATCAATAGACTGGGGAGGAGGGCAAAGACTAGCCTCAAAACAAATAACAATTTTTCAAAGTTCTGGACCAGCAAACTCACTGCATTAGGAAACATTAACAAATTAAAAACACACATTTCCTCATTTGAAGTATCATAGAACCCTAACGTTAACAGTCTGCATGAAACATGCAGACAAAGCTTGCTGACTACCAACAAGTCCTGAGAGTTTGCTGCATAAGCCTGCATAAAAACTTACAGCTCAGAGCATGTCTTGTAATACTCTTCACTGCAGGAGAATGCCACAAAAGTTCTTGTCAAGTTTTTGGATATAAAGTTGTAAGCATATTCACTAATTTTTCAAATCAGATTTAATTAACAGCCTATACAATATGCTATGTGAAGAAAAGCATCTGAGAAAGCACAGGTATATTTTTTTATATCGAGCTATGCAGACCTGAAAAAAGGCATTAAGAACCATGTATTACAAAGTAATCATGCTTAAATATAACACAACCTATGAGCTTCTGATCTGTTAAGTTCCATTTGAGTTCCACCCCCACAATGTTTTCATCCCTATATTTTTACTAAGCTATTTTAAAAATTGAACAGTCACAAACTTTGAGAGCAGAAGTGTGGATCATAATGCTGCACAATTAATTCAAATTGGAACAATTCAGTTTTATAGCTACCATCATGCTTCAACGTATCTCGTGGTTACTTTTAAAAATGAAACAGGAAGACACTGCATTTTTAGAGATTCACCCACTTTCACCCCACCTTCCTTTTCAGGTAGACAGTGATGGACTACATGACAGTGTATCGTCAATATATTTTATTGATTGCTTGCTGTTACATATTTAAAAATTTTCCCAAAGGAAACTATTTGGATAATTCATGTGAAGCAGTATCTAACAGAAGGAATCCAAATAAAGGTTTCAAAAACAACAGTGCTAGAGTCTGCAACAGACTCTCTCAAAGTATTCAATATAACAGACACAAAAATGTAAGCAATTTACATCACAAATATAGATCTCTTAAGTGGAAGTGCTTGCAATTGAGCTAATGTAAACGTGACCCATGGTGCTATATGATAAGGACAGCCAAATGACAATGTAATGCTTGACTGTCATATGACAGTTATTTTCAGCCAAGCAAAACTAGCTTCGTATTTCTAATAACAACTTCATGGTACTTAATTCTAGACTGCTTCAGCTGAAAACTGTTAGCCCTGTTCCAGATTTTCAACTCCTAAGGAGAATTTTATAGTTACATCAGGGTGTAGCAGACAAAATTTTGTGCAGTGACTCATTACATGGGTACACTTGTCTTCCAAAGGTTATTTATATAACAGGAGTTCCATTTGAAAAACTATGTTTTAGCGATTTGCGGCACAGAATTTTAATACTATTTAGCTGACAAACATCTGAATGACTTAAAAAGCCTCACTGCCTCCCTCCCACAAAATACCTCTCTAGAGATAGCCATCTCTATTCTTTCCCTAGTTACACTTAACAGTTAAATAAACATTGGTTATTTTATGCAGAAAAGGTTTCTTATCATTTGTAAACCACAACTGGAGACTGAAAGCCAATTTAAATGACAGCTTAAAACACAACAAAAAATGATAGACTAATGCAGGTTGGAAGGGACCTCTGGAGCTCATACGATCCAACCATGCTCTAAAAACAGAGTTGGATCTAAGTACCATGAATCTATATGTCTGATGATTAGTATGTTAACAGGTCTGTTGAAATGTTGTAAGTTAGGTGTGCAGCTTGATGCTATAAACTGTTCAAGTTTTAACTCTGCTTCCCCAGGAAGAAACCTCAGCAGTTTTATTTGCCACTTCATTCTAAGAAGGTCCTCTTCATGCAAGCTATTTTTCCATTTCACTTTAAACCTGACCATAAGCTTCCATTACCTCCTTATTGTAGGCACTAGCACTTGTATGGCTGCACAGTAAACTACTCCAGGAACTGTTCCAGCTGAACACTAAAGCTGGCAAAAAGCTTACAATTGGGTGGCCAAGTAAATTCTAATGCTGGCATAAGAAGGCAGTGAAAAAATGCAACTGGATGCAGAACATCCTTTTTTTCAGGAATGCAAATTTACTGTGTTTTGAAACTGCAGAATCAGTCTCCAACTACAAACCCTGATTTTCTCTGCAATAAGCAGTATCTGAATGCAGAGAAAAGCCTACACGGTTAGTAGGCAGAAGCTTTAAAATTCTCACTTCTCTAACTTTTAACAGTATTACAGGAAGCACATAGAGGTAACAAAACCAAAGGAACTACAAAATAAAAAAATAAAAAGGGCTGCACTATTTAAACCACAAAGAAAAAGAGAACTTAACCACTCTAAGACTGGTATATGAAGCTTGAGGAAGCTACTGGAAATAAAAAAAAACTAGAAGTAGGTTGGGGATATGGTTCAAGAAAGCTGAGGTGTACCTTTCTTCCTCCCTCTCCCAGCTATTGTATCAATGGGATTCAAGAGGAGATGGGATAGAGCTCCTCACCTGCTCTGACATGAAGACAGACTATACAGAACTACATTAAGGAACAAGGGATCAAACCAAAGTTATCTTAAGAAGCTGAGGTTAAGTGGAATGGACTTAGCACAGCCACAGTATTGTTTAGCACGTGCCCCCAAAATCAGGAAAGTATTCAGATTCTCAGAACCTCATATTTGTAGTGAAACTTCCTTATAAACCAAGTTTAACCTGGACTAATTCTAGTACAATTAGTTACTCCATTAGCTGATGTGGCAAGTTTGTATAACCTCACTTCCCAGACCTGACAATAATTCATTACTGCCAGCTAGGAAAGTCACAAAACTTACATTAAAAACATAATAAAAAGGAATAAAATCTGTGAAATCAAAACACAGAGAAGGTTGCAAGTGCCAGAAAGAAAACAAATTCAAGTTGGCTTTTTATTTTCAAAAAGCATAGACATCTTTAATTACACTCTCATCTTTTCCTACTTGCCCCAGCAGAACTTTAGTCTCATCCAGTGAGAAGTCGAGGCTTCCTCAAGAAAGGTATTAAGACTACCTAAGAAATGCAAGTGTTGTCCAAGTGCTTTCTTTTGCTGAAAAATGAGAAAAGCATTTAGCACATGGAAGATGGGACTGAAGAAGAGTCCTGGGTCAGTTCATGCCATCTGTGATAACTATAGACTCTGTCAAACATATCAAGCTGGCAACTGGCTTCCACGTTTCACACATGATCACTTATCAGCGAACTCGTTATTTGGCTCTTCCCTCTCATTCCTCATCCAACCAACTTATTTCTAAACTTCACAGAACTCTCCTCATTCAAATGAAACAAATCTTACCCAAAACTACCAAAGTGCCATACGATCCAAAAGTTAAACAAGTGATAAAATGCCAGACCCCACTAAACAGCTTTCATAATTCACTTACTTCAAATGGTTGTTTAAAACGAGACCACTCTCTTATCAAAATACTGTTTCTCCACTGTTCTTATTCACAGTAAATTCTACATTGAATACTCCATCTCTGTACATTCGTTATTTTCATTAAGGGTTCACAAACACTAGCCAAAGATAAGAATTTAATTATTTTTTTAAAAACCATCTCCCACAAACCCACACCCCAGATTCAGTACAGGCATATGGTCAGTAAAAAAATTGTCGCAAAGCTCAAAAAGTTATGCTAAAGGCAACTTCAGCAACTAGAGAACCTTTTCAGTGCTATAACTAATGATGATCTGATAAATGAGAAACTGCAACATAAATCAAATTAAGTCAAACATTTTTATCCTAAGAGAAACAAAATGCTGCCTCTTCTTTCATTTTACAAAAGCAGAACAGAACACCAAAGAATTGTTTTGAATACTTAAAATTTCTAGAACAGGCTTTCATCGTGATAAACTACAATGAAAGTGTTTTGACAATAATCCTGATTCATCTTCCTATTTCCCAGCAGGCTCTCATGTGCAAAAAAACAAAATAAAAATAATAATCTTAGAATCCATATCCAGCTACACTGTGATGTGCCAACAGTCTCAAAAAGCAATAGTAATTTAATGGAAGAAGAATCTTGTAGAAGAGGCAGAAAAGGTTGACTGCTATTCTAGACTTCTTTTGCTTCCAAAAAACCTCAGCCTTTACTGACAAGATCTTCATGACTCCCACGTTTTCAAATATGACAAAAGCAGGGCCAGCTCTTATATGTAAAGCTATTTGCGCACGGAAGCAACACTAGAACACTGAAATGAAAAACAAAAAAGAAAAATAAAAAAAAGCCAAAGTAAAATAAAAAACCTAGAAGACTTGTACACAACTTCCTTAGTTATTTAAACAGCACATTTCAAGAATGTATTTGCATAGTCCTAATAACTGTTATGTAATATCAATTTGTAATAGGAAAAAAAATAATGTATTTTATATATATATATTTAGAAGGCCTGTAGCACCTAAAAGCCAGTTCAAGAAGCATAGTAATATTTTCAGGTTAATATTTTTTCTTTAGTAGTTTGATATTGCAGTTCATAAACATCTGTTCATCACATGGCTTTCTACCATAAATATTGTGGAAAAGGATCTTTACATATGAATCACATATCAGGAACGGCTGAGAGAACCCAGTTTGTTCGGCCTTTAGAAGACTTAGGGAAGACCTTACCACCATGCTCTGATATTTTCACAGTGGCTATGAAAAAGATGGAGATTCCCTCTTTACAAAAAGTCACATGGAAAAGAGGAGGGGTAATGGGTACAAGTTACTCCTAGGGAGATTCTGGTTGGACACAAGAGGAACATTTTTCACAAAGACAATGATCAGCCATAGGAATAATCTCCCCAGGGAACTGGTGGGTTCCCTAGTGAATCTTTTAAAACTCATCTGGACAGGGTGCCAGGACATCCAGTGGTATTCTATGATACAAGTAGTAATACTGAACAAAATTAAAACTTCTTCCTTAAAAAAGAAAGCTTAATCACATAAAAAACTCACACACACAACCCACAATACACATATGTATGTATACATACACTATGAGGCCCCTAGAACAGAAGGCAGTTTTAAAAAAACAAAAGGCAGAAGAAGGACATAGACTTCAGCTGTTAAGTATTCAAAAGTTCTTACCCTTTTCCATCTCACACCCCTTCCTGCTTTCCAGATGCAGGCTGACAGCCTAAAGTATACGGCCATCTGCAGTACTAACCAAATAAAACTGTTAGATTCAGCTTAGCTTTTAGCAGCCATACATGGAAGCTATTTTTCTTATAAATGACTCCTTGGTAAATTCAATCTAACATGCTCAACTAACTTTTGAGGAAAGGATCAGAAGACTGTGTCACAATGCCTCACAAACTTCCTTTTCATATTTTAATACAAGACTCCACATACAATTCCTACAGCCACAGTAATAATAGCATTAACAAAGGCATAATTAGAGGTTCAGAGGAAGATCTTACTGTTCTATGGCAATTAAAACCACATAATGTACTACAGAAGCCCACCTGTTTATCATGTTTACTGGGTATATATTAAACACCAACAGGAAAGGATTCTTTGAAGATTACCGTCCTGGATCAACCTAAGATCCAGTCAGCAAGTTAGATTCTACATGATTAACCTTCTCTCCAGATGTCATTCAGTAGAAGACATGACCCTGCAGTTACAGCCACCTAACCTTTTTTCTTCCACAAACATTGGGTCTGCCTTCCCAGTAAAAAAAAAAAAAAAAAAAGACTTTGTTGCTCTAACCATATTAGTGCAGTATTTGACAAGGAGCTCATGGAAGGGCTTGGGGAAAAAAAACACCAACAAGTATGTATGCATTTTTCATTCTAACACATGAAACTAAAGACAAATAATTTCATAGTTACAAACCAACTTCCATTTTCAGACACATATTCTGATGTCTGCTTTTACTCAGAATGGATCCTCTTCCCCTAAAAACTAGCAGTTTGTTCAATATTCAAAACAACGTTCAACTAAGAAATATGCAGCTACCACTGAAGTCACGTGTTACTCAACATCACCTATGCAAAACCACTCAACATAACAAAGGTGGATAATTATTTTATTGATTATTGTAGCTATACATCAGCATCTAGTAAAAAGGGTAACATGCTGACATTCTCTCCCCCCTATTAGTGTAGCAGTGGTATAGCAGTTGAATGGTAATTCACAATACTCACAGTCTACAAGAATTTCATGCTGATTCTGAAGATCTACCAATCTAAAAATTTCTTTACAACAGGACTGTAAATCAGTTTAATTAAAAAGGTGACTAGACACCTAATTACATTTATGCAGGTTTTTCCTTTTACCTTAAGTAGATGAGAAAACTAAACAACAGAACCAAAACCCTGAAAGTCACTCCAAACTAGAGCAGAAACTCAAAGTCTGTAAGATCTAGAATGCTATAGCAGACTTGTAATTAATTAATTATTAATCCATTACTATTAATACATTTTTATTAATTTTACCATAAAGATGTACAGTATTTCAGTTTCTTTATATCCCACGGTTAAGGATACAAAGAAAATTGTCTAAATGTTTTTTCAGAATCAATTATTTAAAAATTCTAAGATCCGTTCTTATTTTGGTCTCCTGATGATTGCTGACATAGTGCACACAGATACAGCTTCTGGTAGCAGGCCAAATTTACAATATCTGGTGTAAAAAAAAAAAAAAATCAGCATGACTTTTAATCTCTATGTTGAAGAGAACAGGAGTCTAGGTTTCACTTATCCAAAAAGACGTCAAACACAATACATTGTCATGTTGTAAAAGTCAGATTAAGCAACCAAGACCCCCTACAGTGGCAAAATTAGATTAGCTTTTTAGTTGCTCTGAGAAAGAACAAAGTTCTTTTAAAATTTATTATACCACTTAGATTATGAAATTCCATTACTGTTTTAAAAATAAAAGGCAACGTGATACCTGTCCTCTAAAAATCAGGAGTCCTGGTTTCCTACCTTCTATCCTCTAAGTAGCGATACTTAAATTGCCACTTTCTTTATATATGCTTTTTAATTACATTAATTTCAGTACAAAATACATCTAAGCGTATACAAAATGTTGCTAAGAAAGGGGAAATGTCACATTTATTTAAAGACCATTTTGATCTCCAATCCCTTCTCATTGTAAATTCTGCTGCTTAGTTTTAAATGACATGGAAAAGCACCCACCTCTGCTCCCTCCTACCCCATATAAATCAGTGACATCTTCCAAACACGTGACAAAGCTATAACTACATGTTAGCAAGTCTGTGAGTACAGATCTTAGTAAGAAAGTAAATGCAGTATTTTTTAGCACATACATATGTCTTTTAAATAATTCAGTGTTGACATTTAAATAACATAACCTGTATTCATGTTGAATTAATGCATTTTACATGCACAGTACAGAATATTCCTATTGTATCATCACCTGCTTATAGAAGAATTAAGTCTAATTTAGGAAACTAGTAACATTATGAACTCTAGTGTGACGGCACAACAGTATCACTTCCAAATCATAACTGCGCATATTGCCAGAAAAAAACTTCTCCTGCAAAAACCAATTTCTTAAAAACAAATAACACAATGCAGTACTACTGAATACTTAACATGCACTGCTAAAGCAGCAATTAATCCCAGAAGGGGGAGTAGTGGTGCATTAAATCACATCTTACCTACATTGCTAAGGATATTTTACACTCAGGAGCCCAGAAAGATACCAGGTCAGATAAACGTTTGTCATGTTACATAATTCTATTTGTCCTGGGTTCAGCAGTAGCAGTCATTTTGCTCCTCCTTAGTAGCTGGTGCAGTGCTGTGTTTTTGACTTTCGGCCTGGGAACAGCACTGATAACACCAATGTTTTTAGTTATGGCTTAGAAAGTTTAGGCTGGCCAAGGACTTTCTGAGCTTCATGCTCCATCAGGGAGGAGAGGAAACTGGGAGGAAGCCGGGAGGAAGCAGAGACAGGACACCAGACCCAAACTGACCAAAGAGGTATTCCATACCACAGCACGTCATGCCCAGGATGTAAAAACGGAGGGCAGAGACCCAGAAGAGGGGGATTCATTGCTTGGTTGGGCTGGGTATAGGTGGTGAGCAGGTGTATTCTCTTCCCTTGTATTTCCCCTGTCATCATTATTATTATTGGTGGTAGCAGTAGTGATTTGTGTTATACCTTAGTTATTAAACTGTTCTTATCTCAACCTGTGGGAGTTGCATTCTTTTGATTCTCCTTCCCATCCCTCCAGGAGCAGGGGGAAGAAAATGGGGGGAGTGACTGAGCGACTGTGTGGCTGAGAGGCTTAAACCATGACACTATTGAAAAGTGGTTTGTTACATCTCAGTTCCAGGTCCAGGAGAGTAAAAAATTTCCTACGTTTAAAACACAGCACTGTCCTACTTGAGTAATTTAAATTTCCCTGATGAGAATCCAAGGGAACATACTCCAGTTTGGAATTCACATCAAGGTGGACAAACTTGACACCTATTAAAGAGATGTTAGGCTCCATATATCATCCAGCAGCTCCTATTTGAAATATGACTGAAATCCACAAATCTCCAGGACAACACACATAAAGCAGAGGAAGGAGAATAAGTTACCTTAAGAATAAGTTACATTAAGAATAATGTAAGACACATTACACAGGAAGCAAAAAGACTCGTACAAAGCTAAATGACTATGACAGCAAGCACTGAAGATGACTTTTTATTTAACTGGGCCTTCAATTCTCAGAAGACTTCTGTCTTCCAGACTGCATTTCATCTGGAAGCTACAGTTATTTGGAAGCATGGTACTTCCAGAATACTGCATATACATGAGCAGAAAGAAAAGAAGCAAGACCTGTAAAATTTAAGAACATGACTAAAGAGGGAAACAAACAATGCCACAAAAAAGCCAACAGTGACTTGCAATACATCTGCCAACTGCTGTATCAGAAGGTCACACTTCTGGTGAAACCCTGTATATTAACCAGTTGCTTTCTCATGATGTCATAGGCTATGCAGGTGTTTGAGCCAACACTTATTTCTATGATTTTCTTGCATCTAACTTCAGCCAAGAGGCCCCTTTCTAAATCTTTCATTATTTGAACAACTTCACATGGGAATTAATTGCCATTCTATCAAAGGTAACAAATTGTGACCTGAAATAAAATTTACATACAGCACTAATCTTGAGTACCTACTGCTTAGTTACCAGCAGATAGTTACTATATACAACCCTCCACAACACATCTAGCTTCAATTAATTTTAAATGCTAATGTAAGAGCTATTACCCACATTATTTAAGACTTACATCTCAGCTTCAAGCAGTAAACTCACTTCATCTTTCTTAGATACTGTCCTCATTTTTACCACGATCTTCAACAAGAACTTGGGTAAAAGATATGAAGAAACAGAGGTAAAAGACTCCTCTCTCACACCAACTCACTATATTCTCTCTAGACATCTGGAACTCCTATAACTTCCTCAGTAGAGCCAGGACAGGTTACACCAGGTACAGCGATTTGATCACATGAAAATAGTTACTTTGATACTTATCATCAGAACACTGATCAATGCAGTCGATGCAAAGAGTACATAGCAGAGATGTGGATGGCTATTACTGAGAAGCAATGAGTAGTCAACAAAGAAATCACCCAGAAAGGTTTAGCAGAAACCGTCAAGACTTTAGGCATAGAGACTAACGGACCACCTAGCTCGGCACAGGGCAGAACAGGACATTTGTATGGCACTAGAACTGATGGGTGGTTGGCTGTTAGCTGCATCTAAAAACATTATAAACCTCCAAAGTAAAAAGTATTCAACTTTGACTAAAAATAATCATAGTTATTAAGCCGTATTAGAAAGACTGAAACTTTCAAAGGAAGATGCCACTTTCAAAGAAAGCCTTTTAAAACCGACCACAGCAATGCACAAAATAAGACCACCACAGCCCCTTCTCCTCGGTCCTCACACCACAACCCTAAAAACCTGCCAGAAACCACCGGCTTTATGTCACTCCCTATTAAGTAACGCTTTACTGAAAACCCTACAACCGTTACGATACTGATTTTGTCTGCCTCTGATCTCAACTTTCCAAGAGGTCCTGCCCGAGTCGCTAGACCGATGTCCCGTAGAGACCGCGCCACCTCCCAGACGCGTGCGTTCACTGGCATCGGAGGGTAAAAAAACCCAAACCCTAAGGTAAAGTTTGTTGCTGCGAGGGAACCCCCGGCCACGGCAAATTCAGCGCCGCGGGGCTGTCACCACACGGCGGCCGCGCTGCCTCAGCTGCTGGAGGACCACGGCGTCGGAGCGGGCGCGCGGCAGGGACAGGCCGTCCCGGTGAAAGGAGGGTCCCTCCGCCTGCCCACGTCCGGTAACGCCGCTCCCGCCGCTGAACGCCAAGTCCCCAGAGAGGCGGGCAAACCGGTACGAATAGCGTTAAGTGCGCGGGAGATGCCATCTCCTCGCCCCCTCCTTCCCACCAGGCTGGCTCTGGGGCTCCGGCCTGTAGCGAGTTTCTTCCCCTCAGCCCGGGCAGGAGAGGGCCGCCCCGGGGTGGAAAGTCATGCAGGTCCCGAGGAGGTGACAGGCCCCAGCCCGCCCGGCCGGAGCGCTGCCCGCTGGGCGTGGGTGCTCCCTCGGAGGCGCCGGAGGGTGTTGGCCACTCACCCAGGCAGGCAGATCCGCGGAGGAGACGCTGAGCCGCACCGCCTCCTCCTCGTCCTCCAGGAAGGCTAGCGCCCGGCCCAGGCGGGAGGTCTTGCCGCCGCGGTGCCTGCGGATCCAAAACAGCCCGCAAAGGGCGATGAGCACCCAGCTGAAGCTCAGCCCCAGGTAACCTAGCACGTACACGGGGAAGATCAGCACGAAGCTCCTAGCAAACTGCGACACTAAACCCGTCACATCCACGCTCAGCAGCGGCGGCGGCGGCTCCGGTACCGAGTCCCCAGCCGCCGCCTTGTCCGCGGCGGCGGGATCCGTGTCGGACCCCTCGCCAGGGGACTGTTTCGCCGCGGCCCCGCTCATGCTATCGCAGCCGCGGTTCCTACTCTTCTGCCGCTCCTCCCGCTGCCGCCGCTGCTGCTCCTCCTCCTCCTCGGGCGCTGGCTGCGAGCGGGCAGGGGGGCAGGGCGGCGGCGGCGCCTCGCATCCTGCGCCCGTCCCCGCTCACCGACACCAACCGCCGCGCGCTTCCGGGTTCGGGGCAGCCCGGCCCAAGCCGCCGCTGCCCTCGCCGCAGGGAGGGTGCTGCGGCGAAAGGAGGTGGGGGGCTGTGCCACCGCGGGGAGGTGCCCCGTTCCCAGCTACCGCCATTGGCGACCCCCGCACCACACGACCGCCCTCATCGCTCTGCCGCCACCCCCAGGCCGGCTCGGGCCGCTGTGATTCTCTCACCCTCCCCTTGCAGGCCCGTCCTGCGAAGCGGGGGTTTAGCCCCGCACGGGGGGATCCGGGCCAGCAGGAGGCCGTCGCCGCCTCTCGCCGAGCTCGCCTCGAAGCCGCTGGTACTCCCTTCTCCTGAGAACCCAGCTTCGCCTGGAGGCAGCCAGTCTAACCGCCAGCAGCGGCTACTGGCCGTCACAGGAACCAGGGGGCAACGTGCCACAGGACGACTGCGACTCTGGGGGTTATGGCTAGGAAACGGGCTCTTGAGGCTGGCACGAAGCAGAACCGGCTCGCTGGGGAGTGGGAACATGCTAGGACGTGCATCCCCAGGGTCAAACTGCGCCAGCTACCCCTTTCCTTCTGTTGTGAGCGGTTGAAAGGCTACCCATTACATTCTTCAGTAACAAGCTTTGGGTTTTCCTTTGTTCCCAGTTAAGGGATATTGTTAAAGGCCTGACTGTCTGGTCAATGGCCCAGAGGAACCAGAAGTTTAGTTACAACAGGTGTTTCCTGAAGCTTTGCTCACACATCCTCAGGTAAAGCTGGCTCCTCCATCACCTTGTTAATGCACAGGAGTACCCAGGGTGGCACCCACCATCTTATACAAACCCTGATCTGTGGAACTATAAAAGCTAATATTCTACAGGCTTGTGTCCTGTTCCCCTTTCACACAGTAACACCTGGTTCCCGCATAGTTCCTCCTACCACTCCTTTATCTTTGCAATACCTTTAATGTAACCATCAGTTTGCTAAGGGGCATCTGTTGCTCGTCCTTAGCTGCGTACACATCAGTTTGCTGGTACACACTCGCTTATTAAACTCAGCATTTACCAGGAATTTTTTTTTCTTTTGGCTGTGACTTTTCACTTTGTGGGAAGAAGGGTCCTTTCTCCTCTCTTCACCTACCAATTTTCACAAAATTCTAGACATTATGAGAGAAGTATTTGCAGGCAGGGAAAAGGAGAGAATGAATTTAGCCAATAGGCTGAAAAGTTCTGAAAGCATATACAAATGGACAAATGGGAAAGCTGCATGAGCTTCATTTGCTTACAGAGTGAATGCAACCCCATCTCGATTATCCAGAGAAATGGGAAGTCAGAAAAGCAATGGCACAAAATTTGTTTGCTCAGTGCTGTGCAGCATAATTGGAAAAAGAATCTGTATCTCGACAACTGAGTGTGCTGTTCTGATTTGTCATCTTTTTAAATTCGCTCCCTGTGTGCAGTCAGACATGATGGACCACTCTAAGCAAAAACAATTTCTGGCCATAGACTGATGTTGCTTTTCTTTGCTCCCTCCTTATCACTGACTTTGTGTTCTCCATCTTGTAGAATTAGGTTAGTCAGGATGAAAATGACAAATGACCACATGATACAAAAAGAGTAACAAAATCAGTGATTTACAACTAGATGGTAATCCAAGCCTTGACATGACAATTTCCCTACTTTGGGTCTTTACTTCTTCTGAACCAGAAACACCTACTGGCTGTAACAGAGAGGGGACTAACAGAGACAGCAAAAGACCCCTTGAAAACTTTTTACCTCAAACTAGGGGTATCAAGTATGACTACATGACCCCTTTCGATGCAAATGATTTCAAACTACGGTAAACATGGGTGATTTTTTGCATTTATTGTATTCTTCTTCCAATTATGTAGTTTACTTACACAGACTTTGATGTGAACTCCTCACTCCCACTTTTCAGTAACACCTGAACATCTGAAGCTTGAGTTTCAGTAATACAAATGGCCATATTGCATGTTGGCTCCCTCCATTACGGCCACTACTATTAATAGTTTCTCATTTTTCAAGCCCTTTGTTCTCAGTTTTAGATTCCACTGCTTCCCATTAATTCCCTATCTGGCTTCACAAGTATCTAAAGCAGAACACAACTGTACCACGAACTAAAATAGAAAATCAAAACAAGAAAAAAAAAAAAAGCATTTAATGTGATATTTGCCAACTAACACTTTACCATATGCTGCGTCTCATCCTGCTCTCCTATATGTTTCAGTGTGTATTCTGCAAATGAGCTGGATATAGAATTTGTAGGGTACCCTGTACACTCAGTATTAATACACTGGAGAAACACATCAGAATAAAAATCTTGGGAGTAGCATTTAGGATGACAAGCATATGATTGTAGGCCTGGCAGCCCAGCATTGATCCTGGGCAGAGTAATTCAGTAGCTGATAGAGAAGCCTGAATAACCACAACTACAGGTGGATGGTACTGTGCCAATCAAGTAGGAAAACAGAAGCCAGTCCTTGTAGCATTAATTTGATAGCATTTATCTGTAACATCAATAGAAATTTCTGATAAAGAGGTAACCACTGACTTCTTAGAGGTTCTGCAGATAACTGACTTGGCCCCACACCAGATTTTGATGAAGGAACTGTGTGGTATGTAATTAGCACACCCATTGTTATAACAGGAACAGAAGAGTCTTGTTAAAATCAAGACATAAACTCTGCTGCTAGAGAATACATAAGGGTCAATTCCTCTATTACAAAGTTTTTCATAAAATGTTCTCGCTAACCACAAGTTATCTGTTTATTCTTTTTGGTGCTGATAAATTGTTTAATAATTTGTTTGAGAATCTTGGAATTGTTAATTGACATATTTCCTGATCCCATTGTTTAATACTTGTGATAGCAGTCTTCAGTGGGTCAAGAACTCTTGAAGATACAGCACAGATATTACTCTGACTTTTCCTTAAGTGTCCTATAGTGAATTGTATCAGCTACTGAGCTGATTATATTTATCTCATTTAGATAATATTTATTCTTTTCATATCCTGCTTCACAGATCTGCAGCCTTCTTAGAATATTAATTAACACCTTTTGCTTGCAGCATTCCTTTATACCCATTCTTAGCCATATGTGTTTGTGCCTCCTTTTTACTGAATTTCCTTTTTTGCCTTTTTCAAACTCGGAAGCTTCTACTGGAGGCAAAGCAGTATGGTCTTTTATCTTTACTTTGCATCACATCAGATGCTTTTTTTCCAGTAAGTACTGGCAATTTTCTTCAGAGTAACTTCCAAAAATACCGTTTTAACACACCTAGGGTTTTGAGGATGAGAAAAATTGACAAAATTGTTTATATGGTGAAAAAGAAAACCAACATTTCCCCATGTTCCTTGGTTTTCAGATAAGAAAACATGTTTTGGAAGCAATTTGAATTGTTGCTTCTTGACCATTTTCGGTAACAGTTAATCTTCCCGAAGAACAATGTTTAGTTTTATACATTATTTCACCCAACAGCATTATTTCAGTCTGATGCTTCTATTTTTAACCATCGTATAGAAATCTTTACTGAATAGAAATATGAGATTGTTTACTCAGGAGTTGTGGGTTTTTTTTTCCTAAAAATTTGGGAATTATTAATGTAAACATATTTTACATGAAGTTTCATCCTAGTAAATCCTCATGATGGAATAATTAGTCATTACTTCTATGTTTTATTTTAGCCGGCTGTCCCAACTTGCTCCAGATTATCTGGTATATAGTACAAATATTTTCTGCCTGCTTCAAATTATCCAATATATAGCACAAAGAAGAATCAGAACACACTATCATACCTGTTCAGCATACAGAGTTTCTGTTGTTTGAAACAAAACCATAGAGGTCTGATCCCCAATATCACCCAATCTGGCTTCAATTTCACTGAATGCATAAACTGTATTCTAATAATAAGATCATCAAGTATTTATTGTTCCTGAAGAAAAATATGCTTTCCACTAAAATGTGTTTCCTAGTAAGTTTTTGCAATAATCATAGTCTTTTTTTTTTTGCCCTAATAGGATTCTTACAAGTTATAGTTCAAAACTAAAGACACAAAGTTTACTTCAGAGATCTGCATTTCTGCTGTTTCCCTTTATAAGCCTGGGGGACTGACTAACTTAAGTATTTCAAACACTTTGCAAGAGGTCATTTATACGCCTCCATCCATAGCAATAATTGAGTTTTCTTCTTGTATTCATATGGCCTCAGTTGAAAACCAGAAAAACAATATATCTACAAAGCCTATATTCTAACAAGTCTCTTCCTCAATAATAATAATGTTTTTTTTTATATATATAATAGAGTCATAATTTTTAAGCATAGTGGAGTGTTGCCATATGGTCCCTATGAGGGTTGATATTTACAGTAATTTTGTGTGTAATGCTGTGGTGTGTGATTCCATACAAGGGTGAAGAAAAATGCAATATTGCTTTACAGGATTAGAGAAACATCCAAAGACAAAACCTATTTTATTACTGCAGAATGTAAAAAGCAAAATTATTTTATATCCCTGCTTTTCAGATAACCATGCCAGTCAAGAAGAAGATATCTGTACCAAGCCAGACAACAGAAAAGCACATAGAAGCTAGAGTTGTCTTAAAATTCTCAGCGCTACCAAACCCCTTGTTTACAACATATTTCTTTCCAAGAGAAGAAGGAGAAAAAACGACTGCTACTGCTGAACCCATGACACTCAGGCATCCTTTTATGCTGTCTAGCAATACAATTGATACATGCCATTTTATTGCCTGCACTGGCAATAGGGAGAAACTGTAGTTTAATACATGGGAGAAACACTTGTACAAATTTTAGTTCCAGTATTCCAAATGTGTTATTCCAGCTTGTGTTCTAATGCAGCAGTTCAGTTCCACCCCTGCTTTAAGGTTTGAAAAGTTCTTTCTAAACCCTCTAGTGGTGCCTTCCCACATCTGTAATTTTTCTCTTGCCATAAAGCTGCCTGACCAGCATATGCTGATAGGAGTAAGAAAAATCTATCAGCAGCAAAACCTGATTGGGGGGGGGGGGGGGGATATGTAGAAAATACATATGCATATACTACAGAGTAGATGGTAGGACCAGAACTTGATAAAAAGGTTTTTCTTCCATCCAGTCTTTGGTATCACTGTCACATTTGGTAGTTTTAGTTACATGTATTTGCTACATTGTTGTTAAAAACCAAATTAAATTAGAGTACTTGAACAAAGACTTTTTCCTGCAGCCTGTAGAAGGGCAACATTTCTGTATCCTTTCCTAAGCAGATGCCTACTTCCTTGAGTTTATAAGTTATGCTAAAGACAGCTAAATAATTCATAAGAATATTTATGAATAGTTTAACATCCATAGATGCTAATATTTAGTGGATGTAATTTAGAATCACAGGATGATTTGGGTTGGAAGGGACCTTAAAGATCATCTATTTCCAACCCCCTGCCATGGGCAGGGACAACTTCCACTAGACCAGGTTGATCAAAGGTCTGTCCATCCTGGCACTGAACACTGCCAGGGATGAGGCAGCCACTTCCCTTGTTCTTTAAAAGTCACACATACAGTTTATGGTGGTTTGTTGGGTTGGGTTTTTTTTTAATATGAAGGGTTGTTTGTTCCCCCCTCCACCCTCACCCCTCACCTGCTTGCTCAATTTCCCTTTGCTTTTATGGTACATGATAAAGAAAAATACTTCATAGTTCAGACAGTGAAGAAACTTTTACAGCATTTTTTATTTATTCTGGAAACACTGAATAAGAGGCAATTGTATTAAAGCTTTGTGTGTATTTGTCAACTATTTAAGGCCAAGTATAAGGGGTTAAAATTCATCTGTTTTAAGTCAGCGTGACACACTTCTATTGCTCGACAGCTGGAATGTTTCTCAAATGCAAAAATACCTCCTTTGCTTTCCCCCCAGTTATAGCCAGTGTTCTACATTAGTAACTAATATTAACAGTAATAATTTTTTTTTTCCTGGTTGATATTTTGGGGGTTTTGGGGTTGTTTTTTTTTACTCTTGAAGAAATAAGCAAGAGTTAAAAGTGCCTGGAGGAACTTTCACCCGCTCTTTTAAATTGCACGTTAATGGGCTGTAAATACCTGCTGTGAAAACAGCACACACCTTTCCTGCATGCAGTCGTTTCCGTAGTTTGTTACACGTGTGCTTGGTAAGCTGCCACTTGCTCTCTGCTGCAGAAAACCTCTCCGCTATTTGTTGCTGTGCGAGTATTAACACTTTTACTTCTTCAGGTATTCTTCATACCTGCCTCTATCTGAAATCCTGCTGAACTGCAGATTAAGATAAGCATATCACCCTTAACATTCCTCCCTCCCCAGTAATCGTGCATGCCTCTTGTAGAGGTGAACCAGCTACGATTAGGAATGGTTTAATGGTATACCTAACCCACAAAAGGCCAGTAGCGAACAGGAGGTACAAGGGCGCTTTAAAGCCTGCCTGGGTGCGTGCCCCGTCCCCACCTCACACGACAGTGCTCGCCTGGTCCGAGCTCTCCCCAAACCCCCTCCACCTGAGGAAACCCAGCAAGGCACCGCCTCGGGGAGGTAAAACCTTCTTGCAGGCACCCCCCTCGGCCGCTTCTCGCCCAGGAAAGGCTGAGGATGGCCAGAGGCTAATCTACCTCAGCGGAGCAACCTACGCCACGAACCGCCTCCCCCCGCACCCACGGGGTACTCTCTCCCTTCCCACAATGCCGTGCTGCGGCTCCGGCGCTCATCCATCGCTCGGGCGCTCTGCTGCTTCGCCCTCGCCGCCGGTTGCTAGGCAGGCCCGGACGCGGCTGCCGCGGTTTCCTGCCCGCTCCGAGGCGGGCGGTGGCGGCGGGACGCGGCGCCCGTCCGTCCGTCCGTCCCGTCCCCCCCCAAATGGAGGGTGACAAGGTGAGGGGCCGCGCGGCCCGACTTCTGCAAATGGGGCTGTTTCGTCTCGCCCCTTCCGCTCCTTCTCCCCGCTCTGGGAGGGCTCTGAGGAGGTGCCGGGGGCGGTGGCAGTACTGCACGGCTTGTTCTTCTCCTAGGCCTCCTCCACTGCTCGCGGCCCTTTACGCCTTAAGTTTCTTAGCGCTAGAGAAAGCCATCTCCGCACCCGGCCGCGCTTCGCCGCCGCCACGCGTGTCGCTTGGCGTTGCGTAAGTCTGAGCATCTGTGTGGTAAAGGCATGAAGCAGCCCTACTGTTTCTTCTGCTGGTCTTGAGAAGCGACCGCCATGACTACCCCTTGAGCACCACGAGTCTTGTTTTGTCAGCTCACCAATGAAATTCTCTCCCAAGTAGTGGTAGTAAGGGAGTCCTTACTTCTCTAGCAGAAGGATGAGACCATATCAGACACAGATATTTCTGCAGAAGATAGGCTGTTTATGAAAATATCCAAAGTTCTTAATGTTTCAGATCGCAGATAAAGTATATTTAATGATCGATATGCCTGTAACAGCTAATTGATGAGGTTTAGTTCTTTAGGAAACCACATAGCTTTTGCATGATGGTGTTAAATTATGGCAAGTTTAGAGAGCTCCAAAATAAAGGAAGCAAAATCACATGGACTGTCCTGGCATCGATGGTTGTGATACATATTCACTTGAGGAAGCATTAGTATCAAGTCACTTTTATTGTGGTGTGTGAATTTGAATTTTACAGGTAATTAGTCTGTGGTCATGCTGAATAGGAAACAGTAGGAAATAGGGTGTCTGGGAAGTAGTAGTATTAAAAACTTTAATTCAGGTGTTTCAGTAGTTATGGTACATCAACAACCTCATTAGTGAATTGTGATGGAAAGTTAATCTTTTTAGATCAAAGTTTTCAGGTGCATTGGTATAAGGCTGCCAGAGACTCAGAGGCAGTTACACTAGCAGCCACACTATGTGATAAAGCCTCATTTTACTGTTTCTTTTCTATTAAGTCTATCGCTTGTGCTGCTTACTTATTTGAGGTCTCTCAAATAGGCAACTAGTATTGAAAATAAGAAAGATTAAGGATTATATGCAAAAAATACTTTGGCTTTAAAACTACAGAAATTTCTCTTACTGTTTTTAGGTTTCTTTTTCTTTAGAATCATAGTTACCAGCTCTTACCTTAGTTCTTAACACAAAGTTCTGAAAACCTCCAATCTTTCTAGGTTGTGCATAAAGGAAGGCCCTGTTGAACTCTCTTGAGTTTTATCTGAAGTAGTGAGGTCTCTTGTTCTGTTATACTTCATGAGGCAACATACTTATTGTTTAGTTTAAGGTACAGATTCTTAAAGATTTTTATAGCACTTTTTGAATTCAGTAAATGTGTCATCAGCTGATTAGTTCTTTATGCTCTCAGGTGGATGATTAAGTTGAACCCAGAGTGGTTTAAAAAAAGAGTCTTAATCTGGAAGTAGGCTAAATTGCTGTTCAGAAAACTGAGAGGGGATCTAACTCCTGTGTTTAAATATCTAAAGAGAATCTGTGGAAAAGATGGAGCCAATTTCTTCTCCAAGATGGACAGTGAGAGAACAGAATGTAGTGGCCCAGACAATCAGCAAGGGAAATCATGACTTGGTATAAGGAAAACATTTTTAGTTGAGTGTGGTTAAACCCAAGAATCAGGTTGTCTGGAAAATCTCCAACGTCGGAGATACTAAAACCTCACCGAAGAAAGTCCCTTACCAGGACTTTGAAGTTAGATCTAATATAGCAGGAGGCGGAACCTAATGACATCAGTATATTGATTATTTTCCAGAAGTGGTCTGACTGTATTATCTATTTGGTCAAGCATTGGAAGATCAATTTTAAGTCTTTCTTGAAGGGCTGCACTGTTATCTACCGTAGGCACTGACCTCAATATTGGTTACTGTGTGTGTGCAGAGTTGGATAACCCAGTAGAGGTCAGAGCTTCAGGCCTCTTTCAGGTCTAGTCAGATCAGATATGCTGTAACTATATACATTAGGGCTAAATCAAATTAATGCTTAAGTTACAAAATTCACTGGTACTTGCTATATGCACCTTAATCCTTGCCTTTGAAAACCTACTGATTCGTTAAATGATTTACTTCTATCTGCAGATTGACTCAGGCTTTTGCTGTCTTTTCTGTTCTAGAGAAGAACCAAAGAAGATACCTGGAAATCAGAAGAACTTAGGAAACATCTTAGGGTAATTTTATTTGATTTCTACTAGTTTTGGTATTAAGCTACCCTAAAGCTGCAGAATTTGTTGACAGTCTAGACATAGAGGGTTGGCTGCTTGTTCTACTAGCCACTTTGCCTTGTGGGATCTGTAATAGCTCTTTAAGGCTTTTTGGTACACCAGACACTTGAAATCTGCATCACTGAATACAAACAGCACAGATCTTTGAAGTGCAGCTGCTAACTGCCTTGCTACAACTGACAGTTCTGGAATCTTTCTATGCCAGAGGTTGGCCCATTCAGCTGTTTCTAGCTACACAAGTCATATAAGATTGCAGATTTCTTAATTTGGTAAATGGAAAAAATGCCATTGTTGCAGTAATTGCACAGTACACAATGGGGTCCGATTTGCTGGCCATCCCAAAGCCAAGTTACATTTCTATTTTATATGCTTACTCACTTTCATATGTGTATATTATGTATTGTATTTATTATCACTTGTAATGTTTCTCATGAACTGATCAATTATTTTACCTGGTCAAATAGGCATTCAGGCTCCAGTCAGTTACATCATTGATACTCATCCTAGTTTTGTGCTATATTTTTTTAAAAGCTGTTTTCTGATATGCATGTTATTTTCTATGTCTTGTGCAGATCCGAGCTTTCTATCCATTACATTTCAAAGCTCCCCCTTATTTCAGTGTCAGTGCTACGGTATTGAGTATTTTGTATTTTTTAGACATTTAGTAACATTTCCACTACTTCCATGTGAGGTAAAGCAAATGAATTTGAGTTGAAATGCTTTAGTTCCAACAGAAGTGGTGTGGTTGGACTTTAATTTCTGTGAAACAGATGGATAAAGTTTAGTTCACTTTATTAATCAACTGTAATGAAAGCAAGTTCTGTTTGTTCTGCATTGAGTAAATAGCAGAAATCGTGGGTGTAGTGAAATCACTGAAGTTGTGCTACTTGCTTCAGGAAGATTAAAATACAGTCTTATGACTTTAGAAAAATTTAAGAATAGTTGCATCCTCAAGGGATCTAGGCCAAAAACTTCTTTCAGTTTTTATAGACTGCTTTCTGTTCAAGTAAAAGCTAATCTACTTTAAAGGCAGCTTTAGGATGCCCAGGTATTTATCATTATTGTTTATATCTGTAGCGTATTTTATAAGGTGGCACAGTTCCTGTCCACGTGAGGTAACAGCTTTGAGATGCTTAGGTAATTTTTCAACCTAGCTCTAAAAGGAATGCACAGTTCTGCCATAAATTTTCTCTTTTTTGCCAAATTATTTTCAAATACATTGAAAATGCAGCTTGTCATTTGTTTCATTTATTCTTTTTACCATAATTGTAGACATAATGTTAATAATTTTACAAAGTAAGTTTAGAAATATATCAGCATTTTAATACTGTTTGGGAAATGGAATTCACAGTTAGCAATCTAGTATGTTTTTTTTCCCCACATGAATATACCATATAAAAATAGATGGCTGAATTGTAAATAATGCATTTTAATTTTGTTTGGTTTATTTCAGGCATTACAATCAGATAGTCAAAATGAAGACCAAAAGCACAGAGAAAAGAAACTGCAAAAAGAGAAGCCTGTTTCTGACATAGACACTCATAAACATGAACGCAAAGACAGAGGGAAGAGCAAGGAAAGAACAAGAGAGAGGGAGAGATTAAAATCTGGTGAAAGAGACAGGGATAAAATGAGAGAGAGAGAGAGGCAGAAAGAGTGCCAGGGGGAAAGAGACCAAGTGAGATACAAAGATAAACTTCAAGAGTCAAGCCTGGAGAAAGAAAGATACAGTTTTCCAAAAGATAAAGATAAGGAGAGCAATAGGGAAGAAGAAAAAAAGCATAGAAGACATGAGGTAAAGCAGATAGCTACACAAAATAATCTGAAGTCATTTGAAGGAAGAGATAAAGAACATCACAGAAGAAGAGAAAGCAGGCATCGTTTGGGTAAGCTGTCTTGGGTTTCTTTTGTACTGTGAAATATTCAGTACTTAGATAGAAATACCTGAAGCCATACCCCATCTGTACAGAGAGGATAAAGACAGGCAGGTGTGAGTACCTGTTGAAATGTATTTCTGTGGAATCTTGTGGTAATGTAGAAGTAACCAACATTGGAGAGAGAATTTCAGTAGAATATTAAAGGTTTATTGGAAAGCTCTTAGGTATTAGGAAAAGTATGTCACTGAAATACTATTTTTTCCAAGCTAAAGTTAATTACATACAGAGTTTGAGTGTAATACAACTTTTTACTTATTTTATACATGTATTTTCTAGAGAAAGAGAAAACAAGTGAAGAGCAAGAAAGAAGACATACAGAAAAGAAGGTAAAGGAAGGGAATGGAATGAAGTATTTCATAATGGAAGAAGATAAAATTGTAAAATGGAAGAAAGTGAATCAGACTCTAGTTCCTAAGAAGTCAGAAATGCATAGATAGTAAGGTCCTCACAAGTGTATGAAACACACAACAAAATATATCTGAGCCATTCTATTTTAAGGACATACTGAATTCTTTTTTTTTTTTTTTTAAATGTTCATAGCGAACCATGCTTTATTTTTGTACAGCTTTTTCATAATTTTCCATCTGCTGTTTATGCTTTTATTGCAAGGATATTGGCAAGTATACATTTTATTTTATGTTAGACCACCAAGTAGACAAAGAAATAAATTTTTGTGTGAAGAATACATAATCCAAAGAATTTCTATAGCACAGTACATGATGTCCTAGAGTAAATATCAGAATCTCAAGTGATAAAATAATTTGAAATTTGCCATAGTAGATTAAAAAAAAAAAGTAGCTGGAAGATACGTGTGGCAGAAAGTGTAGATGCTTACAGATCTGTCATTCTGGTGGTCAAAATTGGATAGGTTTGGGAAGATAAAACAGTCTTGGAGATCTAACTCTTTAATGTTATTTTTTTCTTTCCAGCATAGTGATACCAAAAAGAGCATTGACAAATTTTTAGCCTACAGATTTGAAGAAGGTGAACGTGTACATAAGTTACAGAAAGATCAAGAGTTGGGTAAGGAGCGTGAAAGAAGACACAGAGAAAAAAAAGAGCATTCTGTTATGCCAGGAAAAGAGACACTTTCAAAAGAGAGAAGTCATAAACATTATGGAAAAGAAGAGAAAGGAAAACATAAATCAAAGAGATCTAAAGACGGATCTTCCCATGGAGACAGAGAAGGGCAACCAGCAGAAGCTAGTGAGAAAGTAAAAAGTAGAGAAAATGAAAGAAAGAAGCACAATGTTGGGGTTAGTATTGTTAAGACTTAACGATTACATGTAGGCTATAAGATAATGTTTTTGATATATTATCATTGACAAGTTGAATAAGAAAGTCAACTTTTTCTGAAATTTGAAGGTAAAGTGGTAAATAAAATACTACATCTGCCTTTAAGTATCCTAATCCTTAGCTGATTCCTTCTATGAAATTTTAACTAGAAACTTGCCTATATGTTTGAAACATCTTTTATTCATAAAATTCTTTATTACTATGACTTTTGAAGTTTTTACTAACATGTTGAGGTGGAGAGATTAGGCTGGAGGTCCATTAAATATATTGGATGCCTTTATAGAAATGCAATATGATTTTAATAGAAGCTGTTTGATGTTACCTAGAAAGGGAGCATGGTTATCTAACTCACAGGTTTTGCCTCTACTTCAGAAGCTACAGAGTATCTTTAATGTTTGTAACACAGAGTGTGATGCTATATCTTACTGACTTAATCAAACTTTGACATTTTTTTGACTGTTTTTTATGACGCAAGTACTCATTCTGCAATGAATGAGAAGTATACAGTAATGTGTAACTCATAAGATCAGGTAAGTTTTATGGAACATAGAAGCATTCATACAGTTTAGGTTAGTTTCTCTGCTGCCCAAAGAGAGAAGATATACAAGCTTCTTGAACAAAAGTCCAGAAATATATTTTCTAGTAAAAATACTGGGCATCCTCAGTGTATGTGCCCACCAAAAGTGATTCCTGTAACTGACATTCTGCAGCAGAATTCGGAAGTCTGTCAGGAGCTTGCTCAAGGCTTGACTTCCTTGAAGATCTACTCAAGTAGCTGTTATAGAATACGACTGATACTGATGCTTCAGTCTCAGAGTTATGTTTCTCTTTTTCTGATGCTCATGGACAGAGAAAATCACCTTTATCTTTAACAACCTGTTGAATACGTTTCCAAACTTAGAGAAACCTCCATAATACAGAATGTAAGAGTGAGGTCCCTATACTGCGGCTTAAAAGTGCCTGAGACTGTTCTTCATCCTTGGTGTGAATTGTTGCAGTCCATACTGTTATCTCATTCTTTGAGACAGGCTGACCACAGCCTGCTGAGGTCAGCCCTTGGTCCCTATCGGTTTTTCTAGTCACGTCTAGGGGTTATTCAGGGCAAGTGCTCTGGGCTCACAATTTGAGCAGTATATACACTGAGCCCAAAGCATTTTTTAACCATTGTTAATAATATACTAATGTGAAAGTATCCTACAAAAGTTGGAATTTACTCTGGTACAGCCTTATAAAGTTTCGTTAAGCATAGTAGAAGACTCAAGATCCCTTCTTGTTTCTTTCCTGAAATATATTGCAGAAGAGGATGCAGCCAAACTTCACTCCCAGATATTTCAAGTTTTCAGGAGCAGCTCATATTCTTTATGTAGCATCTCTTTTTATGGGTGTTTCTTTTCGTTGCTTACCATATCTCTAAGGAGGTGATCATTCTGACATTAGTTCAAACACAAAATGTCTTATAGGCAATGACTGATAAAAGAAATACTATGTCATTGAAATAATTCATTATTAACCTTTCTTACTGTTTAATATCACTACTGCTAATACATGCTCATAAACTAATTTTCTCCCATCTTTTCTGACATGTGACCATTGTGACTTCTTTTACAGAATAGTGAATACAAAAAAGAGGAGAGGATTCAAGAAGAAAAGAGCTATCAGCATGTAAGGTAAATTCAGAGATTAAAAATAAAAGTGTACTGTATGGTATCCACTAAGATTCAGTCACTACCATGACAATAAGCATGAATTCTTGATCTCAAATAACTGGGGTAAATAGAATTTTTTTCATAGGCCTTTTGCCCAGCACAGTAGCAATTAAAAAGAAAAAAATCGGTGGTTTGTAAAGGTTTATGTATTTATATGCTGGTTTTGTTTCGGGGTTTCTTTTTCCCCCTACTCCAGGATAACAAGAGATATTTTCTGATCCTTGCAAAGTACATATGTATTAATCTGGGCATTTAGTGTGTGAGACAGAAATGCTGTATTATATTACCCAGAGATTCACTATGTAGTCATGTGGACACATAGAAGGTTCATGATGAACTACATGGTACTCTCTTTTTTTATTAGCATTTGTGTATCTCTACACAAAGTTAGTAATTTGTAACTTTGTAACTACATAATAGTAATTACTACTCTGGATGTTGTCTAAAACATTATATATAACAAGTTTACTGTTGTATGTGAAAGGGATAGGCCAAGGTCATCCTAGGTAGGATCAGTAAAATGTCAGGATTATATTTCTAAGTACTAAGTATTCCTAAGTATTCTTAAAGTCCAGTACTCTACTTATAAAATAATCAAATAGACTGTTAAGAAGCAGAGGTGGTTGTTGATTTTTCTCCTGCTCCCTGATTATATTGTCCTCATAAATAGAAGCCCCAAATGAAAGATAATGTTTGAAGTCTGGAACAGGTAACGATTGATACTCACTGATGAACTGGAGAAGACAAACAGTGAGGTTTGAAGATGACATTAAGCCCTTTTCATGATACCATCCTAATGGGTTGCTCAGGGAAGTTGTGAATGCTCCATCGCTTGCAGTGTTCAAGGCCAGTTGGACAGAGCCTTGGGTGGCATAGTTTAGTGTGAGGTGTCCCTGCCCATGGCAGGGAGGTTGGAACTAGATGATCTTAAGGTCCTTTCCAACCCTAACTATTCTATGATTCTATGTCAGTCTGTGATTTGTAGCTTCAGAGAACATGACGCCAGTCTGATCTTCATGTCCAGTTTGCTGCAGATATCAATACAACTAATGTATGTGTGGGTTTAATAGGTTTTTTTCCTTCTTACTTCTGTTTTGATGCAATTATAGGCCTTTAAATTTGGACAAGGTTTTTGAAATTCTGAGCTGATTAATCACTTGGCTGCTTCAGTATAATTTTGTATCATAAATAGAGATCTATAAAAGTATTTGCAGAAATATTTCAGTTTATTGGAAATTTCCAACTTTTTTTCTTTTCAGGAAAAGAGACCTATTTTTTCTAAAGCAAACAATCCCCCCCAGAAACCAAAACCGAAACACAAAACTAGTGCTTTCTTCAGAGTTAACTAATAAAATTTATTTTCTCTTTTTCAACAGGACTGTGGAGGATAAAGGAAAACTCACTGAAAATGAGGAAAGTGACACAGGACAAGAGGTAAAATTGTTTGTTTTTGAAACTTTGAACGTTGTGTTTTTCCTAGGATTAATAACAATAACAATATGTATTTCAATATAAAGGCATTCAAAGATCAGGTTTGTATGTATTGGTCTTTAGGTATCTCCTAACCTCTCTTTCTGGATGCAGCATTAGAAAATTGATTTATTCTTTATAAATTTGCTAAGCATGGCGGTAGCCTTCTATTCAACTGCATATCTATGTATCTATCTATGTATCCATTTCTATGTATAGTATCTTCTATGCAAGAAGAAATTATTTTCAGTAAATGGGAAGAGTTTAGGCATATAATACACCTACACTTACCTGACATATATAATTTTTTTCTATTAAGAGCTAACAGGTGAATAATATGTAGTGCATGCCAAGTAAAATGTGGTTAGCAATGTAATTCATACACACTTCTTAAAATAGTTGCTGTAAGAAAGGGGAAAGTATTTACATATATATATATATGTTTAAAAGGACAGGTGCAAACACAACCAAGTTTTCAGCAGTCTGAAGTGTAAGCTGAATGGACTTAGAATCATAGAATTACAGAATAGTTAGGGTTGGTAAGGACTTAAAGATGATCTAGTTTCCAACCCCCCTGCCATGGCCAGGGACACCTCACACTAAACCATGCCATACAAGGCTATGTCCAACCTGGCCTTGAACACCGCCAGCAATGGAGCATTCACAACTTCCCTGGGCAACACATTCCAGTGCCTCACCACCCTTACAGTAAAGAATTTCTTCCTCATATCCAATCTAAACTTGCCCTGTTTAAGTTTGAACCCATTACCCCTTGTCCTCTCACTACAGTCCCTAATGAAGAGTCCCTCCCCAGCATCCCTATAGGCCCCCTTGAGATACTGGAAGGTTGCTATGAGGTCTCCACGCAGCCTTCTCTTCTCCAGGCTGAACAGCCCCAACTTTCTCATCCTATGACTTGGGTTTATTTGGACCAGTCTGTGCAGAAACAGCCTAACTTTACTTTAAAAAGTTTTAAAATATTTTGTCATAGTTAAAATGTTTCTATCTATCCTCCAGAATCCAAATTCTGTTTTGGAATGTTGTAGGATTATGGTCCCGATCTAGGAAAATTAGTAGTACCTGATGAAGACATCCCTTTCCATAGTCTTATGTTATGGGCAACCATATCTCTTTCATATCTTTCAGTCATATTTTTCATAACTGTACTATTAAAACCTGGCTGTTTTCATGCCAGAAGTATTTCTTTTCTTCTAATTTTCAATTAATTTACATTATTTTGACTTTAGTGCTAATATTTAGCTTAAGTACTTTTGTAGGGTTTTCTTCCCCTAGTGAGCTTATAGAAAGCACATTTGTCTCTTCACTGACTTAATTTTGCTGACCTATACAAGCCATGCTGTACACTATGGCAGCACAGCAGTTCTTACGTCTTTCCTGGCAAAAACATTGTTGGAAAAACAACTGGTCTCCCCAAGATAAGGTTGAGTTCTGTCTTGGTTCCCATTATTATTTTAAGTCAGTATTTGTAACTTCTTAATACACTTTTATTTATATTTCTAAACAGAATTTGTGGTATGTTTGCTTGAAAATGTAGAAATATTTGGGAAGAACAACTATTTACCTATCTTTATGCTAAGATTTGGCAGATAAACCTTTATATTTTTCTAAGATTATTTAACAGTTTATTTTTTCTTATTTAGGCAATTAAAGATACACGCATCTATAATTCAGACACAGGATTTGATAATTTTTCAGCAAATTATGAAGATGATTTTGAAGTAAGTAAAAGCATACAATTGTCTTCTTGAAGTAATCCTAAAAATATCAAAATAGTGATTAACTTTATTCGCAGAAAGAAAAATTACAGGATGATACGTAGTTTTTACTTACTCATTTTTTTGGTGACAATAAATAATAGGTAACTAAAATGGTACGTAGAAACTCTGCTATTTATCTGCTTAGATTTCATCAGAACCAACTTCTTTTGAATTGAAGTCTTCACAAAAGAGAAAAAAAAGGGGGTCTATTTCAGGTACTGAAGAACAATGCTATGGGAATGTCTTCTGGTTTTAAAATTACTGCTCAATCAAGACATGCCATTTTCTTCCTGTGAGTTATTTTAAAATGCCTTTCAGTTGGAGGATTTATAGCCATCTGTGTGAGAATTTTACTTTCATTTTGACAGCATTTTACAATTTCTAACATAGATCATGAAAAATACATCTATAATCCATGTTTATTAGTTATTGAAAGTCCTGTTACTTTTAAAGGATTATGAAGAGGATTTTGATGATGATGAATGAAGACAAAAGTGGTGAAGAAGGAGATGAAGAAGGAAAACCTAAGAGAGATTCAGTTTTCTAGAACACCAGAAATTGAAGAAATTCAAAGAGCAATTAATGCAGAAAACGATAGAATTTGTACTTCACTGCCAAAGGAACCTGAAAATGAAAAAAAGGAACCAGTCGTGGGTATGTGACTAGACACCAGTCTATTTTTATTAAATGCATGAGTAACACATACAATATAAGAGTAAACAGGACGCATTTTCTAGAAGTCTGCCTGAAGGCAGAAATCTGGTCCTCTTGATGAGTCACTTAGGTTTATGGGTAAGTACTGTGACTTTCACGTTGCTAAAGAATGATTCAGAGGCATTACTAATCATTTAAAATGTGAAGCATAAAAATTTACAGACTGACATTTAGTAGGTCTTAATTTGGGTGACAGGAGGATGAGAGAGTCTGGATTTTGAAAACTGGAGGAGTGCTAGAACAGTTTGGGGCTTCCTGTGACATTAATTTGCCTTTCTTTCTTAAGCAAAGTTGAAGCCACTTCTCTGGGTGGGAGGGCAAGAAAAATACAGATATTACTTAAATATATATTTCTATATCAGTTTTAAAATGCAGGGTGTTTTTCCTGAAATGTGACTATGGAATTGTCGTCCTGTATTCAGTTGGTCTGATTCCTGTGAGTTCCAGATCTACTTATTTAACAAATACAGTTGTGGTTCTGCTTTTCACTCTCCACTCATGTGAATGGCAGTAGAGAATTATTATTCAAAAGAATCTTAAACAACTTTTTACTCTAGTTTGTATGAAGTTCATACAGTCACAGAAGGATAAGATGGAGTTTTTTTAAGTCTTTACAGTATCCATGGATTTTTGGTTAAGTGTTCGTTGCAAGTCAGAACCAGTATACTGTCATATGAATTTCTTCTTGCAGAAGATTTATGTAATTATTACTGTTTTTCTAATAAACAGTGGAATCAATAAAATGATTTCATTAAAACAGTATAGATCTAATAAACAGGATGGAATTCTAATATAGTTAGACTTTAAATTCTGAATTGTAACACTGGAGTGCTTCATCGTAAATTACACAGCGCTCTCTTTTTTTGATAAGTTTTGATCCTCTATGGTTAAAAAGGCTGTTGATCATGCCAGTAATGATTTTTAGAAGTTTGAAAGCATTTTACGAGTATTATTTAAAAAGGCAGTCTTCCCCTGAGGCAGTGAAACACCATTGGTCCTGACTGGATGTTGGATATTAAGGTAAATTAGCTTCCAGATGATGGCCAGGAAAGGGGGAAAAATTGATGTGACATAAGATATTGTTGTTGTTACATTAACCATGGCTTTTAAAGCAAGAGTTTTCAATGTTTTGCTTATTTATGCAAGGATATCAGTTAAGCTTGTGTTGATGAAGTTCTTTGCTAGCTGTAATGATAAATTCTTATTTAGAGATGTAGTATGCATATGGTGTAGTCTGTGTGAATTAGTTATGACTTTTAGAATTGGTCATAGAGCATTCTACTGCACACAGGGGAATAAGACAACTCCTAATGGCAGGAGAAAGAAAGAGGCACTTTCTGCATCATACTCTTCTAAAATAAAAATTACAGTGGTCAGTATAAAGGACCATAATAAGAGAAGAATGCTGTCCTATTGCTGAAGAAACCTATTGTACTAATAACTGTGCTAGAGCATGTTGTTAGAGCTAGTGCAAACTAATAACTTTTAGTAGCTGTGTCATAATAAATCTGTTGCTTTTTAAACTTACTGCTTTATATTTCAGTGCACTGTGCAGTGTGAATTATAACACTAACAATGTTTTAAAATATCACAGACAGGCAATACCCTTCTGTCAGAAACTCTTTTTGTGGATTATTCATGGATTTTCAAATGGCAAACCAACGACAAAGTAGCCGAAGTATGGCTAATAAGCAGAAGTAAGTGTATTTTATATTAATCCACACAAAATGGCAACTCACTATGAGAGATGTAATTTTTTCATTGCATTTGAAATACGTGCAGTTTATAAAATTGAGGGGTTTACAGACAAATATTATTTTGTAAGCTAACAGTAATTAGCTCTTGAGTAAATATAATTTATGAACTTTGCTGCATGTCATTTAATAGCCGAAATTTGCCTATATAGCTGTTTTTCTGAACCATTTTAGTATAGAATGAGTTGCCAGGATTGTCATTTCTTTGTATGATTCTTCAGTCAATTAAATACTGACTAAGAGTACCAAAGAGCAAGCCTTTTAGCTGCTCTCAGTGCTCTGCAGAACTGTAATTTCTTGAAATAATCAAGTCTCTATATGGCACATACTGTTCCCAAAATAGCATGTTCCCTTTCAGGGATAATACCACTTGGTGTAAAAACATGTTATTACTGATCTAAAGTTGATCTAAATTTGAGACATCTAAGACAGCTCTGTATTAAAGAAAAAAATTGATGCCTCTTTCTTGCAGAACTTGCCAGGAGCTCCGGATTTATCTGAAACACTGTATATAACTCCAATTTTTTATTACATCAACTGGACACATAAACCAAGAATATTAAATTTTATTGACAATGCCAGATTCCACTGCATTATGGCTGCACATCGGTGGCTAATGTTCACATAAGGGAGATTTTATTGTCTGGGCTGTCTAATTCACCTTCCCTAAATCTATGTGGCCAATATGTTCATTGTCTAGGCTTCCTCTCTAGACAGTGGAGACAGATTAGGAAATTCAGGAAGGCAAACTGCCTTCTGAAATGCTTGTCAACCTCTGCTGATTATGTACTATGACTGGTATGACTATGTATACATGATACGGCTTTGTGTATATGATAACAAATTATATAGCCTGTGAGGAGAACTTAGCATTTCCATGGAAAGAGAAAGGGTTTGTGAAATTTAACGCTAAGATAGTACATTGCTACCAGAAAGTAGACTGAAAGCATTCCACAGATGAGCTGTAGCACTTTGGAGTTGCAAGTATTAATACGAGGCCTATTAGTTTCTTTTAAGGATTTTTTTGCATGTATCATTAACATTTGTAACTGGGAAACAAGTTTCATAATTTTGGATTTATCTCAGCAATCTGTGCCCACACTATTTGTGAAAAGGTGATGCATTAGGAAGTGTAAGTAGAAGTAAAAATAAAACATGAATGAGAAAATGCAACAGATGTCACCAAATAACAAGAATGAGATGTGAAAATTGTTCTTATACATAAAGTCCAGCCTAAAGTACTGGAGGAGAAATTCCGGCTCACGTTGCTCTAGTCCTTTCCTTTTTCAAAGACTACTTTACTGAGAAGAAACTGCAACTAGAATATGCATCTTCAAGACTGTTTAGATACTGAATTGCTACAGATCCATTATTGTATCTGCTTGTATTTGTATTAAGTATATTTTTAAAAAATGAAAGTGCAAGAGAGAAAGGAAGACTACAGAAATTTTCTTGTTGTCAAGGAATCTGTAGTATAGCAAGAGCTTGGAATTAACTTGTAAATGGACATCTGTATGTAATTCAAGCAGTTAACTCTTAAAATAGCTTAACAGTTTTATGACATTGAAGTAGATAGATAGCTGTGTGAATTGTGACAAAGATTGACTCTCTTCATTATCCACACAACCGTACAAGGGGAGTGGTGGGAATGTCTTTGTAGTGGGTGATAATAAGAAATATCACATAAATGTTTTAATATCTCCTAAAGTAAGATAGAATATATGCAGATAGACTTTGTTTTCCAGTTAAGAATCAAAATACAGTTTTATTTGTGAGCAAAGAAGGAGAAATTAAGAATTGTGGTTAGGAAGAATGTAAAGGGGTCAAAGGAAGCTGATAAGGCAAGTTGAGTTAGTTTTTATCATTCAATCAAGGGAAATCTAGGAAGATGGAAAAATTTGTCATTTCATAGGACAAAGAGATTTCAGATATCTTAAATACTACTAATGTTATCAAACCCCAAAAATAGAAGTGAAAAATACACATTCTACCTCAATGTCGAGTACTAGTTTTCATACATTTTAGATCAAGTCCAATAGTTCGGTAACAGATGGGTTTTGTAGGCCTGCTTTTTGGGGAAGAGGTCAGTATTTATGCCCACAGGTTATGAATCAGTAGTAGAGTTATTTAATATATATATTCAAAACACATGTTAGGGTTGCTTCTGCTGTGTTATTTGTTTCCCTTGTGATGTGAAGAGGTACAAATTCAGGCAGTCTGTTACCAGTGGAGGTCATCCAAAATACATTTGCGTAAGTCTAACAAAACCAGGACATTGTAGACAGTCCTTGTAAATCACGTACACATATAGGGTATGTAAGCTAATAAAATGAGTATAGGAGAATTACCCGCCATCCTAACAATAGGAAGAAGGAGACATTCATCTGTTACCTCTCAGAGAAAACAGCTTTTGAATACTTAGGCAAGATGATTGTGCTATGCTTTGACATTTTGTGTTTCATAATAAACCATTTAAGTTTGCTATTTGTGATCAGTATTGCATTTTCAAACACTGTAATTGTCTCAGTGTAACATTAAATAAGAATTCATAACAATGATAAATGTACTTCTGTTGGTATATTTTTATCTGTCAATAAATTTTGGTACAGCTTCAGTTTGTATAGACAAGTGGATTGTTAGATCTCTGCTGCTACAAAATCAGGCTGGTTTTCTTCTGGAATACCACATACTTGACCTTAACCATTTTTGTGTTTCTCTTTTGTAATTCATTCTAAAGAAAACGGAGTTCAGAACTTCTCCCACTAATTGATCTGGACTTCTCAATGAGTTATTCTTTACTGGATTTGCCTCCTGTAAATGAGTATGACATGTACATCAGGAATTTTGGTAAAGTGAACACTAAGCAGGTGGGTAACAAATATGTAGTAATATTTAAATCCTGAAAGTGCTGATTCTTGTTCTGGAAAACAATTTTCCTTACGAAAGAAAGTTACTAATGGGGCAGCAAAGTCATAAATCGATGATTTTTCATCTCTAAGCCTTAATTACCATAAAGCAATCATATAAAAACTTTTGGCCATTTCCTTTTTGTGTTAGAAGGCAACTCTCTTGTGTTTCTTCCCCATTTTCTAAAGGACTTTAGGTATGTCTGTGGCTCATTATCCGAAGTATGCTGGGTTTAGTGTTTATGCATCATTGAAGACATTCTGTATTTTTGGAATAGGTCTAGCACTGTTGTGGGAAATGTGGTAAAATTTGCATGCACAGAATAGTGACAATGTGTCAGTGTGTTTAGGACTGAATTTAGAAACAGAAGAGGTTGAGCACATCCATTTTAAAAGTGCTTTACGTTCTATTCAGTTATGTGCTATCATTCTTATCTGTGTTAACCATATATTGATCACTTTATATCTATACCTAAGGCATATGTTCAGTGTAATGAGGACAATCTTGAGAGAGACATCCAGACTGAGGAAGTTGAGACATTGGAGAAATGGACACAACATCCAGGAGAAAGTGCCCTTGTATCTGGAGGTGAAGTAAATTTTAATCTTACTAATTTATTAATGTATGCATGTCAACCTTCTCTTTTGTACCCATTAATTGTCACAATTTATGTGCATTGATAGCAAACCTCTATAGGCATTTTTAATCCCCTTCTGGAGGGGGTGGAGAGTGAGTGGCAGAAACAGTTTCTTCCTTCTGGTTTGCTCTTTGTGTTGGCAGGAGATGATATTCCCCAGCAGATCTTGTTCTTCAGTATTGTTATTTCTGCTGAAGTTGATTCATTCCACTCTCCTCTTGCTTGAAAATGACATTGTTCTTATGGTTTCCTTAATTTATTTCCTTTTGAAGCTTTTGGGTTTTTTTTTCCTTTAGGTCCCATAAACAGCCAGGATACGTCAGTGAATGGAGCTCTGACACCGAAAATTGATTCACAAAGATTAGCAAATTTCCTCCGGTCTGCTTGCCAGGTACCCTTATGTACTTAGTATCCCTTATGAGTTGTGTGCATAACTATATAGTGTGATAGATCACTTACAGTACTTGTTCTGACTAATTTAAATAAATTACATAAATAATACTCCTTATCAGGGAGATTTATCTCTCTGCAAAGAAACTGAACCAGAACTGTACAACTTTTATTCTGTAATCTGTATTTGCGAAGATATGAAATTATCAAGAGAGTTGATAAAGGTTTATTAAATTAATCCACATAATTTAGAAAGCTACAAATAGCAAAGCTGAAAGATAAGATGACCCTTTATGTTTGAAAGGTGATTGCTGTTTTGCTAGAGGAAGATCAAGTTGCAACACAACCCAGGTGGAAACTAAGATCTCGACAAACCAGTCTGTCTATTAGTGATAGCTGTTTCCAGTTAAATACTAACCAGCCATTCCTCCATGGTAAGGGAACTTTATTCTACACCTTCTAGTATGCAGTGTGAACTCTTCTTACTTATGCAGAGTACCATGCTGTTTGTCATGACTGAAGTGCAAACAGCACAGGATACATAAATGATGTAAAGTCCAATTTTCATTGCACTAATCTTGCTGTAGCTCTGTGCAGATTCATTTCACATAGGGAACATCAGAGCACCCAAGCTGCTGTGAAACCAGAAATACAGCCAGCAGTTAGCATGATACAGGGGTGCCCTGGAGGTAACTTTTGCCCCTGTTGTTGAAGAGCCACCCAAGGGGTATAATTTGTTTAGTCTCTTTATGATGATGGCAAGGCCAAAGCTGCAAATAAAGCCAGGTTATTGAACAGGGAGAATGTGGCCTGATCTGTTTGAACTGCAGTTATATCTTCCCCCTATAAACCGTAGAATTTCATCTAAAATTAAAATGAAAAATGGAGCATCTGTAATTATGTTAGGAAGAGCTATTATAACACAAACCCATATGTATTCTAACATGAGCACATAAGATGAACCAGAAAAAACCTGTCCAGTGTTGTTTCCCATTTGAGACTTAGCTTCATTTTGAGTATATATATACTGACGTCAGATCAGACTTTCTGACTCTCTCCCTTTTTTCCTTTCTACTTACTTCTGCTTTTTGGATTCCCTCTCTAGTCCCTCCTTTTTCTTGTATAGTGTATAAAGCAACCCACTATTAATAGAAATATTCTTCATAATTACATCTTTGCTTCTTTAGTTGTTGCTATAGCAGCTAAATGTTTTTTTTTTTTATCTGCAGCGAGTTTACTTTTTTATTGCTTTTCTTCCCTGATTTTTTTTTTTTTAATTGTTTAGACCGGAAAATATCCTCTCTGTATGTGTCTCAAGTTCAGAGGCAGATGCTACTTTCTGTTCATGGGTTACCCAAAAAGCCAGGTGTTGGTTTACTGAACAGAAAGAGCATCATATGTGTTTGGAACATCTGGCAGCCCTCCAGTCCTCAGAAAGTTTTAATATGTGACTCAGAGGTACGTTTTAATAACATTGTATATTTGGCCATAGAATAAAAGGCTTTATTATGTATTTGTTTGTATCAGGTATGTATTTTGGTTTTTTGTTTTCTTGTTTTGCTGATGGATGTATCATCTTTTGAGAAACATTTAAGCTTAGTGAGGAAAACACTATTCTAAATCCTTTTTGTGCTCCAGTACTAGAATGTAGTGATGGTCATGGTATTTTTTGTTTGCCTGGTTGGTTGGTTTTGGTGTGGGGTTTTTTTTTTTGGTTTGGTTTGTTTTTGTTTTTTTATTATGACTCGATTTCATGGTTCCAGAGTGAACAGAAGTAAAACACTGGTTTAGATGTTGTCAGAACTTATCTCTGCCCATCACTATCATACAGCTGAATCACACTTTTCAGCTTCATGGCAATAGATACAGATTATGCAAAATTGTCTTTGAAAAGGAGCGCCTACTGAAAGTCTTGTATCCTTCTTCCGTTTTAAATAAGTTGTCCTTCTGCTGTAAATGCATGTAACCTGGCTTTTCTGGATTTGCATGCCTAGGAAGAACAAACATTTTAGGCTTATCAAGTCATTGGCCTTTATCATAATATCAGCCATGAGTGTTTTCTGCTTAACAGGTGATATGTTGCTGTTTTAGTCCCAATAAAACAACATTAGTTTTTGCTGGAACAGTAGATGGTTCACTGTTGGTGTGGGATCTCCATGAAGACTCAAGAATGCATCCTCATATCATGATCAGTGAAACTGACTGGACATTTAGAGTTCCAACATTTTCCACTGGTTAGTATCCATTCTGATTAGTCATTTTGTGGGCAGTGAAACAATTCCACTACTAACTGCTAAGAACACTCTTTCTTAGTAACCTTAGTTCAGCCAGTTCAGAAATTCTATTTGGTGTAGTGAAAATTGCCAATCAGTAATTGCTTTAAAGAAATGTAATCTAGCTCAATATGCATCACGCAGTAAGAACAGATGTGGTCCAGATGTAGAACCTAAGGACCATTGTAATATTAAAATGAACTACTCAACTACTACCTCATCTAAAATCATTAGCTTAGTCAATTTGCATGATGCTATCTCCCTTAATATAACCTACATTTCTTTATATACATAAAAACACACAATTAAGATGTATTTAAAAAAATCAAATTTAAGTTTTTTAAATGTCATTTAAAGGTTAGCAATTTGCAGTTGTGCAAATTGTCACCTAATCCTTGATGTTTCTGTAAGGTTGCATGCAAGGCAAGTATCCAAGTGTACACTGCAAGCTTAAGCTTGCAGGCAGTAAATTTGCAGATGACACCAGGTTGGGTGCTATTGTTGATCTGCTGAAGGACAGGAAGGCTCTGCAGAGGGATCTGGACAGGCTGGATTGATGGGCTGTGGCCAGCAGTATGAGGTTCAACAAGGCTGAGTGCTGTGTCCTGTCTTGAGTCACAACAACCCCATGCAATGCTACAGGCTTGGGGAAGAGTGGCTGGAAAGCTGCTTGACGGAAAAGGATCTGGGGGTGCTGGTCCACAGCCGGCTGAACAAGGCAGCTTGTGCCCAGGTGGCCAAGAAGGCCAACGGCATCCTGGCTTGTATCAGAAATAGTGTAGCCCGCAGGACTAGGAAAAGGATTGTCCCCCTGTACTCAGTACTGATGAGGCTGCACCTTCAAAACTGTGTTCAGTTTTGGGCCTCTTACTGCAAGGAAAACATCGAGGTGATGGGGCATGTCCAAAGAAGAGCAATGAAGCTGGTGAAGGGTCTAGAGCACATGTCTTATGAAGAATGGCTGAGGGAACTGGGGTTGTTTAGCCTGGAGGAAAGGAGGCTGAAGGGAGACCTTATCACTCTCTACAACTACCTAAAAGGAGGGAGTAGCAAGGTGGGTGTTGGCCTTTTTCTCCAAAGTAACAAGCGATTAGGACAGGAGGAAATGGCCTCAAGGTGCACCAGGGGAGGTTTAGATTGGATCTTAGGAATAATACCAATTATTTAAAGTATGAGTAGCATGTTGGAGCAAAACCTGGACATACATTTATCTGCCATACAGCTTGTCACATGAACATAAGCTCTAGCACTGGGGCCAGTTGGCAGCTATAGCGCACAATTTCCACATTCTTAATGGCAGCAACAAAAAAGTAATGCGGAATTAATTTGTTGCATTGTTTAGATATGACCCAAGTTACCGTTGTGTACACATTGGGAAGCCAGAAGAAAGTTTACTTTTCAAAGGTGCTTGTCGGTGACTTCCTTTCATACTTTGACATTTTCTTGTCATTGCATTTCTCTTTTTCTACACTCTGATCATTGAATGTGTGATCAAAATAACAAAGACCTTCGTAAATTTTCTTATAATCCACGGATGATGAATTAAAAAGTTACAGAAGTTTATTTAGGGCATATGACTGACATACTGGAAGATGCGACCTGAAGTACTTCACTGTGTGTTTTAGTTGGTGTATGAGATTCTTACAGTTTTATGAATCTGATGGAAACGAATGAGTCTTTATGCCTATTACCAATGTTTGTCATTGCCATTAAATAGAGGAGCAAGTCATTAAGCTTAGTGATGTTTTCATTGTGCATAGTTGTATGTTGAGAGATTGAGAATGAGGTGTACAGACCAGCATTTGTCTCAGTCTTAATTATAAATTGGTCCTGTTTTTCTTGGTGCTTTACTGTATCCTAGACTGACAAATAAAGCATAGCAATATTTTTGAAAAGAATTTTATTACTGCAAAATAAGTCCTTTATGTATTTTTCCTTTCCTTGTGTGCAGGTGCTACCATTTAACTTGCACTGAGATATGATTATGTCTCTTTAAAAATCTACCACACACGTGCAGAAAATCCTCTCTTGTTCTCAAGTGTATCTAATTGCAGTGGCCATGTAAAAGTAAACATTAGATAGCTGTTTAAACTTCTAAATTTTTTAGTAGACCAAGGGTGCTTGGTCTTGTGTTGCACAATGGGCTAGTAGTCAAATGTGTGTATACAGTTTCATGCAGTTGCATATATAATTAAGCAGGTTTTAATGCTGTATGCTTAGGAAGCTTTATGCTTTTAGTCTTACATGGGATTAAGTTTAGTGCACAGTGCAAGTCTGGAGATCAAGAGTATCTGACAAAGAATGCATGTTGAAATTGCTCCACATAATACATTTAAAAATTTACTAAAGAGTAAATACATTCTTTCCTGTGGTAAGTTGTTTGATTCAGGGTAGTTACTTTCTATTAAGAGTGAATTTTTTCTTCAGTTTTATCTTTTCTGTAGTAAGAAATGATTTATTTCTACCTCTGTTTATGGAGCTTGAAATTGGCATAATTCTTTTCATGTTTGAGGCTTTATAAACGTAATTATTAAGTTTATTATTTGCTGTTCTTTTGCTGGTGATCATTCTCTCATAAGCTGAAAAGTGATCAGGGTTTTGGTTTTGTCTGAAATAATACTGTGTTTAACTTTCATTATCCTTAATTACAGATGGCATTCTAAACTCAGTAAACCACACCTCTCCTATAATAACAGTGGAACCTGTCTCAACCTCATTCTGCACTGATCAGAATTATGGACTCTCAAGCCTCTCTTACCAGGATGGTATGTAAGCTGGTTTTCAAAGCATCAATAGATCTGATTCTTTCTGAAGGTATCTAGTGAAACAAATGTAGCCAAAATCCAGTTTATAATTCCATTCTGACTCTTCAGTTGTCTGTAGTATCAGTTGAATACAACATTCATGTTTATTTTCTGCTCTCCTTTTTATGTAATGTTCATTCAGTGCAGCTTCACATCAGATGTTGGTACACAGTTATTATAATATCTGTTTTCAAGATAATATTTTGTCCCATGATAAAACAAGTTATCACTCAAAAACTGCCTTTAGAGAAGTCTTGGGGCTTCTGTAATGTCTGAAAAAACCCTATCTGTATCAGTGAAGTAACTTCTTATATCTGAAAGCACTAAAAAAGCCTTTTGCCTAATTTTTTTATGACCAACCTTTGAAAAGAAATTCTTATGCCCTTCAAATTCTCAGGCAGTGTGCTAGGCGAGACATTATTACTTCCATTGCTGATTTTCACTTTGAGATGTGGCATTCCAAAGAAATGTGCTGCATATTGCAGGTTTTGCAAGATTTCATCTATTGCACTCTCTGTTCTGTTCCAAAGTCAATGCAAAAACCTGACATTTTTAAAAATTCAGAGATCATCTGCCTTTCTGGTCAAACTGAACATACTAGGACAGATAGAGATATGGAATAGAATATTTCAGTTGGAAGGGACCTATAATGTTCATCTAGTACAACTGCCTGACCATTTGAGGCCTGACCAAAACTTAAAGCATGTTGTTAAGGGTTATTATCCAAATGTCTGTTAAACACTGACAGGCATGGGGCATTGACCCCCTCTCTAGGAAGCCTGTTCCAGTGTTTGACCACCCTCTCAGTAAAGAAAGTTTAATTAATTTAATTTCTTCTTTGGTAAAATTAGGACATTCTTCCTTTTTATACACCTGAGAGGATCACAGGCATTTCAGAGAATGCATTAACCTAGGAAATGTTTCAGAACCTTTGATACCGTTCAGGATGAAGGTCAGTATATGAATATATATTGTTACTATTCTTTCCATAGAAATGTCAAAGCCTCCATTTCAGATAGCTTCAATGGATGAAAATGGAATCCTCAATATATGGGTAAGTAATATGTGTATGAAAAGAGATAATATCTTCTGTTGGAATAATGTAATATTTCTAGTACAGCAACCCAAATCCAGGATTTGTGATGAGAATTTCCTCACTGAAAAGTGCAGCAGTACAAGCCTCAAAATTTTTGACCTAATGCCGTGATGTTATCCTTAAGCAAAACTATTAACAGGTACATGAATTCATGACAACAGGCAATCAGTAGTTCTACTTCATAGGAATAGGTTCACATATTTCTATTAATGAAAGAGGACCTTGGTCCTCTTTCACACATCCACTTTATTTGAATCATAGTGGTGTCAGAGACTGCTGAATGTGAGTAAGAAATTACATTCATAATTTATATAAAATTCAAGAGTCAAAACATGAAAATCTGTGGGTAAGATTACCCTGCCTATAACATAATGCTCAGGTAAGCACTAGGCCTGTTGCTCTCAATTACTGTCTAACAACTCTTCGTTCTGTCAGAAGTTTGCAGTTGTCTTCTGGTGCAGCTCTGGCCCAGCTGCTGAATCTGTTTGCATCTGAATTGATCTTGCTGGAGGAAACTGAATGGCTCAGTGAAAAATAAGGGGATAGAAGTATTTCCCTTCTGTATCACTAGTTAAATCCCTTAAAGCTCTAAGTAACTTCAGTAGCAACAGATTCAGGCCAAATGATCCACCCTTTATGTTCTATAAAAAGCACAGGAAGTGTGTTACAATTCCTTATTTGGGGGTTTAGGGTGTTTTTTCACTGACCAGCCAAACCACATAAGATGCCAACTAGTGATTAAGTGTAGAATGTTATCTCCCATATTCTATTTTCCAGCAGGGAACTTCCAGCAGGCATTTAAAGCTATTTGTAGCATTGTAGACATTGATAGGGAATAAAGAATCTACCTATAATCACTGCAGTGTTAGACCTCCCTATCTAAGTGTTCCTTCAGATTTATGTCATACTTTATTACAAAAGTTAAAAACTTTGAAATCTGATAAATATTTATTGCTTATTAATGTGAAATATTGACTTTTCAGGTAGTTGTTGAATTACAAAAAGTGGATTTAGCTGGTTCACAAACTGATTTAGGTGAGTACTTCACACTGGAAGTAGAATAAAAGTGTTTGTTATGAAGTTAGAGGAAGAGTCAGTGATGGGGGGGGAAATAGTTTAAGTGAAGGCCAAACTTATGAAGAAAAGATTCATTCTGAATTGGACATATGTTATATTTGGGGTTATTGGTCAGGTATCATGAGAATTATTTTCACTGTGATCTGAATCTTATCTGCTAATTCTGTATTGGTAAGTGCCACTAGACAACCACATAAAGTGTCAAAGCAGATTTCTGTGTCCTGAACACTTTGTTGGTTTTGTTTTTTTCTTCAAAGAATATGAGATTTTATGTCCTTGGTCCTCTTGTTATTTCTTTAGTTCTAATCAAGTCTGTTACAATGCTTTTGTTATTGCCTCTATCTCCATTTTGATAATTGTCCTGGAATTTCTCTTTTGGGTAAGATACTTACTGTGAGAAAATGTTTCCATGAAAAAAGCAGAGTGAAGTCTGTTCAGTTCTTCTTGTGTTATGTGAATGAAGAAAATCACTTTTTTTTTTATTCTTTGAACAAAATCAGACTTACATACTGATACATCTTTAAAGTACACATATAAACAATGAAGTAATGCTAACAAACTAGAATTTTTTACCAGTTTTCTATTTTACAAGCTTGTGTTCAGTGTTTGGCTGTATTAAACTGCAAATGCTGGGTATTACATCTGTGGAAAGGCACATTTCAAAGCTATGGTCATGTGCTGACACAGTTTTACCACCACCAGAAATTTTTATTTTTTTATTTATTTTTTTTTCCTCTTCAAAAAATTCTTGTGTTTGAAGGATTTGAAGTATTAATGCTACTCCCTAGTGACAAGTAACATAGACCAACTTTATGGAAGCATTATTACAGTTTCTTATTACTAGAATTCATTGTCAAAGATCCAAGTGACATAAATGTGCATTTTCATCATTGAATTGGGTTTTATAGAGTGCTATTACAGGATGTTATATGTATACTATAAAACTAAACCAAATCATGTTTCCCTTTATCTGTCCTTGTTCTTTGATTTCTGTCAGATTACAACTCTTCAGATTTGAATTCTGAAGTACGTAGGTATTAGTGATTTAAGATTCTTACATATCAAAAGCTCTATCCACATTAAATGATTCTAAAATATAATTTTACTTATTAGTTTAGGTTTTGATTTGATGATAGCACTTAATGCAAAGTGCTCCAATCATTTAAATAATTATTTTATATAATTTTAGGTTTAGTTCCTGGAGGAAAAGTGAAGTTAGTACATAGCTCAACTATGGACTTGAATAACAGGTAAGAAAACAGGGGCACTTAGATTTCACATGTGTATCTTGTAGAACTAATGTAGGATATATTTAACAATATTTTTGTTAGTTGTTTGAGTTTTTTCAGTATACGCTGCTTCTGTGAGCTAGTCATAGACATTTTAAATCAAGAGTTTCTGTACGTACTTACACAGCTGTAGAAGACAACTTCCTGTATTTATGCAATCTTTTTTACTTTTCCTAGCCTTTTCCCAAAGGATGTGTGCCAGAGAATGCCTCAGACACTGACCATTAAATTTCTGTCTTCTAATCCTAATAATTTTGTTGTTGGAACAAACATTGTGAGTAATCTGCTGAAATTCATCTCATTGTTTTTTGGGTTTGGTTTGGTTTTTGTCTTTGGAACCTACCCCATTTCCTTGGAATTTTATGAGTAGACTGTAGATAAAATTTATATTTTGAGACTGTTGTTAATAGCTAACAGATTTTAATATTTGTCAGCTGTTAAGGATCTTTTAGGTAGCTGCTCTGTGAAGTATTTAACAACTTCTTGTAATACTGATAATGCAAATTTTGTTTTGTTTAATTCATTTTCTTCATGTTGTTCTCAGGGACTGGTAGGCCACGGTGCAAGACATGATTTAAAAGTTTTTCCAAGGCTATTCAAACCCAAGGAGAGCGGACTGAGGTCAATAAGCATCAATGCAATTGATTTCTTCCCTTTTGGAAAGCCACTATTCTTGGTACGAAAATATTTTATTATAATGCAAGTTTCATTTTTTAATTACTTGCTGAGGCAGGATTTCTAACTTGGTGTATTTAACTAGGTGTGATAGTTGAGTTACTTCATTAATTCCAATCTGTGACAACAAATCTTGTGTCCTGGTGTTTGAACTTTGCTTGTGTAAAACGTGGACCATCTGGCTCATGGAAGCAAATGTCAGTCTTACTTCAGTGTTATAACTTGCCCTTTATTTTTACCAAAATTCAGCATTACAAGCAGGTTTTCTGCTGCTAATGAAGCCTCAGCTGTTTCTCACTCATCATATGTCTCTTATTGACGTAATCATTTTGGAGACAAAAATATCTCTATTGCTGTGAAATAAAGGTCTCTTGGGCAGCTCTGGGCATTCCCCGCTTTCCTTTTCTCCCACATCAGGCATACACTTGGTGGAAGTGTACCCTGTGGTCAGGTGTGTTCAAATATGCCTCCAGCAGTTCATATTGGCACACTGGCTGTTTTTATTTGTCTCCCTTGTGAAAGTTGATTCAGTGGAAGTTGTATCTAGCTTTGGTAGGATTTTCCATCTGCTTATCTTTGCATATATTTGTACTCTATCATCTCCTAAAAGCTTTCTTTCTAAATTTGCCATGATTTGCATGATTTCATTGTGATTGCCTAAGGTATGCAATGAATGTGTTTGGCTATACTACCAGTATTTTGTGTCACAACTTTCCTTTACCAGTGTGGATGTAAAGGTGGCTGAGAGTAATAAGTTGTTTTCTTTTTTCATAGAATAGTTTCTTTTGTACCTGAATTAGAGCAAACTTGTAAATGTTACAATAGGCAAGACAAAGGTTATAAGAAAATACCTAGAAGCAGTGATGTCTGCCTGTCTTTGGATTTAGGTTTAATTCTCAAGAATTAAATTGCAGTTTTTCTTTTTGACTACAATGTAGATTGGCTGTTCAGATGGAAGTATTCGATTACACCAAATGACATCAGAGTATCCCCTCATGCAGTGGAATGACAGCACAAATGGCCAGCCAATAATTGCCCTGCAGTGGGCTTTAACAAGACCTGCTGTGTTTTTTGTCCTGGACGCATCATCTAATATTTACATTTGGGATCTTCTGGAAAATGATTTGTTGCCTGTGGCAAAGCAGGCTATTCCAGAGAAGTAAGTACATTATATTACTGGTTTTTTTTAACAAAATAAAAAACATTTTTTTTTATAAAAAAACATATCATTTACATTTTTATTAGAGTCTGAATGGGGTTTTTTTGCTTAACATCAAATGTTCATTAGAATTTGCTTATCCAGGTTTGGTTTTTTTTTTGGTTTTTTTTTAACTATTGGAGGTGTGGAAAGAGACTTAGTGAGCTAAATTTTAGTTTATCCTTATTTACTTATTACGTGGTGATGAAGGAGAAATAATAACACTATAACTGATTTCTATTTATACTAATATCAGTTGGAACAGATGTCTCTACATGGAGCAGTTGCTGTTTATACGGAGTGAAAAATTTTGTTCCCACTAAAATCACTGGAATGTTTAAGTTAAAGACAGCTTTGCTGGATCAGGATCAACCCTTAGAAATAGGCAAGATGTTGAACAACATTTTAAAATGTGTATATTTGGTATGATTATCAATATAAAGAAATAGATTGTGTTCATTTTCACAAAGTAAGCACTATTCTTGGCTAGCATGTATTCACCGAGAGTAACATCAGGGTAATCTCTGCTGTTCCTGTAGCCAATGTAGAGACTTGGGTCTTCTATAGACTGGTGCAGAAAAGCAGTTTAATTTAAGCTTTCTGGACTACAGTAATGAGGATTCTATTTTCTCCCTGCTGGGAACCCTACTGGCAGACTCTGTCTTCCCTAGGCTTAAGTTAGTCTTAGTGAATGTCTGATCTCTGACTAAAGGTTTTCCTTGTAGCCTCATAAACTATAGCAAAGTGCTGCTAGTTGTGGGGGAAAATCATACAATTTAAAAAGTTGTTGCACTGTACTGCAAAATACCCTAAAGCATAGTTCATTTTTACAAGCTTGAAATAATTTTTAAGTCATGATTAGAAATTGATGCTGGAATCCGTGAATAGGGAAAGAATTGCGTGTTGTATTTACATTAAATGATTGCAACTGGAAAGCTAAAGAACATGCTAGGTATTGAAATACTGAGGAATATTACACTGTGGTAAGCAGAAGAAAGGAATCATAGTTATCAGTAAGTAACCTGCTAAAACCACATTTGAAAGCACCAATTTCTGTTTATTTCACCTGAATTAAAAACTACTTTTCCATTCTTTTTATTTCAGTGTTGTAACTATGGCTCTGCTGGGAGAACCAGAAAAAACAAATGGATTGTTAGGCATTGTGCTGGCCCAAGAGTCTGGAGAGATAGACATTCAGTATTTAAAGAAGAAGTGGGCATTACCTCAGCCTGAGGAATCTGAAAAACTACATCTGATTTTACTGCAGTCTTTCTAGAAACAGGACACCTGTATGTGGCTGTGCAAATCATTGCAATATATTTAGATTCTTTTTAACCTCAATTAAAAGATTTGTAATGTAATTTTGTATTTGTATATGACTTGTTTATGTTTTAAAGAGTATCAATACAATATTTCAGCTAAACCAGTATATTTTATCAAACGACAATCAGATTTAGCATTATTGTAATGAAACAGATGAACTGTATTTCATTACTGAAAGTACTCTAGATGTAGATATATATATTTTTTTTTAAATACTCAAAATATATTTCTATAACTTACACTGCTGTTTCTCATTATTCTGCTCTGAAGTAAATGATAGCAATCCTTTACGGTGAACATAACGTTGTGCCTGTGTATAAGCAACAAGAACATATGGAGATCTCTACCTCTGGGCCTTTTACACACTAACACTTGATAATACTTTGTTGTATCTACCTAAATCCTTATGCAGACATACGAGAATACAGATTACATCGCGCGGTATTTTAGTTCTAATTTTGAACCTGAAACATTGCAAAAGGAATACCTGCCTAACTCCAGTATTCCTGATATATGCACTACCTGTTTGATCCAACTATTGTAAGCAACATACTTGTGCAATTACTGAAATTCTAAATCCTTTGGGATTCCTGGTGTAATACCATCCTGTTTAATCCTGCAAATTACTTCCAAAACTCTTGTAGTGAGGAAGAGGATAGTTGTCTATAATATGATACTTTTGTACTCTAACGGTAAAGTTTGGACCAAGACCAAGCGCTGAAAATGTCTTAAACTTTTGGGGCCTAACAGCTTCTGACTTAGGGATCATGAGAAAAACAGGATTAAATAAGCACAGATTCGGGGGGAGGGGAGGGAAAGGACAATTGTGTTCAGAATTTAGTGAACATATATTTCAGGTATGTACCATTTCCTTCTAAACCAGACTGAAATAATTTGTATATTCTAATTAATTCATTGCAAACGTTTTTGTATGTAAATTGTTACTGAAGTTGAGCAAACTCAGAGTGGCCACATGATGGTGCCAAGTCACAGCAGTAAAAAATTAGTGCCTTACATAAACAACAGGCACTGCTTCGGGAGTGAAGCTGTTGCACACCTCAGAAGCAGCGTCTGCAATCTGGTGAGCCGGATGAACTGTTGGAGACATAGATCCTAGTTCCTGGTCTGCTCGTAGACTTCTGTTTTTCATGCGTATAAACACAAATGTCTCTCTTCATCTTCACTGTTGGGTTTTTATGGTAATAATGGACACTACAAGTTAAATTAGAATAGGTTTAGCAATCCAGATAGGGGAGAAATGGCAGGTACTTTTCACAGTAGGGTAACAGAGCATCACTTCTGAGACCCACAGTAAAAAAGCAAACCCAAATTGCACACTCTTTCCCTCTCAAAGAGAGATGCACTTCACCATTGCCTCCCTGCAATTTAAAATCAAAATTAAGCTTTGAAATTATAGTAGTTTTCTGAAAGAAACTTCTTATAATTTCGTCACTTTCAGGAGTTGCCATCCAGAATTTTCTTACTGCACCCATTTCTGTATATGGAAACTCTCGATAAAGGGTTGGGTTTTTTCTCCCTTGTGCTCTGTGTTGTGGGGTTTTTCCCCATATGCAGAATGTTAAAAATAGTGTCCACCTTCACCCAAAGTACCTGTTGTTACCTTGAAGTACCTATTGCTACTATTGAGCTGCTGTTGATAGGTGTGCTTGAATTCAAAATCCAAGTATTTTAGGCCCAGTAATGCTTGTACTGCCTGGAGAGCTGAGTATGAGTCAGTTCCCCGGCACTGGGTATGTTTCTTGCCTAAAAGATAGGTTTTCTCTCTTGAACTGCAAATTAATGTAACAATATAAACATCACCTGGGCTGACAGTTCTGTTATATGAGAAGCTGCTGTTCCTTTGTGCGTTCTTTCACTGGGTAAATGCAGGCTGTTGGAGTGGTGCCGTGTCATCCTAGCAGTTGGATGTATTTATGTAACCATTTTGAGCCTGCTTCTTATCAGAAAAGTGAGTGGTATCGGTAGGCTGCAATATAAGGACTTACAAAATTGATTCAGATAACGTAATTTTCCATCAATTACTCCTAATGATTGTCCAGTTTATATTATTAGAATCATAGAACAGTTAGGGTTGGAAAGGACCTTAAGATCATCTAGTTCCATCCCCCCTGCCATGTCAGGGACACCTCCCACTAAACCATGCCACCCAAGGCTCTGTCCAACCTGGCCTTGAACACCGCCAGCGATGGAGCATTAACAACTTCTCTGGGCAACCCATTCCAGTGCCTGTTAATGTCAGGTACTGGATTTTACACGTTTCATAAGCAACAGCATGATTAATCAAAAGTGAGACCCTGTATATGGAAGAAAACCAGTTCATCTGTGAAATCCAAAGTATTTTCCTATCTGTATCATTTTGACTGGTAGCTCTCATGCACATGCATAAGCACACACATTCTATAGAGTGATCTTTATACGGGACATAAACACTACCAGCATGAAACATTTAAAACAGCCACAGTAAATATGTTTTTCCCACCTGTGGGCAATTTTGGAATGCGCATTCTTAACAGTATGAACTGTAGTTAAAATTAACTGACCCATATGGTAGAGACTTACCATTCAAATTATATGAAAGTTAAATCGCTATCCACCCACATTAATAACTTTTATAAAATATAACCTCTTGCTCTTAAGCCAATGAATCCTGGCAGCTAGGCTGAAAAATTTTAAATATGCAAAATGCCAGAAAGTTTTGTATATACTTCTGCTTTTATTTTCCTCTTCATGAATGCTTTGAAAGCCTTTTCTGTTTAGAACATTAATATTAATATTGTTTTCATTGGATTTTGTCATCTCACAGATGGGAAACTGAAGTTTTCAGTAGCTGAATAATAAGTTAACTGAGGAACAGAATTTTTGAATCAGAAGGCTGATTTCTTACAACTGTTTAGAAATGGTTGCATTAACCTGTCAGGCCATCTTTGCAGTAAAGCTTGGGAGAACTCTTCTTTTGCACCAGAACATTTCTTTTTAATTGTATTGAAAGTGACCATCCTACCCAATGCAATTTGTCCTAATTATTTATAGCTGTCATTTAATTAGGACATGTTGAAGGATACAGAAGCATTGTAGCTTCCATAGCAATGAGGGAATATTCTACTAGCTGGAATATTTTTAGCAGAACACATTTGAGTCATAAAAATAGCTTAATTTTAAAGGCAGGTGGTTTTTTTCCCAAGGAGTTGGAAAATCCATCTAGGTCTGTTCTAGGTGTAGAAATTGGCTGGACTAAAGCAAATAGTAAAGTGTCATTGAGTTACACAGACTGTGGGAACAGGCTTATGTAAAATTCACTTAGGAAGTAACCAGAATTAGGCCATCAGTGGCATGCTTGGTGGCATGCAAACCAGGGAATGCTATGAAGACACTGGGACAAGAAAATGGCTCATGAGCCATATTTTCATTACCAGCTTAACTTACAACCAGGCTTACCAGGATCTGTTTAGAGACAAATATTTGTTTGTCCATGTGTTTCTGAGCCTCATCTGTGAGAAGGAAGTTAGCAATTTCATTTATAGCTCTCCTTGAAAAAAATCAGCCAACTTCTCTTTTTCTAGCTGTTCCTGAAGGTTTCAGGAAGTCTATCAATGGAAAATCTCTTACCCTGATTTCTAATGTAGGCCTCTCATTACTCAAACAGGAAGACTTACATCTTGGTGTTACAACATACGACATGATGATTTGGGTGCCACTCTCTGAAAAAGGAGTAGCATGTGGAACTAATCATCCTTTTCCTTTTTTTAATGCTACATAAAATATCTCCCTGGAGCTATTTACGTATGGATTATATTTCAGACTGTTTTTTTTACTCGAAGTCTCTTACCATGATGACGAGTTCTTCCGCTCACCTCTCCTGTGACAATCATTGGCATGAACAGTGAAGAGAAATGGGCTGCTTTGTCCTGGAAGCTCAACATTGTTCAGTCTGTACTGAAACTGAATAAACAAGATATCTGCTTGCTGATGTGGAGACAAACTGAAGACATCCTTACTGTGTCACCATGTCCTCTTTATGAAGGGAAAGATAAATACATTATCAGTGTCTGATACTTCAGCAGTTGTAGTGAAGTTCACAGCATTTCCTTTTCTTTTAAGCTGTTAAAACCAAAGTTCACTTGACACAGGAATGGTTATGTCCCACAAGACCAGAGGTGGAAACAGAGTGCCAACAAACGAAGTCAAGCAAAAGACAGTTGTATCAGTTTTCAAAATTACACTTCTGATTGTTTTGCAAAAGCTTACCATGAAGGGGAAAATGTTTACATATACTCTTAGCAGTTAAAATAGTAACTTCTTATTTAGATCAGCCGTGCCCAGTATTAGCTATTTTTAAAGAAGCCAGCAAATGCAATTATGAAAAGAGCTGTTTAATGTGGCTGGGAGAATGGAGATGCTTCCTTCCTTCTTGCAGTACTTTCCACAGCTTTTCCATACAAACACTGTGATTCATTCAGCCTTTCCTTCCTATGGGAACATGTCAAATACAGGTATATTTCTGCTGCCTTGTCCTCTGTGGCCATACTGGTTCAGAACCCGCAGGAGCTGCATTGTGTACACATTTTCCATTTGTAATCAGAAACACATTTTCTTCACAAACAGTGGTTTATCCATCTCCGTGGCTTAGTGCAATGTGGTCCTCAGTTAATCCGGCATTAGGCTGGCATGAGGGCATCACACCAGATTTATGGAGTACCAGAGTTCAACTGTTTGGTAGCGTTGATGGCCTTGATTTTGAGCACAAGGAAAACTGTGCTTCTTTCTTCATACTGGTTATTGATGTAGTATCACATACGGACTTGAATAAAAGCACTAACACTTCTACACAGTTAGAAAAAAAATCTATATTTTTCATGGATGGAGCATAAATTGCTTGACACTGTGCCATTAAACTGATGGAATTTCAGCTCCAAATAATTTATATCCCATTATAAATTAAAGCAGCCTAAGCGCGCTGTTTTCCAGTTTTACACTGGTGGAACCCAACTGAAAACAGCAATGATACCCTAGTAAAAGCAGGAGGAAAGTAATCCTGTAATAGCCTATACTACACATTGACATTTATAACATGATTATTCTTCACCTTCAGTTGAACTCTTACTTCTCTTGGATTCATTAAATTTTGTAATATATTTGTTGCCCTTTTCTCCCAGATGTTAAGTGGGGTTTGCTTTTAGGAGTCTGAAATACAGCAGCTTCAGTGGAAACTAATCCCATGCACAGGCCAGACAATCTGTTTCCTGCTGAATAGGTTTAATATAGTTGGAAGAAGTAATTAGAATTAAGTCTTTTTAGTCAAGCCTTGAGGTGACTACGGAGTTATTTAAGAGGTCTCTCCTCTTAGCCAGGAGTTCTGCTTCACTAGCTGACAATTTCACTGCTATTCCTCCGTTATGTTATCAGTCCTGTGATCAGGCAAAACCATTCAACTTGTCTAGACCACAGTTGTTGCACATCGGGGATTTCATAACTTGCTTCTCACTCAAACTGCAATGTTTTTTCTCTCTGTTGTAGAAAAACAAAGACATAATACAGCAGCTGGTTAGACACGTGTTTTAAAAGACACATTTTTAATCCTCTTGGTCCTTCTTGGAGACAGAAGAATGGAGAGCTGAGTAAAACAGGGTTATTTAAAGACATGGAGAAACTCTTCTAGAGTGTTGTGGTTTAAACCCAGCCAGCAACTAAGCTTGGTCCCCCTTCCCAGTGGGATTGGGAGGAGAATCAGAAATAGGTAAAACCTGTGGGTTGAGATGAGAACAGTTTAATAACTGAAATAAAGGAAAATATAATACTACTACTAATACCTGTAATTTATTAGTAGGTAACAAAAATCAGAAAGAAAGAAAACTCTGGGGAATAAAAAAAACAAAACCTAAAACAACACACAAACCACTTCCAGTGATGAACAGTACAATTGCTCACCACACTGTGACCAATGCCTACCCAGACACTGAGCAACTAGTTCAGTTGTCAGATGTCTTGTTTCTCCTCCATTATGTCTTCTTTTGCCCCTCCTCAGTGCCAGAAGCATAAGAAACTTAAAAGTCCTTGATCAGGGTAACTGCTACTGGGCAACTAAAATATCAGTGTGTTATCAGCATTATTCTCAGACTAGAGCTGAAACACAGCACCAGCTACTAGGAAGAAAATTAACTCTCTTCCAGATGAAACCAGGCACAAAGGCTTAGAGAACGGATAGTCCATAATCTGATCGTTTTTAAATAGTAAAACAGTGAACCCTTACAATGAATTACAGAAAGATGTGAAGTACCATGACTGCACTCAGGAGTGACAGATTTCAAATGCTGTATCTCAAGGGCGAAGAATCAAGAGAAAAAATTATTAAACTTCCTCATCTAATTTTTAACAACCATTTGGGAATCAAGCTGATGCTGTTGAAATAAGTGACCAAGAAAAGAGTCTTTGTCTCATAGAGCTTATATGATGCAGGTGGAAAAGATTTTTTTCTGATTGCTGCATTTACTTGCAATGGTAACACGATACTCTTAATGCCCATGCAGTTGAGCCAAAGGACAGGCTGATGAATACCAGAAAAGAAGGATAAAGGAAAAAAATGGATCTGAAACTGCCCTTCTAACCTTCATTTAGGAAATTAATGATTACTGGGGTTATTTTAGATATCCAAGTATTTTCCATGCTATAAGACAGTGTCAAAGGGCCTAATTTAAAGAGTAATTAATCCAAAATGGTGAAATACACATTCAGTATAACTGAAATTCCTTCACTGGGGTTGTCAGAGCTGGAATGCAGGATTTAGGTTACATAGAGACTGCACCTTGCTGTGGATTCCCCAAGTTTCCTTAGGCTTTTAGTTTACTTGCTCAGTACTTAGCATTTTGGCAGTACAGCAAGGTCAATTCATTAAGCAAATACATTACTAATTGTCAAGGCCACATGGGGTCTGTGCTGTGCAGATACGACTGAAAACTGCCTATCCACAATCCTCAAAGACATTAAGAGTATTTTACATTTGTTTCAATTTGCATTCCCTTTATATTTGAGAAAGATAAGGATTTCACAATATACTACATTTCATATCCTTGCATCCATGTCTTTAAAAACTTCACTTCTTTGGTGTCTTTACTGACCCCTGAAGTTTAAGGTCTTTCTAAAAAATCTATCCATACATGCAAATAGTCATATTCAGACAACAGATCAATCACATCCCTTCTACACTGGCCAACAGCAAATGCTGAAGAAAGAAATAGAGGAAGCATGCAATGACACTTTTCTTCCAAGTACGGTATGTCTTCCAAGCTTCTGGCAATCTGTGGCATAGGAATTTTCTGACTCAGATGGTAGCAGATCGTAGTGTTTAAGAGAAAGAGAGGCGTTTTTTTCCCATTGATTCACCAAATAGCTTTTAAAAACTATTTTTATTTTGGCCCCCAAAATTTTTGTGGCAATAAATTCCATCAAATAATTGCACTGTGTAAATAAATACTTCTGGTTTAAGCCCCCTGGCTGATTAGTTTGTTAACTATGCCCTAGATCTTGTATTATCTGAAAAGGGAAACTTTAGCTGGGAAATAAATAGGGAAATTATTTCCCATACTATCTCTGCCTATTAGTGACTCCTCACAGAGATGAAATTCATCATACATCTCTGTTGAGGTGAGTTGCATTTAGAGCATGCTTTAGGCTGAAATATTGTCTCACTTTCAACTACAAAGGTGTTTTTTCTAATAGTCTCACTTGGGAATACCAGTAAATTGCGTCAAACCCTACTCAAAGGACACTTGTTTAGATAAGGAAAGTAGATGTATGTTGAAATTAGCCGCAAGCAGAGCGTGGGAGCTTCAGCCCTTGCACAATGCAGAAGTAGCCTATTTGAATTCAGTAAAGGTCAGTAACGGAATACGTCATTACTCTTAAGGTGATCACTTTTAAAATAAGGAATCCGTATTTTGGCATATTATAAAGCTAGTGATGTGATAGGTCAACCAGTTTGACCCCTCTAGAGAAATGAGAAAGGTAGATTACCATTAGAGCTTGAAGATTTCCAAAACAGAGTGGAAAGGAATGAGCATTGCAGCTGGAATAGACAGGGAACTGCTGAAGCAAGTGGAGGGATTACCATTCTTAGACAAAGAACCTGGCAAAGAATAAATGTCCTGTGAATCCAGTGGAAGCTTTTGGCTGGTGAACTCTAAGTTACAGGATCCAAATGTACACACACCCCAAGGACAGACAGACTCCAGGTTCTGGTGCTTGCGACTCCTAATGGTCCTTTGGTATAGCTGTATATGTATCTGACAGGCCTCATCTATTAACGGATGGACTATCTTTGTCTTAGGTGCTGAATGCTTGACTGACCATTAGAAAGATTTACCATTTTGACAACAGTGTGCGTGTCCTTTTAGTGTTTCAGATTTCAGGGTCTCCAAAGAGATGTTCCATTTCAAAGTACAAAAAAAAAATCAAACAGATATCCAAGGCTGAGCTAGTTATAGGGGGCTAGGTAGAGTTTGTGTGGGGAGTAAGTCTTCTACATAAGATAGTGGGAAAGTTGTGATTATTTAGAAAAGAACATATTATCTTTGACTTTAGAGAAGACAATAATTCTCCTTTTCTTGCTTGTGCCTCAGTAGGCATCATTTTAATATAAATAATATTTGTTTGATCCATAGTATTATAATTTTTAATCTTTTCAGGCAGAAATCAGCATGAGTCAAGGTGTAACACATTAGCTCCTGACAGCTATTGAATTAAACTCTCTCTTAATCAGTTTGTAGGGAATTGTAGGAAAAAACCACAATTTGTTGATCAGTATTGATCAATACTGATCTTTGAAGTCACAAGGTCACAGAGAACAGTGACATCATTTAAATCATAAGCAAGAACCAAAGACAAAGTATAGTTATCTTGCTTTTAAAACACACTTTCAAATACATTTATAGATTATTGACACAAGAAAGGAATATGTGAAATATCAGTTAATGGAAGTTTAAAATATAAATGCAAATTAAATAATATAAATGTGCATATATATATTTCTCTGTATTAAGAACCTATACACCTGATATCTAGATTTAGATAATTCAGAGATCGAATTCAGATTACAAAGCTGGTTAGATTTAGATTTAAAAGCTGCTTTACAAACACAGGTACTGCCTGCTGTATGGCTATTACCTCCTCCTGCAGCCAAGCCTGCCCTTATGCAAGGCACTTCAATTCTAGTCAGGGGACAGGCACTACTTGTATCTCTGCCAGGCAAGAGGTGCCACTTCTGCATGACAGCAAAATGAGGCAGATTTAGGATTCAGTGTTATCTTAGGTTCCTGGAACTTTCCAAGATAATGGACTTTAGGGTAATGCATTTCAAAGAAGGAGAAAAATGTTCCTCCATGACATTTCTTGGAGCTTTTTGTGGCACAGTAAGATTGACATGATTCAAATGAAAGAGAGACTTAGGCAATATTAGTCACTGTAAATCTCATAAATGTCTTCATCTATATCAATGTGGATCTGAAATCTACTTTCCCTATCCCATCACCAGTCTGACAGACTAGAGGCTTCCTTATAACAATATAGTTTATCTATCTCCAGAGCTCAAATAGCAGAGGCAAGACACCAGTACTAGAATAAAAATTTCATCATGGAAAGCTGCTCAAACCAAAGCTTCTGAAATATTGTTTTAGTAGTTTCTTTGCAATGCATTTCTTCTTACAGACAAAATATGTGATATTGCACTGTGGAGCAATTGGCACTGACTCAGAAAGGGCTATGCAACTGTTCATTGCTCTGCCTTTCAGCTAGATTGTGCTGAAGCCGATACCATCCCCAAAGCCAGGGTCTATAGGTATATATAGCAAGTGGGTTGTAGGGCCTCTGAAAGACTGACAGCTGACATAAGGAAAATCCTGCAGTGTCAGGTTGATAAAGATCTGACTGTTGATATTAAAGTCATTTACAGTATTTCTATGACTTGCATGATTCAGCAGCTGAAGGAGACAGAATATTTTCTCTCAGGGGATCCCAATGTTTGATGTCAAAGGACGGCCAAGAAAATTTCTTGTAAAAGTGACATGATTCAAATGAAATGAAAGAGCAAGGCAGAATTAGTTGGTACATTTGCTTCATAAATGTCTTGTTTTGTGTGAATATAGATTTGAAATATTTATTTTCCTCACCCCCATCACTAGTCTGACAGACTGCATTAAAAAGCATGGATTATGCAGGGCATTTTTAATGACATGACAGAGGAGGAAAGTGGTGCTACCATGTCCCAAAAGCAGAATAAAAAAATAGCCCAGATTTGGGGTCTTTGCATTAGAATCACACAGGAAACACTTCAAACAGTGACCTGTGGGCTGTACCTTGGGAGTATTGAGACTGAACACCTCTGTTCAACCATCTGGCAAAACTCCTCTGACAGCACAACCTGAAATGCTGTTCCTTTTTGAGGGGAATCTCAGGACACCAAGTTGACTGCTGGGGCCATTGGTGTCTGTGATTGATATAATTGCAATGGCTGCTGAGAACACAGATGAAGACCCCAGTGGTGTAACAGGGATACACCCACAGGTTGCATCCTAAGGCATCTCTTCTGCCTCTTCAATCTCTTTCATCCCATAGTAAAGGTGAAGATCAAAATTTCCATATGGCATGATCAGAGGTAGCCCATGTTGGTGTAGAAGGGAATCAGGATCACAGGGACTTTCTCTTCCTTATCCTCCTCCTCGTGGAATAGAAAAACCCTGGGGACCTGCCACTGAAGGATAAAGGGCATGAAGCTGGGGAGCTCACCCACATGCTGGTCAGGAGGGAGCAGGAAGGCATGGAGAGGATAAGCTTATGCTGCATATTTCTTCCTTTCACACCAGACATTTCTGCATCTTGCCTATATTCTCTCAACAGCCCAAACTAGAACCCACAAATGGTTAACTGATGAAGCTTTCCAAATTTCTGATATGTCCCTTTGGACAACCAGTGTTGCCCAACCAGATCCTGCAGAGGAGAAATCAAAATATAATTAAAAACCCAAATCTTGCTGCTGAATGATTTATAGTATTAAGCTGAGAGATCAGACAACAAGACCCATTTACCTGAAACACTGTTGAATACTTCAACATCATATGATGCATGATCACACTATCTTCCAGCATTTGCATTGATTAAAGGAGGCAAAAAAAACCCCAACAGTCCATATCCAAAGTGCCTAGTAATTGGCTTCAGAGTGACAAATGTACAAGTTCAGATCTAGTGGCAGAATTCAGAAGGACGAGGTGGATTCCAAACCCCAGCTGTAATAGCTGGGATATTTCGAGATAATGGATTAGAAAAAAATAAATGCACCAAACAGCTGGAAATACCCAAAGTTCTTAGTGTTAAAGTGGGATTGGTTTTACATTTTATTAGGGTCTTTTTGTTGCCACATTGTAATGACAAATCTGATTGCACATCCAGCCCAGATGAACCACTGCGTTTTTGGCCTTAACCAGAGTGTGTTAATGGTGACTCTAAAGGAGAAGCCTTTACAAAATTACAAAAAACATTATCACACTGTGTAACAATCCCCAAAGGATCTACATGCCCCAGGCAAGTATCTAGGGAGTTCTTAGGTCCAAGAAGTTTTGAGGAATCTCTTTATGGATATACAGCAGTGCTACCACTGCCCTGAGCTCCAGGTAAGCCCTGAGAAGTTACCATGTGCCTCAACAATCCCTGAGTTTTATCTCTGATTTTAAGGAAGGTGCAGTACTTCACTTGGGATATACAGTAAAGGCTCATTGCTCCTTGAAAACAAGCTCTCCAGTACTTTCCCACAACCTAATCCCTTTCCATTTAGGTACATGCAAACTATCAAAGCAGTTTTTGGGTACAGAAGTCCATGCTTGGTAAGTTATTTTTGGTTATTCTATCTACTGAAATTCATCCAAAATCTAATATTTAGGTTTATTTTTAATATTAATTACTTAATATTTATAATCTAATATACTACACCAGGAATGTGAGGCATGATGGGAGTAGTGTTTAAGCATTGCATTTCTTCTCAGTTTGTATTTCAGAGCCTTATATTATATTCTGCTATAGATTTTAGTTGTTTGGGGTTTTTTAACAATACTGGGGGGCTAATGGGGTGCATATTAAAAAATTCCAAGGTATCTGTAACTCCTCTAGAGACAATGAGTCTCTGCTGTCTCTCAAAATTAAGGCCCTTATATAAGAGCTTAGCTTTCACTGATACCCAACCTGAAGTTGTTCACTTACTATCAGAAAAGCATTTATGTCTTTGATTTAAAGTTCTTCCATATCTTGGTTAACAAATGTCTTCACTCATTATTTTGTCAGTCTATCACATCTATTGCATTCAGGGCATAGCAATATCAAACAAACCAGGTTAGTGGGCAAAATCCATCAGAAAGTTTGATGCTTAACTTAAAGAAGACTATGGCTCATAAAGCTCTGCTACTCTAAAAGCATTATCAGCTGCTGAAATCACTTCAAAGTAATTTTCTATTCCAAATTAGAGTGCATCTTTGCAGCATAATCAAGTAATTTAATTTACAGCCATAGTTATTTTTTATGGCTTATCAATCATTCATATAAATAGTTTGCTGCAAACTACATTTGTAATGTTGATAGGTGCATTAACATACATAATTTAAGTCAATACATTTTAAAAACTTGAACATCCATAACGGCCTAATTAACAATCACTGTGATGCTTTAAAATGTTGTCAAAAGCATAGTGATTGTCCCACAGGCTGTTTGCATTGTAGCACATATATCAGTTTGCAATAGCAGCAACAACATCACTTTTTTTGTTAAAAAATGCTTCTAGCATGGAATAAAAACATAAAAGAAGGATGGTAAGAGAGGGGAAATACTTTATTCTTAAATGATAGGCAAATATATCCAAATGCAGAAAGTTGCCCAGAGAGGGGTCTGGAGTTTAGTGAAATGTGTTTTGATGTACACATAGACTAAACAGATTCTAGTGCTGGATCATGCATAAAACCCTCATAGATTTACTAGCATTTGTTTTCCATCTATTCAATAAAGTTTTAAGCATCATCTGAATGGAAGCCCTTATATGTTTTTAACTCCTAAGTGCAGTGACTGCCCAGCAGCCTTAAGCAGCTGCTGGAATCTTACTCACTGTTATTTAATGCTTAAACACCAAGGAAACAGCTGCCTTAAAAGACTTTATATAGAACAGTGCAGTCATCCCTGCTGATTGAATCCAGTTTTACATAATGACCATCCAGTTTTGAGCCTGTAAAAACAATTAAGCACAGGTGTTACAGCAATACTGCTATGCTGCTGCAACCAGAAATTTATGTATTGCATCTGTGGAAAATAAGTCTAAAATACCTACAAATAGGTAGAAAATAAGCATAAAATTCTACCAGTCTCCCTTCCTCTAGTTCTTCATGAATGCAAGGGACAAGACAAGGTGTGAGGCACTGACAGATCAGGACCTGTGATTGTTGGTGGCCTTGAAAGAATACAAGCTCTGACAGGGGCTGGGTGCTGGGCCTGCCAGGATTTAGCTCTTCTAATTACTCAGCATATCATTATGGGCTGGTATCTACTATTCTCTCAACTGGACATCAGTTTTCTTTGTTTGCATTAATAGTTTTGCCTCCTTTTTTGGCTTCCTCACACCTTTCTCTCCCTCAGCCACCTCCTTGCACCAGCACATTGTGTACCACCATCCAGCCTGTCAGGCTGGCCTCAAACCCAGCAGTTATCTTTCCACAGCATTCTCCAAGCAACTTCACAGTCAGTCTGTCTGAATGAGGCCAACAACCCTTCAAGATACCGTCTGTCCTCTCCTTCCATACAGCTACAGTGACAATAATCTATCCTATCACTATTTTGGATTTTTGTTATTTCAATTCCCACTACTTTGACCTTAATAAGAAGAAATAGGTAAATAAATTAAGTTGTACAAAAAGAAGGAAAGTGATCCTAAGAATTTGGATGATGCAACATCTGTGAGGTAAATATTTCCTGACAACATAAAAAGGAGGAAATAAAGCAATCCCTTTCTGAACTTGCCATTCTGATCTGCAAATGGTACATACATAATTTCTGGGTTTTCCACACTGACGAAAAGCTGGTACTTTCAGCCTGCTGCTGAATTCCATAACAGGCAGTCAGTATTTTCCAATGCCCAACTCTAAATTAATATACAAGACTCACTATGAATCACTAGCAAGCCAAGAGTTTTCAACGTATTAGGGTGCTCATGCCCAATAATTGATATTTTCAGTTTTCTGTAACTTTCTCATTCCTAACCGCAGTTTCTCACAATCTCCTTAGCACTGATAAAATGTAACTAATAATACATGCTGGCCAAGGAGACAGGGCAATTACTATGAGACACACACTGATACTTTTCCAGTAAGAAGAGGGTGGTAGCTGCTCAAATCTGCCTGAAATTAGGTGGTAAGATACATTTTTATTCTTAAAGAGAATTAGTTCCTAAAAGCAAAGTACCTCTGGCAGAGACAGCATTTGCAAAACCTTGAGATCTCCAGCATCAGTATCACCTCTGTGCCTGGTAAAATCTTGGAGCAGATGCTCCTGGAAGCCATGCTAAAGCACATGAAACACAACAACGTGGTTGGTGACAGCCAGCATGGCTTCATTAAGGGGAAATCCTGCCTGACCAATCTGGTGGCCTTCTATGATGGGGCTACAGAACTGATGGACAGGGGTAGAACAGTTGATGTCATCTACCTGGACTTGTGCAAAGCACTCGACACTGTCCCACATAATATCCTTGTCTCTAAGTTGGAGAGACATCAATTTGATAGGTGGACCACTCGGTGGATAAACAACTGGCTGGATGGCCGCACACAAAGACTAGTGCTCAACGGCTCAATGTCCAGCTGGAGACCAGTAACGAGTGGTGTCCCTCAGGGATAGGTGTTGGGACCGGTCTTGTTCAACATCTTTGTCAGTGACATGGACAGTGGGATTGAGTGCGCTCTCAGCAAGTTTGCCAATGACACCAATCTTTGTGGTTTGGTTGCTACACTGGAGGGAAAGAATGCCATCCAGAGGGACCTTGACACACTCTTGAGGTGGGCTGATGCCAACCTGATGAAGTTTAACCATGCCAAGTGCAAGGTCCTACACCTGGGTGGGAGCAATCCCAGGCACAGCTACAGGTTGGGCAGGGAAGAGATTCAGAGCAACCCTGTGGAGAAGGACTTGGGGGTGTTGGTCGATGAGAAAATGAACATGAGCCGGCAGTGTGTGCTTGCAGCCCAGAAAGCCAACTGTATCCTGGGCTGCATCAAAAGGAGTGTGACCAGCAGGTCGAGGGAGGTGATCCTGCCCCTCTACTCTGCTCTTGTGAGACCTCACTTGGAGTACCGTGTGCAGTTCTGGTATCCTCAACATAAAAAAGACATGCAACTGTTGGAACAAGTGCAGAGGAGGGCCACGAGGATGATCAGGGGACTGGGGCACCTCCCATATAGGATATGGGATATAGGATGAGAAGATAGGATATAGATAGAAGATATGGAAGACAGGATGAGAAAGTTGGGGCTATTAAGCCTGGAGAAGAGAAGGCTGCGTGGAGACCTCATAGCAACCTTCCAGTATCTCAAGGGGGCCTATAGGGATGCTGGGGAGGGACTCTTCATGAGGGACTGTAGTGTGAGGACAAGGGGTAACGGGTTCAAACTTAAACAGGGCAAGTTCAGATTGGATAAAAGGAAGAAATTCTTTACTGTAAGGGTGGTGAGGCACTGGAATGTGTTGCCCAGGGAAGTTGTGAATGCTCCATCACTGGCGGTGTTCAAGGCCGGGTTGGACATAGCCTTGGATGGCATGGTTTAGTGTGAGGTGTCCCTGGCCATGGCAGGGGGTTGGAACTAGATGATCTTAAGGTCCTTTCCAACCCTAACTATTCTATAATTCTATGATTTTATTAGAGCTCAGTCTAAAAACACTGGCTACAAAGATTTATGCCAAGTGCTGAAGAAAAGCTTAATAGAAGAGTATCATTAATGATAGCTCTGTAACAGTCTGTCTGATACATTCAGTTGGCAGTGGTGGGGAAATCAATGAAGACAAGGATTGTACCATTCATCAAAGTGGCACTTGTTTATCTTGAAATAAGCAGTGATAATAGAAGGATGAATGTCAGAGTGGAATCCTCACGTAACAGGCTGATGAGGAAAGCAGGCAAGCTGGAGCAGAAACAGAGCTTTTTTTTTTTTTTTCTGTGCGAAGCACACATAATATTTCATTTCTTTGAGTTTCAGCTTTTATACTGATTTACTTCTTGCAACAAATTAGAAACCAGAGACAGAGCCAGTCCTACCAAATGTTAGGAGAAAAAAGATTTGGAATCTGCATCTCATCTTTATCCCACTTGGGGTTTGATATCACATAGGCTTTGCTGACATTTTAGGGCTCTAAGTGCCTTTTTACTTTGCCCTGAGGTTACTGGTATGTAACTTTCAGGCATCCACACAATCTCACAAGCACCCCGTTCTCGAGTGAGCGCCATGTTCCACCTCCGTTCTGGTATGATTTAGCTGTGCTTCATGCCTGAAACTTTAGCTATGGGCTAACAATGTTGGTAACCTTCTGTATTTGGGCCATTGCACAAAGCTTGAACATGACTTTTATTTGAAGTTTACAATATGTGTTAATTTTCTCCTAGGTAATGTCCAGCAGCACTGAGTGAAGGCTGGCATGGGGTGCTGCTCTACCTCAGGAAAGCTCCTGCTGTGATACTTCAAGCTCAAATGGAAATAGGAAGCTATGGGTACCTCATACAAAAGACTGGCTGTTGCCAGCTCAGTCCTACAGCGTAAGAAGGTAGGTATGTTGCACATATCGTATAGGTATTGTCAGGATTAAGGACTAGCTCTGTAACAGGCTCTGTAACAGAGTGCAGATAAAAAAAAATCCTGCCTAACACCTGTGAATTTATCTGTGTTTGCATAATTTCCACCTATTGAAATGCTAATAGAAGATCAAAAGCATTGGGATAGCCGTAAAAATGTAATCAAGTGCCACAAAGCAATGGCTTATCAGTACTGCAGATCTTACTGACCTTTTTCTACTCAACTGGCATGAAGATACCCACTGGTATTACATCACCCACCTTGGCATCCTTGGATGATGGACCATGCTAGTGTTGCTTGCATGTCTGTGCTGCTGGAAAGGATGTGGGGGCTTGGAGGCTAGTGCCCCTTCTGAGGAGGGGGTGGAAATACCTTTTGTATGAATTAGACCCCAATTCCCTTGCTATTCTTTCTTCTGTATCCCTGCAGGATTTTCAGGGGCAGCCACAGGCATTTTCATTTCATTTTCCTTGAGGAGGTTTTTTTGGGCAAAGAGAGCAGCCAAAGTGAGGTAACCACTTCAACTTTCTCTCCATGGGAGAGAGGAAAAGCTATAATCAAAGAGCAACGAATAGTCTTTATGAGGAGATGGATATGAAGCCCTCAGTGACATGGTCCTGGGGTAACAGTTGGACTGATGACCTTAAAGGTCTTTTCCAACCTAGCTGATTCTATGATTCTGTGATAGCAGCAATCAAAGAAAACTGACATGAGGAAGATAAATATTTTAGTAAAAGCCATAAGGAACAAGTTCAATGAGGGGCTAGGGGAACATGAAACTTCACAGGAAAGCCTGAGTCATGGCAGGCACAAAATAAATTTAAATCAGAACCAGCACAATGGTGTGTGCTTGGATCCAATTAATTTCTTCTGATAGCAACAAAAAAGAAAGCCTAATTAACAATCCTTTATAAAAGTAGTTTGTGCTTCTATGTCCCAGCTATTAGGTTTCCTGGAAAGATTAATTGAAATATGCAACGCAGAGAAAGCTGGAGATGTGGAAAAGTTCATAACATGGTGTGTGTGTCCTTGTGGGTTGAGGGCAGTTTCTCAGGCTCAGCTATTGCAAAGGTGTAAGAGTCTGAGTCTGTGCACAGCGAGTGCCTGGGAAGGAGACAAGAAGGGGCAAAGAGAGGTTGCTCAAAAGAAGCTGAATAGCAGGGCTTCCCTATACACACATAGCAGGGCCAGGAGGGAATGTTCAGCAAAGAAATGGGCGTCACGTATTCAGTGCAAGAGGTTTGGCTTATTCAGTTACTCATGACCTGCTTTTAACTTCAAGACTGCTGAAGAATTCTTTTATCCCTTATCTGCACTCACAGCAAACCTGTCCTTAGGTTCTGGGGCCAGCAATGGTTCAATCATCAGAGAACACGCAGGGAAAGAGTGCATGCAGGAAAACTCCCCTGAGATGGGTGCCTTCCACCTCCCGGCCCCTGTGGGTTGAGCACTGAGGGAGAAGCAGCAAGCACAGGTGCAGAGGGGCTGTTTTGTGGTCTGATACGACAGCGCCTCTATTTCATACATGTGGCTTGCTTCATTTGCATTCCAAGTCAGTCAGTCTTTGTGCTTCATTTTTTCTGATGACAGCTACTATTTGATTGCACTTACCTGCCTAATAAACTGCGATTGAGAACCTTTTATCTCCAAAAATTATGTCACTGTCATGAATAACTGTGATAATGGAGAGCAATTAATTGTGCTGAAACTGACACACCAAAATGGCTGAAGTAATTAAATGTGTTGTTACTATGAAAATACCTCAAAATATTTTCAGTACTGTGCCAGCTGATCTTGAGGAGGAAGGAAGCTGGTTGACAGTACACATTAATGTGTTTTTCAAGTGGAGGTGTTTCAGAAGGGTGGAGAGGCCACCATGATGCCTGCTGGCAAAGGAGCCTTGCTCTGGTAGCAGACGGGTGCCAGCTCCTGCAGCGGCACTTGCAGTGACTTGGATTATTGCCACCTATTTCCGTTTTAGCAAGAGCTCCCTCTCAGCGTCCCTGCCACCTTTCAACCGACAGTGTCCCGCAGCTCAGCCCCTGCTGCAGGAGGACCTCCACCAGGGAGCAGAGTGCAGCTCTGCCCATTGCGCACCCTCCCCTCAGGAGAGCAGTGCAGGCGCTCTCTACACCCCGAGCTCCGCACTGCATCCTCCCCTCTCAGCTCTGCCCGGCTGCCTACGCTGGCCACCTCTGGGCAGCCAGAGCAGAGCTCCCAGGGCAGGCCCGAACCCTGAGGCGAACGCTCGCTCCCAGGACCGTGTTTTACTCACTCAGGGCGGGGCCGTCCCTTCTGGCACCGGCCCCTGTGAGTCCCTGCTCGCCTCAGAGTAGCCTTCGGCTCCTGGGCAAGGCCTCCCGGGAGCCCGAGGCGTTCTGGGTACCTCTCGCCGCTCTGAACCGGGGCTGCTGGACGCGGGGTTTCCCCGCGCTCTGGCGCTGAAGGCTTCTCTTTGGAGCTGCTCACCTTGGCAACCATCTTTCATTTAATGACCTGGGGACCGAAACAGTCTAGATAAATTGGAGAGAGGCAGAGAAAGCATTTTATTTGAGCACAGGTAAGCACAAGAGGTGGGTATGTGAAAGCAGACAGGAATTTCTAAAGCATTTCAGGGAATTCGGTGTCACTTTAAAAAAGCCACCAGTGCTTGGAAGATCACAAGAGGTGTGCAGACCTATCAAGGTACCGACACCAATACCTAATGGTATTTTGTACTGGACCTGTACATATCACTCCTGGTTTCTTTACAGGTGTCACTTACAAATCTTTTAGTTAAACTTAACTTTTGCACCTGGACTGTTGCTGCGTTATGTTTTGGCTGCTCCTCTCACGGTGCAAGCAGCCTGGCATTTGAATCAAGGAGTTTATAATTGTAGGTTTCCTAAAAGAAGGAATTGCAGCAGTCATGGTGTCCACTTGGCACCAGCAAAAGCACAAGTGGCTGCAGTCACTTTAGCCCGAAGCTTGGTGGGGTGACACTGCACATCCCTTGCCCTCCTGCAAACCAAGCAGTGCTAAAATATGAAAGAAATAGCATTTGATTTATGGTATTACTTAGAAGAGCTGAATTTTGAGATCTCTCTTTTACCCATCATCCTTGCACCAGCCTCTTGTATCTATGTATCAAGGACTGAGGTGTACAAGACTTTCCAGTGAGCATCTTAGCCAGAGACACCGTATGCCAAGATGAATCCAAACCTAGAAATTAATTCCTGTTATGGCATTATTGGGTGGACTGAGTCTGGAGATATTACTATAAGAGAAAAAAATGCATGCAAAACTGAGAATAATTTAATGTTATTATTCTAAAGTATATGTTACTGGTATTTTGATAAAAATTTTCCATTCACTTTATAATTCAGTTTTTGATGCACAGCTCCTCCAAATAACTAAATAGAGCAAATTAGGTACCATTTGTCTGTCATCTAGGATAGGATGGGAAAGAAGTGGGACTTAAGAGAATTTTAGCTGTTTGGAAAATTATGTTTTTGAAATGGAAATGCTTTAGCTATTTTTAATTTATGTCTTTTATTTTTAATAATGAGCCAGTTTCTTCATGAGCATTTGTAAAAATAATTGTGTTCATGCAAATGTTTCCAGGTAGAAGCTGGAAAACTGCCTTGTTCACAGTCCATGTGAGGTGTGAGTCCCAGATGAGGGCTCTGCACTGCTGCCAGGCTGCCATATATTGAGCCTGACTGATGGTGACTCCTCCAGCACTTTTTCCAGCAGCAAAAGTGTTATTTACAGCTATGTGCAGATCTCCAGAGAAGTGTGGAGGGTTAAAGGCAGTAGCAGTTTTGCCAGGCTGTTCAAGACAGTCCCTTTTTAGCTTATGATCCTTGCAAAGTGTCTGGTATTTCTGTTGGATTTGGGAGGTGAAGGGTTCATTTTGGGTGAGCAATTGGGAAAGCAGCCAAAAGCCCCTGGCCCCCAAGCCATGGCCCTGTGTTGAAGCTGCAGCTTGTCTTGGTGCACACAGGTGAAGGCTATTCTGCTGTTCTTTCACCTTGGCCTCTCACATCTCCCTGCTGATTATCAAAAGCTTGCTCACCTTCTGTCTCAGATGGTTAACATCAGAGTCCCCTCTTCAGAGGCTGGGTTGCATTTGTGAAGCTCTGATAAGTATGGACAACCTTTTATTAACAAATTACATGTATTTCATTTTTCAATACCTTTGTGGAAACCAAAATACCAAGATGACACAAAGAAGAATGAGGATGTGGCCCTAAATTGCCAAAATGCTACTTAACAGGTTTGGACAGGCTGAAAAATAGATCTGATAACAGTCTCACTAAGGAACATCAGCATGGAGAGAAAATAAAGATTAGGACTAACATATGGTTGCGGCGCTGAGTCTCATGTACCCTTTATTTCACAAAGCCTTAAGGAAGGAGGAATCACCTCAAATTCCCACCAATTTGGGCACAATATTTCTGAGAGGTGTCCAAAAAAGGAAGGTGGTTTCTTGTTTTTTTGTTTGGTTGGGTTTTTTTCCCAGTTTTGCTACAAATGCAGCAAGCCAGGTAAGTAGTGTTAGAAAAACCTCTGATATTCATAGGTACCATTTGAAGTCAAATTCCAGAGGTTTTCATCAGCATTATTTGAGATTTCTGTCAGTGATATTGTTACTTGGTGTATTTCTCTGATACTTCCGCCCAAGGGACAAAGGATGGTGAGAGGCAGTACCTGGCTTGGTCACTGGTGACGGAGGAGCTAAGCGCAGGAAAGGAAGTCACTTTTAAAGTGTGGTGGCTGAACTCAGCTAATCTCACTTCTCACATCCAAATCCTGGTCATCTAAGCTACTCATCTGTGGCTCTGAATTCAGGTCCACTGAGACTCGAAATGCTTTTTTGTTTGAGGAAGTGGAGTTAAGTGGAGTAAATTCTGCTTGTATGTACACGATTTGCTGCCAGCGAGTGTGCCATTTGCTTGTCTCTGGAACAGCACTTGCTGGTAGACTGAAGTCATGAGTGAAATGATTTTGCTCATGTCACCACTATCCTTCTTTGCCATGACAGTGCTGCACCCACTTATCATGCAGAACCATTGCATGATATACTTCAGAGTGCTGGAATTATTCCCTCTGCAAAAAATAACTCATAGATCAGCCCATTTGTTTTCAGCTCATTGCTTTCCACCACCTTTGCACATTGGTCACTGGTCCTACATGTAAAGTAGAAATCTCTGGAAGGTCCAGCCTCCCATCCCAGCTGCATTTCCCTGCTTTGAGCTATCTGACCTGTGCCAGAGAAGAGCCTGAATGTGAACCAGCGTATAGCTTGCATGCACAGGAAGGAGACCACAGTTCTGGTGCAAAACTGGTTGTGTTTCAGCATTACAGAACAGACTAGTTAACTACACATAGTCTTGCCCATGCTAAAGTCTTCTAATAAGCTTCCTTTCACTATCTTAGTGTAGGTAGCCGTGGTGGCAGTTTGTGTGAACTGTTCTAGGAGAAAGTGCTGCTCAGCTCTCATAGATGGGCCATACTCAGGGTTAAAAACAAAGGAGGTCACATGCGAAAAATAGTCTAAGCATCTGCCTCTTTTCAAACAAGTATGGGAAGTCATAAATGCTGAGCATATGGACAGTCCTTGTATCAGAGGAACTATTCACATTTCATCCTCAGCTGCAAGCAGCAAAGCAAATTTCAGTTACTGTAACTGATTATTTACTGACTTCTGGACTTTCCCAAAGATGCTGAGACAAATGAGGTGGTTTAAGCTAACGCTCTTCACTTTGCAGCTAAGGTAAACAAATAGCAAGTGCCGGCTCAGCAGGTCTGTGGGGATGGAGCAGCACCAAGCAGTGGTAGTTCAATTTCCAACGATTACAAGACATCCCAGAGGAAAATGCAGAAAGGTCAGGCACAGAAATATAAAAGTGGTGTGTGCAAACTCAATAACTTTTCATCTTACTGATTCATTCTTTTTTAACTTTTTACAAGAAGGGGATGGGTAGGCTAGCTTAAATTTTGGTGTGTGTGTGTGTGAGTTTGCATCTTCTCTGGGCTTCCCAGTTTTTAATTAAAACCAGGTGACCTCATCATTCATACGTGTCCTGCAAAATATTTCTTTAGAATTTTTTTCATTCTTTCATAATTCAAAAGTGCAGTAACTACTTTTAAAATGAAAAAACCTTTCTATTCTTTTATAGTGGCTGGCTATTTTCAAAAGACCTTTATCAAGGTTTCTTACATCTATTCTTGCTAACCAGCATCAGCAGCAATACTTTCCTGTTGATTTGGCTTAGTTTGTTCTCCTCCTACTTTGTTCTACTATTGGCATATGTACTAGAGCCCTGGATGGTTTTTTTTTTTTATCCATGAAACTGCTGTTTGCAGTTTTATCTTAATTTGCTTCACTTGATTTCATGTACTTCTTTATAGTGATTTCCATCATTGAGATACTATTTTGTCAAGCTGACCTGTGAAGATTTATAATATTTAATTATAAAAATAGCATCTCCTACCTCATGAACAATGTCTGTATCTCAAATTATTAGAGCAGCAATTTATAAATAACATATGGCGACTGCACCTATAAAACTTTCGTAAATTGTGTGTACTAATCATAGCAGAAGAAGAATTTAAGGAAAACTATTCAAAAGAAGAATGCAGTGGCTATGGACTTCTTAATACAAAATGATAAGTAGTGGAAAGGAAGGTTAGAGTGATTAAGGTTTATATCCCTGCATGCAGGCATACCAGTTTAGGAAGAAATCAATAGTTCAAACAGCATAGAAGAGGTTATGGTTAGGATAGGTATAGGCAATAGAAAGCTTAAATGTGAAAATAAGTAATTAAAATATTCCTGAGAATGTTGGAAGCAAAATACAATGTTAATCTGCCTTCTGAGCACTTCACAGCATCTTGGGGAGTCTTAGAGTAAGGAATAATCTTTTCACATATTCCCTCTTATACCATGCTGTATAGGACTATAGAAGAAAAGTTTGTAGGTACTTACTGGAGATGACAGCAATTACTGACTGGTTGAATGTGACTGAAGGGAATTAATGTCTTATGATGCCAAATCCTTTGTGAAGGTTTAAGAAAGTCAAAAAATCAGTGAGGTGAATACCATGGTATTTCTCTAGTCTCGAAAGCAGTTTGATTAAGCTGCACATTTTGGAAATCACACTTGTTTCCAAGCTCTGAGATATCTGGAATTGGTAAGAAAGGAAAATCCTGGGTGAAATCTTGAAAAGACTGCCAGGTAAAGAATTGAAGGCCAGTGGCATACTTTGTACCAGGCAGGATGTTCTTCATTGAGGATCGATCAAATAAGTTTATATGAGATGAAGAAAACTACCTTTGTCTCATGCATGAATCCTTATTTTACATATATAAGGAAGATAGGTGTGTGCTGGTGGTAGGTGTGGTGCATCGCATTACTATTTTGATGGATGAGTCTTTGCTGTATATGGGGTGGATGAGACCCAGGCTGGGACATTTGGCAGGGTCCTAGGAAATGAGAGGGTTTGAGAGAAGTATGTAAACCTGCATGGAGCTACTGTGTAATTTTAATAAGCACGTTAGGGACCAGTGCTAAGGATCTCCAGCGCTTTTTAGCTCCCACAGACTTTCTGCAGCCACTGCCTACAAAAATTGGCAGCTTGGTTACATTCAAAACAAGAACTTGATGGTACAGTGTACAGGCTCAGTATTCTTTATCTCAAGCAGTGAAAGTACTTCGCAGCTGTCATGTCTGGTCAAATAAGCTTTTACAGACTCCAGAGATTCACTTAGTTTAAAGTAAGTTTGTGTTCCCACAGCGGAAAGTGATGGAATTATTGCAGACATTTCGCAGCTAAGCATCCCCCATTCTGGAAGGTATTCAGCCTAGATGTGAGAGGAAAACCTTGTTTCTGCTGAAGCTAGTGGAAAAATTCCCATCAGATTCAATGGTTGTAAGATTTCAATTTGAACTTTCTGTGATAACCTGGCATGATTTAGAGAGAAGGTGTTAGGTGGTTATTTTCTACTCTGACATGCCAATTGCTGTCCCAGTTTGTAGCTGGGAAACCAAGAGATGAGTCAGTCCTTTCAGCCTAGGAAAAGCAACCTTCCCTTCTTGACCTTTCCATCATCCCTAATTAGAGTAATTAGATTAGTGTAAATGTTATGAGAGGTGTAGCATAAACAACCTTTTTGTGCCTTTGTGTTACTTAAAAAACCAGCAAGCCAATTTCTCCGTCACTCAGCATCAATCTGGACATTGATACTGTTAGTGAAAGCTTGAAATCTCTAGAAGATTTATTATGATTTATGTGCCTTTCTAATGGCTGATGAGGCTGGAATCTGTTTTGAGATTGCCTGTTAGAAATTCAAATAAATTATGAAAAGGAGGATTGGGAAAGGCCTGCTGTTTCATCACCCTATTCTTCATCTGTAAGACCACAGCACATCTTTAGCAAGTATATGTCTAAGACATACATACATAGTGTATAATCCAAGTCATAAATCTTAATGTATATTTTCCTGTTGAAGATTCTTTCATCTCCCTTGGTCATCTACTGTAAAATTTATCAATTCCTGCAACACACATGCTTTACCAACCCAGATTCCTCTGCCTGCAAATGAAGTTGATTCCATCTTGGCTTACATTGGTAGAAATGGAAAAACATGGATTATTTTATTCTGTAACAATCCTTGCTTGTATATGAAGACTATTATAATGTTTCTGTGACACTTCTTTAGTCTAGAATAAAGATAATTCTTCCAACTTTTTCTAAGAAGCTGAAGGTTTTAAAAGTTTTTTATTTTATTTCTCTCCTCTAAGGTTTCTCATTTGTCTAGAACATTAAGTGAAATGTCCAGAGTAAAATGCTGCATTACAGCAACAACACTCCATTAAATAAATTAAGCTTTATAAAGAGAATAAAAATGTAGAATAACTTGCACTGAAAATAGATTTCGAAAGGCCATTTACTATTCCTGTCACAATTCTTACTGAGTACAGAGCAAAGCAAATCTGTCACAGACTGACCCACTGCCAGTAATATAGCACCAATTAATAGATTATTTTTTAACAGACAATTCATAAAATAATTATCCTGTTTTTTCTCTGTCTTCTTACTGTTTCCATCCAGCAAGAAACTTCCATGGCATCAGTTTGAGTGGTGTTATTTGGCTTCTGCTAAGGAAAAAGGACCAATCTTTCAGTTATGCTGGCTACCATTTAATCATGATTTATTTTCTGGCCTAGGTACTGACAGCATCTTTGGGGTATCACAGCCCTGGAAAGACAGATTGAAATGCAGTGTGCCTGCATTTTAATATCTGAATGTCTTCCCCTGGGTGATCAGGCTCACATCTTTACTATCTTCACTGGGCAGCAAAGAAGGGTTACACGTACCACAGCTGGGGACTGAAGTGACACCCAATATAACAGAGCAACAAGGAAAATCAAATACTTATGTCCTCCCAAAGATTAACTGCTATTGAAGATGAGGACAGATTTTCTCTGATAATTAGAATTTTACTTGGAACAAGAGGTATGTCCTCCCCTAGCTGGGCTAGCACTTATTCTCTGCAGCTGCATTAAAAGACATTTAGCTTGACATTACTGATACCATGAAGGAAATTTTCATTTCCCCTTAAGTAAAGAAATTCTGCTGTAGGAATAAGACTTTGAAATATGCAAAGGAGGCTTATGTGCAATGGAACAGAAACCCTCTCCAGCTGTGGAATTGGACGAAGTCATGAAATAGGAAATGCTTGTTTTAAAGTGTGCGAGACACTGTGCTGGCTCACGACATAAATTATGCATCTTCCCCTTCCTGCAGGCCTGCATTGTCTGCTCATAGCTGAACACACAGTCCTTGGCCACAGTGGAATGAAGCTGTCTGGATAACAAAGGAAATGGAAGATTTGCTACTATGCAGAACAGTCATTTCTTGCTGAGCTGGTTGTCCTTAATGACACTGGAGTGTGCTGTTAGGATTGATGCAGCTACTTTCCTCAGAAATCACCATCTAAAAAAAAAAACAGTGCTCAATTTCTGTTAGCTATCCCAAGTAATTATCACCGCAGAAGATGAAGAGGAAACAGAATTTAAAACTTCTGAGGGAAACGAGGATAACTCCATCTCTGGAAAAGATTTCTTTAGTGTTTTGTCATTCCAAACTGCCCTAATCTTGCTGACATTGTGTTCAAACTTATTCAGACCAGACTGTGCTCCCCTTCCTCTCCCTCGTACTTACACCCTTGGTTAAATGTATGTTCAGACGTGGTCTGTACCGTTTACCATTCACACCATTAGCATGTGAACACATCCAGGTTCAGATTGCCAGAGATCCAAGGCACTCACAGGGATACTTCTGCATGTGTTAAGTTTGCCAGGTTGGGCTTTTGCACTCAGAGCTGGGAGGAGAGGCTCACAGCTGAGTTTCCAACCAGAGAGGGTGTCCCTGGGTGAGGAGTACGGTAATCCCATCCCAGACCCTGTGTGTGGGAGCAGCAGTGCGGACAGTCAGTGGCTGGGTGTAGAGCCTACTGAAATTGACTTTGCTCTTGCCGGAAATGCAGATGTGTCTTTATACTCTCTCTGGTAGGCCAAACACACAAATGTAAATTTCACTTTGCTTTCTACCATCAGCCATGAAAAATGTTGGAAGCTGTGCTCTTCCAAGATGAGTGTTATTTCTTGTATTATCTCTTTAAATAAGTATACAACAGAAAGAGGAAGAGCACAATGCAGAAATTAGTATTAAATATTACTTGAAATGACAGTAAATATTACCCAATGGAGCTGACTCGGTAATCACTATGAAATGCAGATATAACCTCTACACAAACATGAGACAGCAGGTGCATGGAGCATCTTCAGTGCAGAAGAGAAGCCAATGGGAAAGTTGGTGATACTGACCAGCTGAGCTCTAACTCTTCAGGGAAATCCTCTAAACTAAGTGAAGCAAGCAAAAAGAGAAAGCATGTTCTCAGCTTATGTCTACAGAGCCATGTACTCTTTAAGACTGCATGGAAATGTAGTTTGTCTTGAAGTGCTGTTGGAGATATATGACATGTTTGTTACATCCAAGAACAAGCTGTGAAATATAACAATCCAGAACAGTCATTAAGAAGGCACTGACTAGTTTAGTTTAAATTAGAGAATAGTCAAGCTATGGCAGTGATACAGAACATAAAACATGAGGCTCTGTCTGACTGCAGTAGGGCTGTCCTTTTATACTTCATTGCCAGAAAAGCATATTAACTGCAAAATACTGCTTGGCCCTCATAAAACTGTACTGGTTTCGAGTGCTTTATTTATGGGATAAGGGGCGCAATGACATTTTAAATGCTTTCTCTCTGAATGGTGATAATAATCTAATGATTATTTTAAGTGATTTTCTCAAACAGTCCATTATTTAGGAAACTGATATATAGTAAAAGTATTGCCATGTAAATGTCAGTGAAAGTAATTAAGAGGTGAGAAATATAAGAGGATATCATTTGTTACCTTTTCCCTCTTCTAGTGAGATTTAAAAAAGCAAGGAAAAGTATGGTGTCCTGGGAAATATTATGGGATGACAACATGGCATGATTTAAAACAGGGGTTTCATCTCCTCTATTGCAGTTGCCATGTGGTATTTTTGTAAAAATTCAGAATGAAGTATAAATGAACTGTATGCTGGACTTCCTAAATGTAATTTAATGTCAAAATATAATTTCTCAGTGTAAACTGCTGTGTCCATTACAGCAGAAAATAGTTTATCATCAGGGGACTAATAGCCTGAAAGATATTGAATGCTTCAGAATAAAAACAAAAAGACTGCTGAGCATGTTGCCCCAGTGACTAAGAATTTCTGTTAATGGAAGAATTCAAGTACACATAAGGCAATGTGCTTCAGAAATAGTAAGGTCTATCAGAAGAGGTCCTTCAGTCTTCATAGCACAGCTGTGCTGAAGCAGTGGTTTAGATTAAGCTGATTCTTGAGGACAAAGGTTGCAAGTCATTTGATTTCTTGAGGTTTCTTACAGAAGGTTGGGGGTTCCATGGTTCTGTGATTTATTTACAAACTCAGTCAAGTTAAGTAGGGAAAATTAAGATTAAAAAAAAAATTGGCAAGGCATTAGAACATCAAGAACTAGAACAAATTTCCTATTAGCCTTTATGGGCCTTTTTTTTTTTTTCCCCAAAAAAAGTTCAGTGTGGATATATCAATGAGAAGTTATCTTTTTTATTATTTTTATATATATATGCTAATGCTAATATCATGGGGTTGATGTATCTGTATGCTGATCATTTTTGCATCTGGTGTGTTCTCTACTCTATGAATTCACTCACTTGTTAATATTCTATACAGCAGCATATATTTCATTAGATGTTTTTCCCTCCTGCTGTGGTAGATATCTCTGAAGAAACATTTGTCACTGATTACTGCAGAAAACATTCGTGAATTGTGAGCTGTGTACTGTGTTTCTCTTTCTTTTGATTTCTTGACTTACTCTATCTTGTAAAATAGATATGTAAAAAGTCACTTCCAATATAAAATCTCCTATGTGGCACTTAATTTAATTACAACCAATTATTAGGTTCTTTTTTTTACGCTATTAATGGTGCTGCATTATTTTATTAATATTTCCATTAATTGAGACAGTCTTGCAACTTTTTATGTTGAAGAAATGACTCAAGGGCCTTTACTATTTATTTAAATATATATTTAAAAAAAAAAGAAGAAACCATCTGCTGAATGTAGGTGTTTCCTGTTGTTAAAGGGAGCGTATTTGTTTTTATTGTGAATATATATATGCATATAAATAAAAGTAGAACAGCATTCTTCATCAGGAGCTATTGCTGTATCTGCTTATGGCAATTATATTTGAGATATTGATACTTTACTTCAACACACAGAAGTGTGCATGGCCTTGATGTGTAACTGACTTTATCCTATCCCTATGGGATACAACACAGTGTGGAGTGTCCCTAGAAGGTAGAGCACATGAGTTGGCTGTTGGGCATTCTTGAGGAAAAAAGATGGCAGGGTTTGGCGTGATGCAGGTTGGAGTCCACTGCAACACAGTCATTGATGATATGTTGCACGTTTAAAATTCCATCAGACTTTATTTTTTTTGTGATTTAGTACACAGTGCCCTCTTCCCTAAAGAGTCTTCATGTCATCAGTGATACCAATGTACCTGGAAGGATGGGGTTTTTCTCTGGGGTCCCAGTCGTCCACTAACATCTGATAACACATTTATGTCTCTCCAGGGTCACAGTCATCAGACTCCTTGCCAAATGGCTTGATCAACAACATTGCTGAGAAGCTGGAACGTCTCACCAGGAGACATGACCTGCCTGGTAGTGACCAAAATAAATCTTTATTTTCGGTTTATTAAGAAGCATAAAGATGTTTACAGTTAAAAAACAAATAAGCAAAACCCTATCAAAGCAATATGGTGAAACAGTGATTTTGAAATCTAATCACTGCCTAGACAGCCTAAGAGTCAGCAATGGAATAAAGATCTTCAGAAAGAAGATCGCTATGAAAAGCTGTAATGAAAAGCATTCCCATGGCCACTATCTTATGGTTACGGACATAGTGGACCAGTCCCATACATCTAGTATGACTATTTTGGGCAAAATGGGTGAAATACTGGTTTTTCACTTCTGTGATCCACAGTAAGCCTTGGTTCATTGGGCAGCACCTTTTAGTGGTCTCTCACTCCTTTTGGACTTGCTGTGTCTCAGTTTGCAATTGCCCATGAGCAGAGAGTGACCTCTCAGTTCTCAACTGGACATAAAGACGTACAAGACAGCAAAATTTTGCTCTGAACTTTCACTAAAGGAAAACCTTTAGGAATATATGCATCTTCAGAAAGGACCTGGAGCATAATGGACTATTCAGGACCAGTAAGAACTGCAATGGGCCTCAGAAGAAACAACAATTTTTCACTCTATCTTCTTGCTGTATACCTTAGACATGGATCCAGGCAGCCTGCTCCTACACTAGTGAAATATTTGCCTTCTGCCCTGGGTATAGTGGGAGTGTCCCTCACCCAACATTTCATTTGGACTGCCAAACAAACTATAAGGCCAAGAACAAAAGGTCTTGTTTCTGTCTGATTTTCTATGAGCATATTTTATTCAGTAGTTTCAAAACTCTACATATTTTATAAACATTAGCTAGATGTATTGCCTGTGTCTTCATAATCTTCTTCAAGGAATTAGCTCTTTGAAGTACTTTGCCAGGGAATATTACAAGTGAGATATGTCTGTTCCCTTGTAAATTTACTGACACTTTTCAGATAGATCACATGACCAGTTCCCAGACTTCTAGAATTTAAACTGATCTCTTAGGTATATGGTACAGTGAGTAGGTATCTATCCCTTATGTCTTCCATCAGACTCCAAATCCAAAGGTTTCTAGGAAAGGAAGGAAATGTGTCAAGCTAGTACCTGCTCAAAACCCTGTGACTTGTTCTGTCCAACTGCAGATGTCATTCCTCAAGGATGAGGTGGTCCTGAGTGTAAAAGAACCCAGTAAAAACTGGAGGATGAAAATGAGTCTAATGCATATTGATAAATACAGAATTTCTTTGAAGATCTATAATGCCCCATTAAGAAAAATAGGCATCCAGGGATTCCTGTTTTCATGAGGACAACATAAAGGTGTCAGTCCTTGAGTCACAGTCTTCCTGTTATTCCTGTCCCTGGCCAGCTACAGAAGGAACTGTAACTGCAACAGTGGGAACATATTTTGTACAGCACTGACTTGATTTTAATTAAACAATTATTTAGACAATTTAGTCACTTACATAAGTGCTATCGTTCTCTTGCTTAAAGACTAAACCCAGATTATAAAATGTGGCAGCCCTTCATCCTTCTTAGTGAAGCTAAGCTGTTAGACTGAAATGGACAGCCACAAAATAGAAGCAAAGTGCTGCTTGTTGATGAGCAGTCTTTCTGCGAGCAGGGGCTTGGGCTATGGGGACACCCAATCACCTGTGTATTTTAGTCAATGATCTCTAGTACAAAAACATGAATGGCAGTGGGAGTCAGGACTGGAGCCCCCATAACTTTTAAAATATTAGTTTCCATCTTATGTTCTCTATTAGCCTTTCTGCCTTGCAAAAGGAAATGAGAAAATTCCCTTGCAGAAAATGAGAAAAGAAGCCTGTCCCTCTATATACCTGGCTATTTGAAAGAAGCTTTTCACAAGGTGATTCACATCCCAGTCTCCAGTTCAGGTTAAAGAATAAGGGAGCATTGGCCTATCTTCATGATTTCAACCTAAAGAACTAAATTAACGAACTGGGTTCTTGCTCTGAAAGTTACCATCTTGGCTTGTCTTCTGCTTCATCTCTAATTAATTGTGGGTTTTGTGTGCTTGGTCTGATATTGATATAGAAATAATCATAAAATACTCTATCTAATGGCAAGAAGTAATGAAAAGACAAAACCAAAAGACATGTTAACAGTGTGGTATTGAAATATTCTTCTAGGACTGAACAGCTGAGTAAAGTGCCAAAATGAATAAGATCATTTGAACACTGACTTTGCACAGTAAATTCCCTCTTTTAAAGAGCAAATAAATTTCTAAAATAAAAATATTTGAGAGTTTGGTTTCAGAGGTGTTCTACATGTTCTTTGTACTTCAAGACACTGACTCAGAAAACTGGAAAACATTAATAGATTTAAAAGCTGTTAGGGATTCAGTCTTGGGTTTTATCCTAAATGTCATAATTCTCATCATTGTTTAGTATGGATTTGTTACTTGTGTAGGTGTCTTTTGTGTTGCTCTTGCTGATAGTATCATTGTTCCCACCAAATATATTACATTTTGTTCTTTAATGATCAATCACTCCACTTCTCTATTCACAAAAGCAACAAGTGGGATGCTGGTTTCTTTCCCCCCTGCTGAACAGAACTTTTTACGTGGTTTCCTCACAATAGACAGTAAGTAGAAATAGAGACTGGTTACCGTGAATTGCTGCTATGGATATGAGTTTTTTATCTTTGTCACTGTTCTAAGGCTGCATGAGGTTCTTGTTAGCACATTAACCAAAAGACATTTAATAATGAGTATAAAAATATTACATTAAACTGTACTGCCCTTCCAATTTGGTTATAGTCCATCTGCAGAAACAAATGTCAAAGGTCTATTTTCTCTGTAAATTGTAAAATTTCAAAACTGTCATACAAAACCTTTAGTGTAGATGTTAGTAAGGGCTAACAGACAGCCTAATAGGGTGCATAAAAAAGTCAAGAACTGACTAAAGAACATTTCACATACATATGAGCCTTTACCAACAATATATCAAACATTTTCAAATTACTCATTAAACAAAATTTGGAGAAAATCAACTTCTGATGTTCTTTGTATGGTATTCCTTATGCTCTTGCTGACATATATTTAGGTCAGTACTATTTTCACTATAGAACATTAAACAGCACATCTTGCTTGAAGACATCCACCTCTGTGGATTTCAAAAATCTCAAATGTAAAGCAGCAAGATGGACAAATCAATTTAATTCAGCAGCCTAAGAATATGGGTTGTACTTCTTACCAAGGTTAAGTAAATGACACTTGAATGACTGCTGTGTGTGAAATTACTTGATTTGTTTCACACAGACAGTCAGTCAGTGTTATGTTAGCAATGTGTCTCATATGAAGAATAACAAAGGAAATAACTCTTGCATTTATTATTTGACTGTGATAGAAATACAGTACCACAAGTTACTATTAGTGAAAAGTTCTTGAGGTCATTCTGCAGCCCTCTCTGATTCTTATTTCATTTTAGGCTTGATGAAGGTGACATTTTCAAAGACCTTCAACCTTGAGTCATGTAAAATATGCAAATAGATATTTGCATATGCAAACTATGCTCTAGCACACACAGAATATCCATTGTAACTATGAGCTACTTCTCTAGTCCGCTTCAAAAAATCGCGGCTTGTGTGACATGTATACTGAACATTTGTACCCAAAGAACACTTCAGCCTATTCTTGAGTGTTACTTTTAGTACCAAACAAAGAATTGGAAAATAAAACCAATGGAAGATAATATTTTTAGCAATATACAATAATATTTTGTAGGACCAAGAAGTAGCACACTAATGCTTAACCTTATGGAGTGTTGTACACTCTCTCTTCACTCTGTTAAGTCACTTAGCTCTTATAAAATTTCAGGATCAGGTTCTTATCAGTTAAGAGAGTGTTGTAAGGAACTAGACCCCTGCAGTCTGGGACTTGGTCCAAAGTCTATTTAAATCTCTTGAAAGACAGGTGATGACTGGTTATACTGTATCTCAGGCACATGCTTCATGTGTATGGGATTCTTAATCAAGTATTAAAGGTTTGCCAGGGAAGCAGGCATATGACTGATTTGCTTAGTCAAGGTCTATGAAAAAAATGAGATTATCCTGTCAGTACATAATGGCAATTATCTTATGCTGCTTGGCTTCTGAGGCACTTCCTTGTAACTTGACGTAATTCAATACAAATTGGCTGAATACACTAAACCAGGGATATCATGTCATTAAATTAAAATAGCTGTGTAGCAACTCAGCAGCAACTCAGCTGGTGTTGCACAGATTATCATCAGTTATCCCTGGTGTCCCTAGAAAGTATTGTGTTTTACTAGGACTTTTATTGCTGGGATGCATCAGTTTACATATGAGCTACTGAATGTGAGATTAACAATCCATACATCCTGCTTGTTTTCTTTGGGTGTAAATTAAATAATTTTAAAAAATTAATTATGGCTTCTCTTCCCTTGATGTTTGATCTCACAGTAGTGTTATTAATGCTGAGATATGAAATGATCATAAACTCAAGGCTTGTTTTAAACTCACTGAGCACATTTTGAGAATATCCATGAAGCAATTTAATTACCTGTTCTTCAAAGGGTACACAGCAAACACAACTGCAAGACACTGCATGAATACAGGCTTTGTTTAAAAACTGTCAGAGCAGGCAGATTTGGATTTATCTGAATGGATTTGTTTACTTTGACAATTTATGCCTTGACTTTGTTCACTAAAGTACTCAGCAGATGAGGCATTTCATAGATTTCTTTTGGAATAAGCATGTGCTAATATTCATAGATAAATATCTGCTGAGAATACATTCACAAACACATTGCATTTTGATAGAAAACTTCATGCAGCAAACCCACAGGAGGGAACTCTTGCTATGTGCATAATATATGATTAATGGGCAACTGAGTATAGGCCTTGAATGCCATGAGTGGTTCTTAATGAAAAACACTACAAATAATTTATATGAAGAGGGAAATTTGTTATCTGGAATTTTTTCAAGAATAATCCTCACTAAATCCAGAAAAAAACAGGCTGTCATGGCTCTGAGAGCAGCCCTGTGCAGGGGTTTTGCTGCTGCTGCCTGTGGCTGCAGGTGTCTCTGTCCTTGGGCTCTGGAAAGAGGGTCCTGGCTGTCCCTGTCCCCAGGGAGGTACTTGATGCCAGAGAATTAGACATGAAAAAAAGACTATGAGCGCCAGAGGAATTGCAGGTAACCACATTTTATTTAAGACATCACTATAGCCTTCAGATACGTTTCACAACTCAACCACTGCTAAATATGATAGAAATGAAAAAAGTACCTTAGAGAGTCAAGTGACTAAAAGATAAATTAAAACTGCCAGTTTAAAGTGGACTTGAGGATCTTCATCACAATGGTGAATGCAGTATAAAATCACCTAGTGTGGGGAAAATCACAACCCTGCTTCATTGATAGCAGCAAATCATTTATGTCCGAGATAAGCCCGATGACAAAACACCTTTACAGCAGTAGCGTGGTATGAAGTATAAGGTCCTTCAGGGACTGCGAGGAAGACACAATTCCTCTGGAAATCCCTGATTTGCATGCCATGCTTCTTATCCCTGGACTGGGGAATACTTTAGAGAAAAGATAATCTGTCATCTCCTTAAAATGTGGGTTTTGAAAGAAACATATACTGCAAAAACAGAAGAAGAAATATAATGTTCTTTGTCAGCAAATTTAAAGTCACTTGAATGTATGGTACTAAAATCAGGTGTTTTAAAAATGAATTGTAGGTAGAAATGCCAAATACAAAACAAACAGTTAAATAGCAACAAATGACTGAAGTATCCCAAAATAAAATTAAATTTTATTATATATTATAACGTTATAGATGTTAAACCAACTCTACAAAAAAGTGAAATTAAAGTCTGTATTCCTCCCCCTCAATGCTCCTGCAGAAAATGATCTTTCTATCATTGCAGGCTTGTTGTCAGAAGTTCTGAAATTATGAAGTATTATATGTGTACTGCAATTATGAAAATGCCAAAGTCAGAATAGCTATAAGAAGTGTGTGTTGGAATAATCAACAAATCAGTATTAGATACAGGATAAAATAAAGAGCAAGAAAAGAATCTGTAACATGGAAGAAAGGGTGTAGACAAAAGCAGAATGGAAAAAACACTGTTTTCATTTTAAACCAGACTTTGGGAGGACTTGGCAAGATGGATACAGGCTAGTCAAAATAACAGTGATTAAAGAGTTGTCTCTTCAACCACATCAGTGCTGGCTCTTACAGTTCAGTGGGTCCAAAGGTAGCTGCTGCTCAAGGCACATCAGGACTTGGCAGAGGGGAAGCAACCACAGACATTCATGTACCATAATATTTTTTAAGCTGTTCATGTCATTCGGTTAAACTGAGTTTTGGAAGCCTTGCTTTAGGTTCTCAGATGTTCCTGAAGACAAGACATAGCCCTATCTTATTACCTGTTATTAATAACAACTACATATTTCTAAGGGAAAAAATAGTGTGATTTCTATTATGTTTAAGACACCTAACAACTATTTACCATGTGTCTCTCTACAAAAGTCCCTCAGTAGATTGTTTTTATTTACTTAATTTCATTAAAATTAATTCCATGAGATTATTTACCTGTTCACATTTTCTTGTTTTATAAACTCCTCTGATAATCCACAATAAACTGAAATACTTTTCACCACCTCTCAACCATTTCCAATCATGGCAGTTAGTGAGAAGGACTTGAGGCTAGTATTTGAGAATTAGAATTCATTTTTAAAAATTTGGGTTGAAACCATTTCTTTTGAAGGAAGAAGTATTCTGTTACAAGCTCTCCAAGCACAAAAATCTGTACCAAGAATCTGTAGCTGCCAAAAGTAGTTTTATTGTTCTTTTGGTTTGTTTGGTTTCTTTTTTTGTTTCTTGATTTTACTTGACAGTAACTGCAGTATTTCCTAAGTCAGGGCAAAACTACATGAGAAAAAAAGGTTCATCTGGAGATGGATGTGAAAAAAAAATGGATATTAAATTGAGCTTTCTATGCTCTGCTTTCCCCTGATTATAAATTACTTTTCAATCAACTCAAAATCCTACTATGCCATGTAATGAAAAGAGAGACCAAATGTTACAGAAAAGAATATTCTGCTGATAGAATTCAGATTTATGTTCAACAATTCTTTTTCTGCTCAGATATTTCATGTAAATCCATAGTTCTGTGAGGTAAGGCTTTCAAGGTAGGGTGTTCTAAAAAGAAGAAACTGAATGCATTGTGGATAGGGTTCAGAAATTTCTCATGCATTCTTTTCTGAGGTTCATTTTGCTTCAAGTCAGTTTTATTCTGAAAGCTACTCTTGACAAATGGCTGCAGATGGGGAATAAAACCCTAGCTATATGTATGTATGGTTATAGCCACATGTACATAAGCCACAGCCACTCAGAAAGATGCCTTTAGATAATTCCTTGAAAATGCTGTCTTGGTGCTCAGTGGTGGTCAAAAGTCATAGGGAATATTAAGAAAGGATCTTTCATGAAGACCCCTTAATATGTATTTCTTAACAAAGAGAAATCATTACTAAGTCATCATAGAAATCAATGGTGTGCCCACTCCCTTATCGCTCTGCACAGCTCCAATTCCTGTTGGAAAATGGATGTAGCAAAGCCAGAGATAATGGGGAGAACATAATGATCAGAGGGACAGAACATTTATCATATTGGGATAGGTTAATAGCTGTTGTGCCCAGCAGGCAGCTCAGCTGCATCCAGCTGCTCTCTCACTTTCCCTCAGTGGCATGGGAGAGAGAAACAGCAGGGTAGAAGTGAGAAAACTAATCAGTTCAGATAAAGGCAGTTTCACAAATAAAGCCAAAGCCATGCACACAAGCAAAGCAAAACAAGGAATTCGTTCACTGCTTCCCATGGGCAGGCAGGTGTTCAGCTGTCTCTAGGAGAGCAGGTCTCTGTTACATGTAACGGTGACTTGGCAATCAGAATGCCATCGCTCCAAAATTCCCCCACCCCTTTCTCCTTCTTCTCTCACCTTTATATGCTGAGCACTATGTCATATGGAGTGGAATATCCCTTGGGTCAGTTGGGATCAGCTGTCCTGGCTGTGTCTCCTCCCAGCTTCTTGTGCACCCCCAGCTTGCTCAGTGGTGGAGCAGCGTGAGGAACAGAGAAGGCCTTGAATCTGTGTAAGCACTGCTCAGCAATAGTTAAAACGTAAGTCTTATCAACACTGTTTAGGTCGCAAATCCAAAACAGCATCTTATGGGCTGCTATGAAGAAAATTAACTCTATCTCAGCCAAACTTGGGACAATATCCTATTACATCCTCATTTAGAAGAATGGCAGCAGAGAGGTACCCTAGAGTCAGCTCACGAATGGGGCGACAAGGGAAGCGTTGTCATGTCATTCGCTATTTCATGTCATTTAGTTAAACTGAGTTTTGGAAGCCTTGCTTTAGGTTCTCAGAATATAAAACTTAAAGGATATCAAATATCACTTTTTCAGACAATGCATAGTGAAATTTCAGACTTTGAGGATGCTGTGGTGACCAAGAAGATGTAGTTGTGTTTAGTTCCATTCATGGAGGACAAATCTAACAGTGACTATTAAGTAGTAAGTAGTTTCTGGATGTAACTCTGACTCAAGATATTCCTAGACTACACGAATTGGGAGAACATAAGGAGGAAAGAATCATTTTATCCATAGTTTTATTCCCATCAGATTTATCCCTGCATTATCCACAAATTCCTGCCACAGTAATCACCTGGGCTTATCTCTGAATTGATGCAGTATGGCATTTATATTCTTATTCTCTAAGAAGTTACTCACAGGTGAACACAAACCAAGACTGGGAAAGGAAAAATAATCAAGCCCAGCATTTAGCCTGTATGGCTGCAGCCGTCTCTAAACATCACAGTCCAGGACATTGAGAATTTCAGTTCACATTGCACATGAAAATAATCTTCATGAAAACACTAAAAATGCTTCTGTAAAACTAAAGCTCTTTGGAGATGTGAATTACACAGCATCACCTTGGCAAGCAAATATTTAGAAGAATGGAAAAAAGCCTCAATGTTATCCACACATTTAGATTACCAGTAAATGCAATTTATGGGTGGATATTATCATAACCTATGCTCAGAATCACCTTGCTGCTCTCTGCAATTGTCAGGGCAAAACATTTCTGCAAGAACATAAAGCTAATGGCACAGTTAAATTTAGTTGACTATTTTAATCTTAAAATTCAGCCTCTAAACACATGTAATTGTTAGCATATGAATGAGTCATGGAAACTTGCTTTTATGAAGAAAATTACTAATGTTCAGTTCTGGCTTTTCCCATTACTTTTTATATCATTAGTTTCCTTCCAGTATGCAGTTAGTGATCATTGATTCACGACATTTATAGTAATTTAAATGTATTTCAGATGCTGGGTAACATGGCTTCTGCCATTTCAAAATGCTCATGAATTTCCAAGCTATTCCACTTCCATTTTTGTTCTTTATGAGCAGGACATTATTTACTAAATCCTTAATGATGAACTACTTTCCTCAGGCTGGAACACATCCCTTTCACAGAGAGCTTGCCAAGTCCTCTTACTGTCTTCCAGTCTGGCACAACTTGGAGCTGGACAGCTGTGACCAGCAGAAAAAAGGCACTGAGAAAGGCAAAATTGGTTCTGGGAGGTGCACAAAGGGTACCTTGATGAGCCCAGACACTAGCCGATGTTGTGATGTCCTGCAATTTCCTCCACTCTGCCTTGCAAGGCTACACTGTCTATGCTGTGTACTTCCAGGTATACTTTCAGTTATACATACCTTTGACTTCGGAGACAGGTAGAGCTCTGTATATTTTCCAGTTGAAGCAAGCAGAAAAAGAGGACAAGCTGACATTCAGATATTATTTCAGTTAACTTTTAAAATGATAACCTGAACTTTCAAAAATGATGATGACTGTTACAAGCTTGCATTCAGCCAGCAAATCATTTGAGCATGCTTGAATGCCAGAAGAGCCCCATGGGACTTCCAGGAGGGCTGGTAGATAAACTGAGTGGTTTTCGGGTGGAAATGAGCCAGCCACAGCCAATAGGACTAGTCATGGTGTAATCACAGGACCCTGAAAAGCCTCAAACCGGATGGAAGCAGGGGAAGCCATGGAAGCTGTTATCCCACCCATTCACATAAGTTTGAGATCCCCTTCTTTTTGTTATCTAGCATATGTGGAATGTTACTCATGGTTCCTGATCACATGAAATATCTGGTGTGCAGCTCATAGGGTCAGAAGTATTGCCACACTTCAAGTATTCCAGCAAAATGCTCCCATTGCTGTAGCTGCATGTGAACTGATAAACCAACTCTGTCCTCATTTGCAATAGTGCACATTTCAGGGACATCTCTGCTAGTTTCTATAAACAAAAATCTGGAGCTAAAGACTTAAAAAATGGCCCCTTTCTGATAAGAAAAGAAGCACAAATGCATTTCTAGTCATTTAGGTAGTTACCAGCATGTAGCTGTACATATTTCTGAGAAATGTACTTGAATAACCGCATTAGATCAATCAAATTAATTCTTCAGCACAGGAGTCAGCCCATGGTCAGAGTGTCACTTGCCATTAAAAGTGCCAGCTACAAATTCTTATCACTAACTGGCACACAAAACTGTAAGTCCTCTAGCAAAAAGTTGGGGTTTTTTTTGTGGGTTGTGGGTTTTTTTGTTTGTTAGTTTTTTTTAGTAAGGAAAAGGTAACTTAAGGAATGGAATAAGTAGAAAATGGGAGGAAACAAAATATGAGTTTCCCACAGCTAAAGGTGCTGGAAATACCTGAAATCCTTATTTGATAACAGATGATCTCTTGGGCAAAGAGAGTGCTATATCTGCTTGAATTAGTGCAATGCATTTGGTGTGTGACTGTCTAAAAATGTCAGCTAGGTAGAGAAAATGGGGATTAGTATAAACAGTGTAGGAAAAAAATGGAAATGGGAAGGAATCCTATTTAAGGTCAAGGGAGGTATCAGAGGAATTCTTCAGGAGTCAGTCTTGAGTCAAATCTTATTTAACAGTAATCATGAATTAAATTCATAAGGCCTTGGTCCAGAAATATAGGACTTTACTAATGAAACCTGCTGATGGCACAAAGTCAAGAAAAATCATCCTTTTAGAGGGACTTGTTGCTTACAGAAAATATAGTTACATGGCACTTGATGATTAAAATGTTAGAAATGTGATTAAATGTAACGTGAGATGGAAGCCCACTGAGCAAAGGACTGCTGCTATGAACCAAAGTACCATCCTCGGAGGTTCCAGGGCTTGGCTAGACAAAGCTAGATTTGTCATCATCCAGGGTGGCAACAGTTTCCCTTCGAGAGAAGGACAGGACCAGGGATCCGGAGATCTTTTCTATCCTTTTTTTTTTTTTTTTAATGTTTCGATGAGAATGAATGAGAGAATGAAAAACTGGTGTACTAGTCATACCACTAACTAAAAAATGCCATTGCTACTCTAAGGAAGAACTTGCAGTCCTAGGAGGTGTTTGGTAAGGCAATTCCTATAGAAATAAGAAGCGATTTGGGAAAATGTGGGTTTCCATGTGGAACACTGTATAGAGCTGTAGTAACCTGTGCACAGACAAGATTAATTTTAACTTTAAAAGGTGCTAAAAGAGCAGAATAAGACTACGAGTCAGCCAGGATTTGGGATGCATCTACCTAGACCTTTTAATTCTAAGAAGCGTGTCATAAACCACAAAACATTTGTGGGGTTTTAAAACACAAAATAAATCTTTACTGGAAAATAATCTAGATCAATTACAATTTGGAAAAAAAAGTAGAAAAAGGTAAGATAGAAGTAAAAGACCAGGAAATAATATAGAGGGGATCAAAGCTCTGATTAACATAGAGTTTGAAAGACTCCATCATGCTTATACTCTGAAATCAGGTCAGGAGGGAATGGAGAGCAAGAATTTTCAGCTCTGAAGAAAATCACATTGCATTGACTATCTCCTCAAGAGTGATTTCATGAAAATAGCCTATGCAGTCTACAAAGGTTTTGTAGAAAGTACAAACTTGCACATGTTTCTGGAAAAGGAGAATATCAGCAGACAAATGCCTGATTTCACCTTGCTGACATCCAGAAAGGGAATAGATGGTGTTATGCTTTGACTTAGTACACCTTAAGTGTAACCCTGCAAACATACCAATTCAAAACTCAGAAATGTCTGTTCTTGAAGTTTCTGTGTTCTCACTTTCTTATCAGTGTCAAGCCAGCTGGTCTGCTGGTAGATTTGAGGCTTGTCTCCAAGCATATTTTCATCAAAAGTTCCTAAATTCACCCCCAAATCGTACACTTCATCTATTTTTGGTTTTTTTTTTTTTTAATTAAAACTTATTTTCCTTGGGTGGTGGGAGGTGGGGATGAAGACTATTTCAGAGCACAAGATGAGACTCAAAACAAGTCAAGTCTAAAGAAAGCTGAATTTGTAGCTAAATAGCAGGGCTGTGATTCAGAAGGTCTGGATTATATCCTGGACTGCCACACAGTTCCTGTATGATGTAAGAATATCTGACATATTCAGTTTTCCTCATAGGAAGAATATGATTAGTTCTATCAAGCTAATAAACCAGGAGAATTTATTAACTGATACTTTTCAAGCAGTTTGACATACTTCTGTGAGACAGTATAGAGCTGCAAAAGATTAATATAAATTATATTTCATCACTCTGCATAGCGGGGTGTCTGCACCTGGAACATACTCTGCTTCTTGGTAGGAGTCTAAATTATTCATGCACTGAAGATTTTTAACATGAACTATTAGTATAATATTTCACTTGATAAAAATTATTTTCCTTGATTTCTTTCTTCATCATTCATTCTTCAGTTTTTTCTCTTGAAGCTACTAAAATTTCCATATGTTCATCCTTTTCCTATTGCTCTTACTCTACTCAACTTGTACTTCCTCTGACAGGCCACAGGTAGGATTTTATACCAGTCCCACACATGGACACAGGGTGACCTTTCTTTCTGGGTTAAGCAGCCTCTGGCCCTGTTTTCCCACTCCCATTCCTTTGTCTACACTAACTCTCAGTGCACCAAATTCAGCATTTGCAGGGCAGCATGGTGAAGAAGAGACAGGAATTGCTCAACTCTAAAAATAACCATATTTTCAGGGTAATTTGCTTTTGGGATAGATATGCACAAAGACAGAATCATGCCTTTGCCAAGGTATCAAAAAGGTCAGACTGATTAGCAGTGTACCTCATGTCTGTGCTGAAGTACTGTGGTTCCTTTCCCTTGCCTGCTGGACCAGGAACTTGAAAAAATGATTGTTCTGCACCACCTTTCTGCTGCTGTTTTCCAGGAGAGAGACAGAAACCAGCCCTTGGCTCTCAGCTGCACTCCAGTGAAGCTGATCTAACTAATAATGTGAACTGACAGTCCCTGCAGCACAGTAAACAAAACAGTTTGATTGCTTAATTAAGTGCCTGATCACAGTCTTGTCCCCTTTCCAACAAAACCAGTTCAATTGCCCTTTCCAGCTCCATACAGAAGTAAGCTGCTCCTTTCACAAAATCACTCCGAGCTGGCAATACATGGGCATGCTGCATTATTTCAGTTCTGTATGTCACCCTCAGAAATAAATACTGTGAGCTGAAACCCACAAATACTGCCAATATGGCCATGATTTATTCATGAATGGAGTAGGATATGAATGCAATGAGGTCCTAAACACTATGTATTAGGAAAAGGGATATTAGTCAAATTAAGTAGCTTTGTTCCAGTTTCACCACCTGTGATACCATCTTTAGATCTTTTTACAGCCTCATATGGAGAAAACAGCTTTGAATCTGACAAAAAAAAAAGTGCTTTGAAAATTATTCATATGATGACACAAAAGGTTTTGCTAGAGCATTTTCAAAAGGACATGACAGATGAAAACAAATACGCGAACAGAAGTATAAGATGTGCAATATTACACAATTTCAAGGAGAAATTTTTCCTTATTGGAAGAAGTATCATAAGGTGTTCCCTTGCAACAGCCAGAAACAAAGAAGCAATAGAAAAATGGGGACTTTTGTCTGAGTAAAGTGAGGCTTTCTAGCTTGCTTGAACACATGAAAATTCTGGCTTTTGGGTCCTGCCCTTACAGAGGGAGAAAAGCAAGGGAATACAGGGAGAAGTTGTGGCTTCGGACAGTCTTAAATCTCATCGTACCATCACAAAGTTAATTCCACCTTCATTGAAATTGGAATGAAAACAACCAAGGAAGGTTTTTGTTATCAAATACATTCTGGTGATATTTTGCAATTTTATCTGTTCTTGCAAATCTGCAGGGTTTACGAAACAGTAAAATGTGAGAAATTCGATGTGTGACGAAGCTTTTGTTCTTCTGGTGTGGAAATCCTGAAAAACAGCAGTGATACATCAGAGCTTCTTCATCTGCATAAGCAGCCTGGAAATTGCTATCTAGAGGCTGGGAAGGAGAAGAAACATCTTTCAGTCACCAGCAATAGCAAGAAAGCCTCTTGGTGTGCAGCAAAGTAGCATGGAGCAAGACAGAGCAATATGTGAGCCCAGAGGCTGGAAGCCAATAAGGAAATGTCCGAGTTTGGAAACTCGAGACTACAGCAAGCATTGTCTTATATAGCACAGAAACATTGCCCTTAGAAAATACAGTGGTCAGCTCAACAACCACAGCTGAAAAGAAAGTTACACTTCAGAAAGTACAGTCTGCAGTAGGGTAGGAGTGGAAAAAAAATAATAAAACAGTGTTGGGGGAGTGTTATGGAACAGTTCTTAGTAATTAACTATGATAAAAGCCATCTTTATATAAGCAACTCCCATGATATTCTCAAGCTACACATCAGATCCATGATTAACAGTCACCTCAGTACTTGAAACACCTTGTCAGGAGTTAAACCAGATATTTGCAAGAAGATATATGAAATTATAAACAGAAATCTTGAGCAAAGACTGTGAGAATTTCTGATGTAGGAGCCAGAGACCCACTGGAACCCACGAGTGGGAGGTCATCCTGCAAGTTTGGAGCTGTCTCCACTGCTGTCCAAGGACCCCAGATGAGATTACTGTCCCTTAAAATCACCCTATGAAATTAATCAACTAAAACCTTCAGAAGAGATCCCTTAACAGTGGTGCAGCTGATCCAAGCCCTCCCCTTATGCTCTTCTAGTGGGATGACAATTTATGTCAACACCAAGATCACTAGGAGGGAGTTCCAGACTGCTCTGTGGGAGGCTCTGATCGTATCTCCTTGGCTCTGCTCATGGTTATGGGTGCTCAAGGCCCTTCCCCTCTAGCAGGTTGACATGCTCTGGTCTTCCAGATATCTGCCTTGGCACTTGCCGTTTTTGTTGAATGTTCCAGTTTCAGTTCCCTGCCCTGAGGGATCTCATGACTGTCACATGTCAGCTGTGGCTCTGATCTTGTTTTCCTCCTGCATTCTGAAAATGTATCCAGAGACAATAACAAGGTGGAGACTGATGACAGCATACAAGTTATGTCTCTATAAATTAAAGGGAAATACGTACAACATCATAAAGTATTCACAACATTGCAAAGGAAGAAACTGTATCCTGGGGAAATGCAAAAGATGAGTTACAAACAGATGCTATAAGATGAATAAGTATTAGTAACAGATTCCTAAGATCATATATAATTTATGTAATTGAAACCATGAAACATAAGCATGGAAGAACAAGCACTGTTCTTCTAAACTTTGTTTATGATCAGCAAAACCCCAGAACAGCTCACTAAGATCTGCTGATGTTTTAGGACTAAAACATAGGCTCGAAACTTGCAGTATACTCAGCAAGATATTTGAATGGGCATTAGAGAATGTTCCTTTGCAGGAGATGGGCACATATTCCTTGCTGATACCATGCTGTCGCTTCTACACCCCCGGCAGCTACAGTAAAGCAGTAGATGAAAATGTGAATATTTAAAGCATAAAACTTCATGGTAAACAGATATCCAGATGCTTTTTGTTGCCTTTGGGGTTTTTGGTGGTTTTGTGTTTTTATCACAGAAACTGAACTAAGACATATTGCAGAAGAATAATTTTAAAGCAGCAATTATTTTCCTGCCAGGAACTGCTATGATACCAGGTCATCTAGTGGATCCCACTTGAGGAAGGGCTGTACACAAAGCATAGGAATTTTACCAGCCACAGCCTTACTGAATTTCTGCCTTGGAAGGTGGTTTTGTCCTTGTTGCTGAGGAACATGAAGAACAGATTGAATGAATATGTCAGGAATAGCAGAGACATAATTGAGGATGGGCTACGCAATAGGTTATGTTGCAGGAATTTGACTCTGCGTGTCTGAAATTTATGGCTTTACAAAGGTAGATGGCAAACTTTAAGTTGGATTAATAAAGAAACAAAATGTTAACTATTTGCAAGTAAAATATGAAAGGCAAATTAATAAGCCATTATAAAAACCTGGCATTCTGCTTAGCTGATTTTGAGCTATGTTTTGACAGGTAGCAGCCTGCTGCCTACTGGAATTGTACCATTAGAGAATCATTTGCAGTTAAACAGGTACAAACTGGACACTAGTGAAAGGCTGAAAGTCAAAATTACTGTGTTTTGGTTTAGGAGAATGGAAGAATAAAGCCATGCTGGGTCCAGAAAAAAAAAAATCTCTGATAAAGTGGAAATACTTCAAGCCATATGAAAGTCTAGAGAATGTTATTTTTCCATTACTGACTTTGGCTTTGGGAATCACAGCAAACATAATCCATCAGCTGACATAGCTAATACCACAGTGTTTAAGTTTGGTAATGAGACCAAGAGTCATGATTTATATTAAATGCGTCCCAGATGTATTACCTTATTTGCTTATTGGTGTAAAAAAGCTTTCTTAGTCTGGGGGTGTGAAAGGCTTTTGCCTTTTCTATCTCTAAAGATGAATCACTGTTTCCCAATTCCATTTTTTAATCAGAAAAGTTTTCATTCTGTCATATTTAGAGAGCCAAAAAAAGGCCTTCATGTCACCAAAAATATGTAAAAATTCTGTTTAGGTGGACAGAAATGTAGACAATCAGTTGATAGGTAGATTGTACCTGAACACCTGAACTTTTCAGGCTGTATAATGTAGCTGCAAACTGTTCAGGTTTTCTATGCAGTGCAATATTTCTGATAATTTAGGTTCTAGTTTAGCTTCATACATAAATGATGGAAAGTTTTTTGAAAGACCGTTCATAGTTCCCAATGAAAATAGTCGACGAGTAGTGACTGACTCAAACGGGATCTTCAGTGAAGCACTTGACTTCCTACCTCAACCCTTTTCCACCCATCTCATACTACATGGGGCCCCCCAAATTAATCTTCCCTTCACCCTTCACCTTCCTGAAGTAAAATCTTATTTCCTCAAAGAACCTACTTTTGACCCCATTTTATTCCCCAACTTCACATCTTTTTTCTGCATGTTTTTCTTTTAATTTATCATTTTGAGTTAATCTCAATTTTTAAAATGTACTAGGCAGTCAACTGAAAGTTAATTGTGAAGGATCAGAAACCCCTTTCCACTCTATGAGCTAACCAAATACTTTAGTACCCACACTGTCCAAAGAAACCACTATTTTTTAAACCTGATGACACGCTGCATAAGGAAAATTAAAGCCACTCAAAAACATTGCCAAATGCTGAGTTGAATAATTACAACCGAGGGGAAATAAACTATTCAGCCCAGACATTTGGAGAACATATATAGAAGTATGGTTGTACTATTCATGGATCAGTATATGAATAGGTAATTGGAAGAACTTTTCTAGTCTAGGGACGAATACAGAGTACGATAGAGGGAGAAGGTGAACTTAAACTAAAAATCTCTTTAAAGTACTCACATTTTCTTCCAAAGTATCTACATCAACAGCAGTTTCTGTTCTTCCAGGCACAATGCAACAATATCAGATTAAATATACAGCTGAAACAAATGACTGAAATAGCCTTAATAGAGAGTTTTATGGTAGCAATTGACGAGAGATCAAAACCTAATGATTTTTGTGATTCCATTACGTGTTTAAACTCTCAGATTTGAAAAAGTTTGTAACTTTTTTCTAAGCTTTTCTATTTCTTTCCAAAACATTTGACATATTAATGCAGTTAAGATCCCATAGTCTTATGGCAGTCCAGGAAGTGTAAGTGCATGGGTCCTGAGGTCTAATCCCCTGCTGGTTTAGACTCATACCAGTATTACTCCCTCTAAGTCATATAAACAGGAATCTAAAAGCAGAATTTTCCTTAGATGCCATGAGGCTTTTTTAAAACCTCGCTCCTCTGGTGATGATAAACAACTTTCTGACTTCTAGCCTCAGTTTATGCAATGCCAGTCAACATTTGACTTTTCTGTGGAAATCTGCACAGGTAGCAGAACCATAAAAAACTCCTTCTGCTAACATTCGTACAACCAAGAACAGTTGTTACTTAACATTAATCCTTTTGAATAAAACCTTCCCCTTCCTCATTAGGCTGTTTCAAAGCATTGCTGTTCATTCAATATTTCACTGCAGTGAAGCTAGACACAGTTGTAAAGTAAATGTCTTCCTACTGAATGTCATGGGAGTGGGGCAGTAAAACTAGTGATCACATGGTTTAAATTAAGATTCAGATTTCATCAGCAGCTGAAACATGGGAAAACCTGAGCACATCTGTAGCACAATCTTGTCAGACTGCAATGAGAGGGAAATGTGTGTGTCATGGCAGCAGCGCTGGCAGAGCTTGCTGAACTCACTGTGGGACATGGCTCTCTGCAGTCCCTTGCAGGCATCCCTAGTGCAGATCGCTAGTGCAACCACCCATTACAGCAGGACATGTGATATCCCAGAGGCAGGACCAGTGCTCGGGCTGCATTTTTGGTTTTACATTCAGCCGAAAGAGGATAGAGGATTTATAAATAGAACACTTGGCTGAGATTGTTTAAAGTTTGGTAGAAATAAACTGGGCCTGAATGACAAAACCCCAATATTGCCTCTGTCTTCTGAGCAGACACCAGCTCATATCTGGGGCATGAGGACAAGTAACCAGAGCTATAACCTGGGCAATGTTTATGCTGGGCTTCTAACGGATTTTTTTTAAAAAACATAATAACAATATTAATTCCATATAAGACAAAATGGTACCTTCAGTTGTCTAAATTGATAAATTATTGTCTTAATCCAAGAAACAGGATGTTAGGGTCTTTAAAGGCAAAATGAAAATGATTCTTTAAAGATGTTGTGTATTTGAGGGAAATGGTATTTTTCTTCGTGTTTTTATCGTTAAATAGTAAGGTCAAGTTAAGTCTTTCTTAAAACAGGCTGTATGGGTTGGGTACTTATCTGAATAACAGAAGCTAGAATGTGCAGGAATGATTAAATTGTCCGATTCATCACCTGGCTTTGACACAATCATCCTCTACAGCACAATTTTCTGTATTACTTAGATTGTATTTTAATTTTCAAATTGCTTCTCATGAATACAGCTCTGTATAACAAAATGTCCCCTAGTAGTCAGGATCCATTATTAATTTTGTTGTTATAATCTTGCTTCCTGATTTCCTCATTATTTGTATTTTTTCATACCCTATGAAGACAGGCAGCCAAAGCCCAAGGCACTAATTAAGAGCAGGTGAAGAATGTAAGTAAGAAACCAGGGATAAGCAGCAGCTGAGGGCTATTACTAAATAGAACCTTTCTGAACAGAGAATTTCACAGCTTAACAGGATTGTGTTGAGAAGCAGCCTCAATTACAGAGGCATCAGCTCAGAAAAAAGGGCTTCAACATAAAGCACAGCTCTTCATTTTAATTTCTTTTGTCCTCCAAATCCAATACTCATATTTAGCTGAATATCCTAGGGCACTGACTATATTCTATAGGATTACTAGAAAAATATATATTTTTCCTATGTGAAAAATCTGTAACTAGTTTGATAAAACATATACTTATTAAATGGCTTGATACAATAGTTCAACCTAAACTACATGGCAACTAGCTCCAATATATCCCAGCCTATGGTGTTAATACAAAGGTATTAAAATACAGCCAATTATAATAGAAATTAAAGAAAGCATTTTATTTTATTCAGTTGGACATGCAGGGTCTGATTATTTGGAACTTTGTATTAACTCAGTACCATTGCAGTGTCCAAGATTCCTTGGCAATCCTTTGCAATCTCGTTGTAAAGTGGAATGACTTCTTTCCCGCTATGGAGAAACTGCAGTAAAAGCCACCCCCAAACTCCACTGACAATGCAGCATTGCAGGGCAGCTACACCCAGACTCTGCCTTTCTACAGCAGACTACAGCTTGTGGTGTGGATTGAGGGTTTTCCTGAATGCAGGCCCACCCAGTTACTCCCTGTGGTCTGTGAAAATCCCATTTCAGATTGTCACTGCCACCTGAAGGCTGACCTCAGCCTCAGTACAAGCAAGTGGAACTGGAATTGGGAGCTAGACTTGGGATTTGGCTTCTGCACTGGCAAGGGAAAATAAGATGGTCTATAAAAGCAACCTTGTTCTACAGTCCATACACAAACTTACACACAGGTTTGCAATACCTTTTCTTCTGCTGTCTGGTGCAGTTCTTTGATTCAACTCTCTGACAGAGAGGAAGAGAAGGCAGTCAGGCTTTCTGTCTCTTTCACCATCCCAGGTACCATTCTTCTTTACCTTTTCAAATGTCCCAGTTAGAAGCCTCTTGGTACAATCAGAGATAACTAATTGTGCAGCATTCAAGCCTGACTGCAGGCCAGTGGCTACAAGCACAGAGCTGAGATTCCTGCAGCTGATACTGCTGAGTATAACCATGCAAAAGTTGCAGTAGAAGTGTTTGCTGAGTACAGGCTCCCTCACTCTCTCCCCTCACCAATACACTGACTTATGCTTTTAGTCTGTGGTCATTCCTTACTCTTATCTACAGTAGTTTGTCAGCATTGATAGCGTTAACATTATCCAGGATTTCGGTAAGGGAACTATTTTTTTTAGAGATCATCAGCTGTAAAGCAACTTACCTGCAGACGTGAAAGTGATCTGGTTGTGGGGCTACCCAATTAGCAATCGGGAGAAAGGACATGCCTATGGGTGAGAACACTGATGTGCTTTGCAGTCACTTAATTGATTGCAAAAAGATTCAGTCTGATAGGCAGAACTCATACAAGCACACATGCAAGATGAGAGAGGATGAGAGCTTAGTTTTCTCAAAGGGTCAGAAGACCCCTGCTGGTGATGTAACTTCTGTGGTGCATAGAGATACATACAGCAGGGGACATGACAGACAACAAAACAGCACTCCATCCTTTATCTCTACGTGATATTGCTGCCAGGGAGATAATGCTGCCCCATCAGGTGCCACTTCCTCCTCCATGTGTGCTCACCTCCCTCACTGTCCTCCCCAGCAACCCACCACTGTCAGTCTCGCCTTGGTGTGTCTCTCCCCTGTGCCCATTCCCATGGGAGGAGCAGCCTCAGCATTTGTTTGAAACATAAAAAACAGAATTTCTGTGCAAAACTTTTAAAATTTTTATTGTCTGATTCCTCTTCAGTCCATTATGGGTGTTATTAACTACTATTATGACTAACAACATAAAGATGTAAACACTTATTTGTTCACAGCTTTATATATATCTCAGAGAAGGCTGTTAGGTATGTGACATTAAAAACTGAAAAAGAATAAAAGAGCAAAACCAGAAGTATACCGAATTACAGTATGAAAGGAAATCTATTTACACACATTAATCTATACAACATCATGGTCTGTACATGTTATAAAAAATAATCACATTCATTTACATATTCTTTAATTTTTATCATATTTGACAGATAAAAAGTTATTGACGAAGATGATAAAAGCATTTCAAAGCAATACTAATGCACCAGGAAAAAAAAAGCTGCAGGTTATCATAAACTTACTAGACTGCTCTGGGAAATAAAAGAGGTTGGGACATTTTAATCACTGGTTTAGCTGACAATGGAAATGTTGATGACTTAGATTTAACTACCTACTGTTATTGGTTGGAACCAGGTTCAACACAAGGTGGTTAAACCGTATCAAGAAAACCTGCTTTTAACTGTTATCCTGTTGTACTCTGTAACATACACATTAGAACACCTTTTTGTTATTATTTTTTTTCATCAACAGAATAGCACTGCATGATAACTTCTGCTATTTGGTTATGTCAAGGTTGTACTGACAGCCAGCAGCTTATATAGGCACTCATGGTAACGTGAAGGTACTTACGTTAGTAAAAGTATTTCCTGTATCACTATGCACAGACAGTAATTGCTTGGACAATACCCCTTATATACATAGCAGCATACTCTGCAGGTTACTTGTTGGTTCTTCCTTTTTCTTAGTCATGTTTAATGCTTGATTCTTCATTAGAGATGTCTGAAAAAAAATCTGTATTATGTGAATTTATACTTTGTTCACAATTGCTTTGCTGAAATAGACAAATTCACAGTCAACAGAGGATGATTTTAGAACTCACAAAATAGGAGACAAAAAATGCAAGTGAGTCATCAGTCCTTACACATGCAGTGTGAGACATTTGCTTGGCAATGCCTTATTTCATAAAGCTGTTCCAGACAGATTCTCTGATTTGCTGAAGGTCTGTGCCTGTTGCTTTCTCCTTCATCATGTCAAAGGCAAAGGGAAGCCTGTCTGGAGTGAATCAGGACATGAAGTAGATGCTACAGAGTGAAGCAGGCTGCCTCCAACTTGACTGGAGAAGGCTTTTTGTAATGCCTTTTGCCTCCAATTAGTTACCACTGCTACAGTACAGTTTCAACATATGCTTAAACCGGGTAGTTCCTCAGCTGGGTACCTGCAGCACCCATCACCATGCGGTTCAGGTGCAACTGTTGGAATCTCATGCACTCCAGGATAGACTGCATGGAGTTCTCACTTACATACCTGTCAAATTCTTAAACTTGCATGAAAGCCAGCACTCTGGCTAAAAGGGCACTCTCCATATTCCTAAGGTTGTTTTGCAAAGCACATTAATGCACCTGACCAAGACACCAAGGCCAACATGTTATAGAAAGGTATAAGTTTATACAGCAAAAATCATGTTAGCAATAATCCCATTACATGACACTAGCCAGTTCCTGGTCAGTGAAAAGGACTACGTGAAGTCTAAGAGTTCAAAGGTATGACCAGCTGAGCTGCAAATGGGAGTAAGAAATATGGTCAGTGGTGTGTGTATTTCTTTGCTTCTTTTGGTTGAAGGTATTATGAGTAGAATGGACACAGAAGAGAATCAAGAAGAATATCTGAGAAAATGCCTTGCTGTCAGAATTTGCAGTATTTGTCATTAGTTTCTCAGAGAGGAAATCAAGACATGATTTAAAGAGTAATTTTCAAAAGACTTCACATTAAGAAATTTTTTGGTAGTCTAAAGCACTTTGTTTTACCCTATGGCCCCTCTGCAAAAGACAAAAAGCAAAACACCTAATCCAAACCAAGAAACAATTGTTGGAAGCTGAAATCAGGCAAACCAAAATGAAACATAAGGCTACTGGTTTTGTGAGAGAAAGCAGTCAGCCACAGGGAAGCTCTTCCAAATGAACTGAGGAATCCTCCAATGCCTGCACTTCTGAATCACCCTGCACATTTCTCAGAGAATAATTTTGACCAATACAGGTTACCTAGCTCAAAAAGGAGTATCTGGGTAATATCAGCCAGATAACCAAACAGCCTCTTCTGTAGAGATTCATTTTACTTAATTTGAGTTGTAGAGTAAGAAATCTAAGTACTAGCCAGCCACCCTGGATTCATTTTATAGTAAATATAGAGAAAAAGGATGTTTCAGCTTACCTACCGTAGATGCCCAGCTGAACATGGGACAAATCATCTTCAACTAGTGCCTGTGTCCCTAGGATGCCTATGGAAAGCACTGAAAAAGAGGCTTTAGCTCAGAGACAGACATTTAGCTTTTAGATACTGAAACCAGGGCAGATGAGTTTCACCTGAGCTTATTGAGCACTTAGCAGAAATCAACTCTGCAGAGGAAAATGTAAGTAGGTCAGCACTCACTATATAGTTAGATTTTGATCATGGTTAGTGACTGGAGAGTAATCTGTGTCCTTCAGACATTGGTAGCAGGTAATGCTGACAGAAATCACTCAGAATGAATGGTGATGCAACTTCATTGTCTGAATGTCATCACTCCCTATGTAAAAAGAAGAATACAGTTCAAGTGCATCTGTGTCCTGTTAAAAGAAAGTGCTGTTTCACTGAAACTTAAGATGCATTTTCTTATTTAAGCTTTTCTGTTTTATAATCCAGAAATCATTAAAATGCAATTTTCTCCATGCTCGCCTAATTAGAACAAAGACAGTTTTCTCTAGGATACAATGAATTATAAACAATTGGTGATGCATCATGCAGACAGACTGATGGAACTGATTGCTTGAAATAGCTATTTCTAGACTATTATTCCGTTTCTGTGCCAACTCACTCAAAGAACTTCCTTTGAACATAAAGATGAGTATGCTTGAATTCTTGTCAAGCATGCCTTTCCACCCAAGAAATCTGAGGGAAAAAGTACATTCTACATGTCTCGTCTCAGGCAGCTGAGCAGTCCCAATGCTGCTTCAGACAAAGAAGCACAGATGTCTTTAATTTAGGTACAGGAGCAGCCCCCAAAGCTTTGATGTGTCTTCATATACGTGCAGTTAAAAATTTGCTGATAGGACTGTTCAGAGATCCAGGAAAAATAATAAAGTTTAGCAATGGTTTCTGAGTCTAAAGCCTTTGGGAATATATTTAAATACATAGTATGTATCTTTAGATCTTTAGTCCCCATGGGACTGTCACTGGATAGCCTACTCCACTCCAGAATCTCATAGTTACTTCACCAAGTGACAGCAAAAAACACTCTGAATGACTAGAGGTGATTAACAGCTTCTTCGAAGCCAAATTTGGGAAAGTAACAATTCATCAAGTGATCATTGTTTAACACAAATGGTATCTACTACGAACAGGTTGGTGTCATACAACATTTACAGTGTTACTCATTCTCCAGTACTCATGTGAACCATGGGGCCTTTTCTATCTTTGCTCTGACGTGACTTTGTATTAATCCAGGGTAATCCCATTAAAATAAATAGTGTCTGACTGATAAATATCTAAATTAAATCAGACCAAGAGGTGTATGGACAGTGTGATGGCTGCCAATATTCCCAGTACTGGTGATACTTTCAAGAACGTACATGCCTGCCAAGACATGCCTTTGCTGCTGTTCTTCCTTTTACCTGGCAGTATCAAGGACCATGGACTCTGCTGGCTCCATACAACCTGTTATGAGAAGTATGAGGGCAATTGCTTTTACAGATCAGGGGTACTCATGCAAATATGTATTATTCCCACTTGCTATTAAAAGTGGACATAGTTAAAAATCACCTGGGAACTAAACATCATTTGGTTTATTTCTTTTAGAGTGCAAATGTCCTGTGCATATTTATAAGAATCTGTTTGTCAGTTCTATGTCTTTTGGGTTTTTTTTACAAAGTGGCTACATAAGAGGCTTGGCCTTGTTGAGAATTCCTTCTATTTATGCCTTTTACGGTAATTTTTAGGGATTCTAATTTTTTTTTTCTGGAGTTGTGGTCAGGGCTATATTTTAAATCAGTTCAGAAAAATACAGAACAGAATTAAGCTATAATACTTTACATTATTTCTTAAATGGGAGCTGTACCTTTACTGCAATATTGCTTGGTTTGGCTGCCAAGTATGTGGTTCTAAAGACATATTTAAATTAAAATCTTACATAAAAATATATTTTCAATGGGTAATATGCTATCCAAAGCTGTTTATCCTATGCTTGACTGCTGTAGCAATAAACTCTCTCTTCAGAAAATTGCTTAATAAAAGATCAACACAAATCTCTGATTTTAAAAAGAAGAGAAAAACTGGTCATTGCAACAGTGCTATTGGGAAATGGTGATGTTTTAATTGAAACTATTACAGTAGCCTTTTCTGACTGCAAAGGCAGCCCTACTTTCTGCATCTAAACATAAAACCAGGCACTTTTGAAAGGAACAATAGGATTGAAATCAAACTCTGTAGAAAGTCATTACATAATTAGCCAGGGTTTTTCTTTTTGAAAAGCCTGCCTTTTTCTGTCTGTATAAATGATGTTCATTATTTCCTGGATTAGCACACTGAACACCTAGTATGGTTAATTATAGTCTTACATTTCTTTATTTTTATTCTGTTTTCCGTACTTGGGAAAGAATTTCCTAATCCTTAAGGAAATAAATGTTTCCTTAAGTATAAACAAAGTGTAAGAAATTTTCTCGCTTCCCATCTTAACCTTTTCAGCATGTACCGAAGTAGTCTACATTGAACAGGATACCATACATCTATCTGGCAGACATGTTGAAGGGTAAAGGGACCATTACAGTAAATGAGTTTTTGAACAGTTTTGGCTAGTAAACAGCAAGAGAACATTAGAATTAATACGAATACCAGTCAAAAAACCCAGAAAGCATCCATGAGGCAGGTGTCTCTGTTATTAACTGGTTGGCTGCACAAACCGATTTCCCACATGCCAACATGTTGAAAAGCAAAGCACTAAACTGTACATTTTCTGAAGTATCACATCAAGCTGCATAATGAATGACATATCCCACAGTGTCTCATGTTTTGGGGGACCTAGCTTATTTATATCATGGTGGTCTCTGTCTGCATAAATGAGTGAGCCCTTGAATTCCGGTGGAGCTGAGAAATGCTTTCTGATCCATTCCGAGAAATCGAGGAGCTGTGGAGTCTGTAATCTCTGCCTGCTGTCTGCTTCCAGCACAAACTCCGCCATTTTCTTTTCAGCTCCCCTTGCACCTGTGTTAAAAGAAAATGCACAAGATGAGCTGAAAATGCTTTTTTTACAGGAGGAACTTTTCCATGTTTACTGGCTGTCAAATGGGGACATCTAGGAGTAGAATCATGGAATGGTTTGGGTTAGGACTTTTGAGGATCACCTAGTCCCAGCCCCACTGCAATGGGCAGAGACACCTTTCACTAGATCAGGTTGCTGAAAGCCCCATCCACCTTGGCTTTGAACACTGCCAGGGATGGGGCACCCAAAGCTTCTCTGGGCAACCTGTTTCAGTGTCTCGTCACCTTCACAGTGAAGAATTTCTTCATAGTATCTAATCTAAATCTACCCTCTTTCAGTTTTAAACCATTTCCCCTTGTCCTGTCACTACATGCCCTACTAAGGAGTCTTTCTTCATCTTTCTTATAATGCCCCCATTTTATACTAAAAGGCTGAAATAAGGTCTCCTGAGAGCATTCTCTTATTCAGGCTAGACAAGCCCAACTCTCTCAGCCTTTCTTCATAGGAGGGGTGTTCCAGCCTTCTGATAATTTTTGTGTCCCTCCTTTGGACTCACTTTAATGGTCTGTGTCATTCTCATACTGAGGGCAAGCACCTCTCTCAGCCTCCTGGAGACACTTCTTTTGACACAGGATACAACTGGCTTTCTCAGCTGCAAGCACACAGTGGTGGCTCATGTCCCATTTTTCATCCCCCAGAATCCCCAGATTCTCCACTGCAGGGCTGCTCTCAATCCATTCATCCTCCAGTCTATACTGATACTGGGGACTGCCCCAGCCCAGGTGTGGGACCTTGCACTTGGCCTTGTTTAACTTCATGAGGTTCACAGGGGCTAGCTCCTAAAGCCTGTCAATGCCCCTCTGGACAGCATCCCTTCCCTCTAGAGTATCAGATAAGTTTTTATGAAGATTACAAAACTGAAGCAAAGACTGTGTCTATGCTGTCTGTGAGAAGATGCCCCAAGGGCACGCTCATGATCCATTTTGTATCACTTGTGCTGCAACATTAGCTTTTGGTATCTAGCTCTTAATCGCATATACTTAAAGCATAGAATCAAATGATTAGCCCAAAATCAGGCATGTCATGAATTTCAAAGACCAGAATAGCACTCAGGAGAGCTGAATGTCAATTCCCTGTGCAAGGGAATCTTGACTGCAAGGCATCTTCTTCAGGCAAATGCTTCCCATGAGACACGGCATACTGTTTAAGGTATATCCTACTTTAAAAAGTGGCTGAAATCAAAAGGAATTCTTTGTATGTTCCTCAGTTGAGATTAAGAAAACTGCTACATGCTAAGCACTTCTGAAAATCTGCTGCCACTCTGGGGGTTAGATTCTGTCAGAAGATTACCCCTAAATACTTACTAAATAGTGCTTCAGGTCCTGGATAAATTTCTAGGCTTGTTGTGCCTCATTTGCACAACCCACATTGCTTGTAACAGAGCTAGAATTAGATCGTGCTAAATAACAGAAGATGCACTTACTAACACCTTGGTTTGAAAGGAATTAGATTTCCAACAGCTCTAACTCTTCACCCCAATTCACTAATTTCTCCTGTTGTGCAGAAACTGCCACATATATATTATATAAATAGGAATGCAAATATCTAAGCCAGCTTTATGTATCAGATTAGAATTATAGGGGCATTCATACATTTACTGAAAGCAATATTTAACATCCTCAGTAGGAAAGATGAGACTTACTTCACTGTTCAGAAAACAATACAGAACTGCAACAATCAATCCCTGGAAAGAGACAATATTCCTCAGTTAGTAGGCAGCACCAATGTAGGTCAATCAAACCTCTTTTGAATAAAAGCTTTAAAATTTACCTGAAAAGATCCCAAACACAACTCAAAGATTATTTTATAATAATTGGAACTGCGGTCAGGAAATAGAGCAAACACTGTGTAGTGAACTCCAAATAATGGAATAAGCAACAACGTGGATTTTGCAAGTCTCCTGGGTAAATAAAAGAGAAAAAGCTGGAGTTTAATGATAAGCTCTTGTTTTACTACGATAAGAACCTGATGCGATGTTGTTTACATAAACCTCACATAACTTCAGATTTATAAACAGTCTTAGTAAGAGTCATTTCATGCAAACTGTTTTCTTTTCAGGCTTGCTATGCAATTAGCCTCATAGTAACCTCATAAATTAATGTGTGCAATTTCATATTATACTTGATGTTGCTAACTTGCACTCTTCCAAAAGCCAGTAAAAGGCTGCAGGGCCTCTCTAATCCAAAAAAACCTTTTTCAGGTGCCCTCTGCACAGCAGCAGTGTCTAGGACATACTCTCTCTTCTGTCTCTCTGACAGACATCCAGTTGCCAGCCTGATTTCATAGCATGGTTTTTGGAGTTTGGGTTTTACTGCATTATTCCACTGCTTTATTCAACAAAGTGCCATGAGCAGATATCTCAAGGTACTTTTTACCTGACATAAAGGGCACAGGGTGGAAAGGAATAATACCTTCCTGCAAAGTCATGCTGACAAATCCTCTTAGACATAAAGAAAAATCTCTCTTTTGAAATTAACTGATGTTAATTTCCTTCAAATGTGCAGCTGAATGGTTAATTTGTAAACTGCACACACACGGTATGCAAACAGTACCTAGGAAATGTAATCTAGAATAATCTTAACTGTGAGATTTTCATAAGCAATTCCAGATTTACCCTCAAATACTAAAATCTCATCATTCTAGTGACTGCATTGGGCATATACTATTAACTAATTAATGTCAATTACATAATACATTCTAGCACAAGACACTACTGTAGTTAAGGAAGGAGAACTTTAAATTATTAAGCAGAGCAGGTCTGACAAACTGCCTGTGAAACCACTGAAATGATGAATTGCTAATTATCCCTCATCTGTCACTTATTTCAATCTAACAACATCAGTTTTATATATTACACAGGGTCAGTCATGCATGATTATGGGTGTCTGGTATCAGATAAAATTCAAGAAGTTATAATGTTGAGTCCCCTAATTCATCTCTGTCTTGATGAATATAACTTGATTCAACAATGAAAGGATGCTGCTGTGAATTCACCTATTTTAACAGAAAATAAAGGTATTTCAAGCAGTTTTACTTTTTCTGTGTCAGTTTTCATGGCCTTCCTTTCTTCGTAAGGTCTCACAGGCTGCATCTGTTTAAGTGGAAATAATACATTCTGGCAGCAAAGTTTCTCTGGAATAGTAAAACCCTCACATCTAAAGGTATTGCCAGTAAGAGGGACAAATAGGATTTCCTTAGCATAAGAAATTCATTAAAAACTGGATGAGATAAGGATGGCAGCAAATTTCCTGGTTTCCCAAATGAAATGGAAAACTGAGTTTAAATTTTAACTTAACCTCACCCATTGCAAAAGTAAACTGAGCAACAGAAAGGATGGAACCAGGTACAAGCAAGTGGAAAAAGGGAAGAAAAATGGAGATTTGCATGCGTATTCATTTAGACTCATATTTCACTTTCAGTTCTTGGTTTAATAATTTTTGTCTAGCTGATTTCACTTGCTCTATACTAAACTTCCATTTTAGTGAAGGAAAGGGACATAAAAATTAGCCTTGTTCTTCTCTGTATTTTAGAAAATGCATTTGCATTTTGAAAAAGGAGCCTTCCAGACCTTTAATTTGCTCTGTAAATGCAGTATTTCTTGAGGTTAATATACTGCTCCCATGGGTATCAGCTAAAGACCATCCAATCCAAACTTAATCAGGCAATCAAATGCTAAAAGCAAAATATTCACAGGGCTGAATAATGAAGGACAATGTTGCTATTAATGAACAATTTATACTGTGAAGTGCTAGAGTAAACTGTGGAAAATAACTGGACTGATAGGAAGGGAATGCCTTGTTTTCATAAACTACATAAATACCTGATGGAAACAGAAATGTTCCTATAACAAGAATTTGAGGGGATGTCCTGCCCATAGGTCAGTCATTGTGCTAAACAAAAAGGTGGCAACTGCATAATTACATCTAGGTTGCTTTGGTTCTCCCATGTATTTAGTTAATTCAAGTAGCAAACAGAAAAAAGAACCCTTGCAGCTCTAGGAAGCAAAGCCTCATGTCAATCTAGTCATGTCACCGTTCCCATGGCGCATCAGACTTTTTCATTTTTTCCATCAAATGTGTCATGTCATTTACAAAACACACGAAGTCCTAATTCTCTTGGATTTCAAGATATACTTCAGCACACCATGTTTTATATGCTTTTAGGACAGGAATTCAGTATTTTTTAAATTAAGAAAATATGTTATCCAGGAGCACATTTTCAAATGCCACTTGCATGGGATTGAATTTTCAGTGTTCATGTTAGGTTTTATTATTGAAATATCATATTAATATCCTAAAGTGTCAAACTCACTGTCTGGGCTTTAAAATAGGACCTAATGTAACAGAAACCTGATTTGGAATTACAATATCCAGAAGCTATTATAATAAACAACAATAAACAATAAGGAAATATAATAAAGAACCATTCCAATTTTAGCAATGTATTTAAATTTCCCCCCCATTCCTTCTTTTTAAAGCTGTGGAAACAATGTTAAGATTTGATGTTCAAACCAAAACACAAAAGGAGAAAGCCTAAACAGAAAAGAAGTTGTAAAATATCAGAAGTCCTTGCTTTTCTCCAGAAAAATAAAGATATTTTAAATCAGTATAAAACATTATATTTCATTTTTTATTGTTTGGAAACAACACATCTTCTTTCCAGCTCTTAAAATGTATGCAAGTATTACAACAAAAGTATTTTAGAAGTGAAAAGTTAAAAAAAGAATGCTTTTAGGAGGTTGAAGCAAAGAGGTTTAGATCTTGAAACTTTTGTTATGTTGAACTGACATACTTACATAATAAAAGAAAGATATTACTCCGTATTTTTTGCATCAGCATATTCATTCATTGATTAAACTCAAATTCAAGACTGCCTTGTTGGTCTTCATGAAACTGCCTATTTTTCATTGAATTTAGTGTTTCACAAAATTATGTAAATCTCTATTTCAGCATAGTGACAAGATCTTTATTAAACTACATATGAAAGTATTTCTGCATTAAATGTAATTACAGTATCACAGCAATTGTTGCTAGCAGGTTTCAACAGAGGAAATCTTACAGATATTATTTTGGTTCTGCATATAATAACTGAAAATATGACTCACTTGTACTGTGACTGGTCATTTCCTCCAACATCTGGAGATCGTAACTTCTGCAGTAAGATTCTTATAATACTAATGAAAAGTATAAAATTCACCTGCAAAGAAAACAAACATAATGGTGATTTCTTACTTCCTCACTCAATGTGCAGCACAAAGAAATGCCTATCACAGCAGACATATCATAGAATCATAGAATGGTTATGGATGGAAAGGACCTTAAGATCATCTACTTCCAACTCCCCTGACATCAGGAGGGACACCTCCAACTAAACCATGCCACCCAAGGCTATGTTGAACCTGGCCTTGAACACCACCTGGGATGAAGCATTCACAACTTTCCTGGGCAACTCATTCCAGTGCCTCACCACCCGTAAAGTAAAGAACTTCTTCCTCATATCCAATCTAAACTTCCCCTGTTTAAGTTTGAACCCATTACCCCTTGTCCTATCACTACAGTCCCTCAAGAAGAGTCCCTCCCCAGCATCACTATAGGCCCCCTTCAGATACTGAAAGGCTGCTATGAGGTCTCCAGGCAGCCTTCTCTTCTCCAGGCTCAACAGCCCCAACTTTCTCATCCTGTCTTCATACGGGAGGTGCTTCAGTCCCCTGATCATCCTCGTGGCCCTCCTCTGGACTTGTTCCAACAGTTGCACGTCCTTTTCAGTTACTGCTTGGCAATATTTTGGTTTGACCAAGGACTTTCTGAGCCTCATGCTCTGCCAGGGAGGAGGGGAAGCCGGGAGAAAGCAGAGACAGCACACCTGACCCAAACTGACCAAAGAGGTATTCCATACCTCAGCACATCATGTCCAGGATGAGAAAATGGAGAGCAGACACCCGGAAGGGTGTGGTGGTGCAGTGGGGGGTTTGCTGCTGGGGGGTGCACTGGCTGGGTCAGGCTAGGTGAGCAATTGTATTCTCTTTCTTTGTACTTCTCTTGTCAATATTATTACTGGTGGTAGCAGTAGTGATTTGTGTTATACCTTAATTGCTAAACTGTTCTTATCTCAAGCTGTGGGAGTTGCATTCTTTCAATTCTCCTCCCCATCCCCCCGGGACTGGGGGAAGAAAGAGAGGGAAGTGAGTGAGTGAGTAAAACTTTGTGGGTGAGGGGCTTAAACCATGACAGTTCTTTTTTTTTGTTGTTGTTTTTCATGTGCACCTCAGCATGCCTTCCAGGAAAATCTGCTCCAAGATTTTGCCAGGCACAGAGGTGAGGCTGACTGCTCTGTAGTTCCCCAGCTCATTCATTTTCCCCTTCTTGAAAATGGGGTTATATTTCCCTTTTTCCAGTCATCGGGAACTTCACCTGACTGCCATGATTTTTCAAATATGACGGACAGTGGCTTAGCAACTTCATTTGCCAGCCCTTCAGAACCTGCAGATGGATTTCATCAGGTCCCATGGACTTGTGTACGTTTGGGTTCCTAAGATGGTCTTGGAACAGATCCTCTCCTACAGTGGACCCAGGGTCTTCATTCTCACTGTCCCTGCGTCTGCCTTCCAAGACTTGGGTGGTGTGGTCAGAGCATTTGCCAGTGAAGACTGAGGCAAAGAAGTCAGTTAAGAACCTCAGCCTTCTCCAAATCCAGGGTAGCCAGTTCTCCTGATAGTTTCCAGAGGGGGCCCACGTTGTCCCTACCCTGTCTTTTATTTGCAATGTACCTACAGAATCCCTTCCTGTTATCCTTAACATCCCTAGCCAAGTTGAATTCTAAGTGGGCCTTAGCTTTCCTGACCTGGTCCCTAGCTTCCCGAACAACATCCCTGTATTCTTCCCAGGCCACCTGTCCTTACTTCCACCTTTTATAAGCCTCTTTTTTCCTTCGAAGTTTCCTCAGCAGCTCCTTATCCATCCAAGGAGGTCTCCTGGCCCTCCTGCAGCACTTCCTTCTAGTTGGGATGTATCGCTCCTGAGCTTGCAGCAGGTGATCCTTGAATATCAACCAAGCGTCTTGGGCCCGCCTGCCCTCTAGGGCTATATCCCGTGGAATCTTACTGAGCATGTTCCTGAAGAGGCCAAAGTCCTGCTCTCTTGAAGTGCAGGGCAGTGAGCTTGCTGCATGCTCTTCTCACTGTCCTGAGGATCTCTAATTCAACCATCTCATGATCGCTGCAATCAAGGCTGCCCTAGAGCGTTACATAATGTCTCCCATCTCTGTTCTCCCTTTAACCCTGACCCACAAACTCTCTATTGACTGCTCACCTCTCCCCAGACAGAGTTCCATACTCTCCAGCCTATCCCTAACACAAATAGCAACTCCCCCTCCCCACCTACCAGGCCTCTCTTTCCTAAAGAGCCTGTAACCTTCCATTCCAACACACCAGTCATAGGAGCCATCCCACCATGTTTCTGTGATGCCTATGATATCATACCCCTGTAGACATGCACACACCTCTAATTCCTCTTGTTTGTTTTCCATGCTACAGGCATTTGTATAGAGGCATCTGAGCCGAGCTCCAATTGAAGCTGGCTCATTGGCTGGAGCGGCTGGAATATCTCTACATTGCTCTGAACGTTTACCATAAGTGCTGGCAAGTGACTGGGTGTTTTGGGATGGAATGATGCTCCCCTCCCCCAAGACGTCTAGTTTAAAGCATCTTTGACCAGTCTGGCAAGCCTCCTGCCAAATCCACTCTTCCCTATCTTTGTCAGACCAGCTCCACCAGCCCCCAGTAGACCTGGCCTACTCAATTGAGTCCTATATTCAAGGAACCCAAACCCCTGACTGTGGCACCACCCTTCTAACCATTTATTAACCTGGCCAATCCTCCTAGCCTTTTTAAGGGCCTGCCCTGTATCCTGGAGAACTGACAAAAAGACAATCTGAGCCCCAGAGCCCCTAACCACCTCTCCCAGAGCTCTGTAGTCCTTCTTCATGTTCTCCGGGCTACTGCTCTCTATATCAGCATCACCCACATGGATCACTAGAAGTGGGTAATAGTCAGTGGGACCGACCAGAGCAGGCAGTTTCTCTGCAACATCCTTGATCCAAGCTCCTGGTAGGCAACACACCTCCCTTGAGACTGGATCAGGCCGACAGATAGGAGCCTCTGTTCCTTTCAGAGTAGAGTCCCCTACTACTACAGCCCGCCGCTTTTTCCTGGCAGCACCAGCAGTGATCTTCTTTACCAGTGCATCAGCCGGTAGTGGGTGTTGTGTGCCTCCTGCCAGAACATATCAAGTCCTACACTGTCAAATCTATTGTCTGTGTCATGGTTTAAGCCAGTTCGCTCACTCACTCACTCCCGTCTCTTTCTTCTCCCAGTACTGGGGGGATGGGGAGGAGAATCGAAAGAATGCAACTCCCACAGGTTGAGGTAAGAACAGTTTAGTAACTAAGGTATAACACAAATCACTACTGCCACCACCAGTAATAATAATGACAAGAGAAGTACAAAGAAAGAGAATACTACTGCTCACCAAGCCCGACCCAGCCAGTGCACCCCCCAGAAGTGAACCCCTCCCGTACACCCCCACACCCTTCCGGGTCTCTGCCTTCTGGTTTTACATCCTGGGCATGACGTGCTGTGGTATGGAATAACCTCTTTGGTCAGTTTGGGTCAGGTGTCCTGTCTCTGCTTCCTCCTGGCTTCCCCTCCTCCCTGGCAGAGCATTGAGGCTCAGAAAGTCCTTGGTTAAACCAAAACATCACCAAGCAGTAACTGAAAACACTGGTGTTATCAGCGCTGTTCCCAGGTCCAAAATCAAAAACACAGCGCTGCAGCAGCTACTGACAAGGAGAAAAATGACTGCTGCTGCTGAACCCACGACAGTCTGTTTTCTGCCTCGCTAGGTTTGCTACGTTCGGTGCACCTCTGCATGGCCACCATTTCTAGTCTGGCCTGCAAAACCCTTTGAAAGCCCTAGTTGTAAGAATTGCCTTCCTTCCATAATCTCAGCTGAAGGCAGGTTTCCTAACAGGAGGGGACACTGGATGTGATTTAGTGCAATCAAGCATTGTCCTAAATTCTCATGAGGATTCACGACTAGAAGCCCAAAGGAAAATGTGAGTCCTGTACACAATGTTGATCTTCTATTGCCTCCCACCTTGACATTTAATATTTTCTGTCTGGCAGTGTTCAAGGCCAGGTTGGACAGGGTTTTGAGAAACCTGATCTAGTGGGAGGTGTCCAACCAGCAGCAGGAGGACTGGAACTGGATGAACTTGAAAGTCCCTTCCAGCCTAAACCATTCTATTATTCTATCATTCTATGAACTGAAGCCATGCCCACTCTGAAAAGTCACCTCAGAACTTGCTCTCACAACACTGTTTACTGTTGGGTAGTAACCTTACAGGAAGTGTGTTCTTCTAAGCAGTGAAAATTTTGGACTTAACACAGAAATCAATGGAAGAGAGTGAATATGGCATGAAGACTAAGCAGACTTCCTGTTAAATCTGATGTGGTTAAACCACTGTTCCTTAAAAACCTTTGCTTGATTTCCTCTATCTTTCAGAAGTATATTCATGGCATCATCCTCTCAATCAGGCTCTATTGTACTCTTCTTTTCTTCACTCTTCTTCCTCCTCTTAAAGATTTTCAGTATCAGCCACACCCAGAGCTTGCTTTCATGCCATTACATAAGACTGTCGATCAGAGTTCTCAGCTTAGTTGTTCTGCTCTCCTTTATTTGCCTGAAATTCAGATTCTTTCAGCATTTTCCTGTGTTCAACCCATTGACTACTTACACAGATGTCCTTCCTACTGCTGAAGCCATTTGTTATTGCTGGTCACCCTTGTCACCATTCTCTTTGAATCTTCCAGTCTTCCTACACTGTCAAGCAGACTGAAGGCACTGTCTTCAGTGAATGATTATGAGGAAGCTACATCATACTTTTATTGAGAAAAATCATGACTCTCGCAACACCTATCCAAAGAACTTGCAATGTTCTATTTTCTTCGTTGAATGGTAGGTAGCACTGGTCTCATTACTCAAAGATTTGAATCTTCAACTTCTATTTTTCCTAGAAGGTAACAGGAAATGTTGAAGCTTACTTATCATGGTGTATGCATATTGAAAATTATGTTCTCATTAATGCTGTGTTTTTCACCCAATTTTACATGACATTTCATTAGCTCCTCTTGCTCTATGAACTGCATACTCTGCAAAGTTGCCACAATGAACGTGCTGGTTGTAGTTTGATGCTCCAACAAGGCACATTACTTAAAAGGGTGAGTATCACTGCTTTTATAACTCCCTTTCACAGCTTAACTTCCCAAATGCAAATTGTAGTTGATCAAGCAGCTGCAAAATCATCTAATCAGAGAAGGAAGTGGCTTCACACACTATACACCGCATAATCACTTGGCAATCCTTAGTTGTTCTCAACCCTAAAACATGCTGTTTAAGAGAAGAAACATATCTGCAAGTAGACAGCAGATATTAAACATGTGCACCCAGCAACCCAAAAAAGATCATTTGCAAAATACGTTTATGATATAGTGGACTTTTGCTGACTGACCAGTACTCCATTTTCTTAGCTCAAAACTCATTTCCCAGTCTTTGCTAAGATCCAGCTGCAACTCAAGTCTGTCAATAAGCACTTGGATAACTTCTGATAATTTCTAGGACTTTGGAGAAGCACTGCTTTCTGGCACATGAAGTCTCAGCTGTCTACTAGGTAGCTGTTTAAACTGAACATCCAGAGAACAGACTTTCATCTTTGTGTAAACATCAGGTAGCTTGTTTTACTTTCATCTTTCAGCACATATTCTTCACTCTAGACTATACCCCATTCTCCATCTCTTTTGAGGTACACTTTTTCTCTTCATGGTGTATTTCTGTTGCACGCCCACTTCTTCATATCATAAAGTGTCTTTTCCGTGAGTCCTTACCTTATGTCATTTCACACATATGCCTATTCTGCCTTCTCTTTAAACACTGTAGAATTCACTCTGATGAAGATGATAAGAAGTTCTCTCAAAATGATTTTCAGCTGGCACAGATTGAAATGGAAGCCCAAGCATAATGTGGACTCTTGAAATCCTGTGTAATCTTATAATACCGTAACTTTTCTGACTAAAATGTTAAAAATAAAGTAAGTGTATCTGAAATGTATTAATTCGCACTGTGACTGTTTTCAGAAATGGGCATAATGACCAGAGTATATTACGCCCAAAGTAAATTAAGCACTCATCACAGTGAACAGAAATTTTATTTTGCTACTCCAGTAATTGTAATGACAGCCACATAAGAAAAGGCCCAAGAAGCATTCTCAAATTGTATTCTTTTGTAAATACTTCATGTTAAATACATATTTCAGTAGGCTACCAATTAAAGGAAGATATACACAGGCATAGCTATTTTTATGGCTACAATGATATTGGATTCTCAATTGCAGGACTGTCTACACACAAAATCAAATCCGCAATTCACTGAAGTATAATTAGATTTTTGTTCCCCCCCCAGCTCATAAATAAGAGAGATGTTGAAGAAAGAACAACATACAAATAAAAGCAACTGCTCACTTAATTGGAGGCAGATAAATTCTGAAGGCAACAAATTTTAATGGCCTTGGCATCTGTTTAACATTTCTCCTACAGCACAATTTCTTTTCATTAAAACAGAATTCTTGCCCGTCTGTAGCTAGCAGTGAATAATAATGGCTATATGCACTGCACAATGCTCAACTGATCTATAATTCATGCTTCAAAGTTTACTTACTATAATAGAAATTAAAATTGGTATTCGTATAACCCACCAGGGACCACCATGCTCATTTGTATCCCAGCAACTATAAAAAAGAAAGAGGGAAAATGATGTTGACATTAATATCATCTGGCAAGCAAGACCTGTAAGGAGAAGAATTTCTTATATGCAAGTCAAAACACACTAAAATAATGCCTGTTCTATCCTAGAATTTGGCATTCCATCTTTTTCTGTTTTTATTTCCCTGGTTTTAATATGCGTATTCTAATTAGCTAAAACATCAGGCACACTAGGCTGTACCATTAAAAATTGTGGAGTACACTGGCCTTTAGGGAAACCAAGCTCAGTTTCACTTTGGGTAAGGACACTTTTCCAAAAAGCACTTAATACCAGCCTCTGGCTAGTAGGAAGATCTAAATCAACTGACGTATAGATACAATTGAAATGACAAAATTCCTGGTGGGATATTTAGGTTAAAGGTGGCTGGAGCTAGCTTAGAAAAATGAGAGACTGAACCTGAAACTTTGTCTGAAAAATGGAAAATTTCATTTTCACTGCAGGCTCAGCACTTTTCATCCAAATACTCTCAGAATAAGTGCTTTGAAAGATTAATCTTAAGCAAGTGCAATATCCTTCAGAGTTCCTCTGTTATCATACTAACAAAGGAAAAAGGAGTTAGTCTTCAGTTTACATGACAAAGGTCTTGCAAAGAAAATTTAGAGATTATATAGGACATGACTGTTCACTTTAATTACAGAATCAACTGAAAAACATTAGGCAGGTTGAAAAAGGAGTGTGAAAATTATTTGTCCCACCAGCTAGGAATGCTGTCCCATGCCTCAGGGCCAGCAGGAGCAGCAAGTCTCTTCTTTCTACAAAACTCTCATCTCAGTTCCCCTTTCCATGCCAGAAGCCATGCCTACCTCTAGTTAGTCATGGTTTCACCCGACTATGTGCATCTTACACATGTTTACGTCACGCTGCTTCACTTCTGGGAATGTAGTTTAGATATACACTGTTATCCAGATGTCAATTATTTGAGTTGCTAGTTAGCAAATAAGAATGCCCTGCACTTTACTGCACTGTATTACAGTACTGAATCCAAAGACCCAACTGCCATTTTAAGTATTATTATGACTTCCAAAGCAGATAGCTTTAAATGTGGGCCTGAAGGGGCAACATTAGTCATAACTTCTCTCTTCCCTCTCCTGCCCCTAGAGTTTTTCCAATAAACAGCAAGCAAAAGCAAAATGCTGAAGAGCTCCTAAACACCTGTCCCTTTACTGCCATTTCTCTGCTCGTCCCCTTCAGAACAGCAAACTACCTTTGAGTAAACACCACCACACCGAAGGCAAAGGTTGTATTGGTGCAGTTGGACTGCTTTAAGCTTTCTTTACCCCACAACTTACCCAGTGTCCTCTAAAACAATTCGTGTCACTGTCCACGTAATAATGAATATGGTAGGAATTCCTGGAAAATTCCAATGAGGTTTAGAGGGGGATCACAAAACTGTAAGTCCAGAAAACCAACAAACCAAACAAAAAAACCCCAAACAGTTCAGCCTACTAGTAACCAATTATTCCCCAAATATACATCATACAGTAAACAGTTCAGTGACTGGAAGGAGAAGCCCATCTGATGCTACATGATGTAAGCAATGTATTACAAAGACTGTAGGTTTCTATTCTACAAAAATGCAGCCATAATGACTAATACACAAAGAACATGCCTTTCTCAGGCAACTTTCAAGCTGTCAGGATGACCTACAGAGAAGTAGATACAAGTTATACATTCCCAACACATTTCAAGGACTACGACATAAACCCAAACGTAAATCATCTCATAAGGAACAATTTCCATACACTAGTTTATTCCCATTTCCCAGCAATACCTAAATGCTTTTATGACCACCTATTACTGGAAATGTTAAAGTGCTCCATATAAATATCATTTCTCTTTCTGGAAATGAAAAGAATACATGCATTTAAAACCACTCGGACAATATTACTGGGCTTTTCAAAAAGGCAAATGTCATACCATAGCCTGTGGCTGTGCAGCTAAACTTTCTACTTCCTCCCAGAGTAGGAGAGCACGAGAAGTAGGTTTTGAAGTCGCAGTCCTTGCACCATCCTATATCCTGAACAAGCCCTAATCATCATGCTTATTGGCAGAGGTCAGAGCCATGCCAAAGAGGAAGCTAGCAGTTATACTTTAGCAGTTTTGTGCCCACTCTCTCCCATGGTACAATGGCTGTAACCTATGTTGGAGCTGAACTGAGTAACTAATGAGTCTGATGAGTCATCCAACAGAAACGGTGTGATTACCTTGGTATGAAATACTGAACCTGACTAACATATTCATATAAAGAATCCAATTGGAAGATGGTTCAGTTCTTACCCCATCCAATCAGCAGGTAGACTGTGAAATGCCTATTGGGGGAGAATATCAGCACAAGGAGGATGTGAAGGTAAAGTCCTTCAACTAAGAGCCAGTAAAAGTTTGCCATAACACCATACTGAAAAAACACCAAAATAGCCTTGCAGCCCACCTGCAATAAGAGAATAGGGATCAAAGTTGTTGCAGGTAAGATGCTGTGTTATTCTGTTATATAGCCTATAGATCTTAACTTGCTATGTAATACTAGTAACCCAAGTCCAGTAGAAATATTTTTGCTCAGTCAAGAAAATTGAGAATTGTAAATGTGACTGTATTTATAGAAAAGAACTGAATAATAAAAAATATTTAGATGGCTCATATCAAATTCACTCAGAAACTTTGAAAACTTCATAGCATAAATATTGTAAAAGGTGACAGTTATCAATAAATGCGATAGTTAATGAATGGCTATTATATTAAATGATCATCTGCCAAATGGCTAATAAATATATTAAAATCCCAGCCAGGCTTCCTAACATAGTAAAACTTAACAAAGAAACTGCTTTATGAATTTTTCAAGGCTAAATGGGAAATTGAGTGAGAAATATAACTTTACATGATGAATATGTAGACTTAGAAGAAAAAGTTGAATGGACTTCAAAAAGAATTGTTTTCCCTTTAGAAAATCCTTTAATGCTTCTTAATTAACAATACACATAAGCACATATCAGAAAATGAGGTCCCAATATACTTATAGCCTGTGTGCTGCTCTTCAGAATTAATTTTCAGATGTCTGTGCTGATGGTGTTGCACAGTGCTGGCTGCTTTTACTTTGTACTTTCCAGCAGGACTCTGAGATGTGAGAATTGAACATAATGTTTCTGCAGAGACTAAGCTGTGAAATGTGATGATACGGTGAATGTAACAGACTAAACAATATGGACTAAATAAAACTTGTAGTTTCTGCCTGCTTTACTCCCTTCCCCATTTTAAATCCCCTTCATGCCTCCACTGTTTCCATTAAAATTCCAAGTACGACAAATACCTAAGTGGGTAATTTACTCTTTTAGAGATTGATTCCTCTTTCTAAATATAGGTGTCTATTACAAAGTAAGATGCCCTCGAGCACGCCAGTCACCAGCTGCTAAGACAGAAGGGCATAGGCCTCCTTGAGATGCTTCTTTGTATCCATCAGCCTCTTCTGGTGTCTCAGATATCTCAGTGCATCTCAAGTTATATACATGCTTGTATGTATGCCTGTGCAGATGCCTGTATCGTCAACTAAGTAAGAGCCCAAAGGCTTGGATTAATTTTAGTTGCGTAATTTTAGCTGCCTACAAAAGTAACTAGCCAACCAGCTCCTGATCAGCTTACGAAGAGAAACAGGCATGTCCAGAGAAAGTCTTAAAGCAGATGAGATAAACTGTCCAGTGAGAAAGACAAAAACTCAGAGAAACAGTCATCTCAGTCTGTAAGACTAATCTTACCTCTGGATTCTGTATCCATTGAAGGGATATCCATTGCAGACCAGTAATGGGCCAGAATATTCAACAAGGAGAAAATTAAACATTTCAAAATGCAAGCTGAAATTTGCCTTTATGCTTATGATTACTTACAACCAGATTAGGAGCCGAAGTCTAAAGTTTTTGTAACCTCTTTTAAATTCTAATACTCCTCTGTATTACATTCTTGATTTACATGCCAGAACCTCACATCAAAATGTCTTCCTTTTTGAGAGTCCATTGGCTGATCTTTCACAGACCTAAGAACTTTTGATTACCCTTGGCAGACTACCTACTTAACTACTTTGCCTACCTTGGGTCTACTAACTCAGAGTGTATTTGTCTTCATGAGAAATATCCCAGACTACAAATTCATACATAATTCTTGGTAGTGACTGCTAAGAACTTTAGACTTTGGGACAATATGGTTTCATTGATATAGAAATATCTACCTTCCATGTTTTTCTCACAAGCTTAAATTGCAGTAAATTAAATTCAGAAGGTATTCATCAATATTTGTAAGATTCTTCACAGCACTCTTCACTGAAACAATGGAGGCAGAAAATGCAGAATATCATATAGTGATCAGTCTTTTAACAGCAAGACTTAAGATTTTTCTAAACCCTGTGCATGAAGATGCATTAAACAAGATTGCCAAGAATGCAGATGACAACACTTCCGTCATAGCCAGAAAGAATAGACAGGTTAATAAAGACAACTCCTACAAATATTTAACTCCCTGACTTATTTTGCTCCCCCCATTGACACCTGTACAATTCCTTGACCCCTGACAGAGCTGCTGCAACATTTCCAGACAAAACTGCCTTTAACCATTTCCAGCTGATGGCACTCCTGTTTGTCTTAAACTCTCCCAGCTGATAAATACAGTGACCATCTTTATTCTGAGCTATAACTGGTAATGATTTGTTTTGGCAGATGACATGCTGTCCCTACATGGACTTGCATGTTTGCAAGTAACTTCTCTTACTTGTGTTTTAGCCCTCTTTCTCCGGCTACTTCTAACAGACCATTTTGCTAGTCATTATATTCTCTATAGAATTGTCTACACTGCCAGATAAGTATTCCTAAATATTTAAAAGGAACAGGGAGAAAAAAATCAGTGACACAACAGTATTGTATCAGGTAGCAAATGAGATTTATTACCCATGAGGTTTGATCCTCTGGACAGTGAGCTGTGTTGGAGCTGGAATAGAGAATATCATCCTTGACTAAAACAGAGATTGCTCTCAGAATGAAAGAGAGGAACAGGTTCAGATGGATGTAGTTCCGAGTGCAATGAAGTTTTCTAAGAAGAGATTTAAAAACCAGCATTTTAGATTTTGAGTCAGAAAGCTCTAGAACAGACTTATATTACTCTCTGGTCATTTCTTAGTAATGTGAACCCTTTCCTCTGTCATATTGACAGTGCTGCCTTGCTGTTTTCTCTTATCACCATTCTCATAATTATTGTGGGCTGCCCAAAATACACAAATAAAGTATCCCTTACTCCTTTTCAGCAGACCAAAAGATCCCAGTGGTATTTCTCCCACAAAGAATGTCTTCTTCAAATATGCCGACAGTAAATATAGATTATTATATCCTTCTGTGTGTGCACTCATCCCAGGTTTTTTTCTTGCAAATAAAACTTTGGTTTATTCTGGATATGTTTCAGACATGCCCTCACTTATATTTGCTGGTTTGATGTTTAATTTAACTTCTGCATTTTGTTACAAAATGTTTTTTCATCCTGTGATATGAGAGTATGTAGGAACAATTGAAAATACATTCAAAACATTAGATCGCCTATCCTTTCTATCCATGGGGATGTAAAACTTCTTTGGTCCAGCAGCTGTCTGAAAGCCTGACAAACAAATGACAAATCAGACATTCCAAGTAAGTGCTCAGGGGAAGCAGGTCATAAACTGAGGGCTTTTCACTTAGAAGACATTCCCTTCAAGATCTTCTCATTTAACAGATTTTTATTTTTTTTAATTTTTTTAATAGCAAATCCCCAGAAACCAAACTGCTAAGAGGTTTTTTTTTGGTCAATAGCAGCACCTTGAACTGCACCTGGAAAAAAGCCAGAAGCCAGGCCAATTTAGCAAGAGCAGGCAATGGAAGAGTGAAGATGCAGTAGGATGTTACGGCGGTATGCACTCTCAGCTTCCAAGTAGTCTCTGCATTTTGATTTCTACCAAAGAACACTAATAAATAATCCATTCTAAAACTATTAAAGCAAGTATACAGTGAGTGTAGGGAAATAAATAACAGATCCATCTTGCTAACCCCCAGCTTGGCAAAGGACATAATACCAGGCTGAACTTAAAGCAGTTGTCAAAAATCCAGTTATTTCTATGGCTATGCGTGTCCTTCGCTGAAACAGGTTCTGTGAAAAACTGAAATACCACTACTACGTTGGACTGCAGCGTATACTCCTATGGAATTCAGAAATACATGCAAGCTGCAAATGGGAGGAAAACGTTTTTCTCTAGTAACTAATTAAATTATTAGTTCTTCATCCAGTTAAGTTGAGATAATAAATTGAGTTATATGTAATATATTGAGAAATAATAAATTAAGTTGAAATAAGCTGAAATAATAAATGTGGGATATATGCAAGGCTGTCAAAACCACATTTTGGAGATAGTGGGCAAGAAAGTATTTTTACTTGGCATATGTGTGATGATTCAGAATAACAAAGAAATGCTGTTCTTTAACAATAAAACAAAAGCTATCTGCTTATTACTTTGATATGACTACCTCATGATACATGACTAGCATGTGAAGAACATTTACAAACAGTTGACGCACATGAGAGCGCATCTTACTGAAATGATGGAGATTGAGATCGTTCTACTTGGTAAGAAACATGTATCAGAGAAACTGACATTTGTTTGGAAGGTTTTGTTACACAGGAGTAACCTTGAAGGTAGTAAGATCTACAGGAAGACCCACAATGCCAGGGTTATATAGAAACATGCTGTTCTACAATTTATTTTCACTCTGAGTTGGAACAAATTAACCTTTTTTAAAATCCCTGAAAAATATTATTTATTTTCAATCATTTTTATTCCCACTTTTCTAAAACTTTATATTAAACCTTAGACGTTCAAAATGAAGAAATAGAAACTTGCACTCTAAGAAGAGTAAAGCAACTTCTTTTGGCTAAATCAAAATGATTAGCTTTGCTGCTTCTAAATGAAGCTTGCAGAAGGAAGAATATGCCTAAAAAATTGGCAACCTCCAACACAAAAATATTGTGCTGGAAAGTTACCAATTAGCTCTAATTATAACAAGTAAATAGAGTATTATGTGGGGAGTGGCACCATAGTAACTTGAAAAATGCTGTCAGCTTAGTCTGGCAAGGTATTTATAGATATTCACATATTAAGTCTTTGTTTTGAGGTTAAAAGATTAGCCAGATATAAACTCCTTTCATTTTACAATGCTTCTAAATGTGTCCTTTACAGATATTAATAATAAAAGCCCACATGATGTTTCTGTAAATATTAAAATCAAGGCCAGTTCTTCGGAAGAAATGGGAAGCAGAATATTGCAACTGCATGGAAAGCTTCAGAAACAACTCTTTCCATACGGCTGTGTCTTTCATGTGCTTACAACTGATATCGTGGACAACTGCAAAGACCCGAGGCTTTACCTGTTCTGCCAGACCGTATATAAACAATATCTAATGGACTGCAGAAGTTACGCTGTAACTTCAGTCTTTCTGACTGAAAAAGAATTTCCACTTTGTCATAAACACATTACCTACAATGAATTAAACTCACATCACTCCATGTTTTCTTTCATTAAAAAACCTGCACATATTCACTGCAGAGAAATGTAAAACCGATGCTTTTCCTAAATATCTGAGGAATCAGGCAAAGTTAAAAACCATCTTATTGCTGTTTGCATTTACTCATGAAAATACATACCTGAAAAGGCAAAGAATTATACTTCCTGTTGTAAGAGCAATCAGAGATACGCTGTGTCCAAGGGTATAAATTGCCTTCACCCTTACATAGAAGTTGACCTGTACAGAAAAATATATATGCAGAAACCACTTAATGGTATGTAAAATTGACTGTAAAATGATGCAATTTTCCACTAACTAGCTCTGAAGGCTAAATAAATAGCATTATTTTCACTTTTTGCTCCACAGCAGAGGATAAGAATGTTTTATCTTCATTCCAAAATAATACTGCAATGCAACATCTCAAGCCAATTGACCTCGGTAAAGAATTCAGTCTCAGGAACTCAAAACTTAGGCACACAAACTGGTACAATTTCAGCTGATTATCCCATGTCAATGAGTCACAGAAAGCATCAAATTTATCAACTTCATGAACACAATCAAACTGGGAAAAATGAGCCACAGTTTGAAAGAATGTATTATCTCTGAAAGACAGAATCTCTCTCAGTCCTTCTGCCACAGTGTACTTTCTAATGCATTTATACATAAGTTTAATTTTAAAGGCATGTTTAAGTATCCTTAATTTCCTAATATAAATGTTCAAATACTTTATTAAATGGTGACCCAAACAACCTTCTTTAGCAAAGTTACATGCTAAAACTTGGAAAGGAAATTTTTTGACAGAGGAAAAGCAGTCTGAAGTGCACAGCTCACCGATTAACTGCAATTATCTCTACATTTACCAGCTACATGTTAAATTAAATGCTCCCCAAAAATAATGCTAAATATTCTCAGAATTAAGCTGCTTCTTCATTTATGCCTACAAAAACATCATTAGACTGACATTTTCCAGTCAAGGTAGGCAAAATATTAAAAATGTGAATTTTTTACTATGCTATGAAATTAAAGTTTTTAATAACAGTGTCGAATGTGCTATGTATAACAGACAGAACTGTAATTCATAGTGCACATGGCTGTATCACTCATCTTCTCGAACAATGTTTATAAAAAGTAGCAAGGAAGCAATACGTAAACTAAGATTGTAAAAGGAAAAGCAAATCACTTCATATATTTATTTTTATAGCATTTAAAAGGCCAAGCAGAGCGGTAACTTTAGTAATCCTGATTCATGATAAACTTAGCGGGACATTTACTTAGCAAATATCATATGGACTTAATGAAGTTTCCAGTGCCATTAGAATGAACATCAGAAAGTTCTTCACTTAAAATCCTGAAAAAAATATTGCTTTTTTTAAAAAAAAAAAAAAAAAAAAGGTGTCTCTGGGTGCTTAAAATGTTAAAACCTAAATTATTCCTTTACTTCTCTCTGTAGTTTACTATACATCTGCAGAGCTTCACTGCATTTCTAGGGACTCCCTGTGGGCATAAATTGTAGGCTCTATTTCACCTAGGGTTGTGTGTCTACACTGCAAATATAAATACTCAAGGCAGTGCAGGGTCTCTTCATAGGACCTTTTAGGAAGCACACCTTGTATCTACGTAAGCAGTCAACATGGACTCCATTGGATATATTTCTACAGACAGTGAAGAGGCCCTACAGTGACTAATTCAAGTGTAGCTACCCGAAGTGTATAAATACTTGCACTTAGACAGATGCTCCCCAAAGATCCCGGTTTTCCATGTGAATCCTGTGTTTGCTAAATAGGACTTTAAGTAGTCCAATATTTCTGGAATAGTTCCGGAGAACTGCCCTTCAATTCCCTGCTAGAAAGGCAAAATTGTACTCCCTAGTTCAGTTCATTTTTTGGCAGCTCTAAAACCTGTGCCTAAAGACAAGCACTGCAGACCATACCTACGCTGCTTTAATTTGGTTTCTGTCATAGTAAAAGCAACATCAGCCTGTCTTCAGGCAATTTGCTGGGAAGAGAGTTATAAACAGTACCTCAGCAGCAATTACAACAGCCAATGGCACCAAGAAACCACAAATACTTTGAGTACCCCCTTTCATTTATCCAGCCTGACCTGCTCTGCAAAATTATAGATAAAGGATGCTTCAATAAATGACTAAACAATCTGGCAGTCTCAGCTCCCCATCAACAGTATTCTGGAAAAAGAGGAATTCTATTTCCTGAACTCATCCACATCAGGAGCTGCAAATACACTGAAAAGCTTACCAGACATGCACAGCTGTTCCACAATACGTTCTACTTGTTATCATCTCCTTGGCATTTGCAGACCCCTCTTCTACTGCGTACATTTCTACTGAGTGTACCAATAGAAGCTTGAATGGCCTCTAAATCAAAAATTCTTAACATGCACCATGTAAATATTGTAAACTTGAGGGAGATACATGTAATTTACAGAAGAAATCACAATGGCAATAAATCTGTGCTGTTTAAATACAGTTTAAATACACTTTCATGGAAAAGAAATGATTTCCAGGGATACACTTTTAATAGTAACTATGATGTTGAACATCATATTACTGCAAAGCAGAATCCCGGGTCTGCCCAGGTATCCTAAAGCAACACACAGAACACCTGGGAAGAGTGCACACAGGGACAACTTTACACCCTTCCCATCTTCTTATCTTGAGAATAGTATACCAAGTTGCTTAACAAATCCCAACATGTTAAAGTAACCACTGACCTCCTGCCATTTGTATTTTTTTAATAGCTTTCAAAAGGAAAGCGCTTAAGGCAGGACTTCTAGCGTAACTTGTGTCCTGGCCCTTCATAGTGCCCAGTAGAAATGATTTCTGCCCTCCTATTCAGCTTCCTTATTTATTGTGCTAGAAATCACAAAGCAGCCGTAAGGTCTCTTTCTGCTATTGAGCACCCAAAGTGTGCTATGAGTCGATTTTAAGATCTGCTCCGAAGACAGTCCTAGGTTTGCCTAAGGAGCAGAAATAACTCAAAGAAGTGAGACTGATACATGCCAACTAACACATTTGCTGTTAAACAGATAACTAAACTGACCCAAGTATATACTTTTCTGTATGTACTAGAGAAAAGTGTTCAGATTTAAGATTAGTTCCTTCTAGCTAGACATTAATCTTACTCCTGTAACCTCTCTGCTTCATTAAAAACTCTCTTGTGCTGACTCTCTCACTGCTGACACTGGGGTTTGGCCTTTGCTGTCGTTTTGGATGCAATAGAGTTGATTTCCTTCACAGCAGCTTGTGTAGGGCGCTGGTCTGAATTTGTGATGAAAACACTGTTGATAACAGACCAGTGATTTAGCTACTGCTAAGCAGTGCTTGTACAAGGCCTTCTCTGCTCCTCACCCCACCCCAACAGCAAGGAGGCTGGGGAAGCACAAGAAGTTGATAGGGGACATAGCCAGGACAGCTGACCCCAACAGACCAAAGGAATATCCCACACCGTATGACATCGTGCTCAGCAATAAAAGCTGGTGGAAGAAAGAGGAAGGGGACACCTGGAGTTATGGTGTTTGTCTTGTCTTGCCAAGTCACTATTATGTGTGATGGAGTCCTGCTTTTCTGGAGATGGCTAAACACAGCCTTGCCAATGGGAAGCAGTGAAGGAATTCCTTGTTTTGTTTTGCTTGTGCATGCAGTTTTAGCTTCATCTATTAAACTGTCTTTATCGAAACCCAGGAGCTTTCTCACTTTTACCCTTCTGATGCTCTCCCCCATCCCACTGTGGGTGAGTGAGTGGCTGCGTGGGGCCGAGCTGCCTGTCAGGGTTAACACACAACAGCATTGTGCTCCTTTTTCTGCAGTTTTTGCAAAGAACTCGGCACACATATGATACATAGAAATTATTAGGAAGCTGACAGTACTGGAAATACTGTTATTTTGACACAGGGATCCTAAAAGTATTTGAATTGAAAAAAAAAAAAAACAACATTTAGCTTACAATAAAGATATTACTAATTTTTATTATAGAATTCTGTTGCTAGTGACTACTTATCCTGTATTTACATGAAGCATCGAAGATTCCAGCAACTATAAGAAGTAATTTCAACTTGCACATTTCCTTTCAACAACAGAGAAGTAGCTATTCTTGAACACGTTTGAGATTTCTGAGAGCTCGTTACTCAAGTCCTCAACTTTTACCTGACACTGAATATAACACTCATTTCTCAAAAAATGAGTCCTAACATCCTTCACTATTAATTCACCCAAAGGGTTTCTGCATCTACCGCAGAGAGTGGATTTTAAAGGCTATACTATAGGCGTATGTCCTTATGGTTCTGAGTGACTAATCCAGGCTGTACAACATACACAAACACAAACATACTACACATCTTACCGTAGCATATCATAATTCAATTAAGCTGTATCAGCACCTTTACATTCAGTATCTTAAATCACAGACAGTCCAAAGTATATTCTGCTTGTCAGAATAGAGTACCTCAACTCATTGATATTCATTCTCTCCTTTCAAATACATGAAGGAAAAACAAATAGAGAATCTAACATCTCCTTTTGGTCAACATAAGTTCCACTGACACAGTAAGGAAACTGTACCTATTCGCTTAAATCTAATCATCTAGCACTACTTGCAATGCCCTGGGGTATCTAAAACACGCGGCAAAGGACCTCTTTCCTGGAATGGCTGTAGCCAGTCAAATGGCACTTGATACCTGTGTTTAGGCAATAACACCAAGCCCTGTTTCCACATACTAGTAATTAGACATCTACATCTCTAATAAGTATCTAACTTTAAGAATTTGGATTTGCAAGTTCATTTTCAGCCTTTCAGGGTTTAAAATATGTGGTAATAATGTGAATGTAAACAACTGGAAAGAATTTTACTGTGGCTGACTTTGCTGGTACAGACATGACTGAGACCCAAGAAATTTGTTCCAGCACCTGCTCTGATGTTACACCTACTCTTACACAGCCAAGTAAGTGCCCACCAGATAAGAAGACCTGATGCATAAGATGAAAGGATTCACATTCAGCTTTTACTCTGACTGGGTAAGAACAAATCTCTTCCAGTCATTTGTTCTGATGCAATTATCTGCAATTCAACAAGTTTGCTGCTTATAAAACAGTCACTACTTGTGTTATCATCAAATTCTCATCTATTTATTGTATTTTTATGATGTTAATAATACTTTAAAAGGCCCAAGCATACCAGATCTGAAGAGATATTGTATATTCTCATTAATTTTTGTCTTGCCTTGAAAACTTTTGATTAGAAAATATATAAATTGTCTGGTGCCAAGTGTACCAAATTTATATCTATGTTTAGTCTGCATTGCCTTTGCTCAGTTTTTCTCTATTTTTGTCCCATCTTCATTTCAGAATGAATCACACTGCTCTTGCATCTTTTCACCCTCTCATTCCTGTCCTAGAGACAGCACCTATTATATGGTCAGATATTAAGAACACAGTATCAACTGATTTACAGATTTAATGATCCACAGTCACTATAGTCTTTATATGGCATGCACTAAGATGTTTATAGAAACGATTCTGGACCAGAGTCATAACTGGAAAATTGTAGTCAGACCAATATTCCCATGGGAAAGCTTTGATTCTGCTTATATGTTCTGTGTTGTTTCATGTCAAGAACAATTTGAACTCAGTATATTTTTTACTTCCCCTCTTCTTGGAATCCATTACACTGAGTAACAACACTCAAATTTATCTGGTTTATGTAATTCAATTGAGTATTTTTTCCACTTTTTGTGGAATTACTTTTTTTGAGATCTCTCGATAAAGTTGCTTCTAGGATAAGCGATTTTGCCCTCCTGTAGATGTTTTCCATGTGCAGGATTGCAGAGTTCCTGTTTAGTTAAAATAAAGTGCATAAATACAATTAAGTTAGAATAAAGTGCAGGCCAGTACAGTACAGTGAAGAAAAAGATGCACTAAGAGCCACTGAAATCTGCACCATTCTCACAATAGATAGGGGCTTTAACATGTACTTACAGCTCTGCATGCATTCAGGTGATGTATATTTTCAAAGTCAGTTAGAAAATAACATAATTCAAGTAAACATAAATCAAATTAAATACTATGTTTGTCAGTTCAGCTTACTTCAAAACCACACAGTTAAACTGACTGAAGTTTTTGGGTAGCCAGAGTTCGAGCCTCAGTGAATTTTTAATGCACTGCTTCTGTTGCAATTTACATTTATTCAAAAGGAGACACTGGTCAAAGCTGCTGTCATTCTCGCCAGATCTAAAATGAACACAGAGCATACCATGAGCATAGCTCCAATTCTAGCTGCTGTGAACTCCAGACATTATTTTTGTTCAAAATACCCTGTGCTTTTCTCTTAAAGTGTATCTTGCAGAGGACAGTACTGCAGAATGATTTTATAGTACGTTAAAGAAACCCAAGATGTCTATTTCAAATTTCAGCATTGGGTTGTTTGAAACAAGCCCAATGAAGAAGTTTGACTTGTTTATTCTTTTAATTTCTTTTTTTTATCATTCCATGCCCTCTTGAAAAACCTGTCTAGATTTTATCTCAGAAATACGCCATTGACTGAATCTTTTGAAATTGGACCTGTCTTATTCGCAGCTGATTTCAGAATTCTTAATGAAGGAAAAAAAGTGAAACCCCACATGAACTTTCTAACAAAGCATCAGTTGCCCAGACATAGTAGTGTAACTGTGGCTCTAATTTAGCCTGTAGCTATGTGCTCTGAGCTTAACAATAACTGTCCGGCAGGGCTGCAAGCAAAATGGCTCCCGTCACTTCTACCCACTAGGGAGAATTCAGAAGAGGTTGTCTACCAACAGAAAAACCACCTTATCTAAGATAATGTTTCGGACATTCTGTACATACACATGACCCCTACAACAAACAGTCTGACTAAAATCAAAACAAGAATCCTGTGTAATTTTAGTCCAGCACAATAAGTGTCAGTGTCAGCAGGACTCAATCTGTCTGCTTTGCCAAATGGGCGAACATGAAATAGCTATATGGAGGTGTAAGTCAGGATTGAAGCTAACCAGCCAAAAGTACTTTGGCGTTACCTTAACACTGAAAATGGCCAATTTGTTCAAAGTAGAAGCAAATAAGAAATAATTGTACAATTGAAATGATTTTATCATACGACACAGATTTTTAATTATTCTCTATTCTGCACTTGATATTGTGGCTAATGATCATACTTCCTTCTTTCAGACCATTTTACTGGCATAGTATTATAATAATTAGAAATCTTAAGTGTTTAAAATTTTCTACTGATCAGAAATTAACCTTGCTTCTCAAACTATAGAAAAGCTAAAGAAACACTACTTCATTTTGAATCCATTACATCAAAATTATAATTATTTAAACTTAGGTATTATGGTTTTCAAAAACAAGAAAAAAAACCAGTTTCTTAGCAGCAAGCACTTTATGAGACTCAGCATCAAAGAGGATGCAATCATACTGTTATGTAAATTTCCGGTATGAACGTAAGACGTAGAAGTTGCTTAATTTGCCTGAGACCTCTATAACTCCAAGTGATTCTGCAAAACAGTTGGGAAATGGTGTTCTGAATTTATATGTTCATTTAATATACACAACCCCCATAAAGACAAATAATTAAATTCTGAATTGTGTTGTGGCATTTGAAAACCAGGAAATTATCTTCAATTCAAATACTGACTTAGCTACAGCTATTAATTATTTGTCACTATTTTGTATTTTACATGGTACCATTTATATTGTATTGCTGCAAAAGAAACAGGCAAACCAATAACAAATCTGATAGCACATAAAAATCAATGTTGTTTATGTAAAATGGTCGTATTTTATTTCTTACTATTCTCTGTGAACCGTAATTTGTCAGGTCTCAATAAAGCTTTAGCTCTAACTTCTGGACTTAATTAAAATATTCAAGATTGGCAGGAATAAAATGAGTGCAAACAAGGTATGGACTGAGCAAAACAGAACAACAGAATAAATACCAAAACCCCTTTAGATTTTTTAACTGCATTCAAAGCTGATTCAAGTAATTCATATGAAATGACATGAGATATTCTGCAAGCCTAACAAAACTTGCCACACTAGTGAGAACAGCTGGTCTCTGCAAAATATTCACACGATTATCTGAGCAATACGAATTCCAAAACTGAAATCCAGAGATTTACTTTGCAAGTTTTGAGGAAAACATTCACATTTCAAGCACTGAACTAAACTCAAGTCGGTGGTCAGGCACTGCAGACAGCAGCAGCTTACGATTTTCAGAGCAATTTTATAGGAACTTTTACAGACTTCTTTCCAGACTATAAAGATGTTTCTTCTTTTTTTGTGGCGACATAATGTTAACAGGTTTTTAAAGAGCACAGAAAAACACACACAAAAATAAACAGGATTAGCACAAGTTGTGCAACTAGTGTTATCTTCAATGCAAATTTTTAAAATCTATTCTTAAGCACACTTGGGGGTTATTCTCTCAGGACAGACAGCTTTTTCTGCTAATGTTTCCTTTAAAGTTAGTTTCATGTTATTTTTACCAGGTTCAGGAGACAGAAGTCTTCTGTTTATTTACATAACAGACATAGCACAGAGGCTTCCTGGGGAAAGTTGACAGGTACCCTGCGGATCTTTCAGCTTCAGCCTTAGTTTGGAAGGACCTCTCGGGTGAAAGGGTAAGTCAGTGCTGAAGGACAAAATGCTCTGAAGAAAGTTTAGCCAGGGTGCGATTCTTTGTCCAAAGAACTTTTACTACTGACCAGAAGTCACCCTTAACATAAAGAAAAACTGACACCTCTTTATTAATTCAATCAGAAATATAACTGATCACTACTAAAGTCTTTATGATCATTATCAACCTAAGTGACAGGGCTTTTTTCCTGTGGGCTAGGATATTCCTGTAATGCTGTATGTAAGAGAGTAGCATACACAGATATTACCTACAACTATATTAAAATTAGTGATCTTACATTTTCATGATAGATGTGTCAGAGCACACTCCATAATATACAAATATTCATTCTAGAAGAATGCGTCAGAAAACCTTACACTGAACAAACAACATAAAATCAGAACTGGGGCTAGCAAATGAGTTCAGTGCTTTAGAAACACTGAAAGGAGTAAATGCAAATAGAAGTGGAACAAAGAAGCCTAGTTCTTTCCTTTTGCAAAATTAATAGCACAGTAGACATTTCAAAAATCTTGTAGTAGTTAGAATAAATCTAAACTGAGATAAAGAGATGGATTACATACTGTGGCCAATTCACATTTATGAGCCACTTCTACACATTTTTTGAATATTGTTGAGAAAAATAGAATTTATTAAAAATACATATAATAAAATTAGTATTCCTCATGGTATTTAATAATCTTTATACAAGTAATTAATGATAGCCCTTTTCTGCCATGTTTCTCCTTCAATTCATCCTAATCCTAAACATCACCCAAAACCATGTGGCTACTATTTCCTTAAGTATCTCTAAATAACAGTAGCATCATAAATTTTAATTATGGCAGTAAGAATATCTTCGTATTCAAAGTTCCCTAGCCCCAGTGGGACAGATGACAACTTTCTAAATGCACAGACCTTCAAGGCTGCCTGTGTAAGCATGCACCAGCATATGTACATCGGTGAATGTGAGCATTCTTCACTGTATGCTGGTATTCTGCAGTATCCTTGGACAGTCTGCAATTAATAAATGGAATTCCCACTGGGCTCTATAATAGAGAATATCAGCTTATATTCAGGCCTAGTCCTTCTCACCTGAAGTCAATGGAAGATGATTTTATATTTATTTTAAAGACTGCTGGTCTCTTAATCACATCTCATAGAAAAAGTCATGAAAAATGCAGAATGTAATGTCAATGGACATAGCATGACTTGCAGGCACACAGAAAAAGCATTAGTAGATGGCTGCCCTGCATTACATTTTGTTGAGAAAGAAGGATTCAATTTAGACTCAATACAAACAATCCATTAGTCTAGTGCAATGATCCACTTCACAGACAGCAGTAATGGATCTGTTTTCTAAAGGTAGCTATGGACATTCAGGCCAGTGCTTCTGTCAGTCCTGACCTCACTGCCTTAACTACACTTGTCTTGGGTAAGGCAATTCTATTGCATAGTGGGTAGCACACCTGGGATGTTGTCTCTGAAGAGTAAATGCTTCAGGAAACTGGCCAAATAGGGAGATACTTCTTCCATTGATAATGCTTCTACTTATGCACAAGCTGCAAGATTATCACCACATTTAAAAGTCCTGAGGATCCTCCTCTCCATGATCTTGCCTTTGTATAACCCTATGCATTCAAATCACATAGCCTGTAACTTGTATACATTAGGGTTTCTCTGTGATCTAATAAATCTTGGACCAATTCATGCTAAAATTAGACAATGCTGTATTAGCTGATCCAATCATTATTTTAAGTAAAGTGAACACATTTCAGTCCTTTACACTCTCCAGGCATCTTCTCATATATTAGTAATGTTGACAGAGAGCTTAATACTCTCTGAAGACAGCTGGGACACATCTCTAGCTCGTTCAGTCTAGATAGAAGATGTCGAATTACATCAAGGAAAGGTTGCAGTGAGGCCTGGGTTGGGTTAACACACCTTGATGTGTGATTCTAGCATGTCAACTCAAGCTAGTCATTTTGCCATTGTGCTGCCACATTGTGTTCAACAGAAACACAAAAAAAAAGGACAATCATTTGAATGACTGAGATGTACCTAAAGCTTTATGTTGAAGGTTAGCAATAGCTACCTCACTTACAGGAAAGACACTGGCAATAAGTAAATGTTTAGATTTGATGTGATAACAACATAAAGATAGTTTGTTCAGACACTGTCATACTTGTCAAACTGGTCCCCTATAAATGTGGACATGAGCACTAAAGAATACTAACAGAAGATCTAACATAAACCAGAACATTCAGTTTAAGGTGGTGTATCAGGAACTTATAGCTGATTTCAAAATGTTAAGCAAATTGTTTCTTTTTATAGAACCTGCTAATATACCACTTGACATGGAATAAAAATTGAATGTTTTAACTCTGAGTAAAATCAGTGCAAGCTGTAGAAGCAGGTAAGTTCTTTCAGCACAAAAATAACAGATGACATGCTTATGGCATTTTTTCATAAGCTTTCCCAATACAGTGCATTTTCTGCATAAAAAAGTGGGTACCTATTAATAAGTTGCTAGTTCAGTATTTGCTCACCAATCTCTATCATTTAGACCTGTTCTAGAATATTCAAAACTGCACCAACAGATGCATATCTGGAGAGATATAGATGTCTGTGTGCATGCATATATAAAAATAAATATAAAATACGTATAGAAAGAAGTCCCCTTTGAAGTAAAGACAAAGTCCATATCCTAAAAGACAGCAAAAAAAAACCAACCCAGGAATAAATACCTAATTGGATCTATAATGGAAACTCTTTCAGCAGCGAAGATGCAGGCACCAAACTGACACCACAGTTTCTACCTACTCCTTTAAATTTTTCTTACGCATGCAGAAGAAAACTTGAGTAGTATTTTGCCACCTAACCTAAAATACAACCTCCCTAGTTACTGTAACTTTGAGGGCAACCTCATACATCATCCGCAAAGCATATTGTTGCATGACATTTTTGTGTCCGAAATATTTTGTATACAAATCCTTAGGATTTAATTTTCAGCTCTTACTGTTGGAACCCTATGTCAAATAAAAATGACCTACACTGATTTATGTTGAGTAAATATTTTTTGTTTTCAAGTGCTACCACTGAGCACTAAGAACCAAAATCAAGATAACATCTTTCTGTGGAACAGTTGGCTGATGCAGAACCTCAAATGCCTCCTGACATCTCACAATTGAATGATACTCACATTTTTTATATTGTCTCCCATGAAGAGACACATTGAAACATAGCTTTCCTGTTTGCCTTTTTAGATTTTATTCTGATAATCGTTGTCCATCCTTAAATCATGAAAAAAAATAGTATTTGCACAGGAACAGCTTATCTTCTGACAAGCTCACACTTCTCTATCCGCTTTCTGACTTGTCAACCTTAAGGTTAGAAAAGAACTATTGCCGTGTTCCACTGGAACAGTCAGGCAAAGAATATTCTTCAAGTAATGACACTGGTGATCGCTTGTAAACAAAATCTAACTCTGTTAGCTTCAGCAGGAAAACAACCAAGAAATCGGTTAAACGTGATGGAAAAAAGGTATTTCCCTCAAAAAGAGAAAAAGATACAGTATCTGCAAAGTGAACAATTCATTTTTCCATTTATAGTGTATTTAAGATATCTTGATAGTTTTTTGAGCTACTTCTAATTGATAACATAGTTTGAAGTCCAATATAAATCTACAATAATTCCAATTACATAAATGCATTCTACTTTACTTATAACTTAAACACATACTAGCAAGCAAGTGGTGCCTGTATTATTAACAATTAGTACAGTATTAGGATTTGTTATAACAAACTTCTAGAAAGAACACAAAGCAGATCACACTGTGCACAAGCCAAGTGACACTGCAGTATTAGAAGTGCAGATGCACTACTGCAATTACAAAGTGCTTATAGCCTTGATCTTCAAACAGTTATTGAATTCTACATTTCAAATTGTATCTTACATGGCATTTGCAATCCAAGCATATGGCAACTGCTGTCAAAATTTACTACAGATTTTCACTAATTCTGACTGAGGAAAATGGGAATTGTTTAGAAGCAGAGCATTTCTGATAGCTGTATTGAACACCAGCATCTACATGAACAGAAAAAGTATTTTTCCTACCTTATAATCATCTTCATAGTCATTATATCCACAAGTACTTAAGATGTCAGGAAAAATATCTGACCATCCATTACTTGTACAATTTTTGCTAATATTTCCTGTAAAGCAAAATTTGAGAGTTTAAATCAGTGATATTCAAAAGTCTCCTCATCAATGAAGCTTTAGACAACTTTACTTTGTCATTCTCCGTTAACATCCTGTATTTCTGAGCAACCCTGCGAAAGCAACCCAGCCATTTTATTCATGTGCTCTTCACTCGTATTATTTTGGCTTTTGCTTGTGCTCGGAGTTGCTTTTGCATTAGATAAAACCAAAAGTAATTCCAAGCTGTGATGGCAGGCTTCTGCTTGGTATAACACCTATTTCTGTTACACCTGAAAAAGCATTAAATATTTTGCTGTTTTATCTAAAGTATTCCAGGGAAAGCCTTTCAGCTTACTCTATAAAGGGGACAATTTGTAGGTAGAGTAATTATATAGAAAAGTAATTTAAGTGAGAGTTGTTCTAAACAACTTTTTAAGCATTTCTGAGAAAGCAACACCAAATCATCTACTGAGGAGTGATAAAAGCTTCTTTATGTCATGGTGATAAATAACTGCTACAGCAAATGTTGGTAGAGTTGGTAATGCACTTTAAAGGACAAATTATGTGATAGCTAGAAGAACAAGGAAATAAATATTCTTGTTGAATCTCTCTCTTTGAACCACTGAAACAACATAGTCCAAGGAACGTACAGGAGATGTGTAAGGGTGGTTGGAAAGCAATTTTGAGCATCTATTAATTTCAGAAAGGATTTTTTGTTCGGAACTCAGAGAAGTTGACTCCTTCCCCAGATAAAGTCACTTGGGTGAGATAGGGCAACCCATGATTCTACTCCTTACTCAAATTAATACAAGCTAATGTTCATACAATATGGAATAGCTTCCACTGGAGAAAACTGAAGAGCCCCATGTCAGAATAAAGAATAGTCATTAAAATTATTATAATTTACACTTACAGTGTTAAATCCCAAGCAACTTGCCCTTAACTTTCTTAGTGCAATTTCTGTATCTGTAATACCTGAAATCTGTAATACCGTATTGCTTTTGTTTGGAGTCTGTAACTGACTTGGAGATGCCTGGTTTTCGCCATGCAAGAACAATTCTGTGTGTCACAGATCAGCTTTGGCCAAGAATAACCAAACGTGTTTCTATACACTCCAAACTAAACCCTTTGTGATTTTCATCTTGCTGATTGGTTACTGGAAATTCTTCTTTGTATAAAGTCTTCAGTGGAAAGTTGTAAATACCCAATAAATGATTGACCAACCAATACCCAAATCTTTCTAGTTTATAACAAGCCCTCCACCTCAAACCACAGCATCTCCTCAAACAACAGGACCACTTTTGCCAGTTGGCATAGATACGTCATTTTTTACAGAAAATGTCACCTATTTATACACACTGAAGAATCTTCACTTTAAAAGTACTCCCAGATTCTCTGACCAGGTAGAGCAGAGGAGTAGGTTAACAGAACCACAAATTATGTCAAAGCTGGTTTTGCAAGAAAAAGACACTACGTACTCAAGATGCTGAAGTATTTTCTACTGTAAGTACTATAAAGGCCTTCTAACTTAAAGACAGGCAATCTTCTATGGAAGACATTGCTTGTTTCTGCACCACTGTTTCATGCAATTAAGAATTTCAGATGGCAACCTCATTTTAAACCTACAACTTGACCCACGTTAAAAAAATAAATTCACAGAATAACTTTCTGATACTCATAGACTTACATCATCATGTGCAATACAGAATAAACTTTACAGGATAACATGACTGCTTTTACAGTAAAAAGTCATTTAATATAAAGTTACTACTATTCCATATAGTGGGATTTTTAAACTATAACCTTGACCATCCAGAAGAAATTAAGAGCCAGTTCTCCAGAAGTTGCAAAGATGAGAAAACAGCTTCTTTTTTAAATTCACAATATAAATTAAGAAATCCTTCAAAAAATTGATGATATTTTAAAGCCTACTTGTGATTTGGAATATGTCAACAAAAAAATAAGGTAGACTAGATCACCTTGTAGTATAACCTTAATTCCTCTTAAAACCCTGAAAAAGCTAAACATACAGCCCACAAATTTGGCTACACAAAGAGTCAGATTTATTGTGTAGCAATATTGTTATAATTTCCTGCCATAAGACCCAAGTGAATAAATTAATTATATATTCCTGAGTATAATCAAATTAAAAAGATGCTGAGATACTTATTCAGATCTTAACTGAAACAAGCAAGCAAGATGCTTGTTGTCTTCCTTCTCTGAAATTTTAGAAATATATGATTGAAAAAATTCTCTTAATTGAACAGGTACCTCTAAAAAACTACTGTGTTAGTTCCACAAGCAAGAAGTAAACAGGCAGCTATAAAGAAGGTGTATATGGAAATTTATAGCAAACTATAAAAAGGAAGTGATTTTTCAGTCTTGAGGACACCAAGTGCCCAAGCGAGAGTTGTAAGCATTGGGAAGGTTTCAGAATGAAATATTTACTGCCCTTTTTTAATAGGAAAATTAAAATGTTTTGAAAGATGCTATAAATTGTTAAATCAAATATCCAAACCCAGAAGGAGCATACATGCTCTAACTTCCGGCAAATAGAAGCAGTTTGATTTAATCCAGATTTTAAAATGTTGATATTTTTCAGTTTGCCTGTCTCATAACACCTTACTATCTTCATCTGAGTAATTTGAATACTCTGACAGATTTCACAAGATCTAGTGAAGATTATACATTCCCCACTATAAACTGTTTAGACTATCCATGATAAACTAATCCAAGATTCGCCAGCTCCAGGAATGAAAATCTTCGCTGATCTATACATTGGTTTAGTTATTTATTTTTTCCTGGAATAAGACTTAATCAACAGTTTTGAGAATAAAGGTATTTCAGTCATACCCCAAGTTAGCCTCTATGCTAAAAATAATATTGTTAAAAAGCTCTCCACAGAGACCTCAAAGGCAAGACTAAATCACTGTGATAATTTTTGCATCTTTCACCAGCTCTTCATGACAAAGGTTTCTCACCTGAGCAACAGAGATAAAATCTTTCCTGCTGCATTTTGAGATACTTATGTGAAATGCCATGTGTGCCTCATCTATTTTTAAAACCCCATTAACAAGCCAAAGTGCAAAATTAAAGGATAGTGTGATGCATTGACAAGATGGTGCAGAAGATTCTGGACTTGAAACAGTTAAATACTTCAGCAATCTGACACACTAATGAGCTCTTTTCAATTCCACTAGAAAGCAGAAAAAAAAGGGTTTCATAATAACAACCTTAAATTGCAACAGTGATAATTTTTAGGCATTATGTGTTAATGTTAGTCCATTACTCTCATGAAGGGAAGCAGAGCTCCCTTCCCAAGCACAGAAGAAACAAGCCACATGTGACCTGCTAACAACTGTTAAAGAGGTCAGTCGGGTTCAGCTACGTTAATAATTAACACAAATAGGTCAAAGAGAGCAAGCAATGTCTTCAGCTTTGATGAGAGTCAATACATTAGAAACCATATATAGTATCGATTCAAAAAACACCATACAGACTACAAAGACAATTATTTGGTCTTTTTGCGATGTATCATAAACAGCTCTATTAATAATCTGTTAATTCTTTAAAAACAAAATAAAACCATTAAACTGCTTATAATACATTTTTAGCACAGTACGTTACAAAATACCAAAGAGAAGCCAGCAAAAAAAAGTCACCTTAAATTAAAATACCTGGTTTGCCAGAAAAAAGGCTAAATACTTTTGGGCAAGGGACAGTGACAGTCTCTCCAATCTTTGCAGGACGCCAACAGGTGATGTTATCCCAAACTCCAACACATCCTGAAACAAAACCAGCAGTAATAGGCTTAAAAACCCATTATTGTCTGTATCACCCTACCATATTTACCTTATAAAGACTTGGTGGAAGCTTTGGATCTGTAGTACAAGAAAGATTAGACTTGTTAAAGAAAGGTGGAGAGATGGTATTTTCTATGAAAATGTTAAGGGAATCATAAAGGAGTCTGGTGATTAACAAGATTATTTTTAGGTCAATTAATAGATTGTTTGCAAAATGTTGCATTAAAACTGTCATTTTCATGGGAAGAAAATGCAAAAAAATGTAAAACCCCCAACTTCTGAGTATTAATATGGATTATTAAAAATTCCAAAATGTTGAGAATCTCTTAGTCACAGTGCAAATGACTTTTTTTATCTGCAGTAATAGGCAGACAGAACATCACAAAGAAATATTTAAGAGTGTCATCGGACTCAGCATCACAAATACCAGAGGAGGACATCATGACCCTAACCATTCTATGATCCTCTGATTCTATGACTGGAAAATTTTTTGGAACGGGCCTGGACTTAAAAAATCATGTCCCTTAAAACTAAATAACTGAGATTTGAACAAGCAATTCTTATGTACATTGATTTCAGGAAGGGGAAGGTGTGTAAGAAAAATTTTATAGGCATGTTTTATAGTAGTACTAATAACAGTGTTTATAATATTTCTATCTTCAAATAAGCCAATTGACAATTGAAAATTTAAATTTGTAATTAATGGTAAAGAGAGAAACAAGACTTTTATCCTACCAGTATTATCTCCATAAGATTATAGAAAGTAGAAGGGAAAGTTTGTTCCTTTCAGTAGAGAACATCAAGCTTGGATAATGAACTTCTCATATCCATGTATAATATTATTCTTCAGAATATTTATATTATTAGCAATTCACTATTTATTTACTCTATGCTAGGGAGGTCATGCCCAAAATCAAACCACCTGAGTTAAATGAAGTTGGGAAAGGAATACTTTGAAGTTCTATATTTGCCTTAAACCATATTAGTGATATTAAACTTGGACAGCTTTTGTTTACTGAAAGTGTCTAGCATCCTACTATCAAAGTTTAAGTTACTACCAAAGTACATGTAAACCAGGGAAAACACAAGGATGTGTTACAGGACCAGCAACTGTATTGCCCCTGGGAGCGTGTCCCAGCTGCAGCATGGGGAGCGTGTCCCGGCTGCAGCATGAGGAGCGCCAGCGGCATAACATTCCCATGGGCCTTGTTTTCCTTTGGAAGACATCTACATGCGATAGCTGGGAGGGAGCCTCTGTATTGTACCAAAAATACGGTTTGGAGATTAAAACAGAAGAGTAGACAAGGACTATGGGTAAAATCTGCATTCAGAAACCAATTCCACAGAGCCCTCTTTATATAGTCTAGACTGTATTTGTGTTTACTCTAATCAGTACTATCCTTGATCAGTAGCTTTGTGACTAACCTCAGTTAGCCAAATTCTACAGTTACCTGAAGAGGACTAATTGCTTTGGTTCCTTTAGTAACTCTGCCTCCTAGGCAGTTCCTTCTCCTTACCTTAGGCTAAGGGAGACTTAATCAGGACAAGGAACTTTGAGAGTGACATTCTTTTTAGCTGTATTCTGCAGTTGGCTAAGTTCTTGCTCCCATTGACAATTCACTCTTTTCAGGTTTCTGGTCCTTATCTCTTGAATAAGTGTTTTTAGCAACTGACTCAGACTGTAATTTATTTGACATCCTTAAACACTCCTATTTTCCCTGATGATCATGCAGAGTTTGTCCTTTCTAGTGTATCTGCCCCCACAGCTGGTTCATACATTTACGAATTAACTCATGAGTTTATCTGCACTCCATTTTACAGTGTCTGCCTTGTACTCCCTTCTAGCACTTGTGGCTTTTCTTTTAGCATCAGTAATGATGTTTCTAAGATGATGTTTACTTGGTCGTCTGCATATAAATTTCAGAGGTTTGTATCTGAGCAAGTCATCTTCATACCCTTTGAAGTCAAACGAATTTAAAAGTGCTTAGGTGTTTCCTGAGTTGCAGTACTGAATCAAAATCAAGTCCAACTCTCTATGATGAAATACCAGGGCTTATGGAAAGTAAAAAAATGTTTACCTCAGCCAATTCAGGTCATACTTCCTTCCCAGCTGATTTTAAGCCAGAAACAACATCAACAATGTAACATACGAGTTATCAGAAAGACAAAGGAACTATTTTCTTCATCTGCCAGCACTCAGAACTAGTGAACAAATGAAATCCTTTTGGCTTTGACGGATGTACTGCCTAAGCCAGCATAAACAAGCCCTAGAGTACACAAGAATAATTAGCATCTCATGCGACTCCAGACCTTTTTAGTTCATCCCTATTTCCAGTAACAAGTAGAGCAGAGATGAGTCATGACAGTGTTCATGGACACTCATGAAAGCTGATGACTTCCACAAATTTTCCCTTTTGTTCAATACAATCTCTGTATAATAGTAGATTTGCTACAGTAGTCTGGAGACATTTCATAGAATCATAGAATGGTCAGGGCTGGAAAGGACCTTAAGATCATCTGGTTCCAACTCCCTGCCATGGGCAGGGACACCTCATACTAAACCATATCACCCAAGGCTCTCTCCAACCTGGCCTTGAACTTCTCCAGGGATGGAGCATTTACCACTTCCTTGGGCAACCTGTTCCAGTGCCTCACCACCCTCACAGTAAAGAACTTCTTCCTTATATCTAACCTGAACTTCCCCTGCTTAAGTTTGAACCCATTACCCCTTGTCCTATCGCTGCAGTCCCTGATAAAGAGTCCCTCTCCAGCATCCCTGTAGCCCCCCTTCAGATACTGGAAGGCTGCTATGAGGTCTCAACGCAGATTTCTCTTCTCCAGAATGAACAGCCCCAATTTTCTCAGCCTTTCAGAGCTAAAAGGCCTTTATTTCAGAGGCCTTTATCAATTTTTGTGACACTGCTCTATGGACTGGGCTAATGTTTTGCTAAAAAGGCAGCTGAACAACATGGAGGTCAAAGCTCCACTGGTACGTTTTCTACAAAAAACCCAGAAAACTCTTATTCAAGATTTGATTACAGGAAATAATATATGGAAAAACTGATGTCTAAGTCCTTTCCCACTAAACTTAATCAACATAAATAGTATGAGATTTCAAAGCTAGCTTGCAAGATGGAAATCAGTATACAAGTTTTTGACATTCAAAACATTACAAGTCACTAGTGTTTTCTGAAAAATGAATTTTTTACCTCAGTTTTTCCTCAGTATTTTAGGATTTTACAGGCATCTACAGCATAGGAAAGAATTATACTTTTTCAGCCTCCTTAAATCAAATAGATTAAATAACACGGAAGATGTATATCCTACATCTAGACTACATTCAAATGTATCAACAATAATGAGAGTGAAACTTGAGTGACTGTCATCAGAATTCAAGAAGAACATTAAGCCTCAATTTATGTATATTCATGGGCTTATTTATTATGGCACAGGAAATCTGAGAAAACTGCTGAAATGTCCTGGAGGCATTTATAGTCACTGAATGACTACAGTGTGCTTTTGAAAACCAGTCTAGGGCTGAACACTGAAATGATCGTGTCAGTGGTGTGCTGCTAGAGGCTGCCAGAAGTACAACTTTTGAACAATAAAACAGGGTTTTCCTAGGCTTTCAAATCACACTTTTCCTCATCTTACCCTCCTCTTATTACTACAGATTTTGGACAATATTGCAGTTACACATCTTCTTCTCTTAGCAAAAAATACTCTTACGCAGAGGTGGGACACTTGCACCAATTTGTCTCTTCCGTCCCAGCAACATACCTCTGTTGTACAGCATGAGCTTAACTGTGCAAATTTTAAACTAGCAATTAATTTCCTACTGATCTTGGGAATTCAACATGTGGCACAACCAGAAACCTTGGTGAGTTTCACAGGTCTTCGAGTAGACACTGCTCTTTACCCCCATAGCATCTTTTCACAATGACATATGCAATATTGCCAGTGTGGCAGAGAATGATTCACCTCACATGAAAATAGGCCAGATTAATTGCTCCCAACAATTGCCTGTTTCTCCCCAGGGTCTACCAAGCAGCCAATAGTGTCATAAGTACCTATACTGTTGGAAAATGAAAGTGTGATAAATGCTTTGTGAAATGTGTCTCTTTCCCATATAGAACACCTAATTTGATCAAGTTTGATATTCCTCTCTCTACTCACCCTCTACTACTGTCTGGCCAGCCATTAACTCATTCAATGTTAGGATTTCTGGACTGTCATCCACCACTGCTGCATTGCACAAAATCATTATGTACGCTCCTTATCTCTGGAAATTTTACCCATCTCACACATATATAAACCCATTTTCCACTTCCTCCAAAGGATATTAATCAAGTAAGACACAAAACAGTTTCATTTTTAGCTTTTAATAAGATTTTGAGTTCTAGTAGTAATTTTACTAATAATTCTACAGAAAATATCTCACATTTTAAATAAAAATTACTTCTATGTTTATTTCATGGAACATCTGCAATTTTCTTTATAATTAAAAAAAAATATTCTAAGGACCTAAAAGTATTTTAATGTACTTTTTTTTTATATTCATTAATGGATTTATTCGCTATGTTTGCATTCTGCTTAAATAAATTCTCAAGCCTTGAATTTTTTTGTCCTTTCTGATGTGCACATATACAAAACCAGTCCAGCTCTTGATCTGTGTTACCTCAACTTTTTCTGCGCATCCCTACTACCATACTCTTTACTTTCTTCTTTATCCATTAACACAGCTAGCAAAGGCAAAAAACCCTTGTTCTTTATCCCTGGTTTCTGTGGTTTCTAGAAGAATGCTCCTGCACCTTACATATAACAATCACTTTTCAATCTCTTAATTTGCATCATTTATTTCTCTGGTGTGTCATTCACAGCATATGCAGGGAAACAATCAATCTTCCTAGAAAACCTTTGTTCAACGACTCGTCCAAAGCACGGCCATGGTGTCACTCCTCAATTGCTCTTCCCTCCTTTCCCTCTAGATGATATTGCAGATACTATTAGCTAGTTTTAATAAGATCACTTACTTTATTTGAATTTTTGGTCTTTAATTCTTGTGATTTATTTGCAGACACTTCATAACAAAAGAAAACACAACAGACCATAAACTACATGTGTTTCTTGTATTTTTCAGCTTACGTAAGTATTGCCACCACATTCATCATCCTGCTGTCTGATATCCAGTCTTTGAGCAACAAGTTTGCTTACCTACATGTGCTTCCTCATTTATAAAGATGTGCAACACCGAGTTTGTATTGGAGTTTTGTTTATATATACATTTTATCCATATATTAACCACTAGGTGGCACTTTGCATTTGGATTCAAAAAGTTGCCAATTCAAAGAGGTTTAGCATTTTTAAACCGCCTAGGCACATGAAACAAAGAGAGAGTGCTTTGAAAATCAGCCAGAAAGCTGTCAGCCAGACTAGAGTTCATTTTTCAAACAGGGAAGCGTTTTGATTTTTGTACTTAACTTGACAAAGCAGAAGCGATCTCACATCTTATAGGCAATGTTTTCTAGAGTGTATGTAAGTCTGAACGCTGTAGTCTGTAATTTAGGCCACATGGGAATTTATGAATACTTACAGACTGAAAGTCTTTCTTCATTTTTGCACAAGTAGTAAGAAAGAAAGAACAGAAAAGGAGGTGCTAGAGAAATAGCAAGCTAGCAAATGGGAAACAAAGCAAACACACAGCAGAACTGCTTAAAATGGTAATAAGAAAGTAGCACTAACACTGTTGTTCCAAGCTGCATTGCTGAAGTTATTTGTTCTCTACATTCGCCAGGGCCCTGAGTGCACTAATAGGTCTTAAGGGCCCTGACCAGCCTCACACCCCACACGGGATCCCACCTGGGCTCAGGTCTGGGCATTCAGCAATGTGGTAGGTGCATCTGACTTCAAGCTTTGTCACAGCAGTGCCTGTGCCAGCCTTTGCCTGAGCCCCAACCCATCACTGTGGCCCTGCCCAGCCACCCCAGGGATGTACCCGACCGTGGTTCCCTGCACCTGTAGGCTGATGTCTTCAGCTGTCCCTACCCCAGGGAGGTGCCCATGCCTGGGGCTGCGGGTAGGATGGGCTCTGCCTGCCTGTCCTACCTGCCCAGGGGCTCCCAGAGCCCCTGCACAAAGAGCTGCCAGCCTGCAGTTTAAAAATTTTCAAAAGCCAGTCCTACTACCAGGAATGGCAAAAACACTGTTCCTGGGATTTCTAGGGGATTAATGGCTTTTCACTAGATGAAACATTTCCGAAGAAATGCCTTATTTTTCTTCTGAGAAACAGTTTCACATTAGAGGGTCAAAAAATCGATAATTTTATATTTTAATGTAATTTACATATTTTTAGAGTTCTGTAAGGAAATACAGAAGTTGCTAGCTAAAAAGTTGAAAAAAAACTTCTGAAAAAGAAAATACACCCAAATCCATCCAAATCTTCCATCAAGTAAATCCTGCTTTCCAACTACTCAAAATGTTCTTTGGAGACAAACATTTGGTTTTGTATAAATAGCACTCAAATCTTACCATAAGAACACCATTTCTATTATACCGCAAAGATATTCATGGATTTATAGTCAAAGCTACAAGAGTTACTTTCATTTTCATGTTGCCCTAATGTAGACATGCAGCACATTCTTCAAAGAATATAATTAAGCATCAATCCCCTGTTCATATAACCCCCATCACAAAATATTAAAAGTCCCTACAAAGTTTTGGGACCACATATTTCTGCCAGTTTAGATTATGTCTGACCCATGCGCTATTTGCTGTATTAGCTGGAGGGTTTTTAGTGCTTTGGTATTCAAGACTGGTTCCTTGTGGTGTTTGAACTTTGGATGTCATGGAGAGTAGGCTGCCATAGCCACAGCTGTCTTTATCAGGACTCAAGCACAAAACTATGCAGGGCAGTATTTTCTCCAGAATCTTGCAAAAAACAGAATAAATTCACTTACAGCTGTGAACTTTATAAGGGCTCTAAATGTTACTTATTAATGTATAGCAACAAATTTCTATTAATGCTTAAGGGGGGAGGGATAGAAATTTCAGACCTTCAAAATTATAGAATGCATCTGTGGCCACAATTTGCCTCTTTTAAAAAAAAATAAAATCTGTTATCTCACTTTTAGTAATCTTTATTATGATATTTTTGAATGAGGTTGATCATCTTCACCATTTATTTCCTGTTGGTTATTCTTCAGGAGGCAACTCCTGTCACCCACAGTTCTTTCTCTCCTAGTGCCCAGCCTCCTCAGAAGATGAGCCAGCTCCACCTCTCTCCCTCAAGTATCTAAGTATAGCTCCCACAAAGCCCAGACATTGTCAGCACCATAAGGATGATCAGTTTAATGTGGTGTCATTAACAATGACACTCCCATTAATGGATGCAAAAATAAACAAACATCCAAAGCAGGCCCTTCAGCTCCCCTCATAAAAATGCATGTGAACAGTAGCAACGTCTGTACTACAGCTAGAAGAGCAGCAACGCAGATAAAAGAAAGATAAAATTGACCTGTCAAGAGCTACTGGTGGTGAAAGAAAGGAAGTTCCATGATCCCACTATGTAATTTAATTCTACCTTTAATGCTACCTCAGACACCTCCAAGCAACACTGTAGTCTGAACTAATGACTCATTTTACAGAGAAAATTTCTGCGAACCCAAACAAAAACTGTTGGAAGACACTGATGAGATTGGGAGGATTAAGAAAGGGAGAACCTTGAGGAGATTCCGTTTCATGTAGCAGAAGAAAGGCTTCATCTGGCTTTCTATAAGTCTCCTATTTAGTGATGTGGAGGAAAGAGTGATTGTCAGGTTGGCTTAGTTGTATTCACAGTCAGCCTTTTTTGTGAGATGTTGGCGGGGGGGGGAGGAAATGCAAAACAGACACCTTTCTTATTGGAGAAATAACCCTAATCACAGAGGTTAGTTTAAACTAAGTCTTAGACAACTTGCCAAGAATCCAACATTTGAATATTCATCCTGTTCTGAACAGGAAAATGTGCTGTGTTTATTCACAAGATCATGAGTTCAGTGCTAGAATCACTCAATGAAATTCTACTGGCAGTGTAATTCAGAGGATCGGATTATATAGCTACACTGGTCCCTTCTGCTTTAAATTTATGAGTAGTAGTCCTGTCTCGTTTAATTTCCCATTACTAGCTGCATTACGAAGCCTCTTTTTGAAAGGTTTATGAACTTCTTTCCAAATCCATTTCTCTTTCAATCTACATCCCTTCTGCAAAGTTGTCATATCTAAAATTAAAAACGTTAGCTGGCATATGTGTCTCACAAAAACACATTTTGGAAAATAAAAGCCAAAAAGACTGATTGAACTGTGCAGCCAAAATAAAGAAAAAAAACCCTAGACTTACAGTTTTAAATTAAGTATTTTTCAAACTTTTTGTTGTAGAACCCCGTTGTGAAGTGTACTGAGTCTTGAAATTTTTTACCCTATCATTTCACTTTACGATTAAAGGTGCACAGAAATTAGTCAATTACTTTGTGAGGAAAAAGTCTAAATACTGAATAAAGACAGAAATTTGCAGTGGGCCAATTTTTTTATATTTTCTATCACTTTTATTGGTGGCACTTTCTATTTTTTTTTATTGGTGATAACTTTCTATTTTATGTAAGAGGACAAGCCACAGGTAGTAGATAAAAAATAAATCACATTTTTCCATATGGACCTCAAAATCCATAGATATTATAAGCTATTTAGAAAGCAATTAATCTGCCACCCAAAATGAGTGAGCAAAAGAACTCCTCTCCTGGGCTTCCACCTAAGGTCCATCCATACCTCAGGTGTCAAATCATAGGAGAAAAGAAGAAAACAAATGCAGATAGAAGCAAATTCAGTCTTCATAAAATAAACAACTAGATTTGCTAGAGAGCACTAGAGAGGAAGGCACTGCCATAGATCTTTGGAGAGTGACTTTCTTCCCTAAATGGAGTGTACTGCTCTCCACTAATGGAAAAGTATGTGCTAATGCCTGAAAATCCCCCAAAGGGTGCAAAGCAGGAGGTCCAGATACCTGACGGTTCCGTGTTTGCAAATGAGGAGAATTTAGACAAACTGAGTCTGTGGTTTTACCATATCCATAGCATTGTTCAAAGGATATTGCACAGTATTTGTACAGTGTTTCCTTGCAAAACACACTATTGCTTTATTAAGCTATAAAATGAGCAAATCCTTCGGACTTCCTAGTCAGTGATTTTAGGTGGACTACAAAAATTTCTCAGTGGGATCCTTCAGCCTATGTTATGAAGCAGCTTGGGTAAGATGACTGTAACAATTTATTATATAAAAGAAAAAATACCACAACTGCCTTTAAATCTTTCCTTTATGTCTCCCTAACTGGGAGCTGAGAAGTACTAGATAAGGCATTCAATACATAATTGCCATCTAGGTCACAGGAGAAACTGCGTAAAACCTGCATCCTCCAAAACTCAGTAGCTCCGCATGCCAGGCAAATTCTGGTATGTTACATAGAGGAATGAAGGCTTCTCAGGTGCCCAAGAAGTTAATGAAAAATTCCCCTGATTTTGATAATAGAAGCTCAAGACTCCAATGGAAAATCAGTGAACCTTTATTTCCAAATGCTAGACAGGACTGTCGCTAGATTTCATTATAGCTTTTGTAAGGCAGGTAGAACAAACTAAAGTTAGAATAGCATGACAGGGGCTACATAACTATCTTTCCCATTCAGGAAAAAGTGAAATAGGATTTGTGAATTTATGGTAATTAATTGTTTCAAATGTACTAAAAGTTTTAGGTTCCAGCTTGTCAATTTTCATTAGTAATTCTTTATCAGTAGTCAGAGTATCACTGTGACAACCTGCAAGTCTCTGTTCAAAATATTCCTTACATCTTTGTAGGAATACAGAGTTTATTAGAAAAATAAGGACACACAAAGAAAGGATATTTTTGGAAATGCAGATGCATGTATTCAACATAGGCTCCTCTGAACAGGTTTTTGGTAAAGGTATCTAGAATGCGAAGCATAGGATTAATTCTCTTATACCATTAAACATACAGTTTTTAAGGGTTCATTACCACACAGGATTCATTCTAGTCTCCCACAAAATGGAATACAACCTTAGTTTCAGTCAGGCATTCAAATATATGTATAAATCTTTCCACTGCTGTTTTATCACTACCTACAGGACTGAATCAACATCATCAGACTCACTGTCTCCTTCCAATACATGAAGCTCTTCCACAGCAGTTTGCCTTCAGGAGGCACCCCCCTTCCACTGAAAAGAGGTGTGAAGAAAATATTGATAGAAAATGTCTTTCTTCCCCTAGAGAACCCAAAATTAAACTGATGTGCATCACAAGGATAGCCTTGAAACTCAGCATCTGGATCACAAAAGTGGATCTTGAAGAAAGCTTGACTTTCAAAGTCATATAATAGCAAATAGTGACTTTATTAATTCAAGATTTAATTCATTAAGCTCAGCTACTACTTATTTCTCCATCAGGCTTCACACTAGTATTATTTATGTAATGGTCACCTCTCTTCACCACTCATATAAATAAAAAAACCTAAATGTAGTTGACTTACTCCAGTAAGATTTTGCTTGGAGATACATCTACGTAATTTACTCACTGTTATTATATTTTTATGATTACTTATCTGGATTAATAAGAAGGAAATTATAGTAAAATACAAACTGCTGATGACCCTTTTAATTATTTTCCTGTATACTAATTCATATTAGAATATACATAGAGGGAGTTACATATTTAAATCAAGAAAAGAGGTGGAGAAAGCATTGTGAGTTGGGACTCGTATTTATGCTCAAGGGGCACTGCAGATGGTAGGTCCCTAAGGTACCATAGTCATCTTCAGAGAGCATTCAAAACAGGCTGAATATGAAAAAACAAATACACAGTGTATCACCTAGTTCAGCCAAAGGAAAACAAATTCACTACAAGAGTACTGCACTAATCCTTTACTTTCAACCATAGATAGAGAGAGATGCCTGGATCCAAGGCTTTCAGCTTTTCCTCCGACTTGTTCTTTCTGCTCGTCCTATCATCACCAGCTTTCAGACTCTCTGCCAGACAGGACACATACTAGCAGCATCAGATTAAACATGGGAATACTCCCATGTAGTGCTCCATCCAGTGTGAGCAGGGTGCCTAGCACACCTCTCATGACATCCCTGCTCCAGCTGCATGTTTAAAGCACAGTCTGCATAGATTCTAAGAAACATAAAACTCTAAGCACAAATACGGCAACTGCAACAGCGAACAAGGTCAAGGGAGAAAATCTTGTCTCTACATTACAGCTTGTCTTTTCTTACCTTTGTAGTCTACTGGGTTTGCATTCCTTAGAAGTTCCATGCACCTTGTTTCCTCCTTGTGAATCTCCAGTTGAAACCTGCATTCCGGATGGACACCATTCACCTGTGTCAAATTAACAAACAGGCTAGGGTCTTGAAACATGAATGACAACAGTTTATGAAGAATGCATCTACCAGTAACGAAAGCCCCGACTTTAACTGGCACTGGTTTTGCCCAGGTATGTGCTACGCATTTTACTGATACTGTCACTACCCATTTTAGCTTCTCAAACATTGACTTTTCAAACCAAAATGTTCAAATAATCTACTGGAGCATTCACTGGCTCCTTCCTGTGGCATTTCAAGACCAATTGTCACTTACAAAAAAATATCTAACTTTCTAGCGCGTTCACTAGTATTGTTTCTTTAGACTTTTTCCTACAGAAAAAAAACTGAGTTAAACTGAAGCAGGAAAGTAAACACATTTGCCTTTTTTTTTTTTTTGCCTCTGTAATACTTTAGAAGCTGAAAGTTTAATCCAAATCACAGAACATGAAAAAAGATCAAACTGCATTCACGTTAGCATTGTAAATTTTGCTTTTCTTCCCTTTTCTGCTATGTATATTTTATCTTCTGAAGGCCCCAGAGCATGATTTTTTGATTCAAGCAAGTGCTACACAAGAAGAAAATCCCACTCCTTCAAAAATTAAAGCATGATTGCTTTTACTTGTTTATAGCCCTGTCCCCAGTTCTTTGGTTTTCAGAGAGGCTTATTTATGTCCACAGGAAAAGATGGGAATATAGAAGTACTGGGGAGAGAAGCAACACACCGGGAAGTTGTACTGAAGTCAGCTGGATTCAGAAAGGCAAACACAGCCTAAAAGAGAAATATACACAGCCTAAAAGAGAAATATGCACAGCCTGTGAGAAACTGCATGGGAGAAGGAACTGTAGTAGGTGACAAATGAGAAGTAAGAAACCTCACTGGAGCTGACGGGACATGGAGGTTAGCAATGAAATAAAAAAATGTGAATATGCAATACTTCAGTCATCCTCACACTCACAGTTACCAAGAAAACGGTGGTCTCTCTCCATGATTCTCACTCTTTTCTCACCTTTTCTTTAGGAATCTCTGATTCATGAGACAACATATTTCAAAATGGTAATAATTAACTAAAAATTAATCAGGACCCAAATTTAGTGCAAGAACCTGGTTATTCCGCAGAATCCTTGTGGGCAAGCCACTTGCGCCGCTTTTAGAAACACAGCATAATAGCCATAAGCATAACAACAGGAGCTGTTACAAAAACTCATGAAAACCTGTCTCTTCTCCAAATCTCTCAGTTCTCATCTACAACATCAGAACCTTACTTCATTTTCTCCATCTTTTCTCTATATTGACTATTCAATATATATATTTTCAGGGCACTTTATTTTTATAATTCACAAAAGTGAATTTGTACAGACTCTTCACAAAAATTAGGATTTCTAGCACATGTAATAGAAAGTTCAGCATTATACTGATGATAACCTTTGTTAAATATTATCTCTTTTAAGGCATCCAGAACAGCAGTTTGACTGGAAAACATTTCTTCTGACAAGCTGCTTACATTTACCTTCAGGGTCATTTCCCGGCTTTTGGTAGAAATGATTCGTTAATTTAAATGTACAGTAACAAAATATTGGAAAGATTTAGAGAACTGTTTTGTTTTTCATAAATCAAGTTTCCAGCAACGTTATACTTTTACAAAAACTAAAGAAACACATAGAAATACAAAGATGTTAAAAGCAGACGCCCTAAATTTGATGACTTTAATATTCTGAATGTTTTGCATGTTGCTATCCGGTTGCATGCACTACAGAGAAATCAATCACGCAGGGCTTTCACCCATGCCATGATGCCAACGACAGTCTACCCCGTATCGCGGCAGCGCTCTGTCTAAACTATGCAAACTAGTGCTAGACACCGGCTGCGGGGGAAACTGCGGGGAACCAGTTACTGGGCGAGGAAGAGCCCGGTACCGCTCCCGTTCCGCTCTGCCGGGTACGTGAATGTGGATGTGGACTTGGACTTAGACGTGGGTGGGACCCGTCCCCCGTCCCCCGTCCCGCGCTGCCCCGCCGGGGAGGAGCTGTCCCGGCCCCTGCGGATCGCCCGGGGTGCGGGGCGGTGCCCCCCGCCACCTGCGTTCCGACCCGGCGCTGGCTGTGCGGCCGGGGCACCGGCCCCCGGGAGCGCCGGAAGGGGAGCTGGGCTGGGGGTGCCGGCGGCGCGGTGGAGCCTTCTCCCCGCGAGCGAGATCCCGCCCGGGACACCCGGTGAAGAGAGCGGCGGCAGCCACCTGCCCCCCGAAGTAAGCGCGGGGGGCGCGAAGTCTCCGCATCTGCTGCGGCTACCGCTGAGACCCCGTTCCGGGTAACGGGAGAAGCTGTCAGGGAACGGCCGGCCCGGCCCCGGGGGGTCGGCACTGGCACCTTCAGCGGCCGGAAGCACCGAAGGGATCACCCCGTCCGCGATCTGGAGGAGCGAGTGTTACTCTCCTCCCGTCGGTGCGGCCGGTCCTGAGGCTGAACGCTGCGTGACTTACCTGCCGCAGGCTCCAGCAGAGGGAGAGGAGAAACACTGGCAGGCTCCTCATGCCAGCCAAGTGCCGGGGCTGGCGGGCTCCGCTGCCCCGCGCCGCTCCGCGGGCCCCTTCCGAAGGCAGCGAGCAGTAGCCAGGTCCCGCTGCGGCACCATAGGGCCCGGGGCCGCTGCCGGGGGCCAGAGCCGAGATCCCCTGCCCCGCGGAGGCGGCCGCCCTGCGACTGGAGGTGGCTTCCGCACCTGCTCGGGCAGCCGCCTGTAGTCCGCTCCGGCGGCCGTCTGCCCTCGGCCTGGCTGAGTCCCTGCCCGCCGCCGTCTCTCTGCGCGCAGCTCCTCCTCTAGACACCGGCTCCCTTCCCTTCCGCTTTTCAGCTCCTCTCCACGGCGTTCTTTTCTCCTCCTTCTCCCTGCGCGGTTGCCCCCCCCTCCCCCCCCCCCATAAGAGGGGGACTCAGTCCTCTAAGCCGGGACGCCCCCCCGCCTATCCCGGCTTTCACGCCACTGCGGGCTACTCCCGGGATAAGAACGTCGTTTTTCCCCCTCTGGCTGCCACGAGGTGCCGGACAAGCCCCCTCTCCTCATGTATACACATTCTAAGGAGCGTGGGTGCCCATCCCGACAGCGGACCGGCGCCAGCCCTGCGATGCCTTTTGCCTGTGAAATCATTAAGATGATCGAGCACAGTTGCCTCAAGCCAGACAGACACGAAAACCCACACACAGCTGTGGGGTAACTGAAGTGATTCCTGGCAGGGTCATTGTAATCATTGGGTAGATCAGCAGCTGTATTACAAAATATTTCTTCCCCTCAAGCTGTTCTTTTTTTTCCCCAGTCTCAATTGAGGACCAACAGTTTAAGTCAACTCATATTATTGCCTGGCAGTTTACACCAGGCATGGCTCTTGGGTTTGCCTCACAAGGCATATAAAATATATAATTGACATTTATATGAAACCATGCCTTTTGTTATAAAATAAGGCAGGGTGCTGGCTTTAAGATGGTAATGAGAGTAAATTAGAACTGTCTTTCCACTGTCTTATATGTGCTGTCATTTAAGTACTATATGTTAAAATGGACTGAGTGGGCATTATTAGACTCTCCTAAATAGCCTTATGACACTCCAAATAACCAGATATAAGCAAACCAATGACATTTCTAGGAAAAAAAAATCAAGACAATTTTCATATTTTTAATGTATTTGCAGAAATTCTTTTCATATATTGAGAAAAAAAGACCTGTTTATAACCTATGTGCTATCATTCAAAAGAAATGATGCTACAAACTGTAATGAGCAGTGTTACAACCTGCATACTGAGAGCAGAGGGGAGCATTTAATGTAGAAAGAAAAAGTTCTTGCAGGATGAAATGTGATCAAGTAATGAAAATATTTTCAGAAAATAATAGCCCTTTAGATTGACTTTGGTGTGTGTGTGACAGGTAGGCTGAAATGCCAAATCGCACCTGCTCCTGAAACAGCCGGGTTGGAGAAGAACCTGGCTGTGCCACTAGCTCTGAGATTCCTGAGCAGATTCTCAGGTCAAACTTCTTGGAAATGAAGAATTGCGCAGTGCAACCACCCTGATTCCTGAGACCAGTGTCCGAGGTTCCTCTTTGGACTCCTGGTTATTGACACATTCAGTCTGGGGGTGCTCCTCACAATTTCTTAAGAGCTATAGATCTTTCCAAACTAACAGTCTCAAAACCATTTCTCTTATTTTTCACGGGAATCTGATGCCTTATCATTGTAAGGCTTTGGAAAACCCTTTCTGTCTTCTCTCTCTTTGGAAGTTATTTCTTGCACTTTGTGATGACGTGTTCTGTTCAGAGAGCAGCCATTCTCATGAGTGAAATTTATACATGTCAAGGCTGTTCAGGTACCTCAGCACTAAACACAACAGCAGACTGTCCACCAGCTGGTCTGCTCCAGCAGCTGCGGACACAAGAGTTGCCAGACACCAAAACCCAATATTTGAATCTTGGAGCAAATGATTCATTAGGCTGTTGAAGCCGAGTAGCCTGGGAAACCAATTAACAAATTAGTGTTAACATTCTGTGTAGAAACTGTCTTGGGAACTGTCATCATTATTCCTTCTGTGGAATGACAGTAACTGGTATCTCGGGCAGCAGGCAGTCCGCATACCCCAGAACTGACAAAGAAGTTTTGAAACTTGCGTGTTCTATCAGAAGATTGTCCAGGGTCAGATTTTTGTGATGTTTTGTTTTCAATGTATCAGCTTTTTTGGCAAAAAGAAAAGCCATCAGGTATTTCTCAACTATTTCTTCTGTCACTATTCCCAGTGCTTCTTTCATATGGAAGAGGCACCAGAAGAAGGAGATGCATCAAATAGTAACATTTTTTGTTAGATTTTTTTTCCTCGAAAGAATACAAATTATTGGTAGATAAAGCCCATAAAACATGGTTCAAGTTCTTTTAACTTAAACATAGCACAGTAAAGAGGACTTTTATAGCAGATGCAGAGGGGAAAACCAAGTACGAATGGAGCTAAAGTGACTGTTGATAGAAACAGGTATGTAAGAATGCGACTAATACTCTTCTGCAACAAAGAATGGATAGTATTGTGAAGGAACCAAGGAGTTACATACATTTAGACAGGGTGGATTTGATGCCATTTCCAAGAATGGGCTGTCAGATCCAAAGGAAAGAACAGAGAGGTTTTGTGGAGGTACCCATGAGGCACAGAAGAACTGCATGGACATGGAGGAAAAGGATGAAATCCAATCACAGAAAGAAATTCATATACTTTCACAGGATAGAGGTAGCAGATAAGTAAATGCATTTTGGTTGAAATAGAAATTATTTTGAATCAACAGAGTCTGCCTGTTAGAGAGCAGTAAAAATGGAAATGGAAAGTTCAGAGGTAGGTAATGGACATAGTGGCAAGCAGTACCAAGGTACTGCAAGCTCTCTGCTCCCACAGCACACACAGGAGCCAAAACATTTCCTCCAATTTCTACTGGTGGAAGAGTGCCTACCAAGGAAAGGTAGATGCCAGTGGAGTTATAAGGAACAAGTACCTTCTGCCTGGCCATCTGTATTTTAAGAGTCCTCTAATGCACATTGTTGGCAAAAAGTAGCTGATGTGATTTTCGTCAGGCTTTCCATACTGAAGTAATGACATCCATTTCCTTTCAGCTGAATCGTTATTTAAATTGTTTGTGGAGTTCAAGATGTTTTGACAATTTGTATTCTATCCATAAATTATCTTCATGTCATGTGTATAAAGACTAAAAAAACATTGCTTTCTTTGTTTAAAAGGAGACTTTCTTTGTTCAGTCACCAAACAATTGTTTACACAGTGCGTAGTATGCAGTTGCCAGAAATACCTGAAGTGCATGAATAACTTAAAAGGATTTCCCTCAAAGTATGTGTACAAGCCATCTTGGACAACGTGCCTCTTTAAAGGGTGGCTATCTCTTGAGCTGCTCAAGCTATTTCGCATGTTTGGAATCCTGCTTTCGAGACCACAGAGAGATTTTTTGCCTTCTCTATGTGTGAAAAGTTATACTCGCACTGCAAAATGGATGCTTTTCCTGAGTCTTCACACCTAGTGAAGACACAAAGTCTTAATTAGAAATTCCTAAATATCCCGAAGACACACTCTACTCTTGTTCTGCATTTTGTTAGGCTTTTTGTTTTTTTCTGCACTATATAAAAGGTTCCAGTCCTGTGTGGGGCAAACAATATGTGGCTCACTCCTGACAGTGAGAATTCAGACCTTGAATAGGCTCCAGTGGATGTAGGGCTACACCACTGTCCTTTGAGTAGTGCACTGTTGCTGCTGTCCAACAGTTGACCCTCCTGCACCAAATGTAGTAGCTGCAGTAAGAGGAGAAAGTAAAATGCAGATTCCCTGAATAAACAAAAGAAACTCATCGATGTATTTTATCTGCAACTCCAGCAGGTGTTCAGGGAGTTCTATTTATTTCAAACTTTGGCTGTCATTATGGATTGTCTTATATCTACATAACCTCTTGAACCCGATGCTTGTTTTATAGGCAAAAAAAACAATGCCATGCAGAAGGAGGGTTTTCTAAGGAAAGGCTGTCCTTAAGTGTCACCTCAGCTTTTTCATTCTCTTCCATTTCAGCTTCCTCCACAGTGCCCTCCTATCTCTAGACACGAAGAGTAGCTTCATGCTTTAGCTGAGAGCATATATTCTAGTGATGATGCTCAAACTGCTCAACAAACTTTTCTTTGCAGGGGTCTGTGAAATGGCAGTTTACCAACAGCAGCATACCGAATGCATCCAAACAGCACATATGCCTAACCAGCAATACAGTGATATGAAAGACTCTTCAGAGTGGTCTTTCTGTAATGTGCAAGTAGCCTGGCTGCTCAAAAATACGTTTCTTCATATTAGAAATACAAAGAAATATAATGCAACAAAGTTACTTTTTGGTATGTTAAACTCAGACTTTTAGATGGCTTGTTTAAGGATATGTCTGTAACTGTGGAGTCTTCAGTCAGGATGTGCCCAGGGACATTGTTCACCAAAGACACAGAGTGTAGTCTGTAATAGTTAGTGTAAAGGACGCAATTTTGTCCTTTCTGTCTCAAATTTGTAAGACTGCTCTGTCCTTTGTGATTTCAGAAAAACAAGAGACGGGCCTTCAGTATAATAAACCTGTCAAATTTCTTGGCCAGGGTATTCTGTTTTCCCTATTTCCATTATAGTCAGGTCCTTTCATTAATACTTATTTAAGACATTAACTGAATAGGCATTCTATTCATTCATATGTATAAGTGAAGTAGAATCTGATCTTTTAAATTTATAAATTAGATATAAATCATTTGAGTATCTGGCATAATGGAAAATACTTGACTAATGTAATTTTAGCTCTGATTTGCTACAAAGCTCCAGGTTTGATTTGTGATTCTTGATTCTTTTATTTGCCATGAAGAAACCAAATCTTTTATTGTGAAAATGTGTAGTATTTTTTATTCTGATACAATGAGAAGAAATTTTTCCCCATTAGTTTTAGGGGTTTTTATAATGTTTAGTTATGATGATGAGGGGTGGGGTTGTACAATTTAAAAGATAGACTTTACCACAAAACTCAAGAGGAAATCCTCAAAAACTGCAGAAAAAATGAACTGATAGAGTGGCAGGAAATGCTTTAGAAAAGTAGAGAAGAGTAAATGCAGAATGGCAAACAAATAAAACTCAAAATACAGGTAGTATTTACCAAGAGGAGTCCATACCAGCTTAATCCAGTACTTCACCAAGAAAAAGTAAGAAAATATCTTTTTGCACAGACATTAGATTTATTCTAGGTAGCTGTCAGTAAAGCATTTGATACAGTGGCATAGAAATTGCTAGTTAAAATTGAAATGATGGAGCCTAATGAAAAATCTGTTTGGCAAACATGCGGTTGAATGAACCCTGGCAAATAATGCTGATGTGTAAATACAAGGATAAAAAGAAATAGCAGTGGAGTTCCTCAGAAATCAGGTTGGGGTCCTATTTTCTTATTTTTGGCAATTAGAGTCATAGAATCATAGAATCATAGAATAGCTTTTATTTTCATTATTGACAAAACAAAATTTGCTAATGAGTCAAGGTGTTGCCAACAGTAATCAGTATCTGGATATCCCACGGAACTGGATCAACTGAAAATGAAGTCCTAGAAAAAAGTTGAAAATTTAATAAAGCAAAGTGGAAAGTTATGTGCTAAAGGACAACAAACAGGTGTTTCCAGCAAAAGCTAAAGGGCAATAGCAGGATGGGTACAAGTCAGTGTGTGGCAAATATGAGTATTTATGTGACACAGCTGTGAAAAATAAATGTGATCTTAGGACGTGTGGGAGAGATACTTGCTGTAGAGTTACAAGAGTAATGAGGCTAGGTAACACGCAAAGGACTCATCAGATCTTATCTGGAGTGTTGCCTATAAATTTATCTGTCTGCAGTCATGAAAGATGAATTCAGCAGGTCCAGAGCAAATAAATGAAGACCTAAGGGTTTTAGAGAATGCTTGGTTGAATAGCCTGCTAAAATGTAAACTGAGATGAAATACGTCATCAGGAAAGAACTATGTAGACAAAAAGAATTTGGCAGAAAACCAGGTGGATTAAGCTAGGTGAAAGTAAATGAGTAGACTGATATCAGGAAGATGTTCTAGACAAATACTTCAACAGTAAGGACAAAGAAAAATAATTGCTTTTTAAGATAGAACTTCATCATCCAGTGAGAAGGATTTTGTACTGTGTCTCTGTTCAAACACTACACTCGACTTTTCTAGAGGTCTTTTCCAAGCCCTTATCCTACTTCGTGGTAAATAGTGGCTTTCCAAACTTTTCCATCAAAATCATCAATCTACAGAAAATTGGTTGCTGGACATTTTGTCTTTTTATGCATAAAAAGTAGTTTTCTATACAAAGTGCACATCTTTGTGGAAAAATTTCTATTTTCCTTCAAAATATGACTATTTTTGGAAGAAAGACAAATAGCTTTCGGATAAAATTTTTCATTTGGGGCATTTCAAAACAGCCATAAGCTTTGCTGAAGGACAAAAAAAAGGTCTCTACCAGGCTCTACTTTCTGGAGGTGTTTTTTGTTCAGTCCAACCTTTTCTTGGTACAAAGCAGATTTTAGTCGAGTTTACTAAACTGGACATGGATCTTCATTTTTTTATTAATCTAGGAGTATTTGTATTAGGAACCCTGTACTGGGCTCTTCTCCAGAAACAAAGATCATATAATCATAGAATAATTAGGGTTGGAAAGGACCTTAAGATCATCTAGTTCCAATCCCCCTGCCATGGGCAGGCACACCTCACTCTAAACCATGCCACCCAAGGCTCTGTCCAACCTGGCCTTGAACACCGCCAGCGATGGACCATTCACAACATCCCTGGGCAACCCATTCCAGTGCCTCACCACCCTCACAGTAAAGAATTTCTTCCTCATATCCAATATAAACAGGAGGAAATGAAACATTAAGGCTTGTACTAAAGGATGATTAAGAAATAAATGAAAGAGATACCTACTCTTGGTAAAGGGAGAGGGGGAGATATTGCATTAATGCAGTCAAAAGATCAAATGCTAATTTTGTATTATTTTAAATATTGGAATAGAGCCAAGTACATATATTATGAATTCTTAGTCACACACTAAGTTACAGCTTGAGGTTGTTTTGATTGTTAAATTTTTCTGTCTTTAGGCTAGAATGTTGTTTGCGCCACGGGGTTTTTTTTCAACACTGCAGGGAGAAGGCTGAACCTCAGCATACTTTAGAAATTCAGACCAATGTTCTGTCAAAACTTTGAATAGCCGTCAGCCTAATGGGATTTACATAAAGTAAGAATTTTAGACAGATGAGATTTCAGAGTAGTTGTCATATGCGACTTGAATTTTATTACTTAGCTCAAGTCTACCGAGGAGATGTGAAAGGAGAAACTTCAGTGTAATCAAACTTTAAAAAACTCTAAAATTGCTCTCTCCATTAAGAGAAAAATTCAACTGCATAAGGTGGTAAGTGAAGCCTAATTGTCTAGTGTAATGTGATCTGAATGACACTAATCAGAGACGGATTATTAAAGCTTGTATGAAGAATTTTACCATGTAACAGGAGGGTGAAAGAAATACATGTTGACAAAACAAGACCCTGTGATCCACAGGAATGTTCCATAGGCAAGATCAGTACCACGCGCTTCAGGTGCCCAAGTTAAACAGAAAACATCTGAAAAGTAGGGAAAATCAGGCAGTTTTGTAACACAGGCTGCCAGTGTTAGTCGATGGGGAAAGACAGTCATTCAGGTCATCAGGCATCTTGTCTACAAAAGAAATTAAAGGAGCAGATGTGTGCTTTGTCTTTCTCTAGAGATTATGTCTTTGATCCTGTCTTTCTGGTTGAGATGAGCTACCTGGTTTGAAAGTTGTTAGAAATAGGTGGATAGGAAATGACAGCCAGATTCATGGCTGCATAACGGCTCAGCTTCAAGAAGACACATGGAGGATGCATTTGAGCAGAAACGGTTGAACAGATTCTGGCGGATTGTACAGCCACGAATTGTACAAACCCTCTCAGGCTTACGTGGCCCTGGGAACCCACATTTTACAGGAAAGATGCGTATTACCAACTATGGCTTTCAACAGATGTAGTAAAGTGCCTGTAGGTCCTAGATGCTTACATTTTTTCTGGAAAAATACGTGTCTGTGGGCTGGATCTTGCTCCATATTTCCTGAATCATTCTTTTACAAGTGCCAACTAAGCCTTGAGAATCTAACTCTGAACTCTCTTGCTCTGATTCTCTAGAGCTGTTGAGAGTCATTGAGTTTGTGTAGCTATAGTGGATATTGAGGAAACTCAGACTGGAATCATTGAACCCTCAAGAGAAACTGACAATTGCTTTGTCAGTCTTAGTCCTGCATTTGTGTCCCAACCCTGTTCACCTTGAGATCAATGACAACAGTCCCATTGGCTTCAGCTGGGAACACAATCAAGCACTTGACTTTGAAACCACATAAATACTGCTCAAACCTAAAATAGCTGGCTGGGTTTATGATAATCAGAAAAACGATGACACAGACTCCTCCTTTTTCAAGTTATAGTGCGGAATCTCACATATTGAGGGATGATATGTACTAACTAAATATGCCACCAATTGGTTAGCCAAGTCTCCCAAACAGAAATACCAGTTCAGCTTTTTCCCTAGTTGCAATGTTTTTTTGGGTTGGAAATTTAGAAATTAATCCTAAGAGATGTGATTTCACTGCTCTAATATATACTGGTTTTAATGTAATTGTGCAGAATGATTAGTGAGAGGCAAATGTCAAAATACCAGACAGAAACTGACTCACCAGTCATAGGATTTAATACTAAGGTCATGATATGGAAATACAATGATCTTCAGTCTTTATTGTCTTGCATCTTATATAGTGATTTACTTTGGAGCAAAATGGAGTGGATGTAATGTCAATTTTTCCAAATTTGATGGTATTTTGCATATTCCTTCCACAGTTAGCAATGACACATGGCACAAAGCAGTTAAAACAAGACAGTAGCCCAGAACAAAGGAACAAGCTCAGAATGTCTTAGAAGATGATTTTGAGTTGTCTGCAGAGATTTTAAGGTTTACTTCTTTCTTTCTTTTTTTACTGCATTGAAATGTTGTTCTATTCAAATAGAGCAATAACAAGAGTGTGCACAGAGTTCATGCTTTCCCTTCCTAGTTCCACTTTTCCCTGCTTTTTCTTAATGTATTTGCATATGCCTATTGGTAACTAACCTTTAATGTTCATGATCTTTGCCTGAAAACAGCTTTCATCACAGAGTTTTGATTGCATAGACTGCTTCTAAAGTAAATGAGCTCCAAATTACATTACACTTGAACTAGCCACAGATAGTCACTAGAAGTACCTCAGTCCACAGCGGTACCGGAATACAAGATCAAATGCTAACACCAGCTTTCATGCAATACAAAACTTCCATCTTGCTGTTACTAATTTACTCCTCTATTACTGAAAGAGCTCCCAGCTTACACATCCTGTCAGTCTTTGCTGCATTTTTGTCTTAGTCATCACCCTATGCTACTGACTTGCATTTTGGTTGTAGTATAATGATGAATTACAGGGCTCAGATTCAAAGTGTCATCTACTCGTGTTCTTACTGTTTATTGTTTTGTCATCTGGTCTTTCTGAACTGCTGTCTAGCCACCTGGCTGGACACTTGATAGCATATGGTAGTAATTTCATTCTTTTTTCTCAATAGGTTATTAAGTTCATTTGCCAAGTCTCACTTGTCAAGCCGTAATGTTAGCTTATCTGGAGAGTGCAATTTTTGGTTAATATCTGGTTTTCAAAATACCCAGAGGGTATGATTTTGACCGCAGTACCCACAGCGACTTCATTACTACTTCATTTTTAATATATTGCTCATAGAGATCACTTACCTGACTGAATTCAAAACGAAATGCCTTTCTGTTATTTTATAAAGAATTATGTGTTTCTGATAATAAATGGTATATTTTCCTGTTTTCTTGTAGCTACTCTGAAGTACAAAAGGGTTTGCATTCTGCCAAGGGCTGAGTGCATTGATTATGTTAATGCTGATGGGAAGAATGATGCAGACATGGCACTGCAGAAAGAATGCATAAGGGAATAACCAGATTCAAGGAGGTGGCACAAAGCTGAAGAAATAGATGGTTGCTCATGGAATAATAAAATGCAATAAATGTTCATGGAGTGATGAGGTACAGAAAGGGCTGTAAGATGATACTTGATAGTCTGTCACTTTCTGTGGAGTATGACACTCCTTGAGCCTCTTGGGTTAAAGGACAAGTGATGTCTTTGGGTATGGTCTAGATACTGGTGTCATTTTCAAGTGTGGTAGGAGATACATAAGCAAGAATGCCACTCCTCTTATTTTCAGCAAGGAGAATTACATACATTAGAGGAAGCTTAATAAAAGGCATAGTCAAAGGGTGAAGCTCTGGCAAGCAGCAAAGAGGCTATTTGAAGAAAACACGAAGATGTTCAGGGCAAGTGCATCCCATTTTAGAGACAAAAGAAATCCAGCATGGCTGAACAGAAGGGTAAGGGAGATTATTAGAAGAAAGAAAGAACCTTTCCGAAGCTGAAAACGTGCCAAATGAGGGAAAACAGAAAAATCACACGCTATATGTGGAAAAGCAGAATAAGACAGAAGATTCACTTCCCAATGACACCAGTACTAATAGTAAAGTCTTTCTCAAATACATCAGAAGCAGCAAGTCTATTGAAGTGTCAGTACAACTGTTAGAGGATCAAGGTACATCAGCATTTTTAAAAAAGCTAAGTCATAGAAGAAAACCAAGGTGGATTCTTTGCACCTGTGATCACAGTGAAGGAGTCCAGAGAGCTCACATTGGCAGAGCCTTGCTTATAAGCGATGTTTCAGAAAAATCCCTCTGTACTGAAGATTTTGGTAGAAGTTACGGAACAAAATGACAAAAAAGAACAGTAACTGCCAGATCCGACAGTATGCCCGAAGGATCCTAAAGGAATTCCTAAGGGAAAGAACTTAGCTGCTAAAGATCGTGTTCAGTTTCCCACTTAAATCTGTGGTGCAGAAGATTGGCAGTGAGGTAATATTGTACAATTTTTTAAGTGGTATTCCAGGGGACATATGTGGGTGGCATAAGGATGAATAATTAAGGATTGCTGGTACTCTCTCTCAATAAAAGGACCAGCTGGGACATGAAATTAAACTACCAAGCTTACTTTTTTTTTTTCCACAGAATGCGCAGACAAGGCATAGACTTATCCATAAGATGCTGGGGTTCCTGAAAGTTTATACAGGTTAAACATTGAACAAATCAATGGCAGAAAACCCCACAGAGGGTTAAGTACAAAGATGTCTGCTGTCTTGGGAAATGCTTTAAATGCAAGTCGCTGGATTCTGGGAGGATACTTACTGAAGACCAACTGCCTTTGTCCTGTTTTTACACTCTTCTCTACATGTTGTTTGCTGCTGTCAGAGAGAGGGTATTGGATTAGTATGAAAGTCTTGATGGTGTTAGGTTTTACATTCCAGAAGTTTTAGTAAATGAATGTGTCTTTGCTGGTTCTTCTGCAGGTAGTTAACAAGGGAAGGGCAAATTCCTTCTCCAGAATCATCCTCAGTAACTCACAGCTGTGCAGGATCTGGAGTAGAAGCAATTCCCTGGGAGATGAACAAATGAAGCAAACAATTCGTGTTTATTTAGCTCCTTTACAGCTCTACCCAAAATGTGTTAGAAGAAACTGAAAGATAAAGAAACAAAGCACAGGAAAAGGGCATGCAGCATCAAAACTCCACCTTTTAGTTCTTTCTCTTTTTTCGCATTAGTTTTAGTTTTAATTTGCTGTTAGGATTTTCACAGATTTTGCATAAGTGTATGCACGTTGGTAAATACCTTGCTTACTAGTTTAAAGTGCACATTTATTTCTTGCTGTCAGGCAAGATTATTAATATTGTTTTATGAAAATATATGATTGTTTAGTTTGCTTAAGCACTTTTTGGTGTCCACTTAATTGTAAGGAAATGGAAAACTGAAATCATATCAACCTTAAGAAAAGCTATTAAAGGGCAGAAAGAGCAACTAGCAAGATGTATTAGCCAAGTCCATGGTACACTGTGTTCCCAAACTAGCAACCACAGAAAGATCCTTTTGGATTGATATTTTATTTGGCAAATAAATTGCTTCTTACACCACTTATTCCGTAAATTAATCTGATACAGCATAGCTCATACAGTCTAGGAGTCCCCTCATCCTTGAAGCTTAAAATAATATTCACGAGTTCCAACGACTTGCAGTGTATCAGGAATGACCCACAGAATTTCACTACTCCCAAAACAAAATTTGCATTAACAATCAGTTACTGTCTGCAGCACGGCTTGCCTGTCTCAAAGGTAGAACTGAAAGGTCTTACAAGATGGTCTTCATTAGCTCTTGGCAGCATGAATGTGATATTCCTGTGGCATATCATGTTCTCCTAAGACAAACAAATGCAAGGAATGTCCACTTAAAACAAGCCCTGACACATTACAAAGTCATGGAACAAAAAGTTGGCAGAATGCAAAGAAAAAAAATGATATACCTCTCTAAAGGAAAACCAATGCACTGTTCTGCAAAAGGACATGGGGAAGAAAAGATTGATACTCTGAGGTGTAACGCTGCAGGCAAAAACACATCCTCAGCTGCTTTCTGTTACCAATAAATGGGAAGTAACTGATTTAAACAACACCAATTAGTTATTTGGGAATATGTAGTTTTCTACAGCCATGGATAAGTAACCTGATAGAAAGAACCAATTGCATAGGAGCACAGGATACTTCTTCACAAAGTTGAAAACTGATTAGAATTTTGAGCTGGCAGGGCTACTGCAACAAAGTGGATATGGGGTGTCCTGGAAAAAACTGCGCACACAGAAAGGGCTGTTTACTTCCTTGAAACTCATTAGGCATGTATGGATGTGGCGACAGTATGGCTGGCTTTGATTGTATTATTTCTGAAGAATATCCAGGTCTCTCTCACAGTTAAGTAAGTTGTGGGTTTTGGTTTGTTTGGGGTTTTTTTTTAATCAAGAAAAATCTGGCAAAGGCTAAGTTTAAAAAATTGGCCAAAAAATGGCTAAAGGAAAATTTTAAGAAGAAACAGTCCTATAAGCCACAACGCCAATTGCTAGTGGACAAAAGAAAAGCGCATTTCAGAAATTTCTGTATCCTGGTACTTGCAGACTGTCCTGATGAGAGGAGCTTCCAGCTGTTTTCATTTTCCTGGAAGACTGTGATTTCTAAAAGCATGTGTCAATGTGTTTCTAGGCTTCAAACGTGATTTTAGAATCCCATCTGAAAAGCATGCTGCTAGATGAAAACTAAGGAGCCTTAACACCACAAGGCTGGATTGGGTCCCAATACACATGCTCAAACTGTTTAGTTAACTCCAAATATTTATACTTATAAAATGTATTTCAGTAACAAGATGTGTATTATTTAGTAAAGTTTTCTCTGGAATTACTCAGAAACAGAAATATAAATTAATTTCCTGCAAGGTCAGGATTGCTAAGGTGAATACATATCCTTGTTTATAATTTCTGTTCCAAACTGCTTCATTCATCTATAATAACATTCTCCGAAAGAGAATCTAATTTCCAGATCTTTCCTACTGAATTATAAACAGATCAGGCAAACATCTATAAACCAGCTCCATCTAGAAGCAGAAGATGGAGAATTTATCCCCCAGATTTTAAAACATATAGTTAGGTACCAGGTCAAAGAAAATTAAATACATTCCTGAATGCCAGTGCAGGTCTTTATTTCCAATTCCTTATTCCAGATGAAGTAAAAGTAGTCCAGATACTCTGTTTGAAGGCTTTGGTACCAATGCTCTATTATGGGACCAAATATTAGCTACTGGATGACTTTTATGCCTTTCTATCTGATCTGCACTCATCTACTTCAAATAAAGTTATGACAGAATGTGTATAGCAGAATTTTCATTTTTGCAATTTGAGCTATAGTGCTTCAATTATTTAGTTAATATAAAAAGGCAATGTAGCCCTTTAAAACATTCTGTTTGTCTAAAAGTGAGTCTGACTATGAAGTGACAAAGTTCATGTTTTCTTCTGTGCTTTTGTGTATAATATGTCTCACAAAAAAGTTTAAGAAGTACCTCCAAATTGGTACTGAATGCACTGAATGCTCCATAGGGAGTGCCTACGATAGCGGAAGATAGCAGTCCCAGGAGAATTTGGTTTTTACTTTGATCTCTGATTATCCTTTTTAGCTGTTGGGTCTTCTTAAACTCTGCCAGTCTATATGCCTATGCATGGACTTCTGCCATGCCAGAAGTTTTGATCAAGTCATTCTTATTTCTAAACACCTAAAATGCAACTTCTTTGTCTATTGCATCAAATACAAACTTTTATACCACTTACAGAGCTCTGTACAGCTCTATTTTCTTCCTAGTTGTTCTCACTCATCATGAGTCAAACTGTGCAACATCAGTTCTCTTTGTCCCCAGTCACAAACATCTCTCTGGTGATTTCTCAAACACCTGTTTACTGCTTTTTCCTGTCCCTATTCATTAATCAGCAGTATTATGAAGTAATAACAGTCTCTCCCTACTGCCTATGAATGAATGTGAGGAATTGTCCTATCTCAGAAGAATTGCAACTGTCAGCATTATGAGTGAGAACAGCTGAAACCATCCTCCAGAAAACACTGAAGAGACATCTATGACCTAAGGCTTCTCTGTCACTCCAGCACATGCGCTGGAGCCCCGGGTCTCAGCTAAATAATTCTTCATTTGGACCCCCCTTCGGTACAGTCCACCGAGAGGAAAAATTATGATTTTTCTCAAAAGCCTTGCAATTAAGAGTATCCAGTCGGTCTGCAGGAGAGCAGAGTTCTTTGCCTAATGGCACGTAAGCCAATCTCTCAGAAAATGTTTGTTCTGTGAGGGAGCACTTGTCATTTTTCATGCTGAAGTTGTGCTTCTGTGCATGGTATTCACAAGACCCCAACCAGCCTAAAACAGCAGCAAAACTGAAGTTACTCAGACAGATGATGCAGCTTTCCTGTGGTCAGTCCATAGGCCAAGGGCTGAATTCCACTTTCCTGAGCCTGAAGGCAGCATTTGGTCTCCTAGGCTGCAGAAAATTAAGGCATACACTTCTTGAAATTTCCTTGAGATTAAATTGTGCTGAAAATTTATCTTAAGCATGAGCAAATAAGGTTATTTCCAAACAAACCAGTTCTCTTTTGTGTATATTCCAATTGGTAATTAAACAAAAAGTAAACTTTTCTTTTAGGAGTTTCCAAAATGAGATTGTAGTATCTCTCATGTACTGCCTTTTATTTCTTTACTTCAGTGTACGTACATAGCCCCACATGTGAATGAACTTAGTATGTAAGATATCTTCCACTTCCCACCCTAGGTAGTAAAATATCTTCCGTCACTTCCTGCCCCAAAATGCGTAAAGATGTGAAAACAAGCTGTATTAAAATAACTAGATGAAAAAAGATAGTATAAACTTGTTGAAATACTTTGTCAACATGACTTCTGATTAAGGTTATTTCAGTTTCATATCAGCCGACCTAAAAATAGTAATAAAAATTATTTTCATAGTTCCATTTTGTAGAGTATTACCCTGAAATTTTCATTTTAGTCTTGTATTTGTATACACATTTCTTTATAATATTTTTCATTTGGTGAAAGTGGAGAGAAATGTCTGTTCAGTTATAGGCCTGTCAAGCATATGTCAACTGAGGTCTCAGCCTTTTAAGTAAGAAAACTCATCTTTCATGAACTCACATACTAAGATTTAAGATGCAGGGGTTAACTGGAGATATTTGGCTGCAAATTTGAAGATCTGTCTTAAAGGTGGTCTGCAAAAAATTGTATCTGGTTTCCTAAGGCTGTGAGCCCTTTGTGATCACACTGCTGATATCTGCTATCTACAATTGTAAAAAATGGGGATTTGGGTAGAATATTGTTTGGGGGGTTTCTTTTTTCCTCATGTAACTTAATCCCTCCCCCCCCAACTATCACTCTTATCTTGGTTTATAGAATCATTATTTTGAGAAAACAAAGATGTTTGTTATAATCTGTTAATATCTTTCTTCAAATGCGATAAATGCCAAATATTTTTAAAATTTGTTTAGTTTCTGAAGTAACAAATAATAAAAACCCATGAAAACCCATAACATTTTCATCAGCATGAGAGAAAATCCTTTCTATTCTGAACAGCTCTAGTTTCACTGCCTTTGGTCTTGGGATGTCACTTCTGATCTAGGATATGTCACTATTCTACTAATCTTTCCAGACAGACTTTATAGTCTGCTCATATTAGAATAAAAGGGATATAGTTTTTTCTGTTGTTGCAACCTCATTAAATCCTGTATACTACAGAGAGAGGAAATTGTATTTTAGCTTGTGTTATCTAGCAAACAAATCCTACAGGAAGAGCTGAGATTTTCTTTAAGCATCTAATATAACTGATTCAGTTGCTTAAAAACTTGCTACTGAAACAGGTACCAAATATTCCAAAGTACAACTCTTCTAACTAGAGAAAAATATAGGCTCCTGGAATTTTAAAATCTAAATAGGATCAACCACAAAAGAAATCCAACCAAACATAATTGCAGGACCAATGGAAGAGAACAGGGGGTTTTGAGGATTTGTGTTTAGCTTTAAGTGAGAACATCAGTGTAGGGAATTCACATGGAGGAGAAATCTTGAGGGAGGAGTGAATTCACCAGTGCCTAACAAGGTGAAGCTCTCACTGACATTTTTCCCATGATCAAAACATTTCTAACATTTCTGTCTTCCATGGGTTCTCTTCTTTGAAGCAAGGCCTGAGCTAGTACTGCATTCTTCCCCTGTGTGTGGGTTGATAGACTGATGGGATTCCTCCCTTTTTGATTCAGCTATTTTCATAAAATTTCTGGCAACTTAATATCTCTCTTTCCATAGTAACTAAGGTGGGATGGCTGGGGTGGGGGCGGGGGTGAGGTGTTTGTACTTGAATGCTAAAAAATCTGTCCCCAGTATGCTATATGATATACAAAAGTCCACTGTAAAAGAAAAATGGAATTAACCAAGAATATTTTTCTGGATATCACCTTTTTAATGTGACAGCATTGTTTTATACTGCTCTAAGAATGCACATCCTCAGGTTTAGATTTATTTTCAGCACCTACATTAGTTATATAATCCCAGTGATGGCAATAATGACTTAAAATCTGCATAGCCTCTGCTTTCAGGCCCTTCCCCCTGGTTTCATACATAAGAGACTAAAACATAAAGAGACTAAACAACAAAATAAGAAATTGCTAAAATAATAATAAAAGAAAAAAGCCATTGTGTGGAAAATAGAAAGCACAAAACTACAATCCCCAAAATTCTGGTTCAACCACTTCTTATTGCTGGAGGGGTGAAACCCTTGCGTATAGCTGCATTGATTATGAGCTTCTCTGCTGCACCGTGCTTTGCTGCTGCAGATGTCCTGTGGCATCTCAGGTTTTAACAGTGCTAAGTAGCTTGTGGAGAGCCAAAAGCCATTCCAGACTTGCAAATTATGTGTATCTTTATCTCTTGCTCCTGTACTTGGGAACCTGAAAAAAATACCCAGTAAATTAATATATTTTGGCTGCTCTTTCTTTTAAAGCACAGGCAGAAGTTCCTCCTTTTATTCAGCAGCTCATTTTTGAAAGATAGCCCTGAGCCCCAGAATGCCACTTGTGTGCTGCTGCCTTTTGCCTGAATGCTGCTTATGTGTTTTACCTAGACAGCTTTCGGCTATGATGCATAAGCAGAGCTCAGGGTGGTGGCTGAAACACAGAACCCCTTCCTCCCAGCTGTTAGCTTCCCATGTCAGACTCAAGATTAGGGACTTGGTTTCTTCACCCATGAATCCCTGCTTTATGCAAGCAATAGAGCTTCACTAGGGGGGCAAAAAACTCCCAGGATATACAATAGCTGATAGTTGCTAATTAGGGCACTTTCAGACGTGCAAAAGCAAGCAGAGAAAGGAGCTATATTTGGATCTCAGAGATAACTATAACAGTGAGTACAGTAACAGCCGTAAAAATCATTTGTATTGCCCAAACAATTTTTAAAGAGTTTTCATAGTGCTAGAACTAGCTGGACTATTTCTGTCTTAAGAGAGGCACCTTTCCGCAGCCCTGAGCAATGACTTAGCACGAGATAGAATTCAAAATGCACTTAGTGCAGTCTGTCGACTATTCCAGACAGTCCCTGCTTCATGTGTTGTCAGTTATGGTCCTGTTTGTGCTTTCTTTGTGCATTGGACAGATCTAGAACTTAATCTTTGTGTTCATGACTCCTACTGCAGAGATCAGGGACATAAGTGAGGCACTACAAGGCTCAGCATCAGGTAATCTGAGCCTTTCCTGCAACTGGGACACAAATGATGCATTCAGAGTTATATAGAAAGTATGTGATGAAGGAGGAAATAGAACATCTGTCTCCCAAATTCTGCATCAACACCAAGCTTCTCTCCTTTTTCTTGATGTCTTATTCAGGGGCAGAAAAAGTCCCTAGAAGAGCATAAATTGCTTTATTGCTCAAACAGAAATGGAAGCCTTCTGGCTGATGGTCCTAGCAATGTCTCTACTTTGGCTGTGAACAGAGTATATTTAATTGGTAGTTTTAACTGAAAAAATAGTATTACTAAAATCTAAGCTATTGTAGCCATATTTTTTCACATAATTTTGAATATGAATATTCACATGGAAAACATTTGGGCATTGCAACTGATACGGCCTTTCGTTTCTTCAATGATATACGACACTCCTTTGAGAAGAATAAAGACACAGTGCATCTTGGAAGCTGTAATTCAGCAAGGTAACCTGGCTCACGGAAAAGAACAAAGGTAAAATGTACCTGAAAGGCATTTCCCCACTAATTCTGTGTTGGCTTTTCCAAGTGAAACCCTATCCCCACCCTCAAATTCCTTTTTCAGTAGAAAAAGTGTTTTCTGACCAGTGCTAGTAACCGTCTACTAAGTAGTTTAAGAAACAGATAGATATCTTTAAATAAAAAGAGATGGTGATCTGATCAGATTTTCATAGAATCATAGAACAGTCAGGAGAAAGGACCTTAAGATCGTCAAGTTCCAACCCCCCTGCCATGGGCAGGACACCTCACACTAAACCATGCCACTCAAGGCTCTCTCCAACCTTGCCTCGGATGAAGCATTCACAGCTACCTTGGGCAACCCATTCCAGTGCCTCACCACCCTTACAGTAAAGAACTTCTTTCTTATATCTAACCTAAACTTCCCTTGTTCAAGTTTGAACCCGTTACCCCTTGTCCTATCACTAGGCAAACTGAGACTTGGTCAAAGAGTTGCACAGAGAATTTCAGTCACCTATAATTACATCAGGCTATATATATTAATAAAAGTCAATTAATGTTTTAAAACATATGAACCTGGTTTTGCCAAGTTATCTCCAAAGCAGCGCCTTCAACCCCAGAGCAAGGGAAAACCCTGTGTCCAGCAGCCTCAGTTCTGAGCAGCAAAAGCCATTGAGGGAGCCTCGAGCCCTCACAAGGCCTTGCCCAGGACCCAGCAGCTCCACAGAGGTGAGCAGGGACTCACAGGGGGCGGTGCAAGAAGACACAGCCCAGCTCTGAGAGTTGCAGTCTGGGCATGGCGCGCAATATTGCGCGGTTGTTGACAGTGGGTGGCCACATGCGAAGAGTTGTGCTCAATGGCTCAATGTCCAGCTGGAGACCAATAACGAGTGGTGTCCCTCAGGGATCGGTGTTGGCACCGGTCTTGTTCAACATCTTTGTCGGTGACATGGACAGTGGGATTGAGTGTGCCCTCAGCAAGTTTTCCAGTGACACCAAGCTGTGTGGTTTGGTTGATATGCTGGAGGGAAGGAATGCCATCCAGAGGGACCTTGACACACTCTTGAGTTGGGCTGATGCCAACCTGATGAAGTTTAACCATGCCAAGTGGAGGGTCCTACACCTGGGTGGGAGCAATCCCAGGCCCAGCTACAGGCTGGGTGGGGAAGAGATTCAGAGCAACCCTGTGGAGAAGGACTTGGGGGGGTTGGTCGATGAGAAAATGAACATGAGCCAGCTGCAGTGTGCACTTGCAGCCCAGAAAGCCAACTGTATCCTGGGCTGCATCAAAAGGAGCATGACCAGCAGGTTGAGAGAGGTGATCCTGCCCCTCTACTCTGCTCTCGTGAGACCTCACTTGGAGTACTGTGTGCAGTTCTGGTGTCCTCAACATAAAAAGGATATGGAACTGTTGGAACAAGTGCAGAGGAGGGCCACGAGGATGATCAGGGGACTGGAGCACCTCCCATATGAAGATAGGCTGAGAAAGTTGGGGCTGTTGAGCCTGGAGAAGAGAAGGCTGCATGGAGACCTCATAGCAGCCTTCCAGTATCTGAAGGGGGCCTATAGGGATGCTGGTGAGGGACTCTTCATGAGGGACTGTAGTGAGTGGACAAGGGGTAACGGGTTCAAACTTAAACAGGGGAAGTTTAGATTGGATATGAGGAAGAAGTTTCTTATTGTGAGGGTGGTGAGACACTGGAATGAGTCTCCCAGGGATGCTGTGAATGCTCCATCCCTGATGATGTTTAAGGCCAGGTTGGACATAGCCTTGGGTGTCATGGTTTAGTGTGAGGTGTCCCTGCCATGGCAGGGGGTTGGAATTAGATGACCTTAAAGTCCTTTCCAACCCTAACTATTCTATGATTCTATGATTTTTAGTTATCATTGTGCTGCCATTAATATTCTTAAAGTGCTCACAAAAATACACGGGAAGAAGGCAGGACAACAAGAGATAGTCTTCCATGTAATCACTTTAATAAAAGCAATCAGATATTTAGAACTGCTGAGTTCTCACCAGCTTTTCCAATGTAAGGAGCTTCATTTGCTGTGACATGGAATCCTTAAATATTTAGGAAGCATTACTAATGTTTTGCAAATGCTGCCAAACATTTGCAGAAAAATTCATCAGAGCTCTAAGGTTTATAGCAAGTATCACCTAGAGACCTCCCATCATAGCTGTAGCCCTGGGCTCTGTGCTGTTGGTAACTTTTCAGACATGTGCACTCAAGAACTGTGAGCAAAAAGAAATTCAGTGATTTCTCCAAGATCGTATAGCGAGTAGGCACTCTCTCTATGTATCTGCTAATACAGAAGGTAGAGGCCGAGGCCATGTTTTTGCTGCTCAGGAGCAGCAGTCCCTGCAGCAGCTTCTGCATGGAGTATGCTTTGCCTCCTGGCCAGGTGGCTACCTGACAGGGAGCTTGCTCGTGGGTCCCACAAGTGGGCTCTGGGTGCTGCTGCACCTGCCTCCCTGGGCAGGCAGTGTGCAATTAACCATACAGACCATGCTGCACAAATGGGCTTATTGAAGGGCAGAAACAAGCTGCAAGCTCATTTTTCATCCTACTCTGTGCCTTAGTATTACAATATACTCTTATTCTTTCATCCCTCTGCCTGTTAGCCCAAGTTTCTGTTGGCCACCTGATGCGTGCATTACAATTCAGACCTTCATTACATGATCATATATTTCCCCCAGTGTCTATGCCTTATTCAGTGCATGGATATGTAATATTTCCTTTTATTTTTATTCAGTATGTGACCTTAGGAATCTTACTTAATTCACACTATTCAAACCCTCCTCAGAACAGAGATTTGTCAATTTTCTCAGTGGCTGTTCTGATGTGCTCAGTTTCAGAGTATTTGGATACTTCACAATTGTAATGGATTAATTTTCACAGCACCCAGCTGAGATGCTACATTATTATTAGCCCTTTGTAGAGACCTAGAGATGAAGGTCAAAAGCTAACTAGGCAATTTTGTGTTCCAAGCTGAAATGCCTAGAGCCTAATTGCTTGGGACTTCCTGCAATACTTTCTACAAACCTAAAGACTGCAATTTTAAGAAACTTCGGTAAGAGTGTCCAGTGAAATCAACATTGAACGCCAGAGAGGTGCTCCCCAAAAGGCATTTATGCCACTACCTTTCTACTGTCCCACAAAGGCTTTCCTTCACTTATTCCCATCATCTCCACACTGCACAGCCTGTGCTGTGCCACGCAGCCTGGCATAACAGGTGCAGCCTCCTACCTTTGACATGATCAACCAGACTTTTGCAGCAGAGAAGGAGGGAAGCCAGGCTGACCTTCAGCCTCTGTGATGCTGCTGATTTCCACTGTACCTCCAAGGGCTTGTCTGCCCCTACAGACTACTAGCAAGAGGGGAATAAGTCTTTTCCTGCATGGTCTCAGCATGGAGAGAACTCTTCTGGCATCCTAGCCCCTCAGGCCAGGCCTACCAACATGATCCATGTGTGTTATCCTCTGAGGACTGGATGCCACCTCCTGCAGAAAGGCCTGGCTAAAGCCAAGAAAACGCATCAGCATCTGGCACTGTCCCTTGCTGACAGCAGTCGGGCAACCCTCTGTGGGTTTTTATGTATATGGGGGGTATATCCGAGAGATAAACCGTTACTAGGTTAAGCAAAACAGAAAGCTTCTATTCTCAGTCACAGGTGACTAGAAAAAGAAGCTTTCATAACCATCTTTCAGTATTAATTGATGCTTTGTTGCTACCAGGAAGCCAGTTTCCTGTGTTCCCTAAGGCACCAAACCAATAGGCAGCCACCAAGTCCTAGCTCAAGAACAGCTCAAAGTGTGCAGGTGCGGGTTGTGGCATGCTGAGTACAAATAAAATCTCAGGAGGGTTGCCTAGCTATTAAATACTATCAAGTTTCTGTTGCTGACTGATTTTTCAGAACTTTGCAACATGCCTGAATTCTGGATGATTTTCTATGGAATGAAGACAGAACAATCCTCCATATTACAGAGTTCCCCTAATTTCTAAGTGGAATGATTGTTTTAATGTGCAATTGTTATATGCACCCACTCCCACCCTGCACTCCTCCATACCTGTCAGTGTTTAGGAGGCATTTGGAAGATGCCCTTAATAACATGCTTTAACTCTTGGTCAGCCCGTGAAATGGTCAGGTGATTGGACTTGATGATTGTTGTAGGTCTCTTCCTATTGAAAAATACCGTTCCTTTCCAGTCCAGTCTATCCTATCCTGTCCTATCCTATTCTAGCCTACTCCTTTCCTTCCATTCCATAAAACATTGTAGGCAACCTCAACCAGTCTTAAATGGAAAATACTAGTCAACATGAATCAACTTCAACTACATTAATTTATGCCAAAATAGCTATATAGAAAAAATGTTTAGTAATGCTACTTTAGCCTTATCATCATGACATTGATGGACTTTATCCAGCAAACCAGTTCACTTGCCGTATATTTGCACTTTTTATTAAAGAGTTCATAATTGCAGATGTGCATGATACAGAAAGTGCTGGGACTGTTTCTTAGTATCATAAACCAATATTGAGTGAGTTTTACCCACTTTCTGTGCTCTCCTATGTCATTTGAAATTGGTGAGTTACAGAGAACTGGAAACAGTAAGCACATTTTTGAAGAGTAATGAAACTGAATCAAAAAAGAAAAATTGCAGTGCAGATGTTAAGAGCGTTACAGTTATGGATAAATCTATTCCATAAATGATTAAATATGCTCAGTGCTTTTTGAGGACTGCAGTGGTGAACCCAGCTTAGATAGCAGCTCTGAATAGGAGCAAAATAAGGGGGTTTATATTAAATCAGGAAAACCAACATCCCTTAAACCTTCAAGATGGCAGACATCTTCCTGTTTCAATGGTACTGCACAGGGCAATCTCCTTTGGTTTTGTTCTGTTCTGGTTTGATCCCTAGCTGATATTTCTGGGTTTGAAACCACTGCCATCAAATGTATGCAGTGCCAGTAAACTCAATGAGGTTGCCAAGTATACAACATTTTTAGTCAGTAAAAAAAATCCATACAGAATATTCTTATGCTTTATGATCAGAGAATAATAACCTTTCTAAATTTATTTAAAAGGTCCCAGAGAACACTACTGTAGAGATGGGATTTTCTAATGAACTTGATAAAAGCTTGAAATTATGCATAATTATTTAACTGTTTTCTAATTCTACATGTCAAGATTTGTTTTGTAAACCTAATTCACATAATCTTCCCTCCCATTTTGTTTAATTGTAATTAAATTCCATGGACCTTTTCCATTAAAGTTGGTGTGCTAATTCCTGAAGCTTTCTTATTAATTTTACTTTAAGGAAATAAAAATGCTTTTTAGCCTATCTCTAAGTCTAGTAAAGCATGGCCTTAAACGGCTGACTTCGGGCACATTCTTATGGAGGAATCATACATCTCATCACTGTCAGTCTGGCCAGCATTATTCTATTAATCCACTTCCTTTATCCCTTTTCTCCACCACATTAACCCTGAATACATATGTATGCCTAATGGATGGGTTTGGTAATTTGTTTTCAGCTGATGGGATATTTGTAAATATATGCACAAGGAAAAAAATGTGTCTGCAGTGTCATGGCAGAACACAGATGCAACAAATAAGAAATGGTGCTATATTTGTAAGCACAGCGGAACAGCAGTTTTTCCAGCTCCAGGTGCAAACTGGCAGGACTTCAAGCACTTTGACTCCTACCTGTCCCAATTCCAAGCTCTGGAGAAGGCACAATCAGTGATGGAAGAAGAGGAGATTGCAGAGCAGGATTATGCATGCACAGTGTCAGTGAGAAGTGGATTCTTCCCGTGAAAGCCAGCATCCTGGCTGCTTTTTCTGTCCACACTGCAGGCCAAGACTTCAGTCATCATCTTTGGCTTAGTAATACTGAAAAAAAGAGCTCAAATGGTGGACTCAAGTTTTGAGTGAACTGATAACTTTTATGAAAGACTACATATCATTTTAAAGCCATTTCTGGAGTTCAAGAATGAGCCAAGCTATTTGTAAATGTTTTGTTTTTCTCCCTAAGTGAAGGTTTATATGAAGACATCTGTTAGCTGGCCCTAACGTTTAGCTCACATAGCTTGTCTGAAATCAAAAGAAGCGGTGTAGGAAGAAGACAAGCTAACAAAGGGGAATTAAATGGATATCATGAAGTAATATGAGAAAGCTTTGTTGCGAGATCGATTTTCACAACTTCAGGCTATAGTAATCCTCAAAAAAAAAAAAAAGATAACTGATTTGCTGGTTGCTGACTGCTTCAGGTTATGGGTTGCTGTTTCATTAGTTGCATAGTATTTCTCAGCTGCCATTTCGCATAGAGTAAAAAAACATTTTTCAGAAGCTCTGAAATGTTAGCGTAAAACATACCAACAACTTCTGCAAAATTTCAGGGTTGCATTGTGATACTATAAAAGAAGTCAATGCAGCTGAGCTTACTGTGTGTCCTGTGTAAATTCACAGCTACAAGATGTTTAACTACTTTACTGAAGCAAAGTCATCATCATGTTTCATCTGCAACATGAAATCATAAAGAGTCCCAACAACAGTTTGACAGCTTCTTAGCTAAGGGAGACTTATGTTCATCTATAGCTAATGTTAGCATTAGATTAATTTTTCCACACAAGCCATTTATTAACTTAAACATATGCTTTTGACTAACCCAAAACAATTCTAATTGCAGACTGAATTCAGGGAAAAGTTGTGAATGAAAGTTTTTACTTCTTGTACACTTATTGCATACTATATAAAGTTATTAATATTTTTTCTATTTATTTTAGAGCTAATCTGATCAAAACAGTCCAAGAGAAGTCATCAGTTAGATTCACAAAATACTGGAATAGGCTGTACCCTTTGATATAGCATTGGGCTTTTACCCAAGACATGGAGAACATACTTCAAATTCTCCTTTCTTCTTAAGACATCTGCATCCACTGCCCCCACTTTCTAAGCATTTCACTCCCCTGTTACATTCTACCACTAACTATGAAATACTAATTACAGAAACGAAGTCATCAAAGCACAAATGCACACAAGAAGGGGCAACAGCCATCTAATAAAGTCAGGCTTTGTCTCAGTGACAATATGGGTGTTTAATACCTCATACAGAGCAGGGCAGGAATGTGGTGAGAAACGTGGGAACCTTTTAAAAAGAGCAGAGAATTCAACCCTGGGGCTCTAGCCAAATGCAGTGACCTACCTTCAGTCTTGCAGAGGCTAACATCACGCTCATCTTTTCCTGACCACACAGTTGAGGGTGATGCCTGATACTCAAATAAACCACTTTGTTTACAAACAGATGAAAGTATCTCATTTCAATTTTTCATAGTAAAGAAAGAAAAAAACACAACTTTTTGTCTTTTTTTGGCCACTGTTCGATTTTAGCAGATCAACCAGAAAAGAATTATGTTCCCAGTGAGCATTTATATCATTGGTGTCTTCCCCAACATATAAAAGCAGCATAAAGAGAACTGGTTTCGGGAACGAGCAATTGCCTTTAGTCCAAGAGAAAGTCGGGGCTGTTCAGCCTGGAGAAGAGAAGGCTGCATCAAGACCTCATAGCAACCTTCCAATATCTGAAGGGGGCCTATAGGGATGCTGGGGAGGGACTCTTCATTAGGGACTGTAGTGAGAGGACAAGGGGTAACGGGTTCAAACTTAAACAGGGCAAGTTTATATTGGATATAAGGAAGAAATTCTTTACTGTAAGGGTGGTGAGGCACTGGAATGGGTTGCCCAGGGAAGTTGTGAATGCTCCATTGCTGGCGGTGTTCAAGGCCAGGTTGGAGAGAGCCTTGGGTGGCATGGTTTAGTGTGAGGTGTCCCTGCTGATGGCAGGGTGGTTGGAACTGGATGATCTTAAGGTCCTTTCCAACCCTAACTGTTCTATGATTCTATGATTCCATGATTATGAGGAACTCAGAGACAGCCACAAGGACAGCTGAGATTGCAGTGTAAATCATCTAAGAAAGGTAGGAGGAAAAAGTGAGACCATGCAATAGCTTTCTGGCCTGAATTTCTAGTGCTCTAATCCTGATGCTGCCCACCGGAGTGCTTATTCCTTTGTTAGTAAAATAATTGCAAAAGGGTTTTGTCAACCAGATTAACTACATTAAGAAATTGCCAGTATTTGTATTATATCTGTATTACAACAGCTCTCAACAAATGCTTCTCATCTGTAGAGCTGGCAATCTAAATTCAGATACAATAAACAAATAAAATTAATGGAGAGACTGGAGAAGAGGACAGGAGGGAAACAGAGATGAGAACACTTACTCGCATAGACTATGTACATGCATAATTGCAGCTCTATTTATAAACTAGAACTAAACATGAGATATTAATGAGGTTAGTAATCCCTGCTGGCCAACTGCATAGCTGTTAAAGGAAGGACAATTTGTCTGTAAGGAGAATATTCCTGCACCCCACTGTGTTGCTGAGTGGGATTTTGTAAATGCCACGGGGCTTATTCAGTTTCATAATTCTGCTGCCTTTACCTTCTTGAGTCAGCTATGCAAGGATAGAAGTCGTACCTCTTATAGCCACATATTCTCTTTCATCTAGTCTTACACATTTACAGCAACTAAGGGAGGCCTTTCTCTCCCCATTCTCTACAAGGGGACCACTTGACATATCAGGATAGAAAGTACACTTGTAACACAAGTAAGTTAAATGTTGCCTTTTTTTTACTGGCAGGATTTCTTGTGATTCCTGTTTTAGTAAGAATATAACCTGTTCTAATATGCATATATATTACATGGTAATAAAAAAGTTTCAGTAATAAAAACTTTGGATTGATATCAGTCTTCTCACTTCTCCTGTGCCTCATGAAGCTTAATCCTGACTTAAAAGACAAATCGTTTCTTATTGTACTGGGATTTGCTATTGATGTAATGCTCCATGCAATTTTTCACTTTCCATGTGGCCCTCAGCCCTAGGCACAGATGTGCTGCTCTCCTTAGGCTGATGCTTCCACTCCCAGGGAGCAGCGAGTGGTGGCTGTGGGGCTAGAGTGATCTGTGCTGATGGATGCTGTGGGGCCAACATGTTCACAGGAAGCACACACGTGTGTGCCTGATTGAATACTTTCCTGAAAGATAATTCTGCCTCCCAATTGCCGTAGCTGCCTCCCTCTGTGTTGATTCTGGGAGACCAAGCTCACCACTGCTCTTGTTCCCACACTGTAGGACCTCAATACAGGCAGAAATTAGCTGGTTTTGACAGTAGCAGTCAGTAAAGGGAGGTTCATCTCCCATCTGTTCCTCCTCCCTCATTTCCTACAGTGGTTTTGAATTGTTTTTGAAGCTGGTATAAATAAGACAAATCCTCCCAATATTCTTCACCAGTAGGATGCTCGCACTCCGTGAACAGTCTGCTGTTACAGAGAGGAATCAGCTCAGAGCAGTGGGGGTTGTTTGTGCCTCATGAGGAAAGCTGCTGGTAGGTGGGTGGTGAATTCACAGGTAGAAAAAAGATGTGCAGGAACTGCAGTCTCCCTGCACCCCATGGGAAGGTCCTGTGTAGCCTGCCTCCTGAATAAGGTGCTCGGCACTGAGAAAGCCATAAAACACAAGCCTACTGGGAGCAGCCTCAGGGAGGTACGAATATCTGCTTGTCCTGTTCTTGTACTTTTAACTTGGTATCTGCTGCTAGTCAGATAGCCGGCTAGATAAATCTTTGTCTGAGTAGAGCTGTTCTCGCATTTTTATGGTCTTGACAACTGCCATTCTAAGTTCTTATATTATGGGAGTCAGATCCAAAAACTGGACTCATCATCTACTTTGCTCCCGTCTCCTCAAGTCCCTCACCATGCACCACCCTTTCAACTTCAGGCTTTTAGGCAATCTTAAAATTATTTTCCATCTTTGTTTTCACACTGCCTCAGGTCTCCTGGGACTAGAATGGGAATAGCCGAAATACTATGAGAAAGCCTTTCTCAGGCTATTTACGGCTTATCCAGAAGCAGAAAGAACTAAAAAAAGATCATAAAAAAACAGTTCTCACAAGACTGGCCAGCCCAATTTAGCAGATAAAAGGGATTCAAATAGCTTCAAGAAACATTCAGACTTTTGTGTGGTTCTCAGTCTTGACCTTTTTCAACGGTTTATGATTTACTGATCACAATCTGTATTTAATATCACTATTAGGAGATTAAGATTTGTTTCTTGCTTGGGTTGTCTGACTACATTTTACGCTTCTTGAACACGGCAAATTTTGCAGTCAGTGAAGAAAGGTGTGTGCTTAACTTATGCGCATTGCACCCTCTTCTAGAGTCATCAGAGATGACACATTGGACTTGGGCTCCTGATTTAGGCACCTGCTAAATGCCTAGGGTTTAGAGTGTGGAATAAACCCTAGGCATTTACCAGGTGCCTAAATCTGCCTTCAGTCTCAAGGTTGCTGGGGAAAAATCATGCCCCAAACCAGGAGAAGTCACCTGTGAAAAGTCTCAATACTGTGGTTTCACTCAACGAATGAAACTTGCTTTTCAGGCCATTAGCAAAGTTATTTGTGAAATTAATAATAATAAGAAGAAGAATAATAACCCAAGTGACAGTTTTCAAGCTTCTACATAGTGTTTTTTCAGACAGATGGCTGAGAGGCTGTCCAGAAGGTGAGAAGAGTGCTCATTTTTATATTTTATGCTTTGTTTGGAAGCTAAAAGGAATTGGTACTGGAGAGGATCCAGTATGGATAAATGCTTTAGCTCCTATGTTTTCCCTAACAAGAAATTTCTGATCAGACGTAACAAGAACAGATCCAACATTGTTGTAAGATTACCTATAGTCCTTGAGATGCAATGCTACTCTCAGTAAACTCAGTGGCAGAACTCCCATCAAGCTTAGCTGGATCCAGGTTTGGCTCAGATAATTTTGTCAAGAAAGACCTTTTTCCCTGGTGTGTCTTTAAAGAACAAACAACACTTTTATTACAGAAATTTAGAGCAGTGACACAATTCCCAGGAGAGTCTAAACTCACCCACCAACCAGATAATCAGTCCTAAATCCCTGATAAAAGCTCTTATGCAAAAATGGGCTTTTGCTCTGAAGTTTTGAGCAGGTGCATAGCTGCCTACTCAGGAATGCTGTGGTACCCTTAGCTGAATTAAATCTCACACAGAAGACCTTAACAAAGGCTGATTTACGCTATTGAGAAGCAGCACGCATTGCAGTCATACCCATCGCCTTCAATCACATATCTACAGGTGATTTGGAAGAAGAAATGAATGGGCTATTAACAGTATGGGAGCAGTCTGTAGCTCAACAACAAAAGGATAGAATGGGAACCAGCAGTGAAGCTGATGAATTTTGGGGATTTCAGGATAAATTAATAGATAGTAGAGTGCAGTGCAGATTTCCTACAGCTAAAACTCAGGCTGAAACAAAATGTCCTGTTAGGTTACATCTCAGAACTAATATTTGCAATTAATGCTGTAGCCACCAACTAGCTCAGCAAAATAAACACAGGGAGGTTATCACTGATTTTTTAAGCAGCAGATTTGGAGAGCTGCTCTCTTCACTGCTTGTGTGGATAATGTTTCTTTTTTGTTTATGGCATGGTAAAATGAGTTTCTGAGCTAAGTTAATGTGAAGTCCTCAAAATGTCCCTTTGCATAATATGAATATGTTGAGCAAAAATTAAGTAGAGTTATGACAATCAAGGGAGACTGATAGTGAACAGAAGGAGTAAATAGGCTGGACAAGTTTAAGTCTCCATATGTAAAGATCTTCCATTGCAGATACAGCTAAAAGAGAGTGAGTTGGACCCTGGGAGGGAGACATGGGCAGATTAAATGGAAAATTCATGGAAAATTAATGGCAAATTCCCACTGGTTTTGGTTTTCTTGGGGTTTTCTTTGGTTGGTTCATTGATTTTTTAATTTTGTTTTCTGGGTGGTTGTTTTTTGTTTCATTGCTCTTTGTTGTGTTTTCTTTTCAGTTGTTGTTGAGGGGGCAGGTTGGTTGTTTGGTTTTGCCCCCTCCTTCTAAGTCATTAGAATTGCCCTGGAGAAACAGAGAATTTATTCAGGATAGAGGCAGGAGTTTCCAAAGTGTGGGTGGAATTTGGGTGCAGTGGTGGAACGGAAGGAGCTGCTGTCAATTTGAGGGTGGAGAAGGAATGTAAGGACAGTATGAGGTATGTGAATTAGTTGTGAAAAGATGGCAACAAAACCAAGGGGGTCATGGAAAGCTTAGGTTGCATGAGTGTATGAGGAGACCAAGACATATCCCATGCCTCACTCAAGAGGAAACTTAATTCTGTTCAATTTTATGCTGATGCAAGAGAAATCCTTGTCTGAGTGATACAAATATCCATCCTGCTCTGTTTGTAGTACTTCCAGTCAAATAAAGCTGGGACTAGGAGGGAGTCATGGAACGAAAGCAGTTTGCTTATGAAAATGTTTTTTCCTGTTTGTATATAGTTTACATGCACACCCACACACTCACATGTCCATGGCCACATCTTGCAGACGAGTTCTTTTCCTAAAGAGGCTCGGTAGAGCAACTACTCATGATACTTTCTCACAGCTTTGCTTACTAGCAAAGTTTGGAACAAAGAGCCTGGTTCAAAGTCCATTGGAGTCTGTGGAAAGATGCCCATTGACTTCAATGAGATTTGGATCAAGTCCCAAGTCTTTCCCTTATTTAGAAGTTGGAAAATAGGCTGCAATTTCTTAGCTGTATGTGCTGGGCTAACTGGGCCTGAAACTAAGTGCTCATAAAAGCCCCACATACTCAAGCTTGTACCTTGCAAATGAGTTGTTTCTCTCTGCTCATGGATCATTGAGTTCTTCAAAGTCAGTCAAACAAATAACGCTTTTAGTCACTGGATTTTCTGTCCTTACAAGGTTTGGCAGCTCCCAGAGATGTTATCTGCAAGATGTAACCATCCCTGTGGGCATGCCAAAAGGTACAAATTTGGTCCTCTCCAACAACAAAAATCAGCTTTTTTTGAAATTGGAAGTGTAATCTGATGAAAATATTTTCAGATTCTCTTCTGCAAAATAGATATTCTTCAATCCTCCATTAGGCTTGAAAGAAGTGTCTGTGGTTTGGTCTTAGCATTAGCACTTAAATTTCATCCTAAAGCAGCAGTTTTATCAAAGCAGTTTTACAAAAGGTTTAAATTAATCACCAATGGAAGTTTTTGCATGATGAGGGATACGTTGATGGTGCTGTTTCTAATCCCCTTCTTTTTTTCCAGGCTTAATTTCATTTTTAACTTTAATAGCAATCTAGCACAGTAGAATTTTTTGTTTTGTTTTTAATCAAATCCTTAAAATTACTATTTCAAGCTTAGAACAGGTATGAATAAGAATAATAGGCTATATCCTGTCTTTCATCTATGAATAAATCTCCATTATTTTGAGGCTTTTTAGTGTCACTGAGAATTTTCCCATTGATTTCAATGTGAATTTCATTGACTGCAGGCTCAGAAGAAGGGCTGATGAGTGACAAAGGTAGCTTTAAGCTGAATGTTAGCACTCTGCTACTTCTGTACCAGAGGAATCCATTCCAAGTCTATTGTTCTATGCAGTAATACATTACTAAAGTGACATAATGGTGTGGGTGGCATAAGATTTATGATACCCTTAATTATTAATTTATTTAAGTGTTCGGGGGTTGCTCTTCATGTGACAGGTACACACACTTGTGAAGCCACCAGCTGAACTGTCTGATCTTTAAAATAAAGTTATTTACTTTTGGAAAAAAAAAAACCAGATGTAGAGACAGTTGTTTCATGTTTTTCAGTTTAAATTTCACTCCGACTCATAAGGGAGTTTATTTCATTTTCTTATCTTCATTATATTTTGATGAGAACTTAATTATTTTAGAGGAAAAAAAATAGCTTCTCCACTTGCCTGCGTTGAACACAAGAGTAGTATGCACTAATTATAAGGAGTGAACAACAACTGACGTCAACAGAATTTATGTGTACTGCATATTGTAAATGAAAGCAGAATATTGTACAACAGCTGGAAGACAGTCTAAGAAATAGCTTTTTTGAATGCCATGTTAAAGAATATGCTGACTAACACATTCATTAAATTCAAGAATCTCTACACAAATAGTGTTCATCTACTGACTTTTGCATTGCCTGGGAAATGTAAATTAACTGATTTTCACACTTTTTCTGCCAAAGTGTAGTGATTCATATTTAAGTACATCAGTTACACTCTGATTAGAATGTTGACTTGAACTGCAATGAAGGCTGACACAGGCGAAGTCCAAAGAGCTCAGGATAGTAGTCATACCTGTAGTCACTCTGAGTGTACAGCTAATGAAAGGCTGGGAAGGAAACTCCTCACCAGCTCCTGGATTTTGAAGAACAGATGAAGCCCCATCCTCCTACTTTTTGTGCACAAGAGCTCATTTTAATAACGCGTGATCAAAAAAAATAAAGAACACCGTAACATTTCATCTTTGGCTGCCTTTTTCCCACTCCTTTCTGGATGTAAAGGATATTCTTTCATTGCAACACTATGTGAACAGGGACCAACTGTGTGTTAGGGGAGTTCCTGCAGACAGGAATGGTAGGCTTAGAAGAAATATGGGGCACAGAAGACCATAGAGAAAACAGTGGACTCAGTTCTAGGCTAGGGAATTACTTAAGGGAAAAAAAAAGTGAAGCAAAATGTTTCTGTTCATGTATCTGAACTCATAATCTCATATTCCACAAACTAGCAGTGTACAATGCTTGTACACAAATTGATTTGTGCAGACATTTGAGAATAGACCCAGTCTAGAAGCTAAAACAAAGATCACCAATAGCATCTGTTCAGAGCATAGACAGTAATTGTTTAGAAATATAGTCTTTACTGTAAAATCTTTAGTTAGTTAGCACACTAACATTCATGATTCTGTGGAATAACCAAGAAACCAAGTGACTCTTAGGTTCTGTTGGGCTCACTCAGGAAAATGGAGCATAAATTGTTCATTAATCAAATGATTTGCCACTTGCACAGATCATTGGTGTGATTGACAAGGTTATATTGGAAGCTTATTTCAGCAGGTACCTATTAGTGTTCATTATATTTAAAGTAACATCAGGGACCTTTGTCTTCCCAGGTATTTTAGGGGAGGGTTTCTTTTTTTTTTTTGCTGCTGCTGTCCATTCTTCACTTGTGCCTAAAGAGGATTTACTTTGGTAGACTCTGGAGTTCCTTATGAATTTGATACAGCAATTCACTGTAAAAGAATGATACTTTTGTCCAGAGCAATATGGGCTTTCCATTTGGGTTTTGTTGTTTGGGTTTTATTGGGGTTTTTTTCTTTTATCAAACCGTCAGTGAAGACTACACTCTTACTCCGCAAAACTGTAAAAGATTGGATACCAGAAAACACCGGTGCATTTATACTGCTGATATGCTGATTCTTGGCTGCAGGTATGCAGTTTGATTTTGTGTGACTGAAAATGTAGACCCATATACTTGGTATTGCACTTTCATGTCCTAGATCAGAGTGAGGGGAAAAAGAAATCATCTCACTGGACACAGAGCTTGACTTCAGGGGCTAAGATGGTTCACTACAGTTCTAGCATAAGAAACTCCTAGGAATCAGGAAATATGAATGGAAAAATTGTAATCATTCTTGCATGGAAGCAATCCTCCTGAATATATGCTTTGTGAGAGTAACATGTCAAAATTGTCCTGTGCTTATACTTCAATCACCCTTTCATATTTTCTGTCTTGGTAGCCTTGATGAAGCCATCTTGAGACCTGAAGTTTGTAATTCTTCTCCAGGTATATGATTTGAGCAAATAAAAATACATAATATTTCCTACTTATGTGCTTTCAGGGGAGGTTGGAACTAGATGATCTTGAAGGTCTTTCCAAGGCAAACTATTCTATGATTCTTTGACCATTCAGGAATTCCCTGGCTCTGGTAGGCCCTACTCTTTGTTCACTACTGAAATCTACCAAGTGTATGAAGCATATCAGTTCAATTCAGTTTCTGCTATATCGGATTCTTAAATGTTGTCCTCCAATGTTACACATGTGAACAGCAACTTACAAGTTTTTTGTTGAGTAAAAGACTTCAGTCCTACTAGCTCTGGCAGTCAGTCTCTATTTATCCTTCCAGCAACATACAATCTTTAAAAATTCCCGTAGTTACCTGATATTTATAGGCACGCTTATCCAAAGCATAATTTTACTTGTGGAAAGGCACACAAATGCCCTGCACTGCAGAACATCTTGTTTAGGCTTTTTTTACTCTCCAATATTTTCACTGAATTTATTACTCTTAGATAAGATTCACATCCCGTAGAAAGTATTTGAGTGAAACCACTGATCACCTTTTACAAGCAACTTACGAAAGAGGTACTTGGGAAGAAGTGATTCATTTCAACAGTCTCTGTGTCTGTTTCTCTTTAGGAGGTGCCTTTGTCGCCTCACTGAGGTGGAGAGTGCTTAGATGTCATGCCTACCCTATAAATAGTAATTACTAAGTGAGATGAATTCTAGACTGTTTATCTACAGAAATAATTCACACATTCTAGGCAGTATTCTGTTCAGTGTCAAAATCATGTTTAGCTTCCTGGTTACAAAGATGTAGCCTCAATTTTTTTAACAGAAAATCACAGATCTGAGAACTCAATTTTTGTAACAAAATATTTTAATATAAGGAAAACACTCAGTAACTTCCAGAGCTAATGAAAATAATGGGTTCATACAGTGACTTTAATTTAGCTGCACAAACATAAAATACGTAAACCAACAGTCTATAGAGCTGGTATCTAGGTTTGGGTTCTGACATTAATTGTGCTCAGTTTCCACTCACAGTGTTGTGAGAGTAGAGACCTCTATTCCTCTATTTTTCAATGTAAAAATGCCTATGCAGAAACTAGATATTTTGGATAACAACAGAAGTTTTGTCTACATAGGATATTTGTCCAAATGTGGGACACAGCAAGGAGCAAACATGCAAGTAAATGAAGCAGAATTCCATTCCAGAGAGTGGAAAATGAAAACAAAAAAACATCCTGTGTTAAACATATCTGGCCCTCTATTTGAACAAAAATGGTTAAAAAAATCTAAGAGATATCCTAATGTTGTGGTTTAAGCTGTAAATTTCACTTCTCACTCCCTCCCCCCTCTCCCCCCCACTCTGATGGGGGGGAAATGGGGAGAAGAACTGAAAGAATGTAACTCCCACGGGTTGAGATAAGAACAGTCCAGTAACTGAGATATAATACAAATCACTACTGCTACCACCAATAATAATAATAATGACAAGGCAAATACAAGGGAAAAGGATACAACCGCTCGCCCCCCAACCGAGTCGAGAGAGAGAGAGCCACGTCCGGGTTCCTGCCCCCAGTATTTTACATCCTGGGCATGACGTGCTGTGGCATGGAATAGCTCTTTGGTCAGTTTGGGTCAGGCGCCCTGTCTCTGCCTCCTCCCAGGCTCCCCCTCCTCCCTGGCATAGCATGAGACTCAGAAAGTCCTTGGTCAGACCAAAACATTGCCAAGCAGTAACTGAAAACACTGGTGTTATCAGCGCTGCTCCCGGGCATGAAATTAAAAGCACAGTGCTGCACCGAGCTACCAAGAAGGAGAAAAATGAGTGCTACTGCTGAACCCATGACACCTAATCACACCAAAATCTTCTCCAGTGTCAATGTGAATGTAATATGAGCAGTTCTGCAATGGCTCTGTCTACAGAGAGACCTCAGCACTGACATTCTGGGACCTCACTCAGTATTGCAGGAGAAAAGATGTTTTCATTTTCTCATTCTGTTGCATTTAGGGGAGCAAACTTCCTATCTGCAGAAGACAGAAGTAAATGGATTCCAATAACAGTTTACAACAATGGCATTAATACAAATTACTCTGTTGCCTATGCACCAAACCGCAGCTATACTGCTACTTCTACTCTGTGAAAGGAACGAAGAAGCAGCCTAAATACTCTTGGGAAGTTTCTGGACTTTCTGATTATCATGCAATATTCAGTGACTGAAGCAAAATTCTAAAAACTGCTCTTTTTATTTTGTATTTTTTATATAAATTTTTGCCTCTATTTTATGGTCAGAAAGGTTGTGGACATCTTGTGCTGGTATATTCCCCTGGGGCTACATTTTCCCATATATGGGGCTGTGTGCCCTGGCACTCACAAAATTTCTGACCAGGCAAACAGTGAAGTAACTCAGAACTTTGGTTTTAGGGAAGGATCGCTATAGTGGATTTCATTACTTTTCAAGGAGGTTGTTAAAAGCCTTGGCAATCATTACTGGATAAGCAGGATAGTCAGGTCTCATTTTGCTCTTTTAACAAGTCTATTAATGCTTCATAGTAAATCCAGCAATGTTCAAATCCCTGAACACCAGACAACCTTCAACAGCAAATGAATGAAGCAAGACCTTCTGTAAACAAGACTGCATTAATTAAACAGACTATGATGCACCTTGCCAAAAGGCAGAAAAAGCAAGCAAAATAAGTACCTAAAACATTGGATGAATTATGCTCTAAATTACTTTTATGTAAACCAAACAGAACACATACAGGTTTTCTTGCACTTACAGTGGGTAAGTGCCATTTGGGTGCTATATCTTTCGAGACGCTGAGATATTTGCTATGTTGAGATGTTTTGAACATGCAGACCAGTCAGTCTCACCTCTGTGCCTGGCAAAATCTTGGAGCAGATTCTCCTGGAAGGCATGCTGAGGCACATGAAAACCAACAGGGTGCTTGGTGACAGCCAGCATGGATTCACTAAGGGGAAATCCTGCCTGACCAATTTGGTGGCCTTCTATGATGGGGCTGCGGAACTGATGGACAGGGGTAGAGCAGTTGATGTCATCTACCTGGACTTGTGCAAAGCGCTCAACACTGTCCCACATAACATCCTTGTCTCTAAATTGGACAGACATCAATTTGATAAGTGGACCACTCAGTGGATAAAGAACTGGCTGGATGGCCTCATGCGAAGAGTAGTGCTCAATGGCTCAATGTCTAGCTGGAGACCAGTAACGAGTGGTGTCCCTCAGGGATCGATGTGGGGAATGGTCTTGTTCAACATCTTTGTCAGTGACATGGACAGTGGGATTGAGTGCGCTCCCAGCAAGTTTGCCAATGACACCAATCTTTGTGGTTCGGTTGATATGCTTGTTATAACTGTTCAAAGACCAATTCCAAATCAAATGGATATTTACTGCAATTTCATATAGGAAAGGCAATAAACAAACAACGCTGGGCGCGCAGGGAGTCTCAGCTTCTGCCAGCACGCACACTGAGGATCACACAGTCACTCCTTTTACGGAGCTTACACGTGCATATCCACTAAGATGATGTAATATGTAGATTTGCTCCCGCTTCGTATGATAATTAGCTTTGCAAGTCTTTTCCTGCATGCGCACTGTCTCCTGGTGGTCTTGGGTGAGGGTCTCAGGATGAAGTAAGAGTCCTCCCCAGTGACCTTTATACAGACTTTTTAAGGCTGAACTTTTTACCTTCTTTCTCTGCGCATGCTCACTTCACTTCTTTCTGTTATTCATCTGTCTTTGTCAATCCCCCTCCAGATGTCTCTCAATAGCAGTGAATAGGATATTGTGGTCTTGTATTTGCAGTTAGTTACAAAGTTACTCAAGCCTTCTTGTATCAACCTTGCTTCAGTTAGCACGTTAACAATTAACATTTTATTCTCAGCAAATTTACAATGTAGGGTTTTATTACATGCTGGAGGGAAGGAATGCCATCCAGAGGGACCCTGACACGCTTGTGAGGCAGGCTGATACCAACCTGATGAGGTTTAATCTTGCCAAGTGCAAGGTCCTACACCTGGGTGGGAGCAATCCCAGGCACAGCTACAGGTTGGGCAGAGAAGAGGATCCAAGCAGCCCTGCGGAAAAGGACCTGGGGGTGTTGGTCGATGAGAAAATGAACATGAGCCAGCTGCAGTGTGCGCTTGCAGCCCAAAAAGCCAACCATATCCTGGGCTGCATCAAAAGGAGCATGACCAGCAGGTTGAAGGATGGTATCCTGCCCCTCTCCTCTGCTCTTGTGGGACCTCACTTACAGTACTGTGTGCAGTTCTGGTGTCCTCAACATAAAATGGACATGGAAGTGTTGGAACAAGTGCAGAGGAGGGCCACTGAGGATGATGAGGGGACTGGAGCACCTCCTGTATGAAGATAGGCTGAGAAAGTTGGGGCTGTTGAGCCTGGAGAAGAGAAGGCTGCGTGGAGACCTCAGCAGCCTTCCAGTATCTGAGGGGGGCCTATAGGGATGCTGAGGAGGGACTCTTCATGAGGGACTGTAGTGATAGGACAAGGGGTAACGAGTTCAAACTTAAAAAGGGGAAGTTTAGGTTGGATATGAGGAAGAAGTTCTTTACTTTACGGGTGGTGAGGCACTGGAATGTGTTGCCCAGGGAAGTTGTGAATGCTCCATCCCTGGCTGATGTTCAAGGCCAGGTTGGACATAGCCTTGGGTGTCATGGTTTAGTGTGAGGTGTCCCTGCCGATGGCAGGGTGGTTGGAACTAGATGATCTTAAAGTCCTTTCCAACCCTAACTATTCTATGATTCTATGATTCTACGTATAACCAAAATTTTGTTTTAAGAAGGTGTATAAGGAGATCACAGTTTTTGCCATATTGTTGCAAATGGAGAAAGACAGCATTGTGGGACACACAGCAGACAGAAAATGCTCCTAAAGCTCTTTACTTCTGCCAAACTGTTCAGACTGGCAGCAGAATTGTCAGCATGTGTATGAATATATTTCTTCCACTTAAGACTCTTCAGAACCCTCTTTGCAGGAAATACAAACATACGGAGCATGAATAAAGTTTCCACTGTCTTTCATCTTTCCACTCTTCAGAAACTGGGCAAGCTTTCAGCCTGCAGCTTCCCATTAGTACCTTTAGTTTGTTTAGTTGCTTTTTTGTGCCCATTCAACCAATTCATCTTGACAAATGTCCCACAGCTGGCTCCAGAGTTGGCAAGTCTGAAAATATTTAGTCCCCATTTCTTACTGTTGAGTCTTATCTATTATTTTCAAAATCATATTACACATGAGATCGGCTACTATTCCCAACAACATACAAGATTGAGATGAGAATATGCTTAAAGGGTATTTAGTCAGCAATTTAGGAATCAGATACTTGTTATGCTAATTTTTGTGTGTGTCTAAATGCTTATTATTTGCTTGGATGTGAGAACTACCGTGAACTTCATCATATACGTATTAAGGTCAAGTTCCTTCAGAGAGCTGCTGCAAAGAGATCCTCTACCAACTCATGAGATCTCACAAGCATAGTTTGCTTTGTTGATGGGGACCTCAGTGATTTCCAGAGCTAAGTGGCTCCAAATGTCTTCAAGATTCCTTTGTGATATGAACTAAAGTCTACACATACAAATATTGTACAAATAATATATTACATACACATACACATACATTCTGTGGTTTGAATTTGGTTTAAATATTTTTTATTTTTTTTAAGAAAAAGATTTTTACTTTCAGGAAGCCTGGGATGTTAATTTGTATGATTAAATCCTGTTGCAGATTTTTTACTGAGAAAGGAAGCTCAGGATGATGTACATTAGAAATGTCCTAAAGTTACATGACTTGATGCTGCAAAGCAACACACAAATTTGTTTCCAATCCTCTGTGAACCTTCAGTTTTGGAGTATGCAGCAAAGCTTTGGATGAGCTATTTGGATGAGATATTCTAGTATAGATTAAGCTCATTTAAAAAAAAAAAACAAAAAACAAAAAAAAAAAACCCAACAAACCTTTTTCTTATTTTAATTCCCTCTTACAGATCTAGAATACTGTCATGGTTTAAGCCCCCCCACCCATGCAGTTTTTTCACTCACTCACTCCCCTTCTTTTTTCACCCAGTCCTGGGGGGATGGGGAGGAGAATTAAAAGAAAGCAACTCGCACAGGTTGAGATAAGAACAGTTCAGTAACTGAGGTATAACACAGATCACTACTGCTACCACCAGTAATAATACAAGAGAAATACAAGGAAAGAGAATACAACTGCTCACCAAGCCCGACCCAGCCAGTGCACCCCCCAGTAGCAAACCCCCCAGTCCCAAAAACCTGACCATGCCGTGCGCCTCCAGTCCACCACCACCACACCCTTCCGGGTTTCTGCTCTCCGTCTTCACATCCTGGACATGACGTGCTGTGATATTGAATAACCACTTCGGTCTGTTTGGGTCAGGTGTTCTGTCTCTGCTTCCTCCCGGCTCCCCCTCCTCCCTGGCATAGCATGAGGCTCAGAAAGTCCTTGGCCAGACAAAACATCAGCAAGCAGTAACTGAAAACACTGGTGTTATCAGCACAGTTCCCAGGCCCAAAATCAAAAACACAGCGTTGCACCAGCTACCAAGAAGGAGAAAAATGACTGCTGCTGCTGAACCCATGACAAATACTTACCCTAACATAAAAGTTTAAAGAAACAGGGTTTTTTTTCCTGGAATTTTGATTTAGATCTGCCCTTGAAAGTAATATATCTGAAGCGAGCTGCGTCCTTTCTTCTTTTTGTAAATTATAATATCTAAATTAACACAAGAACAAACAATGTACGGGTTGCAGATGAGGAAAATATTGATTGTCTTGTTTATCTCTAAAGACACTACCTGAACCAGACCATACACATTAAGGCCACTGTCTTCAGAGAACCTTGGTGGCTGATCAGAAAACTATAAACAGATTACAGTAGAAATATGGTCAATAGAGTCAGGGTAGCTCAACAGTGCTTCTGGAATATTTATTACTGGCTAAACTGCCATTTCTTCTTTCCAATTCCCCCTCTCTCACTTCACTTTAAAATGCTTAATGGGTAAGACAATACAAATAACAGAATTCACTCAACTTAAAGTAGCATTTTCACAGGGAAAAACAAAACAAAACAAAAAAGCTATCAGGAAGAAAAACATTTTAAAGATGTCCTTTATAATAACCTGAATCATAAAATAAACAGTAATATCAAGAATGAGAAAATTAATTTCCCCAAACTCAGATAGGTAGAGAAATAGATAGATAGATAGATAGATAGATAGATAGATAGATAGATAGATAGATAGATGATCGATAGATAGGTAGGTAGGTAGGTAGGTAGGTAGGTAGGTAGATAGATAGATAGATAGATAGATAGATAGATAGATAGATAAAATGTCTTTCCAGATTGGAAAAAGACAGAATGAAAAAATAATCCCTTCATTTTCAAGCCATGTAGCACAAAGTGAGAAAAATGATGCATCCTGACGGGTCTAAAAGTACTGAGAATTTCTGCATTTTTCAAGGCTAATCATATTCAGAAGGGATTAGTTCTGGAGTAGGGGATATATATTTATAGATATTCCATAGACTCTTCCAGTACTAAGAAGTGAAACACTATACTACTTATTTTTACTAGCAAAGCAAGAACTGATGTACTTAGTGCTGGCAGCAGTAATATACAGACAAAGCCTCAGAGAAAGTGGAAACAAGATCTCCAGCTTTCTAGACAACATTCTCAAGTGATCCAGTCCCAGCTCCAGGCATAGGGCTTGCAGAGGCATAATGTTTGAGTGGCTTCAGAATAGGCTGTGGTACCACCTTGGACTTACTCCAGCATAATTAAAACCAATTTGTGCTCATCCATGTTGCTCTCTAAGAAACGCAATACAATTATTTCATCGTATAACAGCATGCTGGTATAGACGGATGGGACTTTCTGAAGCTCCCGTTTTGCTGCTCAGACCTGTCTGGTCTTAAGCTTTCTCCACACTGAATTTCAGGTCTTTAATGTGGCTGGCCCATACTGACCAAAGCCAGGCCTGGCCTTGTCTGCATTACATGCATGGACATACTTTCAGTCCACAGTGTCAGCTTAGGGTGTCTCAGCAGTGTGGACACCATTTCATTTTCATTATCCTGCTCCAAAACTGAAGAATCGGGACTCAGACTTGTCCATTCTAAAATCCAAGCCAGACATCAGGGGCAAGCTGAAGAACAGCCACAAGTTGCCTGGCAGCAGGAGAAGATGGGAGCATTGGCTCTGCTTCTGGTGGTTACCAGAAGGTGGTTCCCTCCTCCTGACATGTACCCAGGAGTCTCCTGTTAGTGCAGCAGTAACTGTAGCTTTTCAGAGCTTAAAGGCCATAGAAATAAACTGTGGCCCCACAGTGGCTTTAAAAAACTGCTTCTTTCATCTGTCCAGAAATTATCTGCCCAGCTGGTTACCTACAAGGCCAATCCTGCAGTGAACTGATCTGTGTTCCCTGACTGATCCTATCACTGGAGGGCTCAGCATCTGTTGCTTCACCAGTGAAAACAACTCTTCTAGGCTCCGCGTGGTGGTAGATGGGGAGGGAGGATGAGTTCTTCATTTCCAAAAAATAGTTCTTCAGAAGGATAAGCTAACCCTCAGTTACTGCATATGGCGAACAGAAAAAAATCTAAAAACTTTCAATAGGCATTCCAAAGTGCCACTTAGCACCTATAATTCAACTAGCAATTCAAATTTCCAAGCATAAATTCAGGATAAGACATCTAAAAAGGACCCAATTCAAAAGACATATGAATTAAATGGAAAGGCAAGCATGTGTGATTCATTCTGTCAGCGCCATCAGTTTTATAAAAGCAGGTTCAAAGTACCCAAGGTCAATATTTCTCAGTTATAAAAGTGCAAGGAAACTGCATTCATGAAAATCAGCCATAACTTCGGAGCTATAATGAGGAATCTTACAAGAGGTAATAGCTTCTTTCCGAAATGAGTTTTCCCCAAGTCATGAGAGGTTAATAATAGCTGCAGAGATCTGAGTCTCAACATAGTCAATGGTTTGGGTTTTTTTGGTCTGAATCTCGGTTTTCCCTTCGTCAAACAAAACCTAGTGAAAAAAACCAAAGAAACCCAAAACCAACAAAACAACCAAAACCAGCTTTTCTATTGCTATTTCCTCATCTAATTTATGTCCTCTAACCTTGCTCCATAGCAAGTTACCTTCCTTGGCCCTTTTCCACAATCTTCTGTCAGGCAGTGTAGAGATATTCCAGCTACTCCAGCCAATGAGCCTGCTTCAATTGGAGCTCGGCTCAGATGCCTCTATACAAATGCCTGCTAGCATGGAAAACAAACAAGAGGAATTAGAGATGTGTGCATGTCTACGGCGGTATGATATCATAGGCATCACAGAAACATGGTGGGATGGCTCCTATGACTGGTGTGTTGGAATGGGAAGGTTACAGGCTCTTTAGGAAAGACAGGCCTGGTAGGTGGGGAGGGGGAGTTGCTATTTGTGTTAGGGATAGGCTGGAGAGTATGGAACTCTGTCTGGGGATAGATGAGCAGTAAATAGAGAGCTTGTGGGTCAGGGTTAAAGGGAGAACAGTGATGGATGACATTATTGTGGGGATCTGTTAAGGACCGCCTGACCAAGAGGACTCTGTGGATGAAGCGCTCTATAGACAGATAGGAACAGCCTCACGCTCACAGGTCCTTCTTCTCATGGGGGACATCAACCACCCTGATATCTGTTGGAGAGATGGTATGGCCCAGCACAAGCAATCCAGGAGGTTCCTTGATTGTGTGGAAGACAACTTCCTTCTGCAAGTAATAGAGGAGCCAACAAGGAGAGGTGCCATGCTTGACCTCGTCCTCAACAACAGGGAAGGGCTGTTTGGAAATGTGATGCTCCAGAGCAGCCTTGATTGCAGCCATCATGAGATGGTTGAATTCGAGATCCTCAGGACAGTGAGAAGAGCAGTGCAGCAAGCTCACTGCCCTGGACTTCAAGAGAGCAGACTTTGGCCTCTTACAGGAACCTGCTCAGTAAGGTTCCACAGGATATAGCCCTAGAGGGCAGGCGGGCCCAAGACGCTTGGTTGATATTCAAGGATCACCTGCTGCAAGCTCAGGAGCGATACATCTCTACTAGAAGGAAGTGCTGCAGGAGGGCCAGGAGACCTCCTTGGATGGATAAGGAGCTGCTGAGGAAACTTCAAAGGAAAAAAGAGGTTTATAAAAGGTGGAAGCAAGGACAGGTGTCCTGGGAAGAATACAGGGATGTTGCTCGGGAAGCTAGGGACCAGGTTAGGACAGCTAAGGCCCACTTAGAATTAATCTTGGTTAGGGATGTTAAGGATAACAGGAAGGGATTCTATAGGTACACTGCAAATAAAAGACAGACTAGGGACAGCATGGGCCCCCTCTGGAAACTATTGGGAGAACTGGCTACCCTGGATTTGGAGAAGGCTGAGGTTCTTCATGACTTCTTTGCCTCAGTCTTCACCAGAAAATGCTCTGACCATACCACCCAAGTCTTGGAAGGCAGACGCAGGGACTGTGAGAATGAAGACCCTGGGCCCACGGTGGGAGAGGGTCTGTTCTGAGACCATTCTGAGACCATTCAGAACCTGAATGCATACAGGTCCATGGGACCTGATGAAATCTATCCTGAGGGTGCTGAAGGAGCTGGCAAATGAAGTTGCTAAGCCACTGTCCATCATATTTGAAAAATCATGGCAGTCAGGTGAAGTTCCCGACGGCTGGAAAAAGGGAACTATAACCCCCATTTTCAAGAAGGTGAAAATGGATGAGTTGGGGAATTACAGACCAGTCAGTCTCACCTCTGTGCCTGGCAAAATCTTGGAGCAGATTCTCCTGGAAGGCATGCTGAGGCACATGAAAACCAACAGGGTGCTTGGTGACAGCCAGCATGGATTCACTAAGGGGAAATCCTGCCTGACCAATTTGGTGGCCTTCTATGATGGGGCTGCGGAACTGATGGACAGGGGTAGAGAAGTTGATGTCATCTACCTGGACTTGTGCAAAGCGCTCAACACTGTCCCACATAACATCCTTGTCTCTAAATTGGACAGACATCAATTTGATAAGTGGACCACTCAGTGGATAAAGAACTGGCTGGATGGCCTCATGCGAAGAGTAGTGCTCAATGGCTCAATGTCTAGCTGGAGACCAATAACGAGTGGTGTCCCTCAGGGATCGATGTGGGGACTGGTCTTGTTCAACATCTTTGTCAGTGACATGGACAGTGGGATTGAGTGCGCTCCCAGCAAGTTTGCCAATGACACCAATCTTTGTGGTTCGGTTGATACGCTGGAGGGAAGGAATGCCATCCAGAAGGACCCTGACTTGTGAGGTGGTGAGCTTGTGAGGTGGGCTGATGCCAACCTGATGAGGTTTAACCATGCCAAGTGCAAGGTCCTACACCTGGGTGGGAGCAATCCCAGGCACAGCTACAGGTTGGGCAGAGAAGAGGATCCAAGCAGCCCTGCGGAAAAAGACCTGGGGGTGTTGGTCGATGAGAAAATGAACATGAGCCGGCTGCAGTGTGCGCTTGCAGCCCAGAAAGCCAACTGTGTCCTGGGCTGCATCAAAAGGAGCATGACCAGCAGGTTGAAGGATGGTATCCTGCCCCTCTCCTCTGCTCTTGTGAGACCTCATTTGCAGTACTGTGTGTAGTTCTGGTGTCCTCAACATAAAAAGGACATGGAAGTGTTGGAACAAGTGCAGAGGAGGGCCATGAGGATGATCAGGGGACTGGAGCACCTCCCATATGAAGATAGGCTGAGAAAGTTGGGGCTGTTGAGCCTGGAGAAGAGAAGGCTGCATGGAGACCTCATAGCAACCTTCCGATATCTGAAGGGGGCCTATAGGGATGCTGGTGAGGGACTCTTCATGAGGGACTGTAGTGATAGGACAAGGGGTAACGGGTTCAAACTTAAAAAAGGGAAGTTTAGATTGAATATGAGGAAGAAGTTCTTTACTGTACGGGTGGTGAGGCACTGGAATGTGTTGCCCAGGGAAGTTGTGAATGCTCCATCCCTGGCGGTGTTCAAGGCCAGGTTGGACATAGCTTTGGGTGGCATGGTTTAGTTTGAGGTGTCCCTGCTGATGGCAGGGGGGCTGGAACTAGACGATCTTAAGGTTCTTTCCCACCATAACTATTCTATGATTCTATGATTCATTCTTAGCACACACTGGAATTACAGATTTTTAGGGCAAGCCCACAAATTTTTTATAAATTAATCTCTGGTCAATGTTTATTATTTTCCTGAAGCACTTGCTTTAAAATTATGGAGGCATCCAGGTGTGAATTTGGAAATTATATTTGAAACAAAGATTAGCATGGTCCTGAGCTCCTGAATTTTCATTTGATTTTGTTGCTGAATGATGCAGCTGGCTTCCCAATTCATAATAGAGTTTCCATCTAATTATTTCTCAGATCTACATGAAAGCAAGTTGCCCTAATACTCATTTCTCTCAATACAATGCCAAAATTAGAAAATATTTGATGCTCTGTATCATTTTTATGAGTGCTTATTAACCCGTCATTTTTTTGCAGTGTTCTGTTTTGCTTGCCTTCCTAACTGATTGTCTTATGTAAAAGATGTATCATTAGCAAAATCCAAGTAATCTTCTGCTGTTGCATCACTCTGTTCTCACTGTATCGGTCCAGCTCCATCTTAAAAATGTCTACATTCTGCGTCAAATGCCATGCTTGAGAGAACCTGTCTGACATCGATGCTAAAGTTGTCTCTACCTCATCTGTGCAAGCTCTATCCTGATACAAACTATAATGTCACATTTATTTTTTATTTGCTTATATAGTTATTTCAAGAAAGAGGCCATCAAATGCATTACTTAAAATCTGTAGTGCATATTTTAAGTATTTGTTGTTTGATGCATCTTTGATATAGTCGTCTGTGGCTGAAAATGTGTTTGAAGACTGGTTAAGATCTACCCTGCTTTTGCTAAGCTTTGTCTTTATTCACTTTAAAATGCTTTTGTAGCATACTTAGGCTTATTAATTCAGTTGTTGAACTTTTTCTTGGGTTGAGCTTCATAATTTATTTAGCCCTTAAAACTTAAGCAGCATTACAGATTCATGTAGACAGTGTGATTTACTACCACCTCTTCCAACAGTTATATCAATTTCCTAACTATTCATGTAAATCCTCTTGGATTTTTCTGTACTGCTTTTACTGATGTAATCTTCATTGGTATTGCTGCACATGGAAGAGTTGTGGGCTTGTTGGAGTTCTTGAAAATGCTGATTTCCTTTTGTTGATAGAGCTTCGTATTTCCTTAGTTACCCATGCTGAAGGATTGCTTCTCTGGAAACTGTATTTTTTCCAGAATTTGTGATACTGTCATACAGAAAGGGCTTGAAGATGTCAGTGTTGATGTCCTGTGATGATAGCCTTGCTACATGTGAAATCTTTACTTCAGTTTAAAAATGCTGCAGTAAATAATGCTACACTAAGTCAGTTGTGGTCAGCTTCCTCTTTTAGTTTTCAGAGGTTTGTTTTCTTACATTTCATCTGCCTTCTTATCACATACAGTTTGCTATCTTTGGTTCTCAGGATTAGGATTGTGGCATATCCAGATATTGATGTAAATTTTTTTCCAATGCATATGTGACACCTGATAGCTCTGTTGGGAAAATTCCAAGTTACTTCATGGATTTCTTCCTGAGGAAATATAATTCATGAGCCCCTGTGCCAGAAACAGTTCAGGCATCTATGCATCATTCTAGTTTAGGAAACTCGCGCTATATTTGTACATTTTTCCTGAGTTGTTTTCCCAGCCACTGGGTCTGAAGTTCCTCATTAACCCATTTGCTCTAGGCTTATCTAAATAAGGTGGGGTTGAAGTTTATGTGAAAACAGGGAAAGGTCTTGCCTAAATTTTCTGTTTAATTCAGATTTGTTTTTTCTTTCTTTTTATCTGTTTGTTATTCTTTTTTTCCCTAGTCTAAAAAAAAGCTCCCCACAGTTAGGTTTAGATACTATTACTGGAATGGAACAAGACACAGTCAGTCAGTAAGTATTTCTTTAAATTAATTATCCTCTCACAATGTCTTTGAGAGTATAGGTTTATTTATCTATAGCGTTTTTTAAATCTAACTGGAAAAAACTACCATTTTTATAAGCATCAGATTCATATCACAACTCTATATGATAATAAGAGGTGGCATGTCTCGTTAGGTATACCAGGTACCTGGGATTTGTTTCCTCACTGCATATCCCCACTCAATCAAATTGTATTTAAGTGTGCGAAATAAACTTTAATCTACTTGGTAGGTGTAACCAATGCTGCCAATTCTTTAATTAAAATGTAATCTTTGATTTGAATTTAGAGGTAGATCTTACTTGCCTTCTAGCTTGTGACCTCTTAGGGATCTAGCTAGTTGTTATAAACAGATGTAGACAGCAGAGGTGATATTACCATAACCATGTTAATTTCAAATGTTTTATAATTATTTTTTCTTTTATCATTGCACTGTTGACATAAACTAGGGGTTAGTAGCACATTTTTGTTTCTCTTATCTCTAGTGCCCAATTTGCATTTCATCTACTGCTGGTCATGACAAGAATATACTGCCACTGTACTGCATAGAGAGTTAAACCAGAGCAAGTGAAGGTGCAATGAATACAGTTCGAATACAGTTATGTTCACCATATTGTAAGAATTATTATTATGCAATTTACAAAGGTGGCGTTTTAAGTTAAAACATTTAGAAGGGCTTTCTTGAAACTCTAGACGTTTTTTAAAAATTCATCCAGTTCCCTAATCCCTGAAAGGCCTTTTTGACCATTAATCAACTCTTGCTGGCTTTTGCCCTTCACATTTTTCTTCAGACTAATCCACAGAAACAAGCAAATAAATTACACATTAAAATTTATGAGTACAAATTTTTCCTTCCCTCTAACTAATGTGTGCGATTTTCCCTGGAGAAATTCCCTCATGCATAAGAAATCAAAGCTTTTAAGCAAAGGATAGTTCCACTGTCAGGAAGAAAAACAAAACCATTGCCATAACCATGTTATTTTCAAATATTTTCTAATTTTGCATACTATATTGTCCATATGAATTAGGGCTTAGTAGCCCATATAACCATAGTTAGTTCCTGAAGGTTGCAGCTCTATAATACAGGATGGAAAAGAAGCAAAATCATGGGTTAATTTTTTTTCTGCCACCAAGGAGATTTTGTAACAGTTTACTTTTAAAAGAAGCTTCAAAAGGAATAAAACTTGCAAAGCAGCAAAGCTTTCAGTTCTTTTGATGTCCTGGCAACTGAAATCAACAACTGCAGAGCCTATGGACACTTAGGCTTCCAGCCGAGATGATGAACTGCATTTGCAGGAGATTATCAGTTTGTAGGGAATAGACAGACAAACCAGATGCGTGACTTGAGAAGGCTGTCTCAGTTCAGATGAAAATTGTCATCACTTCTGAAGATTCAGCAGAACTCAAGGATAATTTGTTATTTTAGTCGAGTAACACTTTGAGGTCAGAATGGTCCTTTTAAAAATCACAAAAATGTTAAACTTCTGCTTGATAAGTTGCAATGTTACTGCCACTGGAGGTTACGGTAGCATACTTACTAACATCATTTTTATACTGGAATGCTTTACAAAACCAGATTATTTGTGCAGAAGACTAAGGGCAAATATGTCTTGGCTTCCAAGTTTATATCCAGTGCAGTTATCTGTTACACTATAAATACACTTTTTTTTTTTTTTGCAAGACAGAAAGCATAATTGTCTACTGCCAGTGGAGCTAATTGTTAGAAAATAGTTATTTTCTTGGGTCATGTCAAAATGGAGCCTTGATTAGTTCTATATTAAGCCAAATTACTTCATTGCATCAAACTTTTGAGCCAAGCAGGCCTTAGTTTTAGCATAATCTATGTAAGGATGTTTCCTATATATAGCTAATGTGACTTTCTTGTTGTAGAGTGGAAGGACCTGCAAAGGAAGAACCAACCCCTAGCTGCTGAAATTTCATCTGGTACCTACCCAGCATTCTGAACATGGAAATTTGGGTGTAGGCTCCTAGCAGTAAAAGGCCTCACAAAACAGACAGCAGTGGACTGACAGTCTCTTTGCAATCAACCTATTCAGTGTAAATATTCCTTGCTTTTGCTCAGATAGCTTCATTCTTCTAAAAGGCAGAGCAAGGGGCACTACATTTTATTTGAGTGACCTGGAAAGCAGCTTTACTAAGATCAGCAGGTTAAAGAAAATGAAATAATTTAAAAATAACAGCATAACCTAGTAACAGAACAGGTTGGAGTCAGACCTGCAAGAAACTGGCAAGCAGTTTTATTCTACACAGAATTAAGCCAGAAAAGTTCACTTTTTCTCAATTGAACAAAAATAGCATAAAAAGACAATATTAGAATTTATTAGAAAGTTTGTACTTTCTCATTTCATTTTCAAGACAGCTTACCTGGGGTACCTGGCTTATGCAAAGTAGGAGGGATTTTAAGGCTGGACTATCAGATGAGTTACACAGATGTTTACTTAGTAGCCAGACACTGAAGTAGAACTTATAAGGGAAATGCAACTATCTATAATACAGCACTCCGGTAAATCTTAAAGCTACAGAATTCAGCATGAGACTCCTCCTTTGGTCTTGGCTTCGCAGCTCCAATTTTTCAATTTCAGGGTAAATTTGGCTTTTCATTGCAGTGTTCCCCATGTTCCACAATGTTCAGAAGAGAGCCTGCTGTGCTCCAGACATGAGCGCTGCCACTTTCACTGGAACCATCAAGTTGCACTTGTTCTGTGGACATGTTGAAAAAATGTGGAGGACATGAAAGCCTGCCTTGACTTAGCTCCTGAGCTTTCATCCAGACAGAATTTTGATGGACCTGAGTGTCAACATAGCTTTTTTGGGGGAAAAAAACCCAGCTTTTTGGGGAAAAAACAGCTTTCAGGGAAAAAGAGGGATTGTTTTTTAAATAACTCAGTGGCACTTTGGAGCAGGTTTGGAATAAGTAGATATTTCACGTCAAAACGAAAAAGAAAAAGGTATGGATAGCCAAAGAGTTAAATAGATCTATTTGACATAGCTACATTCTCAATTTAACAAGAGACACAATTAGGGGTTTAAGAAAAAACATTCATACCTTAATTTTCTTTCAGTCTTTCCAGATCTACTTTAAGGATTGAAGAAGTTCAGTAGAGGCACCAGGATTTTGGATGCCTAGTCTAAGCCAAAATTAACAGCCAAAAGTTTGATACCTACCACACCACAAGTATTGGGAAAAAAACCTATTTTTCATCTGAATTGGTGTTACTTGTCTCGCAGTTTAAGGGAAAAATTGGGGGAGTGCAATTTTGTTTGTTTGTTTGCTTGAAAATTTAAACATGAAAATTGCCGATCACTGTGAGAATAGATACTCATAATAGCAGCTTTCTGTCTTTCTCTTGATAAGCTAAATCAAAGTATCTGGTTATAACCTTCCCCTTAGCACTTCATGTATTGTCTCTTTGGGAGCACAATAGATGTAATTTCACTCTCTCAGGCTAAATGATTTTCATGGTAATTTCATTGCCATTATCCATCCCATACTGGCTGGTTTTGTACATAAATGTGTCTGACCCATGGCTTCTAACTAGTAGTCTGAAAAAAAAGTAGCTGAAATAAAAAGGTAGAAGTAATAGCAGAGCTAATAGCATCGAGTAGAGATAAAAAGACACAACTTGGACACAACAAATTTGTTGAATAGAAGTACAGTTAGAGGAGGATTATGAGAGCATATCTGATTATTCTTCAGTGAAAGTAATTCCTGTAAACATATAATATTAATTAACCCCTGCCAGATTATTCTGAGCATCAAATTTCATTTCCATAAAAGACTGATGTGTCTAAGGTGCCTCTGTGGAAGATAAGAAATTTAATGTGATTTACTTTTGCCTCTATTGTTCAAGTATTACAGCTTTGGAACAAAGTAATACATCATATTTAAGAGAGCACACCCTTTTATTGACTGGATGCCAGTAGAAACTAGTAGAAATCACTAGTCCAGTTGAAGAAATCTGATTATAGTCACATAAGAATGCTCAGTGTTACTTCTTGGACATATCCAACAGAATATCTTTTCTAGTAAAAATGTTTCCTTCTTCTAAAACATAAAGATGATGAAATAGAGTTCTATAAACAGCAGTATGGAAGTGTATCATGAGATACTACATGGAGGTAGCAAAACTGATTTTATTCTCTATCCGTTATTCAACTATGATGCAAGATAGAGAAATAATCTTGTGAGGACCCTAATTACAGAGGAATTCAAAACTCAGGATCCCTGTACAATGCACAGACAAAGCTACCCCTGTTCCCCAATAGAGTGAAGAATCACAGCTTCTTTGGGGGTCACAGCCAGCATTTGTCTCCTGCAGTTAACCATTTGTATCTGTTCATTCCTTGCTTTCTGATAAGGCATATACTCATCCTCATGATCAGACTGGCACAATGGAATCAATACTCTGTCTAGAAACTGGACACCTGAGCTAGCTGTCTCCCTTCACTTGGCTGAAACAGAAATTTGAACCAGTGGCACCCACCTTAGGGGTGTGTACCATAAACACTGATACATTTGGTTCTTTCTGGCTGCTGGTCAGAGTGGACTTGAGAATGTGCTGGCCAGAAAGTATTTGAAAACCACAGAGAGTGAAGACATATACCTGGGTCAGAAAACAAAGGACCCTAGTTTCTGCTTCACTTTGAGTTAAAAAGCAGTGATCTTGCCACTTTTGGTGAGACTGGGACTTTTTCTTCTGACATCGTAGGAGCTTTTCAAGCTGTTTAAAAACATCATATTTTATATACTTCTTCTTGTTATTCGTATTTTAAATTTCATTTCAGTATGTGTGTTTGACGCTTTTAGAATTACATTGATGGGGCAGGAAAACAGAAAATTTGAAGTTGCTTCAATGAAGAAAACAAACAACTGTTACAGGACATATAGCTCATTATATCTAAACAGACAACACAACGTTTTAACATGCTTCGATGCATATAACACATTCTTTGAATGTCATTCATGCAATGTGTAGTTCCTTTTTGAAAGACCTTGTCAGAAAGACTGTCAGATTTGAAACTCCAAAAATACACTAGAATTCAACTTTAAATTACTTTGTAGTAATTCAATAAACAAATTTTCCCTTACTATACAGTAACACCTTACAGTCATGATAAAAAATGTACCACAAACATGTTCATTATTTTTACTGTTTAGGCTTGGTAGCTGCAGCATGGGCCATAACCATCACTTCTCCTTCAGAGGACTTTGGGGAGAACAGTTCTTGAGCCCATTCTCATGGCCCGGGAGAACATCTAGGTGAAGCTGAAAGTTGCCATGAAGTGTCACAGAGCCGCCATAGTCTCTGTGTGACAGAAGATGGGCTGTCACTGTCTAATCTATAGATGGGACTGTCGTGGAAACAAAACTAAATGGAAATACTAAAAATAAAGCCAGCCAACAAGCTTGATTGATAGTTTTTCAGGCAGAAAACCGAAACTTGGATTTAGACAGGCAATTGATAAGGAGGCAAACGATAGTCTACGGAGGCATATGATAGTGTATGGAGAAAATTAAATCAGTTTGGCTTAGACAACAATGTAATCAAATGCTGGCTTGTGAGCTACTGACAACGGAAAATTATGAATAATTCATTAAGGAGAGAAAAATTAGCTGGTGATGTCCCACAAGAATCAGTATTGGGCTACCTGTTTGAAGTTTGGATAAATACATCTACAAAATTCTATCAAGAACAGTAAATTGTTCAAGATATGCGTAGGAGAGAGAACAATTTGGACTGCTTCACTAAATTAGAAAATAACTGATTGTATGCCTGCACTAATTGCTGTGAGGTGTGTGAGGTGTGTGTGTGCTTATGAAAATACATGACCAAATTTTCCAGCCTTCACAACCCAAACACTTTGGGGTTTTATCTGTGAGTGGAAGGATTTTGAAGATGAGGCTGATTTTACACATCTCCTTCCAGTAGAATTAGGATAACAGCTCTAAGAACTGGGCCTTAGTTTTTTTGGATGGAGAATCCAAAAATCTTTCTCTCCCAATTTTCTTACATTCAGACCTACATTTCCCAGTATTTCCTTTAATATCAACCACATCAACTACGAGAGTAACAGATAGCCCAGTGCTGAAGGTCCCTGAATTTAGAGTCCAGCCATGCACTGAAGAATACACAAAATCCTCCATTATCACATAGCTCAATATATAGTAGCAACTTTATTCAGCTGTGGCAATATGCATAATTAAATTGACTCCTCTTAGTAATGTGTATGATAGAAAAAGGTAGCTAATCTCTTTTACCTTCTTCATAACAAGAATATTTTTACTCTCTAATCTCCCATGCTGACATCTCAATTGCGGAAAGAACAGTGCTAATAAGGTAAATGGACTACATGGAAGCATTTTGGATGGCTGTAGTCACACAATCTCTGACTTTGCTATTAATCATTTAAGTCATCCAACTTCTGCAAACATCAACTTAAAATAAACACCAGCAGCTAAACTCATAAATACATCACCAGTCAGCTTGTTTGGAAATGTGGTGAAATAGCCAGAATGACTGTTTCATTTTAAGTCCTCAAATGGCCACTATTTTCTGAGACACCTATTTCATTTAATTTCTGACACGAAACAACCTCTGAGTCATCAAAACTATCTCCCCTGTCACTGAAGAGGGTTTTTCAGATAGCTAGTTTTATCTTAGATCTCTTCCTCACAGTCTTCTGATTTATCTATTATTCAAGTAACTACATTTTTCTCTGGCCTTGAATTATTTAAACTGTTGTGCATCCAGACAAACAGACTTTCCCAGCTCTCCAGTGAGATTCTGTTATAAGCAGATATTTGTGTCTAATCACATGCATTAGTGAAAGTAAAGACTTAATCTAACATGGTCTTCATTGGATGCAAATCCCCATCAATACTATTTATAGAATACTTAGAGCTTTGACTTTACATTTTACATACTAATAACTATTTTTGTTAAGGAGCTGTTCTGCAGGGTACTCAACAAAACAACCACACACTAGCTGTATAATATGCACAGTTTATTAAAGAAGCACACTAAAGCGAATAAGCATACTAAAGCAAACAAACACATTAACATAAATCAGGTATATATCTAGCTATATGTATGGTAAATAAGAACAATAATGCAAAACATATATATATATGTATAGGACAGAGGAAAATTAGCAATGCTTCCAAGCATTACTGCATAGAGAGAACAGAGATTAAGAAGAAATACATCATCAATTACCATCAAATCATCACCCAGGCTGACACTTCAAGCTGAGAATCCCCATTGCAGCCGATGCCAGGAGTCTAAGGTAATTGGGAAAATTCCTTTGCAGTTCATCCACCGTAGGTGAGGCTTCAGATTCAGCTACAAGAGGGTCCTGCTTTTATACCCTTAGAAAAACAACCAGCTTTATGCAAGATCTGTAACTGTTTACTAGTGTGGCATGCAGTTTCTTATGATCTCCCTGTTGTCTGTGCCAAGAGTGTTGGCCAGGCGCCCCAGCGCAGGCAAGTATGAAGGTTACAGAACAGCTGCAACTTTATGTTTTTCTGCCTTTTTCTGGCAAATACAATGAACATAAACATGTATACTTTACCAGATGCACTTTGACCAAAACTTACTTCGTTATGTCTCTCAGTCATGAACAAGAATCAGGTCTCAGATAGGTTCCCATCCATTACAAGAGCCAATCTGGCTGTGCTAAGTACATATTCTCTCAAATATTAGCCTGTGGAACCTCCACCTGAAGACAATTTATATTCCTGATTTTAAAAATACCACCTTAATCAGATTGTTATTATCCTAATGCTCAATAATGCATTTCTTGTAGATAATTTAAATATGAATCAATGCCCAAGAATAACTGATTTCCCTGGGAGCAAATAAATTAAGCAACTGAAAGACTTAAATAAAATCTACTTTTTTCAAATTAAAGCAGCAGCAACAGGTTTAGAAAGAGTTCACTCCAAGGCTATTATGCAATTGTAAATGTAGTCAAAATTAGCTTAGAAAAACTCTTCAGAAAGTTTAAGTAACCTCTTCTAAAGCAGTCAGTCCAGAAAGTATTGACAGCACCTTGTCAAAGTCTCAATCAGTTGCAAAGCATACTTGGGAAACTTGTTTTCACTATATTGAAGAGATAACACGGTTACTGCAAAATAGATGAGGGTGGTTTGAGACTACAGCTACATAGAGTATTATGGCAAAGTTTCTATGGTGAGAAAGAGAGGCATCTGGGCAGAGACAAGGTGGTTATATTCAAAGTTATAATGTAGAGTGCCCATTCCAGAAACTACAAAACCCCCAGAAGTAGGAGGTTCATACTCAAAAGGCAGATTCCAGCCGCTGTGTATGCCTTTAAAAGACTGGCAGCTCCATCTCTGCCTGAACCACTGGGTGAGGAATTTGCTCAGGATATCATTCAAATGATTTTTGGTGCACTATTTGCAATACTGTTTTTCATGGAATGAATGCGTTCACTGATAGAAAGTCTTCATCTTTTCACTTGAAATCATTGATGGGACACTATTCAGAGCCCCTTTCAACCCTCCAAAAATCCCACTTGTGCCATTAATGAGCTGGTTTGCTGATGTCTCCATGAGGTTGCAGTGAATTATGGCAACAAGCGTACTGTTTACTCAGTGACTTTCAGCTTTTTTTGTACACTCCATACATCTTCATGTCAGATATATTTTGGCATAAAAGTAAAATTTTAAAAAGATATCAATAGTGACACGCATTTGGATACTGAGTAAAAAGATGTGTTAGAAGAAAGGTTTTATGGATTGTACTTAAAAGATAGTATTCCACAAAAATAAAAGAGGAATTTTAGAGACTTCCAGTAACACAGATCATTTCAGAAGTATTTGTTTGACAAAGGTTTTAAAATTATAAATGAAGTTATAAATGGAGTTACTTCCTGAGTGGCTGAATAAATTAACGCAAATTGTTTATGAATCCTCTGATATCAGAAACGTGTATCCATAGGATTGTACCAAACAGTCTACTCTGTGATACGTAATTGCTGTTCTTAAGTAATTGAACTTGTGATACCATTTTCTCCTAGTCATTGGAAAAAACAGGCTTTCTGAGCCTGAGATAAAACAGTGATTCGTCTTCCAACTTAAAAACTTTTAGTAAACATTGTCTGAAATGACAGTTGTGTAGCAGCCTCAACTCACAGTTTTCAAGATTCATATCTTTGTATAAAACATCAGTTGAGGACCTCAGAATATACAATGCTTTTTTAAAAAAATTGATCAAAATTTAAGCTGTATATGGATTTTTGTTGTATTGTATATATGTATTTTTGCTGTACTGGAAAGTTGTTCCACGCCACACAGCTTTGATGGATGTTGTGGTTTAAGCCTTTCAGCCACGTAGTTTTCTCGCTCACTCCCCGCTCTTTCTTCCCCCTGCTCCGGGAGAGATGGGAAAGGGAATCAAAAGAATGCAACTCCCATAGGTTGAGATAAGAACAGTTTAGTAACTAAGGTGTAACACAAATCACTACTGCTACCACCAATAATAATAATGACAAGAGAAATACAAGGGAAAAGAATACAATCGTTCACCACCCAATACCAAGCCTGACCCAGCAGTGAACCCCCACCCCTCCGGGTCTCTGCCCTCTGTTTTTACATCCTGGACATGACGTGCTGCGGTATGGAATACCTCTTTGGTCAGTTTGGGTCAGGTGTTCTGTCTCTGCTTCCTCCCGGCTTCCCCTCCTCCCTGGCAGAGCATGAGGCTCAGAAAGTCCTTGGTTAAACCAAAACATTACCAAGCAGTAACTGAAAACACTGGTGTTATCAGCGCTGCTCCCAGGCCGAAAGTCGAAAGCACAGCACTGCACGAGCTACCAAGAAGGAGAAAAATGACTGCTGCTGCTGAACCCTTGACAATGGGTAAAACTCATTCTGCCTTCCAGCCTACCTGTAATCACAGACTGTCTGGATCCCTTATCTGCATAGTCAGTTAGATTGATTAGTACTAACAGCACTTTGTTTTTTCTCAGTTCTCATATATTTCCAAACCCATGATATTCTTTCTCAGTCACTGCTTCACTTGAAGATGAATCTTTCAGACTTTTTTCTCCCTGTTAGTTGCTTTCATTTTACTCATGGAGACTAGAACATAGGTGATTAAATTTACATGCAATACTCCATCAGGGTCCTAGCTGTGCCTTGCACAAGGTCATTAAAAGTATTCTTTCTCTGAAGAAAGTGCCCAGAGTAAGGCAATCCTGCTACTGCCATTCATTCCTGATGTATGCATGCAACAATGGGTCGAGGTTATTCTGTCATCAACTAATTTAGCCAGATTTCTTTTTATGTCAGTACAAAGGGGAGAAGCAACAGTCAATGAACTAATTCGTACTGCCCATATTTTCTATGCGTGTGCAGCGCACATTCCCATTGCTTCAGCTCTGCTCCATAGTTTGCTACTTCAACACTGAAAAAAACCAGTTTAAAAACCTGGGCACCACAGTGGTGACTGCAGCCAACCAACACAGTACTCTGACGCAGACTAATGGGGAAAACTGAGAACAAAAGAGTAAAACAAGGAATGATATTTATAGCAAAAGTCACAACGTGCAATTTATTATAGTATTTTAACCTCACACATTATTGCATGTAATAACATAATGTATTTATAATCCCACAAAAGCACATTAATGTAAATGAACTTTAAGATATGAAAAAAAACCATACTGTCAAATATTAGCATTCCAAATCCACAGGCCTGGATTCAAAGGTGTTCAAATATTTCTCTTAGAAATACAAGCAATTAAGTGTTATATAATAGTGTTCATAAACATTTCAGAGGAAAGTGCTATTGTAACACAGAAAAATAATCTGTTCCTTTGTAATTAGGAAAACACTTTGAAATTAGCTTCCCTTATATCATGAGCAGTCATAGGCCTAAAAATAGATGCATTTTGGCTTTTTAAGCAAATGATGCCTTCATTTTAGAAGACAAAGTGACGCAAGTCAGTCTAGCTCTCCTGCACTTGTATGGTACTCTGAGATATGTGCATCCAGCATGGTAGAAAAAGGTTTAAATTTAAGAAGTGATATTATTTTCATTTCAAAAACCTTTAAAGTTTTTGTATCCTGATTAATCCATATTAGGAGAAAATCTAAAACCCTGGGTCTTAACACTGCCTGAAAACTCTCTTATCAGTATCCAAGTTACTAGCAGTAATACAACTGGAGAGTTCACTGTTGAACTAAAGAAAAACAAGTATTTCTATTTTAAGAGACACATAAACCTTACTGGAATTAAAATACACTGGAAATGTAACCCCTGAAGTGGCAGCAGTCTTTGAAATATTTTTCTGAGGTTTCAATGGATCTGTGCATAGAAGTAAATTTACTGTTACTGCAATTCTTTCAAGCCTAAAATCCAGGTTCCACATACATATTTTGCCATTAGGGTAGCAGGTGACAGTCAACACCTGAAATAGAATTTCAAACCTAAAAACCCTTACAAGTCCCCTGCCAAGTAGGCATACAGCCAACTAGACATTATTTTTAGCAGAAAAGAACTAAAATAACTCTAAGTTTTCCCCAAGTTGAGGTGTAGCTATAGTTTAGCTCTGAATTTGTCATTCTTCCTACAGTACAAAAAGAATGGTTTTCTTTAGTGCCTGGATCAAACTGAAACAAAAAGGCTGAATCATCTTGCAGCGATGAAGATGACTGATATGAAATGTTAGTGCTGTGTGTTAGAAATCAAACAAAACAATCAATCCCCCCCACTCCAGGAAACTCAGTATTAGTGGTAGAATATTCCTTTGAATCAGGAACAGTAATTGCTGTAAAACTCAATTTCAATTTATTAATTATTATGCTAAAAGTAGATAATCCTGATTCTTAATCTGTGCTGCCTTTTTCAAGCTGCACAGCTTACTTTTTCCCACTGGAAAAATTTTCCTCATTGCTTGTGTTGTGTAAGTTCCACAAAAGTAATATACAGGCAACAATTTGCCCTAACCTTTTTTCCTGATGCATCTGTAATACCATCCAGCACACCCTTTGCACATATTTTTTTTAACAATGAATAGTTAAGCAATAGCACGTTTTGCAGTTTTTCCTTTCTATGCCATTGCCCTAAAGACAGAGATGGAAGATAGCAGAAAGAGGAAGGATGGAAAGAAACCAAGTGAGGAGAACTTTCACAGAAACATGGTTGCTCATGCACTGTATGTGAACTAGGGCATAAAGTGAAGGACTCAGATTTTGTCTTGCCCTATTATACTTCATCAGGAAGCACCACACTCTGCAAAGTGTGGCCTTGGAAGAAACAGTTTATTGAGCCATCACAACAGAGCAGCTGAGGCACCGCAGTGAGAAAAAAAAGAAAGTTCTGCTAAGGACCCAGAGCGGCTCTGGCTCCTGCTGTCATTCGCCTCCAGGAAGAGTATCTCCATGTTCTGCAGGATGATTCAGGATGCAGTATTTGCTGCGGTCACATTTTGCAGGCATGGAGACTGAGTTTTTTTTAAAAAGAGGAAGAATCTTCTCACAAACTAGACCCATTCCTCAAAATCTTCCTTATGCCTGCATCAGCTCCTCACTTCCCCGAATACATGTTTATTTATTCCAGAAGAATACTGACAAATTCTGGCATGCTTTTCCATGTATGCTCAACTCACCATCTTTAGCCCTCTTTCCTGTGTTACTCCCCAGTCTCTAATTACTGACCTCAGTAAGTAAACCCTCCTACCTCTCTAAAAGTTTCTTCTGTGTTTTGAAGTGAGTCCTAGTCTTTTTCCATCCCTGTTTGTGGGTCTCCTACAGCTCTGTCTTTCCTGTGTACATCTTTTCTAATTGTTATCTACAAACATGAATTCTCCTTTTACTTCTATGCCTTACTTCTACCCCTGTACTCTGTCTGTGTGGACGGGATTCATATGTCTGAATGTAGATATTTATTTCTGAACCACACATTGTAGGCTTACTCTGTAGTCTGAAAATCAAGCCAATAATATTTGAAGAACTGTAGGGTGCGATTAATCCAACTGCTAAAGAAGTTCTCTAAAATAAGGCACCTGAATCTAACTGTGCTTCTTTCACTATAAAGGGTAATACCTACATTGTAGCTATATAGAGTTAGGTGGGATAAATCCTACTTTTTTGTCCAAACTAAAATCCTAGTCTATCTCTAGCAATTCTTTGTAGACATTTAGGGTCAACTTAGCTAATATAAAACTGATATACTCCACAGTATTTTTCTGCTCATTTCATGTGGACAGAACTGTCAAGCATCTGAACACGCAGGATTGTATGCTGATCTTCACGTTCATGAAGTCCTCACACTCAGTCTTACAGCATCTTTCTGCTTGACATCTCTAAAATAGACTGCTTCTGATTCATTCACTCAGCTCAGACTTTTACCCAGGATCTCAGCTCATGCATGTAGCATGTTTTCTTGGGCCTGAGCAAATCTCATGTCTTTCCTATATACCCAAAAGACTTTTGCAGTGATAATTTTCCTAGTCTGTTACTTTATCAATGTCATTAGTCTGTTTCTCTCTCTGAGGTTTCTCCTCTCCTTCATATCAAAGAAAGGCTTTAGAGCACCTTCTCAGCCAGAAACACTTTTTCTCCTGATTTAGCTCTGAAGCCAGCTTCAGTTTTTGTTCAGAGCATGTGTCTAATTTGTACCTGGCCAGATTTTCAAAAAGGAGCTTTAGCCTTTCTTTCCAGACACTGCTAATGTTTGAGAGCAACCTATTAGAAATATGTGCAACACTTCCCAGTCTGTCTTTAAATTCTTCCCTTAACTTTCCTTTTCCACAATGCTTCAACAGCCCTTTTCCTAGTTTGGTAATTTCCCAGGACAACTGTCCTCTCTCCTCTTGACAAGTACTTATGTGACTCTTAGCAATCTACTGCCTCATCTTGCATGTTAGACTCCAAGTTCTGAGAGCTTTGACCGTGGTTTTGTTCTATTTTCCTCTCAGCTCCTAAAGCACCCAGGTCCCACACGTGTTCAAGTAGAACATGTTAGCTCATCTAGCTCAGCAAATGTGTCAGATTTCAGACGATTGCTACTAGAAATTCCCACAGATGTGAGGATTTTGGCCAACATGTTCATGAAGTATCTACACTATGCCAGAATTGATTTATTTGTATTCACTTCTTTTCCCAGCAGAAAATGTGACCATCAATTTAGAGCACAGTTATAGAAGTATAAAGGATTTTTCCTGAGGCAACAGGCATTAAGAGGAAGGAGTTTTAGGTGTTCATGTAACTGTCAGGTAGAGAGGAGCGAAAAGAAACTGCACAGTTATTTAATTACTTTCACTTGGATTTATTCTACATTTTTGTTAGCCAAATCCAATGACAAGAAGGCACTGTGAATGTTCTCCAGCTGGCTTGGAGGTATAGGGATAGTTTTGCAGGTGGATTTTCTAATTTTCCCTGTGGAAATAAAGCTTTTAGTGCATAGTGCACTGAAGCAAAACAAAGACAGTGACAGATGCTCTTAAAATGTTTCTTAAGTGGTCAAATGGCCTTTGTAACACAATAACGACAGAGTTATTTATCAGAGGCTGTGCGAAAGCCATCATTCAACCTTACCTCGGGGAGCTGGAGTCCCACTTTCCTCTTTTGTTGTAAGGCAGCAATTAGTTCTGAAAAATATGAAGTCCTCTTATGAGACCATTAGGGTGCTACATAAGTGGTTAACAATAATTGCTGAAAAGGCTAGTAAAATGTGCCAATTAAAGGTGAACCAAATGATGTAAAAAATTCAACTATCCATTGCTTACCTAGCTCCAATTATTCAAAGCACTGGTTCAAATACTGAAAAAAAATATAGTAGGAAACTAAAAGGAAGTATCTGTTGTATTGGCACAGGGGAGATACACTGCTTCATTCCCTCCTCTGTCTTTTTCAGAAGTACTGTGCCTCCTTAACTCTGGTGTATTTCTTCTCCTGTGCTGCTTGGAAAGACCTGATGACCAAGTAGACTGTATTTCTTAATAATCTCTCTTTCCTTCGTTTCTGCAACATGTCTATACAGGTACAATGATGCTTTCAATCTCATTACTTCCACTTTATTAAAAGACTTATTCAAAACACAATGAATTCAAAACAAAGAAGCATCCTGTTGTCCTCCACAAATAAAACACAGATGATAAACTGAAGTGGTTATAAGATGAAGGCTGCTATATAGAAGAAATTAAATGAAGTTCCTCTTAAAAGAAATCAAATCATATTAAGGCTGCAAATGTAAGGCAGGAAAATGTAGAACTAAAATAACCATATGTGTGTCTGGGAGGGAAATAACAAAGAGAAAGCATCTACCCTTTTAAAAACGTTTAACTAATTTAGAGGCAAGAATAATAAAATTCTTTAGCCATGAGAACAAGGTCATTGCATGAATAGAAGGACAATAAGTTTCAAAGAGGGAGATCAGTTGCAACTGTTTGAAATGGAAGGCCACCTTCTGAATCTAGTAGCTCAGAAAGAAACAGTGAGACATAACTCTATTTTTTTAAAAAGTAGTGTAATTATTATCCTGCACTTTTTTCTTACCACGCTTTTTGTTGTTCATGTACATGTACTGAAATCTAACTAAATTCCCTGGATGCTGAGAGCCAGTTTGAATCAGGGAGACATCAGCCCAGCTCTGAGCTAAGCTGCAAAAGTAGCTGCGGAAATGCGTAGTGACCATGCGGGGGTACTGGTGAGAACCACACAATGCGGCAGTAACTTGAGGGCATCTCAGTCATGAAGAGAAAACATAATCTACACTCTCCTGACCTGCTACACAAATGCTGCTCAGCTATTCCTGTTTCTTGTCTTGTGTATCAGCACTGCAGCTCTTTGGAAAAATTACAGCTAAAGAGATTGCCAGGGTTCAAATTGTGAGCTTGATCCCTAACTCTGTTTTGAATAAGTAAGGTTTTGTTCCTGCAGGTCAGGATCAAGTTCCTGTTAATTTGAGGGAAGTAGGCAGGAGGGGACTGTCTAGAAAAGCCCCTGGTGCCTAGATGTTATGCACCAGGTGACTGTTTTAGACAGGCACCCAACAAGGAAAGATCGACACTACCGGTTTGTCTCTCCTGCAGCAAAGACACTTTTACAGGTAAGGACAGAAATTAAATATGCCTTTAGGAATGAAAAGGACTGAGGAGTTAGATGATTTCATGGTCAACCACTCAGCAAGTGCGCAAACACATTGATTGCATCTAAGCTCCTTTTGGAGATAGATACACTATCACTGAAGCAAGGAACCAGAAGATTAAATGATGCCTGGATGAAATGCAGATCTAAGTGGTGGAAACCTTACCAGCATGCAAAAGCAGAGCTTGAAACTACAGATGTATACCAAAATATAACAATAAGATGCATCAGGTCGCAAGCCTGTTTCCTGTGCCCCGTTCTTTCAGTCATTCTTAATGCTGATGCTTCTTTCTTACAAAAACATAGATAAGCAGCATCTGAGCAGAGCACACAATGGCATCCCTGAGACTGTAAGAGGCTACATGTGAATTCAGTTCTTTAATATTACCATTATGAAGCAGAGTGGCAGAAGGCCAGCAATCACTAATCAGGGAACAATAGAGCTAATTAGAGCTAACTGCAAGCTGAACAGTCACCTGACAACAAAAATTCTCTTTCATTATGGCTGAGTCCCATCCTGAATTTCATTTCAATTCAATCTGTTCTGAACAGCAAAATGTTGGAGCATAACAAAATCCTTTCCAGGGCAGCGCCTGGACCACCAGCTTAAAGGCTTTTCTCAGGTAAGGTCTCCCACACTGGCACGCAGAAGCCAGGATTCACATTGCAGTGCATGAACCAAACTGATATCTTGGTTTATTACCCAGTGAAACTCTCCTGAGCTGCCATGGCGACTACATCCCTTTCAAGTTTTAAAGATTAACAAGTTAAACCTGAATGACCCTTTCTGAGCTGGTCTTCAAACATGCTAGGTGCTGCTAGACTTAGCAAACACTATAGATGGGCTGCTAGACAGAGCTAGGACTCCAGAAACACACACTTTACTGCAATCAGTCCTCAGAGCCTCAGAGCCAGAAAGGCATCACTCAGGATGTCCTGATCACCTCAGGACACTTTTAAACAGACACATTTTTGCTTGGCATTCCTCTTGCTGACTTGACACCCTTTCTCAAGGCCTCATGAGGAACGCTTGCATCGCTTTTCATTAACAAAGTACAGTGGAAAACATTGTGAATCCTAGAAGTAAGATTCAAAATCCTTTGGTGATCAGATTCTTGTCATTTACATAACTACTTTAAATGAACTAACCCACTGGTTGCAGTGGGACTGTTGGTGGGACTAAACCTAAGAGAATGACTGAGACCATTTATAAGGAAAAAGAATGGGAACAAATGCACATTCACTATCTTTTCTACCTTTCAGGCCAGCAGTCATAGTATACTTACTTGAACTTTCAACACTTGACCAAATAATGTGTTTATGACCACTTAAATTTTGGAACATGACTTAGTTATTTGGAAGGAAACTGAGTATTCGCTAATACCTAATTCAAGACATTGATCTTCACAAGCTTAATATGCCAACCTAACTGTTCTTGGAATTCAAATGGAAATCACAAGATTCAATATAACTTTTAAAAGTAATTCAAAATTTAATGCCATCTAAAGATGGGTGACAGGTCCCTGGGAAACAGACCCTGCATAATGCAGTAACAGCGGGCACTGAAACTGTTGCAAAATTTTCTGATTAGTAACCAGTAAATGATCATAGAATCGTAGAATGATTTAGGTTGGAAGGCACCTTAAAGATCATTTAGTTCCAGCACCCCTGCCATGGGCAGGGACAACTTCCACTAGACCACGTTGCTCAAAGGCCCATCCAGCCTGGCCTTGAACACTGCCAGGGACTGGGGCAGCCACGGCTGCTCTGGGCAACCTGTTCCATTGTTTCATCACCCACACAATAAATAACATCTTCATTATATCTAATCTAAATATACCATCTTCCAGTGTAAAACCATTCCCCATTTTCCCATCACTACTTGCTCTTATAAAAAGTCCCTTCTTGTATTGGACATGAGTGTTATAAATCCCTGTGCTATTCTGAGCATTAAGATTTGTCTGGTTTGTTTTGTTTGGGGGTGGTTTGTTTGTTTGTTTGTTTTGGGGGTGGGGTTTTTGGGTTTTTTTGGGGGTTGTGGGTTTTTTGTTGCTTTTTGGTTTGTTTGTTTGTTTGCATTCAGTGCCTTCTCAGCAGGAAAAACAATTTTTCTGGAAAGTTTTCGTTTACCTTTCCGAGCAGACAGGACCACAATTCCACAGCACACAGTTTAACTAGTGTGCACAGGAGGACTTAGCTAAAGGAAGACTGTTCTCATTGTTTCAAATGTTATTCCAGGTGAATTGAATCATTCAATAGGAAATTTTGCATTTGTTTCCATTTTTTTGCTGTCCTTCTGTGACAGGAAACGGTCATATTGCCAGGGTAGAAGATGGTATCTGGAAAACAGAAAAAAAGGGAAAAAATTCTGTAGGTTGGATTAGGAGTTGTCTTCTAAGGAAAATGGAATCCAAATAACTCTCCATCACAGAAGTACAATGAAGTATAATTCATTACATTTTTTAAGCTACTGCTACATCTAGTTAAAGAAGGGGGAAGTTACTGGGTTTATTTTTCTGCGTAGCAGAAACTCTATTAAACACTTTCCTAGAAGAGCTAGATATCTAATTTGAGCAAAAGTCAAAAGGATTGTCTTTATTGGGCATATTTTCCCTCAGTTTTGGGTTGATGAGTATATATGAGCTATTCAAAGATAAAAAGCACAGTTAAATCATGCCACTTTTATCTTGGCAAAAGCCAGTTAGTGCACGAGCAGAGGGCTGACCTTGGCCAGTTCATCTCTTAGTAAAATTAAGCCTTTTTTCTTTACCATTTTCTCTTGGGAAGGCACCCACACTACTTACAGAAAATAAAAAGCCATGAAGAAATTGATTGAAAAGCAGCTTAGCTGCTTTTGAATAATCCCTCATATTTCCAGTTCATCTTTAGGAACTTACTTAACTTTATTTGAACATCTCCGCATACTCTGGGATTGAATCCTCTCTGAAATATCAGTATAGATTTATCACATAAATAAGCAGGAAATACAGAGGTAAATTCAGCTTAGAATCCATGGCAAGAGTTCTAAAGAATATTTCTGACTCTTTTCTATTTCCACAGGTTTGATGCTGAAGACTCAGTGATATCAAACAAGCATATATAACAATAACACTCACAGATTCTCTTCTAGCTTCCCACAGCCCAGAAAAGGAAACTAAGTAACCCAAGATGGGTTTATATATCATTTGCTTGTACTGAAAGATGTGTCATGGAACTTGCCAAACTTTTCTCAGGTCACAGCCTTTGCTACCACAGTGCAATGTGAACAGTTTAACCTATTGAAATAAAAATAATCATTTCCTATCCTTTAGTCATAAAATGTTCCTAAATAGAATACATATAACTACCCTAACATACTACAGAGCAATGGCTGTAACTTGTATTTGTGAAATCCATGCAGTAAGAAGGCACACAATTCAATATTTTTTAGGATGAATTTGCATTTCCAAGGAGAGACTCAGATAATGACTTTCACTTCCATACACTGAAGAGAAGGACTGGCAGGCGCTCTCCAGACAAATAGAAAGTACTTCCTTGGTAGTGTCATCCCTACCTTGGGGGTCTGCTAGTCTAGATTCTGAAGTGAGGGAAGAAAACTCCCCCTGGAATATTTTGGGGTTAGGCTACTGTTTGAATGAATCCCATTGGGACTCTGAAGGTAAACTGCCCTATGATCTTTGGAAGAGAGTTTGTTGCCTGAGAGCCTTTCTCACTTTGAGAAGTCAATAATCATTAATGTAATCTTCTCCCATGACTTAAAGACAGGTTGAGATTGCAACTGCTTGAAGCCATGGAGAGTGGGAAGGCTGGGAAAGTTCATCTAGGCTTTAATTACAGCTCAAATACTGAGCTGTATTTAGGCATTGTTTAACTACATTAAATACATTGTTTAACTAAATAAACTACATTTAGGCAGTGTTTAACATCAAGGTTAGTAGATGACTATTTCTGGGCTTTGGTGTTTCTTTTTTTCCTTTCTAACTACTAGATATTTCAAAAGCAGCAGGGTCAGTTCAGCCTGTATGTAAGACTGCAATGACAGCTCTCTTAATCATCCAGAAATCATCTGCTGGGGACAGTGTGATAAATAACAGGCAAGCTACCCAGCCAGTTCTTGGAAGCAGAACCTCTGGAAGAGTGTGAAACCACAAATACTATCCATGTGCAAACAAATGTGACTTACAGTTTATCATTTATATTCAAGCTGCCCTGAAAATGTCTTTCCTCTTCCTGAATCATTAACTTGTCTGAAAAAAATAGAATCAGACACATATTAGAGGAGGTCAATAAAAGAAAAGCAAAAGACAAAAATTAAACAGAACTATAGACTCTGTTATGTTTCCATGGAAAGGCAGCAAAGGAAAAAAGAAAGTCCAGAAAAAAAAAAAGAACGATGAAAGGATTAAGCAGAACATGACCAGTATTTCAGTAAATGGTGGCATGCTTCTTCTCCCTTTAAAAATGTTTCCATGTGTCAATACTTACAGATTTTACCATAGACAAGCTGGAGAGAGCTCATTCTGCTAAAGGCATCTCCTCTCTCCATGTTGTGCACTGACGTATTTGTTTTGCAAGTTTTTTTGAAGATGGCTTTTTTCATTTCCTAAGGCCTCCCCCATGTGCTCAGAATTACATTAATCGAAGAGAAATAGATGGTTAATGCCTACTTACACAAGTGACAGCCAATTACTATTGTAATTAAACCTGAACCTGTGTTTGCAGCATATCCCTCTTCACAACTTCAGAGCCTCTCAAATCTGAGCTCTTTCAAGGTGATGTTTATCTTGCCATTACTTTTAGAGATATGGCAGAGAGAAAAAAGCCAAGCGGATGCCTATTGTTATATGGAAGCCCTGACAAAACAGAATCAAAGTCAGCTTTTCACAAAGTATACTACCCTGATAATTGCAGAATGATGAATAGTGTGCAATTGAGAACATAGTACCAGTGGACAAACACAACAGATGACTGATGAAACTGTGGTGTCAGGTGAATGTGAAAATAGGACCTCACGTGACAACATTTACACTGTGGTAAAAGTTCAAGGAATAAGCATTTTTGCCTTGTTCTGCTTTGGTTTCGTATGTGGCATTAACACAATTGCATTTTGAAGAAGCAGAGCACGGTTTGCACTTTTTCCACATGCACTCAGTTTTGGGGGCTACTTTTACCAAGTATTAAAACCATAAAATAAATATGATTCTAAATATTTGTGAAAGATTTTTTCCCCATGCTACATTTGTATATATTCTTTTACATGTGATTTCCATTCTGCTGGTTCCCATTCAGAAAAGGAGCTAGATGGGAGAGAGAATGATAAAAGGCAGGTATCATATGCATTGTGGTTTTCTTGCATTTTACTTTTGTTTGTTGGCTATGCAGAAATAGCTCTGGAAACAAAGGTATGTCTTCCTTCAGGAATTAAAATTAAAAACCCGAAACAACACTACACAAGTTTGTACAAAGGTGATGCCTGTGTCTTGTGGGTTGTTTTCAAAAAGATTAAAGAGGTGGGTTTCTGATAACAACATGAAAAGAGTCACTGTAAAAAAGAGCAAATTGGATGACTCTTAGAAGGTCGGGGAAAAGGTCATGACCATTGGAGTGATGACTAGTATTAGTCTAATCACAAAACTATCTCTGATATAGCATTTCCAAGGGTTGTAATTCCAGCCTGGAGACCAAGGACCAGCCTCTGGTAAATGGTCATAACCCCACTGAAGTTAGAAATGTTTTCTCAGTTTACACAGGCTTGACTTTTGTTTAGAGAGGGTTGAAAATACATAGTTCTTAAGTAAAATGACTAAATGCATAGGCTTGGAAAGCCCTTTACAGAGGGTTCTCTGATCCATTGAAACCTTTCTCCAAGACTAAATCAGACAGCTGCTCTTAAATATTCATTGTCTAAAAGGATGAACGTGCCTCTAATAGATAGCAGTATAAATCAGCTTATATACTAGAAGGGATATTTGAATTTATAATAAGTGTAACTAAACCACAAACTCTTTGCTGGACGCAGTATCATGCTTAGTAGTTGCTGTATGAGCTTAATTATCATAGCCATTTCATTTAATAGCTCATCTCAGCAGAGCAGGCTTGGGGGTCCAGGATTTTTTCACCACAGAAAATGAGAAAGTCTGTTCTGGTGTGGCAGGGGAACTGATTACTTCTCAGTGCTGTGGGAATCCTCAGATAAACATATTGTTGTTACATACTGGTAAGTCTGGCTTCTGTTAAATGAGATCTTGAATCCTGTCAAAACACAGCCACATCTATTAGCAAAATTTTCTCTGTTTCCCTGTTGCAGTGCTCTGACTACAGGCCACTGATTCAGATTTGTGAGTGTCACTGTCCTGCCACGCTGTGCCACCGTATGGCATGTGCCGTGGAGGTGACCTTGTCCTCTGGCCCTTGCTCTGGGTTGCACTGATGATTATCTAGTGTTAGAAGAAAGAAGAGGTTGAAAAAAACTCTTTGGTGTTAAGCTGATTTTGAAACACTACTAAGCATCTCTATTTCAGACTTTTAGAAGCTGTGTTAACTATGAAAGTGTGTCAGACAGCACCAGTACTGATGGTTAGCTGCTGTCTTGCTCTGTCCTTAGAGGCATTGCACTCTTGGTGGATTATTTCCAAACAGGATTAGATTTTTACCTATCTTCTTATAGCCAAGATTCTTTAATGAGTATTTATTTGCCTGAGTATCAGTGTATGCATGTATGGTTTACTAATCATTGGAAAAATGGTTTCAAATTCACTGCTAGTAGTACCTATGTATCTTTTGATTCATATTTGGCCAGAGACCCACACATACTGCTTTACCACAACCACAGCAGCATGCCAGAGTTACTATTACAGAACATTTACTTAGCAGGAGATGAGGGAGTGGAAGAGAGGGGCTGTTTGTGAGAGATGCTGGCAAGAAATCTCTGCAGTCATGAGCTGTGCCAGCAGCACTTTGCATGAGGAATTCAGCCATGGTAAGGAAGATATAAATTGCTCATTTAACTTTGTGAAACTTGTGGCTTAAACCACGACACTAGGTTTGTACAGTTCACCTGCCAAATGACGCCTAATGAAAACAATTTTAACTTTGGAGTTTGAATAAAAATACTTTGACAAGAGCCTCCGAACAACCCACAACTTCCTTTTTGCTTTTTCTTATGTTCACAAACAAAGAAAAAGCAATTCCATAACTACCAAAACCCATATATTATAAAACGCCTGATAAGTGGAATTCGGCTATTTTGCAGTTTTTACTGGGATGCAAACCTGCATGAAACAAAGCAAGAGGTCAGCTGTCATGCTGAGAATCCCTCCTCAAAGAAAATAGAATTCAGAGGCCTTTTCTGCGGAGCAACACAGCTCTCAAAAGCATTGCCGAGCACACAGGACTGTGCTCTCTCTCAATGAATGAACTGCTCTCAGGGTGTAACAAGTAGGGATTTCGCATTTTAGGAGTGCAGAGTTCCTGATTTTAATCTCGATGGATGGCACTTCCCGTGATTAGACTTGTGATGGAGAGAACAAGGATTAATATATTTGCAGCAGTTTTCATGATCTATGTTATCCTATTTTTTGACTCTCTAATCCTGAAGAGCAAAGAGACATCGACAAAGCTGTATTAGCTCCCACCTTCCTCTCCCAAGAGCACCCATGAGCTCTGACCCTCACACCAGGAACTGCTGGACAGCCCTCTGGGAGAAGTAAGGCAGATCAGGGCTGCTGCACCAAGAAAGAGAGGAGTAGAGGTAACTGGAAGACAGCCCCAAGGCATGTGACAGGGGACTCATGGCATATACTCAGAATGACCCACATTCAGGTACTGCATTTTGCACTGCTGAGCCCTTGCAGGAGGACAGCCTGGCACACTATGCAGCTCTTAAGAACTAGCTCAGACAGTACACATTGCCTTTCATTCACAGCATCACACTGACACCTGCCAGAAGGCTCTGAGAAACCCTAGTACAGGTAGCCACCAGGTAGCTTTCTTCCCTGTTATTTTTATCCTGTTCTTTCTTTTCCAAGGGGTTAAAAGCTCGTAATTGACACAGACCTAAGTAAAACAGAGACCAACCTCTAAGGATGACGCAGCTGCAAGAAACCAAGCAGCGTATGCATGTGGTGATGCTGGCCATTCTTAGATGAGCTGACACAGTCCTTTTATTTTCATAATATGAACTAAAATATTCTTGCTTAAACCATTGCAGAAGGTTACAGTGTATGAGTAAAGATGGTCAGTAAAATTGTTTTACTTCCAACTGCGATGGGCTCAGTTTCCGCAGTCTTCATGCCCAGGTTGCAGGGCAGTCATTTCCAGCTGACGGTGGCAACTTCTGAAAACATGATGCTGCAAGTGCTGACAAAAAGCCTACGCTCTTTTGAAACCTGCAGCCCTTTGTCTCAAAGGAATAGCTCTGGTTTTGAATGCAGTCTCTCCCATTCATTTTAAGGCAGTGTGTAAGGCAGCTGCACTGACAGAGAGGAGTACTGGATGCCTTTCTTCTCAGCTTCAGTCAATGCTGGTTTTGAAATTGCTGTAGGAGTCGTGTAGAATAGCCATGCTGCTGCTTTAACCCTAGTCCAAAGCTGAGAAAGCTGGCTTTCTTGTGATTCCCATGTGGCCTGCACAAGGAGTTAGATACTTTATTCTATCTGAAATTTAAAACTGTAATTAACTTTAGACATACTTGAACTCAGATGCTTGTACGGCATCTCAACAAAACAACTTATTTCCAATTTCTCATGATACACCTGCTTCAAGAGCTCCTGTCCCTGGATGATCCATGCTTCGACTGCAGGGAATCCCAAAGAAACAAAACCTGACATTAAAAGTTTTATCCTAGAGAATCTGATTTACTGCAAAGCTCCAGTAATGGCTCAGAAAATTCTTTATTTCTTCAGTCTGTGATCTTACTAAAGTCACAAAGTCATCTTTAAAGAGAAGAGTAGGGAAGGGAATGAGGAAGAACTGCTTAGGGTGTTTATGGGGCAGGGTCTCCTCACTTACTCAAGCTCTTCTATCTGCTGAAATTTGAGGATTTTCTTTTGGAATCCGTGTATCCTCCAGGTGCTTCTTTCCAAATTCAAGATAGAAGGTATCTCTACTCTGGATGCATACATCTCAGGTACCAAATTGTAAATAAAAAGGCACACTCTGCACACACTAAGGACATGGACTCATTTAGCTCAGCACCTTGCTACCAGTAGCTGTTGATAGCAGAAGCCAAAGAAAGATTATAGGAATGGGGCAGGCATAAAGTGCCTGTATTATGACAGAGTAGTAAAGAAAAAAACCCAACACTTACACTGCATGTGTTCAATCTGTCACCTCAAATTACAAGAATTAGGGGCATAGTGAAACTAAGAACAGTGAGAAAACAAATCTTTATTTTTCTACATGATCTTTCTGATTTTTTGCTCTTTTTTAGAAATGTTTTTTTCAGACTGATGAGCCCCATTTATTTTACTTACTTAGTAAGTAAATTCCACACCTCTGAATACCTATCACATTTCTGTATCCTTTTCAGACTGGTACTGCCCATCTGCCTGAGACAACAACCCTGATGATAAAAGCACCTCAAAAGCTGTAATACTCAAGAATGACACTGAAGAAGAACAAAACTGTGGTAACAACTCTTTCTCGATTCACAGTTTTCTGAAAGCTGACAGGTGAGCCCTTAAAACTCATTCATGATAAGGCTAATATTTTTGAAGTAATTCAAAGGTATACATGATTAGATGAGCCATTAGCATTGCTCTCAACCTTATCTACTGATAGCAGCATAACCACAGCCCCAGAGGAGCTATGACTCCTCTGGTGGGATACATCTCACCAGCTGTGGACACTTGCTTCTACACGTTTGTTTCTGATTTGATCACCAATAACTCTGTATAGGCAGTGGAAAGAAATAGGAAGCATTTAGTCCAACCTAAGATTCCTTCACTGGACAAGTTAAAATATGCCACTTTCTCTCCACTGACTATCTAGTGAATCTAAATGAGTAATTCAGATCTTTATTCTAAATTTATTAAGATTAACCTTACTTCTTGTTGTCCTCAAACATCTGTGAAAACCTCTAGTCTTAACATTTATGGCCAAACAACAGTACAGCTTTGTGCTGTTGTAACCTGTATGCGTTTATTGGTCTTTGCTCACACCCACCTCTTGTTTTCCATACATTCATTCATTTGTTGGATGAAAATCAGTGTAAGTTCTTTAGATCAAACAAGAGAACCTTTTCTTTTATATGTAGTATTACACTATGCGTAATATATATTATACACCTACTATGCACAATATATGTGCTATATAATATTATAATATAGCAATACTGTGTATAGTATTATGAGATTGTCTTTCTCAGGGCTAGGGATAAAATTTCTTACCTGTTGCCTGTAAGATTAAACAAACTTGGTTCAAAAAGACTCCTGATGATGGAGGAAGGAGCAGGGGTGAACTTCTGTTCATTGCTACAGCTTTCATTTGTATAAGGGAAAAATGAATTAAAATTTCTGCATTCTTGGCCTTCCACAACCTGAACATCAGTGCCTACATCAAGAGGCTAATATTTTTTTCTGCAGGAGCTGAAAACTCTGGGTTTCATCCCCAATGCATGATTATATGATTTAGTGAAGTGCTTTTCTTTTACCCATTAATTTCTTTACAACACACTTCATTTAGACCAGTGACTTTAGTACAGGATCCATCTATGACTCTCATGAATGACAAGTGAATTTCTAAAGAATAAATAGAAAAGAGCTTATCCACTACAGATTTTTCAATCCCATTCATTTCACTTAGAGATTTATATTGTAACCTGGAATTCAACCAGTGTTTCTATTAACTTATCCCTTCATATTATGTCAATAAAGCAATTATTCTAACTAATAAAGATAACAGATTATGAGAACAAAAAAGAACAACCTGAAGAAGAAAGCCATCTATACTGAATTCAAGTTGTACAGAGAATATTAACTTGCATAGTTATGAAAGTATGGGGTATGAGTCACTGCAGAAGCAGTTAAATGTTACCTATAGAGATAAGAGGTCTAACAAAAGATGAGTCTTAATGGCCTTAATGCCTCCCTCTTATTGTTTCTTTATCCTAGACCAAACCTGACAGTATGTCTTCAGTTCATCAGGTTAATTAAAGATGGGTATATTGTGAAGGTCAAGTAAGGCCTTTGGTTAAAGAAGTTTCAACACAAAAGCCTGAAGCATTTGAGTTTTTCTTTTGCTTCTGTATTCCTAATGCAGGCACTAAAGAGGCAATTTGAAAAATATAAAGTGCGCAGGGCTTTTTGTCCACAATTGTCAACTCTTTTTTGTTCAGTACAAGCCCAGTGGAAAGAAAAGGCTTTAAATAGTCATTTTGTTAACATAGAACTTGGATTTAATACACAGGCATCTGTACCCAGTGGTGCTGTTTGCACTCTTCTTTGTAAACCGTAAATCCCCCATATGCAGAATGCGCAATGTACAGGTGGGAGCTCATCCACCTTCCCCTACTGCTTTAGCTTTTAAAGCTAATTCTCTTTAGCAGTCATTAGGGGAACATTGCAAAAAGGTTTTTAAAAGCAAACAAGCAGATTACTTGTGCTTTTCCTTACAAACTTCATGTTTCTGAGTGCATACGTTCATCTTTATGCACCTATTTTTAAGTTTTATTTATAAAGCTTAAATAGAATTATCTACTGACATGCAGTGAAAAAAACCCTCAATCTACAGCTCCATGAACATCGTTTTAATCAGTGGGTTTACAGAACTATCAGTAGGAGGGAGATAATTCAGTGTTTTACTTCCTGTTTCTTTTTTCTAAAATCTTTGTTCCTTGGTTCCGTTCATTCAAACAATAAGAATACATAACAGCTGGTCTACCAAGTAAGACCTGTGGTTCATTAAACATACTTTCCCCTCTTCCAGCAGCAAATGCCCAAATGCTGGCATGAAAACCCATGACAGATAATTGCAGGGTTTTTTATTATTATCTCTTTTGAGGGGTTTTGTGGAATAAGCAACTGCCAGGGAAATACCAACTTCCTTTTGTACTTCAGTGGCATCAGTGAAAACGTTCAGAGACCTCACTGGAGCCCCAGGCAGAATCGAAACTGTGCAGAGTTTGCAGAAGTTAAAGACAAACTGCAGGAAATGGATGGGCCTTGGAGAGCCTCTGATCAATTGACTTCTGGATATATATTGCACTGAGTGAGGCCCACGTTTAAAAGATGGAATGTTTCATTTAGGAACAATGATTTCCACACAATGTCAATAGTACTAAAGATGCATGCTTTAGGTGGCCTTAATACAGGCAAAACCTGATGATTTTTGGTAATTTGAAATTATTTGATTCTGTTGTTCTTTAATGCAAATACCTCTCAGCAATTAATACACAAACTAAATGCAATTATCAGCCTCTGCTGACTCTCAGGATTCCAGGATGGGCTTTGGCTGTGGCACCTGGATTCCCATTCAGACTGGCTTCTAAAACCTTTTCAAAAGGCAAGTGACTGCAGTTTTAATCCCAGTCAAACCTTATCTCAGCAGCAAGATCTGAGATCCTGGGGAATAAGCTGCCTTGGGAAGAGTCTGCAACACTTCCCAGGGTTTCTGGGCACAAAGATTTTCCATGGAAAGTTATCATCCAATGAATACTCTTGTCTTGGAAAGTGAAGCCCATCGTTATGATGGTAGTTAACTTGTACCAGTTAGACTTATTTTTCCAACACAGATCATCAGGATTTAAGGAGCTATTAGAAAGGCATTACAAATCTCTGCTAGGATAAAGAAAGCCAGGTACCTCCTGATTGCTACAGTTACTGATCTTTTACATAGAAATTAACATGTAAAAAGTGACTGGACTTTAAAGAAAAAATATAGTGGTGAGTCCAGCTATCAGTGTGAATTACAAAAACCCTCAAAGTATTAAAAGCATGTTCTTAAGGATACAGTTTGACCTTGCTGGTTCTAGAATTGCTAACGATTCTGCAGAGGAAATCAATTTTGCAAGAACAAATAGTTGAAACTTGCTTTCAGACCTTCTAGCTCTAAGTATGGTAAGGAAAAGACAAGATGGTGTAGGTCGTATCAGTAGATGATCAAACCATTTTATTTTAAAAATGCTGGTGAAAATCAAGTAGTAGAAGTACAAGGGTTTTTTGAGAAAAGAAATGAGAGAAGAGAACTGGCTTGATCTCTAGATTTTCTCCCTCTAGATACTTATGTAAGATTTTTGCTAGCAAAAAAGTTCAGAAGACTGAGATTCTCAGATCTTTCCTACATGGTAGATCATTATATCTACCTGAAAAGTGTGCACCATGGTTTATTCTCATTGAAACGTGTCCTAATTTTTAGTTTTTTTCTGCTATGATTTTTTTTATCTTCTTTTTTCTTTCATGATTCTGATCATATTATATAATCCCCTGGTAGCTCTTCACATCTGCATGTCCTCTGTATGTTTAATGAGCATTCTCCTTTTCTATCCTTCCGTAGTTAATGAAAACAGGTTTCAAAACATCCTCCTTGATCATCACTACAGAGTGCATATTTCCAGCCTGGTTAACACCTCAGCCTGTAGTAGTTCCATTTAGAAACATATTGTCAAAACCTACTCACAAGAATTCTCTATAAATGTGAAAAGCCTCATTACAGACACCACACAGAATATCTTCTCCTTCATTCACAGAGTTCTGGAAGGAAATTTGCAAGGCCTGGTGCTATTTGTTCTTGCCAAGTCTATACTGGCTGCAGCACAGCTCTATCTACAGCTCCCATCATTTTTGCTTTTGCTCTGGTTTCTATACAGCTGCACTCGCCTCTGCAGATTTTCTGCCAGCACACTGATGTCCCTTCCACTGACAAGTTTTTTTGCTGTCTGTGAGATGCAGCTACCATTCCTTTGATTTGTCATCTCCATACTTTGATTTGCATTTTCTTTTCATCCCCTTTTTTCCAAATATTTCAATGTTTTCCTGTCTGTTGAGAAAACTCATGCAAAGGCTTTCATTCTTTGCCTCTAATTATATTGCACCTCTGTGGCTGCTTCCTCAGTTTTCATCTCACTGCTGTGTCTGTGTTTTCCTCAGTGCCTGTAGTCCTCCAGAACACCCTCTGACTACTCTTCTTTATCCTTTTCCAAGAACCCCCACAGGAATTTCTATAATCTTTAAAAATCTATCCTTTACTTGCCATTCTTGCTAATTCAAAACAATAAATATGAAAACCATTTCACCTCATCTGCATCACGTTATCCTGAGGCACTGAAAACCGATAGATAGAAACCTTTTAAATATACTTATCACTTCTGGGGAAAAAAAAAAAAAAGGAAGAAGAAAGAATAAGCTACTTAATATGATTTAATTTGGGACCCATGAGGACTATGATAATCCAGGATTAAATTCCCATAATTGTTTTTTAAATCATGTATAACAATATTCCTACTAGTTTCACTGATCACAGAAAAGTAGTCATAACTTTTTACAAATTGAAAACAATCCCAGGGCTTCTGCCTTCTGAATAAGGCCACTCTTAGTTTCCAGCTCTTGTAAAGAAATTATGTTTTGTAGTACATTTACGATGGAAATGGATGAATTCAACCTAAAGAAAAAGACCTTTTCAAAGCAAGTAAGACTGAGGCAGAGTAGCTCTGCAATCTGAGAATTCACACAAAGCAAGCAGCTGATCTTGCCTATACACACTGGCAATTTCTTGTAAAAGGAAAGGTCTAACTACAGCTGTCACTTTGAAACCAAATAATTGTACTTTCTGAAAAGTGACAATCATTCTGACAGTGCTAACATGGGGCACAACGTGCAGTGGTCCCCATCCTCTCACATCCAATTCAAAATAAATAAAATACAACAGGATTTTTTTATTTAATTTTTGATCTTAGAACTTCATTTTCCTTTGGAGCATTTTGTCAAGGAAAGCATTTAGAGAAAGACGAGGCCAGGCAAACTGATGAATATCAAAAGCCTTGTTTAATTCCCTACACAGTAGTAATAAACTCAGAGCAACAGTATTTATGCTTCAAAAGTATCATTTGAGGTATTTGCAAACGGTATTTTTAAAATCTGACAGATGACCTCAAGAGGTAAATCCACTTAAACTAATCATATTCTTTTTAAATAAATGTCTTTCTCTCTACTCACAGCAACATCCTCCATCCACTTATCAGCATTTCCTCCAACAATCCAAAAAACGCTGACTGCATCGGTAATATAATTTATTGCTAGGGATGTAGGAGACAGCTGTATGCTCTGGAAGAAAGGTTTCTTGCAGGATGAGAAATATAGTTGGACTCTTCATACTATTTGGGTGTGGAACAGGTGAGGGCTGTCTACCTGGTCCCAGTCTTAGGACAGGGAAAAACCGTCTAAGAAACATAAGGGTGGCAAAATGTACCAGTATATTCCTGAAGGATGAAAAAGGGTCTAGGTAATTTAATCCAGGATCATTTTCTAACTCTCATATAACTCTACATTAAAGCATGATAACCTTACTTAAAGTGCATCTTTTATCCTCGTGAGGTGCGACCTTTCTATCACTTCCTAGTCCAGACTGGCTGTTTCTCCGTTCAACTCTTTTCACAGCCTTGCCATCTCTTATTTAAAAAAGACTTCTTCACCAACTTTGATTAAGATTTTAAGTTAAGAATAATTAAGAATTTTAATTAAGAATTTTAAAATTTCCAATCGAAGGACTCATTCAGTTGGCTTCATATTTGGCAAGCAGTGCCTTGTTTCTTACAGTATTTCTAATGTCGACCTTGTTTGTGGGGTTTTGTTTTTGCTTTTGATTTTATTTGCATTTATTTTACTGCTATGGACTCTGAAAGATGTTGCCGCATAATGCTACCCCCTGTATAGCAGCCCACAGCATGAAGGTAAACCTGGTGCTTCTAAGTTCTCTCCTTACACTTGGGTTCTTCTGCCTTCACTTGGGTTCTTCACCAAACAATTCTGCATTGATTATTGTGTCTGTTTAAAACAGTCTGAATGGCAGAGTCAGCCTATCTCTGCAACCAGGCTGCTTCTGAGCTGACTGAAAAGCAATCAAGAGTATATTGTCTGAACAAGTTCAAGCTTTAAAATATCTTTTGGTCCTTTACAGTCAGACTGTCAAACAGCTGCGCAGCATTAACACAAGAGAATTGCAAAAGTTAATCTTCTTTTAGGCTGATGATAACAAAAAATCAGTTTCTTCCCTGTCTGCCAGATTTATCAGTCATGAATGACAAAGTGACGGGGAAAAAAATAAAAGAAAAAAAGAAAAAGATAGAGAAACAGAAAGAGAATATGTTTATCTCCATGTTTATAACTGGCCCAAATACTCTCATAGCGAAGCTCACTCCATCTGTACAAGAGGGACTTGTTCCTGGCAATGCAACCACTACTTTGGGACAGGGCACTTCAAAGAAGGACCTGTTGTTACTTATACACGATTTAAATTCCAATGCCATACATAAGTTCCTCAGGCAGGTCTATAAAAAGGATTAGTCCTCTTTGCTGAAATGGGAAGTATTTTTATATCTGTTCAGATGCCGCATTCCCAGAGAGGCATCATGTTCCTTAAATTTCCTAGTTCCGAATAAGGAAACTTTTGGAACAAAATTTCGCAGTTTCCAGAACTATAGCTCCACAGCCTCAAAGCTCATGTGTGCTTTGGCTGTGCCCAGAGCAATAAGTTTCAATAGTCCTGAGCAACTGGGCAGTTAGCTGATCCCTAAAGTTTGAAAATATCCAGAAACCCTTCTGAAGTCTGATTTGGAAGTCCTGCTCTGAAAACCCTGACCTGGCTGGACTCGTGCAGTGCTCTGCTGTAAGGAAGGGATGGTCATGCTGCAGGATGGGAGGCCTCTGACAGGACATCTCAGTTCACATCTTCTGATTGATAGTCCTAATTCATCAGATTGGAAAATAGACTGGGTTTGTGACTTGGCTGGTGTGAGGAGTGTTTTGTTGCATGGGAAAATCTAATATGCATCACGTATCTGATAAAGAAAGGAGGAAAGAAAGAAGAGGAAAATTGTTTTTCACCCTCACAGTTCATCCGGGATGGATTGTATCTGCTATTCAGTCCCTGCTCCAAAGAAGATGTGCACATTCTTTTTCAAGACACTGGTCTTCTGGTTTGTAATAAAATGTGTTTTTAAGCCCAAGAAGTGCTGGACTACACAATGAAAGTGCACTTAAAACTACTACATTTGGGATGTGATCATTTTTAAAGAAGATAACATCTGTTTGAAAGCTGAACAAGAATTGAGCTCATGCATTTGCGGGAACTTATTAAATAACACAAGACAGATTGTCCTTCTTTCATACAGAACTTCTTTCTTTCTTTTGGATTGTTTTTTGGGTTTTTTTCTGGAGTTTTTTTGCTTTAAAAGGAGCACTACACAAAATGAAGTCCAAGGCTGCTAACAATTCTGCTCTACAAATAGTGCTTAAAACTAATTATTTGTTGGATCAAGCTGGTAATAGTGCTGGTGTATCCCCACTGAAATAACCACCAGCATTTTCTAAATCATGTATGCTGCCATCCCTTGTCTCTGCAGTCTTCTTTAACGTTACACCTTCCTGCACTAGCAGACTCTTCATACACAGCTGGCTACAACACTATTTCAGCCTCCTTGCTATGGAATTTTTTGAAACTCAGAGGCGTTTGCTTCAAACCTGTACATTAGTTGAGCTTTGCAGGTTAGAGCTTAAGAAGGGGAAATAATAAAGGCTTTTGCATCATTACTGCACCTGGTGTTTAAAAATCTTTCTCTCTCTTTACCCCAGATATTTTAGGCTTAGAAGGGTTGTGTGGTAAATAACATGCAGTATGTAGCTCATGATCCACAATAAACACAGAATAATAGAATCATAGAATAGTTAGGGTTGGAAAGGACCTTAAGATCGTCCAGTTCCAACCCCCCTGCCATCAGCAGGGACACCTCACACTAAACCATGCCACCCAGGGCTCTGTCCAACCCAGCCTTGAACACCACCAGCAATGGAGCATTTACAGCTTCCCTGAGAAACCCATTCCAGTGCCTCACCACCCTCACAGGAAAAAGTTTCTTCCTCATATCCAATCTAAACTTCCCCTGCTTAAGTTTGAATCCGTTACCTCTTGTCCTATCACTACAGTCCCTCATGAAGAGTCCCTCCCCAGCATCCCTTCAAATATTGGAAGGCTGCTATGAGGTCTCCATGCAGCCTTCTCTTCTCCAGGCTCAACAGCCCCAACTTTCTCAGCCTATCTTCATATGGAGGTGCTCCAGTCCCCTGATCACCCTCGTGGCCCTCCTCTGGACTTGTTCCAACAGTTCCATGTCCTTTTTATGTTGAAGACACCAGAACTGCACACGATACTCCAAGTGAGGTCTCAATGAGAGCAGAGGGGCAGGATTACCTCCCTCGACCTGCTGGTCACGCCTCTTTTGATGCAGCCCAGGATATGGTTGGCTTTCTGGGCTGTGAGTGCACATTGAAGCTGGCTCATGTTCATTTTTTCATCGACCAACACCCCAAGTCCTTCTCCGCAGGGCTGCTCTGAATCTCTAGTTCAAATGCTTATATTTAGGTGTAATTGTATATGCAGAAACATGCTCCATCGCTGGCGGTGTTCAAGGCTGGGTTGGACAGAGCCTTGGATGGCATGGTTTAGTGGGAGGTGTCCCTGCCCATGGCAGGGGGGTTGGAACGAGATGATCTTAAGGTCCTTTCCAACCCTAACTATTCTATGATTCTATGTATATATGTACTTACATATAAAAGAATAAAGAAACCTTTCAGTCACAGTGAGAAAATTGTTTCTTCTTCATGTAGTGGTATGTTTGGTATATTGTTTAGATTATAAATCAGTACAAAATGTTCAGTGTAACATGATGATTTGAGGGCAAAAAACGGATGAGTATCCAATTCAGATGATATTCTGACTAGTTCTAGTACTCTGAACTGAAAAATCACTGTAAAACCTAGCCTTTCCCAGAATAGTGCATTGGATGGGGCTGGAGCAGCCTCCAGCTAATGGTGCATATTGTGAATGCAGCACTGTTTTCTCAAGGCAGGCTGCACTGCCTGAATCAGGCTCTCTTCTTGCTACCCTCCAAAGACTATACCCACCTAAGCAGGTCTATACCCACCTAAGCAGGTTAGGCACATGGTGTCTCCATCTGGGGGGTTTAGAGGCATCTTCTTCTCCATTGACAATGTATGGAATTGGAACATTTCATTTATGTCCACCAGCAAACTCAGTGTGGAAGAAAATTAGTTACTCAGGCTTGTAGATTGATCTCTTGGTAAGTGAAGGTAGTGGCAGCAGAGAAATGTATTTTGCTATAATATGAGGAAATAGAATAACTTCAGTTTTATGCTAGTAAGACTGGCCTTCAGTTACTCAAAGACTATTTTACCTATTCATGCTTGCTTTCTTTTTCCTCTTTTTAATTTGACCTTATTTAATTTAATTTTTCTCTTCAGTATTTACACTCAGATTATTTTTCATATGTTCATTTGTCTGCCTGCAAATGCTTTTCTTTTCTCCTGTGTCAGTTTGCCCCACGGCATCAGTATTTCACTATTCGTGAGGTTTCTTCCACAGCAGTCACAGGACCTCTGACATTGATGTGCCTGGTAGTGAGGTACACAATGACTCCTGATCATGAGAAGCAGGGGGGGTGGGATGAGGATTGAAAGCTAAAAACCTGATGAGGACTTCTTAGCTCAGGAACACCAGCTCTGCTGGAACCCAGAGCTTCAGCACTGGTGAGAAATCTGGGGAGCAGAAATGATTTGAAGAGGGTCAATGAGATGGCTTCAAGTATTATGATTAGTGTGACAAACAGCCTTTAAGGGTCCAGGTCAAGAAGAAAAGGATGGGATAGGGAGAAGTGGCAAAGGAAAGAGAACAAGAGAAAAAAATGATACAGTCAGGCCTACATAACAACATTTCTGGTAATCTCAACCCCTGAACACAGTTCAGTGCTGGAGAAATTCATCAGTCATGTAGAAGTGCAATGATTCTTCATATTGTATAATAAATGTTGTCAGCTGCATAAAGTGACGACATTTGCAACTCTTCGGGAAAAATTGACTGTTTTCTCATCACAAAACAAAGATGTATATTGGACAAGAACAAATTATGGAACTTCAGTGTATTTATTTTAATTCATTAAGTGTTATGTGATAGAGTTGAAGAAATTTCCTTTATAAAATATTAGTCTCTGAGTAGTAAGTACTTTACACAGATCCAACAGTGACTTTTCTTTTTCTCTCAAAGTTGGTTTTCTCCTGCCTTTTTCATTTCAATGACTGGCAAGAGAAAGCTGAAAGATAGATCTTCTGCAATAATGCTGTTCTTCATCAGTTAATTCATCAAAGATCTAGTGATACGTTCTTACTGAAGAATACAGGCATTATGGTGTCTGTTAGACAAGGGTCATATTAGGTTATATTTTAATTCTAGGGCAAAATCTTTGGGACACCGAAGTGTTTGTGCATGAAAATAGAGATAGGCATGCAAGAGCAATGCCCAGCATTATTCAGGTTGTGCAGAGCAACAGAAGGGTGACTTAACTATGAGCCTGCCAATACTCTGGATATCTGAAATGGTCAAATCTTCAATTCAGGTGCAGAAGAAAGCCAATAAATCCCACTTTCTTTGAACTATATGCACTCTGCCTCCATTATTTAAGCCCTTTTTACCCAAAGGAACTAAGCTATGCATTTTATAATATTTTAGGCTTCGCCTTGTAAGCTTTGCCATAACCATGTTTAATGGAAGTTTGCCATTATTCAGGTTCTGAAGAATCCTGAAGCACTTCACAATCATTATACAAACTGTTAACTGGGGTTACTCTATTAAGCACACAAAGGCATCTGTCCTTAAGGCAGCTCATTGTTCCTTTTATCCATTATGTCTATTTTGAACTCACAGTTGTGGGGGTTTTTTTAAATTATTATTTTCTGAGACTCAATATGAAAATTGTCTAAGGATGAAGAGGATGAAGAGAGCTCAGTCTTTAACCATTAGATTAGTATGCACCACTGTAACACCATATCTTGAAACCACCCAATTTGGATACATGATGAAATTATTTTCTAGGTAGTTACATAAATGACTGAATACATTGTCATGAGTTTCACTAAGCTAAACCCATAAGCTTTTTTTCTGAAAGAGGGAAATGGTCGAATTATATAGTGTTATAATGTAGTGTTATAAATGGAGATATCTGCTGAATCCTTCTAGGCGGTGAGCACAGAAAAAGGTAGTCTGGCACTGGTTTGGTGTTATATGTCACCCATTAGCAAAGCATCGAAACTCAGATCATCTTTGGAAAAAAAAAAAAAAGAAAAGCATTTTATCTTTGTCTAGATAACTGCATTTACACGAAAGGTGCATCTCTATCTAAACCATATTGACGTATATCAGTCCCAAGCAAAGAATTCGCACATTGGTTTGAAAATGTGTCTTCTCGCAGTGCACTCTGGACCCCAGATCTCCAGATGAGAATGTCTGCACGTAGCATCCATTGGAGTCTGAGTAGTTACAGGTCCATTATTCAGAAGAAAAAGATAAAAAATTAAGCTTGCATTGCAGAACTGTCAGATTCCGGACCCAGGGTATGGAAAGCCCAAACTTCAGTGAGCAGAAAGGTAAACATACGCTGTGCAATATAAATATACTCAGAGGCAACTGAGTAAAGTCTTGAATTGGGAACTTGTGCACAAGAGAAAAAGCCCTCAGCTTAGATTTTTCCACTGGTTGATTTGTCTTATAGTTGCTCTAAATCCCTCTCTTTACCCCACTTATTACTTACTCAGGGCACAGCAATTTAAGGTGTCCATCAAAGCATGGTGAATTCTGGGAGCCAGAGAGCCAATATTTAGAATTTACAACACTGAATATTTTACTGGATTTTTGATTCTTTTGCCAAGAAAAATCTTAGTTTTGCTACAGGAGACGGTGAGCAGCAGTCCCATAATTAGTGCTCCTGCAGTCATTGTCTTCTCCAATACAAAACCGTGACCTAACCGAACTGTCCACATGAGCCTTTATCATCTATTTTGATTCTGTAACCCTAATGTTCTATGAGGACTGCACGAAGGACTCTATAACTTCCCTTGGCTACAGGCCAGATCAAGAAAATGGGTGATTGCTGCATTCTGTATAGCTCCATGACCTCTCCGAGGCTAACAGCAGGATTGCCAGCGCAGCTGTCAGCTGGGAGGTTTGTATCTGGTTAAATGTGAATGTCAATAATAATCAGCATCTGTTGTGGGTCCTACACTTCTGGGCACACCTTCAAGAGTGCAGTACAGCTCCAAGAGAAGCCACTTAAATAAGTGGCCACCTAAATATCCATCAGGAGTGTCCTTTTTTGTTGATGCTGTATTTTTGCTGTTAGTACGCATTGAGCAGTGATGCTTCTTCCTGACTGTTCCAGCCACCTTAGACTAGGGATCACTAGCATGTGGATAAGAGGAAAAGCTTCTATTAAAAGGATTATGTTTTAATCCACAGTGAATTTCTGTGCTACATGACACTGAGTTATATTTGAACACTATCTGTCCTTTTCCAAAAGTAAAATAAAGTCTTAGGGAGGACCCTAAGGTGCTGACTCTGCTGCTTATCATTCAGTTTATATTTAAAATGTCATAAAATATCTTGTAGTTTCTGACTAGAGGAAACTGTGGTATCAGTCTGACTTCTTGTGTTGTGCCTTTTGCTAAACACTTTACCTACTGAAATCAACTGTAGATAAAGGGCATGGCACAGGGAAAACAGGAGACACCAAATGCCCATAATGACAGACAACCAACTAGGTCAGATCTGCTTAAATGGTCATATAGACAGTCTACACCTCATGGAGTGAACAGGGGAAAAAAACCCATGGTGACTTACAGATTGAGAACTTGCACTCAAGATCATTCTGAAAGCAACCAACTTGCATCTCCCAGCCTCCCATCATACAGGTACATCCCAGGTGATTCCCATTAGTCTACAGAAATAACCCACCATCCCCAGGATTCCCTGTCCAGAAAATATTTTATATTGATCCCTGGATCATCACATTTTGAAAAATATACCAAGAACAGAGCTCATCTTAAGTTACGGTGATCCACTATTCAAGTAAGGAATGAGTTCTGAAGAAATTCCCTCAGTTCCTGTGAACTGCTATTCACCCATCGAAATCCAGGGTAAATTCAGTATAATCTCTTTAATCACAGTTCCTGGAATCAAAGATAACAATATTGCACCTGGAAATAAACGGAAGTAGGTCACTCTTCATACTCAGAGTGTTTCCAGTGCTTCAGCACTGCACTGTGTTTGCTCACTGTTCCTGGCCGAGGATTTATGGTTATGTAATAGTTTGCTTAGACAAGGATTCCTGTGATATTTTTAGCCAGTTTTTCTTTCTGTTTTTTACCTCTCCTTTTAGGCCAGAGATTCAGAACTCCTCTAATAGTCAACCTCAGGCATAGACTTTCTCCCCTTTCTCATTTAGATAAGAACACTTTCATTTCTTTCTTTCCTCCCGCTTTTTGAACAGTTACAGCTGATAGGGTTTGCACTGAGCAAAAGAGAAGGCTTTGTAAACCTCCTGAACACCTGCCCAGGGCACACTTGGCTCAAGAAAGATATCACTGAAATCGTGGAAACCCCAAAATATTATTTCTCCTGCCTCTACTGAAAACCCAGGCTACAACTCTTCTAGGGATCAGATTATGATGAATTCATGGTTTTCTGCTCTTGGAGACTTTCTATACAGTCTCAAATACAGACTCCAGACTCATTGTCAGCCTACAAGAACACGAGGGACGATAGAGAAAAGTAATTTGATATTTACACATGACCTATATTTCTCAAGGTAGGCTAAGAATCATCAACCTGCAAATAGTTTATTTACTCTTAGACCTCATACTTCCTCTCATTTCAGCTTTAAAAAATAAAATTCTTATTAAAGAGCAGTTTTCAAATGGCCAGTTTGACTGACCACCAAAAAATAAACATCTTCAGGTTCATTTGTTGGCTGAGCTTTCAAAATCAGTGTAATAGATTCTAAAGGAAAGTAAAAGACATGTCTGCAGCTGACTCTCCATCAGTGTGCACATACCACCCTCTTTAATACCAAAGGAATTTGTTATGCTCTCTGTTATTCCTGAGACCACATAAATTACAATAATAAGACAGCTAAAATAAAGTGTTACCAAATCTTAATCTCTAAAAGTGGTATGAAATATTTTCCAGTAAATAAAAGCAGAAAGAGCTAATGATTGAGAGCTTTTAGTCTATTTATGTGAATGACTAATATAAACCCAGATTCTAAATTTTGAACAATAATAAAAATTAGTGGTCTAGAAAACAGTCAGCCTAACAAATGTATACATTGGTCTCCAGCTGAAAATGTGGCATTTGTTAGTCAAATATTTTGGTGGGGGAGATTCACTGTGCAGCTTGGGCGTCTCTTTGTTAACTTCAAAGGAAATGTAGCTATTTCTGGTTGTTATTGTAAGAAATCATTCCTAGACCAAGACCTCTTTGGAAAGAATGATAACAATTTCAAAAGTCATAGGCCAATATTGACATGAGCTTTGAAAAAGGATCACATTCAGTGTAAAGTATAGAGTCGAGAGCTTTCTTTCCAGGTGTGGGTATCGAATGATTCACTTTTTTTTGCTTCTCCTCATAAAATGTAATTGTGGAAGAATGAGCAAACTCACCTTTTCATCAGTCAGAAAGGAGGATTTGTTTCATGATGAGCATTTTGTACCTTCTTTGAGAATCCTCGCTGAGCTGTGCAGGATGTAGGAACACTGAATAGATGACGCATAAAACTTAGACTGCTTGTGACAGATTAAAGAGACACAGTTTTCCCATCTTTTCACTTCATATTGTAAGTAAAAGTATCACTCCCACAGTTTTTCCTAGGGGATGGGCTGATCCTCCCTAAATGTCCCCATTAGTTAATTTATAAGTGATGTGGAAGAGAGGAACAACCAGGCTCTGAATAAAACACCACATCCACCAAGGAGATACCTACGACCACTGTCCCAACTCCTGTGGAAGACACCATACTGCTTTATGCAGAGGAGGAAGTTGACACAGTCAGGCTTTATATCCTGTTGGATACCTTTAGTTGAAAGTAATGCATGGCTTTGACAATCTCTTGGCCAAAGTGTTTCCAGCAGCACCAGTGTCATACTGAATCTCCTAATGTCAGGAAACAATCCCCAGCTCTATGCCTGATTACATTTTTTTCTAGCATAAATTCAGGACATAGCTGATATCTGTAGCTACACACATCAACATTGCGCATCACAGGAGCCTCTCAGCCCTGAGATCCACCTGAGAGGGTGTCTCAGGGTTATGCATTTGCCTTTCCTGGGGCAATTTGGATTTCACAAGCACCATTTAGGCATGGGCAAAGCAGCATCCCCTGTAGCTTTCCCCAAGCACCAGGCACCTCCACACCTGGACAACCCCAAGGCCAGCAGGCAGCTCCTGGCTGGAAATAGAGGAAAGATAGGGCAAGGGGAAATCCAGGAAATCCAAGTGACATTTCATGGTCCAACAAGTCATCACAAGACTATGATTAAACCTCATCTTAAAAATTACAACTTTTACATAAATTAAATTAAAAATTATGTATAAAAGCTGCCCTGAACATTACAATTGTACTGTGTTCTCATCAGGTATTTCGACATGCTAACATTGGCTCTATCCCTAGAAACTGGTAATGAATCTCAGCACTCACCTGAATGCTGAGATTCACCTGCCTGGTAGTCATTTTGTCATGGGATTTGAGATGCTCCAGGACACCCAAGGCACCTTCAGTAGGCTGGGAACACCAGTGCAGATACCCATGCCCTTCTGGAGCCGGGGAGCCCATGGTCATCAGGTATCTCAGACATTGCTACACACCTGTGTGTGTGCCATTGAATTGAACACTGACCATCTCTAGCTCAGATGCAATAGAAGATTAAAATAGTTTTTATTTCTTATGATATAGTTTCAGAACGTTTTTATCTAAGTCTGTGTCTTGGGGGCTTTGTCTGATGCCAACTGTAAACCTTAGTGAAACTGATTCCTTCTCTTGTCCTCTGCAGTCACTTGCTGATATTTGCTGCCTTGCCAGATTTTGTACTTTTTGTCATTTGTTCTTGGCTCAGCAGATGACGATTAGTTTAGAAACTAATGAAAGAGGAGTAAGATGCAGATGCTAAATAAAGCAACGCATGTTAATGGGCATCCTACAGATTCTTCCATTTAAGCCAAAACTGTCTCTAATGGTGAATAAAAGGAAGAGGAAGGGAAGCAGAGGTTCCTACTGTCTGTAGCAATTGATTGTAAATTGGCAAAACACTTCCCCCAAAGATTTTGTTAAGAACATTTGATTCAGTGAATCAGACCCGAATCCTGAGTTGAAGCACCAGCATCTCAGCCAAAGCTATCAACCACTTGGACTTGACATGCGGGGGAAACAACCAATCAATCAGAGAAATATTTCAGCTTTACATAGACACAATTCTTTTGCCATAGGCAGAGAATTCAAACACTAAAGTAATCCTATAAGATATCTACATCTCACATTGATAGTCGTGGGAGTTAGCTATAGACCTCAGAGAATCAAATTTAAGCTTCAAGCAGAGGTTCACTCTAGAACATGTTCCCTCCATCTGGGAGAAGCTGTCACCTCAATCCAGATACAGCAGAAGACAGGAATAACAGATGCCACAAGTCAGCTGTGGGGCACGTGCTGAGCTAAATGAAAGGAGAAAATGGAAAGAAAAAAAAACCCAAACTAACCAATTTCAGTTAAACTTTAACTGAAGCTTAGATTTAAAACTGTATTTTAGTCATTGGAATTAGGTTTAACTGAAGGTGCTGAAGTCCTATAATGAGATGAAAGTAGACTTAGTTCTGAGTCTTAGCTCTGAAACACAATTCAAGGCACAAAATAGAAGAAAATTATTTTAATGCAACAATTATTTTAATGCACAGCAGTGAAGATGTGCAGAAACACTACTTTAGCATGTCAGAGAAACAAATTGAAATAACAGTCGCTCTTCCCATATGGAGAACCTAAATAAATGCACTCAAAAGAAAACTAAGAACCATATGTCCCCATTTTGAAGAATGAGGAAAAAGTTACACAGCCAAAGAAAGGAGAGTAGAGAAAATGACATGGAGAGAAAAATATTAAAGAAATGGGTTATAAAAGCTGTTGCCAAAATGTTGCATAATGATCACTTTTATGAACAAAGAGAACTGGAAATGCTTCTTGGAAAGCAAAATGCTCTTTTGCTTTCCAAGAAACTTCCATCAAGTCAGGAATGCGACATGATTAAAAAGGAGGAAGGTTTTCTCCCTCTGAAGCAGTGCGTATTGGGCACTTTATGTACTCTTCAGGAAGCGCACATGCTCTCCTAGCTATTCAGCACACCCCATGTTCTGTACATTCTCTGTCAGCTCTGGGGAATTGAGCAATACACCTTAAGGATGATGGAACTGTCAAATTCAGATTTCTGGAGAGATAAATAATATTCAGAGTGTGGAATCATGCTTATTTTTTCCAGCAAATCTGGGAAATTTCCCATTCTATTTTCCTGATCATTTTTTCTGAGATAAGAGGGAATAGGCAGGGTTCATGGTGGAAGGAGAGGTTTTTCTACCAAATAAAGACTCACTGGTGCAGATGAGAGTTTTTCATGCCCTGAGGTACAACCACTGAGGGAGCTATAATAAAATCTAGAGAAAATTAAGGTCAGGGAATAAAAGTTTGCAGCTATTCAATTTCTAGCCAAAGGGAAAGGAGATTATCACTGCTGGTGCAGGTGCAAGCACATGTTCTTCTCCTGCCTCATCTTCCGTCCTTGTGAAGGAACTGCTGGCTGGAAAACATAGCTCCTTGGCAGGCACTAATATTGCAGCCAGTAATTACAGGCTATTCCTGGATGATAATTCCATGCTGTATGTTGTACTACCTCTGCCAGTCAAAGGAGCACCCTCTGTATTCACATGCCCTTGCAGCCCAGCTGTGTGCTTCCCCCACTCACACTAGCTCATGGCCGACTTTGTATCAGAACCATGGCCGCCCCATACAGGACAGTCTGTGTTGAGGTCAATATACCTCAAAACGCTGATTACACTGATGGCAAAACATTCCTTTGTTGGGGTAAAATATGAAGGAAAGAGTGGAGTCCTGTGGTGGGGAAGAGATAGTTAAGACAGATGAGCCAGAAAAGCAAATACAGATGTAACATACCTTAAGGATGTTTTTTTTTTGCCTGACTGGGACAAAGGATGCTTTCTCATTTTGAATAATTTCCATTTCCATGAGTGATTTGCCATCCCACAGCAGCCTTTCAGTGAGTACTAAACAGGACAGGTCACTGAGGTTATGTCCTTATTGGTAAACCGACAGTACTTTTATAGTGGTAAATAACATGGACCACTGCCGGCTGTGAAGCTGTATGGGATCTGTGTAGTTGTTCCCTGCCACCCACCAGAGGGGGCAGCTACAGCCAGCCCCCTTAGCAGCAAGATGCCCCAGTCTGTACCACGTCCTGCATGGTGCCTGGGCACTCATAGAATCACAGAAAGCAAGCTGCAGTCATGCCAGTCTTTACAGCTTAATGTTTGGGACAATTGGGACCCTATCCCCCTAGTTTAAGTAGAGACACAACTAACGAGGCTAGGAATCATAGAATCGTAGACGGGTTTGGATCAGGGCAGGCACCCCATAAGCATCCTTCATTACAGTGGCTGCAGGTTTTGGTAGCAGATTCTTTTAGTCAGTACTAGAACCACAACTGAGAGACTCACAAATCAGTTGTAAGCTGAATGAAGAAAAACGTTTTCTTTTCCTTTCAAGGAGTGTCAGCTGTAGAAGTATCACCAGTCACAGTGGTTAAATATTCTCTTGTGACTTTCTAAATACAGGCAAATGCATCATTGGATTTTATTTCTTCACAAACAAAATACTGTCTGTGCATGGTACCAGTGAATCTGCTAGTCAAACATTTAAGAGCTCACAGAATGCATCTATCTATGAGGAAAGGTGTTATGTACTACTCACAGGCTCTGTAAAATGAGAACTGAATACGGAGTCAATTATGCTGCCTCATGTCATAGTGGAAGCATGCATTCTTTCAGAAGGGCACAATAACACTTGAGATAATAACAAAGTTTTTAACACCATATGCATGTACACTATTATTCCTCCTTTTTTATTGCTAAGCAGAAAAAAGTAAAAAATAATAACTAGCTAAGTCCTAAGGTTATGTTCTTCCTATCTTTGCATATCATCTACTCCTTTGAGTATTTCTCGATCTATACACTTATAGTATTTGCAGTCTGGAGCCAGCTTACAGGACCTTATGTCCGAGATGTTGGAATAGGTAAAAGATAAAATCTAATACAACTGAAAGGCTATATCTGAAAAGGACAGCTGAAAGTGCAAGAGATGCAGAGACAAGAAACAAATCAGAATAGCTTGTCTATAAATGAACTGGGGATGAGCAAAATGCGCATTGATTGAGGTGTTGAAACAAGACACCACACAGCATTTACAAGGCATCCAATGCCCAAGAGGTCAAAAGAAATCAAATAAGCATACTGAGATTGTTGGGGTCTACTTTCCAACTGATCAGTATGCTTATTTCCTAGCAACAAATGACCCTTTCAAGAAAGAAAGAATGGGTTACATTTTTCCGAACAAAGGAGACAGCTGAATGGAAAGCTGGAGGACAAAGTGAATCAGTTAAGGCAGGGAAAAGAAAAAGGAAACCAAAACTGGAGTAGACAATACTATAAATGCAGCACAAAGGGAGCCTGGCTAGAGAAGTCCAAATGATGCCAGATGACTTATTGAACTAATGTGAACGTGAATAAAAACCAAATTCACTCTTCAAAATATGAACACAACAGATATGCACAGCAATGTTCTGCAGCTGGTGTGCTACAAATAGCATAGTAAAGGTAGCAGGAGGTCAGAAACCAGAGGGAGACATCCAAGGCCGTGGTCAAGGCTGAAAAAAGGCCAGATCCTGCAAACTAGAGAGAACTGAATTTGAGTAAACACAGGAGCACAACAGTGGTGTCAGGAATGAGGTGGTCTTGCGAAGGAGAGTGACAGTTCCCCTGCACCACTCTGGTCACAGTGTCTCTTGGAAAGCCTCTTCTTGTCACCAGCACAGGTACAGCTATATACTCTACAGCTACGTTTCAGACTTGGCGGTGTCGTCTCAGGCAGATGTTTTATCCATAATTCCAGTTGTAGTATCCTCAAAGTAGAGTAAATAAGATCTTGCTGGCTGTTTTCCTACATCCTGGATCCATTCAGGAGAACTAATGGCTAGATCATTTCACAGCTGCTGTAGGGGTTCTGTAGATTGTTACACAAATGTTTACTTTTCAGAAAGAGAAACCAAGTACATTAGACCCAAGTCTCAGAAGCTTTCTTCTTCCAGCTTCCTCCTGTGGGAGCTTAACAGGCTGAAACAAATGAGAAAGATGAAGACAACACCGTGCACAGCAGAGTGTCATTAAAAGGTCAGAGCACCTCCCAACTGCTGCAACATCCAACAGCCAGTGGAGCACAAGGCAATGATGCAACTACCAGATGCTTCCATTGGTCCACTTCCTTGCAGAAGAGCAGGGTTTGGAAATTTTCAAAGGCACTGTGCGGCTTAGGAGCTCAAGTTTCTTCAAGGCAATGCAAGGCTTGAGAACAAGGTCCAAGTTCTCCCATCATTCGGGCAGCCTGAAAAATGTGGAGGAGTACTCAGAATTTTGTAAGTGAGGAGCTGAGCACTTTTGCATCACTGAAGACAATGAAACAAACGCCCTGAAAAAGAAGGTCGCATTAAAGTGACATGAGATTGCTCAGGCCCTGAAAAAATCCTACATACTGACTGCCTTTGAAAAAATTATGACCAAACTGCTGTTTTCTGCCTGCAATCATACATCACCTAAATTTGGATCTCAAAATGGTGCCACACAGAAAGTGTCAGTCTGGACTGATTCCAAGTGCTACATTTAGTCATTTCTTTTCATTTGAATCATATGCAAACAAAGAGATCTCAGGTTGTTATGAAGAAGGACAATTCACAGTATACAGTAATGGTTATATGTAGGAAGGTCAGTCAGGTTTGGTTTTTTTTTTTTTTTTTAGGTAGATACATTAATGTATTTTAAAAAAGATAATACAATTAAATAGCTTTTATTAGCTATTAGAGGCCACATAAAAGTGGTTCTCCCACTATAGCAATACTGTTCTGTGCAGGGAAGCCAGATTTTATTCTCCTCTGCAGTAATGCTGACAGGTACATGTTAGTTTATTCCAGAGGTTGTAAAAGTGAGAAGTCACACTGTAGTTTTAGGGGGCTTCACAGTGGTTGCTTTTAGAGGATTCAAATTTTAATTTGAAATGTCAATGAACAGTCATACAGAATGATCAAAAGAACATGCCTTCCCCTCTTCTTAACCTCCCGACGTTGATTAAACTCATAAAGGTACGATGTTCTACTCACTGGATTCCATTAAATTAATTTCAGCAGAGGCATAAGAAAGTAACTTCAGGAGTTCAACATTTGTAGCAGTAGAGTAACAAGCATATTCTAGGCCAGGATGCCTGCTTCACCAAGAAACCAGTGGCAACATTTTAACAGTGGTATCAACCGCTGTTACCCTCTCGGGAACCAGGAGAGCCAGACGCTCAGATTTGCGTAAGTTCGGCAGAGCTGGATTTTGAAGTTTCCAGATCAACTGGAAACTTCATATAAAAATACTGATAGACTATACCTTGAAAATGGCTCTAAAAACATCACCTCACTGTCTTTATCGGGAAGATTGCAACCATGTTGTCTTGAAAAGCAGCATTCCTGAGGCCTGCCTTTCACAGTACAGTGGAATTAGAAGGAGGAGTAGAGCATGGCAGCTGACTTCATTTCTGCCAAATAAGCTTGCTGAGGTGGCATGGGTTTCTCACGGAAAGCCGTGTAAAGCGCTCCCTGCCCAAATTGCTTTGGCTGGAGAGTCACGTTGTTTTGATCCCCAGCTAGATGAGAAACACTGGAGACAGAGCTCGCACTGCCGAATTCAGCATAGAGAGACAGATCATTAGTCAGTCAGCTGTGAAATGTAAATAATTTTTGCCTTTCAGAACAGTCCTCCCTGATTCTGTCAAAATCCATTATACACAACTGCTTATTCAAGCAAAAAGCAACACAAAGTAACGTCAAAAAAATCCCCCAAACTTATAGCCTAGCAGTGAACATCTTCATTTCAGTCATTCTTCTCATGACACTTTTGCAAAAAATACTGGTTTGCCAATATCAGTCTATCCTGAACACTTTTCAAATAACAAAACCTAAATCTTTCAAAAATTTTAGGTCCAACCTCTAGCCTCCCTTATGAAGTGTGAATTGGGAGCCCACTGGCCTCACAAGCCAGGTTACTTAATTCTTAGTTGCAATCAAGAGTAACATTTGGCTCACAGTCAGTGAAAAGCTCAATAAAGGACAAACTACAACCCAGATTTATGCACTAGAACAGCCATTATATTGGGTGTAAAACACACCCACTACCAGGCACATATTTCTGAACAGTTCCCAATCTGTCTTCCATGAGAGAGATGACATTTCCGGAAGTCTCCCCTCTGCCTTTGATGGAGTCAGAAAAGTAGAAAAATCAACTTCAAGTATTAGCTATTGTCTGGGTCTTAAGTTCTCACTTCCCCCTTTGATTTCACAGGATGATTACATGGAAAGCTGAATTTTATTATATTTCAAAGATGTAAAGTGATATGACAATGCACACTGTTGGATCCTTTCAAACATCCAGTCCAACTGAAGCAAGACAACATCTAAGGAAACATTTCAGACTCCTATATTGAGCACGGACTCAGAAGCACATACAAAACCCACTACTTTGAACATCTGGCTTTCCCATCACTGCCGGACTCCACCAGTAAAAGCATGACTGTGAGTGGTTCTTCAAGATCTTTGTAGATAGAAACAAAGTTTCACAGAGCATTTACATAAAACTTATCAATTTTGATCAAAAAATAGGTTCCTTTAAGCCAGATTTTGGTTCATTAGAAAAAATATAATAGCATTAGCTGAAAGTTGGAAAGGCTGTAAAATCAAGTTAAATGTAGATACGGTATCATTTTACTAATAGAAGAAAACAAAGTCATATAAACATTGAGAAACAACTAAGTATGTAAAATATGTTTCCAATAATGTTTCAAAATCTTTGGAAAGACAGAAAATGCAACTTAATCTGAATGTCTATTTAGATATAAAAGTTGTCAAAAAAAATGGCTGCTTTTAGCAGGTAGATAAATTGTTCTCAGGCATAATTGCAGTAAGACTGTCCATTGAGACAAAGTCTTCTAGATGTCAGGCTTGAGCCTTCTTTAAACTTCACATTTAGCACTTTTTGTCTTTTTTAATCTTTTTTTTTTTACTTACTAATTTGTGCAATAGATTATCTTCCCCAGTTACTGGGAGGTTCTGACAAGGAATCTTTACAGAAGCTTTCAAACTTAATGTTTTGGCCAGTAATATTGAATGCTTTATTTAATCTCCTGCCATCAGAAAGAAAGTAACTATGGTGTCCCATGTTAGCAGCTAAGAAACAGCTGTCCAGATTAATTGTGACTGCTGGCATCAAATTTCAGAAACAACCTTTATCCTGATTTATTTTCCACGGCTTTCTTCAATGTACACAATGTGCTCATATGAGCCACCAGTGAATTCAGAATGTCACTTCTCATTAGGAATACTCTTGTACTGATGAGCGTTAGAAGAAGTATGGCCATTTTTTAAACAAAGCAGCAAAGAAGCAAGCAATTCACAGCATATTTCCTTTTAGGGATTGACTAATTAGTTAATTAATTAATTAATTAAAAATCATTTTAGAGATAAAGCTTCCCTATCCACTCTTTCTGTACACCTCCTAGTGTAGAAGTAAAATCAGACTTATAACACAAATCAAATTCTTTTGTCTGTTCAGACATGTCACAACTTAAAGATTTCTAGATAGTTTGGCAATTGATTAAAACTTCTTAGAATCATAGAATCACAGAATCATTTAGGTTGCTCCATGAATTAAAGTAACAATTTAGCATCCAACTTTCCCTTACTCTGTGTTCACAAACTTGTTAAGAATATACATTACAATTCCAGTTTTTGTAAGAGTCCTTATATTACAAGATCATTAAATGCTCAGATAATGCTGGAGTCGGCACAGAACATCTCTTGCTTGATGAAATTAAAGCAATTCAATCCCACTGACTGACTTCCCAAAAAATATCTGCCAGAAGAGGAGCAACTGTGTTGAGTTTGCCAGTGGTGTTAAGTGTAGTTGCCATTTGAAAGAACAGATAGCACGCAGCTAAAGGATGTGGGGCTTTCCCTCACAGGTGATAAGATTCGTCCTGGGAATCAGATTCTTTAAAAAGAAAAATCCAGTTGAATACTCCTTTTCAGACAGTGTTAAACAACTGGGTTACAAAAGAACTCTTGTTTCTTATTCCGCAGATCCTTGGCCATAGACGAGGTGGTGGTGTGCAGGCAGCTGGAACCACAAAATTAAGCTTTAATGAAGCCAGACTGTAAGTAATCACTTCAGTCTCCAATGGTAAATTAAAGCTTGAAAATTAGTATTTATTATAGAAATTTTAGAATGGAGAATCAGTATTTATACAAGTACTGTAGTTAGGAGCTTGAGTGAGTTTGTGAGAGATAAATTTAGACAGAGGCTATATGGTAATTCATCTCAGACGTTTCTGGAAATCATGGTTTTTCTTCCACTCCAGTGGACTTCCTTAGAAGACTGCAATGGAAATAAAAGCCACAGCTCCAGCAATATTATTCCATGATACAGAATAGGTAGAGACCAGACTGTAATCTTCTAATGAAGGTGACCACATATTCACAAAAACAGTTGTACAGGTTTTGGTGGAGCCATTTTTTGATGGAGCCATTTGCACAAAGTTTTGCTCATTAATCTCACCCTAGAATTTCTCAGGAGCACAGGAGAAGGAATGGTAGCACTGGATTACACCCACTGTTTGTAGGAGTGCCATCGTAACGTAGCAGAATCATACTGGTGGGAGGGGTCTGACGTAGAGAAGCTTGGACACATTAAAGAAGAAAAAAGTGCTTTCTAGATAATCTTTGACATTAGTTCCTATTTGACAAGACACATTTCAGAATAATTTCATTTTCAGAATAAGTCCTTATGTTGCATACCATTGGATGTACTCGTTTTCTTTTCAGGATAATATAGATTTATTTCTTAATTTTTAACTTTCATACTAACATATACTGCACCGAATACTCTTTTACTCTGCCTTTTCCCTTACTCATGTGCTGCTCTCTTCCTTTGCTTCTCAACATCCACCTTCTGGTACACAAATGGCACCCTGTATCCAGGATGATGCAAATACTGCTCACTTCCAGCCACAGCCTGGACACTGCAAGGAGAGCAGGCTCAATGCTCAATCTCTCCCTCAATCTCTGTATTGGATCAGGAAGACAGAAATAAATCCCCGTATTACATTGTAACACATGTATTCCTAGTACCAAAGCATGCAAATTTTTATCTCTGACAAATACATAGGAAGCAGCAGATGAATGTATGTGAAAGCACTTGGTGCAGAAAGTAAGAGGGAAAGAAATGTACCTCGTGCATAAGGCTGCTGATCTCCAGCAAAGCTGGCACACAAAATGTTTTGTCTATGCTTCTTAGGAACCATGGAACTTAGAAAAACATGTAAAAGCAAACTGTTTGGTGGATTGCTTTGAATACTGCAGGCTAAATCTAGGTTCAGGGTAGGGAGTGTTTGCAACCCCAGTTCCCTAGCCTGGATATTACTAGAGGCAGCCGTGAGTCCTGTTTTTCTGCTCATGGAAACCAGGGGACAAGGGGAGGAGTGGGGCTTAGAGGCTCAGTACATTACTGCATCCAAAAGGGTGGGCACAGACATCATGCTAGTCTCTCCTTCCAAAAACACTGCAGAAAACACAACTTAATATCAGGCTGCTGCTATTTGCACCATATTCTACCTCCTTTTGCATAATTAACAATTTGTGGTGATTCAACCACTATTACTTACCCTGCAGTGCAGGTACCATAGTATCTAAAATACATGACTGAGTTCTTGCCTTCTCTGTACTGACTGCCTTACAATAACAGAGCCTGAAATAGTAGCACTGCTCTACAGAGCAAGAGAAGATTTCTTTCACAACCCGTGCATCTTACTTTTAATTACAGTTTAATTTTTAAAAAGAATTTTTTCCGTTAGTTTAGATATGCAACTGCAATCAGAAATCAGCTGCTGTGAAAGTATCTTTTACAGGCCGTTTGCAATTAAAAGGCATCTACTTGTGCATCCATGTCAAATCAAGGAGCTTCAGACTCATCACAATAATGCTCAGCATCTTCTAGTTCGTTTAGTGATTTTTCTCCCATGTGCTGTGCAACCACTCACTAATTAATACTCATAACAATGAGAAACAGAAAGGTTAGATTTATTTGGAGTTGTACAATGAATCAAATGGCAACACTGGAAGTAGGTTTCCTGGGGAAATGATTCTTAGCCTTGTGCTCAATTCATAGCTTCAGGTTAACTTTGCACATAGAATTCATTTGCTAATTTTGTTCCCAGTTATTTTTCTCCCACCCTTTCCCCCTTGCTTTCCTCCCCCTGCAGTAATTACTATTTGCTGGTGTAGTGCCCGCAATGTAGTCAACACTTTACAGACATGCAGCCAAGGAAAGTTATTTTGACAAGGCTGCCTATAAAAATACATTGCATGTCTGAGATTACTGTGGATTACTGAGGCTGTGAGATTTTAAACATTGGTATGCATTTAAACACTGGTATGCACAGTATAACTGTGTAGATTGATAACAGCAAAGTTGACATTTTTCTCTTCCTTGATGCAATTGCAACTTGTTGCTTCTTCCAGTTACTAAGTGCAGCATGCTCAAAGTCAGTAAAATTGGAGTTTCACTGACCATGGAAGTTGTTAAAATTGCATGTTTTATTCCCTTGCAGTGTCTGATCCTAGTCTCATTTAATTATAGATTTTTACCTGTGTAACAGTGAAGATGAAACAATCACCAACTTGCAGTAATGAAAGTGAGAAGGGGGGTTAAAAAAAGTATTTTTATATCTCTGTTATTCTCTGATTCCTAGGAACAGTAAGGCTCATGTAAAACTAATACCACAGTCATTCTCATATTTATCAGAAGTCTGTATTTATAAATGCACACTGTATATATATACACACTATGGAAATATGTGTTTATTCTATATATTTATATCCAAAAACTTCCAGATATTTATATATTTTAATAGGTTATATTTTTAAGAGAATTGCTTATATTTTCAATAGAAAGTACTTTACAAAACTACCTGAAGTTAACTTGCTTCTTCTGTTGAGTCCAGCTGTCAGGCTGTGCCTGCAACTGTCTGTTCTCTTCTGCCATCATGCGGATATTACTGCAGTGCAGAAATACAGCCACTGTTAGAAGAGGATGTCCTTGAGCTGCCTGGGTGCCTTGGCCAAATTGATGTAGCTGCCTCTTCACTTCAAAACTATGTGGCAAGACTCATGAAATCTGTAACTCTTCTCATACCTTCAGTTCTTCTGCTATCTAAAAGTTAAAAAATAATTAAAATAAAATAAAATAAAATAATCATAATTAGCTCCAGTCACTTTCCAGCAGAGGTGGTTTATTGCAATACAATGCTGTTTGGGATGATTGTAATATTCTGGTGTGTATTCCAAGGAAGCCCAGGAGCTGGACCTCTCCAGGCTGATTTCTTCTTGTTCTTGAGTACCATCCATATCTCCAGAGCTGCTGCCTTTTCACATGCACCAAAGACAAAGAGGCTACTATATGGATATGTTCTAAATATGCTCCTTTCATTTTAATGCATTAAATCCTATCTCCCTGTCATTATGCTACTGACAAAAGTATTAAATGCAAGATGTATACAATACAGCTACTTCAAAAAGAGGCTTTTTTGATTTTAAAAGTAGTAAAACAAAAAATTATCCATGTAGCTCCTGACTCAAAGATGTTCTGCAAGTTCTTCCTCCTCTAGTAAAGATTTAAAAAGGGATAATAAAGTAATATTAATATTTTATTTGTCACAAAATTATTTAAACATCACTAGAATTCCAAAATTCTCCAGAATTCCTGAATAATAGTATTCAAGTTGCCATAGTTTTCCCCATAAATAGCAGGAAGCAAAACTGATACATCTTTTGGATAATGTTGAAGGAGCACCAGTGTAGTATATGGTAGATTTTAAATGCTGCATGTGAAGAGTCAGTGTGTGAGGATTTCACCCTTGCATAAACACTAGTATTCTGGGTAAGTGCATATTTTGTCTTTCTACTGAGAATAACAAGAAAGAGAAAAGTAAACTTCTGTCTTTTCATTAAACAAAGGATAAAATAATACTTTAGAAATAAGCTACAGAAGTGTCGTTTTTTCCCCCTGAGTGTATCCTAACTTTGTAAACAGTTAATATTTTCTTTAACACCATCTAATCTATAAATACCTTTTTGACCTCTGGGTAACAGCAGGCTTAATACATCTGTATGTCAAACACTGCAAGTTTTACTTTGATTCATCCACTTTAAGATAAGCCATCATGTGTGCCAGACAGCTGTTTTTTCTCATAGCTTCCCACATAACTAAAACTTCTGCATAGTTACAAAGCAAAAAATGACACCAGAATCACAGAGATATATGTGCATTGCTCAGGACTAAATGGCTCCTGCTTACTTGCTTCAGCCAAGTATAAGCCGTGAAAAAGTACACTAACCTAGCTTCTAAAAGCAAATGGCTTGTCAGTGTTCCACTCTGGTAGTAAACAGTCCATCTTCACATTTTTCCTCCTTCACTGAGTGTCTGAAGTAAATAGCAAAAATTACGCAATTTCTATTGAGGGTGATAAACGCAATTTGAAGTAATTGCTCTCTCCATTGCAGAAACTGCTTTCCATGACCTAGATTGTTCAATATAAGAAATGCGTATTTTAATGCTAAATAATTTTCTACAAAATTCTCATGGTGTATAGCAGAACTCTCTGTATCTATTCTTATGTATCTGCAAGCACTTTGTAAACATTAACACATTAACTTCATAAACATGTTAGCCCTTAAAATTACACAGGTAAAAGACCACCATCTTATTTCTATGTCCTGTCTATGTTACAGCTGAACCTAGGACAATCTATTAAGGACAAGAAGTCTCTTGGAAGCTTATGTACTATTAAGATGGTGTCATGGTTTAAGCCTCCAAGCCAGGCAGTTTTTCTCACTCACTCACCCACCTCTCTTTCTTCCCCCAGTCCCGGGGGGATGGGGAGGAGAATCGAAAGAATGCAACTTCCACAGGTTGAGATAAGAACAGTTTAGTAACTGAGGTATAACACAAATCACTACTGCTACCACCAGTAATAATAATGACCAGGGAAATACAAGAGAAATACAAAGAAAAAGAATACTACTGCTCACCAAGCCCGACCCAGCCAGTGCACCCCCCAGCAGCGAACCCCCCACTGCACCACCACCACACCCTTCCGGGTCTCTGCTCTCCATTTTTACATCCTGGACATGACGTGCTGTGGTATGGAATAACCTCTTTGGTTAGTTTGGGTCAGGTGTCCTGTCTCTGCTTCCTCCCGGCTCCCCCTCCTCCCTGGCAGAGCATGAGGCTCAGAAAGTCCTTGGCCAGACCAAAACATTACCAAGCAGTAACTGAAAGCACTGCTGTTATCAGCACTCTTCCCAGGCCCAAGATCAAAAACACAGTGCTGCACCAGCTACCAAGAAGGGAGAAAAAAGTGACTGCTACTGCTGAACCCAGGACAGATGGGCATTTCAGTGATCAAAAATTTGGTGGCTAGAGTCAGATGATAATTTAAGAGAGCAACAGGTTGCTCTGTACAGTCAATGGGAAGAGTCAAGACTTCCAAAGGTCAATGTTCCATGACAGAAAAGAATTAGATCTTTCTAAGGGGGTTTCTGACAGAAAATTAGGAAGTGCTTGAACGAAATCAAAGGAAAACAGTAGAGAATATGTAAAGACTCTGTTAACTGGGGAAGTGTAGCTAGGAAGTAATTTGGGTTCTGTATAGTCTAGAGAGGTGTCACAGAGGAAGGAATTGCTTTGGACAAAGCAAGAATATTTGCTTAGAATGGCATGCCTTAATTTGAGTGATCAGGAAGTGTCAGGAAGACTTTTATTAGAGCACGCCATTTTGAAAAGCTCTTATCAAAGCCTTAAAAGCTTTGTAAACGCATCAAGACCTAATGATGCCAGAAATTCAGCAAAATACAATTGGAAACCAAAAGCAAAACTACCCCAAGTGTACAATATATATAAATACATACATGAAATTGTTTGGATTAAAAAACAGGTTTTATTTTTATAGAGCTTTCACCAAACTGGTAGATATTACATCTGTTTATCATCTTCTTCTGCCAAATAGGTGGAATGCTCAAGAGGGATGGTAACTGCTGCCAAGGTTTACTTAACAAAAAAAATGTTTTGCCTGTTTTTAGCAATAAATAATGCTGACTCGAAGTGTTGTCATGTGCTAAACTCCACATGTTTTCTAAGCAAAGTTGTGACTTCATCTTGGGTTTGAGAGACGAACTAAGAAATATTAATAAAGGTTAATTAATCCACATGTAGTCTCAGCAGACGCTACAGCTCGATAGGAAGCCTCACAGGAGATAGAACATTTGGGCCCTACTCACTGCCAGCATCTTAGCTTATGTATTTTACATGCAATCAGCATTGTATAAAAAATACAGTGACTAAGAAACACAAAATTAACTACTGCAAGAAGGAACCTAAGGCTGAACCTTCTCTCAAAATGAGGCTAGAGTCAGTTCACTTATTTTTCATCTTTACTTCTCATTTCTTGTGTTTGAGGTTAAGCCATGGCTCAATGTTAAGGCAAAAGTGGTTCTTTGATGGGCAGGCTCCTGCATTCCCCACTGTGTGGAGAAAGGCTGGTGTTCCAGTTTGCTTGGCTGGTCTGCACCACTGCGGACTCACATGGTCATTATGAAAAGGCAGGCAGAGGTGTTTCCTCTGCACCTCCTGGGGAGGAAAATCAGCAGCAGCCTTCATGTGTTGCACTGGATTCAGGCACCCTGCTGTGTATTACAAAGTTTTGAGTAAGACTTGGAGAGCTGCTCTTTGATACAAAAATGCAGGCATTTCCCAAGCAGAATCACAGCATGGGGTTTTTTTAACCTGTGAACAAGGCACCTATTTACCAAGAGGACTATTTCTGCAACTACTGATATGTATCACTCTGCAGTCCAAAATGTGAGTACCCAGGACTTTGAGGATTTGAGGATCTCTGAAATATAGGTTAATAGAGCCTTGCGTGGATTTCAGATGACAACTTGTGGCGGCAGCCTCTTTGTTCCTACTTTAAGTGATTTGTCCTTCTTTGTAGGAGTTAATATTGTGTTTGGCTGGCTCCCAAATTTCATTATCCTCCTTTGCTCACCAGGCTTGACACCCTCTTTGCTTTTCTTACTGAAGTTTAGTTTTCCATTATGTCAACTTCTTGCAGGGAAGGTTCTGTGCTGATCTCCTTGTTCCAGTACTGAAAGAATAAATGAAACTTGCTAACATTACATTATTATTATTACTACTATTATTACTATTACTATTATTTCTCAAATTCTTAGAGCTGTTGAAACTAAACTTCCTACGCAGAGCACAAGGCTGTTAGTAGTTATCTTTCAGTAAAGCGCACTAATGAGAAAATGTCTCATCACATCTCCACAAGCATGTTTTGCTCCTTACAATGTAATGTTGACATATTTGTGGGCTGCTGTTCTGGGCCTGGATGTCAAAGCATATTAGACTTCAGTGTTTTACTGATGATTTTGGTTGGCAAAAATAAATTAACACTTACCTTCTGCAGTTCCTGTTGCTGATTAGGCATTTTCAATTCCACTGACTGCATATTTACAAGCAAACATCTGGAAAAATATTGGCACAGATCAGCTGAGGTCATCTCCCTTATCTGAAGTCACCAGGTACCTTGAAATCCAATGAAATTCAAAAGCATATTTGAAAACAGACCAGGTTCATCTACAGGTTCTTATCCTAACTCTTCTTTAACAAGGAAAAGCAATGACTTTTGTCATTTCACTAGCTGTAGATTCTAGAAGGATTTAGGCTGAGTTCAAACTGGCAACTATGAACTTCTCAGGCCCCAGTCATAAACTTCATGTCAGAGTTTTCCTGTCTTTTCATCCTGGGCAGTAGCCTTGAAGGGACTGGGCATGCAGTGCTTACCTTACATGTATTTTTAACCGTACATTCAACCCTTCATAAATACAAAGAGGACATAGCATGTGCAGGGTAAGCAAGTCCAGGACCTACGCTAGCTGACATTAATGAACTCTGACAGTGAAGTAGTAGTTATTTCTGTCCTAAATGACAAACTGCCATGTCCTGTTATCTAGAAGCTTGAAGGCCCGACACACTCTATTTCATCTACTGAAAACAGCTTAAAATGAAAAGACAAGTTAACATATGCCAGTAGGAATGGATATGGAGCTGTATTTCCCTAGGTAGCTGAGAACTAAGTACCAGTATTTTTTCTAACTGTGGTGCTGTTTGTTGGTTCATTTTATTTCAAATTGTGCTTCAACTTCAAACGAGCACTTGAATTAGCATCCTACCATCACCTCAGCTGGCCACTTTTCCCAGGAGGAGATAAAAAGCTGCTGAAGTTATCCTAAGTAACTACACTTAAATGAGCAGACATTTTACGAAAAGAGTGACAACCACCATTTATAGTCAAAATAGAAGAGACAGGGAAAGCCAACACTTTATTACTTCTTCCTCTGCTGGGAATGGGTGGTATTACAGTAGTTCGGACAAGCAACATCCCTGTAGATAAACCTCATAGTACAAGATTTTTGCCTTTTCCAAAGGGTAATTCCCTTAGTATTTCGCTCTGATTCAGCTTTTTGCCTGTTGTCTAATATTTTGCATTTTCAGTGCTGTAGGGCAATGACATACATTTTTGCTTTGGTTTTATGCAGCGCTTGAGCCATGATTAGGATTCCTACATCAGTTATCGCTACCACCACTGCATACCCAGACATTCAAAGTCCTGTTCCCATGGGCTTCTCTGTTGGACTAGTATTTCCGAAGTTCAGCACACAGACAAGGGTTTGGCCCAGAGTCTTAACTTCAACATAGTGTTACCATAGACCACAAGAGTACAGCATGTCCTAGAAAGGCTGTGTGCCCTGGTTCATCTTTAAAGACTCATACTTTGAATTGAATTTCATCTTCCCAGACATCTCCAAATTCATTAAAATGAAAAGTACTTCTTTTGGCTTCCTAGAAGTAATTCATTCATTTACATTCAAAATAAAAGATAGATATTGTAGCAACTGTACTTGTCAAAAAAGACAACACATTAAAAAGCTTAGGAAATACAGGTTGCATTCCTGACAGGCAGCTGAGAAGCTGCAGGGAATTAACAATGCTGGGGACATCATGTTCTTTTATACTATAGTAGCAGGTACCAAGGACCCTGAAGTGTGCTTTAATGACAGGATTAAAACTTTACAAAGATTCACAATTTCCTTTTCAAAATTGCCTATTTGTGCAAGAAGAGAATATGACTCACACAGAGGTGAACTAGGTATTTCCACACTTACCAAAAGCAAAATGTTTTACGCACTGCAAATGAGTCAAGTATCAGGCACTAGATGGGCAGTTTTCAGACAGATGACCAAATTAAATGTATACATGTGAGAAGGTATTAAATGTTGTTGGTGGGTTTGAGCTGCAGGCAGAAATGATAAACATTCAGTTGAGCTCTTTGTGATATAGCCCACCTTTTACCAGACACCCACAATGCAGTTGCACATTAAAATCATGCAGAAGCAAAGAGAGAAATGCTGTCAAACACTGTAGCAAAAGATTAATCGCACTATTCACACTAAACACCCATCTTAGTAATGATTCAATCAATTTAATCAAATCTTTGATTGTATGAATTAGCCCAGCTGAGAACCTCAATGCAGCAGTGCAGCATGGCAAATCACCCAAAATGTAGTAACTACCTTGAATACAAGAAAAGGCTCCACTAGACCTCTTTTCCTGGATCTATCTGTATCACAAAGAGCAAAACAGGAGGTTTTTTTGTCAGGATATAAATCTTCAGGCTGGTTTTTGTGGTTTTTTTCCTTCATCTATAATGGAAAGGGATACATCCTGTCTATCCAGGTCACAGTTTTCAGAAACTCTTGAAATGTTTTTGAAAAGGAGTCTATTACTTCAGCTTTGCATTTCGCAAGCCCCCCCCACAACCAGGTGTAGGCTTCCTTACTGGGATACCAAAGTATCTTTCCATCTTCCTACATCCTGTGAGCTCTTTTATTCCTTTAAAAAGATATTGAACCTTCAATTTTGCATTTTTAAGAAAAAAGTGATTTGTTTCATCTTCCAGATACCACTGGTTTTGTCTCTGTATATAGTATTTCTGTTTCTAGCTATAGATATTCTGGCTTAGAACAAATTTGGCAGCAATACTACGGAGACAGCGTTAAGGGATAAGCATGCTGAAATATATAACACACATCCTTCGCACATGCCACAGCATCTAAATTTGTAGCTCTGAGACTCTGGTTGTTTGAATTTATTTCCAGTGCCTAGATTTATATACACTTTGCTGGAAGGACACAATAATACAGCAGTTTTGAATCTGAAAATAGCTTTACTAGATTTTTGTTGGATTTTACTTTTAAAGTAACTAAGATTCTCTATTGCATAGCTCTCATATTCATGTTTGCTAGCTGGGTATTAACTGAATAATTCAGCACCCTAACATTGCAAGACGTGCACTAAAAAATAATAATAATAATTAAAAGAAATTAACACAGCTGCTAACAGCACTGTTTATATGAAAGATGAGTCTAAGTCACAACATTTATATCCAGAGCTCAATTTTCCGGTTTTTCAGGTGATGCAGATGTACTGCTGGCTTTTATCTTACCTCCCATTTAAATAGTCTTTTCAGTTGTGTGTATATTGCTTGTTTATCTTTAATGAGATAAAATAAACATCTAGGATTCAAGTGATGTTTGTGTAGGGATGCATCAAAGAAGAATAAAGAATAGATCTTTATCAGACAGGGTGAGGCTGAGCTGAGGAGCAGGTATTTCAAACGTGCACAGAACAATTCACTTGCTGTCAGTGCTTAAAGCTCGCCATTCCCATCCTAGAGCAGCAGGACAGCACTGTGCTCTTCAGCTTGTAAACTATAGTTGCTGATGTGACTGGGAAACAGTGAATGTTCTGCTTATAAATGCAGATTCTTCATCCCAAGAGGTTCTACCAGATCTCAGGCTCTGGGACAAATCCAGGCCCTCTTTTCATGTCCTATGTATTTTAGAACAATAATTCAAGACATATGTGCTTACCCTCTGAAAGCCCAGAAGAAAGCTGTTTCCTTCTTGTACAATGTAAGCAGCCCTTTTGGTCTTCACCGACACAAGTCACAGGGCTTGCTAGGAACCACAAAAGAATAAGTGAAGGATTGGAGCATATGTGTTATTATTTCCTGTATATTGCTCTCACTGGTTTGTTTATAAGGCTGCTGTTTTCCCAGATTATATGTCAATATAAGTATAGGTATAATAATTGCTAAAAAATATATCATAGATTGCCTAGAATCTAATAGACTAGCATAGTGTGGAAACCCAAATCAGAGTTGCTCCAGTCGCTCTGAACTGCCTGGCAGTGAACAATGTACTGAGAAACAGTTTTCAGTGACACTACTAGCGAATGCATTCATCCATAGAGGGGTAATGAATACCGCAATTTTGTTTTTAGATCCTTCTTTCTTATTTTGTATTTCAAAACTATATATAAACAAAAAGCAGAAAAAAAAAATCAAAGTTTCCCTATTATGTTCTTCATGGATTGATAAAAGCATGGAAGAGGAATACAGAATACAGCAGAGCAGTTGTCAGAGAACCCTTCAATAAGAAGCAGTCTGAAGTTTACAGAGACAGTGGAAGGCAAGGTATTTTGAGATAGCACATATGAGACTTTTAGTAAAGTAAATGATGCACTGCAGGGAGCCCAGCAAGAGAGGAGACACTGCAGGATCATGCCTTACTGTTTGAAAAATACAAGTTACCTTCTGAAGAAGCAGTATGGATGGGAGAAGTCCAAAATTATTAGAACCACTTTTTGCTCATGAAATTTTGTAATAATCAGCAATAAGTGCTAGAAGTCATACATCAGTATTCATACATCGCTGTGTGGACCCTGTACTGGAGTGTGTCTACCAAGTGACCTCAGGTTTACAAAGAAGCAAATGACAGCAAAACATTCTACAGAACACAGAGGATTTGGCATGCCAGGCATTAGGCATTATTATTCTGAATGTACAAAGCACAAAATTTGGGGTTTGGCACAATGTTGGTGTAAGGAGGATGCACACATAAGGACACACTGCAAAGGCCTTAGCAGTTTAGCTGAGAGCTTACAAGGTTTTCATATACTCATGCATGAGAAATGCAGCTCCCCATAAATTCAATTGTGTGTCAGATTTGTCTTTTAAGATTAAAGCTCTTATTGATATTTTGGGAGCATATTAATTCAAAGAGGGTGTCTGACTAGGATTAACGGCACTGCGGCATGCTGAGAACTCCTGCTGTACATTTCACTAACATCAGTCTTGGAGACATTTTTCTTGCTATGAATCCTCCCTGAGTTTATGAAAATCTGCCACATTGCTGGTCACATTTTAAAAATTTCCTGAACTTTGAGAGATTTTACTGGTTTGAAAAAGATTGTTTGGATAACAATATAGCCCTGGTGATGGTAACAGGAGAGAAGGAAAGTTTCCATCAAGGAAAACTTGGTGTTTTGAGAGCTGTGTGACCACTTGAGGACCGTCTTAACCCTCTGGTTTTCCAAAATGTACTCCCCCACTTGCCCTCTTCAGCATCTCCGAGTCCTAAAGAAATTACAAGTCATTAAGCGCGATGATTCGCTGTGTGAAGACATCAGTGAGACAGTGGCTGTGTTCTGGTGGTTAACAACAAAAATGCCTTATCAGATTTGTATATGAAATTCAGAGGCATGGGTACTTGCAGAGGGGTCTTCGTGCTGCTTCTGAGGGTTTCACTGAGTGCTCTCCATTGCCAAGATTCGTGTTGCAAGTAACTTCTGAAGAAAAAGCCAATCATAATTTTGTCTTATGAAACCAGCAAGTGCCCCCTTCATACAAGAAGCTTGACACTCACGGCCCCCAGATACAGAGCATGTTATGCTCTTACAGCTGATTGGGCTTCAAGGTTATAATAACATTTCTTTACATATAATGTGGATATTACTAGGCATTAAAACGAATAATTTGCCTGTATCATAGAAATGCTTGCTCAAATTTTTGGGTTAGTTGGATACTTTGCCTCAAGGCTCTAAAAATTCTAAAAAGGTCAGAAATACTTTAGGTGTTTTATATTCACAGCTACTGTTCATTACATTCTCAAAATCCCCCTGAAACAACCATTCTCCATACCTTCTTTCAAAAAGTGGGGAAATTAAGTTAATGTCAGCTACACATTTCATAACACCCCTACCAGGAAACTGCATTGCATATTTTCAGGGAAAGTAAGACACAGTGTATATCCTTCATCCTGTTTTTCACCCTTTTTCTCCATGGAAAATATTCTCACCTTGGCTGCAAATTTAGATAAAGTTTCAGTGGTCTGTGAGAGGAAAAGTACGTGCTTTTCCTTTTTTTTTTTTTTTTTTTTTTGTCATTTTCTCTTTCTGTTTGGGTTACTTCTATTTTTTCTTGGAGATATAACCGTGGTTTTCTACATTTTTGTACTTGAGTCAAAGATATGACTGTGATAATTTGCCACAATGAAGCTCCTTGGAAAATCTGGTGGTATCACTCCTGCCCCTATTGGAGTGTTTCTAGATTACAAGAAGATTGCAAATGCTTTCTCCTTACTACTCCAGCTCCAACAAGAGGGGAAAAAAGTGAACTACGAAAGAAATGTTGACTCCCTCCAACCAGCTGGTAGCCTGACTTGCTATTTCTATGCTTTAGATTTGTTATGTTACTTAAGTGCCATTACTGCTCTTACACAGTTCTTCATTTGAAACGGGCTGTATGAAAAACTCAGCTAATCAGCATAACTAGCTTAGTGACAGCAATTTCTCACAGAGAACAAGGAGACACAGGAAAAAAGAGTGAACAGAAAGGATATGATTTACTGTTGTGCTTATAACTGGTGATATGTTGGAAACATTCAGAACAAGCAAAACCAACATTGACGAGACAAGGAAAAACTGAATGCAATCAAATTATATTCCAGTGCTCAAAATTAAAATGTTGTACATTCTTTACAGCTCATGTTGGGATTTCAAGCCTCAGAGAGCAGCAATTCAGATGCTGAGCTCTTTTAAAATTACGATACACACTTGGACTCAAAAAGATGCAGATTTTGATTCAGATTCAGCTCTCACCGGAGGTATGAGCATTTAGCCCATCATTTACAAGCATTTCTAGCACCCCCTTACCTTAACCAAATGAAATAGATTCACAAATCCTTTGTGAAGCAAAAAACATTTCATGTGATCACTACAGAGAGCTAACAAAGGGTGCCCACAACCACAGAAATCTCCAAGAGGTAGTGGGTATCCACATCTATCAGAAATCAGGCTTTCACCTTGCTGCTGTCTTCCAACAACTTCAAGGAAGTTAGAGAGAAGCTGGAGGCACTTTTTTCTCTTGGATGCACAGTAGTAAGACAAGAGACTTGGCACAGTCTGTTCCATGGAAAATTTCGTGCAGACTTAAGAAAAAAAATATTCACCCTGAGAAGAACAGGGAATAGGCAGCCCAGAAAAGCGCAGTATCCTGAGCTGGAAATATTCCTTGGCTAGACAGTGCTCTGGAAAATCTAATCTAAGGCCTGGCTTTTGGCTGGATATTGAACCAGATGATCTTCAGAGGTCCCTTCCCATGTGGAATTCTCTCCCATAACTCACCATTTATGTTACCTTCTAAAAGGTGTTAGTAGCGCTTAAGAAACATTAAGTTAGGAAAAGTGCAAGTTGACCTAATACATGAAAATGTGAGAAATCAAATCACTACGTTATGTGCATGGGATTCAGACAATGGTTATTTCTTGAAAGTCAAAGGGGATCAGATGGAGTGAGAGTCTAGAAACTGGTCAGTAGAGCTATGTCTATTCTAGTTACCCTAAGGATGCTTAGCCATGTACACCAACAGGCACAGAGCACTGTGCATCTGTGCTAGCAAACAATCATTGTCTCCAAAAGAAGTGTAATCAAGCAAATGCATGTTTGGGCTGGTCTCTGGCCCATCCTACCAGCAGCTCCTGTGGAGGGTGAGCATAAAGAAAGTACTATCTGAAACAGGCAAAGCTGCTGCTAGATACCATTCAAACCATTAATCAGACACATAATAGCGGTCCAGGGACCAGAAATGTTCCTGAGCAAACTGGGATTTAGAGCCTGAAAATACCATGGGAAAAGGAGTAAATTGGCCCTTATTCCACTGCACATGGGCAGCAACAAATCATTGCACACCCATGACACAGTGCAAGATATTAATTCTTTCCACTACGAAAGCACAAGCTCACTTTAAAATCAAAATAAAAAATACTTAGCTGGTGGAACAGATACGGTGAAAGTATCTTGCAAATCTGTAGAAAATAAAATTCAGGATTATTAATGGTTTGATTAGTCAAGAGAAGGATGGGAAATGAAACAAACAATGCCCTTGCTGTCTGAAAGGAGATAAATTGCTCACATGAGTACGTTCAGTGTTATGAAGTATCTGTGATATTATGGATATTACTCCAGTATTATGGAGTTCGACTCACCACCCTTCTCTCTCTGGCTCTTTAACAACAGCACTATATAACTTATTTGCTTGCTTGTCATGGGTTCAGCAGTAGCAGTCGTTTTTCTCCTTCTTGGTAGCTGGTGCAGCGCTGTGTTTTTGACTTCCAGCCTGGGAACAGTGCTTATAACACTGATGGTTTTAGTTATGGCTTAGAACGTTTTGGTCTGGCCAAGGACTTTCTGAGTCTCACGCTCTGCCGGGGAGGAGGGGAAGCCGGGAGGAAGCAGAGACAGGACACCTGACCCAAACTGACCAAAGAGGTATTCTGTACCACAGCATGTCATGTCCAGGACGCAAAAATGGAGGGCAGAGACCTGGAAGGGTGGGGGTTCGCTACTGGATCAGGCTTGGTATCAGGTGGTGAGCAGTTGTATTCTCTTCCCTTGTATTTCCCTTGTCATTATTATTATTGGTGGTAGCAGTAGTGGTTTGTGTTATACCTCAGTTACTAAACTGTTCTCATCTCAACCTGTGGGAGTTGCATTCTTTTGATTCTCCTCCCCATCCTCCTGGGAGCTGGGGGGAAGAAAGAGGGGGGAGTGAGTGAGCGAACTGGGTGAGTTGTAGTGGCTTAAACCATGACACTGCTCTTCAGTAACCTTGTATTGGGTTTATGTGGCCAGGTTTGTGTAGCAGGGGAGCTAAGGGGTGGCTCTGTGAGAAGCTGATAGAAGCTTTCCCTATGTCCAACTGAGCCAGTGCCAGATGGTTCCACACCAGACTGACTGCTGGCCAAGTCTGAGCCCATCAGTGACAGTGATAGCACCTCTAGGATAACATAGTTAAGAAGTGAGAGGAAAAGTTACCATGCAGGAGCAACTGCAGCCAGAGGGATGTGAGAATACGCGAGAGGAACAGCTCTGCAGACACCCAGGTCAGTGCAGAAGAAGGGGAGGAGAAGCTCCAGGCAGCAGAGCAGAGATTCCCCTGCAGCCCATGGTGCAGCCCATGGTGAGGCAGGATGTGCCTCTGCAGCGCATGGAGGTCCATGGAGGAGCAGATACCCACTGTCAGCCTGGGGAGGACCCCACATTGGAGCAGCCTGTTCCTGAAGGCCTGCATCCATGGAAGGGACCCACATAGGAGCAGTTCATGAAGAACTACAGCCCATTGGAAGAACTCACATCGAAGAAGTTCATGGAGAACTCTCTCCCATGGGGGGCACCCCATGCTGGAGCAAGAGAAGAGTGTGAGGAGTCCTCCCTGAGGAGTAAGGAGCAGCAGAGATAATGTATGATGAACTGACCACAACTCCCATTCCATGTCCCCCTGTAATGGTGTGGGGAGGAGTCAGAGAATTTGGAAGTGAAGTTGAGCCCAAAAAGAAGGGAGGGGTGGGGGGAAGATGTTTCAAGATTTAGTTTTTATTCTATCATTACCCTACTCCGATTTGATTGGTAATAAATTAATTTTCCCCACGGCCAGTCTATTTTGCCCATGACGGTAACTGGTGAGTGATCTCTCCCTGTTATTATCTCAGCCCATAAGCCTTTCATTATATTTTCTCTTTCCTGTCCAGTTGAGGAGGGTAGTGACAGAGTGGCTTCGGTGGGACCCTGGTGTCCAGCCAACCCACCATAAGGCTCCACTCAGGTATTTGGATAGTGAGCTTTCCCTGGGAGGAAATCTGTGGCATTGATGACAAAATATTCTGCTCTGTGATCCTCACACAGCCACCACATGGCTCTGACACTGCCACAGAGATCTTACTGCTTCTGATGTACAGTTGCTCCAGTGAGATGCAAAACACGTCTATGGACAGTTTGGTGGTAGTATATTTGGTTTATATGGGACACTCGGGTGCATCAGCAGTTACACAGCCCCATGCTTTACTGCAAAACCACCTTTGTGTACCTTGCCTGTCATCATGCTACAGATTTCTGCAGGCATCCACACTCCTGTCTCCTGTGCCACCCAGCCTCAGGAAATGCCACATGCAGCCACCAAAGCATTGGCAATCCAACAGGGAGGGCTGGGAAGGGGGCAATCCAGGCAAGCTGTGGACATACCCAGGTAAAGCTTGCCACGCACTCAGGCACACGAGGCAACCTCCAGACACAAGAACATAGTGGAAGCGCTAGGTAGGGTAAGGCCTCTTCTTGTAGTCTCTCACAGGCATTTCAACCACTTATTGCCTACACTAGGATTCACCCCATTCACGTCACAGCACAGGAGATGCAGGTGCAATTTCCCCAGGGCAGATACTCAAGGTGGGGAGATGGAGAGGAGAGTCCAAAGTGATTATGGCAGTCCTGACAACACACACAGTGCTGGAAACACCACAGTCTAGATGAGCAATAGCATGTGATGACACTTTCCATTACCTTTAGAAGTCTGTAACAGGGTGTCTCAGGCAGGAGGAGGTTCTCAAACCAGCCACTACACAACAGAGACTACAGACATGCACCAGTAAAGCCCTGCGTGGTGTGGGGACTTTCACATAGCATTTTTCACTTGCCTCTGTCAATTCCATCTACCTCTTTTATAACTCACCAGCAGGCTCAGGCACCCTGCGTTATGGCCATCCCTACCATGGCATGAAGACACTGTAGCTAATAGACTGGTACCTCCAGAGAGTTTCCTGAAGGCCTAGGCTTGAGAAATGAGGGATGAAGTGCCAGGCTGGTTTCCTATTGTGGAGGTGCAAAGTTCAAATTTCACAAAGGCTCCATGTACATTCATTGTGGTATCTCCAGTGTTATTGGATGATTAGCAAGGCTGTACCCATGTAGGGTGTGTTGTGAGAACAGAGCAGGTCTCTGCACAACTGCCTCGCCCGAGCACTAGCATCGTGTAAGGAGAGGGTCTGCAGCCACAACATTCAAGTGGCAGCGTAACCCCCTCAGGTAGATTGCAATGAGACTGTCCGCGCCTGAAGGACACGCAGGTGCGTTTGGCAGGTTTCTGTAGCAATGAAAGCAGTCAGCGAACAAATGCAATGTATGTTCTTACAGTGCCACCTTGTGACACGCAAAGGTAAAACCTGTGCGCTCAGAGTTGACAAATATACTAGATTTATTACAACTGCTTTTAAATGGGACTTATAAGCAATTTCCAGTAATATGCTACTGAAAACCAACACATGCAATCAGCTTGCTAATTTACTCCAGGTCATTCATTACTTTAATTTGTCTGAATAATTTGAAAATGAATTTTGGAAAATCTATGCATTGCTGATTTTGAACATATTTTCAAACAAATTCTATGGTAATTACAAAGTCACAGAGTCTTCATAAGCATCTGTATCCCATTTTGAACTAGGGTCAAGTCTGGGAACAATGGATAAAGTTTGAAAAAGCCATGGCAATTAAAGAAGCCATTTAACTTTTTTGTTTGTTTTGCCTTTTGAGGGGGATGTTGGCAGAGTTTGCAGCCTTGAATGCCCTTCATTTGTGGAAAGGAACTCTCGGAGTGCAGTGTTTCTCAGAAAGGACCAGGCCACTATGTTCAACTGGTTTCCTGGAATTTTATTTGGACCCTTCTAGCTGCCAATGCTTTTCTTGCAGCTTTCAGATGCTAGTCTCAAGCTCTGTGATGTTCTGATAGCATATTGCTGATTTCATAGGTTGAAATATGAAAAATTCCTCTTTCATGAAGCTGGAGGAGGAAGTCTTTGACTGCTTTGAAAATTAACACTAAAATCTTAAACTGGTATTGGCCAGAAGCCAAAAGAGGGCTATAGCCTGGGACCACCGCTGTTATTGTGACCTAAGCCATGGGAAAGGCTCTGTATCAGCTTCTCAATTGGGTTCAAATATGAATAGCCTGTTTCAAGTTTTTCATCAAAACACCAGCAATGCTGGGATTTGAGACACTTTAGATTGCAAATTAGTCAGTAGAATAGTAGCAACATAAGGCAGTTTATGAGATTACTGAAGTCAAAAAGATACAGTTTCATGGCGGCAGATGCTAACTTCCAAACTATTTTGTTATATAAGACTCTATGCCTCCATTCTGAATTAGAGGAATTACCTGCAAAGGTAAACTGATACACTCAGGAAATCAGACGTTTTCGTCAGTAATCAGTACACCTGGAGTTCTCTGAGTTACCAGAGATCTCCAGCTGGTAGCTGTTCTACAGCTGCTGCTTCCTCTGAAGAACTTGGTTTTGTCCATTGCTAAAGAGACCTAGAGGTGATATGAGGTGAGAATGACAGCAAGGTGAAAGTGTACTGCCTCTGCCCCACAAGTTCCGGCGGATGGAGTGCAAATTGCTACAAAGAGTTGGGGAAGGAAGCAGTGGGGAACTGCAGTGGCTCAAATACCCTTGTGATAGGTGCTGATGTAAAGTCCAGTCTGATAAAGTTCTGTCTGATGAGGGCTGACTGTATATCACTTGTTCATAGTCCCATTTGGAAGGCCAGTCTGGATAACATAATCCATAGATCTTGCTTCCTTTCTATTTTCCAAATGAAAATAATTTCATTTTTAATGATTTCTTATTTTAATTATTTGAGACCTAAACCTGCAGAAAATATAAAGGAAGAAACAAGAGACTTCTACTTATCTTTGCACCTAAATATCTCTGGTAACAAACTTCAATATCCATGATAAACTTTTTCATATTACTGATGTTTATTTGTAAGGGTAATCATAACTGTGTTTTCTTAGCAGCTTTATTCTGTGTTTGGGTTTCATATATCGTTCAAAATTAAAGAAAAGAGCAAGCCCTCCTTTAGCTTTAAAATTTCAGCACTTTTTATTGACATAATTAACTTTTAAAGTCATCTATATTTTTTACAAATAACATCCACCTTTCCCTGATGTGTGACTGAGTCAGTGACTCTTCATAAAACTAATATGTGCTATAGCAGGGTTTAAGATTTGTCTCTTCCTAATCTTCTGGGCATTTAGAAAATGTATTTGTCTCAATGTCATTTGACTGCAAAATAAGGAATACATTCTCACATACAAAGTTCTAAACTTCCAATAGAGATTACCTTTAAATAAGAGAATTGCATTCAGCTTTGATACATGGTACTCCTCTCATATAACTTCAGAAATCAACAGTGTAGACATTTATAGCTGCACAAGTCACTTCAGTGCGTCTTTACAGGGAGTTAAAACATGTTTGGGGATGCTGCTCTTCTGATCTAGTTTAGCTATCTACCTGGAGAACAGGATGAATTTATACCTAGATCATATTGATAAAACTAAATGCTTTTCCACAGACTAGGATCATTAGGTAAAATGGAAACCTATCTTTGGTTAGGTTAATTCCCTCCTCATTAGGCAATAACAAACAGCAACATCAGGCATCCCCAAAGGCAGTAACAACACATTAACAAGCATCAATTCAAAGAACAGTTTTCAGACCTCTTTTTAGTTAATGTCGTATTATTGTAACATCATGCCATTTTCTCAGGGTTATTGCAAGGCTTATATTATCTAAATTTGTTTAAGTCTGATACACAGCACAGCCACCTTCCCAAAGCCTTCCCTGAAGCTTAATTCTGTAATCTACAAAGGCTAATGACAGTCACTGCACTGTCTGTAATGTCTGCCTGCATCTCAGCTAACTTAGAACATTGTTTGCATGGTGCAATACTGGCTTCAGTTTAGCAGGTAAAAAAAACTACTAAAGATTTCTGTTTCTTAATGGAGGACTCTGTCTCCTGTAGGAGGGAAGGGGTAACATAAATCTCTTCCTCATTCTCTGGGTAGAAAGAGCTTCAAGCGGATAAACAGTTAAAAAATAGTCCAATCTCCTAGTAAATCTTGATTATAATTCAAATACTATTAGATAGAACTTGCAGGGTTGCCAACCATATTCACTGGTTCAGTGAGAAATATTTAGAAACTCCTACAGAAACATTCTGCCATAGTAACCAGAATGTCAGGGTCCAGCCATGCAGTATAGTGGATTAAGAATAAAAGGTTTAGACTTTACTGAATGATAAAAAAAAAAATCAAACCAAAAACCAAAACCAACAAACAAAACAAACAAACAAAAAAACCCTCAAAAACAGGTTTTGTGTTGTGTTGGGTTTTTTTTTTCTGGAAACTTATTTTACTTTAAAAAATAATCTCAACCTTCATCTGCCATTGCAATATTATAATCTTCATCCAAAAAGATGATTATAGTTGTCCTCACTATTTGTACAGCACAATGGTAATTGTAATGTTCTTACAGTGTTAGCCATCAAATGCTGAAATTCAGTTTATTACCTACCTTTATTGATTTTCTCTATGGCATCTTTTGACCAATGCTCTGAAAGTTAAGCAAGCTTAATGAATTTAGTTTCACTTCTCGCTTACAAAATCAAACCAAAATACTGACCAGATTCTAGAGCGTAAGAAACTGAAGTACTAGTGCCTCCTTTTTAATAAGAAAAAAACTTGAGCTCTCATACTGGGTTATGCAGTCAAGTTAAATAATGCAAAGTAACACTGAAATCCAGACAGTTTGCAACCTTAACAAAAGTTGGCAGCTCAAAATAAGCTCATAAGTACCATTTTTACTTGATCTACTAACTGATGTGAAAACTAAAAATAGAGTTTAGCTTTCAATAGAATTTAATTGCATCTGAGCTGATTCAATTAGGTAAAGCTGAAATCAATTTTTTTCCCAGAAAAAAAAATTAGTGTTGTTGAAACCCCATCATTTGTGATGTGTTTAGTATGCACAATTCAAGTTCAGATCACTTGATACAATAGTGCTCAGCAGTCTAAAAAAGATTAGCTGAAAATCTAAGACAGAAGTGGGAAGATTCTGTCCAGTTTCCTGAAATCCAGTTTTTGCTTTAATCTACATGGCATGGTGCTACTGTACCTGCTGAAAGTTTTCAGCTGAGTGCTATTTAAAAAGGAGAAATTAAAAAAATCAGTAGCTGAACTGCTGATTATGAGAAAAGCATGGTCGCCTCTAATCTTCGAGCAGCCTATTTTCCTTCTAGGGCAAGTGCCATTATCTTAATAATGCTAATGGGATTTTGAACCACGTGTCCAGAAACCATGCCTCTTCCTGGGACCAATCTGATAGACACTGAGCGTTTGCAATTCTCATGGACCTTAACAACAACAAATTTTGGGTCTCAAACACAGCAATTTATTTCTATTTTAGGTTACATATAGTAGTGTGTTGTGGCAGAAAATCTGGACTGTGAAAAAAAAAGTCAAAATCTTTAATAAAGAGATCTGAGCTAGACCTTTAAGCCTTTATGCATGTGCGGTCTATACATATATGGAAGTAGTCACACTGGCATTGAGATTGCACTGTCAGGCAGTGTTAGAGAAGAAAAAGAACAAAATTAAAGTACAGTAAAGAAGAAATTATCACAGTCCTCTGAAAAATCATCAGTAACATGTTTTATGCATTTTTAAAAAATTTTCATTTCTTCACATTTATGTTTGATTCATCTTTTTTTGAGTCTCATCCAGTAAGGTCTCCCTCCCACTCTCTCCGTCTGGAATATGAATCTAATTCTTTATGTACTTTCTCTTCAATGTACTTTTCAACTCTGTCCCCAAAGCTCCTGAAATTTCAGTGATTAATTGAACAGAATCTGGAATACTTCCAAGCCTACCTCGTCCTCATTGGTTTGACAGCGTTCCTGTGCTCTGGTCATTAGTACAGCATGACCCCACAGAACTAACTCAGCCATGAAGCAAGTTAATCAGTAAATGAATAGAGTTCCTGAACAGAGAAGTTTTATCCTGAGTTCACCAAAGCAATTATATGTTAATTAATTCTCTGCCAGGAACAAAGTAAGACAAATATAGGAAGTATGATCTTCAGAGAAATAATTTTCTGGGGAGAAGGTCAAAACTTAAACTGATGTAAATTGTCAGAGCTCACTTTATCTACATTGAGCCATGATGATTTATACCTCCTGAGGATCTGGCCCTATTATAAGAGGATTCGCTATTTTAATTTTATTCTTAATCCTAATAATCAATAGCAAATCCATGCCAGGTGAGCCTTTCTTTAAAGAAATAATGAGTTTCCTCTGAAGAATTGCTTCAAAAGACTTAAATTATAAATAGCATATCTGTTACATCTCCATTTTCTAGATATACATAAATGTGACTCATATTAGACAACATATAAATATATATCTAGATTCTGATTTTTTTAAATGTCAAGTTCCTTGCAAATTAATACATGTAAATTACTGAAAAGAGACAGCATGAAAACCCCCAGGAATAGACAAAGACTTCAAAAAAAGCTTTGGATTGCACATTTTCTTATATTTGAAAAATTAACTCCTATGAGCATAACTCAAGTAGACCATAGTTCAGAGTACTGCACAAGCAAAACAGCTTGCAAATCTCAAATGAAAAATACATCAAAAATCTGTTCTTGTTCCCATTTCAATCAGTAAGATATTTACCATTATTTTAAAAGGGAACCCAAGCAGGTTTTAAACCAAGAGACCTTTTCAATATTTCAAAACCCAATTTTTAAAAAAAGGACACTGACTGGGTTTTTCCAGTTTTCAGATGTCCCTTTCGTAACCTTTTGAAAGGACTTAATATTCGGAGGATTCCCAAGTTGAGCCAATAAAATCTCAAGACACCATTATCTCAAGCCACTTTGGAAAGAATAGGCCATCTAATCTACCAACAGAACACCAGCTGTACATATCTCATTAATCCTATGGCCAAAAGTCTAAATAAAAATTGATCATTATGAGATATTGTTTGAAAGAAAAGCATTTCATATGCTGACCACACCAAAGATGCTGCTCAGTGTGGTTGTTTAGGCATTGTACTTTCTCAAGAAAGATGATGTCAAATCCTTGTGCTCCATTTCCATCAACACCCAGTTTCATTGCTTTTCAGTTGTGCTTTCAGTTCTGTAAACATATGTGGTAAGATGAGATGAGATGAGAAAAGCATTTCATACCGGACTCAGCTAGATTGCACAGGTGTAGCTGAAAGCATATTACTTCATGCCAAAACTTCATATCGGATGTGCCTAAGGGCCTATGATTAATACAAGCTTCTGAGATGTGCAACACTCAAATGTCTTCACTGGAAAATTGATCATAATTCCTCTAAGCTAACCCAAGTCAGACATATATCATCTATAATTATCCTATAAAACATCTTGTAATATTTCAATATTTTTTGCATTCCAGATAGTCAAACACAAGCAAAATAGTAGTGATAGATGTGTCTTCTAAGCTATTATTATTTCCAAGCTCACCAAAGTGCTCACAAAGGGGTACTTCTGTGACTTTATCTCTGCAGGACAATGGGATTCATATTGTTTGCAGACACAACAGATTGAACAATTGAAGGTGACACAGAAAGGTGTAATAAAAGTCTGTAGGCAATCTTAATTAACTATCACTAATAGTCCTGACAGTATGCCTGTTGCAATTACTTGGATTGCATGTGACCATCTGGTTACTTTACCGGTCCTGGTGATATTTAACATGTAAAACTTTACGAATACTATTCTTCATCCTTTGTGATTAATCTCTTGCTGAAGGACAATGTTTGTTAAGGAAAACAGTGTTCTGAATTTTAAAGAACACAGAGAACATATTTTAAAAACTAAGTACCCAACTGCCCTATTGCACATCTAGATACCACAGTTTTTGTGTAGAGCAGCTAACTCTATCTCCAGATAGATGTATTACTGATCATTAAAACTGCAAATGTACATAACAAGCTGAAACAAAGTGCCAACGCAGAGGAAATATATCAATAGACACAAGTAGTTCTACGTAAGCAGAGCTGCTTTCTGTGGATTTTTGTAGTAAAGTGGATCTGGATCACCTAATAGGGCTTCTGCAGACTCTATCCAACCTACCACATATTTTCACAGAATTTGTAACAATGATTTTTTCCTCTCTCTTTCTCTCTCTCACACAAACACAATGTGATCATGTGTTTCCTTAGTAAACAAGAATGGAACGAAAAGTTGGGATTCTAAAGTTTTCTAAAGGAAAGCAAGAGCAAAAGGGGGAAGAAAGTACCAGAAAAGGGTCTGGGAAAGAAACCAGGTAGAACAAAATAATGAAATTATAATAAAAGTTGATATATTATGCAATAGAGTACAAACAAAATTTAAAAATAAAGTTGCATGCTGAATCGGTATTTCTACATACACGTTGTATTTCTTCTCCTTGCCTTTTCTGCCTCTGACTAAAGAAAACTGAGTAAGATCTTATGGGAAGAAAAGCATTTTTCTATATATCCTTGAAGAATTTAGCACAATGTGGGCCTAATCCCTTTATGGCTTTTGAGAGCTAAAATAACACATAACTCCTAGCTGTCACTATTGTAAAGTGAACTGAAGCCAAAGAAAGCCAAAAGTATCTACAGGGACCACAGTGAATAGGAATAGACAAGTTTCTTGGAGTTCTACCTGCTAATATGTGCCAGTATTTCATGTTCTTGCTTGTTTATAATTTGCTTAACACAAAATTACTTCCATTATTTTTTTCCCATAATGTTCTGAAATGACTTTATCCTTTTCATGCACAGACTAGCCTGTTCTTGTGATGACAAACTGCTACAGTAAAGAACTGAAAGGCCAGTAAGACTGTCTTCCAACTGCAACACTTGCCTAAGGAAAGGTAATGGAAGATTTCTGAAATTCTGTGTTATTTCTCTAGAACCCTGTTACATTATTAAAACAACTATTTTAGCTACTTGCCTATGAAGAGTAGGTTAAATATTTTTTACATTCCTTTTGCCCCATGACCACGCCATAAGCAGACTTTCACCATATTTCTTCAGAAGAAAATATGCATGTTTCTTCCAAAAAATATGTCAAGTTTTCTCCTTTAACAGATGGTGAAAGTAGTTCTTATCATATTTCCTCATGCTCTTAGATTTCTAGCAAAACATTTTGGCAAATCAAAAGATATAAATAAAGATTCAGATGTTTATTGAACAGCACATAATTTAAATAAATCATATTTATGGATGTCTGGCTGAGCAGAATTGATTGCCAACATATACCCTTTGGGCCTAAGTTTATTATCTGATGTTTATCTCAGACTGGAAAACATGGTGCGTGAATAATTTCTCCATTTTTTTGTACTCTCCTTTCTCCTATTTTTTTAATATTTTCCAAATCACTATTTAAAGTAAAAAAAAATTCAAAAAAACCCCCATTATTTTGAAATTTACCAGCATGCCTAATAAATCTAGATTATTAGGATGCAGGATTCTGAAAAAGTTAAAGAATGGTAATGAATAAATAAATTAATTAAATAAACCCTCACAATTTTTCCCACTTCCTTTGCACATAATTGAATACAAACAAATGCTTACATTTTAACACTGGGCTTTCAAAACTTTGGCATTTCACCCTGTCAGAAGCAGGCTGCAGAAGTACAAACTCTCTGCTAAACAGGCTCTGAATTCTTGAAAGGTGCAAGGCTGGCAACATGCTGCACCAGCAAACCAAACAGGCACAGATGCTGTGAAGGAAAACAGATGAGAAATGATCTTTCAGAACCCCAGACCCAGGGCAATTCAAACTCTGCAAGCCATGCTGAAAACCCAGTAGATGTTTTCATTTTCTCACCATCACTGCTGTTTTTTCCAGATTGACCTTGATTACTTTACTCCCATCTGTACTGTCAATAACCAAATAGTACAACATTTTCAGTGTCCAGAAGAAACAGAGAAAAAACATTTTCAACACGAAGGCCACATCATGGGACTATCACTGACAGTAGCGTTGTAGGATGAGCAACCTATGAATCTTAGGAAAAATTGCAAATACTCCTGAAATTTCTCATGTTGTTTCAAAGAGTGGGAAAAGAATCTGATCAAACATTGGATATGAATACGGTATCAGAAATAAATCTTAAAATCACAGAGTGAATGTATTTTTTAGACCTTATTTTTATAACAGCAACTGTAATGAAACTTTGTAGGAAAAAAGATTGTAGTCTTGTAAGACGCCCATGTAAATAAGGTGCAGATAGGTTTTTTAGCACTTAATATTTTCATAGATAACAAACTCATACATCCTGAAGTACAGGTGCCAGTATCCATAGCAAGACTTAATTTCCATCTCATTTGCTTTTTGATATGTATACTAAAGTGGATGGAGTATACATTCAGCAATGTCTCAGCCTATTTACAACTTTATATCCTGTTTCCACCTCTGATTATGTACCAAGTCTGAAGTCCTTCTCTCTTACAAAGGTTTCATAATGGCAATTATGTATGTTTCCTTTCTCATTTCCTCCTAAAGTTCCCCTTCATCACCTCCTGCAATATCTCATTTCATTACAGTTTTTATAGGAACGCTGTTACTAAAAGCTTCACTCTTTCCGAAACAGAATTTCTCTTCCCCCTGCTGCTGGAATATTTGTAAAAATTATTTTAGATAAGAATATTTTCAATAAGATCCGCCTCAAAATTAATGTATTGCCATTGGTTAAAGTTGTTTTAAACTAGATACGCAACAGTTTTCTTCAATATTTGAATCTACAAGCAAAAAATTAAATCACATTATTCTCAGCTTTGTGTTCCTATGGTAAATAGTGACTGAAAAAGTAAATAAATGGTGACTATGCTATTTATGGCAATAAGTATAATCAACTTCTAAAACACATATTCAAGAAAGATTTTGTAAAGAATTCACTCAGAAGGCCTACACACAGAGAATATTTTGAAAACCTGCTTCCCTTGGTTAGGAAGCTAGTCCCACACTGAGTATCTGCACTGATTGAGAAGTAACACTGACCTTTACCAAAGAGTGATACTCCATTTAGCAAGGATGCTGCTGAACCCCCTTCATTAGTGTAAGATGAATTATAATTAAAATCTCAGGTACTGGTTTTATCTGGAATGGAATTAGATTTCTTCATAGCAGCTTGTAGGTTTCTGTCCTGGATTTGTGACCAAAACAATGCTGATAAGAAACCTATGTTTTAGCCATTGCTGACCAGTGCTTACACAGCACCAAGGCTTTTTCTGCATCTCATGCTGCCCTGCCAGCTAAGAGGCTGACCCCAACTAGACAAACTGATATGCCATACCATATGATGTTATGCTCAGCAATAAAAACTGGGAGAAGAAGGAAAAAAGGGGATGCTTGGAGTTATGGTGTTTGTCTTCCCAAGTGACCATTACATGTGATGGAGCCCTGCTTTCCTGGAGATGAGTGAACACCTGCCTGCCCATGGGAAGCAGTGAATGAATTCCTTGTTTTGCTCTGCTTAAGCATGCAGTTTTGGCTTTATCTATTTAATTGCCTTTATCTTAACCTGCAAATTTTCTTTTACACATCTGATTCTCCCCTCCTTCACTGGGGTAGAGTGAGCAAGGGAGAGGTTGTGTGGACCTGAGCTGCTTGATGGGGTTAATCCACAACATCTCAAAATGACAAAATTCACTCATTATGGTAGAAAAACATGCAACCATTCACAGACAACATAATCAGGTCAGCTTTCTATTTTCAGTGCCTCACCAGGACATAGCAAACAGTTCTTTCAAATGCAGACCTGGTCACATTTAATCATACTTTGGAACTGGCCATGAGAATAATACCTTAGACCATACACACCAGGAGCACTAGCGCTTTCAGGCCTATGGCTATGGCAGTGAGCTACCCTTTTTCTCTAAGATGCTCCTTCTTAGTTTGCTTTTAGCTGTTCTTGCATGAAAGTCTTGTGATTTTCTTCCTGTCAAACTCAAGGAAAGGGGTTAGGAGAATCATATTGATGTGCAATGAAGTTGAAAGCAATGGTCTGAAAGCAATCACCAGTTTACTGTGATAGTATGTACTCCATGTTTGCCTGCCAGGCATCTATTCTACTTTTTGAACAAATGTACAGGGCTGCATGTTTTGTGCAAAGGTTTAAACTCCCCTAAAAATGATAGCTTACAAAATATTTGGGGGGGGGAGGGTTGGGGGAATCTTAGAAAATAAAATACTAACCCAGCTGCAGAAAAATGCTCCTATTTGAAACTATAGATTTGACCAAGGCCACATGAGCATATGCTGACCCACTTCTAAGCAATGTCCACCCAGACATGAAGGTTTATGCCTCCACTATCTTCCTTCCTCCCTTCAAGCCTATGTAAGTCCTTCTTTACGATGGAGGACTCACATCGCAGTGAAATTATAGGAGCAATATGAACAGTGGTAAGGAAAAGAGATAAAATGAGAAATAAATAAACAAGACAACAAGGTTGGTGAAAAAAAAACAATTACTCTACTCGCCTCTCTTTTCCTTGGTGTGACTCTGCAGTTGCTGAACTGTCCAGCTGAGCAAGGCCTCAGGACTTTCTTGTCCTCACTGTCCTGGCTGTCATCAACATTGCCCCATAACAGAGAGAAAATGAATACTATTATCCCCAAATATGTGGTCATATGCTTGGTTTCTCCATTAAGAATCACTCTCATGTCTAGTACAGCATTGGCTGTATAAGTGATGTACGTGATTTGTGACTTCTTTCCTGTTGTGTAAGGCAGAGGACTCTCTCCATGCAGTTTCACTGAAATTCAGATTAAGCTTTTACTATCTCATAGAGAGGTTTATTTCATCTCACATTCATTTCAGCATTTATAAAACTTTCCAAGGTAAAAAGCAGGTCCCAGTTCATTTGCAAGTCAGAAATTCAGCAAACTTTGATATTTAGTAGAACCAGAGTGATTGATTCAGTTTGATGGAAAGAGTGGAGTTTCCTATTCTGCCTCCCTAAATCACTTTTGTAAAATAATTAAAAGTTGGGCCCTATTTCTCTTTTGTATGCATGCCTCTAAAATCAACCTCCGAAACGATGAGATTATTTTTGTAGATTTCAATGTAAACAGAAAAATGGAACAACTATAAAGGCCTCATTCAAGCTGAATTTTCTTGACTTCTAAGGGGCTTATTTTTTCCATTTATTTTTCACATTCTAATGTGGTTAATTAGGACAGGCTGTATGTGTATGCTTAAATAAATTATTCAGATATTATTGTGCTTCCTAACCCAAACATGTCTTGACAAGTTAAAAAAGCTGTTTAAGAAGCAGAAATTCCTGAATACTTGAAAATCATGGGCCTTTGTGTTGGGTTTGCATGGTAAGATCTTGGTGATGGAGTGGCTACAGGGATGGCCTCTGCAAGAAGGTGATGGAAGCTTCCCCCATATCTGACAGAGCCAACAATATCTGGCTCCAAGATAGATCCACTACTGGCCAAGGTCAAGCCCAACAGTGACAGTGACTGGGATAACAGTCAAAACAGGTGGAAAACAACTGCAGCCAGAGAGATGTGAGAATACGTGAGAGGAACAGCTCTGCAGACACCCAGGTCAGTGCATGAGGAGGGCAGCAGAGCAGAGATTCTCCTGCAGCCCGTGGTGCAGCCCATGGTGAAGCTGGCAGTGCCCTTGTGGCACATGGAGGTCCATGGTGGAGCAGATACCCAGTTGCAGCCTGGGGAGGACCCCACCATGGAGGAGGAAGATGCCCTAAGGAGACTGTGAAGCCTGCACTTCCTTTTGTTAAATGGTTAACATGCTTCCTGAAGAAAAAATAATAAAAAAGACCTGGACAAGCAGGACTTAAGGGTAGTACAATCCAGACACTATTCCCAATAGACTGTTTAGATGAGAATGTCCTACTTTGGAGGTAACAAAACTTAGCCACCTGAATGCAAGCCATGTTGTGTAGGTTGGTAACAGGGCTTGATAATAGTCAGGGACACATTTTAGTTACTAATCAGACAGTGCTGTTGCTTATGATCAAAATACTAACCTGAATTTCTATTGAAAAATTTTACAAAAGGCATTTTATTCTGGCATTTTATTCTTTACTACCACTTTTTAAAGCCTCAGCTACAACAAATTAATTTAACTACTCAACAGTGTCCATATACGCCATCTAAACCTTAAGTAAATGGCATAACAGCTTTCCTGTAGACTTACCACTTCAAACACAGCAATGGCTATTTTTTTTTAATTCAGTCTTCAATTCCTTATTCCTCCTCTAATCCATTCTACTTTACCTTACTAATTGCAACAATATCCTCCTTTCATTAATAACCCAAGTTCATGTCCAACTAATTACCTAGCATGACCATCAGCTCCTTTCAGAGTTACTAAACTACTGAATCATGTCATTCCTCCTCTAGCCTTACAGTTCTGGTTTGTATTCAATGTTTCTGGAAGGAAGAATGATTTTTATTTTTTTCTCACCTGTGGGAAAGGTTGGAAGCCTCTCTAATTAAAACTTTTGGCAGCTTGTGAGCTTCCCAATTTTTAAAGTCTTTTTTACATTTTCCAGTATCATATTTGATCAGGTATTCCCATAAAGATAATACAATTACATCGCTGTCATATATAATGGGTTCAGGTTTGACTTTTACACTCCCAGGAACTCTAAGCTGAAACTCAAGAGGATAATTTTGTCAGTCTATGCTGTGTCATGCAAATATAGTAACTGAGACAAAAATAATCGAGATTCCAACCCTCCAAAGGTATGTCTCTGTATCACACTTCATTTCCATGAAGACATTTAAACTGCCACGATCACTTCATGGCAAGATAATTGCTTACAAATAGCTCTTACCTCCCTATGTTCCCAGAGCCTGGGAATTCCACAAGACTGAATAAAAATGCTTGCAAACAGTGCAATTTTACAATTTAATTAATGTTCTGAAATGCTTTTGTATATTATTTCCCTCCTAACCCCATGGGCATTGTGTTTTAAAATAGTGTGCATAAACCTGTTGTTTTGTCTTTTTTATCCTAAAGGGAACGTGAATGCTTTCACGGTGATAATAAGAGCAAAATACATTCACTACTAGCACTAGCGTCACCCATCATCTAGGCAGCCTTACTAACCAGTAAAATATAAAAGTGGATACAAATATGGGACACTTGACCCCAGAATTCACCTACATTAAGGTGCATAAAAGCCATACTGCTACCACAAAGATACTTTGAGTTCTTTCTCTAGTCACTAAATTCCTGAGGAGGAAAGATTTTACTCTTACAATCCTTGTTTGTACATGATATTCATACACATTGGACAATACTTCTAACTTGATAGAAAGGGTTAATTTGTTTCCTCATGTATCCCTATATGTATACAAAATATTCTGAGATGGTTCTGAGTCTTTTTGCTGTTTGCTAAAAAATTATTTTTGTCTTGGTCTTAGAGGGGTTTTGGGTTTGGCTTTTTTGCCTCTTCTAATATTTTTGACTGTTCGTTAGAGTAATCTTGAGTCCTTTGACTTCCAGAAGACATATATTATCTATTTTACTCCTCATATGTATGGTATACTTTACCACCTTGTATGCTCACAGCTCAGGACTGAGAAGCAAATACAACTCCATAAATAAATTGTCACCTTCTTGGAAAACTATACAATACTTCATCTAAAATCTCTGCAAAATTTTCTTATGGACATAAATTAGTACAGGAAAAGAATTTAAATATAGGATTTTCTATATAGTGCTGCTTTTATGTTATCAGGCCCCACAAATTTAATTCTAAGATGCAGTATATTAAATAAGAGCACTGAGGCAACTCTGCCCCCTTTTCAAATTGAGAATTCATTTGGCATTTCAATCACTTTTCCAGTAAGAATATAATTAATTATTACAATGCTTTGCTGCTTAATGTTTCTTACAGAATCCTCTTCGAAACTTTTTGTAAGCCTCTTGCAACTTCAAGAGGTTTTATTAGCAGAACTGTGTTGATCTCTACCATATGTGCACCTACCATTTTGCAACTTTTCTGAATTGCGTTAGAGAAGTTTTAAATATAAGAATATTATAATTATGTAACACCAGTTCTGTTGATTCATTTTCCAAATACAATTCTTTAAATTATTGGTATTTCACATTTTTTTATTACTTCACCCATAGATTTCAGAACTAACACTATGCTTTATTTTTGTTTAAAAGTTCACATAGAAATTGCTTAGACTCTAAAATGAAACCAACACTTCATGTTTAGCTTGATCTTATGTAATGTAGAGTATTCCTAGTAGTCCAAAACTAGTATTGCTGCATCTTTCTGAGGAGCAGCACTAAAGCATAAAATGTCTTAAGTCCTGTGCAACCACATCTCACAGAATGCAGATAGGAAGGAATCAGAAGAAAAATTATTTGGAGTTCAAATGATTTGGAAATCATGCTTGGTCCAGAATAAAGAAGGTTCCCTATGTTTTGATCCCAGGGTTACTGAAGTCCATGGCAGTCTTTCCAAGGACTTCAGCGGGTTTCATAGGCTCTGCCCAGGTCCTGCTCCTCCATTTGCAATTTTGCATATAATAACAAGCTTCACAGATGAATAAAGGAAACAGGAGCACTTTATTCTCATGGAATGAAGTTGTGAATGCTCCATCCCTGCCAGTGTTCAAGGCTGGGTTGGACAGAGCCTTGGGTGACATGGTTTACTGTGAGGTGTCCCTACCCATGGCAGGGGGGTTGGAACTCGATGATCTTAAGGTCCTTTCCAATCCTAACTATTCTATAATTTTATGAATGTAATAGTTTTAACCATAGTTTTACACTGCAAATATGAATGAGTGCTTGCAGGACTGGTGGCTGTAGCCTGTACCCTTCAGATGTCTATATTTCCTCAGGGAAATATTAAACGGCTGAGATGGTCCAAGGAAACTTAAATATGTGGAACTGCTTTTGAGACACAGTTTTTAGAGAAGGAATGTCCATACTCCCTACCAATGTGCAGTGCTTTTTTTATTTTGTACTTGAGCAGAATTCCCTAGATCTTTAGAGACTTATGGGAGAAAGAAAGAAAAAACAAGTCTTTACATCTGTTCCAAAACCTTGGTGCTCTCCTAACCGTTCACAGGCAACATTATTTCCAAAGTGAGTGCCACCTTTTAGTTGCCATCTAAAAGGGAAAACTTTCACATAAATAACTGAGATGGAAAGTAGCATGACCTACAGATAAGAACTGAAATACTGGGATGATAAATTTTTCCCTTCATGTTAACAAATGAACAAAATTAGCACTAGTCCAGCACTAAGAGGAGGCTATGAAACATGCAAATACTAAAAATGAAATACGTGGATTTATTTCTCTATGTGAAAAATTGTGTATGTATGAAACACAAAATGTATTACCAAGACTGCCCTGAGTGACACATGCACACAGTTCAGCATGTCAAAATCTGATTCTTTTTATTTTTGTATTCAGTGGAAATTTTTTAATTCAGTGATTTAGGATATTCAAAGTTACTATTTCATGGTAACTGTATTTGGTTACCCTGCTAATAGCTGACCATGATTTCTGAATAGTATGCCAGATAAATATAGGAGTTATGTCAAAACCCCACATATAATACTTATTGAAGTTAATAGGTTGTTAATGAATTTTCTTTTTAATGAAAAATATTTTAAGTGATTGCATTGCCAGCTGCTGAATGTAATACAGCTATTAGCCAAAATAGACAAATATATAAATATTACCTATTACTTGTGAATGATACAGAATACATACCCTACATGACATGTAAGATCAAACAATAGACAATCTACTTGTCCCAGCACTCTTTTCAAATCCCATCATTTTAAACAGTCCCAGTGTATGAGTTCCACTTTGGTTAACCTGTCATGGCATTCTCTTCCAATTCCATCAGTGATAGAAGGTTGCTAGTGATAGGACAATTAGACTTGAATATGACAATGGGGTTTGAGCAGGTGATTCCTTAGAGAATACAGTGAAAATTAAATCGGTGATACTGGATCAAAACTAATTTATCTTATCCAACATATTGTCTTTGGATAACAGAAGATGGTTTCAAATGCAGGGTCAGAATCGCGGAATGGCAGATGTGCTTTTTTTTTTTTTTTTTTTGTACCTACATTAGCTTTCATCTTGACTATAATGGTTAAAAACTGACACAAGTGTTGCTATTAATTATTCCTATCCTGGAGAGCCAATCAGTGGTATCTCTAGGTTTATTCAAGCTGCAGATGACATCAGGATACATCAAAGCTGCAAGCACATTAGGATGGCCTCATGCCAGGCCAGCTTCAATCTGGTAGGGATCTTTAGCTCCAGCAATGTGTTAGATTCAAGAGCAGCTCTGCTCCAGAAACAAAATTGCCTCTTTTGCGTAGCATCACAACTGGCGTAATAAGGTGTGTGAGACTGGAGCTAATGCCATGCAAAACACTGTGTCCTGGAAACTGGAGCTTGGGAAAAAGCGGTACAGAGCCACAGCTGGGTATCTCCACATATGGTCAGCCAGGGTCCAACAAGGCTTATTAGCTTCAGTTAAGTACTAGTGATAACACATTATCTCTTTCAGAAACATTTGGATGTCTCTGCTCTATAGACAACAGAAGTCTGTTTACTGGAAGGGCTTTTTAATCCCAGAGAAGTGTCACATGAATGCATGGAACCAGCCTGGGTTCAGAACTACATCGGACCTAACAAGCCAACTTTGAACATGGAAGGCTTTGAAGCTGGGGTAGAGACGGAGTATTTCTGCAATAATTAGCTCAAAGCCAGTGCTGGACCAAACCAGTTCAAGCCCAGCGTGTCATGAGAACTGACGTGGTGCAAAGATATTTGGACAGCCCTGCATGCTCCTAATGCAATACCTTGCTTATACACCTATTTCCGCTGTCTTGGGATGACAGACTCCACTTAGTTCAAATATATTTTTTTTCTTATTATTGGCTATGCTGTCATTTAATATGATGCACAATGTAATTACTATTTCTCTGCAATTATGATATTCATAATATCTCCTTATGTAAAAGCTCTATTTTTTTAATTATGTTAGCATCAAAAGGTACTACCTATTTCCTCATAGTCATAGCTGGTTTTCTCGTAAAATATACATTTCCAGTCACCGCATCCTCATAAAATAACAACAGATCCTATTTCAGTCTGACATAAAATTTTAGTTTTGTGTACTCATTTTGCATAGGCATAAATTATTTTTATATATTACACCAAAACTGGACAAACCAGTGAGATAATTTGATGTACACTTGGAAGTGGATGTTAAAGCTTTCTTCCACGTTACATGTTGTGGCATCTGCTCTTGTATTGAAAATACAGTAGCCAGATGACACAAAGTATGAAACTGGTACAAACTCACTCTGTTGTTTTGAATTAGTTAAAAAATATGGAGCTAAGTTTCCTTTGGCAGACTCTGTGCTGAATCAAGCATACAGTTTTCATGAAGCATAATGCTGGCATAAACACATGTCATGTCATATGTCATAAACATATGTCAGTTTACTCACAGGTAAACTTTTTTTAGGATAAACCTCTATTCCCAGTTGTGCATGAAAATGTAAAGAGAGAACACAGTGAGAAAAAAAAAAAAAAAAGATGCATTTTGTATCTTAATCTACATCTATATTTGTCAGGATTTTCTGTTTTTGTTATTACCGGTTATTACACTCACAAGTTACTCACATGTGAGCACTGGCCATAGACAGTCAGATAAAAAAAATCCATCTCCCTATGATGCACTATCTTCAACAAACACCCCAGAATGTCTTCAGAAATTCTGCTGGTACTTCTCCTCTCAGCTTTTTATTTATAGCCTTACTTTCTGAAGCCCCAGAGTCACAGATTTCCTCAGCAAGCTCCTCTGAGCTTTGTGGCTAGCCAGCACTGGATGGACAGTCTGCATAGCCAGGGACATAGGAAGGAGAAGGAAGATAAAAAAGGAGGAAGGACCCTGTATGCTGCAGGGTCTACTTCAATCCTCATCATGTCAAGCTCTCAAGAAAGCACCTCTGGGTGGCATGCAATCACTCCTTAGCTTCGTGGAGCAGCAGATATTGTCAGGAGTTCTCTGCTCCTTGTCCCACTCTCAAGCCTGGTATTTTCTTTTTAATGCCTGGGGAAAAAGAAAAAAAAAACAACAAAACAACCAAACAACCAGAATAAGCTTCTCCCTAAGACTCTCCCATCCTCCAGCTGTTTTCAGCTCAGTGGATTTCCTGAGTGTACTGTTATTAAGGCTTTGTTCCCTTCCCCCCACCTCCTTGAATTGAATGCTTTGCTGAGATTTTTACTGCAAAGAAAACTATGTTGCTAAACTTCTTTCTGATGAAAAATTTACACTAATTTTCTGCATTAATACTTCTATGATCACAACACAGCAGGTCTGCCTCTCAAGAAACACAAATTATTTTTGTTTCAGTGAGGCTGTGATTGGAGCGCACAGCAAAGTGGGTTGGCACCAACAGCAAGAGACAGCTATCTTACAAAGACAGATAAAGCCTTGAGCACATAGTGGGTGGGTTTGTTTCAGCCAGCAAGATAGTAGAAAGTCCTGGAGAAGAAAGCTGTGCTGCGCATTCATTAGCCTAGCACAAGTCCCACCATGGAGACACAACTCCCTCCTGTACTATGGGTAGCACTCAACTGATGCTTTCATGGTCCCAGGCTTGGTGCTAGAACCTACCAGCAATGATGTACTTGTTCGCCTGTGTGTTTGATGGCTGTACCACTGAAGCAAGAGAATGGCAAAAGAGTGTGGCAAGGATAGTCCTATCTACACAGGATTGTGTTGTCCAATGTTAGAATTAAAACTCAAACAATTAAAACTAAAATAAGGAGTATCATTTAAAAAGAAAATGGAGGCATATTTATCAGCCTGCATATTAGTAAAATCATCAGTCTTCTCATGCACAAAAACTGTAGTGGACGTAGTAGATCCCATACCTTGAGAAACATGCTAACAGTTCGGCACCTGGGGTATTTGTGCCCCAGCCTCCAATTGTTTTCAGCTCAGGGATTATCCCCAGCCATGGTTTGCATTTCTCCAGCCTGCAAACCACTTCTTTCCCATGAACCTGCATGATATCCCCTGTAATTCATGGCAGTAGATTACATTATTAGTCTGGATGCTGTGTATCCTGGCAAAACCTTGCTTCGGCTTGCGCAGCTCCTCCTCCTGCACCCCAGGCCCTTTTCCAAAGGAAGCAGACAGTACCAACAAACCTGCTGTTTACACACCAGGGCAGCAACACTGGCAAAAGCATAGCATGCACATGCAGCCTGATGTGTTCTTACAGTAAGTACTTTCTACTCAAAGGGAAGCAACTTCATGGTGTTTTCTCTCATTGCAGTAGTGGTACATACTCTTTCCTCAACACCACATAAGCAAACAGGCGGCTGAACCCCTCACCATCACACCGGCCGAAATCCACAGGCGTTTTTGACACGCAAACTCGTTCCCCGAGTGCCCTACTTCAGCCCGAGACCTGCCCCCTCCCCCCCCCCTTCAAAAAACACAGCTCCCCACCGCCCCTTCTTAGGGCCCTTCTCGGCCGGGGAGAGACAGAAGGACAGGGGGAGGAACGGAAAAAATGCCGAACCGGCTCCGCGGCTTCGCACCGCCCCCAGCCTTCGCTCCGGGGAAGCGGGGGGAGACTAGGGACGGCCCTGAGCCAGCTTTTTGTTGTAACAAACGTTTCACGCTGCGTATAAGGAGCTCGCCGCTGCCCAGCACCGCGGGAGGTGGGATTTCCTTCCCATTGTCTGCTGGGCCCGGCCCGCTCGGCTGCGGCCTCGGCTGCCGGAGGCACCCGGGTTGGGTGCGGCGTGGACATGCCGGACACGCGACGCCCGTGACAGGGCTTCTGGTAGACATCAGACTGAACCAGAGAAACGCAAGAGTCGGGCCTAATCAAGACAGCTAGTTGGGCTTCAAACCTATATATTTATGAGCATTAAGAAGTCTTTCCAATGCAGACAAAAATAAATCAAAGCAACTAAAAAAATGCATCCTTCTTACTCTTCGTTGTGCAACCTGAAACCATCTAATGCAGTCACCCAGGGGAGTTTATAAGGATATCAAAATCTTTCAAACAAGGCCCACACGACTAAAAAATGCATCCTTCTTACTCTTCGTTGTGCAACCTGAAACCATATAACGCAGTCACCCAGGGGAGTTTATGAGGATATCAAAATCTTTCAAACAAGGCCCACAAACTCCCATATGTAAGCTATATGCCTGCCTCTCTACACTTGATTTAATTCACTGCCTGCCAGCTCAGAGGAGGTAACGTGGCTGGGGCTGCAGACACTCCCTATCTGTTAGCTTTAGTATACCTAGTTCTTTCCAAAATCAAATATTTGTATCCTGAAACAAGTATTTGGAGACGTTCCAGAGTAGCCTTTACAAATATGTTAAGTGCAGCAAACTGTTGGCAAGCAATAGACGCCAGGTATAAACCTGTAAGGTAGGCAAACCATAAGGCTTCCACCCTGCATTTGCTTCCACATTGATGAAAATGTGGCCTAAATATTTATTTGGCAGCTCACTGTGGGTCCCGAAGAGATAAAGGGCTAAAACCTCTATACTGAAGATAGCTGAACTTCTGCCTTAAATAAATATTCACATGAGTAAGGAGAAGGCACTGTGGCAGAGTAACAAACTTGTTCACTCAAAAGCCTGAGACTGCAATTGAAGCTGTGTTTTGGAGTTAAGGCATATTCCCCCCTACTGACCCAGCTGCAGGGGTACCTGGCTGTCCAGGCTGAAGAGTTAAAGACGGTTATGTACGCTTCTCCTCTGCTTGCTTCTGGATGCAAAAATCAATGTTCCTTAACCATGCCGGTCTAAGCAGAACTGTTAGCTTGACTGCATGATAGAAACAGTAGAAATGATAAGGACCTGAACATCTTCTATTTTTTTTTTATTTTCTTACATAAATATAGCTCAGATGCAATTTGTACAGAGGAGGTTTCAAAGAAACCTAAGACAGCCAAGCAGCAATATCCCATGGAAACTTGGCATATATTTCTGTCAAACTTCTTTTGAAAATTACATGCCTTAATGAAATCAGAGCCAAATATCACAACTAAGTGCTTCACATAAGGTAGCCTTTTTGTAATTATACTGATGGTAAATCCCTTCTTAAAGAATTGCCTGTAAATTTCATTTGCTCTTTATTAATACAAGCAATATAATGCAATTAATAAATTATAGTCCCTCTGTTTGGTATTTGACCAACCCCTCAAGCACCCTTTGAAAGCAGATTACCAGCACTTTCTTTCCTATTTATTTTAGATAATGTAAAATGTTCTTTCATATTTAAATACATAATAGGAGTAAAGCTTCATCACTGCTGTGCAACTAACTGTTATTTGCATTTTGTTTTTTAAAAGAGGACATAAACCCCTGATACAGCAGTCTCAAACAAAATGTGGTTTTACACACTACTAGAAATCTTTTTTACTAAACACAGTGGAGAAACTTTCACTGCTGAGTGCGCAAACTCTGTTACATCTTTGACTGACTGGGCACAATGGATGCATCTTTTTCATCAGCAGCAGTCCAAAACTATTTTAGTAATATTGATGACTACTCATATGACTAAAATTGTTTGCATGCATAAATGTTTATAGGATTAAGCTTACAATGTATTTTAATAAAGTATGTCATATTTCTAGTCAAGATTAATTGGTTGTGAAGTGTGTTACTTTTTCATTCCTGACATATTTCAGAAAATTTATAATGCATTTGCCTAGATGTGTATTATTAATAATATTTATCTCATAGTCCATATAAAACCAGGATAAAATGTACAAGTTTTCTTGCTACTTACATATATATGCGTGCACATATAAAGTTCCATATTTCATATTACTGTGTATCTCCCAATCCTGCAGTGAAAGCATGGTTAATGGTTGGACTCAAGGATCTTATAGGTCTTTTCCAGGCTAAATGATTCTACTATTCTCTGATCTACAGCTTGCAACATACAGCCAATTCTGCGACACACCACTGATTCTGTATGTTCTAGTTTCTGTTGCTCAAGGTGAATACCTACTTTCAGAAACATTATCCAGAATTTCTCCGAGTTCGATTTCACGATGGGAGGAATTTGCATGTATCAAGGCCAGACAAGTGGCCCATTTTCCCCTGCAACAAGATAAGGTCCAGACCTAAGCGTGTGATAAAATACGTATATAATAAATAAAGATCCGTTTCAAATGTATTATTAAAAAAAAAATAATAAAAGAAACAAACAGCAACTCCAGAAGACACCACTAGAGTTCTCCTTCTCCCAAATATCCCTAGCACCATCCTAAACCCTGTTTACCCCAGAAACCTGAACTGTGGACAGACAGAAGAGGAGAGAGAGAGAGAAAATTCAGACACAATAAAACTCTGAGGGGAAAAATATGTGGAAGGAGGAGGCAGCAGCGGCCTGGGGAAGGGATTGAAAAGTTTCCCCTGGCTTAACTTCTCCCCCCCTGCAGCAGCAGAAGCAGCGCCAGCAGCACAAGGTGAGAGAGACTTTTAAGTCTGGGGAGGAGGGGTGTGTGTGCGGGAGGGGGGATGAATTTACAGCCCTGTGGATATTTCTGTGTCTGCCTCCCTGGCTTTGGGGTGCGAGAGACGCCGTGTCTCATGCTGGGTGGATTTTTTTTTAATATGATGGAGGATTATAAACATGGCGCCTTAAAAAAACTACAAAATCATGTACACACTGTTCCAAGGAGATGGGGGAGAGGGGACAGGGGAAGGGCTGGGCACCAGGGGAGGGGGCAATCCTGCTCCGCGGGGTGCCATATGGGGAGGGGGGAGCAATTATACTTCATAATAAAATGTGTGGGGTTTGCGGGGGGGGGGGGAGATGGAAGGCGGGATTTTTTTATTATTAGTATTATTTCATTTTTCGGAGTGGGCAGGATTATCTGGCAGCCCGCTTGGAAACCGAGGAGGAGAAGGGGACGGCGGCGGAGCGCGTGTGATTATTAACGGGGATTATTTTTGTCCCCACACCTTCGCCGGTCGGATTTCGGCTGGGAGGTGGCGGCGGGCCCCCCGCGCCCTCCGCACCGAGTCGCAGTCAGCCCCGGGGTCGGGGCGGGAGGAGGTGGGGTGGGTAGAGGGGTGCACAACAGAACCGGTGTTTCTAGCGCTCGGCGCAGGCCTGCAGGGAGTGGGGGAGCCCAGGACTCGCGTGAGAGGCGAGGCCGAGCGGGGTGTGGCGCAGCCCGGCCTCAGCCCCGGCACCCCCCGCAGCCCCGCTGGTTACCCACACGCGGGGCGACCGCTTTGCTCCCCGCTTCATCCCATCCCCTTTCGTTTCTCTCACACAGCCCCCCGCCTCTAGCATTTCTTCCCTGGGGTGGGGGGTGTCTGCTTGGAGGACGGAGCTTGGCCCGAGTAATGGCAGCCGCTCGACAGCGCCGAGCCTCCACACAGAGACGGCCGGCCCCCGCAGGCCGGCCGCGGCGGGAGAGAGGCCATGGCTCCCCTACCCCAAAGGGAAGGCACAGCAGAGAACGGGGAAAGGGGTGAACTTAAGAGCCCCAGCCCTTCTTCCCCCGGGCGGCTGCGGGTGGGCTGCGCCACCCCCGCGGCGGGGACGGTTTCACCGCCCGCCTCTGCCGAGAGGGCAAACGGGGAACGGGGGCCCCTGGCTTCCCGGATCGCCCTGCTGGCGGAGCGCCTCGTCCCCGGCATAGCCCCGGGGGCTTCCTCGCCTTCCCTATCTGCCCCGGGGTAGAGCGCGGGGGGGAAAGGGGCACATTTCCCCGCTCTGCTCCTGCCGGGGCGGACGAGGGGAGTGCGAGCTGGGGCCTTCCCGCGCCCTCTGGGAACAGCTCAGTCGCCCGCCCTACAGAAGGGGCCTTTCCGAAGCCCCCCCGGCCTCGGCCGTCCAATGTGGGGAGAATGTGGACTGCGGTGGAGTTTGCTTGTGGTGGGTTTTGTGAGGGTTGTGTGTGTGTCCGTCCGTCCCTGAAACACTTTCTTCACAGCATGCCCCTCGGTTCACTTTGTAAGGTGTTTTCCTTCTTCCCGTACCTCGGCGGTTGTCCAGAGGCCTATGTGTCTCCTCTCCTTTTCTTTATGAGCAGAGGATGCAAACGTAGGTGTGGGGTTTCCTATGGTAAAGGTGATGGGGAGCTTTAGTATGCTTTCCTGACCTTCTGTGTGTGTTCCGTGAGAATGGCCACCTGTCAAATACAACTGTTAAGGACTTGGAAAACTTTGTGTGCCTTTTGGGGCTTACACTGAAAAGACCAGACTTTGGGAATTTAGTTTTGTCTTCTGCAAGCATAGGAAACAGAGCTTTACAAAGCCTAGAGCAGGAGTGGCTTGAGAAGAGGGAAAAGGGTGAAAAATTATTCAATTGGGTGCTGGTTGATATTCTAACTATAATTTGGCATTTTAACACCTGGGAATCATCTGACGCAGTCTCTGTATTAGAGGAGTAATACTATTTGTTGTAGTTTTGAGAAGATCTTACTGCAATGGAAAGGACCAGAAGTAGAAAATGCTTTCTTGTCCTAGATATGCTGATATTTTTGCACTTGTGTTGCTATTCTTTGCAAGAAATTGTTTAATTCTTCAGGGATGACCACTGAGACAGGTGTCAGGAGGGTGGAAGAGTGGGAGTGGAAATGTTTGTGGTTCAGGTTGCAGTCCCTTGGCGTTTTCTAGTCCCTCATCCTTCAATGTGAAGGACCTGGCATCTCTCCATGTATTTCTTTTTTTTTTTTTTTTGTTATCAACCATTCTGAGTGCACTACAGAAGGTCTTTAGGGAAGGACCATTTGCTGACTGCTGCTTTGTATAAAAATGAAAGTACATGCAAATAATTCCCAGCATAGATTTATGTTTAATGTAAGCTTTTCCATGCCTAAACAAACCCTCTGTGCTTTGATCAGATATTTGTATGGGGAAGTGAATGGTTCATGGGCTCGTATAACAGAGAGCATTTATCCTTTTGATGGTGAGTTTAGTTTTAATGAGTGGGGAAAAAAAAGTTACTGTGTTGATGACTTTGTTGATTGTGCTATGGATGATGGTCTCTGCTGTCAAGAAGAGGTGTCTGCAGCTGATACTTGGGTACTGTGTTCAGCACCAATGGCCTGAGTGAAAAAAATTACTCTTCCATTCGATCTCATTAGCTGGATAGAGTGATGGAAATTACCTAACAGTGATGTCAGCTATATAAGGGGCATTGTGAGTGAGTGGATGTTGGGTGGGGGTCTTAAGACGTTTGTGGTGTGCTAGAATATGCTCTGCTTCCAAGTTTTGCAGCTTTTGTAGCACTAATTTAACAGTGAATTGCCCTCCATACCAGTTAAACAGGTGTATTTTATTTGTTAAATCTAAGCAAGCGCTTACACCTATTATTTTTAAATATAAACTTTAAAAAAATCAAGTTTGTTTGTCATGAACTTAAATTCTTAATGGTTTTTCTTAGCCCTTATGTGAGTCACAGCAATGCTTCTTAACTCTTCAGGAGCAATTGAAGACTACACAAGTAACAAGATTTTTGTGACTGTAACTGCTGTGCATGCTATATGTGACTGCTAGCATTACTTTTGCTCTTTTGCAGTAATCTGGTGTGGTGTGACCATACTTATTCATGGGCTGTAGGCAGTCTGTATGCAGCTAATGTTCAGGTTGCCTGGGGGTACCGCCTGCCTTTTGTAGCAGAGAGTAGAAGGGACTCTTTAGGAAAGACATAAGGCTTCTGCAGGGCAAGACCCTGGATCATCTTTTCAGCCTGACATCATCTCAAGAGCAAATGAGATGGTGAAGGGCTGTGAAGTGTGCTCAGCATTTCTATTTTGCACATGAATGCAACCTACTAGGTGGTGCTCCTGGAGAAGATAACAATAGGGTGGACAATGAATTTGGCCTCAAACTCACTTTGAAGTGGCTTAGGCTACATCTAGATTGTTGTGCATTTCTGCTGGTGAACTTGGGGACCACTGAACTATGCTATCTGCAGTCTCTAAATTAAGATTAAATACTTAAAAAAGAAATAGATCAAAGACAACTGGTCAAGATGTTTTTTCTTAATTTTAGACATCTAAACCCCTCCATAAGAGTCTGCATTGTCTAGTTTGTTGGAATATAGTCTAATTTCACACAGTTTGAGAATCGGGAAAATTTGGGACTAGGAGACTTGTTTTGGAATTGAATACCCAAATGCAGTCAGCTGAAGTTCACGAATTGGGACATACCTGTATAACTATATTTTATAGTTGCTACTATAGAAGTCTTTAAGAACATTTAGCTCTGAAAGTATGTAAGGACTTGAGGCAGTGAATCTGTCCAGGATAAAAGCTCTGAAAGAGGTACAGGGTGATGATGAAGATGTCCTCAGTAAAATTCTGTGTTTCTTCTTAAATGAGTATTTAGCTAGCTCTACAGTGGCATAAATGTTAGTAAAATAAGTCTTTTATCTATAATGTAGGTTGTTAGAAATGCTAAGTCAAACTATAAACAGAATTAATCTATGCGAAGTATATGTGGCTCACACCAGTGATGAACTTGGTTCATAAAATGCTAAGTTGTTTAAAAATACTGGCCAGATGTATACAAGAGTTTATTTTCCTGAGTGAGGTTAAGTTTGGGGAAATTTTTTATTTATTTATTTCTTTTTTTTGCAAGATTTAGGTCAGAATTGTCAGAGCAATTCTTTCAAATTTCTTTCAAATCCTGACCACTGTTGTGCTTTTACTTCCATATAATGGGACTTTCTTTAGCCATCCTTCTTGCACTGATTGTTGGGGAGCTAATATCAGATTATGTTCTTTGTCTGCAGTGTGGGGTTTTGTGTTAGTTTTTGTTGGGTTTTTTTAGTCTTGGGATGGAATGAACACTCCTATAGTACTTGTGTAGTACTTGGAGCATGGTGGCCTTGGTAGCTGGGCAGTGCCACATACGTCATCTGTTACATAGCTCATACGTTTTAATCTGTCAGTGTTGCTTGTGCTAAATGTTGTAAACAGAGATTGTTCTTGTCAGGTTCTGGATGATTTTTGATCAGTTGAATGTAAATTTAGCTCATAATTGGGTTATTGTGCTAAGGTTTAATCTGCCAGCTGGGAGAATATGCCTGCAAAATAGGTTTATAAGGTGAGGTAATGATTCCATCTTGCAGGAATTTTTTAATAAGTTAACTCTTACATTCCTAAAAAAAGTTCTGGGTGATTTTCAGTGCAGTTAAAAAATGCAGATTCAGGAGTGGTAAAAAGAGTATCTCATCATCTGTGCAAAATGCAAAACAAGCATGGAAAACATTTTCCTCAAGTGCTCAAATTTGTCTTTAAATGGTGGAAAATAACATTTCTCAAAAAATCCTTTCGTTCCTGGCTGTAGTGGAGGTAACTGGAAGTAGATTGATAGACACAAGAGCGGCTGTGTACAGTATAATAAACACAGTGGCTTCTAGCCTGAATGAGTGAACTCCTGTGGCACATGGAGCTCCCTAATTTCAGAGGCCTCTCTATATGCATCTCCCTGCAACACCAGGGCTGGGTCAAGCAGATTTGTTTTCTGTATTTTAAATTCTAGCCTTTATAGCATAGTTTTTATCACCAGTTTCAACTGATGTCTGCCATCAAGTTAAATGAGCAAGCTTGAACTGTCTTATTATTTATTTTTAACTAAGCTGTGAATATTAAATTATATGAAGAATGTTATTCGGTTGGGGGTAAAACTAGACACATAACTGCGTAATGGACTTTTAGCATTATTTTTGTTTCAAAAGGAGTAAATATGCTACTTGTTCCAGTTATACTGTTTCACTGAGTGCATGGAGTTGAGATAGCACACACAGTTGGCTTGATATGCTCTTTGATGTAAGATGGCTGCAATCAATTTCTTCAAATACATAAGTAATTAAAGGATGAACTAACTTGAATCATAAGCAATGCTAGAGGTTGATTTTTTCCTTATGCTTTAGTAAGATTTCATTCATACTTTTTATGTTTCTCTTCTAGTTTGTTTTCCTCCCTGAGACAGAATCTTTCAGTCTTGTGGGTGTGCAACAGCAGGCGCAGTGGTGATACACTGTGACATGTCCATGAACCCAAGTTAAAACTTCCAGCCTCTAATTCTAGGTCAGCCAGCTTTGGTAATATCCCATCAGAGCCTGATCCTGTAGCTGTACCACGTAGACAAATCTGAAGTGTAGTTACTGAAAGTTTTTTGCTCAAGAAGTCTGGTTTTGATTTTTTCCAATCTCTCATTTTCTGTTTCACTGCACTGCAGAAGTTTCTGCTATGAAAATATAGAGATGTAATTCGAGTTTAAAGTGCATTATTGGTTAAAATGGCAGGACCATAAAATTTTTAATTTCAAATTTACAAAAAGATAAAAATAAAAATTGTTACTGGTGTACTAATGGTCGGAATGTCTTTGTATATACCTTTGCACTATACTTAGTGTTAAATTCCAAGATTAAGTAACTGCAGAATACAGCATTGTGAATTAATGTTTTGACTGTTCATGCAGCTATCAGTAGTAGTATGATATAAAATGAATTCTTAACAAATATTTTTAGCCCAGAGACAGTGAATTATGAAGTGCTAAAATCCACTTACTGGTCAAAAATGAAGTCAAGCATACCGACAAAAGTACTGGTATCATCCCATTTGTCCTTTCTTTGGAAATAGCATTTTTTGCATGCAAAGAACTGGTCTCAGTGTATTAATCCATTTTTGCCCATGATAGGATTTTATTGATTTGAGATCTAGTAATTAAAAAAAAAATTAATGAAACATATTGCTGTTCACCTCTCATTTCTCCTATGCTTCATTTTCTTTTGCTTTGTTAGTGTGCTAAAAATGAATATGAAACCAACTTGCCTTATATTGAAATATAAGACTTTAATGCAGCTAGCTTAGCTAATGTTTTGGTTACACACCGTAGGAGTCTGCTAGTAGGTGTAGTACTCAAAAGCAGCGTTTTGGAAAGTGGGTATTTGTACTTTGATCTTGTGCACTTACAGCATGGCATTATTATCTGGTCTTTTAAAGATAGGTGGATTGGAGTCGCATGCAGTGACTCATGGGATATGGTACTTAGTTCACTAATTTTAGCAGAGTGATTCTTATCTTTCAGTGTTAGGTTTTATTGGAACCTTTTGGAAAAGCAATGAAGTGAAACAAAATGGAGTTGAGCGAAAATGATTAGCAGAATCCCAGAGTAGCTAGAAATAATATGCAGTGAAAAATAGATTAAAAGGATTTAAGATATGTTTATTGCTCAACAAATCTTTGACAAGATCTGAGAGATACAAGAGCTTTATCTTTCTTAGCTCTCTATCATCATTTTCTGTTAAGTCTCACACAACATTTATGCATTCAGTAAGAGAGGATCTTGCACTACAGATACCTGTTTACAATTACAGATGCTTCTCAAGTCAGAAACCAAGTAACAGCCAAGTCTGCACTGGCTGTTTGTGCCTTATTGCTATTTTCTTGGTGTCACTGCCAGTAAAAGAAAACTTCTGAAGAGGAGATAGTCTGTGCCTTGCATAACATTGCAGTGTGTGTGTTCACATGCATAAATTAAAGTGGAAGTTTTATCCCAAAATGGAGGGGGTTTTGTTTCTCCAGTTTTCCTTTTGGTCAGTTGTTGATTTTGTGATCAGTATTTCCTGAGCTGTCACTAACTTTAGGAACAAGCTTAAACCCAATGTTTGTGCATAATCCCCTCTCCCCAACCAATTACTTAAGATTCAGGCTCAAAATTGTACAAAATCAAAACAAAAGAATTGCTAGTTCATCAAATATAATCACAGGCTGCTGATTGTTCATTGATGAAAATTGATGATGTTCACTGCAGAAAATTCATTGATAAAAATAGATTAATTTTAATATAATGATGGAGACCTTGATCGTATAAGCACTTGTTTCCTGCAAGCATAAAAATCCATAGGCCTTGGAGCATACTAGTGAACCAAGTTTATTTTCATAGAATATTTTCAAAAATCAAAACTTTAAATACAGTTGCATTTTTTTTTTTTTTTTTTTTTTTTTTTTTTTTTTTTTTTGTTTTGCCTATATAATTTTATGTAATGTTATGTTTTTGATTCTTCTACTGGAGTATGCAATGCAAATGGGCATTTTTCATGCCTTTTGATTATCAACAATATGACCATTGTTATTGCTGCAGATGCTAAATTATACATTGACGATTGTTCCCATTGCAATGAAGGCACTTTTGCTACATGTACATTAGTCTTCGAAGGAATTTACAGTATGTAGAGAAAGAACAGAGGAAACATGGATAACATTTTTCTGTTAGTGACTTTTAGCATTTTCTGTATATCTTAAATCCTGTATGTTGCAGAAAGCCTTAATTACAAATAAAGAAAACTGGTAAGAGAAGAAATGCAAAGATTCTTACCAGAAAAGCCTGTGAGAAGAAAGGTTTATTTTTATATTGGAAAAGCTAGGAAACTGGTACACCAGGAAACTGAGGATTTCAACATAGCTTCAAAATTATGAAAATCTTGTATGTGAAAGCAGGTTTAGTAATCACATGATTTTATTGTATTTTTTAAATCACAGAACATAAATTAAAACCCCGTAAATTCTGAAACTTGCGGCGACTTCTGTTCATTAGTATTTACCTGCAAAACCTAGGCAATCCTTTTTGCTTCATTCAGCAAAGAATTCAGAAAGAGTAATGCTCTCTTCACCTTGTGCTTCTGTCATTTTTTACACAGTTCAGACATCTCTTAAAACTATTTTTTCCTTTCTGTATTAATTAAAAGCAAAGAATTGTTATTAGTCATTTTCACAGGAACCAGACTGGCACCATTTTTAGCTCCATATAGTTACAGTTGAGACTTAAGGATGTTCCTAAGAACCAACAGCCTGAACCTATTCTCAGGAAGCTGGATGTTCCAGTGTCAGCCGTCGTGGTGTAAGCTGACATTAGAAGATAATACAGCACACTGACTCATTTGGCATTGGCACTAACATTTTCTCAGTAAAAAAGGAGATTCTTAAATTCTTTTCAAACAACTGAAATGCCTTTCTGAAAACTTTCCTTCGTGTTGGTAAGATGTGGGGAGGGGATGTACGCTTTGCTCATTGGTAACTCCGTGTCTGACTTCTGATCGGTTGTACTAGAATGTGATGTCAGGTTGTTTAAAAGCTGCCATATTAAAATCTTGTTTGTTAAAAAAACTGAAAAAAAACCCAACCCCCCCCCCGACTTTAGGGGACATATCTTTTTGAAGTTGTGTGCTCATGCACACCAGGAAGCATTTCAGACTGACTGTAGTGGTAAGAAATAAACATGGACACTCCATCTGTAGTTGTACTTTTCAGTTTTGTCCTCTTCTTCTTACACTGGCCTGAAGTAAATACAATTACAGGAAATACTTATTGTAAGAAAGAGATTCTTCCTTTCCCTGTGCATTTTCCACCCCACAGGCTCCCAGAAGGTTTCTTTCTAAAACTTCCTAATTGGAAGCATACTCTTAACCTTTCTGATTCCAGACCTGAGATCTCCTATTGTTATTCAACTTGCACCTTTTAGGAAATACAGATTATCTGTCATGTATGTCCAGGTGCCAGTTTTATTGAGTTTTCTAATCCACATTCTTTTGCTCAGTAGTTTGAAAAATTTAATAAAAATAACCCATTTACAAGTCATTGAGGTATAAGCCTAATTTGTAGCACTGATTTCTAAAGACATGTAGCTTTCAATAAAATGGAATAATTTTTGTCCCTTATAGTGGCACAGACAAAATTGATAAATACCAACTAAAGCTAATTGGTGGCACAGGTGCTGTAAGTACAGGTGCACCAAGGAGCCTAGAAGCACAACGTGGTTTACTCTGCCAAGTTAGTGGATGAGCAGTTAAGAGTGTTTCCTGGGCCAGTGGGAAGAAATTATATCCAAATTTCCTCTTGGCTCTTCTTACATGAGTACTGCCTTTCTTGATCAAAGTAGCATGTCGTGTAATCCAGAGTCTTGTCTCCAACCGTTGCCAATCTCAATTGTGTCCTAAAAGGTGCCCAAAATCAGCCAATTTTCTGATGTAGAAGGCTATAGAACACATTTTTCACATGCTGGTTCCCAAACAATAGTAATTTAGGCCATGGTTTTTTGCTTTTACATGTATAGAAGTTTTATTTATTCCATTTTGAATGTTTAAAATTCTCTTTACTGTAAGAACTGAACATTTTACCTAATAATGTTAAAAGCTACTCCTTTTTAGGTCAAGCCTGTTCTGTCCAATATGAATGCCTTGCAGCCGCCGACTGCAGTGCTCTTTCTCTTCTAGCTTTTATCTAGAGCTCCTTCCTCTATTTGCAGAAAAAGACCCTGTATACCTGCCTGTCCGCACAATATTTGATGGGGATAAGAGACCTTGAGGGGCAAGTTAATAAAAGGCCATAGAGATTGTCTGTTGAGTGCAAGTAGGAGCTGGGAGATGCACATATGAAAGGAAGAAAGGGGGAGTTTGTCATGAAATGTGCATTAAATGAAAGTCGAGGCACACAAGTCACAGTATGTGTGAGAGAGGACCAGTGTCTTTGCTAAGATAATTAGCTGCAGCGCTGTTGACTTCAGTGGAGCAATATTAGTTTACACCTGCAGAAAATTTTCTCCTGAATATGTGGGAATGAGAATATGTAATGAAGTGTTTATGGATGAGCGACAGAGGGAGAGGGAGCATGCGAGAGCAAGAGCGCATGCGCACATTTTCAGGCCTGATTGATTATATGGAAAAAAAAATAGGAGTTGAGAGAACATTATTTTAAATTAACATTCATTATCTTCATGCGTGAGATAGCAGTTCACTTTGAACCAGATCCTAGCACCATTATGTTTCTTGAGCAGGGACTGCTTTTTCCTTGAATGAGGTTATTCAGTGTGAGAATGGCAAAATGTAGTCATATCATTCACAATAAAAATATGTGGTGTAGTCACCAAATATTGGAACAATACTCTATTATTTCCATCAGGAAAACATGGGGGTTTTATTTTTATTTTTTTTATTAATGGTTACATTTTCTTTGAAATGTAAAATAAAAAGAAACCTTTTTTTGGATCTCTGATCTTAAGCTTGGAGAAGCTTGCAGCCATTTTAAGTCATGCTGCATTCACTGATCTAGCAGTTAGATTATCTAATCACGCTGCAGCTAGGTCATCTACCTATAGGACACTTAAAGAGTTCAGTAACATATTTTGGGTTAATGGCTACTAAATGTCACTCAAAAAAAAAAAAAAAAAAGCTATAAACACCCCAGTTAACTGACAAACAGTATAAAAGAAAACACAATGTGAATTCATGGTCTTACTGTTTTCTCAAGAAAAGAATCACATCATAACAGAGGAAGAATCTGATTTTGATCTACTTTGGCAGTTCTTTTGCTTTTAAATACAGAGTTTTGCAATATTAAGTCATCTAAGTAGGCAGCAGCTTGCTATTAAGCATTTTCATAACAGTAGTTTGTGATCATGAAAATGAAAACCACATTTTAAAACTGCAACCCCAAATAACTTTCTGAAATCAAAAAAATACTGCAAAAATGTCTTACTCTTTAGTTTTAAGTATAATCATGTAAAAAAGTGGGAAAGGTCTGTGTTTTAGATTTTAAGCAGTAAGAAATTAATTTTCTAGACTGTAAGTGCTGCAATAGTAAAAGCCCAGTCATCTGGATGTATAAAAAGAGAAATAAATGTCGCAACAGCTAATGTGTGGCAGTGAAAAGCAGAGGAAAAGATTGTTGTGATGCTCTTAAGTGTCCTGTATTTTCTGAGAAGGAGCTACTCACAGTGAAATAAACCCCTTCCTAGTATGCAATAGGCAAGTGTCTTTTATAAAAAGAGATGGTAAATTCTTTGGCAGTGATGCAGTTGGCAGCAGTGATTTTTAAAGGGTCACCCATCGCATACTTTTCAGTTATTTCCCTACAGAGATGAAAAGGAAAGTTCATGCTTTTCTGAGGTATTGTTTTAGTCTGTCTGAATGCAGGTGGAACAAGAAAATCATGTTTCATATGGAGATGGGAACCATATTTCCTTCTCATTAAATGAAAGCTCAGAATCCAGAGATGTTAATTCTCTCTGTCTGCATCTGGATCCCTTGGCTTATTTCCTTATGCTCTCCTGTTGTACACTGAAAGCTTCGTCAAATGAGCGGATATGATCATGTTAAGTACCTGTCAGTACTAACTATACCTTCAGCAGAGAGACTCTGAACAGAGGTTAAGGTCAGTTGTTCATCTTACTTGCAGTGTTTTCTTAATAAGCAGACTATTACCTCATTTCACTTAGGCTATTTTAATAACTCCTCTGCTTTATTATATTAGTCTATGACTATTTGGTACATTTTTATTTTTTTTATACTTTCATCTGGGTACTCAGGGATGTGATTCCTTTCTTTAAGTACCACCCCATGGTGTATATACATGAGAAGTCCAAGTCAAGAGGAGAAATTCTATTAAAGGTTTTATGAATGCTATCCCCTTGCTGAGTAAGTCCTCAGTGGGTAAAGGCGGGTTAAGTAGGGATCTGATACTTTTGGTCTCTCTCTTTTGGAAGAGCACTGAATAGGCTGCAAGCTCACACAAATATGCTGTATCCACGCTGTATTTCCTTACCAGTAAGTAGGAATTTCAGAAGGCAACTCTGCGTGGTTAAAGAAAAAATGGTGCTGAAACCCAGATGCATGGCAAAGGGGGATGAGAATTGCATGCTAATAAAAGCTGTAAGTAAAGTGTTAATGCAACATTCTTGCTGTTTTTTTCAGGAGTGAAGATGCCTCTTGACAAAGGTTTTGGGTGGCTGAAGTACAGTTCAGGAGTTGTCAAGGGAAAGGGTGTTTAGCTGCAGGTGAAGTAGGCTGAAGCCCTCCTGTGCAGGGGAGTTAACAAGTTGTTGAGTTTGGTCCATGCTGGTGGGTGTGGTGGCCAGATGATTATCAAGCAAATAAATGAAGTATTACAATGGGTATCAAACCTTTTAACACCTAAGGTTACTAAATGTAAGAAGCAAAAGAGCTCTTGACAGTTTTAACTTTTAACTTAGAGCCCCGTTTTTGAGCATTTCTTCCGAGTTCCCCTGGATTAATGAAATTAACTGAGCTGCTGGATTCGGTGGTGAGCTGCCGGTTAGCTGTTGTCATGAGAGCCCTACACCTCAGGCAGAATGAGCTGCTTTACAATTGCTTTGTCTTGAATTTAAATGACGACCTTCACTTCCTGCGTCTCAGGCTACAACAAGCTGCAATGGGAAGTAACCCTGAGAAAGTGCTTGCTAGTGAGGCTCTAGCACCCTTGACATGTATACTGGATAATTAAAATGTGATAGATGATGGTGTGCTATGTTTGGAAATTTCATTTAAAGTGTATATGTATGTAGTTATGATTTTGATTCATCCAAGCCATTCATATGATCCGTTGGCACTTTCCACAAGGGTAGGGCTGCATGCTGTCTTGTCCTGGTCAAGTTCCAGCTTAGGTAATTACATTGTGACTACCTACATTTCTGTAGAGTTTCATATGGATTTTGTTACTGGTGTTTATTTGCATAGTAATGCATATGTACTTGGCAGTTTACAAATAGCAGCATGGGATATAATGTTCCAAAAATCCCTGCTCCAAATTGCATTTAGAATTTGTGCATGAATAAATCTAGTGTGATATGATACAGTACAGAAAAAATATCAAGTGGCAGATTTAGTAATAGCATTCATAGAAGAGGTAGGTTTTCAGTGTTTATGAAATAAAAAGAAAGTGCAATCCATGAAGTGCAAGTGTAAAAGAATACAGCAAAGGGGTGATGGAGACAAAGGAGAGAGGTGAGAAAACTAAATAGGTCTGGGAGGGATGAGAAAAGAAATCGGGGATGAAGTGAAATTCAAGAATGCTTTCTAGAAGATACTTCTGCAAAAGCTGGTACAACATGGGTTAAGTTGCTGAGTAGTGTGCACTGTTAAACATATGATGTATTGTGCAGCAGGAATAGATAGAATTCACTGGTAGGATAAATAATATCTGTTTATATTGTAGTTAAAACTGTACGTATATTTACAAGATTATCTAGCATGGGTTTTACATGTGTATCAGGATGGAAGGGGGAGTAAATTTATGTGATGGTGTGTATACATGTCAGTAGGACTTAGGCAAACACAGATCTGCATGTGGCAATCATCTGCTGGCACGGAAATATTCGCCTTCTACATACAAAGGCACATTTTTCATTTACGACTCAGTCTCTGAGGATTCTGCTTGAACTACAGTAGGAAGAACTTGCTGTGTGTTGCCGTAGAGTAGGTAGGTAAAAAAAAAGAACCCAGGCCACATCCTGTTGCGGAGAGTTGTTCTATAGAAGTATCATCTTTAAAGCTGCAAGCTTGTCCTTAGAACTGACTGTTATTCGTAGTCAGTATTAATCTGGAATGGACTTCCAGAGGAGTTCAAAATAATCCAGTGTTAGACAACTGCATAACCATAGCAGTCTAATATTTACAAGAACTGTCCCACTGTTATTCCAAAAATACTGAAATCTGCTTAGAGAAGCTTCATCCACACCCCAGATGTACCCCATCTGACACAGATATTAGAAGCACATGGATAAAAGTTTTAAACAGTTTTCATTTTGGAAATGCTTTCAAGAAAAATGTGTTTGAATAGTACTGGTGAGTGAAATCATACTCGGGCAGATTGTTCACAGGAAGAAGGTTTGGGGTTTTTTGTTTTATTTTTCTGGAAATGGAAAAAATGATTTTGAAAATATCTTGGTATTTGCATATTAATGTTGGTGTTTCCTATTGTTTGTAGTTGTTTTTATATGACTTCATTTGCTAATTACAGTAGTAAATAAAGTACTATGCACTTATGCAACAGAGAGATTTAGGTGAGTTATGTACTTTTGAAAGTTGTGGTCCTTTGTATTTTTATTTTGGTCCCTTTAATGTTTTTGGGACTACCTGTCCTGGCATTGGTTTTTTGGAAAGAATTTCAACTAGAATAGTTTTCACTTTAGGTCACAGATACACAGTAGTTCCAAATCTGTCAGCTCTTATCTAGCAGAACTACAGTCATCACTTATTCTGACCTCTGTTAGCTCCTGTGTAACCCATCTTAAATGATTTTACCAATTTCTCCTGGGCCAAGCCAACTGAAAATGCCATCATGAGTCCTTGCAGCAGCTAGCCTGTTGTGTATAAGTGAAAGGGTTGAAAACCCATCTTTCAGTGCTGTGTGGCAGACAGGGAGCTTACCCGTTTAGCACTGTCTAGTTGGCTCTTTTTTGTCATGTGTGGGCTCTTTTTTTATGGAAAAAAGCTGGAATGCTCAACGAGGAAAGTCATCCATCATCCACATGCTGTGCATTGTGGGAATAAAATCCATGTTGTTTCATACCTTTTTTTTTTTCCCCCTTCCATATCACTTGACACACTTGTGAGGTGGGCTGATGCCAACCTGATGAAGTTTAGCCATAACAAGTGCAAGGTTCTACACCTGGGTCAGAGCAATCCCAGGCAGAGCTACAGGTTGGGCAGAGAAGAGATTCAGAGCAGCCCTGCAGAGGACTTGGGGGGGTTGGAGTATTGTGTGCAGTTTTGGTGTCCTCAACATAAAAAGGACATGGAACTGTTGGAACAAGTGCAGAGGAGTGCCACGAGGATGATCAGGGGACTGGAGCACCTCCCATATGAAGACAGGCTGAGAAAGTTGGGGCTGTTGAGCCTGGAGAAGAGAAGGCTGCGTGGAGACCTCATAGCAGCCTTCCAGTATCTGAAGGGGGCCTATAGGGATGCTGAGGAGGGACTCTTCATTAGGGAATGTAGTGAGAGGACAAGGGGTAATGTTTTCAAACTGAAACAGGGGAAGTTTAGACTGGATATAAAGAAGTTCTTTCCTGTGAGGGTGGTGAGGCACTGGAATGGGTTACCCAGGGTAGTTGTGAATGCTCCACCCCTGATGATGTTCAAGGCTGGGTTGGACAGAGCCCTGGGTGGCATGATTTAGTGTGAGGTGTCCCTGCCCATGGCAGGGTGGTTGGAACTCGATCATCTTAAGGTCCTTTCCAACCCTAACTATTCTATGATTCTGTGATTTCTTTAAGTTGTTATGGAATATTTGCTTAAAGCTAGAAGAGTGTGAATTCTCACTTAGCCTCATTAAGGTCTTGGGCTTGATGCGTACTACTACTGCTTTCATTAAGGCCACTTCTTCAGAGGCTTTTGCAGGAAGTAGATATGTTCTTATGAATGACTGTTGTGGTTTAAGCGCAGCTGGTAACTCAGAACCACGCAGCTGCTCCCTCACTTCTCGCCTTTTCTCCCCCTCCAGGCAGGATGGGGAGGAGAATCAGAAGAATGTAAACCCCATGGGTTGAGATAAGAACAGTCCAATAACTAAGGTATAATACAAACCCACTACTACTACTACAACTAATAATGGTAAGGGAAATAACAAGGGAAGAGAATATAAAGCTAAAAGGGGAAAGGAACAGAAAACAATAAACACAAGTGATGCACAATACAATTGCTCACCACCTCCTGATCGATGCACAGCCCGACCGGAGCAGCGATCTGGAACTCCCTGGTGACTCTTCCCAGTTTATGTACTGCGTATGATGTACTGTGGTATGGAATACTCTTTTGGCTGATGTGGGTCAGGTGTCCTCTCTCTGCTCCCTCCTGGCTTCCCATGCCCCTCATCACTGGCAGAACATGAGAGACTGAAAAGTCCTTGATCAGGGTAAGCGCTACTTGGCAACAACTGAAACATCCATGTATGATCAGCATTGTTCTCAGACTAAAGCCAAAACACAGCACTGCACGAGCTATTGGGAAGGAGGAAAATAACTGTTACAGCTGAAACCAGGACAATGACCTTCATTTTGTGCCTGAGGTCGTGGTAGAATTACACTTCTTAATCAGCAGGTTTTATTTAATATCAAAATTTTATTTCTGGTATTCTGCTTTAGCAGAATTTGGTTTTTATACTTTTATGCCGGGGGTTGTCTACTTGTGTATTCACACATTCAAATGCTTCAGGCTACTCGTGTGTTTCCTGAAGGGTTTAACAGTTCAGCCATTTGCACATAGACTGTTGAAGTCATTTGGAGACTCTCAAAATTTGCTATCAGAGTGCTAAGATGAATCTTCTGCTGTTACCACAGAGCAATTCTCCAGAGCACGCAAAGTTATTAAGAAATAGTTGAGATACTGGAGATGATGCTACATGGAGCTTTATCCTTACCTTCACCATCTTCTTTAACATTACTCAAACCTATTTATTGGTAAAGAAGTGCTAGAGTGGTTTGAAGAGAAGACTTCAGGACCTTGGGTACTTAGTATGATAAACTGTACTTTGTGCACTGTCACTCAAAAAGGGAAGAGGAAGTGTTTTACCAATAGGCCTTTATATATGTGTTTACTTTTATGTTTTCTTTTTCATTACTTTGTTCTCCCTTGGAATGTTTGGAAGTTCCCTGAATTTTGTATCTATGGTTGGAAGGAAACTGAAACCAGCACAGTCAGTCTGTACCTTATATACTTACTGATTGCAAAGATATAAGACTAGTATTAAGTGAAACAAAATATATGCAGCTTATGACTTTGACTGTACATGAAGAATTCATTTCTCAATTCTGATTACCGATAAGCAACCTTTCATTTTAACTATAAATTTAAACTTTGAAAAATGAATGTGCTCAGACTAGTGAAGTGCTTATTAGGTTAAAAAAAAGAACAAGCTTTTAATAGGAAAAAATTATCACAGGGCAGACAGCACAGGATTTTATTAGCATTTATGAATTGCTAAACTGCAATTTAAAAGTCACATTTCTGTCTGAAAAAGTTTTCCACAATAGTCATACAATTATCATTAACCAATGTCCTTTTAGTTTGTTTATTGTTTATTTGGGGTCAGATTTTCAATAATTAAAGTGATTGAAGTTGCAGGGAAAGCTGCACTACTTAGCTGCCATCAGTTTTAGTGGTCTTTGAATACCTGTTCTGAAAATCTCACCACGTATGGATCTCATCTCTGTCTTCAGACATCATTGAAAATCTGTCCCTTTGGACAATTAACAGCATTCTCTGTATAGTTTCAGTGGTTTTCCATTACCAGATCCCCATTTTACTCAGATCAGGAAAGTCCATCAATTATAAATAGTATTTTGTAGTAGTTTCTGAACTTAGAGTACATACATGTCAAGAGGGATAGACTGACGGAAGGGACTTGGCGCTGGCTTTCCATACAGTATAGTGGTTCTTGCTCTAATAACATAAATAGTTCTTAGGATAATTCTTTTCATCCATAGATGTTTAAGTGCTGCACAGAGAGGATTAGTGTAATTAGTTTTGCATTTGGAAACCGTAATACAGAGATACACAGTGACTTGCCTGAAGTTAACCAGTGCAGGAGTAGACTGTACCAAGTTAGGAGCCCTGGCTCTCAGTCCGCTTTCTTCAGCAAATGTAGTCAGAGTGCTTGATCTATCCATACAAAATATCCAGATGAGAATCATCTAAATGTAATGATTTGGTACTTAAGCAGTGTGAGTCATGCTCTGGGATGCTGGCAGCATTTTTTTGTGATATTTCCATTTCACATTCAGCTCTGAGGGCTCAGCGGGGGCTTTTGGTCTGGTTGCCATATGAAGTTCATCAGAGGTGACAAGCAAAAGCAGCTTAATGTGCTCATGTTATTTTTGTCTATAGTAGAAATTTGTGATGGAGGCTATTTTTGTTTTGCATAAAGTCACGAAAATAGTGCACTGGGCTGTAAGCTGACTGGAGGTGCCCAGGACTGTACACAGCAGAATAGCCTAGATAGTGTTAGTTGCTGGATGTAATTATTTTGATTTCACTGGGGGCAGAGGCTAAAAGCCACTTGTCAGACTTGTGAAATTGCACACGCTGGTAATTGTGGTGCTGAAGTTGGGTACCTCCTCTGGGCTGTTCAGACACAGCGTTTCGTGTATTGGTTCCCCAACTGTAAAATGGGAAAAAAAAAAAAAGAAGGTAAATCTTACACAGTGCTTTGAGCATAAAAGCATTCAAGGCTACAAGATCCTCAGCCAGGATGGCTTGCGGGAAAAACACCAGCCACTTTATCCAGCTGCTACTCACCACTTACCACTCTTCTCTCCTTCTTTTCTCAAAATTGACTGTAGAGGAGGGACACTGGGCCATGTTGCACGTGTATGCTGTAGGTACTACGGGAGCTCTTGGCCAAGATTATTTGCTTTTCTCTACTTCACTTAGCGTGGATTACTGTAAGCTTTTCAAGCAGAAGAGACATGTGATCTGTCTCCCTTAAATTAATTCCTGTAACTTCTCAGCTGAGGTTTGTTCCTGATTCCAAAGACCATTTCCTCCAAGGACTCAGTTAGCCAGCATGTACCTTGAGAGCCCTCAGGCTTAGGACACATTTGTCTTTAGGATTGCTTCTCTTCGGTCTAACAAAAAAGCTCCCTAGGGAAGACCCAGGGCACCTCGTGTTGTCCTCAAAGTAAAAGGTAGTCAAGATTCCTCATAGCACACTCGGTCTTTCTAGTCAGAGCTTGATTTAGGGAAGGAACCAATATTTGTGGACCTTACAGGTATGTTAGATGGGAAAGCAGCTGGTTGAAACATGAAGGTCTGTTTGCTGAGTCAGTAAAAATATATAATCCTTATTACTCTTCTTTACAGTTTGCTTATATTAATAAGCTAGGGTTTAGATTTGTTGTGAATTAGATGTTGACATTTCTCTAGAGTTCAACAGAGAGGTTGAAACTGCTGCTTACTTCTCCATCCTCAGCCCATGAGCATTCCATGTGTTTGTGTAGCTGCGTGTCGTACTCAAGGAATTCAGTAAATGTGTCTTTGATCAATCCCTATAGAAGAGAGTAAAAAGCCACTTAAGCCACAGGCCAATTTTGGCATGAGGATGATTGTATGCTGCCAGTCTGTGTGAATGGAGCAAGTCCAGAGGAGGGCCATGAGGATGATCAGGGGTCTTGGGAACTTCTTGTATGAAGACAGGCTGAGAAAGTTGGGACTGTTCATCCTGGAGAAGAGAAGGCTGCGTGGAGACCTCATAGCAACCTTCCAGTATCTGAAGGGGGCCTATAGGGATGCTGGGGATGGACACTTCATCACGGACTGAAGCAACAGGAAAAGGGGTAAAGGGTTCAAACTTAAACAGAAAGTTTAGGTTAGATACAAGGAAGAAGTTCTTTACTGTGAGGCTGGTGAGGCACTGGAATGGGTTTCCCAGGGAAGTTGTGAATGATCCATTGCTGGCGGTGTTCAAGGCCAGGTTGGACGTAGCCTTGGGTGTCATGATCTTGTGTGAGATGTCGCTGCTCATGGCAGGGGGGTTGGAACTCGATGATCTTAAGGTCCTTTCCAACCCTATCCATTTTATGATTCTATGACATTGCAGATTGGAAGCTAGGCTGTAGTTTCTAATCATTAGCACTTCAGATAGAAGAATCTGTCATGTCATCTATATTAGATGCATGTCATGTCATGGCTGCTCTTCAGTGTTTTCTGTATAGGGCAAATATGGCCATATATTGTATGGCAAATATTACCCTATGGATTACACGCTAGAATTCCTATCTGAATAAGAGCCAAAACCGCCATACTATGTGCTTTGGAGAGCTGAGGGCTCCTGAAATGCAACTTGGGACTTGTCTCAGCATTGAGTACTAGGGTGACATTTGCTTCAGCAACCCTTGTTGACTTGTTTCTTCCAAATCCAATAATTCAAATTTGTTCAGCTGCTGCTGCATCAGCATGGCCCTGCTGCCAGATACATGCCTGGCAGCCTCATGGGAACCACACCTGAAATACTTTGAGCAGGAGTGGTTCAGGAGCTGGGCACTGGCCACTGCTGGCTTCAGCAGCTCTGTGTGGAGCAGGTGACAGGAACTCCTCAGTGCAATGATTTGTAAGTCGTAGTGTCTCACTTTCTTGCTTGTAACGGATTTTGAGTATACTCTCTGGTTTGATTCCCACCCTGTAAAACAGCAGTCACAGCACTTTGCTATATTATGTATTTTCTATATGTATATATTGTAACACTTGCTAAAGCAAGCACCTCAGTTTTATTCCGAGGGCAGTTCTGCTTCTTCGACCCGAAGCAAAGATAATATGCCAATACCCTTAGCACTAGAACAATAGAAAACTAGAAGCAAGAAATAGCGTCTGTTATTTTTGTGGGAGCAATGGATGGAGAGAAAGTGGTTTTGATGAAAATGAAGGCAAGTGCAAAAGTAAAGAGCAAGCAGATTTAATACACTATTTTTCAATGGTTCTGTAAAAATGGATGAAACTTCAAGTTGATGTAGTAGCGGGATATTGTGCTTGAGCCATAGAAATCATGGAAAACACTTGCTACTATGATTTTCAGATTAGTTTTAAAGGAAGTACTGCATTAAACTGGCAAATTTTGAACCTAGTAACTAAATTAATGCTATTTTGAAATTGGGAAAGAACGTTGCAAGTATCATCTTCCTCAAGGGAAAAATCTTCCTTAAAATCTTCACCAAGAGACAGCAAGTCTTGGTAGCAATTGTCTACCAGTGCTCTACTACTATTCCTTCACTCAGAGTGGATGTCAATTCTCTGGGAAGGCTGAAATACATTTTTATTTATGTTTGTTCATTGCTTATTCTTTACTTTTTGCCATGACATCAGAAATTCTGTTGTCATCAGGGAACTGAGGCATTCACTGTGATAAAATCCGGAACTGCCCTTAAAACTTTCTAGAGAACTGAATATTGTTGCTCTTCCAGAAACTGCCAGGTTTTAGACTTCAGCGCAGAGGGTGCTTGTGCTATAGAACATGAGCCCTACACCTGTAAACACCCTTTGGAGATTTTTTTCTTAGTGTAATTAAACAAGGGATGGCTTCTTCAGTTGGATCTGGATACTCATCTTTCAAGAATGACTAGACAGTACTTTAATCAGAACGTATATATTGGTAGGGTTTTTCCATTTTAGAAAAATGAAGACAATTTATGAACTGCTAAATAATATGGATATGGTATCTTTTTTTTAACTGAGTTTAGGAAACTTTCCCGGTGTTGCAGCAAGTCTGTAACACTGCCAGGAGTTGAACTTGGTCATACCTGTGGGACAGACCTTCTTGAACAAATTTATTTGCTATACTGTTGAAGCTGGCTGACAGCAACTGGCCGTGGATTGTCATTTCTGCTTAAAACAGGAGTGGCACATGAGACAGGAGACTTGGTACCAAAATAGTCAGTGCAGTCTTCCTGCAGCTTAGCTTTTCTATCTCTTTGACTTTCAGCAGATTCTTCCAGAGTGCTTATCAGGTCAAGCAGTCTTTTTTAATTCTTTCTCAAAAAACAGTTGCACAGATTTTACACAAGCTTTTCCTTTTCTAAAGCAAAACAATAAGAAAAAGTAGACTGAGAAGAAAACTTTCTAGTCTAAGATTTTAAGTTATTAAAAATAGTGATTAAAAAAATGAATGGAGACAGTGTAATTACTTTCCACATTTCCTCATGAAGCTTGAGACAGCATCTAAACCATTCCTAATAAAAATATATATTGCATTTTAAAATAATCAGGTTTCTTCCCAATATGTATTTCCATTGCTTGCTTTTTGATAGGTGTTAGCTGTGGCCAGTGAAAATCACAAACCGGTTTATTTTTTATTCCTTATAATTAGCATTTTCCTGTTCACTATATGCACTAAATTACCAGTTTTGGGGTAATTTAAAAAATATTTGAAATGTATTAGTTGGTATTGCTTTTAAGAAAAAAGTGAGCTTTTTGATAAGTTGGCAAATGGGAAATTAAAGGAAGTAAGGAACACCAAGAAAATCAGGCCAAGCACACATGAAATGTCCTGTATCCCTTTCCCACGACTGCAGGAAACAAGGATAACAAGAAATGGTGAGGATGTTAGGGAGGTGGCCTGTAATCCATGAAAATTTATAGCAAATCAGCTGGACAACTGAAGAGGCTCTCGGTGTGGGAAAATGAGTAGAATAACTGAAGTCAGCACAGCAGTACTCAGATACTGCGGCTAAGTAGAACAGCAGCAAGCAAGTCATGAATGTTGGAGGCATCATAGAACTGAGTGTACAAAAATTGTATCACCATGATGAATTACCTGAAAGAAATTAACTGCCTTTGATGTTTCCCTTGTTCTTTCATTTTAAAAATCAAGACTTGCAGAAAAATATATACTTAAGTAGAAGTCAAGTCTGACTTTTTTTAATTAGAAGAGAAAAAATCGTGAAGTCCACTATTCCTCCTGGACGAGATCTAGGAAAGGCAAAGCTGAATTTCGTTTGCAGATTTTCCTAGTGATAATATGGCTGTTGTGTAGGATTTTGAGTGTCTTCATCCTATTTGTAATTAAAGTAGATCTGCACCTTGTAACATCTCAAAATTGTTAGGAAGGCATTTCGTAGTGCGAGCTACATTTTAGCTGTTACTGTCTACTTCAGTCCCTTTCAAAATTATTAAAAAGTCCATTTTTAGTAATTCCGAAAGTCCATTTTTAGTGTTTTTTCAAGTAGTTACTCTATGCCAAATTTTTTTTTCCTTTAAGAGAAAAAATTGAGTATCTCATTTTTTTTGCACAGTTGTGTATTTGTCATATAAATAAGTCCAATGCAAAATGCAGGTAATTCCTCATGCCATTACATTATTTCTTGTTTCACCGCCTGCTACCCCTTTGCTATAAAAGTGCAGTCTCTTTGTAATACACTTTAGATTTTTATTTTTTTCTCGAATTGAGTGAATTTAAGATACTACATGAGGGAGAAGCAGTTTATGTGATGTGGCTACATTCATAAGCTGCAACAATGAGAAGTTAGTAGCATTGCTTTAGGAGTCTGCAGTCATTTTGCTTCTGATATGATTTGAAGAAATGTATTGCTTAAACTTGTTTTGTTCTTCACATACCAGAGAAATTTAATAGTGTGGTTCTGTACAGATTCTTGACTGAATTGTGACTAGATTTGTTCTGTAGACTGGTTTACTCAAATATATTAATGTATAGATATCAAATATAACTTATTCGGCAGTGCTGTACATTTGTATTTGATTTACATTTACAAAGCCAAAATCCTATAATAAATAATAGAACCAAACTACTTGCATAGCTTTCTTTTTGATATTTTTTTGTTATCTGAGTAAACATTATTGCAAGCTCCTACACTGATACGTGTGGTAAATGGATGTTTGACATTTTGTATTTCTCTACCATTTTATCTGCCTGTTTATCCAGCCACTTAATCCAGCATTTCTTCCAGAACATGCTTATTCATAAAAGCTATTGGCTGTTGTGGGATTGAGACTGGAGGGCTGTAGGCAGTGATGAGATGTGAAACATCCAACACATATCTTTGAGATATCCATCTACCTGCTTTGCTGCTCTACTGAAAAGAGTGTTTATTCATCTTGGTTGTTTTGAAATTAGTTTCTTGATTATTAGGAGAGAAGGTATAACTGGAGCTGACAACTGAACTGAAACCCTACTTTTCTTAAAATCACATTATTTAGAATTCATGCCAAAACTTTTGATTCATGTATTTTTCCCACATGCAGTCTTTTAAAATAATTTCTGTAATCCCTTGGATAAAGCTCTGGTGCAGGATTATATCTGATTCATGATAGTGGAGTAAGGGAAGAGCAGGAAGAGAGATGGAGCCTGAAGATTAGTCTTTGCTATTTACAGATCTTGGGCAAGCTCTTTGACCTTTGAAAGACTCAACTCCCCCTTCTTTAGATTGTGGGCAGGGTTTTGAAGATCTTTGGAAGATCTAACAAACAAAATAAAACTTCTTTAGGATACTAGGAACTACACTAGAGAAAACAAGCTACTCAGTCAGCCAGTGTTAGTATCTTTTCATGAAGGGTTATCTATGAGCTTTGGAAATGAAATACTTTTCTGGGGTTTGGGTAGTGCTCAGTAACTTAGAGCTAGCTCTGTATCCTGTGGCAAGTCCAGGAATGAGTGTATTGGTCAAATACATACATTTATGGTCTGAACTGTGGGATTTTGCAGTGGAATTGGCTTGTGGACATAAGCTGCCTGATGCAGCAGTGGAGGGTAATGTTTTCTCTTGGAATTTGTCTGAGTCCTCCCATAGAGTATATCACCTGATAGCTTCTATCTGTGTGCAGCTCCTGTTGCTGTCCCCATCATCATGCTGCTTTTTGAGGACAGTCATGCCATGCTGTCACCAATGAAAGCCTTTTACACTCCCCCTCTCGTGGAGAACTGCCCAAGGAACACTCTCCAACTTAGGCCCTCTCCTTGTGAGACCTCTTCTTCACCAGGCACATGTGAATATGAGTGTTTCTTTTCATGTTTGTTGTTATGCTCTTGTGTGGCAGTGATGGGCATCTCACAACCATCTCCCTCTCTCAGAATGGTTTGGACATGCCACCTTCTGTCCTGGTGTAATTCAAAACTACCATATGCTATTTCCACTGCTTTCTTAAAGTGCCATCATGAGAATTGTTATCTTTTGAGTTTAAAATGCTATGAATTAAGGCCATTTACATTTTTGCCTTTAACAACATATTTGAAGTATTGAAGAGTTCATATGCTTTTTAACTAATCCAGAGCTTTGTGTTAGCAATTAAAAAAAAGTAGTGCTAGTTTTCAACAGAGCTGAAGGGCACTGGAGGCATAATATATTAGGAAAATGTAGTACATAACTTCCCTTCTCCAGATTCTTTTATGCAAAATTGAAATATGTAATATTTTTCACTAATATTTTTATGAGAGTTTTGCTTTCCTTACTCAGTAAAAAGAAAATTAAAACACAGTGTAATTTTAATTCTTATTTAGCAATGACAGAAATGCAAACCGGTGGACTATTACAGCAATGAATGTATTTTCACTAGAAGTTTTTACAATGTATGGGAATATTAGTTTCTGTCTTGCCTAGTATGATCTTAAGCTTTTGCATTTAGTGTAAAAGTGAGGCACACGGACACTGGGTTTCTATCCTTGGGGAGGATGCAGCTATCTAGGATTTGAGGGTTTGAACCACGTTAGAATAAATAGTCAATTATGCATGCAAGTGGCAGCACTCCAGCAGGGCAGCTGTGCACCCCATAGCCTAGGCTGTCCATCAGCTGCTCCAGTGTTGGTGGGGAATATCTCCTTGCCATGGAGGGTGCTTCTGAGGGTTCTCCGAATCCCAGGTGAACCATGTATTAATCAAATGCCCTGGTGAATCATGCCTTTGTAATACAAATATCAAAAGGTCCTATTTTAACTCGGGTAAAGATTGCAAATACGAAGCCAGTGACTTTACAAATAGTTGTTTTGAGTTGTTCTGCTGCAGTCCATAAGTGCTTGTACAGAAGAACCTACATACACATTCACAATTGTTAATCACTTTGTGTTGGGTGTTTGGCAATAATGTAAGTCAGTTATTAAAATTATTTGGGCTTAAAAAAAAATTAATCTTAGCATGTTTAGTAGCACTGGTACATACTTACATACCCCTGAAATGTGGCCCCAACTCCCACTGTACTAAGATCCACCTCAAGCAATGGATAACTATCAAAACTCCACCTACCTTTCTGACATTAGCATTTTATGAGTCTAAAAAATATTCTTTGTCCTCCCCTAGGACAAACCTTGATTCTAAAACGTTACTTTTTAACAGACTTCTGCCATTCTGTTATTCTTTTTAATGCATGGCCAATAATGTTTGTCCAAATTCACCGCCTTTAAAAAAGATCTATCCTGGTGATGTGTTTAGCTCAGCACTGCTTATGCAGAATATTTGTGTGCAAACATGGCACACAAATATTTCAATGTTTTGTTAGTGTGCAGTACTTCAAAGAGTTCTCTTGTATCATTTCACATGTCACTTAGTGATAAAACCCCACTTTGAATACACATTGTGGGAGCCTCAGAAGAGTGTTAATTGTATTCTGCTGCAGTGGTAGCCAGAAGGTCAGATCTAAAATGAATATATTCCTGAATAATTCCACTTTTATATTAAGGTTAATTTTTCGTGGTTACTACTCAAAGTATTGTGCTAATTTATGACTAATGTATTACATGGTTTTCCTTTAAAAACAAGGAGAGCTGTTCCCTTCTCCTCCCAGATACAGGCATGCTATCTAAATATTTCTACATTAGAAATATTAAGTTAATTGGTAGATTCTAGGACTCATCTCTATTGTGTACAGAAAATCTATAAAATTAAGAAAAACTTTCTTTAGAAAGCAATCTATACTTGAGATTTTTAGGTGAGATTCATTACTCTTTATTGATGTTATCTATGCATTATAATGCATTTTGCAAGGAAATGCAAGTAATTTATTTGTTTAAGGAAGATGTTGCGTATTAGCAGAGTTCCAATAAATTTTTACTTCTCTTTGGAGAACAGTTGAATAAAATTATCTTTGGATTAATCAGTTTTTGAAGTCTTTTCCGATAATATGAATAGAGAGGATTGAGAGGTTACCAAAGCATGAAGATTTTTTTCTGGTTGTTTTAGGAGGAAACCTTGCCTTAATTCAATTAGAAAATTATTTTTTTTGTAGGGAGCTGTCAAACAAACTAAACTAAAAGATCACCTATAGAAGGGTTTGTGTGTCCTAGGGCTCTAGACAGAGCTGTGCAAGCAGTGAGCTCCTATTTTGCTCATGCACCTCCTTTTCTCACTCTTTCTTTCCTTGTTACATGGCAAGTTGTCTTTTTCTTTTTCCATTTCAAATGTTGAAGTTCCTTTTTTCCAGCATGTCTTCTGTTAGATGAGCAGCAATAAAGGAGAGGAGTAACATCCCTTCTCACATCCTCTGCTACAATTTTTCACTGGGGAATAGTTTTGTTTTTCTTGTGCTCATTTTTCATGGGTATTAACTTGGTCCATAGTGTTCTTTAGTTTGACCTTTATGTTTTGGTTTGGATTGCGTCAGAGTGATGGTACAATTTAAATGCAGTTCTGTAAGGTTATTTTAATTGAATGTTTGAGTATCTTTATGTGCCTCCGTAATGAAATTAGCTTGATCTGGAGCTTGGAAAGCCTGTCCTATTTGATTTCATAATTAAAAATTGAAAGAACATAATGTTTTATTGAACATATCTCAGGTCACAGTTCATTGGCTTTTGGCTTTAGAGAACCTCAGTGCAGCCCCACCCTGAATTCCTGCTGCTGGAGGGTTTCTTCCAAGCATCCTTTTATATCAAAAAATGGTATGTAACATAGTGCCAGCTCTGGAATCCACAAACTAACCTTCTCCTATAGGAATCTGCTTTCGGGTCATGACTAGTTCTTTTTCTTGCCTGCCTACAGTAGTCCTGGTTTAGTGCTGGACTATATCACATCAGACAAGCCTATGAGGATATTGATAACTAGCTCTGCCATAACATCTCCATTACTTTCATGCCTTCATGGTTTCTTGCCTGGGGGGTTGGTTTGTTGTTTGTTTGTTTTTTCTCATTTCAAATCTACTGGAGAGGCTGAAAAACAAAGGGCTGAGGGCTTAGACCATGCTCCAGGTTGAGAAGAGTTACATTGGCTTAATAACACAGGGTAGAGGTGTAGTCTGTTCATTGCTCTCCTCGTTCTTCTGATCCATCTGAACTGTCCCATTGTGGAGGCCGTCCAGTGGTGCTGTTTTCAGTTTGTCTTCGCTTAATGGAAAGAAGTTCTGTTTATATAAGCTATTTTTGCTAGCATCCATGGTTGCTCATGAGAAGGAACAAGCTTGCATTTTCATTATACTTCCAAAGTAGCAAAAGTTTCTAATACACATCAGTTTTTATTACAGCTGTCCAAGAGTCATACTCTTCTTATATCAGGGAAATACCACCTGCTAAATGACATAGTGTACTCAAGCAAAAACTATGTATATGTGAGTCCTAAAACCCATGAAGGCAGAAACAAAGAACAATCTATCATTTAAGACATCAGCCAAGACTGATTTTTTTCTAAGGTCAATCAGACTTTGTTTTGAGATGTAGCTGATTGTAAGAGCGAGCCTTAGCCCTTGTCTGTAACTCATCGCTTGTGACAAATGGAAGAGACAAGAAACAACTTTAGGTGAGGTTTGCCCATGGGTCTAGCCAAAACCTACATAGAGCCAGGCAGGATGGTTAGCAAAAGGCAATATTTGAGCTGGGTTGTAAGCCTTGAAAAAGCAGTCATAAATCATAATTAAGGTTTTTTTGTTTCCTTTGTGGTGTAACTCTTCAGAGATGGAGACTGAAACTGTTTACCAAAGCCCATTTTTTTTTTGCTTTCAGAAAAGTGTTCAGGAAACCTGAACCGGGGTTTATTAAGCATATCTGTGGGAGACAAAAGAGGGAATTGTTGGTCTCCAAGCAGCAAGTGGCATTGACAGGCTGACTGGTGTGGCCAGAAAGGATATTTAGTTTCAAAGGATAAACAACAGGATTAATTTCTTCTTTTTTTAATCTGAAGTCAAGCTTATCTGTTTTATGCCTTATCTAATTTAACTTATGAGAACTGTAAATTCAGCTATGTTAAGCAAACAATTTATTTTGTTTTAATTTAATTTTCTCTTTGTTTTAATAAATCTTGGTTTTGTTAGGATTGCTGTTGTATGAGTAATTTAATACAAATGTCTTCAAAGAGTAAAGAAAAATCTTCAGTTTTTAAGAGGGTAGCTGAAGGGGAAAAAAACTACTCAGGAACTCCTTTTCATTCCTCTTCAGGGGTTTGGATTATAGTGTTATATCAGGAAGTCATCTTGCTGCAGTTGGCAACCATAAGAGAGAACCCAAAACCTGAAGACAAGATAAAGAGTTAACAAAATTTGAATTTGAAAATATTCAAAGTCCTATGAACTGTAAGATTACTGAATAGTATAAAGAGGAGTAACAGGTCCTGCCCGTGAGATTACAGGGAGTGGGATGGGGATGTGTGCTCTTTGTTTTGGAAATGAAGTAGTAAAAAAAATTTGGTTTCAGATATATATTAATATGAAATAAGAGGAGAAATGATTGTTGTGTTGTGTTATTTTTTCCTTCTTTTCCAGCTTCATAATAGAAGATCAAGAAATCAGATATTTGTGAGTAGCTTGTAATTTTATAAGGTATAAATAGTGTTTTCAGACAGCCTGCAGAATCCACTGTGAAGGTCATATAGTTAAATATAGTGGTTCAATTTTCAAAAAGGGCTTGATATAAAGGCTAATAACACTGGCACCTAAAACATGCTTAAAGAAGTGTAGTCAAATCTCATGATTTAATATGTAGGTGCATTACCTGTGAGCATCTGGAGGGACCTTGTTCCTCTCTGTCACCTGCAAAGCCTTCTGCAATTAGTAAGGTTCATTGTGGGTATTTGTAGTGTCTAATTTTTTTGAAGGATTGCTCCTAGCAATCATTAGGGACAGGATACAGTCTTCTGTATGTTGTTGTATTGTATCAAATGCTTGCATGGAATGTTGCCCTGCTTTTCTGTGCTGCTGTGTTGAATGACTCCAGCATGGTCTGAAACAAAAGAACCTGATGATGTGCTGGTGCTGCTAGCTGCAAAAGCAGAAAATTGCCCGATCCACCATCAAATAAAAGTGAGCTTGAATAGTTTGTTCGTGTTACTTTGGGATTTAATTCAATTACTTGTAAATCAATTAGTTCATGCAACCCCCCCTGCATTTATAAGCAGTAGTAAGATAAGAGCTGAATGTATAGAAGTAGACAATTTCTTTTGAAATAAAAATGGAAGTGTATTTTATATCTGATTTTGGCTTTAATTTTTTATTTCTGAAGTTTTCTCTAAGTAGCAACTGCTGAAGTTGTCCTGGATTCAGCAGCAGCAGTCATTTTTCTCCTTCTTAGTAGCTGGTGCAGCTCTGTGTTTTTGATTTTGGGCCTGGGAACAGCGCTGATAACACCAGTGTTTTCAGTTACTGCTTGGTGATGTTTTGGTCTGATCAAGGACTTTCTGAGCCTCATGCTCTGCCAGGGAGGAGGGGGAGCCGGGAGGAAGCAGAGACAGAACACCTGACCCAAACTGACCAAAGAGGTATTCCATACCACAGCACGTCATGTCCAGGATGTAAAAACAGAGGGCAGAGACCCGGAAGGGTGGGGCTCTCTGCTGGGGTGTACGCTGCTGGGTCGGGCTTGGTATCGGATGGTGAGCAGTTGTATCCTCTTCCCTTGTATTTCCCTGGTCATTATTATTATTGGTAGTAGCAGTAGTGATCTGTGTTACGCCTTAGTTACTAAACTGTTCTTGTCTCAACCTGTGGGAGTTACCTTCTTTCGATTCTTCTCCCCATTCCCTCCCACCTCGGAGTAGGGGGGAAGAAAGAGGGTGAGTGAGTGAGCGAGAAAACTGAGCGATTTATGGCTTAAACCATGACAGAAGTTAAAATATTTTATTTCAAATGTAATCTGAGGAGTATAGAGAGAGTTGGATCCTACTGAGTTGCTCCTTCGTAAGTAAAACCTACAGGAAGGAATTTAGATACTGTTTCTTTTTATTTAGCAAATTAGAAAAAAGTTACATGTTTTAACAGTTAGAAGAGCTTGCTGTTAACCCTTAATAAATCACAGTAAGAGATAAAAATGGCTTCTGAGGCTGAAGGTTTGAATTATAGTGTCAGATGAATCCTAATGTCCGGAACTCCTTTTCCAACACTTCTCTAAAGAGGAGCTGCTTGTAAGCAGGGTGACTCCTGGGCTGCTCACTGGCCTGTGGGATGCAGTTCCACATGCAGCTTCTCTGGGAAGTGAGGTTGTACCTGTGGTTTCAACATCTCCCTTATTTATTTTACATCCCAGTTCATAACTTTCCATGAAGGTCATAAAAGTCAAGGTCAAATTGAAGAAACCCTTATGGATAAAGGCAGGCATTTACTTTAAATTGTTGAAAATAGAGACATCAGCATTGAAAATTTCCGCTAGTTAGGTTTGCAGCATCTTTTTATTGCACTTCTTAAACTGTTTTGAAGTAGTTGCAGGCAAAGCATATAGAAATCAAACTAACACTAACCAAATAAATTTGATTAGCTGCATGCTGATAAAATTAGGAGGGTGAAATGACAGTACCCGTAGTGAGATGGTATAGACAAAGGCTACAAGATTATAAAGAGATGGAAAGTTTGTGCTTTACCTTGAATGAAGATACTGCTGATCTGAAATAAATAATCTTGTGGCTCTGGAGCCCAAGTTAGTAAAAGTTAGCCTCCTGAAATAAATAATATTCATTTTCTTTCTTATCTCAGTTTCTACTTGATCAAGGTATTGTCGTAAAACACTGAGGAAAATTCTACAGTTACGCTTCGCAGTTTCATTTTGTCTGGCTAGATAGCCACATTTGTAAAAATTATGCTTTTTGTAGGAAAAATGAAAAAATGTCATACACTGCAATTTTTTCTGAATTAAAAACTCAATCTGTCAAGAAAAAATTAATTCAAAAGATACATTATTCATGTTGAAAATCAGAATGTATATCCGACATTGTCATTAATCAGACATTTTACTAGAATTGCAACAATGTTGCTAGGATTATAACTGAAATTTCTCTGTTTATTTTTTATTTTAGAAGAAATAAATGCAGTTTTTTAAGCCTTTCTCAATGAAAAACACAACTGCATTTTTTTACTTTAAATAGATGGGGTAAATAAGATTTCTTCAGTTACACAAAATTGTCCATATGGAAACTGAAAGCATATTGATGAAAATTTCTATCCAAAAAAGCCAAAATATCAGGAAAATCACTAGTGTGGTGGCTAGAGCCCTTAAATGGAATGTAAGAAATACAGTTTCCAGCAGGACTTTAAACTAGGTAAGTGTAGGCACTTGTTTAAAAAGATGGCCTGAGTGAAGCGCTTGTCATTTAAGTCCAGCCACATGAACCAGTTGTCCTAATCTCACTCTATCTTCTATGGAGAGAAATGGTTAATTTTAGGCCTTAATTCATCTGACCTATTTGTGATGTCTGCTTCACAACAAGATGAATTGTTGTGCTGAGTAGATCATGTCAAGTGTGAAAGGAGCATAGTGTGAGTAACTCAGGAATAGATGTCTGCGTTTAATTCAGTTTTTCCAATCTCTCTCTCATGCAGGAGGTTGCATTAACAAAATAGGAGACTCACTGTAGGATGGTGGCTGTATAGCTGGGGCTTCTAGTGTTCACTTGTGGTACCAGACTCTCCAGATGAGGTGAAGGGACATTCCCACGTACATGTCAGTTGGAACTGGTGTATTTCCACAAACCATCTTGGTACCAATAAAACAACATTCTTCAAAGGAGAGAGCTTTATTGGAAAGGTTTTCAGCTCAGTGTTCATTTTTACTCTAGCGTAAATATCTCCTTCACTAAAGGGATCATAAAGCAGTTGGACTAGGGGTAGATGAGCATTTGGCAGCCTTGCCAAAAGTGGAATAAACATTTCTTGATTTGGGGAGATGAAGTTTCAAATGTACTCTTCTGAGCAACCATGCTATGGAAAGAATATTCGTTTGTTTGTCAGTGTTATTTCCTGTTCTTGAGCTGCTTAATGTGCTCTCCTTTTTGCAACATGGCACGCAGGGAAAAGAATTCTTAGTTGAGTGACTCAACTCTTTATATCACAAATCCACTCTTTTCAGAAAACGAAACCCCAGCAAGCATGCAGTTATGGGTTGAAAATGCCAAGTTGACCATTTAAGCAGGTTGGGGCAAAAAATGCTTTTTGTCTGTAAAGAAGGTTTGCATGTTTCCTTGTTCCCTGGCTGTAGCTACCAGGAGTCACTGCTGTGCAAAAGGGGGTTTTAATGAGGCTTACGCTTTTTCCTTTGAAAACCAGATTTTCAGCCTTCCCAGCACATGTTAGGGGTAAATAGCCACTTTCTTCTCTGAACAGGTTAGGTAACTTTTGTTGGCCACATTTTTTTTCCCAAGTAATTATACTTTAGGGGCCCTATGTTACAACTTCTGCCTTGAATTGTTTTTATAGAGCAACTGGCAGTGCTGCTGATTGAGGTTCCTTGGTGCTTTCCATTCTCTTTTCTCTCCTCAAATGCTTATGCATTTGTTAAATACTGCCTGTTTGTCTGTTACCTAGCATAGACAAGCATTACATGTTGTCATGTGTTGGACTTTTTGGCTAATACTGAATTTATTTTTCTGGTGGAAACTGCTAGTAAGAAAATACTGTAGTTGTTAAATCTGTGTGAAATAGTTGAAAGACTATTTGTAATGTGATTAGTAAGTATATCCAAACCAGGAAGTACAAAGAAGGGGAAAAGAAATGAAAGTGCAAATGTAAACTGCCTTTTTATTCTTTTTGTCTTTCTTTTTTTTTGTCATCCTCTCCTGGTATTATGTAGATCCCCAGCCAGATGGCTACTGGCTATAAGCTGTGTGTGGATTCACAGGATTTTAACTCCTCTGTTGGTTTCCCATCTGTCATAAACTCAGAAGCTGCAATCCAGAGACTTGACATGAATGTCAGTGTCTTCTTTAGCACACTGAAACAGTTACGCTCAAAGGCTGCAGGAAGAGCACAAACCCTAACAAAGACAGGACGGTGTCTAATTTAACAACTGTGCTGCTAGGCTGGGCAGTAAAATTTCTTGTGGTCAGTTTAAACTAGTGCTTTGAACCACGGGTGACCACTGAGACGGCAGCAGCCTCAGACAAACACTGCCTGAAAAATCTCACCAAAAGGAGGGGGTTTTTTCCTGTTGTTGGAGCTGTGTGAAGATTGTAAACCCACAGTTGGTTTTAGGTAGGAAATCTCATGTCTAAAAATAAAATAGCAGATTATCTACAGGAGAAAGAAGGTGGTAAAATCAGAATCTCTCAGCATGGAAGAATAGATGTGAAACAGCTAAAAACAATACTATGGTCTCTCTTTACTTCAAATTCAGGATTCACTAGGATTTTCCTTGAGCATATATTATCACTTGGACAGACACCTTTTGTGTTCTGTTAAGAGAGGTGGAAACAGTGAAAAACATCTTAAGATTTCATGGTGTAGGGTAGAGCAAGTCATTGGTCACTTCAACTGTGGCACTCACCAGGGTCTCAGCGTCACTGAAACAAAGAAACCTTGTTCCTAAAAGTAAGAGGCTCTCTTAGTTGTGTTTCTGTCATGTCATCTCATACTTTGCAAAGCAAACTGAAAAGTTAAACCTTTATGAAATAGACATAAACAGGTGAAATAGAAATAGGGGCTGAGCACACAGTAAACCATTTCAGAATGAATTTTAGCACGTAAGTGTGTCAAAAAGAAATATGTGTGTATGCCTGTAAAGAAATCACTACTGTTATGAAGTCTCCTCAAATTTAGACTTGGTTTTCTTAAATAACTCTACTTGAGAATAAAAGTTACACCCCTGCTAGAAAATAACTACTTTTGTAAAGAGTAGCTGTCTGAAATCAAGCAATATGGTAATCCAACTTCAAAAACTCCATCATGAGCAAATTAAGCTCTCCATTTCCACTATGGGTTCAGTTATGTAGGACAGAGAGCAGCTTAAGAGGATGATGAAGTGTTAGACTGTGCTTCAGGTGGTTTCTAGTGCTTGGTGAGTTAAATGCCTCATTCAGCATCAGGTGTCACAACTGGAGTTGTTCCAGGCGGGTGTTTCGGCCAGAGTGGACTCCAGGTCTTCTGTCTCAGTTGAAAGAACAGCATGTGACAAAATAAGGTATTGATTGGAAAGTCTGACAGAAGGTTAGCATTTTATTTCCTTTATTCCCTACAGAATATTGTGGTGTAAATCGAAGCTTCAAGTCAACAGGCTTGCCTTTTGTTGAAACACCATGATGTTATGATGCTCTTGCCATTCATTTTCTTTGGGTTAGACAGGAAAGATTTTTGCAGAAATCATGACAGGAGGCTATATTTTGTGAGTGATGTTTTCTGAAATTTATGTTAGGTTGATGGTAGGATTAGTTGATTTTCCTGGTCTTTAACTTCTGTTGGTAGCCACAGGGATGGCATCCTATTCACTTATGTCCTATACTTTCAGGAATTTCCCTCAGCCTGTAGGGCTCTGTGTCAGAGCTCTAGCTCATTCATCTGCATTCAGGTTAAAGGTGTAAGAAAAAGCCCCAGCCAGATGTTGGCAGTAGAATAACTGAAATAATCTGAAAAATGATGTTTTACTTCTGCTGACAAAATTATTAATCTTACATTTTTGTGTCTGAAGGAAATGGTTGAGAAGAGAACAGTATGGTTCTGTTGCCTTTAATAAACCTCAGGCTAGGTAATGGTACAGCAGGTAGAACTGCTGAGTGTTCAGGAAATAATTTCCTCCCTAAAGGACCTTTGTAATCTGCTCTGTGTCATCGCCGTCATAATCTATGCTTGGAGAAACAGGTTGCAGATGCACCTGCCAGAGAAGAGGCAGAACATCGTGTTGCAAGTGAGAAGTACCAAAATCTTCCAGAGCTGCAGAGGACTCTTGTCTCTCTGACCTGTAGCTCTAGCATATGCCAAGGATGTGCACATGAATATAACAGCAAACCGTTGGTCAAAGTAATGTTTCCCATAGAAGTAATATGGAGCAGATGTAAAATACAAGAATCATGCTGATGTGAAATGGATTTTCAGTATCAAAAAAGTGCATAATTCAGTTCACCCACATGTAGTCCTGGAAAAGCCTTGAGAAGAATTCTCTTCGTTAAAAAATAAAGACATATTGTAAGTTGGCTTCAAGTAAGAAGATGAGAAATGAGAGCTGGAAGCTTCTAAAAGTCATAGATAATAGAAAATGTATCAAAAGAGATCACACCAGAGCTCACACCAACATTTTTGAAAGAAACAGCTCAACAAATTTGAGACTGCATAGCATGTACGGTATTGAGAAAAAAATCTATGCCAGAAAAGCACATTTGCCAACTTCCCCACACACACCATCAGCCACACCAAGGGCTGGTTAGAAAATTAAGTGGTATATTCCTCCTGTCCTCACTCGTGTCTCTTTTAAACAAGGAAGGAAATGCTAACCTACAGTGGTAGGACATAGTTGTCTTGATGTTAGATGTTACGAGGTTTGCTGAGAAACTGATGTTACCTGAAGAATGGCAATGCAATTTCGTAACCCGGACAGTTTCTGTGAAAGATCTTTATTTCTTTGAACAATTTTTTGGCTTTTGAAGTTCGTCTTTATAAACTTTGTGGGTTTGAAGCCTACATTTTTTATAATTTTTCCACATTTGTCAACTTGTGCTGCAAAGATAAAAAGAAAAGGGTCATGATTATACTCAGCTGTTTTCCACTCAAGGATTTGTTTAGTTATGAATGCAGTTGTTTGTTACTGTACATTGGCTTTCATGAAAACTGCTGTTCTCGCATGTCTGTTAATTTTCCTCTAGGCAAGCTTAATTCTTGTCCAGACATGAATGTTTTAGGGGGAGAGTTGAGGGCAATCTGAAGTAAGAAAGTGCAAACAAAATAAATTACCTGCTTTTGAGATACATTAAAAAAAAAAAGTGAAACGTTAATGTAAAAAAAACCAAACCAGAATGGGCCTTTGAAATTAATAGGGATTAGGGCTTCACTGAGAAATGATGAGAGACCTGGTTTGGGGCAGGATGAGAGGAAAGGTTTATTGGAATGCGTATAATTAGTGAGTTTGAGTATTGCCTGTGAAGGAGAGAGCATATGCTCCAGATATACTTCAGATTACTTTTAAGCCACATGTCTGTGCCCAACTTAGGAAATGCACTCTCTAAAAAATAGAAGAAAGCCAAACGAGGTAAGGACTTGGGGAAAGGCTTCTAGTTCTACAATGTGTTATTCTTTCTGTTGCTCTTGTTTCGATGAACTGTCCTGCAGCTGGGGGGCCGTTGCATGAAACTTTCAGGTCTATTATTTCTGACATTTGCCTTCAATTTCAGAAGCAGGATCTGAAGCTTGGATTTTACAATTTGATCCTCTCCCTGCCTTATAGGTGTTCTTTGCTGAATGCTGTAAGAGTTTGTAAGCTTTGGCAGTGTTTATCTTTCGTTCATCTTACCTGCATTACAGATTAATGTATTTTAATTCTGTAAGTTTGAAGCATATTTTTGAAGGTTTCCAAAGGTGAGCCCAGGCATTTGGGGTGTGGAGCTTCAGTTTGCAAACCTTAGTTGGTTAAGAATTGCACTTGCTTTTTTTATATAGTATTGGCTTACCCTGACTTGATCACTGACAAGAGAAAGTCTTCTCTGGGCTAACATTACTCATGGCCTGACTTATGGAGAAAAGTGATCATGCCTGCACAACCAACTTCCAAATAATTCAATATCTGAGCAGTTTTGCAAGTTGTGTAGTTGTGCTTTTATTTATAGAGAGGGAGAGGCCAGAGAGAATAGCTTTGAAAGAAGCAAGTTCAGGCAGTCTCCATTTTTGTTAAGGAGCAACAAAAATTGATTCAGCTGCCTTTTGCCAATAAAAATGCAGCCTGGTGGAGGAATAGATTTTACAAACATCTAAGGTTTAAGTCCTGTTGCTACCACCAGAATCACTATTTGTACTTGAAAGATACTGTCAGTTGTGTGTAGTTTAGAGAAAGAGAAGAAAACCCAGCAATTTGGAATCTTGTGTTTCACTGCAAAAAGTCAACATCAACTCTTTGTTTTACCACATAGCATATAGCTTACATAATCTGCAATGAATTTACCTTTTTTCATGGTTTAGTGTTTTCCATACATTCCTAATCCCTTGACCTGGAAAAATTATCTTATTGTTTCCTGTGAAACAGGCTTTATGTGGGATTACATTCCCTGCTAATATACCATGAAAAAATTATTTATTTATGTCATCATACCTTATTTATTATACCTTACTGATGGAGAAATATGTTGCATCAGTTCAGTTCAGGCTTACAGAATAACCAAGCTCCTTAGCTTTCAGAACAGAAAGAAAGATGATGATCAAAAGCTTGCTTTTGGAGAAAGAGCTACTCTTCTCATTTACATTTCTTAGCATTTTCTAAGATGTCTTCTACCTCTCACTTTTATTAGAGAGAGTCACAAAATCAAAGCTTCATCTGTTTATCATCCAAACCAAAATTCCATCCCTCGCTACCAGCCTTCTTTGGCCATGATTTTTTCCCCATTTACAACCAAGTGAGCATTGGAGCCTGTCAGGATGCGTAGCTGCATTAATCATCTCTGCTCGCTACAGCCAAGCGAGTGGACAGGAACCATCTATTTACTAAGGGCTCGTCTACATGGGGAAACAGCTCAGACTGGTCATTAGGCATTAACTACTTCAGTGGATTCTCCTTGAGCATCTTTCTGTGGTTTATCTTTGGTCTGCTTTGGGAAATACAGAATTTGGTACTGGGTGTAGTTAAACCACATAAAGGCTGTATGCATGGGTTCAGCACATGTTCCTGTCTGAATGTGTCACTTAATCTTCTGTAACTGACCCTCTTCATGCTCTTAGTCTGTGGCAAATGAAAGGCAAAACATGTTAGTTCAAGCCTCTTACATCAAGGCGTGTGTGTAACTTGCTTGTGTATTTGTGTGTCTGTGAATTCATACCAGGAAGCCAGTGTTGCTGACAGCAATTTAGGTTCTAGTATTTTTTTTTATAATTCCCAAAGTAAACAAATCTGATGAAAACTCATTATTCTGCAGCCATGATAGAGAACAAGAAGTGTGTAGGATGATCTACATTGTGAATGAGACATCTATTACTTAGCAATGTTGAAGTTTGTTGTTTTGGACCATCTTTTGGATAGAAAATTTCTTTGAACAAAGATGAGTATTCTGGAGATGAACAACTTAAAAGCTGTTTAATGCCAGTGTATCATCATCCTGCAAATAAGGGGCTTTGTTACTATGGCAGCTAAAGCTTATCTTCATGAGAAACTTGCATCGCTTTACAAGAATAGTGGGTTTTTTTAAAGCAATTTATACTAGTGCAAGCTCCATTGTGGAATCTCTTTGTTTAGTGTAGCTTAATTTCATTAACTGTTAGCCAAACCACACTAAATTGTTTTTTAATTGAAATTTTGTTCATTCAAAATTTTCTAAATGCATTAACAGTGTATGAGTAGAGCAGAGCAGAGTAGAAAACAGAAAGCAACACTTTCCACTTTCAGTTGGAAGTGACCTACAATGATCATGTAGTGCAACTGCCTGACCAAAAAGCATATTTTTAAGGGCATTGGCCAAATGTCTCTTAAACACTGACAGGCTTGGGGCATCTACCGCCTCTCTAAGCAGGTGTTCTGGTGTTTGACCACCCTGTCAGTAGATAAATGCTTCCTAATGTGCAGTCCAAACTGCCCCGGTGCATCTTTGAACCATTTTCTCATGTAAAAAAAACCTCATGTGGTTCTTAATGTTCCTGTAATTCTTAATTTTGGTAACTAGCTATGAAAATCATACTATTCTCCATGTATTTAATACCTAATAAAATTGAAATATGAAGGAAAATACTGCTTATTTTAAAAGATTAATGTGGAACCTGTACGTGAAACAAATATTTAGCAGAAAATATGTGCTTCAGCTTAGCTAGGTACATTCCCCAGAATAAAACCTGATGGTTACCAAAAAAAAGAGTAATGAACTAAAAGAAGTTGGTGTAGCTGCATTGCTCTTAACAGATTTGGCTCTTTAGTTTCAACCCTTTTGATTATATCACTTTCTTTGGCACCTGTGTTCATCTCCAAACTTACTTTGCTAGATAAAGTTTTATTCAGTGATTTCTGCCAGGCAGGAACAAAGAATAATTTCCTTCCAGTTTTTAGGGTGGCATTTGCTATTGTCTTTGAAATTCCAGACTGAGGTTAGCTGGAAGGGTAGCAGAATAAATGATTATGTACATACATTTGTATCAGGACACAAAAAAAAAAACCCACTTTGAAATTCTTTGTTGGGGATATATGGCTGTTATTCTGTCTTTCTCAGCAGCTGTTGCTGGTGTTTCATCACAGGTTTTGTTGTACTCTGTTTGCACTGACTTACTTACATTTAAGGCTTTCTTAGAAATTCTATTTTGGGATGGCACCTCAACATTTGTGTCAATTTCTCTCTAGCAGGGTGAGTTCATTAAACAAGAAGATCCAGGTTTGGTTTCCAAAGAAAAAGAAAGAGATTTCCGCTGTTTGTGTAATGATGATTCAGAATTACCAAGCTTGAAATTCAAGTATCATATGCCTTAGCCTCAGTGAAGGACACTTAATCATTCTGAATGACATACAATACAAATGAAGTAAATGCAATATCAGGGATTAAAATAAGGCTTACACATATGTGTAGTAAAAGTATTTTTTGGGCCTTTAATTCTGTACTGTCCTTGGCTCTGATTTCTACAGTGGCTCATTGCCATGTTGGAATGGCATAAGGTAATAGCAAAAGCTTTCTTGTATTCTGTGTACTGAATTTGGAAAAAAAAAAAATAGATTGCAGAGAGGAAGAAGCAGAACACTGCAGGTTTTGTATTCAAGTAGTCCTGTTTTCTGTCTGTACTGCACTTCATGGAGCTGTGTAAAACCTTGCTCAAAAAGTTGCATGATGTCAAGGTTACAAACCTAGCAATCAGGAAATGCAAAAGGTGGGGTTGAGTATAACAGCACAATTTTTTCACCTGCACATATAAAATATTTAGGATAATTATGCTAATAAACACCTCTTGAATAGTCTCTGTACGCCTTAATATAACAGTGTAATGAGAAGATTTTCATTAAGGAATGACACACATTCAGCATCCAAAAATCTTCTGTAGTTTAATAACTTCCAAAGCGACAGCATGTCAGCGTGAACTAATCTTTTAATACAAAAAGACACACTGAAGTATTTGGTAACTTCTATTAATTTATAGTCTTGATTTTATGACTTCAGTTTAATTAACAAACAAATTTTGCCCTTTTCAGCAACAAGCCTTTGTTGTATCTTTCAGCTTCATTAACATAGATTCATAGACTCATCAAATAGTTAGGGTTGGAAAGGACCTTATGATCATCTAGTTCCACCCCCCGTGCCATGGGCAAGGGCACCTCGCATTAGACGATATCGCCTATGACTCCGTCCAACCTGGCTTTGAACACTGCCAGGGATGGACCATTTACCATTTCCTTGAGCAGCCTGTTCCAGTGCCTCACCACCCTCACAGTAAAGAGCTTCTTCCTTATATCTAACCTGAGCTTCCACTGTTTAAGTTTAAAACCATTGCCACTTGTCCTGTCTCTGCAGTCCCTGATGAAGAGTCCCTCTCCAGCATCTTTGTAGGCCACCTTCAGATATTGGAAGGGGGAGGTCAACATCGTTGGATACCTTCTTAAGTTTTTCATTGTGAGGATGTGAAAGAGCAGTCAGCAGCTGAAAGTTTATTCCAGAGCCCTGGAAAGTCAGCAGAAAGGCATTTGCTGATTTTAGTGGATTGGGATTAAGTCCAGAATAAATACCTAATAGTACTGAAACGCTTTTTCTTAAACTTTCAAAAATGACTTTGTATGTCAAATCTTCATTTCTGATAACGTGCAATCTTGCAAAAGAGGGTCTTCTGCTACCAGTTGCCTAGCTAATCCTGGGTTATGTTCATAATAATGTCTGCTCAGGAAGACAAGTGAATGATGAGCAAAATGTGGGAGTAACTCTTGCCAAAATCTTTGTCCTCACCCTAGCATCTACTTCCCACATTTTTTGATCTCTAGATCTGGAAGGCAGACCTGAAGTTAAACTTTCTCTTGTTTTTTCCCCCTATGCATGACCTTTATTGCTGCCCAGTCTAAGCATTTTCACGTGCACCTTCCATATGTAAAAATAGGATAGTTATCACTGTTGCTCTCAGTTGTTGTAGGAGGGGAACACTGAAGAGCTTACCTTTCCACAGAACTAGTGATGAAAGATAAGTTTAAACAGCAGTTTAAATTGGAAGTTATAAACTTTCAGAACTTCAGACTACAACAAAGACCTGTATAAAGTTCATGCACTCAAGCTCAACGTCAACTAGCAAATTTGTAATCTGGATTTTAACAGGAAATTCCTATTTAATATAAGAACAAAGCATTAAACATTTGGAACTGCTTGTACTGCTTATATGTACAGTTTTATGCTTACTATAAAAAGTTACACTTTAAGAAGTACTAGAGCCCATATTATAATGTGTGTATAAATATGAAGCTCAGTCTGTGTCCAAATTTCCTAACCACCCAGACTCAGCCAGTCTCACAGCATGAAAGCCACAAAAACTAAGACTGAGCCTAGCTTCTTCCTCCTGTTGAGCCTGAAATCTTCTGACGGTGTACTGTGAAAGAAATAATAGCAAGCCCCAGGGATTCAAGGCTCAAAGGCAGAAACTAGCAGCTGAGCAGTGGCAAGGATCAACTTCTTAAACTGTCTTTCCATTGCAATTGACTGTATACCAAATCTCAGCCAAATGGTGGCTAATAGCAGGGATGAAGTTTAACCTGTTCGACTTTGCACTGAAAGGGACAAGCGCTACAGGTAGCCTCACAGTGAAGTATGAACAGATTTAACAAGCTACTACTTGTCAGTTCTTAATTAGCAGCTCCCATCAGAGCAGCAGCACCCAACTGCAGTACCGTCTGCTGCAGTGCAAAGTCCAATTCATTAGTTAAATTTTCAGAAGCATTGTATTTTCCTTGGAGGATGGTATTTAGCAGCTAAAGTATGGCAAGATTTGACTGCCTTTACACTTGTTACTGTCTGTAGGGATAGTTTCTAGCTAAACTTAGTACCTGATAGTATCTGCTAAATTGGATGTGAGCAACAGGTCAGGAGGTTCCTTGGGCTGAATTCCTAGACATGCTGCAAGGTGATTTTTGTTTATTTTGACTTGGAGTGCAGATTTCCATATTCACTTCTACTGCAACAGAGAGCTGTACAGCACTTGGTTTGGCCAAGTGTGTGTCTGTCAACTAGTAGCCTTGCTGTTTTGACAGTAGGTCTGTTTTGCTACTGCTGTAGCATTGCCACCTCATGGCAATGCATGCATTGCTAAGGCCTTTGAGAAGATAAGCCATGCTGTGTGTATTCACAAGATAAAGGGCAGTTTGTTGAGCCTGCCTGTAAGAAATGTGCTAACATTTAGCTCTCGAGGAAAGTTGTGTACAATAAAGTGGTATATGTTTCAAAATGTTGTACATAGGAAATTCAAGGGAAATTTAAAATATAAAATGTAGTAAAACCTCACTCAAATTGCAGTGAGGAACAGTTAGAGAGTTGAAAATTGAGAAGATACATTATTTTCTTTGGACCCAGTGTAAGTGAGCGTGTGATGGAAGTATGTGAGCTGGCATGTCAGCCACACAAACCTCTCTTTGTTAGGAGGACCCTTCTTACATTCTGCAGGTCTACATGGATGTCTACAAACCTAAGACACGTCCTATGGATATAAAATCTTTGATTTTTAGCCATCTTTTGTTTGCCAACCTTTCTTCAAGAAGCCACATCCTTCCATAAACTTGCTAGCAGAACTTGACAGAAATGGCACAAAGCAAACAATTTTGTATGGACAGGGGATACCATAGCTTAACGTGCATGATGGCTCTCAAATCACAACTGGCAAATTAATGTTTGCTTCAGCTTTTGGGGTTTTTTTTTCCAGGCTGTTGAAATAAATGATATAATGAAAGGGGGATGGGAAGCATCTTCAAGCATTTATATGTAAATGTACATTTCAGTATTATGGTTTTAGTGGTTCTCTGGAGTTCTAACTTCTTTAAAACACTGCATGAGTGAATCAGCCTCTTTTGGTATTTAACCTCTAAGCCGTAAATTCTTACACATACACACATGCACTGGCTGTTTATGCTTGTTCTTCTGCGTTCGTGTGCATGTGTACTCACACATAAGCAAATAATCAGGAGTGATAAATATAGATTTAAGAATCTAATATGTCTCCCATTAAGCTTTAAACTGTTATTTGCTTCAGTAAGTTGTGCCTGTTGAAGCACTGGGAGCATTTCTGTTGCTTGGAAGTAGCCCTCCAAAGCATTTAATAATCTATTAACAGTCTGATACAAGTTACCTGTAAGATTTTATGATAATATAGGAAACTGCTTATAATTTTGGAGGAATGCAGGGGGGTAGGACTGTTGGGTTTAGTTTTACCAGGGAAGAAGAGTGACTGCAATGAACAAGAAGTGTGCCACAATCTTTTAATCTTTTTATTTCATGCAGAAAGGCTCCATATTTCTTCTGCACCATGCAATTGAAAGATTAAAATAATAGTAAAGTGGTCTGGGCTTTTTGGAAAAATATATCTATTTTTATATTTTGGGGAGTGTGGTGTATATTATGTGCTATTTCAATAGGGGAGCGTTGACTCCTGAGTTTAACAGAAGTGCCCTTAAGTAGTAAACCAAAGCTATCAAAATGAAGCATGTAATTTTTGAAGGCAGAACGCCTGGTAAAATTATTGTATCTTACAGGAAAAAAAAAAAAAGGCAATAGAACAGAACACGTGTGATTGCTGTGTCTCGCGTGTCAGAATTCTTACTGCTTCTAGTTCCAGACAGACAGGCGGAAGTGCCGTGGCTGTGCCTGTGTGAGCAGTGGAGAGCAGGACCAGCCAGGAGGGAGCAGTTTGGGTGGGCATCAGCACCAGCTGCGCTTTGGGGTCCAGTCTGGTCCCATCGAGTGACCTCCCTGCAGCGGCTGGGTCCTCAGGGGTGCATGCTCGTGCTGTGGGTTGGAGTTAGCCATGACACAGGGCATAGCTTTTGCATGCTCCAAGCCAGCAAAGAGCGATAAGGATGAGGCAGGGGCGGTGGGGAAATCTGTTCCAGAAGTGCACTCCAAAGGAAGCATGGAGCCCATAGCACCTCTGCAGGGGGAGGCCCTCTTCTGCCTGCTGGCACCTATCTTAGGTGCACCTCTGCAACCACAGGGCTTCAGGAACTTGTAATTACAGCAGTCCTTCATTCTCCCTCTCCCTATCTGGGACGTGGGCTTCTTGTCCTGCCCTGGAGACATGAGAGGGAATTCCTTAGCCTCGAAGGTCAGCCTTTCCTTCAGCTGCACAACAGGGACATGGGGCCACGCTGTGGCAGCAGATGGGTTCTTCCAGGGCCCTGCCCTGTACTAGGGCCCTTAGGCCCAGGCGTCGCAGGGGTGTGAGAGAAAGCCACCTCCTTTCCCCTCTGCCAGGCACGCTGAGTGTGGCTCTCACATGGGCAGCCATATGCCAGGCTGCCAAAAATAACAGTTATTTTTAAAGTAGCGGGGATAACGGGACCCACTTTGTTCATTACAGAATATACTGAGAACTGCTCTGTTGTTTCACACTGATAGCAGGGTTGAGAAGGATGAGTGTTTCCTCCTTGATCCTCATATGTGGACATGATACTGCGTAAGAGGCTCCATGTCTAGCCTGTGGGCCACCATATCAGCTAACAGCTTTTAAAGCAGATAGTTTATAGAGAGCTGAAACAAAAATAGTTATTTCACTTTCAGTCATGTGTTAGGAAGCGAGTTTTATGCTAATATAATAAGGCTGTAAAGATTGCCCTTTTTTTGCATTAGTATCTAACCTGGTATTTTACATATTGTACATTAGTGTCTAACCTGGTATTTTGTATTTTACATGTCTTTTCCTTAAGAATTAAATTCTATAAATAATCGTGTGTTTCTCTTGCAAATTAGGAGGGATTTTTTTTACTTGTAATGGTGTTATGTTCTGTGAAATGAATGCAGAGGAGCTCACAGGCATGCGGTGTCTTTTCGCACTATTTCAAATATAAGCTTTCTTTCTCTGAACCATTCTCAGGTGATGCTGTCTACTGGCTGTCACTCTTAGCTGTATGTCTGTCATATTCCCTCTTATCCTTCCCTCAAAAATGTACTCTTGGCCTTTCTTTTCTGGGAGATCCATCCAGTTGCCCTTGCTTTAAATCCCAGCAGGAAGAGATTTCTAAAGCAGAAATGTGGGGTCAATGTGTGGCCACACTGCATCTCCACTAGCGCTGTTCTGTTCTGCCCTTCCCTGCTATCTCCAGCAACCAGAAGTGCCTCATGCACCTGGATGTGCACATATCACTTCACATCATCTTTTTTTTTAATTTTTCTTTTATTTTTTCTTTTTTTTTTTTAATGGGCTACCTGATTTTAAGTATAATGCTCTTAAATCGTTTCTTCTCCTTAACAATAGAAGGTTGTGCTTCATTTCATTACACCTGTAGAGTAAGTGAGCATTGCAGAGCTAATATCAGTTCTGAAACTTGACAGCCCTCTGACAAGTACCCGTAGGTCCCATTAACTTGAAAATTACATTGCTGCAACTAATGGAATACTCAAATCTACTTAATTTTTGTGAATCTTGAGAGGAGACTTCTAATACTTATATTCCCGTCTTTAGCATTGCACAGATGGTATAACTTTTTTGTATTTTTTACATTATTTTGGGTTACTGAAGTTAAAATTCTGCTAGCTGCAAATATCCACGTGCATATCACGTAGTTCATCCTGAGGACAGAGCTCTAAAACGAATTACAGCCCTTGGTAGCAGTCATAAATCAGTCATTTTTTTCATTGAGAAAGTGGTGGCACTGGAAGAAAGTTATTTAGTGATCAAAATGCATCGTTAAGCTTTTAAAAACGGATTCTGTGCCTGTAGTAGAGCTGTAGGCGATTTATGGCTTATCTGTACTCATTGCCTCAAGCTTTTGGAAAATTTGTAAACAAAGCCAGATGCTCATTATGTTCCCGTTCAGGGTTGGTTAGATGGGTAAATGCCATCAGAAGCACTTTGGTCCTGTTAGGGCTTAGCATGTTACAGCAAATGGAATTGCTCCAAAATATTTTTTTTTTAATATTTGTCATCCATGAAAATATACTTCTAGTTCCTGCTCATAGAATGGATTTTTTAAATAGTTACAAGTTATAAAAAAGTGAAAGTAATATTCTGAGAACTATATTGTATAATAAACTGTGGGTCCAGCTTTTTCTGTGTCAGAGTTCATGTTTACACTGTGTGACGTAATCAAGCGCACTCACTCTTTTTAAGGGTTTTGGGCAATGAAGGAGGCTGTGGAAGCTTCAGGCCAGAGCAGCTTGTGTTTTTTACCAAATTTTAGGGAACTGACTTTTCTATAGCCAATTTGATAAATTGTTTGCTGTTGATTTGATAATTTTTACTGCTCACCTTTTGTCTTCTGTATAGATGATGTGATGTGAAAGGGGTTCTTGTAAACTACACTTCTTGCTTTTTACTGCTCTTTAAGCATAAGAAAACGTGCTGTATACAAATTGAATTGCTGTAAGTTAAAAATTCTTCCTTGTAATCATATCTGTTGTAATATGATCATCATGTAATCCATTTCATAATTCATGATTAACTTTTTGGTGTATCTTTTTTATTTATCGGCTGCAGCTGACCGAGTAAACAGGTCATGGCACGCTTAACGAAGAGGCGACAGGCAGATACAAAGGCTATCCAGCATCTTTGGGCAGCTATAGAAATAATCCGGAACCAGAAGCAAATTGCTAACATTGACCGTATTACAAAGTAAGTGACCTGTTCCAAAAAAAGTCTTGATGAGGGGGAAGGTTGATGCTATTAAAAGCCCTGGGAAACAGACACAGCAAACACTGTGAGAGACTGTGAAACAGTTACATGCACGTCTGTGTTATTAGCTGTCTAATTTTTTTTGAAAAAACAGAACTGAGCATCTAAAGATCCTAAAGTGAGGTTTAATCCATTGAATTTAGATTGTGCTCACCCTTAATTTGTTTTGTATAAGCTTCTCTAGGAAATACTCAGTATTTTAGTTCTTGAACTGAGTTTAGCATGTCAGAGTTATACTCACTTGGTAGCTTGGTCAAAATACAAGAAGTAGATACAAGGGCAATAAAATCTGTAAATAACCTAATTCTTTAGGACAGTGTTATAGACCATTGGAGAACTCTTTTCCAGAAGGCAAAGATAAAACCTGAAGTGTTAGGTTGTTCAAACAAGTAAAAAGCCATATTTGCTGAGATGGGTATGGATAGGATGCTACTAAAGAAGACGTGAAATGATAAGTACCTATGCCTAATATTATTCTTAACAGTAAAATATTCTTCAAAATTTATTATGTTCTTTATACACAAAGAAATGTGTATTCTTTGTTGTGTGAAGCTTGCAGTATATGAAAAGGTCTACAATATTAAAATAGCTTTTAAGATGACTTTGAGTAGCAGCTATAATAAAAACTGAAGGAGTTTTTGTGCCTCTCTCTGCTTTGTCTGCATTGCCAGGCCAACACGTACGTCACGTTTGTCAAAGTAATGAATATGAATAATTTAAAAGAGCAAAAGTAACCAGTTGGCAACTCTTCAGTTGCCAGAACCAATGTGATAATGAGGCCAAAGAACACTAAAGGGGAAAGTTATAAACAGTGCAGGTGACTAACGAAGTGAAAATCATTATAACATGGTCCACTGACAGAGTTTGGAAGCTCTGGGGTGGAAGCGACAAGCAAATCTGGCTTCATAAGTGGAGGAACTGTAAGAGTCCAGGTTCCCCAAATATAGTGAGCAATAAACAGGAGGAAGAAGAAAGATAATGTTCCAAATGAATTAGTGTGTATCTGGCTTCTACAACAAGGAAAAGTACACCATTAAACTGAAAAGTACCTTCCCAGATTATTCCAAGGAAGCTTGAGAGGGAGATTGTATTTTAAGGAATTTCATTTCTGAGGTTGCACTTGAGTTTCAAAATGCTTTAAAGCCTGTATATTTGCATCACGTCTCCAAGGAGAGAAGTGGGTAAACTAATGCTATATACTTTCCATTTTAACATTTCAAATTACTTGCTCCAGGCCATATATTAGCTGGTTTTGTTAGCTGTTTATGCTCTTTTTATATCTAATAAGGGGAGACAGGCACATCTAGCTGGGGATTCATCCCACTCTTATGAGAGATGCCTATTTTAAGATAGTGCAAATAACATTTAGCTGGGTAAAGTTAGGTAAGACAAATCCTATCGTTGCAAACAAGGTTGAGAAAACAAGTAATTAGATACTAGAGAAAGAAGTACTGCTCTTGGTAACTGAAGGGTAGTTTGGTTTTTTAAAAAACCAGTCTAGATCCAGATTGTGTGACTCATCTCTAATCAGAAGAAAAATAAGTGACTAAACAGAGATGCAAGCAGCCTTAGTACTTTGAGAAAGAAATGCAAGGTGTTAGCAGTGGAGAGTAATCTAAACAGTGCTTGGACATTGTAAGTGTTCCACATGTACGTCAGTGACAAGAGTGATGGACAGTGTTCTAGTTTCTTTTATATGATATTTTAAAGGAGTGAACTTTTGTCAAGGAAAAGATAAAGACCTTTCAGTTGCTTTATGATACTAATCATTGATGAAGAAACACAGATGACTTAGCAAATGAGTATGCATATTACATAATATTCAAAATAAGGTTCTGAAATTAGCAGGGCATCAGATCTCTTCTGATGAAAACTGAGCAGCTGACGTATTCTTTGTTACTGGCTCAAAGATCATTTGGTCAAATACAGCTGCAATTCCTTAAAAGGTCATCAGTGTCTGGGCACATAGGCAAATGTATGAATAATAGGAAAGATCAAAATCTAACAGAGGTCAAAAGTGAAAATTATGAGCATATGTACATAGTTGGAGTTAAAGAGAGGATTCTCATACTTGGATTAGTAACATTTTTTTTTAAGTGTTACAACCTCTTGAGGTTGACTGAAAGAGTGGCCTTGCATATTACAGGTATTCACAAGTAATGACACTGAAATTTACGGAAACATGTCTTTATTTCTGAGTAAGGATACAGCAAAACAGCAAGATAATCTTTCTTTATAAATACATGTTTAAGGTAAGTGACAGTCATCCTACCATGTCATATAGTGGATGACAAATGTGTACTTTCAGAGAACTTCACTAGTTGAAAAGATGATTCATCGTTTGAATTTGTATTTTATTTTCTTTTTGCTGTAGTTTGAAGGTTCTTTTGTTGCTAGAGACAGATTGGCCTGTGTGTTTTGTGACCTGTTAGTCCAGACACCTTCATAGCAGAACCTGTACTGCTGCTTTCTTCATCAGGTGGTTTGCTACTTTTAGGCAAACCTCCTTGTTGGCTTTTCTCCTGTCTGGCAGTACAGCATGGCTGTTTCCCTTTTCCTAACATATTCCTGTTTATTTTGTTTACTTTTTGCTTTTCTTAGGCTTCTGGTACTGAGTAGAAGCCACTGTACATATCAAGGAGCATTTACTTTCTATGACCAGGGAAGAAATGTTGATAATATCAAAAGAGAATTTGTTGGTTTTAGATTATGAACTGTTTCAACTCATATGCAAAAAAAAGGAAAAAATCATATAACACATTAAAAATATGTAAAATGAAACCTGTGTACTTTATGTCTAATTATTAAAAAATATCGGGGAAAGAAAGACTTCCAGAAGTTGCTGGCAGTGGAAAGTACTCAAGAAAAATCTATAGAACTAGCCACGCATTTTCTGTAGAGAACATAAGAGTAGGAGGATAGTGTAGGAGAAGCCAAGAGCACTAGAAGTTACTTCTAATATTATCAGGAAAAACGTATAAGGAAAGAGGCCCTTTAATTAAAAGTAGACTAAATCAAGTATGCTTTGCTTTTTAAATTGATGAGGGGGATAACCAAGAGGAGAAAAATGCATGATTAGAAATGATTGAAAACTGAGGAAAGAGTCACTTAGAAAATTTGAATACACGAGTTAGAGCCTTTCAGAAATTAGTAAGATTACTGAACTTTTGGCAACATTTTTAGAAAAGTCATTGCACGCAGAGAAGTATTAAGAAACACAAGAAAGGTGTCCATTTTTGAAGGAATTAAAAATGTGTTTATGGAAAAATGGCAAGAATATTACACTGTTAATTGAAGTATTATATAAATACTTAAATAAAACCATTGGTAGGGAAGAGACCACACTGCATACGTTCTTCAGTAGCTTGAAAACTAAGAGAAGGACTGAAACCCAATACTAACAAGAAGTAAAAGTGTCATGAATTTAAAGGAATTAGTACTGAAAGTGCAAACTGCTATTTGAAAAGATCTTTAAAAATAAATACGTTTATAGATATATGTATCTATAAGATAGCTATATCTTATAGATATATATATCTTTCTATAAATATAAAGACCTAATATAGGTCTTTAAAAATATTTGTGTTCCTGTCTTTGTACATAGGCTTCAGTGTGTTCAAACCATTTTTATTTAATGGAAAAGCTCATTTGAAGGCAGTGATAACACCTCTGTGAAAGTATGCAAAAGAAATATCCTCATCTGGCTTATATTGTCATAATGTATCTGAAATCAATGAATTATACTGATTTAAAATATAGCTACTAGAAATATCTAACATTTCTACACTACCAAATCATTTAATAACTGAATGATATTTCCAAGAGGTATTTATCAAGAAATATGATTTATTTTTTTGTCCAGACTTGATGTTTGGATAATTTGACCCTAGTATGTCAATTATTTAGATGATTATTATTGGTATTAGTTAAACACTAGTGGAGAAATGACTTCCCATATCTTGTGAATTCTTTGTCAAGAGCGCAGCTTGACAAATTGTTCATCCCTAAAAGCATGCTAAAAATCATAATTATGCTTTGACTTTCTGTTTTTTCCTCATTATCTTCCATCTGTTTTGGATTTTGGGAAACCTCAGAATTTGATTCTGTGAAATGAAATGGCTTAAAATACACTGGAAAGAAGACATGCATATTTAAATAAGTAGGATAAATTATTGACATTCAATTGCATAGCAGATTGGTATTTCTGCACAGATATGTTTCTAAAGTTCTCTCTCTTTGGCTACTTCAGTCTTCCAGTTTCTTTTACAGTGTTTCCTTTATAATTCCTTCACAGGTAATTTGACTCCGAAAACTTAATTAACTATTAATTAAATATTTACACTTTTTCTCACAAGCTATTAGGTTTCCTCAGTAGCAATTTATGAACATTTCATGATCTTTATGATTAGTTCAGAGTTCATTTAAAGTTAATGCTATTGAAATGCCCAATTGGTAAATACTGTGTTCTAGAACGACTACTGGCTATTTCAAGATTTTGTCATTGTAAACAGATAATTATTCTGGTTTTTAAACTATTCCATGAAGACTAATGTGAAGAACCAAAACATAATTATTTTCTTCCATACTTTCTTCCTTTTATTTTTTTCTCTCTCCTTTTGATGTGTTACAGGATTTATTTAGTTAATTGGTTTCTCTCTCTGTCTGTTACAAAAGTCTATATTGTTTTTGTGTACTGTGACGGGGAATGAAGGCCCTGTTACCATCTGGAGCAGATATGCTGACACCACACAACATTGCCTTTGGCTCTGACACACTTTGTTTTATATGTGTGTGGTTCTTCCGTTCTGAGCATCAAAAGAATACAGCAATGCTATTTGGAAACATGAAGCTGGAGGCATGATGGTTAGCCATCGGGCATGATGTGAAGGCATTTGAGGCACATAGTATGCTGGGGTAATGCTGGAGTGTCCTTGGCAGAAAGTGCCAATCTTGGCATGGTTTACATCCATGTTCTCTATCAGGAGCAAGCTAACCTCTTGGTCATGCTTTGCCTTTTTCCCAAGAGGAAAAAGTTGGCTTTCTCCAGAATGGAGCCTGAGAGATGAGTTAATTTGGGAGTGAAACCAGGAGTGACCGTAGTCCACAGGGTAGAGGTAGCCCAGCTTTGGGCAAATGAAGCTAATGGAAAGACCATTAGCTAAGATAAAATCAGCATGCTGTAATTGGAGAATTTGTGTTATTTTTAAATAGAGCAAAGCTGAAACTGAGTTTCATCAGTCAGAAAGCTGTTTTACAACACTGGTGATAAAGAAAATGACATTTCTTTCATAAACACAAAAATTCTCATCTTTTTTAATTGGCATTCAAATGGGATGGTCCAATACAAGGTCCTAAATGGTCATAACCATTTTTTCTTTTTTTATTCTGTGGACTCTTTTTTGTTATATTCTAATTTAATGTAAATGCAGCTCAGCCGGAACTTCTAAGAGAAATGAGCAGATCCCAAGCCCATGTAGAGTAGACTCTGTCAGTCCCTTGTTAGCTTTGTGTGGACTGACATTAATCAGCATTGATGGGGTAGCATTCCAGAATATAATTACTCAGTATGAAAGATTACTGCAGAATGATGAGGTTTTCTGATCCCCCAGTTGATGCTGAGTTGCTAGCAATTGTAGACTGACTATGTGACCCTCTCAGTTTGACATTTAGTCCTGGGAGGGGGATATTTGGGTTCTTCTCCAAATATCCCTGTGAAATTTCTTCAGTCTGTCTCTGAGAATAGTTAAAGTTAAGGGCCTTTTCCATCCATAAATCTGGGTTTGTTGCCTTAGATCTTTTGCTGTTCTCTTTCTTGGCTGTCTTCTTTAACAAAAAACAATTTCTAGAAGCACTGATTAAAGCAAAGATGAGAATGAGCAATTTGAACAGGTAGAGAATTATCACAAGAGAGTATAAATAAGAAAATGAGCAATTTGAACGGGTAGGGAATAATCACACAAGTCTATAAATAAGAATATGCAACGCAGTAGGAAGAAAAAAAAATAGAAAGAACACGATTTTTACAGTATTGCTTATTCAAAGCTCAGAAACTTCTTAGAAAATGTGTGTCACTATTTATAGTACCTTTGATGAAAATTTAAATCTTCCTAGTATTGTGCATGTTGCAACTAAATATTCATGTATTAAAAAAAAAAAAGTAAACCATAAGAATGATTGGGAGAACAGATGACTCTGGATTTATGACTAGGTAATCCTGTTGTTTAACTTTACATGAGTGGAAGTATTGTAGCACCTGATATTTCTTTGACTGAAACGAAAGCTTAGAAATATTTTTCTGCTCTGTTGGTTTCTTATTCTTTGTCAAGCCATTCACTTAAAATACCTGTCTTTTTGCTACCAGAGAGTAGGCTTATCTGAAAACAGTTGTTCAAAGTAAAACATCCTACTGTTATGTAGAAGAGTGCAGTGTTTGCTTTAACCACTGTTGCTGGCTCCTTTTCCACATCTTTACATCATCCTCGTGTATGCTTTAAATGTGACCATGCAAAACATTAAACCCAACTCTTCAAAATCAGGTACATATTAGTCAAACCCCTGTTAGTTGTGTTGTGGAACCAGGTCAATATTGAAGAAGGTGCTCAGGAAAGTCATGTTTTACCAGTTGGGAAAGGATAAGAAAGGACAGTACAGTGAATTATTTTCCATGCCAGACAGTGTAATGGCAGTTTGTAATTATGCAAGGGTAGGCAAAAGTGTGGAGTACAAGGTCCTACAAAAAGTAGGATGATACTACTTCCTCAGCAGACCAATAGCTGCCTTTAGTGGCAGCCTGTCTATTGGTGTTCATCTCTGAGAAAACTGAATTCAGTTTGTATGGGTTTGGCTTGATTATAGATCTGTGCACAGAAAACAAACAGAAACACATCACCAGGTGATGATAGGATAGAAAATTCTCAGTTTTAAGTATCTTTTCATGTGTTTTCTGTTATAATCAAGGACAGTGCACTTCTTTCTGTCTGACCACTAAGTCAATTTCCTTTCCCAGTTGTTTTACATTTTCTCTCTTTCACATGTTGAAAGTTGCTTCTTTTAGTTTCTTCAGTTGCTTCTTTTAGCCCCAGACCAGTGTTTTCTTTTTCTGTTCTCATAACAAAATTTTTACAGTAAACCAAGACAATGAACTAAGTCTAGAGTTTTAAAGCTTGGAAATCCTAAGTCATAGATTATCCTGGGGAAAAAAAAATACCTTCTGTGCTTTTTCAACAATTTTTTCACTGATTTGGTAAAAAAAAAAAAAAAAACAAACAAAACCACAACAAGAAAAGAACAAACCAGGAAATAAAATTTTCTAAAAAAAGCAATCTAAATTTGAGAATTTGACTCCCTAATGACAAAATCTTTAGTAGAAGTATTATTTTGGTCATGTATAAAAACCCTGCATTATCTGTGCGTAACTGTCAGTTACAAGCATAGAAATATCTCTCATAGAAATAAGATGGGCATCAAAATGTTTGACTTGTTTGATACATTAATTTTTTATACTGATGGCTTCACAGAGAAGTTAAATGATGCATTCAGGCTGAAATTTTTGGACATTCTCAAAAGTTTGGTTATACACTAAAAAGTTATGAATAGAACTCTGAAAACTGCATATAAGCAGGAAAGTACAGGGAATCTCACCAGCTTTTGCATCATAACCAGTGCACAATTTTGCTTGTGTATTTGTACTGAGCCTAACCAGTGAGGTAATATTCAGCAAGCTAATAAGGACTTTTAGCATCCGTATTCACAAAGAAGTTGAAGAGAAACAAGGAACTAAGCTACATACTTCTTAAGAAAGAGTGACAGATTTTCATTGATTGCACAAGGAATGTTCACAGTGGCATATGTTCATTAAATTTCACCTGTGTTACTTGTAGATAGCTATATTTGTCATAAAGGTTTTATCTGTTTGTTTAGCTGGCCTACAAGGATGCCGGAGAGGGACTCTGTCCGGGACTGTAGTGATAGAACAAGGGGAAATGGATTTGAACTTAAGCAGAGGAAGCTTAGTTTAGATATATGGAAGAAGTTCTTTACTGTGAGGGTGGCGAGATGTGGAACAGTTGTTCAAGGAAGTGATAAATGCTCCATCCCTGGCAGTGTTCAAGCCTTGGTGACATGCTCTAGTGTGAGGTGTCCCTGCCCATGCAGGGGGGTTGGAGCTAGATGATCTTAAGGTCCTTTCCAACCCTAGCCAGTCTGTGATTCTGTGGTGTTTAATCTTAGTTTTGTCTGGGAGTTCATAGCGAATTTTTGTTTTGTATATTATGTAATTTTAATATTATTGGTATTAATGGTCCATTTTAAGGGCTGCTTTTAGATATTCTTGACTAAGGAGGGCGGAAGCAGGGATTACAGGAGAAAACTGTAAACTTTTCCTGGAAAAAGGCTATAAAGAATCTAGATGCACACATTCTGAGCAGTAGTAGAATTAACAGTTCTGAATTTGTGGATTTTTTTAAAGTGTCGTCTTGAGTTTATAATGCATATTAGTAATTATGTCTTCCCCTCTTTCATTGCTATAAATATTTTTTTGATTTGTGTAACACTTCTGTTTAAGCACATTAATTTAACTGGTTAAAGAAATGCATAAAAAAAAGTCCATATATATTAAGTGTTTTTTGTGATTTGTTAGGGATAATTGTTCCTTCAAATTGGTTCTGAGCCACTTTCCCACTATGTGATAGAGAGTATTGCTAACTGAATTGCTGGGTCTGCTTCTCAGTGCTGGCTGCCATAAGACTAATTCATTGTCTAGTGTAGAAAACTTCACCGTGGTACTGACGAGATTCCTCCAGCTCTGCCACCTCTTTTTTCCTGCTTTATGAGACTACATGGAATGAAAAGGAAATGCAACCGCAGAGGTAGCCTATAGGGGTTTAGCATAAAAGGATATTTTGCTGAGGACTCGATCTTGAAGTGAGGCTAAACTTCTTGTCTATTTGCTCTGATACAAAGTATTAACACCGCGCACATCTAGTTCCTACACTTCATTCTGCAAAAAATAAATGGTGCTCTGGAAAGTAGATGCTGTAATAAATAGGCGTTCTCACAAAATTTGTGTGATCAGTTTTCTTTCTCTAAGAATTCTTCAGTGTGTTCTTGTATGGTATTGCTAGTAAGGCAGTTTTTTTATCTCAGAGGTCAATGTTCTTCATTGATTCAGTAGGTGAAGTTATCTCTGGGCTGAGCATGAGTGTGGCTGGTAAATAAAATGATTCACACTAACAGCACAAACACATGGTTATTAACAACACCCATATTCCTTGTTTGATGTTTGCTAATGAGTGCAAACTCATTACTATAAAAACTGCAATATTCAATGTTTAATACTTTCTTAGATAATACATACAAACTATGAACTCCAGCATAAATTGAGAAGGAAAGTGGTGGAAGTGTAACTGACTTGAAAATAACTATCCCCATTTTCATTCGAATTAATATTCTTATGTACTCCATACTTCTATTAATATTTGTGTTGAAGTTGTGTAATTTTACACAGAAAATACATAACAGACTATCTTTATTTCTAAATACTAAAAGTAAACCAATTTACTTTTTTGCCACAACCAGTATTAACTTTTGCTCAAGTCGTAACATCTTTATAATATTGGAAAGTGAAAGTTACAGCTTATGTCTGGGTTGTTTTTTTTTTCCCCCTGGAAATAAATGTGGCTTTCTATTGGAAGTAAAAGATAAAAATGAGTGTGACATGGCCATTTAACAGGTGACCTGAAGTGCTCATCAGGGCTTTCTGTGTAATCAGTGGAGAAAGAATGATCTCCAAAGCACAACTCATACCATCTATTTCAGGCTGTGGTTTCATATTCCTATTCATGTAAACAATATCAGCACCCAAAGCAGCAGCCCTGCCCTTATGGCTTTTCCAGCCTGTTCTTAATGTGCTGTTCCCTAGCTGGTAATAAGGTGAATATTTGTGAGACAATGTGGTGATTTTGAAACTTAGCCAAGCTAAAATGAATCTGACCAAAAAAAAAAAAAGTATTGAAAGTTTTTGCTACCTTTAACCCAGATAAGAATGGAAATCAAGTTAGATAGAAAATCTAAAAAACTGAATCATGAAAGTACTCAAATGTGTATTTTTTAAGCATGCGTTGAATTGAGATGATCAGTATGAACTGGATAAATATTTGTGCAAGGTATTCTAACACTAACTAGTCTATGATTCTATGATTAGCTGGGGCATTATATTCTGAGTCATGTATTACTTGTCTCTTCAGTACTCCCATAGAAAAGTGCTGGATGAAACTGAGTCTGCATATACAAGCAATTGTGCATATGCGTGCAATGCCCCTGAACGATCAGTGCTCCTGTTTGCCAGCAGTACTCTGCATATCCATGTACATTACGAGCAGTATCACATACAACTTTTTGGGTTGGAAAAATAGGAGTAGAGCCCTTTTTTAGATAAGTTCCTCCTTAAGAAGGTGGCAGTAGTTCTGAAAGAGAGATTTTTGTAGATAAGGATTGAATAGTTTGGTACCTTAATTGCTTGCTTTTCATGGTCATATTGATGGGTTACACAGTCTTAATTGTATAGTGAAGTTGTATGGGTGGGGATTTAAATTACTGAAACAAGGAATTACCTGAGTTAAAATTACTGTAGTTTTGACAGAAATGACTCAGGTGAAATTGACATTAAAGGAAACTGCATGGTGCTTGGGGTATCTATGTACAAACAATGCTGTAGATTACTTCTTAGCTTTATTTTAGCAGCAGAAAAAAACCCATAAGGCAGATCATAATCATAATTAAAATTTCAGAAACTGTAAACATACCAAAAAGTGTCTTAGAAAACAAAAGTGTGCTGGTACATCCCCATTGTAAACAGTTCTTCTTTCTCTGTGTGTCTATATTGTCTTCAGCTCTGAGACCAGCTCCTAGTTTCATGCAAGCAGGAATATATAATTCAAATATATTGTTTTGAAATACAAATATCCATAATGTTTAGCCCATATTTCATGAAAGCTGATTTGTACCACAGTGCTACATGTGTATGGAGCATGCACCGTAAGCTGTGGAGTTGAGACCTTGAGGTACAACAGGGAGCACAAATCTTCACCTGGCTCTCCACAAGTATAGCTAGTAGATTCCTGAGATTTTAGACTTGGTGTTTTAAATTCTTATGCCATGTAGCTGTATTTGTTTAAAGAAAAATAAAAGAAAGAAAGAAAAATGGCAGCCATCTTCCATTTTTACTTTCAGTATAACCAAGTGATCTGCTCTTTGCAAATTAAAAAATGTCTTAAAAAAGGTGTGTGGACCTTCTATAAAACTGCTGTCATACCCTGAATCTAAAGCAAAAGGCATCATTTCTCACCAGAGGTAGGAAGACAATATAAAACTCAGATTTTTGGCTGCTTTCCTTCCATTTTATGTATTACTTCTCAAGGTCTGTCCCTGAATCTAGGACATTTTTATATACCTGTAGGTAGCATTTAAAATTAATGGCAGTCTTTCAGCTATGCTTAATGGGATCTGCTGTATTTTATCAGATCTCAGATGTGAGATGGGTGAGGTGTACAAGGGAATCTTAAGACTGCTGTTTCTCTCTGGATGAGTTGCTTAGCAGATAGTCTGCTGCTGCTGGCAGACTGCTACTTCCCTTCATATTGTGGAGGGTGGAGGCATCCAGCACAGATAGAGATAATTGATCAGACCAAGATTACAGTGTTTGCCACTAAAATTAGCATCTACCTACACTTGTCACACTGCTGTACTTTACGTAAGGCAGCTATTTCCTCTATGTATTTTACTTTAGTATTTTACAGAGATGCTTGTTGTAGCATTTTTTCAGTATTTTCCTTCTGATGAGTTCAGGTAGCTGAAGATGCAATTCCTTATGAGTCCAGAAAAACTGGGATTGATTGATTGATTTATTTTTGTAATACCTGTGTCAGTTTTCCACCTTGAGTAACCTTACTTCCTTCCTTGGCCGGCTGTGGTTTTTTGGGCCATAGCACAACTGCTCTCATGTAAACTATTTGCTGCATCTCATGAGACCACAGCTGCCTTCAGGAGGACTCTCTTGGAGCATACTTATCTGTTTACGTGCATTATTTTGTGGCTGTATATATTAAGCTCTTTGGGACAGGGTTTGACTTCGTGTTGTGTCTTGCACAGCACCAAGCAGGAGTTGTGAGCTATGCAACAGCTGTAGGCAAAAAGTTCACCATCTGATCCCCTGTATCACCAGTTACTTTTGTATCTGTTTTGCTCCCATGGTGATTGCAGCTTTAGAGTCTGCTTCCTCCACACCCCTGAGACGAAAACAAACCGTTTTCTTGAATTTTAAGGGATCTTATGAAGCATATGTATTAGACCTAGGTTTTGAATAGAAAGACATGCTGAGCACTGGCTAGTTTGGGGAAATACTTTTGAAGTTTTAGGTGTGAATTGCTCATATGCTGACAGACTTGGGTGCTTCTATAATGTCTCCTGTATATTGGGCAGGCAGGCGGTTTAGAGGTGGATTAGGGTACTCCTGTGGTCCAGTTTTGTTTAGCAAAGGGAGAGGGCAGATCCAGTTGTGAGTAAGTGGCGTGAGTTACAGAAGCTTCTGTAGTTTGTTACTGTGAAGGAGAGAAACTCTGGCAGGGTATGTACCAGGTTTGCTTGCATATCATTCCTCCCATGTCATTGCAACATAGGTCAGGTAGGATATGCAACAGATGACTGTGTGGCTCCTGGATGCTGTGAGGCCTCTGAGAGCTACTTGAGTCCTCACTTCAGCTGTGCTGACTGCTTGGACTGTCCCCGTGGTGTCTGAGAATTTTCAAGGTTTTAGGATGGGTAACAAGAATAATGTATATGAACAGAAGAATATGATGATATTTTATTGCTGCTAAATGTGAAAATACCTGACTACTATGCATTTGCAGTCCCAAGTAGGTTTAAAATTGTTTCAGATTTTTCTGATTAGTATGTCATATAATAAAGACAGATGAGCATCCACACACATCCAGTCTATAAATCTGTGAATGATTGTTCACTGTGAAGCTGATGAGACTCTGGAACAACTTGTCCAGAGAAGTTGTGGATAGCTCATCCCTGGAAGTATTCAAGGCGAGGCTGGACGGGGCTTTGAGCAATCTGATCTAGTGGAAGGTGTCCCTTCCTGTGGCAGGAGAATTGGAACTAAACGATCTGAAGGTCCCTTTCAAACTAAACCATTCAGTGATTCTGTGACGATCACCTATTGTTCTCTATTTTTTTTTTCTTTTGCTGTGGGACAGATGTGCACATACATTTCCCATGTGCACATGTGCATTTACCTGACTCTGTTGGTAGTACCTTGTTTCTGAAGGTCAGCACATTTACATGTGCATTTGATGGTGTGACAGTGCTGATGTTTGTTTAAGGGTGGTAATGAACAGCCTACACGTTAGAGATTCTTTATCCTTTGCTTTCCAAGTGGTGTTGCAATAATTGAAAACATGCTTTAGTAGGCTCTTGGAAGTTGATTACAAAACTAATTGTGCTAGATTTGCTAGATTCTTCTATGCTAATGTCAAGGAGGTTTATGTTGCCAGTTTATAAATGGAGAAAATACTGACCTGTAAATAACTTTAATATTGAGCAGCAGTTCAGTTGCTTCTGTATCCTGCAGACAGGCAGCCTCATTCGGTGAGATTTGGAATTTAGCATGCAGATTATTAGGCCAAACGTCCTCTTTTCATCAGACTGGCCCTCATTTTATGTAGTAGGGATTAGCACAGTTAAATTGTATTTTGAAATCATTGGTTTAGCCTACTTTCTGATTCAGGCTGGTTTGTTGATTTAGGAGATTTTACTTCGTCTCCATAACTTATTCTTGCCCATCTGAGTGTATTTGCTTTACTTCTTGTGGCTGGCTACATAATAGCAGTATAGGGGTTGTATTACACTTCCCAATCTGTTGATGCAGAGAACTGGGCAGGAGCGTAGCAAACCCGTATTGCTTCAACTCCATGTTTCCAAGGTAAGGGTAATCAGCTTTTGTTGAAAACAGCAACTAGGAATTGCTCTCTCTTCCTTGTTTTTTAACTCGGTGCCAGATGCTTCAGTGCATGCAGTGCCAGGAAAAGACTTGCACTCCCTGGATTAGTAGTGTCACTTCTGCACAAAGACATTTCAATATTGTTTTCCCTGATCTGGTAATGAGTCTGATGTGGAAGTTGGAACTCCAAACATCATGCTTTCTGTTTCTAGGCTGGAGTTTAGCTTACTTTGTGTTTCCAGCCTCTTTCACACATTGTGACATTTCATTATTAGAGAACTTCAACCGTCTTTTCTGGTTCAAGTCCTGTGCCTTCATCACTTCTTAGTTTAGCTGCCATCGTTCTGGCTGAAAACAAGCAAGACAGGATTTCATCCAGACCCTGCCAGTGTTGTTTTACAGTCTTTGTAAATATCTAGCCATTCACAGGTTTTAATATAAACAAAAATTCGGGGCAGGGGAGACTTTTCTACCAGCAGTTCTACTCTTCAGAGTAAAAATATTCTTGATACACGTGTGTGCTTTCCTATGAAAGCTGATAGCAATTTGTTTTTAAAATGGAAAACACTGCGGATCCCCAGACTGCACAGTCTGAACATTGACTAAAGCAGTCTTCAGAAAGCTCTGAGGATTCATTACCAGATTACTAAATGATTATTAAATGAGAAGGTAGTTTAGTTGGTGGCAGGACTTTCACTCTGGTTGAGAACAAATTTGATTTGAAAAATGGGCAGTTCTTGGCATTGCACTCCTTTTCACTAGTGCACACACTGCCGCAGTTGAAATAGGTAAATTGAACCTCAGCTGATTAAAGCTGGTTTAAGGCTTTTTGGTTTGCATTATATATATTTTCTGTTCAGAGGTGTGAGTGAGAAATAATCAATAAACATGTAACTTGTATTCAAAAGTTTTATTGGGTTGTGTTTCTGCAACCTAGGGATGATGGTTTCATGGTTTCTTCAGCAGGATGCACTGAAGATTACAGCACTGGGTTAATACTAGATTTCTGTTCTCAGACCTATAGCAGCCTACTGTGATAATGTAGGGACATTACTTCCTTGTTCAGTGCCTAGTTTTTTTCTGTCAGTGAAATGGGAAGAATGATAGTTAGTACCTGTGCTATGTATTTTGAGATCTATCAAAGACTTGAAGAAATTGCAGAAGGCATGAATGCAATAGCTCTGACTGGGAGCTTGTTAGCACAAGGTTAAAATGGAAATCTGCTGAAAACCCATCAAAGTTAGCAAATGTTGACAGAGATAATTTTTAAAAGCTAATCCTGTTTGCATAATTATGTGCATTTGTGCACACACACATGAAATACGTATAACATGAGTATATAAACAAGTGAGTTGTTTTACCTGTTTCAGGCATCTTTAAAGCTTCAACACTTTATGCCTCAGCAAACGAATGTTGTTCATTTGCACTCTGAAGGTGAAGTAATAGATTTGAGTCTCTACATGTTTAAAACCTCCTTAGAATTTGGAGAACTTGGAAAACTCATTCATAGGGTTTAATATCACTTCAACAGGTTCACCTGTTGAGTTTTGGTTTCTGCAGAAGCAGAGAGTGATCAGATTGGGCAGATGAGCATCCACGTAGTATGATACAGAACTGAACTAACATGTATATATCTTCTGAGTCATTGCTTGGCCCTCAGTCCTTTTTGTTAGCCAGCGTAAGATTCGTATATATCAGATTGTATCACAGACTTGCACAAAATTTTGTTCTTTCTCTATTAATATCATTTTTTTTTACTTACTTTTTTTTGCAGTGGTAGCATGCACAAACCAACCAGACTTGAGCCATGTTGTGATAGACATCATAAAATACAGTAAATGGTAGTATCTGCCTCTAGGAGTTTTACCCTAAAAAACTTCTCAAAACCCAAGATCCTGCAAACATGATGCATTTACATAAGTGCCTCTGATATCAGGCAGAAGTTTATAAATGTTCTGTGTTGTTCTGATTATTGTATAATTTACTACACAAATATAGACTTCTATTCAATCAGAAATTTACTATGTGATTGTATGCATTTAGTTTCCTTTAGAGCAAAACAAAAAGATTAGATTAGCATAAACCAGTTCCAGAAAAAGCTTGAGAGAGAATGCAGGATTGGAAAATACTTTTATGCATCCAAACCAGTAAGAAGTTTGAAAGGGGTTTATCTTCAGAGAAGGGCTGTGTGGAGGGTTGACCACTGGAGTGATCTTCATCCTTTACTGTACCTTTATAGCTTCTAAAGCATTAAAATTTCCAGTCAGCCATGTTATTAAAAAAAAAAAAAGGAACAACAAAACCAAAAACCCAACCAAAACTGATGTAACTTTTTTTTATGTAATGCTACTGCTTTAACATAACTTTTTCTCAAGCTTACTCCAGGTAATAATTTTATTTTTTGTGAAGATATTTGTGATAACAGTCATAAAAGAGTCCTAATGGCTGCTGCAGTTCATTATGGAGCATGGAATAGATGGTACTATATCTGACAGCTTTGTCTTAAAAATGGCAAATTACAGATTTCTCTCCCAGGAGACAGGTAAAGAAGGGGTACCTGTCGAAACCAAAAGGGAGAAAAATTCAGTTAGTGCTGTAAGAGAGCTGTAACTGGAATAATATGTCCACAAAACATTTGGTTCTGACTCAATTCACTGATCTGCTGATTGCATGCGATTGCAGCTCTTTTCACTTCTCCATGTGCAGTGACTCATGAATACGTTCCTGGAATTCTGCTAAAAAAAAATCTGAAATGTAATGATCTTAAAACAGGGAGGTCATCCATTTGAGGGAAGATCATTTTGTGTTGTTAACTCCCAGTTACTGTTTGGTATTGGTCTAGAAGTAAATTATACTGGGTAAGGGTCAAGTGTGACACAACTGAATCTCATGTATATACACAGCTTAGGCTATATATGTTTTGTTCACACAAGTGCAGGTCATCATGGTGTGATTATTGTGGCTATCTGAAGGAGAAAAAACACTTCGTACTAGTACTCTAGCTGTTGGGTTTTCATACACAATGCATACATTTCTCATTTTTTTTAAATGTGTTGCTCTCATAAGCATCACATAGATTTCACTGGGACATCCCCAGGCTCATTCTGTAGTATGTATACTGTAGGAAGTTCTGCAAGGATAACAAGAAATGCAAGCTTCCGTTAATTAAAATAAGTCTCTTTAGGGGCACAAATGGATGTGAAAGTTTAGCAGAGACAAGCCCAAGCAACACGCATGTTAGTTTTGGTATGCAACGAATTTTTTTGGTAGAACATTGCTGTGCTACTGCTCATCTAATGTCCACATGATAACTTCAAGAGGAAGAAAGAATTACTTAGAATAAAAAGGGAAATTGTGTTAATTTTGAGGGTTTAAAAACAACCTAAAACTTTGACTGTGTATTACTATAAGTAATTTGAAAAAGAGTACTTTTTTGCTGACACATTTTATAGTTTAACACTAACACTGAAAGACTTTTGTGCTTTGTGTGCAGGTATATGTCTCGAGTCCATGGTATGCATCCAAAAGAAACCACACGTCAGCTGAGTTTAGCAGTCAAGGATGGTCTTATTGTTGAAACCCTGACGGTGGGGTGTAAAGGGTCAAAAGCTGGTATTGAACAAGAAGGATATTGGTTGCCAGGAGATGAGATTGTGAGTATAAAGTCTTTGAGAAAATAAATCACAGTTTCTGATATCTTAGCATGAAAACTTGTTTTAATTTCTGTTTCAAGTTATTTATAGATGCTGTGTTGGTGCTTGTGAAGAGGGAAGTAATGCACTCTTAAATTTTTTTAACCTGTTGTATTCCATAGAATCTCTTTCTTTGTGAATTCTGAGTTTTCTGCTATGAAGCACTGGCAAAGTCCTTTGCTCAGTAATCCCTTACTTTTATGTAGTATTCTCTTCTATGGCTGTACAAGAAGACAGTAAATATTGGTATTACTTGAAATCCTCAGACTCAAAAAAACCCAAAGATGGTATCTTTTAAAACAACAACAAAACCCAAAAAAACAAACAAAAAAAATAGCAAAACAAAAAGACAAAGCTCAACAACAACAAAAAAAAGAAAAAGCAAAGCAAAACAGAAGACAATAATTTTTTATTACTCATGCTTTAATCTGTATCTGAGGAACAAAGTACTCCTCCCTTTCAAAAGTGCAACAAGAAGTTGTTTATTTGTATACAATCATGCCTGAAAAGATGTGTTTTAGGGATACTTGTGAACACTGGGACATTCAGTTAGGAAGGATTTTATTTACCAAATTAGTTACAGGCATCCAGACATTGCTCCACTGGATGTATAAAATAAATATGTAAATCAAGTTAAACAGATTGAAAGTTATGTGAAGGGAAAAAAAGCATATTTTCTCTATCCCTCCACAGCTGAGATGGAATGCACTCGCAAAGTTAACTGAGAAGACTAGGAGAAAGCTTGCACATTTGCTTTGCCTTGTTCATAAGCCTGGTCTCTGTATTTACAAGACCACATTTTTGTAATTAAAAAGAAGAGTTTGGCAAAGCTTTAAAATACTTAGGCTAGGAACTGTTGTTTTGGAATATAAATTGCATTAAATACTCATAAAATGGACAGCATTGTCTCAGACACAGATAATAATTTAAATTTTGAGGAAAATCAGAAAAACTCTTCAGGAAAATAAATTCTGAAAACCACCAAAATATTCATTGCATTATTGCAGCCATCAATAAGATCCTGAAAGTGAAACAACAGATTTTTTGTTTTACAGTGAGAGAATTAGAAGTGGAAACAAGCAGTATCCTTAACACAAATCACTACAGTTAAAATTATCCCAGTTACACTAATTTAAAGTACTGAAATATGTATTTAATGTACATTTTGTCACTGTTAAGATTCTCATTCTAATTTCATTAGAAACTCTCAAGAGAGCCTTTAAAGGGTACGTAGCTTTCTTTTTACTATACTCCCTGGGAATAAACATTTCAGATTTCCAGCTTAGCCCTTTTAGATATTTCTTCTGTCAGTTTTATCTGTTTGGAGGTGATGTTAACTGTACATACTTAACATGACATAAAATCTGAGATTTGTAATTATCTCAAGTGTTCAGTGTGTTTGTTTCCTCCATTGCTGAGAGGAAAAAAAGAAGACTCAAAATGCCTCACAGTAGCCATTTCTTAAATTGTCATTCAAAAAATATTTCTGCTACTTATTAGCAACATTTATCTAGTAAAACTTGTAAGATAACCAGCATGTAAATTTCCTGTGAGTCATTAGAATGACGCAGTTATTTTATCTGAGAGTGAAAGGAACTGTCTTTGACTTGACTGAAGATGCAGCTTAAGTCACGTTATGAATAGCCCTTTGGTTAGAAGTATTGACTGTATTTTCAGCATGACTGCTAATCACTGATGCATTGTGCTGTGACCATATGTCTGATGGCCATCTCAGTTGTTCAGAACACCAGTGCACACTTGACTTAACAGTTTATGCAAAAATAGGATTCAGCTTCTGATCCAGGCTGTGTTTTCAACAGTGCCCAACCTCCAACTTCTCAGTTCTGTTACTGAATCAAAATGCTGCAGACAGGATGAAGCAAACCACATTGACTTGGTATAAAGTCATTCTCTTTATTCTTTTATTCAAAAAATTTTAATGAATAACAAAGTGTCATTGTCATCACTTGACATCAGATCAAGTATTTTCCATTCTCCGACAACTGGTACAAAACCATGAGGTTTGGTGTGTTCTCTACATTGGACACACTGGATAGTTTTATGGAGGCTTTGTCTGCACTTGATCAAGATGCATTTTGTATTTCTTTGTAATTCAGTACTGCTCAGATCTGGTACTAATGACTATTGAACCATGAGCTCAAGTTACATTTCAGTGAGGACAAACACACAGGCATCTTTTTGGAGATCAACTTGTAGGAGATAAAACTCTATGAAAAATGGCTGTTAATGTTGGAACAGGGATTTCAGGCTCATCAAACTTCAGCACTTACAGGCAGACCTTTGACCCAATTGTCAAACTCAGTTTGACTGGTACTATAGGAACTTGGAAAGTTCATAATGTGAAACAGAAAGATTTGTGAACTGATCCACCACCTATTGAGAAGAATGCCCTTGGATTTTAGCTGTTTTCTGGCACCACAGTGGAAGCCAGTAGGGACTAGCTGTTTAAAGAAGTTAGCAAAGGGACACATTGCTGTCGTCCCTCCCCCCTTTTTTTAGTTGAGTGTTTGCTTGATATTTCTTTACTTTTTAAAAAGAGTTCTGGTTCTAAATCCTAGCATTTTAAATCTATGTTCCAGTAAATATATTATTGGCCTTGGCCGCAGAACTATTGAGAACTTGTATCTGTTACTTATGTAGGTGCCTGATCAGAGGCTGCTTTGTGGCCTGAAAGTACTGGTTTTAATAATGACTGCTGACTGATTGTTAAATGATAACAATAAGTGAAAATATACAGATTATGAAAGCACAGCTCTATTTGGAAAAGATTCATTAGATTATCTGTGGTGCTTACTTTATGTGTTTCCAAACATTTGTCCTGTCAAATAGGTTGACATAATGATAGACCTATGCAGGGACACAATCTCTGATAGGGTTACTCTTAGCCTCCAGATGAAAGTGTTAAAAAAATGATGCTACTTTGCTATCATTGTTTGATCAGGGTGTTGCAGCTGTGGTAAAAAAATGAAGCAAAATCTCATATATTTAGAAATATCATAGAAAAGAACGTGTTGAGGTGCAAGGACAAAATAGTTTGAGGGCATCAGGAGGCCCTTCCAAGAGGGACAGCTCACATGAAAATGAATATTTTTAAAAACTGGGACAAGGAATAATCAGATTTAAGAGAGTATAAAATTGTTTTATTTTTCTCTTAAATAGAGTTGGGAAAAATATTTTTCTAGAAGTTACTAAATCTAAGATATAAAGCCAGTTGTCAAACATACTGTATTCCAACTGATATTTAAGGGTTGGTGTATATGCAAGAACTTTGGTGCAAATATTACACCTCTGGGTCTTGTGAGGTATTCATTTTGCTTTCTCATTTGCCATCTCTACAGATGTTTTGCACATTTTCAGAATGTATTCTCATCTTACAGGCTTTCTCATCTTGCAGATGATTAACACAAAATAAATGAGAGAAACTATTATTTTCCATTGTTATCCAGGATTTTAGTTAGGAATTGTGAATTTTCACTGTTTATTGATGCCGTTATTATGCAATTCAACAAAATCTCTGCAGCTTCTGGCCTTGTAAGGGAAATGCAGTCCTGAAATCTGGTAACAGAAATTTACTTTTTCTTTCTAAAAGCTTTGTTTCTGTTTCTCACTGAACTTGTGGAATTTGGAAGTGTTAATTATTATCAACATAATAGAAATTATTTCCTTGCTTTTCGTGTTTAGAAAAAAAATCGCAACCTATGTTGTTAAGTATGTTTTCAATGCAGTTGATAAAATAGAAGAGAAATGTAGTTCTTGAAGAAAGGAGTCATGAATCTCCTTACCTATTTTGTGATTTTTCTACAGACAGTGTGCATGGAGCTATTTTGAGCATTTAATGTGCTAATTCTTCTCCTCATGATTAAAGTCATAAAACTGCACTGACCCAGAGAGAGGCATTATGAATGTATTTCATTTTACATGTGTTCATAAAGCCAGACAATATTGTGCTCTTCGAAAATGGAGATATGTTAGTAACATGGGTTCATTGTTTGCATCTGTATGCAGCGTATCTCATAGCACTTCTGTGGTTTAAAATTGGTTCATGGTGGTCAATTCTCTAATGAGATGTGAAGAGTGAGGCTTCATGCTTAGGGCACTTTGAGCTATTTCTTCACTGACAAGATACATACAAGGTAATTATGTTTTCAAGAAGTTACTCTTTTACAGAGTTCTATTTTCTGATCATTTAATTGATTGCTTATAGAAAGAGCCAGCAGCTTTTCTGGCTAGTTAAGTCTGACTTAGGGTTTTAGTTACAGTCCTTTTCCCATACATTTGGTCCTCTCCATACCTAAATTACTGCCTCTCCAATTTTTACCTGTAAAAGATGTTTTAATTCAGTGGAGAGCATGCTGTTTGGAGGGGCAGGTTGCTTGCTTTCCTGTTTTCAGAAAGCGTTAGAAATAGAATGTGCTTTGTCCCAATACACACATCTAGTCGTAATGTACTAATTCATTACTGGCATTTTCTGATATATTATATCTAGAAAGTACTGGTGCTTGCTCGGAGTCCAGATACTTTCAAGTCCAAAGGCTGCCTAAATAATCCATCTCTTCACTCAGCCTGCTTTGCCATCATTTTAACCTTTGTTGTAATCCGCTGCCAGCACTGTGAGTTTTTAAGGTGATTTTGTTAACCCTAGTGACCTTAGGCTCATACCCAGTCATTGTTGTGATTTAATATATTATAGGTTCAATTTTGCTAGGATAAATTTATAAGAAAGGAATATTTTGGCCGTTATGTTTGTGTTAATCTAGATTGCTTTAGATTAAGCAAAGGCTTGGTTGCTTACTTGCCATGCTTAATTGCTTTGTAATTGTATTGATTTTTCCATGCTAGGTCAGTATTGGTAGCCAGAAGCTGTTTTTTAAACTGGCTATATCATCTTGAGTCTCCATAAATATAACTATAAAAAGCTTAAGAGCAGTCTCTGTGAGCGTTTGAATATTTTCTGTACATAAAATGTGCTTTAAATTAAACAAACAAACAACTTCAGAAAACTTCAAACCAAAAGTGAGCTACGCAGCTAATGGTTGTTGGTAGCAAGCTAGAGGCTACTAACTAACTAGGTTGAGGAATGGTTTTACTGTGTGTTCCATTCATTTCTGTTAGAAGCAGGAGGATAATATGAAACAGCAATAGTGACAGCCGGTGCCTTCATCATGAAGGCTCTTACAACTAGAAAACCCAAAGAGGAAAAATGTGTCACACCAAATGAAGAAAAAGCTTCTTCAGTGTTTAAAAAATTCTCCATTTGTCTTATCCATCTGTATTACATTTATCTGAAGTCCTGTGTGAATTCACCGATCCAAAGCCAAAGCCAAATGTAGCACAGGCCATGATAATTAGTATTTCTCACATATTGTAACAAATTAAGGATTTCCAGACTAGAATGTTCCAGGTAGATTCCAAATTATTGTGAAAGTACCAGTGTTCTTTACATGTGGTGGTTCACTGATGCAAAGAGTTAATGAATGGTCCTATAGTGGAGAAAAGTTCAGAGTGGCTTCCATCTCTTATTCCGCACCCGATGGAGAGTATGAGAAGCCTTTGAGGGTCAGGGCACACAGCAGTCTGCTCACATGGGAACACTCAAGGGAAATGAGCTTCTGGAACTCTCTGAATCTTTCTTTTCTATCATTCCATCCTCTAATATCCCATCATTCAGAGCTTATTTAGCAAAGAGGCTGTCATGGTATCAATCCACTGTGTGCTAAATATGATGATTTTTCTTGCAAATTATTATCACAAAGTGCACTAGTGTAGAATTCTGCTTACTAATGAACCAAAAATTAGTGTTCACTGGTGTAATATCCTGCTGTGGATTTGTCAAAGTTCAGAAAAGCAAGTCTTTTCAAATTGCTGAATCAAAGCATAGATAATTTTGTCCTTGAGAAGCAAATTAGAATTCTGAACTCCCACCTCATGGACAAGAAGTTCTTGCTGTATTAAAGTCAAGCCCCTCCTTTGTCTTTATATTAAGGCTGTTAGCACGCAGCTCATGAGAATGGCCTTGTTTTTGTTCCAGTGGCTCTTCCTGTCTCCACATGGATTAAGAATCAGGAAGAATTCTCTGTATTCTTTTTCCAGTCTTGTTTTTTTTGTTCTCACCTTTTCAGGAATATTGTTTCCCTCTCCTCTGCCCATCCTTAGTTTTCATCCCCTGAAAAAAGAGCTCACACTGTTGGGAGGATCTTTGTATTACCAAAGATGACACTAGCAAAGTCCACCTTATTACACTCCTAAGAGATGATGCTGTTTTTAAACCGGTAAAACAACTTCATCAACATCTTCACTTGCCTCTCCCAGCTTTGCCAGCTTTACTTCTATAAGTCAGCGTAATGCTCTGTTCTTCTCTGAGGCTTTCACTAACTGTTGTGAAGTTGAGATATTGATGATGTTGTTCACAGATTTCACAGGATGTTTTTTCTGATCAAAAAGGTGTTTTGAAGAATGATAGTTTACTTATGGGTTTGAAGTTAACTAGTGTGTATGAAGGTTCCATCATGGGACTTAAATTATTCTAATGGACTAAATGACATAGATCAGTCCATCTTGAGTTTGTTCTGAAAACATGCATAACACCTCTTCTGTGCCAACCCTGACCTAGTAGGGATGTTTTTACTAACATTGTGGGCTCAGAATGCTCTGCATCTGTGGCAGCTGTTCTGAAGCTTTTATTATGTCATGCTGGTCACTGAATGAAACTTCACTGACACTGATGGGCTTATTAATATTCATGCTTCATTCACAATAAACGCAGCCCTTGTGAGTTTATATCACTGATAGCTGAAATAATACCAGCTGCACCTACAGAACGGGGGACAATGACAAGAAGTTGGAGATTTAAGCAAAGTGCGTAGGAGGTTCTTCTGTTGGTTCGGAGGAGGTATTTCTGTGTGCAGAAATATTTCAGGTTGTGTTCAGAAACATCAACCTAGAAAAACACTACAAAATTCCATGGAGAAAATAATGCTAGAAAAGCAGTGTAAACACATCTTAAGAAAGAACAGGGGAGGGAGACCCTTTTTGTGCACAGTTCTCCTTGGAAGGAGACTTGGAACTGCAAGCAAAGAGGTGGGTTTTTTTTCTAGTCTGAATTCATCCTCTTTCTAGGGGAACAAAACGTCCACATGCATAATGTAGAAATAAAAGGCATTGCACCTAATAAATGCTTCACTCCATCACTGATTTATCTCCCTAATGCAAATAGCCTACAAACCTCTTCTTGGCTCAACCCAAGTGAAAAACGGTGACATTAATAGCAGAAGTGAATCCAGTTTCTCAGGAGATAAGTTGGAAGTTTCTGTTAACCTTGAACTCACTTGGAATGTGAAGAAAAAAAAAAAAAACCACCAACCTTTGAAGCTATTTTCTGTTTTTGATATCCTGGAGGAGAATACTTGTGTTGTCTCACCTCAAATAGTGTAAACTACTGCTACACAAACATGATCTTCTTGGGAGGGAAACAGACTTATTCATCACTTTAGAAACACAGCTCATAGGCTGAGAAGAAAAGCATGACAGGGGGTTTATCAGTCAATTTGCCTGCTGGCATACTACTATACTTCTTGATAAAACTTCACTTCTTTAGCTCTGGGAGCTGGAGACTGGCTCTATACTTTGGAGCCTATCACCCTGAATTGTTGAGAATGTAACTACAAGGTAGGAAAGGGAATAAAAATCTACCTGTCTTGGCAAGAATCCAGAGAAGATTTTGGTGCTTCTGCCAGAAACAGAAGACAAACTGGCAATAAATTAATTAGACAAACTTAGGCTTGCCGATTAAACTGAATGAGAGAAATCCAAGTGTTCTGAGAAGCTGTGAAATGCACTGCAGAGCCTGAGTCTTCCTGCATCAGTGCATGAGAAGAAGAAACAGTGAAGAAAATGAAAATGAATTATCACAAACTTATAAAGATGTCTGTGATTAATATGCCCTGTGGAGAAGAAGATTCTGGGCTGTCTCCTGACTGATGGTTTTGTGTTGGTTCTTTTTAGAATAAAATAGATTTATAAAATGAGAGAAGTTAATGATAAACAACCACCCAACAGTTAATTGCTGAGATCATTAAAATCTTGGCCATGATAGATAGATAGATAGATAGATAGATAGATAGATAGATAGATAGATAGATAGATAGGAAGTAAGTACTTGAAATTAAGCAAGATACCTAGGTAGTTCTGAGGATATGTGAACTCATAATTGCTTTGGATTTCTTTGTGATAAAATATGATAAAAGAATACCTATGAAGCATCTTTCTGAGTCAGTTCATGAAAATCCATTTTAAAGATGAAGTCCAGGTCATCAAAGGAAAGGGTCTATAAAAGCAACTGATTTGCAGTGGACAGATTATCCTGTCTGTAAAAGCACACATCACTGTAGTTACCTGCTGTGGTAGTTTTCTAGGAAAGGAAGGCAAAGATAAAGTGAAACAATTTTCATAAAGGGATTTTAGCTGCTGAAGTCTTTCTCACTTTGAAGGAGGGATGGATGCTTGTTTGTTTGCTGAGCACTTTTGATGAGAAAAAGCAGTAGGGAAAAAAATGGATGCAAAACAGGAGGCAGTGTATCTAGTAAATATATATATATACTAGGAAACTATGGGAGAGAAAATAAGCTTATTTTGATGCTGCATTTTCTTTAATGCATTACTCCAACATTAAATGTAAAACACAGGATGACCATTGTAAAGCAGTCATCCTGATCACATATGGATCCTGTACAGCAATGATGAAAGGAAAATACTTTTATTGAACAGCTAGCTCACCATTTACCTGCTGCAAAGATGGAGTAATTCCTCAGAACCATCAAGGAATCAAACATGCCTTCTTCAGTTTGGAACCCAACCTGTTGTTCTGATGAAAAGATAAAAGCAGATTCAGTGGGCTACTAATACAAATTTGCTGGAAGATTCATGCCTGCTAAGGAATGCATGGAGTCAGGGATACTGTGGCACGAAAAGAAGGCTGACCCAAAGGGCAGGAGGACAGCTGCCCTCACAGCAGGCTGGGACCTCTGGCGAAAAACATACGGAATGTCCCCACTGTGTTTGAAAAAATACTGGGAATGGTGTTCCATGACATATAATGTTTGTTGGACCCATGTAGTATTTGACACATGTTAGTGGCTGAGTGAAAACCAGTACATCTGCCAGAGATCCATGGTGAGCTAAAGATTTCTTACTAGCTACTGTACACAACGAGATACAGCCTGTTTAAAAATCAGACCAGTTGACATACAAGGTGCAAATGATAGTCTTCCTCTGAAAAAAAAAAAGAAGGCTCCAATCTGTCCAGCTCTACAGCTAAACAGCCACATTTTGTAACATTTTTCTTACTGCAGAGCTGTTACTTTGAAGTTTAACATTGCAAAAGCAGTGGCAGGGGGAGACATTTCAAAGCTGAACATGGTTGAACATTTCCAGCTACTCTTGTCAGAGCCTGTTTCAGGCTGCCTTTTGTATGGGGCACAGGTTCTGATTTTTACACTTTGAGAGAAGTATTGGTGAACAGACAAATAATTTAAATGTGTCATAGCTATTTACAGCAAATGTATAAGAAGCATTTCCATTAGGTTTTGTACTGGAGGACAGGAATGTGCCTAGGTAGCTTTATATTAATGAGTTAAAGGACTGCAAAATGCAGTGCAAAATTTTAACAATTATCTATAGTAAAGCTCATGTCTAATTGGGAAAGCTTTGATGGGAACAGATGCTGCATGAAAAAGAAAGGAACTGAATGATTAAAACTGGAGAATGTGTTTAGAAAGAAATAGATGGTGCTTTGTTCAAAGTGAATGGGGGCATATGTTCCTGCAGTGTATCTGGAGCCTCCTAAGATGAGGACTGGGATACTAGAGAAGAGTGATGGTATGGTAGATACACCCATGCAAGAATGCAGTATCAACAGTTCTTATTATAATAAAGGCTTTTCATTTACAGCAGAAAGTTTGAAATATGAAAGGTTAAGTACAGATAGTAGAAATTACTTCTTATAACGATAATGGATGCAGGTAGCAAAACCTAAAGCAAAATTAAAGATGTGAAAGAAGTAACATGCAGTTCTTGTGGGAGGCTTTTCTTTCAATGTATGTTTACTTGATGTGGACTGGTAGTTAACTTTGTTGGGTTCCAATGAAGATTAACTTAAAGCCAACAAATTTTAACAGCAGAATCCAAGATTTTAAAAGCTTTCTTAGCTGAAGGTGGTAAAATTGAAAGAACCCTAACTATTCTATGATTCTATGTTAAAGCTGAGGAAGGTGAGGAGAAGATAAAGAAGTGTCCCTTATAATTGTTCCCAAATGCTAAAATGCTAGCATCCAAGGCATTTGCCTCAGAAGTTATATATCCTCAAATTGGTCATGGCATATCTCAACAGATGTCAAAGAAATAGGAATTAATTCATTGAGATCCTTTTCAGTTTTGTAAAAGGCAGTGAAATAGTCAGAAAAAGATTACACTGAAGTTTTGGTTTGTGATTTGGAAACATCTTGAAATAAATGTAGTGTTCAAATACTTACATTTTAAAATAGCTTATATTCTGTAAATTACTTCTTTCTGCTGGCATGGACCTTGTTGCCATTCTAGATTCAACCACGGTGACAGACCATAAGTATTGTTACGATACAAAGTGGATGAAATCTACTGTGTATCTGCTAAAACTCTTCCTTTGAACTAAATGTGGGAAACTTTTAAATTCTTTATCTGCTGGACAGCTAGAGCTCTAGGGATTTTTAAAGCATAGACACTACACAGGGATAACCCTGAGTTTGTGCACAGGTGGGTCTGATTAAAATGCCGGAGATCTGAAAGGAGCTGGGTGTGCATAAGTGTAGATGAGAGACACAGAGAAACACCACAGCAGGGCATGACTAAGCAGCAAAGAAACTCTGGAGGAGCATTTGAAACACAATACCTGGAGAAAATAAAAGTCCAAAGAGTGCTATGGGACAGATGTCACACAGGAAATTCTGGGAACCATGGACAACATAGAAAACACTTTCCTTCATTTGCGTCATATTGAATTTAGGACAACAAAACTGTATGTATACTATCCATAAATAAACATGCTTTCTCCGAAGAGGTAACTGTCTTATAATTGTTTTTTCCGTCTATGTGACCCCCTTTTTTTTTTCCCTTAGCTTACTGTTTGGGTACAAAAGATACCTGTAATTTGGATGGTTTGGGAAATCTAGTTCAACAGTGTGAAACCAGCAAATTCCCATAAAGGGGAGTTTCATGAATAGAGTTTTGCCTATTTCCCTCTTCCCTTTTCCTTTCTCCACCTGATAATAGAGTGACTTAATACCAACTATCTGGGCTACCATTAAGGGACTTGGAGAAAACAGATTAACAGGTAAGAAATGAGCTATGTTAATGGAAATACGCATTATAAAAAGGCAAAGTGGTCCTTATAGACAAAGTCTAAGAAAGAAAGTTAGATTGCTTTGATATGCTATGCCTACGTATAATTTATATGAAACTAGAAGTTTACAAATTGTTTTTACATCTTTTCTTTACAATAATTATGTGCTTGCTAAGGTATGGAAGTGACCTAATAGTTACAATTGTGACCTCTAAGTTATTGTTAATTTTACTGTCAGTATGTACTTCATATCTCCTACTTAATGGTATGCTAATTGTACAGCAGGATGTCACATTCTCCAACATACAGATTCCCTATTTCAATTACAGCTAAGTAAATCTCCATTACTAATGAGTAAGCATTTCTTTTCCATGTACATTTGCATTATAATGGACATTTTCTTTATGCACTAAAATTATTCTTTCCTTGACAACAACTATATATTTTATTCTACAGTAAAGGCTACAACATGGTGATTCATTCCTTTCTGTTGGGTTTATCTGTATTTAAATTGTCAAATGTTCTGGATAGCCTGACATTTTCTGTCCCATGTTAATTTTCTGTACTTTCAGAATAAATTTATGTATTTGCTTTAAGACAACCTACTTAAGACAAATCACAAAAAAGTAAGCTTACAGTGTCGGTCATCAATTAAGATTTATTTTTAAAATTGCTGCGTTGTTTCATTCATGTTGCTGAGAAATCTCAACTGTTCATGTCAGTGCAAAGTGACTTTTATGATATAATATGTGACTGATTTGAATATAAAGAACAAGTGACCACAGTTGACCTATATCATTGCAAGATCCCACTCTGCTTAACTGAGCAGATCTCTTTGGCTGTTAATTACAATCCCCAACAGACATTTGCTGCCCTGCTTATGCATGTATCTGCAAATGCAGTAGGGCAGCTGAGTAGAATGAAAGGGGAAGGCCTCCTGTTACATCTGAGCTATGCAACATTGCTGCCAAATCTGCTCCATGTTGGGGGCTGTGGCCAGTCACTGGGTACCGCTGGACTGCTGAACTTGGGCAGCCAAGTGCTGCCAGGCAGAGGATTCCCTTTGTCTGCCAGCACAGTAACCCAAGAGGCTTTCCCCACCCTGCATCAGGAAATAAGGGTATTGGCAAATTGAGTTCCTGTGATGGACTTCCTCCATTCTGCATGGCCCCAGGAAAACGTATCACCTTTTATACACGAATAAGGGCTGTGTTACTGGTAAAGCGGTATCCTAATCTTTGGTAATATGCAGCAAAGACGGTGTTGCTTTCATTTTAGTGGGGCTGCTCCCTGTGCAGTATATTATGTTACAGGGATCTTTTTAGATGCTCAGAGAAGGTTTATGTATCAAAGAGAATGTATTAATTACTAATAATTAATATTCTTGTTGATTTTTACGTTGGCCTAGTAGTGGTGGGTGTATATATGGGGAAGAAGATGGGCGTTGGGTTGTTTTAATGATATAAGTACATGGGATATTTTAAAGAAAAAAAATGTGGTGAAAGCATTAGGGAGCATTACAGAAATGCAGGAGGAGATGTATGCAAGCAGATGTTAGAAGTAACAATTGATGTCCTGGTCACTGTGCATGAATTCTTTCTAGCCTTGTGTATATCCTGATAATCGGATGGCTTACAGTATAGATACAAAGTTTGTTTTGTTTTTATTTTGAAAGGCCTACGGTATGCAGCCTTTTTCCCAGACAGCAGCAAAAAACAAGGTGAACAATTTTTGCACTATGTGGTTTTGAACTCTGTCATATTTTCTATTACGTTTCTGTCTTCCATTAGGATAGCTTAGTTTACTATATTAACCACCACCATCATCCATATCACTTCCAATTCTGAGTTTAGTCTGCATTATGTATGTATGTAGTTCGATGATTTTTACTCTCTTCTGGGGGCTGGAAGTGGTTACTCACATGTTACAGTTCAAGATGTTGTTACAATGGTTGCCCTTTAATCAGACATTTTCGGAGTGGCTGATGACACCTGGTGGTGTATTCTGTAAATGCAGACTTAACCGTGTTCGCAGCTGGCGGAGAGTTTGACCTGTCCTACCCCGAGCACTGACAGTCGGAGGTTGAGCTATTTAAATGAATCTGATCTCCTGCACGAAAGACAAATGTGTTGGGAGCACATTCTCCTCCCATTCAAACTTATGTAAACCGAGAGAAGTAATAATATTTCATTACTGTTGGAGCAAAATTAATGCCTCTGACCTTGCTCTTGAATTCAATAGGGCAGTTGTTCACAAGGACTATGTACCCTTTTTATTGTCTTTATTTTAACTTTTCAAGTCTATTGCACAAATGAATGTTTTCTATATACTTATACACTAAATATACTGCATTAAACTAAAAATCTTTTCTGTGAAAAATCTGGGTGATAATATTTAGAAATTACGATGTTTTCAAAACTTTACAGTGTGAATACTGAAGGAAGCTTCTTCTGGTGTTTTATTTAACATCATGGTTTCTGGCTTGAGTGTATGATTTTTCTTGCCAGCAAATATATTTCCGTATGTTTATGAAATTCTGCATCTCTTTGCCAGCATATTTCCTAACAATGGAATATCTGGGATACACCAATCAGCAACTACTATGAATAAAATTAAAAATCCTGGAATCCTGATTCTGTGGTGGAACTCCTCAGTAGCTGGGACCTACCGGGGTCGTCTCAGTTTGATTTTTATTTGGGCAGATCTTTAATCAAAACTGATTCTTTTTCTTGCTTAATCAGGCCTTTATTACCATCTGATTATTAGTTTGTTTGTGTGTTTCATAAAGAAGATAAGTATTACAGTTAATATGAAAGAAATATAAAGCAATACTTTATTCTGATCTTTTTCAGACTACAGGCAAATCAAGTACATCAACAATGCAGTATCTTTAGTTGTTTCTAAAATATCGTAATGAAAGGACTGCCAAAGTGCACTGTCACTGGATTCTGTAGTGGAGGGGAATGAAGATTTGGTGGAACAAGAATGTGTTCTTTATAGCCAAATTTTATGGTATTATTATTTCTGTCTGAGATACACAGAATTGGCAAGTAAAATTAAATGAGGATAAATGATAGAAGAGTCAAGTTACACTGTTACTCTGAACAACAAAGGAGGGCAAAGTTCTGAGTTCAGAAATCATTGGTTAAAGGTTATCTGTTTTTTGGTTTTGTTTTTTTTTTTCACCTAAACATACTGCTCCAGCAGTGCAACATTCATGGTGTATAAACTTTAGTGTAGGCAAGCTGGGTTGAGGCTATCCCTAAATCTCTGGTCAGATGAACTATGTACACAACACAGCTGCTCTTCAGCATAAGGGACTGGAAGTGCCACTTTTGTGTAGCACTTCTTAACGCCGCTCCGTTAAGGAGGCCTCTCACACAAGGACATATATGACCGTAGTTCCCAGACACAGGAAAAGGAGAGTCGGACAAATGCCAGTTCTGGCAGTTGGTGGGAATTGCTAACTTCACTTTTACAATATGATGTTAAAAATAGCTTCATCAGATTTTTATCAAAATAATTTATTGAAGAGTAGGAGTAATTTTTTCAGAGATCTGAACCCATTGAAAAGTGACACTTGACATGAAAAGGCATTGGGATTTTTATCTGAGATATGACAGCTATTTTGCCTTCTAAGTATAGGGAAAAGTGTAGCATTTCACATAACAAACATTAAGATTTAATGATGGCCACTGGCAATTCTGCTTGATTTTAGTACTCTAGATTCCTAGAGCAAAATCTGCCTCCAAATTATATTCATGCTGCTCTCATTTACTTCAGCAAAGCTTGTGCACATGTTTCAAAGGTCAGAATTTGGCCGTTGGGGCTGAATTTTCAGGGAAGAGTGTATTAAAGACATCTGTGCATCAGCAGAACCATATCCTCTGTCCTCTGTAGAACATTTCAGGAATAAGCCTTGTGCTATTGGACACTGCAATTTTTTTAATTGCATTGGGATTGCTTAGCAGAAGCATTTCTTGCAGTAGTAGGTTCATGATTTTATTTATTTCTTGTAACTCAATACTTTGATGCTGATAAGTTGTCAGTTTTAAGCGAGTAAAGACTGGAAGGGACCACCCTTCAGAAAATTACAGTTGAAAATATAATGTAACAATCAAAACAAGAGGAAATAGTCCCAGGAAATAGGTATGGTCTGTTGAGGTGCACAAACTTTTGTTCGTAGTCTAATAGAGAGGACAAGTGTTTTACATGAAGGTAGAAAACAAACCCACTTTTCATTGTGGACAGACCTCATATTCTAAATTGTTCCAATCAGACACTTGAAAAAACTAAAACTTGGCATTCTTATTCTACTGGAGTTAGTGTGTATTAAATTGATGAAGAACTTTAAACATGTAGGTTTTCCCCTGTTTTTTAAACATTATACACTTCTTAAAATGTTTATAATGTCTAATTGCTGCTGGATTTCAAGACATATCAATTTTGTTCTTAGTTCCTGCAGATTTTGACAAAATATCATACCAAAATATTTTGTATTTTTTGTAGGACTGGGAGACAGAAAATCATGACTGGTATTGTTTTGAATGCCATTTGCCTGGAGAGGTGTTGATATGTGACCTGTGTTTTCGTGTGTATCATTCCAAGTGTTTGTCTGATGAGTTCAGGCTTAGAGACAGCAGTAGTCACTGGCAGTGCCCAGTTTGCAGGGTGAGTACCTATGAGATTTCATGTGCTGCATAGAGGATTGATATTCTTTAATAGATTCATTAAGGTATCCAGATGGTCTGGCCAGGTTAATGGATAAAGAACTGAATATTGAAACGATGGTACATAACTAGAGCATCTATACAGAGATACCAAAATATGGTTCATGAAGCAGATGGTCATTTTTGAAGACTCCAGCAAGTTTTACTAATGCATTTGAACACACAGTATACTGTGTGGGGATGTGTGTACGTATGTATGCCATGTGTGAATGCAGTATATTGTGAAATCTTCAACATGAGTAAGCAAATTGTTGTATAAGATGCTACTGGTTTTGATTAACTTCATTTTAATCAATCATAATGTAACTTTTTTGTATTTTGATGACTGCATTTTTAATATTTTATTGGAATTATATTTTACACTACAAAGCCACAGTCTTGTTACTGATAAGGGCAGTATCAAAAAATATGGGGTGAAATCCTGCTTCTCATTTACATTCGTGGATTCTGTTGGTGCCAAAAAGGCCAATCTGGATTTCAGTCATAGCATCCTATCTATATTGCTTTTTCTTTAAAAATGTTATTCTGATGAGAAAGGCAGGGAGACAGCAAAGAGTATTTTTTATCTATAGCTTTGAAGAATGAGCAGGTATGTTGCCTACATGTCATTGGAAGACTAAACATTTTAGTCAGGATGGTGCTTACTGGTACCTGGCCTTGAATCAGCCAGGTACTTTTCCTTACGGTTGTCATCTCCGTATTACTTCCCCCAGTGGAGCACATTCCTAGGCTTCCTTAAATGGAGGGAATAATCATAGAATCATAGAATCATAGAATAGTTAGGGTTGGAAAGGACCTTAAGACCATCTCGTTCCAACCCCCCCGCCATGGCCAGGGACACCTCCCACTAAACCATACCACCCAAGGCTCTCTCCAACCCAGCCTTGAACACCGCCAGTGATGGAGCATTCACAACTTCCCTGGGCAACCCATTCCAGTGCCTCACCACCCTTACAGTAAAGAACTTATTCATATCCAATCTAAACTTCCCCTGTTTCAGTTTGAACCCGTTACCCCTTGTCCTCTCACTACATTCCCTAATGAAGAGTCCCTCCGCAGCATCCCTATAGCCCCCCTTCAGATACTGGAAGGCTGCTATGAGGTCTCCACGCAGCCTTCTCTTCTCCAGGCTCAACAGCCCCAACTTTCTCATCCTATCTTGCATATGAATGTTTAAGATCAAATAATTGGTACAGAATTGTGTAAAACTGTCAGTTGCACTCTACTTTGGATTGCTGGACAAAGAAATTCCCTTGCTAAAAGCTTTGGTCTAGATGTAGAGCAGCAGGCTGACCTTCAGATGATCTGTGCTGCAGGGAATGTAAGGGTTCCAGAGCTTCAGAGTACAGAGTAGCGGTTTTTGAAAACATGTGGATTGTTTTGTTTCAAAACAGCACTTTCTCATTGATGTTACCTTAGAACTGGTTGTAAAAATTCTGTTGCCTCATATTGGGAGTTCTCAGGGTTTAGGGAAATAGCAAGAAAATCGAACCTGCCCGAGAAAGTGTAAAGGAATGAAAAAGAAGTAGTGGCAGGAAACAAACCAGTTAAGAATAAGGACATGTACAATAAGAACATGTACAATAAGGTCATGTACTATATCTCTCCATATTGAATTATCAGCATTTAATTTAGCTACTCAATATTGCCACTGTTGAGAATAAAGAATGACCACATATAGGGGAATTGGTTTCTGATTTTAAATAAATCTCTTTAATAATTGTTGTTTTTCATAAGTATTGTTAATTGTTATAAATAGTTAAAATTAAGTAAACTGGATCCAGTCTACCAATAATTTTAGATGACACCTGGTCAGAGTAGTGAATGCAAATGGCTAAAGCCACCTTGTACTTGAGGTGGCTTGTAAAATCTCTCTTATAACATAGATTTGGTCAGAGCAGAAATGCTGAATAATTACATGAAATATGCACAGATACATAGGGTGGTCAGCTTTGAGAACAGTTTTGACTTTCATCTTGGAGCCTTAAAATCCTTGACAATGACAACAGCAATGACATTAAACAGATTTTTACCTTGATAAAAATCCTGTGAAACTCAGGCCTTGTGCAGTGTGCCTGTCTTCTCCTTTTTGTTACACAAAGACTAAGGAGACTGGGAGGGGGGGAGAGGGGAGTGGCTCTTAAATACTTCCAGCCCCCAAGATCTTGCCTTGCTCAGTGCCTCAGATGATGGTCAACTTGGCTTTGTGAATAATGGCATCTCAAATGTCATGGCATCATTTTTCCACTGTACTGGAAGCTCTTATTTTCTTTGTAATTAATCCAAATCACTTCAAGCCCTAATTCTGCAAACTTGGACTAAGGATGCTTGCACAGACCCTGGAAGTAAAGGAGGCATGGGAATTAACGTCCTTGTGTCAGGCTTCAGTATTCTTCCACTACTTTCTCCCCATCTTCTTAGGAAAGGATTGCTCTAATTTAATTTTAAAAGGAAGAGAGACCTCTGTTCAACAAAACTATGGTAATTTGAAGAGCCATGGCTGATGTCCAGTGGATGTAACAGAGCTTAACTATAGCATAAGGGCAATAGGATTTACTTTGCATTATCAGCAGTAAATGTGTACATTCAAGAAAAGTAATAGCTAGGACAAAGAGATGCATATATTTTCATACTTTATTCCTGAAACTGGACATAGCACTTTTCACCTAGGGATTTCAAAGGTCTTTGCAAAGCTGAAGTTAAAGTATATTTGAAACCTAATGTATTGGGAGAAATAATGTAGGAACACATCATTCTTATGTAAAGATTGCGTTCTGTAATGCTGCCAAGGTCAGCAAGCCTTTTCATTATTCATTTCACAATTGCTGGTTGTACTAGTTCAGTCAACCTGTGCAGCTTTATCTCACACACTTGAAGACTCAGAAGCATTTTATAAAGGACATTGCCAAGGATTTGTTAATAACTTTAAAATATTTTTTGCTCCCTTAATGTTTATAACAATCCCTTGCAAACCTTGCTCTGAACTCTGCTTCCCTGCTGGTGGTTTTCCTCCACTGAATCCATAAGTAAGAATGTCCGGTTCCTGCCTTATTTTTTTTTTTTTACTTGATGGTACCAGTCTGTATATTTTGTACCCGTAATTCTCAGCAGGAGTCAAGAGTCAAAGTTCAATTCAAACCACATTGCAGTGATTGAAAATTTTCCCTGGCTGCTGACTAATCATCGTCTTAAGTGAAATAAATTGGTATTATCAGCAAAATTCCTGGTATACAGGTCACAAGGGAAACACTCAATATTGAATTACTTTAGAGGTTACATTCCCCACTACTGGAATGGTCCATTCAAGACAGGGTTAGTCAACTCAATCTATGAAGGATGTAGGACACTTGTACTGTTTGGTTAGATAAAAGGAGGAAATTAATTTTCTCCAACTGTTAATTTAGCGCCTAAAGACTACAGAAAGTACTGCAAAAATGCTAGTATTTGGAGGGCAGGGAGTAGATACATATAAAAATCTGAATAGGAAAATATTGATCACATATTGGAGTAAACAGTTCTTTCTCTTTAAAAAAAACAGATTTTAAAATCATTTTATGGAAAGGCAGAATTATGCATGCTGACATATCATTTGTCCCAGAATAGTAGATTTTGATTTGTGAAACAAAAAGAAAGAATTGTCCGTATGGTTTTACTTGACTCCTAATTTTTTTGCAGTCATCTGATCAGAGATTGATCTTTCATGCATGTGCTTTGCAAGAAATTATAACCAATTTACCTGTCATAGTGGGTATTCCAATAGTTCTGATTTTCATAAATAAGAGAGTAAAGTAAACTGTAGAACTTAAGATATTAAATGCTGTGCTGCTCAGTATTCTATAAATAGGCTATTTCTGAGTTCTGGTACTTGTACTAAGCATTTCATAAAGTACGTAAAAATACACCATCATGCAGTTCACAATCAACTGTAGACATAATTTGACAAGTGAGAATGACAAACAGTAGAAAGTTAGAAGCACAAAAAGATGAAGGTTACTTAAGTGAAGTAGTTCAAGTACTTAGATTGGCGGGTGTTAGGTACTAGCTGTCAGTCAGCATGGTTAATGTGAAATACAAAGAAGAAAGAACATAGCTTTATTGCCTTTCGTTATGGTGTGTTTTGGTAGGAGTTAGATAGCCTTATGATGAAACATATTCTGTAAACAGGATTTGACACAATCTCACAAATAATAGCCATGGATTGGTGGGTGAAGGGAAGTTCCAGCATAGGCTTAATATTAGCACCACATGGCTCAGTGTGCAGAGCCCATACCTCAGGGGGTGTTAGTCATTGGCAGGTCACTGCCATTCACCTTTCAGCCACATGCACCCGTGAGTAAGTCAGGGAGCCATTAGAACTGGGCACTGCATAGGGTGTATTTAAAAAGTGTAAAGGAGTTTGTCCACAGCAATGACAAAACTGGGAAACCTCAACTTAGAGCCTCCTACCACTTTCTCTGTGCATTTTAAAGTGTATTTAATGCATATGATGCTTCATGTTCAGAAGCTGCTTAATGCACCATACAGGTACAAACCAATTTGTGGATTCAGCTGTAACCTTTCCAAAAGCACCTAATGCTTTGAAAAGTCTACTTTTTAACCCTACATGGTCCTGAAAGAGGCAGGTCATAGGCCATATTCTGCTCAGGCAGGTGGTTTTCTGTATGCTGCTTGAGGCATACGGTGCACTGGTTGTTCTGAGACACATCCTGTGTGCCTGAATGAATACCTTTCTTAATGGTACAGGAAACCTGAGGACCTGAGGGTTGGAAGTTTCATAGGGCGTCAGAGCAGTAAAGCTTTCCATATGTAGTACCAAATTCCTCTGGAAATTTAAGCCTAAGAAAATCCAAGGACCAGTGGGTAAAGCAAGGGGTTTCTAAACAACAGTGGTGAATGTATGTTAGACATGCACGTCGTTCCCCTCTGCAGATATACCCCTGGAAACCTGAATTGCTTATGAAAATGGAACTAGTACCTTAGAAACATGCATCTGTCATTGAGCAGCCTTCACCTAATCCATCATGAAGCTGAAGTGAAGCTCTTTGATGTGTGTTTACACATGACAGTTGAGAGAGGAAAAAAAAATTGTTAATGGATGATTATAGGGAAACGGAAACCTTTTTACAGGGAGAAAACATAATTGAAATGCTTCTAGCTAGACAGAATGCTGGCTATAACACCTTACATTTCTTAGAGTTGCTCTGGTTTTTTTCTCTTCAAATGAAAGATTGCAGCAACTGCAGTATGGTGGCCATTGTCACTTTGGGAGTTGAAAGTTGCATGCTAACTTGGAGTACAAAGGATAGTCATTTCCATTGTAAAAGGTGCTACTGAAGGATGGAGTGTTTCCTGGCAGTGTCCCTAGCTGCTGCTAACCTTGTGTGGTTCATAAAGTCTTGTAGTGAATTCCTGCACCATAAACATGTCTGAATTGCTAAATAAGTCACACCTGCACAATGTATTGCTACCCTCTTTAACAGCTAAGCAGTGTTATTAATCTGGAATATCAAATATAAACAGAAATGTAAATCCGGCCTTCAGGAACCAGCTTCTAGGAAATAGATGTGCTGCAGAGAACAAGGCATATATAAGGTATTTCCTACACCCACAAGCAAAGAGTTAGGTTGCAGCCTTGGCCTTCCACCTACCAGGTCTCATTAATCTTCTACAGGAGGATTGGTATTGTAAGGTTATTACTTCTCTCCTACATTCCCTATGTAAATGCATATGCCTGACCAAGCCTTTCAATTTATCTTGATTCAAAGCAGAAGGGCTGCAGATTTCTCTACAAAAAAAAAAAAAAAAAAAACCAAAACAGTGTAACTTAGATATCATCCTTGTTTTAGGTTAACCCCACTAGGCAGCTAAGCACAACACAGATGCTCTCTCACTTCTCCCCAGCTCCCAGTGGGACAGAGGAAGAGAAAAGGAAGAGTAAAATCAAGATAACTTCTGGGTCAAAATAAAAATTGTTTAATAAGTTAAGAAAAGGAGAGAAAGAAAACAAAACAGATGCTGCAATCACTCACCACCCTCCATAGCTGGACTGATGCCCAGCCAATTCCCAAGCAAAAGATGGATAACTCTCTTAAACCCTCTCTTCGCCCTTTCTGTTGCTCAGCATGACATCATATGGCATGGAATATCACTTTGGTTAGCTCAGGTCATCTCCCAGGTTGTATCTCCTCCCAACCTCTTGCAAATCTCCCAATCTATTCGCTGTGGAGGCAGAGTGAGAAAGAGCAAAGGCCTTGATGCTGTGCAAACACTGTTCAGGAAGAGCTAAAATATCAATATGTTACCAACAACGTTTTGGCCACAAATCTGAACCATACCACCATATGAGCTGTTGTGAAGACAATTAACTTCATCCCAGCCAGACCTAGTACAATCTTATACTAAGATAATACATCCCATAAATAGGATATCCACAAGTATAAAAATCCTTAAAATCTTTTGGGGCTAGATTGAATCTTAGCAGTCTCCTTGAAAGAAACTTGTAGTTAAAGGCTTGCAGTAGTGTATGTTAGTAGATCTGACTGTGGAAAAAGATACACAGTGGATATTTGTACTTCTGTAGATTCACAGGCCACCATCATTGGTTTTGTTTCCCAAAAGTAGGAGATTAAAAGACCTAATTTTTATTTATACTTGCTTATATATCACTCTGGCTATAAAGGGACCTGAAAATAGGTATATTTTCTTATGTCAGAGCAATACAGATATATGAAAATCATACCCCCTGTTTTCTTGATGTAAGTGGCTCTAGGTTGACTTCTCTGAGGACACTATAAGTCTTCAAAATAGAAAGTGGGGGGTTTATTAAAAAACTACACATTTTCAATTATAGCTGTCAAAGATTGTGCGAGTGGTACCTCCTAAAGGGCTAATCTGCGCTGCAAAGTGAATGAAGCAGTTGGATAATAACTCGCTTTCTACAAAGGGTGAGCCACCTTGCCATAAAAAGACATTTTTGCTGGCTCATAGGCTCCAATTTCCAGAATTTATTACCTTTCAATATTTAGTAGATGAACTTGGGAATCAAATTTTGCTTTAAATAAACCAGTGTAGGGAATTGAAGGAAAAGGGGAGAAATTCAAATTTGCCTGAATTGGCAAGTTAATTATATCATTTTCATTGCTGCTTCAGGTGATACTAATTGCTGATGTCAATAACGATACAAAGCCAGCTATCTATCCCTTCTCATGATCTGAAGGATAGGACTGTAAACCCATCTATCTCAGCACAGCCTCTTACAAACTGTCTTGCCCAGCAGGGCATGAAAAATGGTTACATGAATGCTGAAATACTTTCAAAGGATGATAAATTCAGAACCATGTCAAAAAAAGAGGTGTCAGTGCAAGTGAGTTTTATTGTGTCCTAATAAATTTCAGTCTTTCAAAATGCTGCATCATTAGCAAGCATACAGCACTCCAGTGCCTAAAATGACAGCAGCGTTTTGTAATGCAGATAATTTAATGCACATTTGGGTTTGAATTTGCAGCAGCAATGTTGGTTTATGCAAAACTAAATAGGTGAATTGAATTAGAGCAGAATGCACGTTCTCACAGCAGACAATGTAAACCATGAATATACAGAAGGTGATTCAGACATACAGTGCAGGTTAAAATTCTAATTCCTACCAGAATTTAGAAGAAAGGTCACGGAACCATTAATAGGATGAAAATAATGCTTACATGCATTGTAAGTATTAGAAAGACCTGATGCTGGCCCTTTCCACAACAGCGAGTTTTACCAAACAGTGGTAGTGTCCTGTCAGGAAAAAGCTGTAGTGTTGTTAGGCATACCGTAGTATCTATAGAGGTTCATGACTGAACTGGTACTTCAGCACAGTTTGTAATGATTCTGTGCATAGTGTTAAACAATCAAATATACAGCTTCATTGGTAGTGCTGTTTAACAGTTTGATTTAAGAAGGAGGTAGTAAGTACCATCCTGAGATGTACAGGTTGCACACTTGCTGTAGCATAATGGCCAGCCTTTGATTTTTATTGCCCTCAGTGGCTTGCAGGAGGAATATAAGTAGATGAGACACAATCAAATTCTGTCATTTTTCTTTAGGTGCTAGTATGTAAATTCTCTTTTGCTGAGTAAATATGTAGAAGTAGTCGCTCTGTACTCAGTGAGTCTGACCCCTCTATATGTTCAGAGTCATATGTAAGTAATTCAGTGAAAAATAGCACACTTCTAGTGATTAGTAATTCATAAGCCTCATACCTCTTTTAGCTACCTATTAGAACATGGGTCCTGTTTTTCCTTGTGTTTTCTAAGCAACAGTCATCTGCACAATTATGTGGATCTTGCTAAAGACCATCAAAATTTGAGGATGCAGGATAAGCCAGTTTGGTCCACACAGCATACAGGTGGTGATGTGAGGCATGAGAAGGGGAGAACTCAGCTTGGCACTCTGTGCATTTGGAGGTGTGAGGAGGAGCAAATGTTTTTTGCAAGAGATGTCAGCAGTTAGAAATCGCTTCAGGGTGATAAAACTGGAGCCCATGCTGTTTCACTCTGCTTTTGTTTTGGAGCTACTGTAGGCAAGAGCAAGGAGGAGATAGCACTTTTCAGGTAGCCGTTGTAAGGCCATGCAGAACTGCACAGCTGCTGTGACCTGGAGCTGGAAAGGCTGGTTTGTAAGAGCACGCCTAGGCATTTGCAGAGAGGCACCCTCTCTTTAGCAGCACGTTTTTCTGTATGCAGTGCTTTCCACTAGCCTGGATTGACTTTGAAAGGTAGAGATAAGTATCTATGCTGATCCAAAATGGGGGGGGGGGGGGGGGGGGAGGAGCTCGGGATCCTGAAATGCTAAAAAAGAAGCAGTTTGTGTTCCAGAATCTGGGTTAGATTTCATTAAGAACCACAAAAAATCAACAACTGCTATGTTTCTCAAGCAGTAAAAAGTGCTCTGAGCTTTTACTGCCTAGAGCCTGTTTGACTTCCACCTAGACAGTGTTATTTTGCCTAGTAAGCACATAATTTATAGATGGTACAGGATATTCTTTTCAAAATAATTTATTTTACTGAATATATTAATGACTTGCTAATAAAAAGACAATTAAATAAATTTTAAACTACTCCCTAAAATGCCTTTCTTCATTGTTTTATTCTAATTAGACACTTTTTTTACATGAGAGGTTTTGAAAATGTGGTATAGATACAACTGGAAATAAAATCTGTAATTCTTATGTAGCTGAAGTCCTCAGTGCAGGCACAATTCAAAGCAACAGATACAGTTGTTATGGCATGTTAGTGTTACTAATTTCCCAGAAAAGATTTTCTCTAAAAAAATTGTGTGACATGTGATTCACAGTTACCTTTTCAAATAATGCTGTGATGCAAAGAAAATTTTTATTGGATGAATTTTGTAGTCAAGTTTAAAATAATAATGTGATACTGTTTTTCTTTGGCAGAGTATCAAGAAAAAAAACACAAGTAAACAAGAGATGAGCACATACCTACGATTTATAGTCTCTCGTATGAAGGAGCGGGTGAGTCTGAAACAGGGAAGCTCATGGAAGGTTGGGTTGCAGTGTAGAGGATGCTTTACAGTTGGTTATGTGTGACTGTGCAGGGAGGAGGGCTACAAGAGGGTGTCATTTTATTTCTCCTGTCATAGGCCGTTTGTGTATTTCAGCATATAACTATCAAGTCTCATTGCTCAGATTAGTATCATTCTGGCTGGAGTAGCTTATGTCATGGGCCTGTGAATCCTCTGGAATTGACATTTTTTCAGTTTTTAGACACATGCAATCTGTCAGATTGTGGATCTACAGTTTGGCTTTGTGTATTCCCCACCTGAAATATTCCAAACTATTGCATTTTTTTAAATCTTTTTGTTTGTTTGTTCTAAGCAGATTTAAATGCAATAACTTACACTTTCTCATGGTCCTTTCAGGCTATAGATCTAAACAAGAAAGGGAAGGACAACAAACATCCAATGTATAGAAGGCTGGTGCACTCAGCTGTTGACGTTCCTACTATACAGGAGGTAAAGTGACTTGCTTTGTAACTTCCACATGTTTATGGTGTCTTTTAACAATGAAGATAAACCTTAAGGACTAAAGCACTAGTCCTGTTTCATTCTCCTTATGATCAGTATTTCAGTATTGTATCCAGCGTTGGATGTGGGAGCTTAAAACTTCAAACTTTTCCTCATAAATTGTAACCAAATAAAACCATTTTGAACAGTGCCTGGTTTTCTAACATAAGAGTATCCTCAATTCCTTTTGTACTACGGTTTTATGAGGAGCTGAAGGCAGCTGAAATCTTCAAAAAAAGTACCCTTTATCTAAGTCACTGAATACAGTATTGAGTGCCTGTGTTTGCATATCTGGTCCAATGTTTTTGACCATGTTCCAATTGTAGTCATTATGCCCTTATGTAAGTGTCAACTTCATAAACAGCTACATGATTTATAAAGAGCAATCATTTTGTTGATCATGAAAAACCAAGACTCACTCAAAACATCTGTTTTGCATTAATTGTTCAAAAAATAAAGTACTAGTAAATACGTTGTCCTTTTTTTCTGAACTAAAGGTCTGACCATGACTCATGTAAGTCAACTACATATGACCAAAATGAACAGCATATCTATTCAGTGCTGCAGCTGGGTTACTATGTAGTGCTGTTGTACATCTTGCCCTTGAAAACACAGATGTGAAAAGCCTTTGCTTTATTACTGTCATTGAAACACATGGATAAAGAATACACTGGCAGTTTTGGAGACCAACAGTACTGGCTGGCTTGAAGTACAGGCAAGACTAGGTGAGCCTGAAAATAGGTCAGGCCTTCCTTTCACTGTGTTGCCTTCACCTGCTTCCAAAGAAGGTCTTTTGGCCTTGATAGCATCCTAGAAGCCGATGAGGTTGTGTTTGAGGATTGGAATTCTCACAGGTGTTCTTGACAGAGCACAACTGAAAATGCTGCATTCCTTTTTAGATGAAGGAACATACTAGGAAAAATAACTACATGATGCCATGTAGGCATGAGTTAAGAGTTGTTTAGAGTTTGTTAAGAGTCTGAAGGACTAAGACAATCAACATTCATCAGGAAACACTGACTGTCAAGTGAAGAATAAATGCAGTCAACCTTGTTTTGAAACTAGCTGGTGTTCTAAGCTGTATTCTATGAAAGCCTTCAGGGAATATATTTTAATTTGATGAAGAGTTCTGGACCACACCTTATGATCAAGCTAGCCCAGATTCACCATGTTACAACCAAGAGAACTGCTTTATAAACTTAGTCAAGTATTAGAGCATATATTTTACTTCTGGCCATTGCATAAAGGGGCCAATGCAGCCAATATTCAGGTACTAACAAACCATGTCAGAGAGTTGTAAGTATTCCTTCTGTATGCAGGAAAGGCAATGTCTGATCTGTGTTGCATAATGCAGATTTCTGTGAAAGCTTCTCTGCATAAAAATGGGTACAGCACTTTAACGGTTTTCTTCACAGTCCTATGTTTTCTTTTGTGTAGAAAGTAAATGAAGGAAAGTACAGGAGTTATGAGGAATTCAAAGCAGATGCTCAGCTGCTTCTACACAACACAGTGATTTTCTATGGAGGTAAAGTACTACATTAACTGCTTACTTTATTTGATCTTTCTTTATCTGTAGGAAACTCACAAGTTGGGGATTGAATTTGGTATTAGATAAGTATGGATGAAGTAATTTGAGAGCCCTTAAAAATCAAAGCAAGCTGCAAGAGGACTTTGCAGGGTCTTTTCTGGCCCACCCACTGCGCAACTATTTTCATACTCTCTGCCTAAACCTGTTGGTGGGAATTTGCACTTTGCCATCCTGTTTCTTCTGCAGTCTAAGTCAGTTTATACTGCAGATTTCTGCCAATAGATGTACGTTGCTCTAAGGTGGAAAGAGGTCTGAACTCTTATGTGTTGTGTCAGCAGAAATATGTACTATAGACACACTATAGATACACTATAGTAAGATCCTCAGGGCAGTGATGAGGGCTCACAGCAAGCTCGCTACACTGGACTTCAGGAGAGCAAAGTTGGCCTCTTCAGGCTCTACTTGGTAAAGTACCATGGAATAAAGCCCTGGAGGGAAGAGGAGCCCAAGAAAGCTGGTTAATATGTGAGGATCACCTCCTCTGAGGTCAGGATGGACGCATCTCAACAAAGAGAAAGTCAGGCAAAAACTCCATGAGGCCTGTGTGGATGAACAAGGGGCTCCTGGACAAACAAAAAGGAAGCCTACAGAGGATGGAAGCAAGGGCAGGTAGCCTGGGAGGGATACTGAGAAATTATCTGAGCCACCCATAATCAGGTTAGGAAAGCTGAAGCTCTGATAGAATTAAATCTGGCCAGGGACATCAGAGGCAACAAGTAAAGCTTCTGTAGGTATGTCAGTGATAAAAGGAAGAGTAGTGAAAATTTGGGCCCTCTCTGGAAGGAAACAGGAAGCCTGGTTACCTGGGATATGGAGAAGACAGGCACTTTTTTTGCCTTGGTCTTCACTGGCAAGTACTCCTCCCACACTGCCCAAGTTGCAGAAGGCAAAGGCAGGGACTGGGAGAAGGAAGAACTGTAGGAAAAGATGAGGTTCAAGAACATCTAAGGAACCTGAAGGTGCATGGGACCTGATGAGATGCATCTGTGGGTTTAGATTGGCTATTAGGAAGAAATTCTTCACTATGAAGATGGCGAGGCACTGGCACAGGTTGCCCAGAGGAGTTGTGGATGCCCCATTCCTGGCAGTGTTCAAGGCCAGGTTGGATGGGGCTTTGAGCAGCCTAGTGTAGTGGAAGGTAGCCCTGCCTGCGGCAGCAGGGGTTGAAACTGGGTGATCTTCAATGCCCCTTCCAACCCAAACCGTTCTCCGATTCTGTGGTTCTGTTTCTCACTTGTGGGCCATATCTGCTGTATTGTGACAGGAAATATAGCTACCTCCATACTAGAGGTGTCCTGCTGGTGCATTGTGTGGAGGTACAGGCATTAGAGAAGCTGTTAGTCACTGGGAAGGTAAAAAGTGGCTGATGGGACAGTCCGATTGGAAGTGGAAAAACAGTTCCACCATGTTCAGAAGCTATAGCCAGATGTAACAGATGCCATCATTTCAGGAAGGATATGGTTCTTCCCTGCAGACACAGCCCACATCAAGGAAACTGGGAGGAGAGTGGGATCAGTCTATTTGCAGCATCAGAAGATCCCTAATGTCATTGTAGGAGGAGTGGGAATTTGCTAATAGGAAAAGAAGCAGGTGTAAAGGAAAACAGTTAGTGATAGTCTGTGAAGCATTAATCTGAGCAGAAATGCTTATGTGATTGTGCCTGTGTTCCTGTTAAGTGATGAGAGAGCCATGTTTTAGGACAAGTGCAGTGTGTCATTGAGACGCTAGGAGAGAAAGAAATCTGTATTAAGAAAACTCTGTGTCCCTGCTGCTGCTTCTCAGATGTGTACTTGTATTGTTGAATTTAAAATCTCCCAGTAGTATTTCTGCACATAAATATGAAACAAAAAACAAATACAGAATTGATTGTTACAAAATTTTAAATAGAAGGGTTATCCAAGTAACTAAATTATGGTTTGTATTCTCAAGCCAGACAACTATAGCATGAAAATCATAGCAACAACAGCTGCAAATCTTTGTGAGCACTGTCATCATACTGTGATTGTTCATACCCTTTATTTTTAATTTATAGCGGATAGTGAACAAGCTGATATAGCAAGGATGCTTTACAAAGACACATGTCATGAAGTAAGTAGTACCAAGATGTAGAAAAAATACTTCTCATTTCAGAACCTAAGAAAATTATTCTTCATTTTGCAAAAGTTAAAATGCTCTGAAGTTTAATATAAATTTTCCCTTAACTTTCTAACAGCTGATTCAGTATTCCTCTTGTTTTTAATTTCAACTAGACTATCATATGGAATATACCAATATTCAAAAGATTTGAAAATAATCTAGTAATATATAGTTGTGTTAGAAATAATTGTACTTGCTAATATGAATTGAACCTGAGGTGAGATTCCTACCATATTCGGTTACTGGCATTTAAGCATTTCTCATCATTCAGAGGAGACCAAAAAATAAAGCTGGGGAGCTGTCACACTTCCTCCACTTCTACAGTTAATTTACTTCTTTCAGAATGTACTTTAAATATTTGATGAATTTAAAGAACTATTGTTTGCATTTTAGATACAATAAATCATTAAGACATGAATTGGTCTCCTCCCACTGCTTTATTTCTCTAAAACATGAATAACATTTCTGCAGCTTGTCTTTCACTCAGCTCACCTCAGTTTCACACCTCTAGTGTGCACAGACAGAAGTAGCTCCACTAAATCAGCAAGCAGGGCTGAAAAATGTTACTACGTAAGAGGGATACTACTGAAGTCGCATAAAAAGGATTTTTTGGGGCTTATTTACCTTTTTTTGTTTTTCAGCTGGATGAACTGCAGCTTTGCAAGAACTGTTTCTATTTGTCAAATGCGCGACCTGACAATTGGTTCTGCTATCCTTGTGTATGTTGCTGACGCAGATTTTGATTTGTTTGCTTTTTGGTATAAAAGCTTGTAGTTTTGATATCATTAATGCATTGAATATTCCATTTAAGTAGGCTTTTTTCAAAAGTGTGGTTAAGACTCTGTAAGCCTGGATATCTTACACAAGTGAAATGTTGATTGAACTTCAAAGCTGTAACAATATAGGTTGTGAAACTTGGTTATCAGCCAGTTACAACAGTTTCACAAGAAAATAAGGAGCTTACAGAAATAAAACTTTACTCCTGGATGAAGCTATTCAGACAAGTTTAATTTTGGGGCTGCTTAAGATCTCTGTTTTCAATAGACAGTTACACCCTTTTCAGGCTGTATTTTTTTTACTTTGACCCAAGTAATACATCTAACAGGGAAATATGCACCGTAAGAAGATAAAAATGAAAATAACACCAGACGTAAACAGCAACTATATATCTTAAAATACTAGCATAGTATTACAGCAAAATATTTGTGGGAGACATCTATATAATACTTCATATACAATAATAAATGCAACATTTTTTCCAGATACCTAATCATGAGCTGGTTTGGGCCAAAATGAAAGGCTTTGGGTTTTGGCCAGCCAAAGTCATGCAGAAAGAGGACAATCAAGTTGATGTTCGCTTTTTTGGCCATCACCACCAAAGGTAATTTATTAATTCCATGTGTTGCTTTTTACAAACAATACTCAAAAGAATTTATCTCATCTATCATGTAGTAAGTCCTGGCTCTGCTAGCTGCCAACATTAGAAAGACTGAATACTTTGCCATAATTGTTTCAGAAAATCTAAAGCTCAGTCTAACACATCTGAAGTTGCCAAATGGCTCTGAGATTCTCTTTCCAGATTTGCCATAGGGATGTTACTTAATGCCATTTTAATTAAAGCAAGCAAGTGAACTTCAACTGCTCCGTCAAATCAGTAGCAGCCTGCTAATCCAGGCCAAGACGAAAATTGGACAGAAATGTAGTCTTACCTCCAGCAGTGTTGACTCTGTTCTATTTTCTCTTCTGAGCAGGCACATTGCAATTTTGTGTTTTAGTAATACAATATATATCACAAATCTTTCTGTCTCATTTCTAGAACAGAGCTCCCGCTGTGAGCCAGTTTGCAGTTTCAGAGAGTAACTCTTTACATTGCAAACTTAACTCTTAGCTCAGCTTTTACTTCCATCTCCTGTTGGTTGTTCAGCAACTGGGTAAGGTTATAGTAATGTTACTAGAGTGGATCTACATTTTTTTTTCTGTTTGATTTATATGTCTATAATATGAGGAGAGGAGACATTTGTAAGTAATTCATGGTTCTTGGGAAGGTAGTGTTTTTTGGTGCATCCCAAAAGGCCCTAGGCAGTTCAGTAACAGAGTTCTATGAGGCTGTTTATTTAAATTGGTTTTAGTGTAACTTGCACAATGTATAACATGTTTCCATTTGTTGTATGAACCACCATAATTTTCTAATAGCATAAAGTGGATAAAGGCTCTTTATTTGTGTCTCAATCACAGAATGATTTATGTTGACTCTGTTTCCAAATACGGCTTATCTCAGTAGTTTTGGCATTAAGTTCCCACAGCTTCAGACTGTTTAGCTAAGAACCATGCATTTGTGGGATGAGGTGCTTGTAACTTCTTTAACATGTGCTGATAGAAAAGGCAAAATACATTTTACTGGAGTGCCATTACTTGGTTACTGTGCTTGACTTGGACGAAAGGCCCTATTCCTGGTTGGTGTAAATTAGCATTGTTTCTTTGACTTCACTGATATTTAAATTGCAAGAATTGAGAATATGTCCACAGACATTAAATTTGTTGAGCATTTACTCTGTTATATAGATATACATGGCAGTGACTCTTTCTTTTATGCCCAGTGTTGCTTGGTATAACCTTTCAAAATGTCAAGAGCTGTCCATCTAACTCTGTGAGAACTCTCCGAAAATATTTAAGAGGACAAAGTACCTTTGGAACCAAGTTACTGGCGTGAATTCATTCAGAAAGAGCATGAGTCCTCACCTGTGTTCAGTCTTGATAGACGGGCCCAAGCTACAAAATGTCTCTATTGAAGGTGATAATTTGGTACATTCCTTGACAGTTTTAGAAAAGAGGTCAAGGGCTAAATTCAGTTAGCATATGAGCATTCAGTAAAGATGTTTCTGTGTCTGATTCAGAGCATTTAGCAAGAGAGCAGGTAGGAGATGTGACAGCTGTTGGTGCTGGGGGCAGTTTTTGGCTCACCAAAAATGAAAGAGACTTTCATCCATAGCACCCACAGCAGACAAATGCTTATAACACAGTGCAGTTCTTTTTTGTTTTTTTTTTTTTTTGTCATTCATGTTGAATATACAAAAAAATCTGGGTAAAAAGGAATTGTCAATGATTGGCTACTGTGAAAAACTGCTTCTGAAGTAAATTTCTCATGTCACCTGTATGTAATGTTTCCAAACCTGCCTGTACTATGTATTCAAAAGGGCCTGGATTCCCTCTGAAAACATTCAAGACATCACAGTTAACATCCATCGGCTGCACGTGAAACGCAGTATGGGATGGAAGAAGGCCTGTGATGAGCTGGAACTGCACCAGCGTTTCCTTCGTGAGGGGAGATTCTGGAAATCAAAGAATGAGGATAAAGGGGAAGAGGAGGCAGAGTCAAGTATCTCTTCCACCAGCAATGAGCAGGTGAGTGCTGTCACAATATTAGCAATCAGGGCACTTTATTAAAGGGTACAAAGATGACATGGTTTTGATTAATCTTCTATTAAATTACCCTTATGCTCTGTCTTTTGGTGGTGACAGGAAGAGGGTTCAAAGGATAATTTTCCTTGTGTTTTGTCATTTGGTAATAGCAAGAATACAGAGTTTTCCTCTTTCCTCAGTTTCTTGGATGACCTCTGGGAAGTTTCGAAATGTTTATAACCTACAGCACCTTAATAAGACAGACCAAGATTTCTAAAGTTAAATAGGAATGTGCAAGTTAAATGTCACGGATATCAGATAGACTGCAACACTGCCTTCTTGGACTTCCATCAAGGGACAGTGCTGTAGCTGTTCAGCCTTTTCACAGCTGGACTGTGTTCACTTTGGACTGTCACAGTTCCCTGAGTAACACCAACCATGACATTTTCAGCAAGTCCAGCAAAAATTAGGTGGAAGCGTTAATGCTTGAGAACCATGTGACCAGCAACTGATTGAAGTCATTACAAATAATTCTGCAAAACAAGAAAAAATATATTGCTTTAACAATGGTGAAAAGCACAAAGGGCCAAGATACAAAACTTTGCAGTGCCATATGGAAATTCCCTTACCACAGCTGAACCTTGCTAGTCATTCATTGTCCAAGAGGGTGTTATATATTCTCTATTACTGACTTGGCAGTAAGATTTTCATAGCTTGCAGGATGCTTCTCTCTATTCTTGGCAGTCTTTTCCCTGGCAACATCTTCTTTCCTCATTTAAAACAACTATACCCTCTCTAAGCCTGTATTTACAAAGTCAGTGTGTTTTGACCCTCTTCCTTTGCCCTTTTGTCAAACAAGGTCTATCATCAATTAGTAGCTAAAAACTTAAAGCTCATAAAACTGGATGTTGTGTTAAGGGAATGCTCGTTATCAAAGTGAGTTTAGATTTTTTAGCCTGATTTGCTTATTTACCCATTGTAACCCCTTTATTTAATGTCATGTATGCTGTCATGCAACAATGTATGATGAAATAGGAGAATGGTTGCAGATAATATTTATGAAAGACAACAGTGGCATTTTCCCTGTTATTCAGAAGTTTCCGTCATAGGGTTTGAAGTGTGCATTTGCATATTTTCTGCTCCACCCCATCTGTTCATCCTGCACTTGGTTAATGCTTATATCTATTTCACTGGTTTTTCAGATAAAGAAACATAGGAGTAGCCATCAAAGTCAGTGCTCTGTAGTAATCAGTAATATCCTGTTACTGACACTAGCTGGTACTGGATACTTCAAAGACAGGAGTAAGAACTTTTCTGTAACCCATTGTAAGATAATATACCACCCACTTAGATCTCACCTTTGTTTCTTTTGATGGGGATTGGCTTTTATTCTTAAGCATGAAGTTTCATACCCCTCCAAACATACAGTTACAATCAATTATCACAAGCCTGGAGAATCATACCATCCTTACATACTTACATTCTTTTTATAATTCCTGCTGTTTTCTGGCTTCCAACAAGATCTGCTGCCTAATTATGGTCACTGATATGAGAACATTCCAGAAACACGTGTTTGAACTGGTATGTGAAATTAAGAAAAGAATGATTGAATGCATTTTAACAAGTAGATATTGAATGTTAGAACTTGTTCATTAATTTTGTTCCTTTATGCAATCGTAGTCATCAGTGATAACGTAGAAAGTTTATTGTGTGTACTTCTCATTTAAGAACAGTGTTCAACTTTCTATTTGCTAAACCAAATAATTGCAAATAATCACAAAAAAAAAGGTAAAAATGTACATCAGTCATGTTACAATGAACTTATATGAACTGTTTTTCTGACTGATTCAGTGTGCTTCTCTTAATGTTCATAGCTGAAGGTTACTCAGGAACCAAGAGCAAAGAAAGGAAGACGTAACCAGAGTATGGAACTCAAGAAAGAAGTAAGTAACCTCAATTACCATGTTTGTAGAGATAGCACAGTACAAAAAGTCTGAAATTTTCACAGGCACTCCTTCAAGTTCTGTCACCTTTTACTGATTTTACAGTGTTAATCTTGAAAGTTCCAGCCCCATAGCTTGGTCCTCCTTGCTAACAAACATAATTGCACCTCCTACATGCAAACCACTGGTGTCATCATGGTAATATTCTGTATCATGAATAAATTAACAGTCAGCTTACAACATTTTTTTTAATGGCAAATTCAGACTGGTTATTAAATCTATAAACAGCAGAAAATCAAAAGTATTTTGCATGATCAAGTATATTATGTTTATAAAATGTCGTATCCACCTTTGTTTGTGGAATTTCCTCCCTTGTTTATCCAGCTTGCACACTGAATGATCATGTAACCAAGGGGCTGTATTATTATGCTTGTACACAAGGGGGCAGTTACTGAGACTGCCATAAATCTCTTTCCTGAGTTTTGAGTACTTTTTCCTGGCCTTGTTTCTGCTGCATTTTGAACACTTACGAGAAAGTTGCATGTACAGGCAGGCCTCAGAAGAGGACTTAGGACTCCATTATAGAGGATGGTTCAGGTATTTTAGCACCAGAGTTGTGTGGGATGGCCCTGTTTCATGAAATACAGACATTGCTACTCCTAATACCTGTCTCCCCATTGTATATGATGCTGCAGGAGGCACCTTCATTAATGGAGGCAGTGACACACAGGCTGTGCTCTCTGGGACACAAACTATATTTGAGTGCAAGATAGGGAGATTCCAGTTTAGGATGTCTTGTCATTTTTATTGTATTTTCTGTCAAGCAGATACTGTAATTTGCTTCATAAATTTATGTCTTAACATTTGCCTTCTTAGCTCTGCTCATATTTGATCAGTGATCCAGAAGTCAATCACAGTGACCTATTAGAAACTAATTGGTTGCAAAAGACACAGTCAGCCTTTTGATTGGCGTGAGCCGTGCCCCATCACACAGCCAGGCACAGAGGCCAGTTCTGAGCAAGTCTGGTGTATAAGGACTGTGGGCTTACTCTGAACACTATTGAATGAGCTTTAAAAAAATTTAAGTTAAAAAAATCCAAATAATGTTCATCTGTGTCTTCAGACATTTCAAATGTCAGTAAGATTTTGCAGGGATATTACTTCTATCTGTTCTAAAGATCAGGAGCAATTGGTGTTACATAGGCAGCTAAATTCAGTACAGTACACTACTGTAACTAAGACTTCTTTCTTGATAATTGTGTAATTGCAGAAAGCTTCTGTGGTCATACAAGTCTAGTTCTGTATTACTGGAAGCAAGACTTGGATGCTCATTACCCTTTCATCTTCAAAGCACCTTTGAAGTACTAATCAAACTTTGCAGCAGTTCTGTGAAATCAATGGAATATTACAGACCCAAATGAAGCCTCTGTTGGGCCAGAGTGAGCCCAGAGTTTGCCAAAACAGTTCAGGCACCTTGACCACACAGCTACAGTCTCTTCAGGCAGAATGGTACGGGGCGAAATCTATAGCAAAACTTTAGTCATCCCAAGGGATCTGCTGTGATTCAACGTAGCCTCTGATGTTTGTCATGCTTTTGGGGAAGTGAGGCTGGTGAGTGTGGCATACTGATGTGCCATACATGTGCTTCCTTCTGGAGAAAAGCCTGACCAAAATGCTTACCTACTGTCATGCTGTTTTTCCCCAGGGATCCCATATCCCATTAGCACTAAAGGTCTTCAGCAGACACCTTTCACATTAACTGCACTGGCATTAGTCCTGCAACGTTTTTTTCTCCTGGGAGAACTGAAAGTTAACTTGTTCTATTTTGATACCTGGATTTACAAGTTTGTTCTTTTTCTGTAGGAGCCAGAACCTGAAACTGAAGCAGTAAGTTCAAGCCAGGAAATTCCCACAATGCCTCAGCCCATTGAAAAAGTTTCAGTCTCAACTCAGACCAAGAAGTTAAGTGCCTCTTCTCCAAAAATGCTGCATCGGAGCACCCAGACCAGTAATGATGGAGTGTGTCAGAACATGTGCCATGACAAATACACCAAAATCTTTAATGATTTCAAGGACAGGATGAAAGCTGATCACAAAAGAGAAACTGAGAGAGTTGTGCGAGAGGCGGTAGAAAAGGTAACACTTGTCAAACACCACCTACGCTCTGGTTTGAGGAGAGGAGGAGTGTCGATTTTTTTCACATTCTTCTCTATTTTTGTAAATCCGCCCTTAAGAAAATGAATTAAAAACCTTTCCCAAAGAGACCACATAAAAACAATCTTCATTATTGCTTTTTAGATCATTTCTATGCCAACAGGTCTTAGTTTAAGCAGAAAACTGCTTTTTTTGATTCAAGTCCAGTGAAATCAGATCCAGAAATGAAACTGATTGTTCATTCATGAGTATCCATTTCCAAAGCCTCCCTCTCCATTGTCAGCTGTGTTTGTACACAATGGCATTGTTTAAATGCCGCTCCTAAATAATTCTTTCGTCAATCTTTTGACTTAAATAGATTTGCTGAAATCTGTTTGAATTTTTGTATTTAATGATAACCTGTTTAAAATTCAATATCGAAGCCTGACCTGGTCATATTTAGCTGAAGAGAGCAGGACAATTTAGAAGATGATTTGTCTCACCTCTCTCTTAAGTACATGTCTTAATGCAAGATGAATTGCCTTCTGGGTGAAGGACTGTGGAATGAACCTAGGGAGTTCAACTGTTGATCCTTTAGGATTAAGACACCGAAGTCTTAGATAACTGAGCAAGGTCAAAGGAATCCCATTAACAATGAATCCTAAAAGGTACCTCTTAACTGAACTCAGGGATGTTCTATTTTGTATTTCCATTGTGCCCTTGCTGTAGATTTATGTGTAGTTGTAGATTTGGAAAAGGCAAAATCTGTGTCTAAGATAAATTCATAAATTTAAACTGAATGTTGACAAAATATACATGGGAGCTGTTAAGCTGTTTCTGTAGTTGCATAGCAGAACAGAAATAAAGTGACATTTTAATTTTGAACGTTTCTGAATAGGAGAAATCTCTAATTATGTGACCTCCAGTTACATCAGTAAGAGAGGCTTAAAGAGTTGAGGTTTAAAGAAGATAGTTCTATTCCAGTAGCTGTCCACTGACTTGTTTTCCTGGCTTTGTTATGGCAGCTGCGTACAGAGATGGAAGAAGAGAAAAGACAGGCTGTAAATAAAGCTGTGGCCAATGCACAAGGAGAGATGGACAGAAAATGTAAGCAGGTAAAGGAGAAGTGCAAAGAAGAATTTTTAGAAGAAATTAAGAAGCTAGCAGGCCAGCACAAGCAACTGATTTCCCAGACGAAGAAGAAGCAGTGGGTAAGCATAAAGGATTTATTATTATTGTAATAAGAGAGTAAATGGAAAAGTATAATGCATACTGCAGGCCAGTTGAAGGTGATTTTTTCCTTACTTTTAACTACACCGCTCTTTCACTGGTCTTTTCAGCATTAAGGTTCTCTCCTTCATATTACTGCTTTCAAATTTCCTTAACCTCCAAGTTTTGACTCAAAGTTCGGATCACTTTCCATCTTAATTATGTGGTGTTAACAGCACCATCTTCTTGAGTCCAGTCAGCTGTTAGTATCAAAATACTTTTTTCTCCATATGAGACATGTTTTACTCCATATGAGACATTTTACATTATTTTGACACTCCTTTGATCTCAAGGCCCCAGAGGACGCAGTATCTGGCTGCATCAGTTTGGATTCCCCAGCTAATAATGCTGGTAGAGATATCCTTTTGGCCTTTTCCTCTCTTAGATTTTTCTGCAGCTCTTTTATGTTCTTTTGTATATAAGACATGACTTTCTGAAATATATTCCTCTCCCTTGTTCAGTCCTTAAGCCCAAATCTGCAGCACTGCCTACAAAAAATGTATTTGTATGCCCTTTAGAAATGTGAAAACAGACATCTGACTTACTTACTCTATTTCATGCTGCAAACTTTTCCCTGGTTTTCTTTATTGTGTGTCTCATGTTCTTCTCAGCCTAGAAGTGTCTTCTCTCACAAGGTTATACAGCATCTACTCAACTGGATGCAGTGTAATACTGTGCTGCTAGTCTTTGAGTACAGGTCGAAACTGTTATGCTGAGGAGCAGTGAGCCTGGCACACAATACAAACTTTGCTATTTCTTTGCTAGTTTTCATAGAACAAGGAATTGAAAGCCATCATTCAGGAAATCACAGCGCACTGTAATAGCTATCTATAACATGCAGGAGGCTGGGTATGCCTACTTTTGAGCTTTGATTTTGCCAGATGCAGCTGAGAAGCATGCAGGTGCTTTGCCACAAGATGGCACACTGGTCTGAGCAGCGCTGGACACCCATCCCACTGCCACTGAGCCCGGGGACAGCCAGCTCTGGCTCTGTCCTGCAATTCCTGTTTGTTTTCTGCTGTAAAGGGCTCTTTGTTTATGTTCAGCTTCATTAGTCCATGTTCCTACAGATTAAATGACGGTCCCTGCAGAGAAAACTCTGCTCTGTAGAAGAGAGAGACAAATACTAAGACGAGACAATTGGTTGCAGACTATCGCAGTCATGACTTTTTTGTAAAGAGAAGTAGTTCAAGTGCCAGAGCTCCTGTAGGGTCTTCATTTCTGTTCCTAGTAGAGGTTTTGCTGGGGGTGTACAATACTGCAGTGCTTGGGTCTTTGTCAGTTAGAAAATTCCTCCCCATCTACCTCTCTGCAGACCAGAGAAGTTATTTAGGTCTCTGAGTTGATCAAGTTACTGTGTTTAATGCATCACAGCTGCTGGTGTCTGCATGCATGCTTTTGCCTGTGGCACTTGAGAGGGGAATTGAATTGCCTTTGCCCACTGTAGAGCAATGTCAGAGTAGCTCTCTTCTGTCAAAAGTTGAGAGTGTGCATATGAACTGCTGTGACCTTTCAGCTGACACACAGTAACTCAATCACAGTAACTTGATTGTGAGCCTGAACAGTTAGCAATAGCTACTTCTTGGTGCTTTTGAAGGCAGAATTTATGAGAGCCCTAAAACTTACTTTCATTTACTCCAATGTGCCTTTACCATATCCTATAGCGTGCCCTGGTACTGCATCACTGTATCTTATAATCGTGTGCATAAAACCTTTTTCTGAGCAAGACAGTTAAAGATACAAAGAGTATTTGACAGTCTTGCCTATTTCTGTGGCCCCAAAACTGTCTGTCCTTCACCATCTTAAATGAAGGCATCATATAGGCAGGTAGTTTGCATGTGGTAGTAGGGAGAGTAAGGATAAACACCTTTGTGTTCAAGCTGATGGATCTGCCTGCCAACACACAGCCTCAGGCGCCTGGAGTTGGTCCAATTACAGAACTCCCCAGTGGCTTTTGCCTTCAGTGGTATTAATGACTGTCCCTGGTGTGTAGTACTGCTCTTGTATGCTGCTATTATGATACCTCCTTACCAAAATCTCGTGTAATTAACACACATTCTGAATGAGTTTTGGTGGCTTTGCTTTTTAATTAGAAGCAGAGACCACTGGCTTTGCATAATGCAAATGTCTAGGTTTGGGAATACAGCCGCTGTTATTCACACTATAGTTGTCTTCTTCTCATGCCTAAAAAAAATCCAGTCGGGATCAAGGGATCTTTTTGTTGGTGGTGCACGGGCACATGAGAAGATGCACTCCCAGTTCTCAGGATCCTAACACATAGTTATAGAACAATATTTTCTGTTGCTCTAACTAGTCACAGTTGGCTTCAGCCAATTTAATTTTTATACCTCCTGAAGATCTGGATTTACCTCAAGTAAATAGCAGTCGAAGGGAAGAAATGTAAAGACAGTTTGATGGCCTCCAGAATGCAGGCTAGAGTGCTGGTCTTAACAATGTTTCTGTTTTAATTTCTCCCAGTTCTTTTCTTTGCATATAATCCTCATTTAAATTGGCACATAAATCAATTTTATAGACAATTTTTAAATTCTCTTTCAATTATATTTACATGTATATTTTTTCTAAGTTGCAGCAGGTTGATTTTAAGTGAATGAGCATTGTCTGTGATGTGTACTGTCTGAAACAAAACCCCAATTGATTGGTAACATTTAGAAAGAGGAAAATACGAAGGAAAGAAGAGGCCTCAGGCCAGCTGGCATTTTGCCTTTTCTGCCACATGTGCTGGTACCAGCTTAGATTACACTATTTTCCTTTTTTAAGTGGAGATTTACATCCCACACTTATGGCCAACATGTGTAAAGGGAAGCGCAGGACCCGCACGTCAGTTGTCCTCTCGTCTTGGCTTTTTTTGATCTCTCCAAGCAAGCAGATGTGAAGCTGGTCTCTGGGCTGAGGCCCATGCTACATGTAATGGAGAGACAGCTGTTCCCTGCACCTTTCCAGTGGATGATCCTAATGGTTCCCACAGGCTTGTGAGCAGCCAGCAACATGAAAAACCAGGAGAACAGCTCTCCAGAGGACACTTGTTTGCAGTCATTTCTACAAATAAACTTCCCTGGAGCTGAGTTGTGAAAGGAAAATGGAGAGGTTCCCTTCTCATGCAGCCAGGGCAGTCCCTTTATTGCTGATGTAAATAAATAGTTATCAGTTTAGCCAATGTAAATGTCAGCTTTCTTGGATCTGACTTTTAGTAGCATGTAGGCTTGTGTGCTTTTGTTTTCTTTTAAGGCAGTTGGGTTTGTTTTCTTTGTAAGTGCCTGTTTTATTAACAGTGCTGTACCTAGGACATAAAAAGTAAATTGTGTGTTATTCTGTGGTTTGATAGCAGCCTGCACAGACTGTGATATCCCTCCCTCTGTTCCCTGTCATGCAATAAGCATTTCAGGCTGGATTCATAAAGATGCTCTCTGATTTTGAGCAGACTGAATTGAGAAAGACAAATCTGAGATCACTAGAATCTGGTTCTCAAGGGTAGTTCTTTTTGCAGCCATGCCACCCTACCTTACAGGATTTTGTCAGAATGGTAGTTAATGCTTTTACAACACTCCCTTAAGATTTATTAACCCACCTGGAGACATGGCACATTGCCCATCTGGGTGCCATGCCTTGTGATTCACTACCCATAGTGTTGACCAGCATGTTGATCCCCTTTTTTGAGTTCCTCAGAGGCCACAGGGTTATTTTCCAGGTAGCTCCTTCAGCTGCCAGGAAACTGGGGGTGTTCCCTGTGTGACAGGGTAGAAATCCTCTTTGCTGCAGCACTCCCCTGAAACAAATATTTCTGCAGCCGTGCAGCATCTCTTTTTGTCAGGAGTTTTGTGCCTTCCTGGCAGGCGTGACATGGAGCAAGAGCCAGTGTAGCCATCCTGTGTACAACAGGCCTTCTCTGGTTTCTGGAAGACTTGAAGGACAAGGCGCCTTCTTGATCGTCTTAGTAGCACTGATGCAGCACAGGGTTGTTTTTTTTCCCACGAGGTTGCAGCACTTCCTGTTGGTCAGCAAACCCCAGTGACAGTGGCCTCCTTGCAGACTTGCCCTAAATGGGCTATAACAAACCACTTACTTAGTAACAAATTAATCTTTTCTGCAGTGATGTTGGTACTGTGACTTTGGAGATTTTCCTAGCCCCAAACCGTCCTACCCAGAAACCTCTGGACACGTCATGCTTGTAAAGAAACCTCAGAGGTGCTGATTTTCAAACTTATGCAGAAGCTGTTCATGCCAGAAGTGCCTGCTGATTTATTGTAGCTTTTAAGACATAGATCAGGGTGCTCTTATACAAATGCAGGGTAAAAGACACACTGTGTGGCTGAAAAATGTCAGTTCACTGCCCTGAGAGATGAGTTTTTCTTAAGTGAGAGATGATTTCTTTTCAAAAGCAATATTCCAGACTCTGGAAGATATGAAAGCATTGTGCGGATTTGCTGAAGAGTGTCGCTTTAGTCAGCACATGTGAAAAATGCCCTCCTGCCTCTGGGTGCCCCAAGCGTAAATAAAAGAGAAGTACTGCTCTGCAGATGCTGGTGCATCCACGAGCAGGTGAGGACATTCATTCATTGGTAAGGAGGGATCCTACCAGGGTGTTAATCTCATCTCATTTGTTCTCTCCAGTGCTACAACTGTGAAGAGGAGGCCATGTACCACTGCTGCTGGAACACTTCCTACTGCTCCATCAAGTGTCAGCAGGAGCACTGGCATGCCGAACACAAACGTACCTGCCGCAGAAAAAGATGAAAGAGCTATTCCTTCCCTAGCAAACCACCCCGATGATTGCTATTCTCAGACACAGCGGTTTTTGTTTCCAAGAAGCCAAAATTGTTTAGAGTTTGCTTCCCATTTTGCACCAGCCTTTAAACACTTTTCGTAACAGAAATTTTGCACAGTAATTTCAGTCTTCTGTTGAATGCTCCTCCAAAAATTTTGTCGGCGAAATGAATTTCACATCCGTGGGAGCAGGTTACTTTAACTAATTTTAAACTAGAGGATTTGTTGCATTTTCGGCAAATTTTAAAACATTTTTAGGTTTTACAGAGATTTTAATCTTTAAACAGAACAGCAGATCTAAAACCAGGAAAATCACTCAAGTTTAACAAAAGGAACATTTAAAAACTAGATCTGAATGTAAGAAGTATAGAACTGTTTCAGCAAAACGAAGCATACTACCTTGATGTAACATTTATTTCTTAACCTTGTTGAGCTGGTTTTGTTCAGCTTAATTTTACTGTTTAAAGGCATTATCTATTGGTTATACCAGTGGGTACATGATTGAATTTAGGGAACAGGGTTGACACAGCAGGTGCTAGTCCTGCGTATTTTTTCTTAAATATTTCCCAACTGTGTTTTATTTTCATTATTTCTTTTCAATATATAACTTTTATAACAAAATATTAGCTTTGATCTTGTAGTTTAAAATCACAGGGAACTGGGGTAATCTTTTACTGAGCTGGATCTTAGAGAAAAATGAATATTTAAATTTTGAAGTTTGCACATTTCATCTTTGTCCTAACATGAGTGCTTGTAACAAGAATAAGAAAAGCCAAAAACCAACCCAATCCAACAAAAATACCCAACTACCTTTATTCGTGAGGCATACAAATTTGTTTATTGCGTCCCCCTTCGGCCCCCCAATCCAACGTCGTTCGACTGCCTATGATCTGGTGTCGCCTGGTCCGTTGTAACTTGATAATAAAAGGAGAAAAAGCACTTAAGTTTCACAGAAGCCGTTATGTTTGTAGTAATGGGTCATTGCCTAATAACGAGCTCCATCACTGTACTCAGAATGAAGAATAATGCATGTTAATTTTCTTGTATTAAAGATGCCGTGATTTGTAAAAAGTCTGTATTTTGCGGAATGTCTGGATTAAGAAGCATTACCAATAGGAATGGATCGATAGTTGAAAAATTATTTTCTTTTTGTTTGTTTTATATATAGATATATGAATTGCATCCATGTTCAGAGACAATTTTTTAAATAGATGTAAAGCTTACTTAAATAGCTTTTCTTTTCAAGTGACTCCGCATTTTAGTTCCTCTCAAAGATTGGTCTTAGACTGAGTCATATGCCCATTAATCATCCAGCTATTTTTTGAGAAGTTAGAGGAATAATTTGTAAATATTTATTTAGATCTTTGATATTTATTGAAAGCAATTACATGATGGAACGATGGAAGCTGAAGAATCAGGAGGAAAGCCTTTCAAAAAGTCTTCTCTAGGATTTGTCAGGGTCATTGTAAAGATGAAAATATAACTAAGACTTCTGTGAACTACCACTGAAATCCTGATCTGCTTTACTTACAGTGGTGATCTAAGTTAATTGACTAGATGCTGCCAAATAACGCCCAATCTGTTGCAGAAATTAAGTGGTAAGTTGATTGGAAAAAAATAGGAAGTTGATGGTAACAAGTCTTACCATAGCTACATTATTGCCTGATAAATGTGTAATTAACTTTTGTCGCCTCTGTGTTGTGACTGTAAAACACTTCACAACTAAAAATCAATCTTGTTCGATTACTTTACGAGTTCCAAAACTTCGATCCACCCCTATGAAAGCAAGTTATTGTGGAAATATTTTTGGTGTAAAATCATTCCAGAATATGTAATATTTAACTGATAGCTGCATGAAAGTAAGATTCGTGTTACTTTGGCTTTTTTGTCTCTGTTGACACGGTTGCACATTTCCAAGTTACTACAGCGTGAAAACTGTGTGTTTTAAAGAAAAAAAACAAAACAAAACAAAAAAAAAGATTGTGGCCTGGTTTTGTATAAGTTTTAGGTAAAATTACAATTGATTGTTTTAGGAATCATGATTTAAAATTAATTTTTCTGCAAATCATAAAGCTATATTAAAGTGTTGAGCTTAGCCACTATGCACATTGTAATTATTCATTGTGGCTGTCCAGTTTATGATGCATTCTGGCATTTTGTAAGCTGCTCTGACTAGCAATATATAGAGTCATTTAATGTGTTAACATTGGTTAATAAATGTATTTAAAAAAACGCTCCCTGGAAGTCTCTGTGTTGATATTGGCCAGTTGTCCTCATGTCCCGGGGTGGGCACGTGTGTCTGCTGTTTTCACTTGTCCCTGCCTAGAAAGACCAGGGCTGTGCATGGAGAAGCTGTGCCTGAGCTCACAGGGACCTTGCTCCTGACTCGAGGTGAGTTGCTGGGTCTGTGCAAGGGCTTGAGCACTTAACACAGTTCTTGGCACCAAAAGTCAGATCTTTCCAGCCCCTTCAGAGCCAGCAGCCTCTGAGGGTCACATCCATCATGTTCTGGTTTTAATGCCGGGTCCTGCGCTCGCCGACCCCCTTCTCCCTGTGCTTCCTCCCAGCAGTGGCCCCACTCTGCCTCTTCTCTATTAATCTCAGCCACCAGCCATGAGCCTGCGCCTCATATGTTTTATTAATGAAATAATTATATGTGAAGGGACTGAGAGAGCTCCATGAATCCAGCTCCAGCCTGGACAGCAGCAGTGCTGCTCTTAGAAACACAGCCCTGAGAAGCAGTCTGTCTTTCTTCCTTATTTTCGAAGCCAGGGCTTGCTTCCAGTGATAGGCTGGAGGCAGCCAAGGGCTCAGGCTGCTGCTGGTGCACCCAGGGCATGTCCCACAGCCACCCCCAAGAGAAAGGGACATTTTGGGATGAGCCACAGAGGGCGGGTTGTCCTGGAGCCCCATTGTGACTTCAGGGCTGCAGGAGGGACACTGTGGGAATTGGCGTCTCTGTGGAAATCAAGCATTTCCCAGTGGCAAGACCTGCAAGTCCCAGGAAAAATAAATAAATAAATAAAAATCTTTTAAATATTTAAAGATGCCTCAAAAGCCTCTGGCTGTTATTATTTTACTCCCCAAACTTTTCTGTTCTTACACGAGTCATAGCATTTTACCCGAGTGCAAATTTTATTCATTCATCTGGGCGAAGCTCGGTTAAATACAAATAGCCAGCACAGCGCGTGCATGCGCTGCAAATGACTCAGTTATGCTGATTCGAGCCAGCAGAGTGGGCTCAGGAAGAAGCATCATCCCAGTTGCACTGCCTTTCCCAGGTCTTCTTCCTGTTTGATGACTGCAGTCAGCCCCCAAGCACAGCTCTGCTCACCAGCAGCCCCACCTCCCCTCCCCTCACACGTTTGCTGATTCAGGCATCACCAATAGGGTCAGTATCAGAAGCAATCAGATTAAACACTTTGGAAATGCCATAGCAGTTTCCCACCAACATTGCTTAACATGGGTCCCCCGTGACCTGCTGTGTGTCCCACGCTGGGCCCCGTCACCACCCCCTCTACAGAAGGGAGGAAGCTATTTGTCCTTGGACTGCCCCAAATCCAGCAAATTTCCTTCCACCAGGACTCTTGGGATGAGCAGGGCTTTCTCTGAGCTGCTGCGTCTTCAGCGCTGCCAAGAGGCCTCTGCCTTAGTGCTCCTAGAGCATCGGTCTTAAAAACATTATTTGTCTTTTGTTTGTTGTTGCTATTTTGTCATCATCATCTTCATTATTATTATTACTCTATTACTTTATTTTACTGAGGAGCAGTGGTTTCTGCCTCCTGCTTCCTTTAGGTGGAGTGAGCTGCCCAGCTCAGGGCTCATTTGACTCTCCAGATCTTAAATGACCAAGTATGTGAAGTATGTTTGGGATTTGTTACCGGTAGTTAGGGGCTATCCAGCCAATTTTAGCTGCACTGAGAGAGAGCACATATGCAAGCCATGCATACGCTTTCCAAATGCTTTCATAAACCTCCCAGAACCCTGGAAAAACTGTCATATTTCACCTTAATAAAGCCTATTTCCTGATGTCAGAAGGCTCAGAAGCACGTTAGACCCTGGGTAATGCTCTTTAAAAAAGAAATGCTGGGTTGCAAAAGGTTCAGAATTGTAAAATCAGAGAAACAACCAAGAGAAGATGAACTCTAAATTGCAGCTCCTGCTCCCTATGGCCATGCCTGCCCAGAGACCTCTCCAGCCTCACATCCCTGGAGAAGGTAGTGCGATATGGAAAGACGCCTTCAGGTAAGTGGCGATGGAGGGGCTGAAATTAAGCACAGCACCTGCTTTGCAGAGCATTTTTACATAGAGGGGGGTTAATAATTGAAGCTAATACAGAAGAAAGGCCAAGAGAGGGAGAACGGGCCATGCTAAAAGGCAGAGCAATGTGTTTGTTTACAAAGCCACCAGCCAGCTTCTGTTAACTCCCTGGAAGTGAAAACTAAGCTGGCGTAAAGCTTCAGTGGAAATAGGATTTGCCCCAGAGAGGTACCTAAAAATAAACTAGAGCTCTGCCTAGAGAAGGCACTGTGGAGCTGGTTATATGAAATGCTTCACTAGTGTTTGGGAAAGGACCTCTGCAGCACACAACGTTTGGTAGTAAAGGCAGAGCACTGCTTTGTTTTTTACCGCTTTGTTAATAGGAAAGGTATCTCCTGCAGTCAGTCACTGCAGGTGGCTCAGTCTCTGCCTCTCCTCCACTCCTGCTCCCGTGGGAAGGTCTTTGCCTCCTACACTTCTGCTCCCACGGGAAGAGCGTGATGCAGCCAGCTCCGTGCAGAGTGGGTGCTGAGCCCCAGTCCCACCACGCTTGGCCACAGCAGTGCACTCTTGTTGCTTTAACAGAGCCTTCCCGGTGAAAAATGGCTTCATTGAAAGCAAAAAGGGAACCATCGTCCGTCCCTGTCATCAGGAGACAGCGCTCTGCCTGCGCGCCTCGGCTGATGAGGGCACCGGTAACTGTCCTCATCAGGAGGAACAAGCCGTATCCACGTACCGGAGCTGCGCAGGCCTAGCGTGCTCTCAGGAGGAGCAAAGTGAGGCCTCCAAGCCTCAGCGGCACAGGCAGCACGGCGCAGGCAGGGAGCTGCAGGCTCATCCCTGCCAAGGAGCGACACTGGCTCCCTCCCTAAGAAAAAGCACAGCCAGAAACTCTGCCATGCGTGGCTTATGCACTAGGGAGAGAATCTCCTTGGCTGACACAGCACTTGACTGAGCGGCTGAGCCTTCTCACAAGTCTGTAATGGCCATTAGTGCCAGAAAGCCTCCTCGTTTTCCCCTGAAGAAATGAAAGATGTGCAATTCAGTAATGCAATTGCTTTTTATTCTTTCCTGCGGACACTGGACCCAGCAGCACTTTAGTTCTGGGCTCCCGAATGTCAGTGGCCATCACAGCAACGAGGAAGCTGCTTTGTGCTGACCAAGCCATTCGGAGTGGGCACTGGATGCTGACCCAGAGCCCAGGACCGCTCACTATGTGCCACCAGCAGTGTGGCTGCTGACCCCTGGGCAGAATTTGGATGGGTGCAGAAAGGACCCAAGCCCTGGGTCTGTATTGCACTCCGGTCAGTGGGTGACGTTGGATTTTCAGGGCTAGGAAGGGGAGCAGGAGGCCGCTCACACAGCGGGTCCCTGCCAGGGGGCACTGGATCTGTCCTGCAGTGCCGTGCCATTGCGATGGCTCTGCCACCAGCTGCAGCTCCGGAAGCTCCGGGACACCTCCCGCTTGGCCCTGTGCAGGAGCCTCCTTTAGAAAGCGACTGACAATAATAAGCATCAGCTGCTGCAGGAAAGGCCCGTGCAGGGAACGAGCAGCCAGAAAGCCAAGCTCAAGAGCTGCAGGCCTCCGGAATGCCTGCCCAGGCCGCACAGGCCGGCCTGCTGCCCTCCGCCTGCGCCCGCTGCCTGATGCGGCGCAGCCTGCACCTCCCTCGCAGCATGGCGGCTGGCTGGGCGGCCCCAAGGAGTCAGGCCAGCCTGCTCCTCCACCATAGCCAGTGCCATCACCCACATCCTTCTCCATCCTGCCCGACAGGCCTTGGGGAGAGCTTGGCCACCACAGCCAGCCCCCATCTTGATCTCTGGTCAGGACCTCCCTGGCCAGAGGGAGTGTTTCCATCTCTCACACTTACCGTAGTCGGCGTTCGGTGCAGCAAAGCGATGTCCAGAGTCCCCTGTCCTGCAGCAGCCCTTGGGTTTTGTCTGTTGTCTTTTTAAGAAGGCTGAATTCTGATGCAGAAGCTGTGCTCTGTGCATCAGTCTCAGCATCACTGCGACAGTTCATGGTGATTTGAGGTCCTCCAACTCACTGACTTGAGGACCAAAGTCTTCAGAGCTCCTGGAGCCTGGAGGACCTTTGCACAATGGCAGCTGTTATGGCTGACATTCAAAGTGACTTCAGCAGCATTTGAAAGAGGAGGAGGGGAGGCAGAGGAGCAAGAGAAGGAGGCAGAGACAGAGGAAGAAGAGAAGGAAGAGGAGGGCTGTTTTCTCCTGCGCATCCAGAAGATGCAGGAGGGCAATGGGGTGGCAATTTGATATGTGGGTGAAATCTCTCCTTTCTTATGCTGGCACCACAACCCTTTTTAACAGTCACTTTACAGCACAATGGCCGTCACTGGGGACTCTGCTTGCACAGGACGCACAGCTCAGCTGCAGGGTTGGAGGCACCCATCAGGACACTCCTGAACATCTTTTACATGGGCTACCTCTATAATCTCCATTAACATGACTTCAGTAGAGCTCACTGGGTGGAAGTGGAAAACTGGATCCGAAGGAGTGTCCATGGGGTTTGGGGCTCAGAAAGGATTCTCTTCCTTTTGTTTTGACTTTCTTTTATCCCCTACTGCTGTATTTTTCTCAGCAATGATTCAGTCCACGGTTTGGTTGGCTCGATCCCGTGTTCAGAGCAGGAATGCTCCTGTGCGAAGGCACTCATGGAGCAAACGCTGCCCTGAAGGGAATTTCAGCCAAATTTCTTCCCATTTACTGAACTCAAATTCAAGTTTACATGATCACATCCCTCTGACCTCAGAGGTTGCGTAGCAACCCCATTGGGGCTTCTCGCTTCACTCACCCCCATGGGGCACACCGGGACTGGGGCGCTCCTCCAGCCCGGCCTTTCCCAAAGAACTGAGGTGCAGGGTATGAGCTCTGCGTCAGCTGAGAGGGACTGGTCATGGTGAACTGCAGGAGAGCCCTCCAAGGTATTTGTGTAGTCCCTAAGGGAAATATGCAGGCACAGGGAGGAAGCCGTTTAACTCTCGCCACTCTTAAACGACCCTCATGAAAATTCTGACACAGTTAATCCATGTTCAAACCGAAGTCAAATGTGGGCCCACGGTGTTTTTTGTTCTTTCTGTTTAACGAGTATGACTCGAAGTGCAGGTCTGCACCGAGCAATGACGTCCACTAATTAATGATTGCCTTCCCTATGGCTCAGCATTTCCAAATCAAAACTGGGTAAATAGAACAAATATGCTTTACCTAAAATTAAGTCAAACGGACAATGAGCCCAGTTGTAACCTGCGTCTCTGATTGCTTTCTTCTCCAACACTACACTTTGTCATGTCAGGACTGACACATGCATCCTGGCTTTGTCTCTCTCCTGCAGATGCACTGGTCCTGCTGTGCGGAAGTAAACGGTGCTGTTAGTTGTAAGTGAAGTGCAGCAGAAGTGCACGTCTGCATGCACGCACAGCAAAAACGCAGTTGTGCCTCTGTTGCAGTGCGGATACGGCTCCGCTGTGTGATCCACTGGAAATGGGAACACTTTAATGAAAGGTTTCACGTAAGAACAATCTGGGTTTTGTTAGAAAATCTTCAGCACGGAGTGATCTCTAACAGTCATTATGGCCTTAAAACAAGCAGTTAAAAGCCCCTTGGTCTGTCGAAAGGCTTTGCCCCAAGATGAAAAGATGCTTCCATCCTTTGACCGAACAAAAATAATTATAGCTGAGGCCACACTTCAGTTGCTTTTAATTTCTCTGTACTGGCCAAAGAGCTGGAGGGGGAGGGAAGGGAAGGACTTAAACACTCCTCATTCAGTCTGCTGGCCTGCACCCTCCTTTGGTGGGGTGGGCTGTGAGCTTCCAGGCCCACATGTGCCCCTGCAGCACCCAGGCATCTCTGGGCTATGCACCTCACCACTGCCCCGTCACAAGGCTGTGCTGAGCCGCTGTGGCTGCAGCACAGCCCCACAGGCCACAGGCACAGCAAATGAGCATCAGTGTGTATCCTCACTCTGGTGAGCAGCTGTGTGTGGTGGGGGAAGGTGACACACAAAAACAATCTTCCTGTGGACTTCAGGGAACCGTTTGAACCCAAATGTTTGTGAGAGGCATCCCGGACTGTTACTGAGCACGTGTGCCTGCAGTGGAAAGTTTAATACCTTTGTATCTCCTCGGCCACTGACTTCCTTTGGGAAGTTGTTGGCTCAAATTCTTGTCTTCCTCTGCTCCATGCATACTGGCCATGCCATACTCCCCTCCAGACCTTGCTCCATGGAAACATTATTTTCCTCTTGCATGCAGCTGTTTTCCTTACCCCGGTCTTCCCTCAACACTTCCCTGCTTCAGTCCTGTCTTTCCCTGCTACTGACCTGTTTGTTTTTTTAGTGTCCTGCACCTTTAGGGTTGGGATAACCTCTGTGCCTGGCTTGCCCATCTGTCCTCCATGCATTTCCACTCTTGGGTCTTATTCCAAAGCCCCCCTGGCTGAACTCAGCCAGTGTTGCCCCCCAAGCCAGACTGAACTGGGGGCTAAGAGCAGCAGGGCTCTGTGTCCCCACACCTGCAGCTCCCTGATTTGAAATGGGCTCACCTAGGCCGGAAAATTAAAATGTAGGCCCCTAAAATTAAGTTTCTGGAACCAGTGGGTTAGGGAATCTCAGCTACTTGACCCTCACCTCCACAGGTACAATCTTCTCTTTTCTAGCCCTACCTCCCTTCTACAACAAATGCTCTTCCTAAACCTGCCCTTCATTATGGCTTCGGCCACCAGCGTCCTCTTCAGCAGCGATGGCTCAGTACAGTGATTCTCAGTGCCTCTTCCCAGCACCTCCAAGCCGAAAGGTTTGTCCACTGCCAATCACAGGTGGACACCCTTCCCTGTTGTGGTGCTTCCATCATGTTTATCCCCTCCTTCAGTCCCTTCCACAGGACAGTCCTTTCTGTGAAGCCTGTCAATGCAACCTACCAAAGCATGAAATTAAACCAGGATCAACTCTGTGCCTTTAGCCCATTAGCTGGCCATACCTGTACAATATGCTACGATCATTTTTTGTTTAATCATTAGATGTGTTGTGAGAATACAACAGTTCCTTGGCTTTGAAAAAGTCTCGTCCATGCAGACCAGAAAGCAGTGTAAGAACACTCCTGGTACTGACTGTGACTGGCATGATGCAGCACGACCTGCTTAGGGAACCTATGGTTGATTTTAAATGGCCTTTAATGCAGTTTCCAGCATCAGGATGCATGCTAAAAATGTATAGGAATGGGCTGATGTCGGTCTGCTGGGTGAGAAAGGGGGAGCTGCTGTTTCAAGGATGTTGACTTCAGAGAGGTACAGCACAACTGAGGCAAGCCTTGAGAGATTTCTGGACCAGCTTTAAGGTGATATCCTCCAAAGAGAGCAGAAATACCCTGGAAAGGAAAGCCTGTTGATCTAAATCATGGTAAGATGAATGACAGCATTTGGGAACGTGGGCTAACAAACGAAGCACTCTAGGTATCAAAAAATAACTCAGGTTGAACTTTTATATTTTATCCCCAAACGAAATGATTGATTTCTACTTTCAGAATGTAGAATCTGGTTCTGTTTTTCTCTCTTCAGATCGCAGCCAGTTTGAACCAGAATCTTTTTCTATTACCACAAACAATTTTTGCTGACTGTAGAATGTTGTTGGTGAAAGTCACATGCTCCCCCAAACCTGTTCTCCTATGATTCCATTCACAAGTGATTGGTGAGGATTTGCTGTTGATCTCTGTGCACGTCCCCACTTCCCACTTGAGATGACAGTGGTGGGGCAAATAAAGCAATTCTTGTGTTGAAAAACACACACACAAAGCTGCACGGTCTTTTAACAAGCTTCTTTCCAGTTCTCACCTTGTTCATATCAACCAGACGCCGATACATTACACTGCTCTTACTGTGCATGAAATTGTTCTGACCTTACCACATTTTCTGTTGTCGAGATTCCCACCAGCTTTGCAGTGTTTCAGCCCCTGTTTGTGAAATAGCTTTTTAAGATGTGTGCTTGAAATATTTTGACCTTTTAAAAACCCGAATCACATCAGCTCAAACCCTTTCTCTTGGCTTGTGGAATCATTTGTAAAAATGAATCAGGAACCAGTTGCTGTTCTGCCATTCTCTTCCTCCTGCCGCCCCTAACCTGCCCTTTAACTCCCGCACTTCTTGGGTTGCACGCTCTGCTCTGGAAAATTGCAGGACCACCATCCTGCACCCGCCTCTTGTGATGAGCGATCTGAAATCTGAGCCCTCAGAGACAAGCATTTATACCCTGGACTTCTCAGATGGGCTAGAAAGACACAAGGACTCCAAATTGCACCCTCTGAAATCACATTTGGAAGATCCAAGCTAGGGCCTATTCTCAGAGGCCGCTGCTGCTCAGAGCCAGCTCTGAAATCATGGCATTTTTGGAGAAGGCCAATGGATACTGGCATATCGCATTTCCTTGGGGTTTCACCTGGTCATGCAAGGCTTCTAAACCGACAAGGCGGTTCTAGCCCCACATGAGTGACCAAGCAGTTGGCCATATAATTCCACTGGTAGAAGGCTCCAGCAGAGATGTAACACCCGGATCCATAACTTCCTTAAGCCACTGGTCAGCAGGACGCTGGTCGCAAGACCTCGCAACAAAAGCGATAAGTGACAAACTTGCGGAGTTTTACAGTACTAATGCTTGTTATTGCTTCTCACAAAATGTTACCAATTTTACAATAATCTTTACACTTTCAGCAAAACTGTGAACAGTATATTTGAATATATTAAAAAGAATTAAAAAAACATTTCACAAAAACCATTTGTTGCCATATGAAAGTCTTTCAGCAAGAAATGCCCACACCAGTATTCAAACATTGTTAGAAGTAGAATGATTTGTACTCATCAATTACGCAACAAGAGAGGTAAACAAAATAAAATTACAGTATAGCTCTCCACGTTCCTGCACCTGCACCCGCACCCGCAGGCCTCGGGAGCTCCGTTTCAGATGCCCAATTAAGAAACTGATATTTTCAGAGCAACAAAAATAAAAGCTTTTATTTGTTCATTTGAATATAAAACAGGCGTTATCACAGATGTACAAAGCGTACTGGTGGTTTAACATACAAGAAGGTTGCTGTCCTTTGCACATAAAAATTTTTGTTTGAAACTGTGATTGGCTGAGTTACATGAATTTCTCTAACCAGTCACCACACTCTATGAAATAACGCTGCTAACATTCAACTGATAAAAGGGACAGTCTTCCCTTGGGTAAAGTGTCAAGCAGGATTAAATATATATAATAAACAAGCACCATGAGGAATCTGCTCCTGTTTGATTAGTTTTGTGTTTAAATGTTCATTGTGTACCCTCTTTTTTTTGTGCATGTGCATCAAGTTGATTACATGGTTTTGTCTGACTCCAAAAGCACAAGGTCACAAGACAAACATTTTATACATTCTCATGAATGGTTTATCTACAGTACAGTTTCTAATACAGAACAATCCTTCTTTATTGCTCAGTCTGATGGTGCTTAAATGTTTCCTTCCTTTTGCTTGCACAACAAAACCAGAAACTCAGTTTATCATTTCTCTTAACTCAGGATTTAACAACCACGGATGACAGGTTGCAGAAGAGAGCTGTTATTAACTGCATTTCACAACTGCATTGCAGTTCTTTTATTCTCTACAAATGCAAAGTTGACTTCGTGAAGGTTAAAGTGATGCTCTGAACGACAGCAAGATTTGTTTTGCAGTACTGAGATCAGCGATAGCAGGACTTCACAAGTTAGTTCACACACTGCAATTATGTTTGTAATCAATCAACATCTTGTCTGAAACCTTACAACAACTTGCCATTAAGAACAGATTTTATTCTTTTTAGGGAGCAGAAAATGAAGTTGACAAAATATAGGATTGGTCTGCAGAGCATGAATGGGGCTATTCACAGGACAGTGAAGGCAGAAAGAAAACGCGTCTGACGTGGCAAGATGCTCTGTACTGTACATGCAGACTAAAACGTCCCTACCTTTTAAACAGATTTTAAACACCCAGCATCGAGACTCCCTTATACGTGATATAAACATGATTACATTTGCCCTGCCACAATCTTAGTCATGCATATCCGGTAATGAGAGCCAGCACATGAACGTCATTTGGGACAATAAGAAAAGCATTCTTGGACTGCAGCTGGTAAATCCCACTCTTGATCACAAACAAGTCAATTCAGTTACAACCACATGAAGGAGGGGGAGGGATTTAAAAAACAGGGGCATGGGGTTCAGGGAAAACAACAGAACTGGGGAATCAAACCTCTCTTTTATCCAAAGGTAGTAAAATGAAGGCAGCTGTGATGCATGTTTTCCTACTCTTCTCCCACGACGGCCTCAGTCCGGAGACCGTGGGACTCCTCCGTTCTTTCAACAGGCAGATTGGTTCCTCTGATGTTTCAATGCTGTTAGGGACTAGTTAGCAGATGCACAGTTCGTGCCAATTTCGCTTGGAGTGACTGTACACTCCTCTCTGCTAAGGAATAAATGAAAGACCACCGAAACAATCGTTTCCTGTAAACGTAAACTGGATGCACTGGCCACTGAGCTACGTGTCCTAGCTGAGAGGCAAACTGATAACTGTGCAAATAACCCAAAACGTTTCTTATAGCAATAAAAACACCAACTAAAACAATGAAAAAAAATTGTGCAACAAAGTTCTGCAGCTAGACAACAGTGCTATTCCTCAACCTGCCTTTTCTACGTCTAACAAGTGTATGCACATGCCAGCACGAATATTGATTGTTGCCTCCATGGCAAAGAAAAGAAAATTATTGTAGTGCATTTTTAGTCTTAAATTCATTCACTGCCTTAAAGGCAGCAATAATTCCACTTGCTGGTATCTAGAGGATTCTTTTTGACAGGGATACTTAGCAATCCAGGATTGCTTTTTTCTTTTTTTCTTCCAAAAAAATTGTGAGTAACATTTGATTATCTACAGTGGGAGACACCATGCAAGTGACAAGTACTGCATTTTAAACTTTAAAATCTTTTGTCATTAGTGAATTTATATTTCATATATATATATTTGATGTGATACTATCCACTCAAGATAATACAACACTTTGTTTTTATATTAGCAAACACTTCAAGAGTTTAATATTCTTGAATGTTTTTTCTCTTTTATACTTCTAAAGAGATCAAAATAAATTAAACGTTTTGTACATAATTACAGAAGAAGTAGTTAACTTATTTCATCTTTTTAGTTTAGTACAAAGATATTTGCAAGTTCATTGCCGAAATACACCTTATTTATAAATTTCTTCCATTCTAACGCTAACAGCAAAGGCTCTTTGGCCTTTAGGCTTTCAGCATCTCTGACAGAAAGCTGCAAGATTTCTAATTGAAAGGTGCTACTTTGGGTATTCTCCTCGTACCACTACATAGTTTCCTAAGATGTGGGATCTAAAATGGCTTAAGTTAGTAACGGATCTGCATTCATCAGCTCTCTATGACATAGTAAAACAAACGAAGAAAACAATTATTCGTATTAGTATGCAAATTGTTTGAACAGAATCCATTTGGAGGGCAGAATAAAAACCAAAAATCTACTTCAGCTTACTTAATGTAAAATACAAAGCCACATTTACTCAAAAAAGCAGTATTGTCCAATAAGCAAAAAAAAAGTTTAAAATGGGCTTTTCCAACACACTGAAGGGCCGTACCCCAGAGTCCTTCTTGTCTAAAATTTAGTGGTAAAAGAAAACATTTCACATTTGATTTCCTGCCAATCATGACTGCTTTGAAAAGTTGCAATAAGAAACAGTTCCATTCTGATGAGTGTCAGCATCTTATCTGCACACTTTTAGTGGACACCAAAAAATTTTATACATCTATAGTAAAGTCCATGGAAACTTTAAGGTACAAGACTACATGTTGTAGGCCACATAGATGGGATCTAGCTGGTCTGCCAAAAATCCATCTCGTAGGTGCATACGTTGTTTCTCTCCACGGGAGTTGATAGGAATTACACCAATGTCCACAACCACCACCACCCCTACAATCAAATAGTGTTCCTCTAGAACCACATTGGTGACCAAAGGAACCAGGTCCAAAGCTTCTTGCTCTGATCCATCCAGCTCAACTACAACGACCAATAAATTTGTCCAGGTAAACACCGCACTGAAACAAAAAAACAAATAGTATTAGTGGTGCTTTTCTTTTTAACCCATTTTATTTTTCACCCTCTTCATTCCGCCTTGATTACCTTTCGTTTCAGCTCCTAGGGCTCCTTCTGTATGCTCACCACAAAGTGTGGGTAGTAAGAGACAACATGTCTGCAGGCAGGGGCAGAACAACTGCTCCACTAGCTCTCTAATATTGCTGCAACACCAAGCATTAGGCTAAACTTCACAGAAACTCAAGTCTAATCCTTGCCTGTCATGTTGAGAGGTAGTAGGACAACACGCAGCTCCCTCTGAAGCCAGAGAACTGTCACAGCACTGCTGTGCTCATGGAAGCATGCATGAGTGATGTGCGCAGGGAGGTGTCTTCTCTGGGGCTTTTTGAAGAGCAGCCCAGAAGAGCAAAGGAGGTTAAAAGAGGAGGCACCAAAAGGAACAGCAGGAACACAGTCCAAGCTGAAAGACATTTGGGATAAACTCTGCCTAGAAAAGGGATGTGGAGCTCTGGGAACATTTATTGTGGCATGCTGCAGGCTACACAGAGGTCCCCAGCTGGCTGGAGAGGGGGCTTCCTCAGTACGTGCCTTCTGGACCAGGCTGGCTGCTGCCCAGGCAGGTCAGAACTCAGCACAGAAGAGCTGCGATTCTTCTGGATCAGTTGGTTTATGCAGAAATAAACGGTGTCTCCATCTGTTTTATTTCAGCTGTGCTTTATTTCTGCTGGATTTAAGGGGACAGCAGTTTTTACATCCCTTATTAACAGGTGAGATGGTCGAGGGAACACTATTCTCACCTGTGATTCTCTTTACTAAAAACACCTGTGTAAGAGTCCAAAATTTTGGTTAAGTCCTTGAGCTGAAGCAGGTAAATTCTGGTTTCTGCTACTGGGCATCTTTCCTGGCTAACAAAAAATGTATTTATCTTTCCAAATATGAAGCCTGGGATGGTATGAAAGTTGGTGTATGCTTCCCTCCATCCTCCTCCCCACTTACATATATCTCCAAAGCCTCTGAGGTCTCAAAGGTCAGCAGGACTGAGGATCCACAAAGGGCAATCTCATTCTTCCTTGTACAAATGGTGCTTATTTCTTCTTCTAACTTATTCCATAGCATAAATAGCGATGCTCTACACATGTAACTCATTTATCAAGTCCTGTACTTTACCCTGCTTTACCTTATAAAATCAGGGGGTAATTTCCCAGAACTGTCTTGAGTGTAAGTACCTGAAAGTTAGAATATATTACGTATATAAGCCAACTCCAAGAACAGCTGCTTACCCTAAGGTCAACACTTGATTGAGACAGAAGTGTACTGTTTCAGTCTACCAAGACAATTCTGAAAAACCTTGTGCTTTGGTAACATATCTTACTCTGCCCAAAAGTTAGCGATGAAAACGTGCTCTATGTTGATGTTTAATAGAATGGATTTTAGGAGAAAAGTACCTAGTGTTAATAAAAAAGAAATCATTTTCAGATGCTGCCAAAGTACTATTTGATTGAATTCTTACGTGCTTATTGATCTGGAAAACTAATGGGCAGCCAAAAAGCAAAGCTCTGCAGGTTCCTTTTGACTCAGTACTGCTACAAAATGAATTTTAATTTGGAATTATGTTTTCACAGGCATTCTAGAAAGTTTTGATTGATGTTGAACATTAACAGAGTGAAGTAGCAGTCTGCACAGGTGACCATCTCCAGAGTGGTCCTAGAATTTTTATGGATTGCTGCATGCACATCTACATTAGTATTATATGTACTGTAACCAAAAAGCCTGGGGAGGTTTTATTAAAATATAAGTTAGCACTTGAAACCATGCCTTAAACCTACTGTTAGCTTGTTACACAGGAAAGCAATTAATGGCAAGATTTGGGAGCAGCTCCCTAAAACATGGCTTAGGAGAAGTTAGTTTTTCTGAGTTTCCAAGACTGGTTCCCAAAACCTTCATGAAGCTGCTATTAAGCCCTTGAGCCATTGACGTTCCTAAGACGGTTTAGAATGAATGTAAAACTCATTTCATATGTCATGATAGTAATACTCTGGTGACCACTGCAAGCAAAAACAAATACTGCCCTTTATGTTCTCACCAGCTGAGATTAAGGTACATAGACAGCATGTATCACACAGGAATACCCGAACTTTGCAGCACAGATGAGTCAAAAAACCCCAAACCAAAAAACTAGGGACCCAGGAAGGCTGCACTTCCTCAAGAAACTATGGAGTCACACCCAATAGTTGCAACACAGCCAGCACACTGAGATGGGAACGGCCCTTCCTACTGCTTCCATCCCACCAAATGCTTCAGGGAAAGCAAGAAAATTGCTTAAAACACCTCCAGAGAAAGAGGCCCGTAATGGTTTTCTTCTCCAAATACCTTCTGTAGCTTTACCTATGTGTCATTATGCAGAGAGAGAAAACCACTTCTTAGCAAATCCTGGGAAGCTACGTTCTGCTCCTCTTTCAAGGGTTTGAAGTTCAAATGAGTCAACAAATGTGCTTTAATTAAAACACATACACATACATTATTTCTAAAGGTACTCTGCAGTACTACAAACACATTCAAAAATGCCTGGCATAGTTATACCTCACAATAAAACCAGATGGTGCCACTCTTCTGCTTGTTATGCATAGAGACACAGGAGGTCCAGAGATAGAGGCTGTTGAGTTTGTGCTAAAATTTCTTAAGAGACAAGACTAATTTTAAATGGCCTTTTAGACCTGATCCTCAGTGACAGAAGTTGCACAGCAGGATCACGTGTTAGTCAACAAATCACCACTTTCCTCAGTACTGCTGAATGTTACAAAAAAAGCACGTGTTTCTTGAAGCTGAGGCTATTTTTACAGTCCACAGACTGGACATACCTAGTACTTGGTGTTTGTGATAGGTATTGATACAGTTAAATCCTTCATGGGCCATTGTAACCAAAACAACAGCAGCCAACAAGAACAGAGGCTCATGCCTCCATCCAAAGAAAGGCATATATAAAGTACACACAAAAAGAAAGTTTTAACTGGCTATAAAACAGGGGAGAGTTCAAACTTAAACATGAGAGATTTATGTTAGATGTAAGGTAGAAAATCTTCACTGTGAGAGCGGTGAGACACTGGAACAGGCTGCCCAAGGAAGCTGTAGATGCCCTATCTCTGGCAGGGTTCAAGGCCAGGTTGGACAGGGCTTTGGGCAACCTGGTCTAGTAAGCGGTGTCCCATGAGCTCACACTTTGAGGCCACACAAATCTCTGACAAACAGGTAGTGCTGAACACATCAATTTATGAATTTGTGGTCATCTTAAAATAGAGCTGCCCTAAATCATAGAATCATAGAATGGTTTGGGTTGGAAGGGACCTTTAAGATCATTCAGTTCCAACCCCCATGCCATGGGCAGGGACAACTTCCACTAGACCAGGCTGCTCAAAGCCCCAACCAGCCTGGCCTTGAACACTGCCATAACTTGATCAGAAAACTTTCTATCCACAGCTGATAGAGATGTGACACATTTTCAAGGAAAATTTCACAGCATCCTTGAAGTGTTCACACTGGTCCATATGAAGACACAGAATCCACCACCCAGTGGAATGGCTAGCTAGAACAAGGCCATACCAGCACTGATGATGCTCTAGGGAGGAGGCAATGGGCCAAAACCTCAGTTACAGTCAGCAAAGCAATTAACTGCCTTAATTTTAACAGATATTTAAGAAAATAGGAAGATGTTTGGACTAAAGAAACCAGTCTGGTCGCTGTGCTTCATTCTTCATTATTAAGAAGTGCTCCAGGCCACACCTTTGCAGCCAGGATTGAAAAGAGAAATGGAAAGTCACGTCTTACACTTGCTAAATTGCTCTGGCTGTTGCGACAGGTTCATTTTAGTTGAAAGAAAAAGAGCTGAGCTGAGGTTACATCAAAACAAACCAACCACCTGACTCAGTCTTCTGACGCAAAAATAATGAAAAGCAATTTGTTCTCATGTCGGCCGCAGGAAATGATTACCTGCTGTGTGCGTTTGATGATGTGATACATTGATTAAGACAACATCATTACTAACTCACTGATTTACTGCTTCCATTTCCATTGTGACCTTGATTTGATCACCGCTTGATTGATTAATAACCAATTCAAAAGTAACAGTGCGTTCACTAATAAAGTTTATCAGTGTGTTCATTTATCCAAAATGTTTGCTTGCTTACTCCTTTTAATAACAGCACTCCTAAAGCTTGAACTCATACCAGTTTGATTTTCCTTGTTAGAATATAAAACTCGAACTCCAAGAAATAGCTACTGACCTACTACCTGAGCTGTTTGGGTCTCTCGAAGTGCAAGTCTAATCCTTCACTTGTACTTAAAACCATACACAAAACCCCAGAAATATCTTGAATGATCTTAGCAGAAACCAGTCCTTTCCCGTTAAGACCGTTTGTGAAAAGTTTAATCCTTAGGACATATTTACAGAGGGGTTATAAATCCTGTGCCCATCCTGACAGGCCATTTCCTGGATCAACTGCTATGTCCAAGAAAAAAAAAACCCTGACATTACGGATAAAAGGGCCCTGGTGTTATATAATCCTTACCATTCCGTGATGCTCTTGTGTGCTCTAATTACAGAGGTTTCAATATCGATTGGATGGTATCTCATCCCTCGTAACTCCATGGCTTCATCTAATGCACCCACGACATAAAGTGCATCATGGCGTTCTGGTTGCAAGGAAAAAAAATTAATGATTCTATTCTCCAGCACATTAAATTATACAAATGCTCACATTAATAAATAAGTAAAATAAGTATAACTTGATAAGTTACCCTCAAATTTCTGAAACCCCAAATGATTTCCAGACTAATGAGAATTTTCCATTACTGAAGTGCAATGCAGAGCAGAAAGCAGAAGAAAGGAAGGCAGAAACACTGTTCCCACTTGAGGAAGAGAAAGGTGGAAGTCTTTATCCAAAGACTGGTATGAATTCCTGTTTTTCTCCCAGGTGGATGCAGAACAGACTCATTCTGTTTTAAGGCATCCCAATTAGACAATAGGCTCCTGGTTTCCCTCTCTTTCTTTTGAAAGAGAAAGGATGGATTGAACCCTAACAGTATGGACGATAATCTTCCAGTAGCTTTGAGATAGTCAGTATTGATGCTTAAGTTGTATTGCAAAAGTGTTTATCAATAAACTAGGAATATGGACTCTGACAGCAAATAGCTCATTCAGACAAATGGCAAGCTCTGGAGCTTAATGCCTTTTGTACAAATTTTTATTGACTAAAGAAATAAAAGAAGCTGAAATTACACTTAAAAAATATATTAGGCTGATAATAAATGACTGCATGCTATCCATAAAGAAATAAGATTCACTAATAGACTTAAAAGCAGATAACTGGCTCTTTTTACATTAATTTAGATAGATAGCTGCATAGTGGTAATGTAATGGCAATATAACCTCTACCAGTAATAAATGGCAGAAGACTTTCTGCACTGGAAGCTGAAGCTGTGAGAAGAACAGAGGCTTAGCATCTCTTTGCCTGGAGAAGATGTAAGCCATTTCAATGCTTAAGTTGCAATATTCTCAGAGAATCCTGAATTTTCTCAGGCTGGGCTATCATTATGAAATGAAAACAAGCCTGTGCAACCAAAAGTAAATCTCTTCAGGAAGATGCTAACATAAGGACAGGGGCAGCAGTCGTAATCCACAGTGATTACTAAAAAGCTTTCAGAGTTGATGAATTCAGCCTTTGGCTGAGTAGCTGCTGTTCTAATTGCATGGATACTGGGCCCTGGGATCACTCCCAGAGGTGCTCGTGGTGTTGCTAGAAACCACATTTTGCCAACAACCTCGACTGCCGCCATTCATGGCACTGTGCTCTGCAAAAATCACAGGAAAGTAACATATTCCCAAGCAGTTTTGTGTGCCTGGTGGTGCTGGTTTGCTTACATGTGTACACAAGATAAGGAACACCATAAAAACAAGGAGACTCTGCCCCTTCTCAACAGAAAACCAAAACCCCCATAGCTTCTCCTGCAGGCTACTGTTTGTATTATATTTCAGGTAATTATCCCCACAGGTTTAAAGACAGGGAAATTAGAGAAACGAACAGCTTCCGTAAATAAGTTTGTAACAGAGGAATTATCAAGAAGGTGGCTCTCACAGGAGGGACAGGGCTCCAACTCACAACACAGCTTTTCCTATCTGCAGAAATGTGTTCCTGCGGGTAGGACTTCAAGAGTAAATGATGGCATTTTAAGCTGTATTTCATACTTCTAAAGCTAAAGCACTTGGCACATTAACAGTTCCAAAAAGTCAGTGGTAGAGGGGATTTATAGCACCTGAGGTACAGCAAAAGAAAAGCAACTTTTCAGCAGGGAAATCTTGCCCTCTTTTCTTAGTTTCTGATTACTTTAAGGCTTTTTTGCAGTCCTATGGGTTTCACGAATTGAACACATCGGGTAGAGCAGGCCAAGAGACACAGCGTCAGCCTCAAAATAATCCAGATCATACACACAGACCTAGAGGATGAGAAAACTCTTACCTCCATTTGCATCTGTGAGTTCTGTTCTTCTCAGGAATCCCAGATAGCCAGTTCGAGCCCAAATAGTCTGTGTGTCTCCAAAACTGAGTCTTGAATTAAAATGATCTGATTGCAAAGATTCATCTCCATAGATGGTAAAATACCCACTAGCATTGTGAGTGCTGTGAACCCATATCTAAGTTCAAAGAAATGATACTGGTATTAATTAAAGTAGCTTTCCAGAATGAGGCATTATTGCAAATTTTATATGCAAATACTTTTAGTCATAGCTAGATAATACTATAATGCCTTTTAACACTGTTTCTGAACCCGTAACTGACCCAGTTTTAGGCACAAAGACCTCAATCTAACCTTGCTGAATTTGGAGTGTAGAACTGCTTCTGGGGGAGAAGGATGCTGGACTCATGACTACAGGGACTGGAGAGGGATGGAGAGGGATGCAGAGGGGATGGAGAGGGATGCTGGAGTCAGGCCTTGCAGCCCTCTGGCCTCGGGTTAGCCAAAGACCCGCATAGCCTTCTTGAATGGCTCTGCCAGCTCTGAGGTCTGCTTGGTTATGGCAATTTTCAAAAGAGCCTATAGACCACAGTGCTCCTTCCACAGTTCCCTCCTCCTGGTTTGGTCCATTTACTCCAGCAGTAAGTAAAACCTCTATGAACACTAGACACACAGATTATTTTAATTGGTGAGAGCAGAGACCTTCGCCTATGGTGAAGGATTCATTTCACCTAACTCCAGGCATCATGGAAAGGTTTATAATTTCATAGCAATGAAATCTTACAGATGAATCTCCCAGATCATGGTTTTAATTATGACTAAGCAAATTCTTAATTTTGTTAATTAGATCTTTAATTGTTCATTGAAAATCACGTTTTTTTCTCTCTCTAGGAACATAAAATAAATTGGAAAAACATACAGCCTTGCTCAACTCAGCTAATGAGAGTACTTGAGTGCGTTGAAGCATGGTGGTTATAAAGAGAATAGCACTAGAAACCCATCTAGCTGAAATTAGACTAATCAATAAACTTATTTTATCATGTGAGTTTTCATCAGAATTAGTGAAGCAACAAGTAGAAGATACAGTTAGAAATGCAGATTCGTCTCAACTTTTTTAACAAACTTGAGCTATTATTAGTTTTTGTCAAGTATTTTACTAACAATCTTAATGATACAAATATCATCCTACATACTTTATATACTGTAAAGATCTGTAGAATTCATTATTTTCTTACCCAGGCATCTGGTAAGACATATTACAGGAAACCACTGGCATACAGGATGAGCTTTATCTCTGCAATTCAGTTCAGAGCATGCAAAGGTTAAGTCTTCATGACTCACCTCACCAAGATGGGAATCTCCTAAAGGCCCCTTTGTTTCTGGATTAGCAATAATTATACGTACTCCCGGGAGGATCTATTGATAGAAAACAGTAAGGCAGTAAGAAAGCACATAGTTACTTTTGCAATCATATGCTGACTCTTCTTTTACGTCCATGTGCTGGTCCTGTGTACTCACCCTGCCTCCACAATGATGCCACCTAGCAAAGATAATCCCTTTACAAATGATCAGTAGCCTATGTACAGCATGGGTAACCGCAGACCAGTTCTCAGTTGAGGTAGGTCTACATCCATAAAACAGCATTCACTAGTGGCACATTTGTTGGCTGTTGCAAGAGTGAGCTGCAGAAGATGAACTACCTGCTTTTTGCATAAAAGAAAGAAATGCTTTTGGCATAAAAGAGGGAGGCACAACTTCTGAGGGAGTGTCGTGGTTTAAGCCCCCCACCCACGCAGTTTCTGCAACTTGTCGTTGAGGACTCCATATTGCTGCCTTCCATCTACGGTGCTTTCCACAATGCGACAAGACCCATCAGTAAATAAGGCATATTGCTTTTCACTTTCTGACAGTTCATTATATGGTGGGGCCTCTTCAGCACGCATCACTCCTTCCTCCTCTGGTGATCTTCCAGAATCTTTGCCCTCTGGCCAGTCCCTGATGACTTCTAGAATTCCCAGACGACTGGTATTTCCTACTCGAGCTCATTGTGTAATTAATGAGGCCCACTTACTCCATGTAGCATCAGTTGCATGATGTGTAGAGGAGACCCTGCCTTTGAACATCCAGCCCAGCACGGGCAACTGGGGTGCCAGGAGGAGCTGTGCTTCAGTGCCAATCACTTCCGAAGCAGCTCGAACCCCTTCACAGGCTGCCAGTATCTCTTTTTCAGTTGGGGTATAGCTGGCTTCAGATCCTTTGTATCCCCGACTCCAAAAGCCGAGGGGTCGACCTCGAGTTTCCCCTGGAGCTTTCTGCCAGAGGCTCCAGGTAGGACCGTTCTCCCCAGCTGCGGTGTACAGTACATTTTTTACATCTGGCCCAGTCCGGACTGGTCCGAGGGCTACTGCATGAACTATCTCACGTTTAATTTGCTCAAAGGCTTGTCGTTGCTCAGGGCCCCATTTAAAATCATTTTTCTTCCGGGTCACATAATAGAGAGGGCTTACAATCAAACTGTAATTCGGGATGTGCATCCTCCAGAACCCCACAGCACCCAAGAAAGCTTGTGTTTCCACCCCTGGGGCAGTCAGTTCCAAGTGTACTGGACGCCCCTCCAAGTAAAAGCGAACTGTGGCCTGCACCCTGCTGCCAGAGGAATTGAGAAAAAGGCATTGGCAATATCAATCGTGGCATACCACTTGGCTGCCTTTGACTCCAGTTTCTTCTGGCCTGAGGGGATGCTCCTCACCAAGGCATGCGTGGGCCTTACTTAACACAAGGCTTAGCCTGCTGGCACAGGATCAGCTGCCTGGGGCACCTCCAGGAGCACTCTCAGGCTCCCTCCCCACCAGGGTAGATAATGCCCTTTACCTGTTTCCAGACACGGGAGACACCATGATCAGGCAGGTGGTTTTCCCAGGGCGAGGCTCATCCCTTGCACTTCAAGCCTACAGCACCCGGGATTCCCAGGTGGTCTCCCATCCAAGTACTAACCGAGCCCGACCCTGCTTAGCTTCCGAGATCAGACAAGATTGGGCGTTTTCAGGGTGGTGCGGTCAGTTTGTGTTAGGTGCTCTGTGTCTGCTTCCTCCCGGCTTCCCCTCCTCCCCGGCATAGCATGAGACTCAGAAAAGCCGAAACCATGACAGAGAGCAGTAATGCATCAATTACCACCATCATTCTGTAACCTCAACAGTAAGGAGAGGTCTTCAATCCGCACAGCTGATAAGGCCTTCCTCAACACATCCATGTAAAAATGGATGAAAACCAGGGAAACTTACTGAAAATATTTATCATAAAAGGTACATTTAAATCTTCTTTTGGTACTTACTTTTCCTGACTCCATGAGGGGCAAACTATGTGGAGATCCTCTTTCGACTAAGCGAACTCTGTAAAAGACATGCAAAGATAATATGCAGAACACACGGTTGTGTTTATTCGCTTTTCATTAACATTTATTTCTAAAAGGAATGGTTAATGATTGCAGAGATTAATGTTATTTTTGGAACAGATGAAGCTTATATCCTGTAGAACATAATAGAGCCCAATATTTAATCTTCATCAAGACTTACAGCTGGAAAAATAATGAAAAGAAGATGTGTGCGAACATTTCCTTAAATATTATATTCTTCAAACATACTTGGTGCCTTTTATTTGTTTTTGGTAGACTTTTGTAAATGGAATTCCATGCACAAATTTACTCACAACAAGAGGGATCTAAAATATTAATTTCCCACAGGAACATCATAAATGCCAAGGCACAGACACAAAAGCATGTGAGCTGAGTGAGCAACCACATTCCATGAGTAGCTAGCAGATAAAATCAGTATCATATCGAAACAACTCATAACCTGGCCTCTGCATTTGCCATCGTTTAATTATTTTCAATTGACAGTGTTTGATAAAGATTTTAATATTAAAAAATAATAATTTAATGAAAAATGTTATTACTGCTGAGGTGAGACCCTTTCTCTGAGTGTGGCTTTCTAGTCTCTTCCTTTCTTAGATAACCTATTTTCCCACTAGAGGCACAGAAATGGCAGCTCTCCTTCAGTGGTATAATGGTCTGGAAGGAAATCCCTCATTTAACCTTGGAAAAGAACTCAGCAGATTAGAATGAGAGACACTTTAAAGACCTAAAATAGCTGATGATCGCAGCCAGTAATTGCTGAAGAAAATTTGCTAACATCTAGGCATTCCTGTACCCTAAGTGAGGTAACTTCAAAGTTCTAACAGCCCATGAAAACCTTAAACTTCCCACTCCTCAACAATTTTCATAATCCGCTTAACTAAGCTAGATCTGGACTTCTGGCAAAAGAGCTGTTCTTACCTCTTTCCTCCCCTCAGCTCCGTGGTTAGAAAAAAACCCCATCACAAGTTGCCTAAAACCCAACCCTGCAAAAGGTAAAGGTGAAACACTGGAAGAAAGGAAGGCATAGGTAGGAGTAGATGGGTGGAGAACTGGATCTGGTTAAAGTGATCATAAACTGCACACTGCCAGAAGCAGCCACAATAGATCTTTTGGGGACTGTTTTGAGGTCTTTTTATAGACGGAGTACTGCAGTGTTCCATTTGGGAAAGGAGAGATGAGGCACAGAGACCTCAGCTAGAGGTCCCTTTGGAGAAGAACAAAGCTTTGGCAAGTTCAACCCCTAAACACAAAGAAGATGGAAAAAGGTAGCTTTTTTATTTTATTTTTTTTTACTATTTCTTTGCTCCAAAGGTCTTCCATAAAAGCTGGCACTGTCGAGGTCGAGGCAGGAAAAGATAATAGCGTTTTACCTGTGGTTCTGGGAAGTCTCTCAGCGCTGATGAACGGGGCAGGGCTAAGCCCTGAGGCATTGCACATCACTTCCTTGCACTAACAGAAAGAGATACAACCCAAATAACCCAGCAATTTCAGACTGCTTTTCCAAGAGAGGGACAGGATGTAAAGTGGCCCACAAGGGGCACTGCCTGGTGCAGACACCATTAGGTAGCTGCAACCTGACCTGCTCCCCTGCAAGGTACATAACAGGAACCACCTTCCAATGTTTGCTCAACCGCCACAGAAACTCCCAAGACAGAGCACTTATTACCACTTCTGTGTGTGCTACCTTTGATGTTATACTGTCCTTGTTTTACACTGTATTGCCCTCTTAAACCTCTGTTGTCTACAAGGGTGAACACACGCCCTTGTTTTCTACATTTTCTGTTGAGCCTCCCACTGGCTGAAGAGCTGTAGGGCTACCACTGAATTCATGGCAAAAGCAGTGAAGCTACAACATCCACCTGTTCAACTAGAGACACAGATACAGGGCAGCAGAAAGACAGGTCACAGCAGCCTCACTGTAAGGTGTACAGGCAAGACTAAATTAATGCTAGTCTATAAAGGGTATGCCTACATAAGCCACACTTCGCTGCTGTTCAAATGACAAGACAAATCACAGCTATTTAGAAGTATGCAGCAAAGGCTTTACAAATGCCTGCATATGGAAACAAAATCAAATATGGGAAAAAGCAGCTGTTAATAATGCCTGTATTCTGCCTTTTTATATAAATTTTTGTTCTGTAAAACACGTTAGTGTAGAACTAGAAAATGCTTTTGAGTTCTTCCAAACAACTGAAATCTCCAATCTTCAGATAACTATTTGCAGACAGGTAGCTGAATCACCATTCTAACCACTTTGTATCTCCTTTAACAGACAGAGTGATCTTATTTACTGTTTACCAACATTTGTCAAATAGAGAAAATCTTTAGAAAAAGACAACTGGAAAAACTTGAGCCATAAGCACTGCTAAGAGTGATGGTGTAACAAAGATCAGGAAGTACTTTATCTGAATTTAAGATTGGTTTAAAAAAAATTCAATCTGGATACCAGTAATAAAAAACCTCTGGGGCAGGAGAAGCGTATGTCAGAGCTGTCCAGCTGCCCAGAGATACTGCTGGCCTTTGCTCAATCCCGTTATTAAGACATGCCTCAGTGAAGCGTTGCTGAACTCCAGGCCTAGCAGAAATCACATATAATAAAGCTACACATTCATTAGCCAATGAAGAGAATACTGGAAATGAATCAACAGTCATAAATCTGAAAATCTCTTTCCTCACTGCTTTCAGCAACTGCGCTTCCCACCTTGTTCTTATCACTAGCATATTCTTCTAGTTCCCTTCTCCACGTATTTCCTTTAACCTTGCCTGATTTTTTAGCACATGATGATTCAGAAGGCACGATTTCTCAGTTTCCAATTGTGTTAAACCTCTCCCACTCTGTGCTTTCTGCCTTGCATTCCTTCAGAGTTATCATGGCAGTGCACTAAACATAGAAACAGCAACTCGTGGAGGTTTTCTGCGAGGGCGCTGTTAGCACTCAGGAACTTGGGCTCCTTTTTAGAAAGTTTCTGCTAAGCTCACAGTCCATTTGGGAACATGCTGTTAAACCTCTTAACAGCGCTGAAATAATAAAAGATACTGTGCCACAAAGAGATTTACAAAAAGTGAAGTCAAACATTACGTTCTGATGCTTCCGACTCCTATGTGCATGGTTAATTTTAAGTGCGTAACAGTTTTATTAACTCTACTGGGACTAGTACAGTGAATAAATTATGGACATTAGGTAATAATTTTTAAAATGAGTTTTACTGTGCCTCAGAATAAAATAAATGCAATTGTTCCCACTCTTCCCCAAGAGATTTCCATTTTTCCACTGACACACGCAGACATGATTGAAAACTTCTTCGCTTCCTTCTCAAGTGAGCAGCATCACTGTCAAGGCTGGTCTGACAGGAAAGGCAAAAAGGCAGAGCCCAGGGCCTTTGTGACCCTTGGAGAACAAAGCCTTCTTAGGACAATGTTGGTAAACCTTCTCCACATTCCCAAATAATCCTAACATGCTCCCAGACAGCAGAGGTCTAGAAAGGACAAGTCCTGCTGCTCTGCAGTGCTCCAGCCATTTTTTGTTGGAGTGAAAAGTGTCACACAAAATGAGCACAGAGCCTTCCCGCTGCTTTCGCTCTGCCTTCAAGTCTTGCAGGGAAGGTCAGAAGAGATCACCGCAGTCGAGGCAGCCTGGGCAAAGAGCCTGAAAATCAAGTGGATGGGAGAAAAATGCTGCCCTGGGGCAGGAAAGCTACATTTGCACCTTCTGGTGGTTTGCAGCCAAGCTGAGAGGGAAAACAGAAACGAGTGACCCAATGTAGAGCGGACACATCGCTTGTCTCTCACCAAAACGTCTCACTGGAGGGGAGAGGCAGATGTTTAAGAATCACTGCACTGTTACAAATCTATAAGCAATGACAACACACAATGAATCTGTAGCCTTACACAGTATAATATAGGAGAGTGCAACTTTTAATTTTCTTTTTCACTTGTTCCTAAGAATTAAGTCTTTCTTACAAAATCTCAAACAGGAGCTGTACAGTTGAGAAAGCTGCCTATGTTTCAAAGTCTGGCTACTGGGATTTAATTAGGAATGCAGCTACAACACCAGCATGTGCTAAACTTCTTTCCTTGTTACAATTTAATACATTGGACTGATTTCATCTCCTTTAAATTGAACACTATAGAAAAGAAGGACTGAAATCTGACTTCAGAATGAAAACTGGCAAGGTATAAGTAACTGGGCCCTGCAATCACTGTTCAGCAAAGGAGACACTGAAATACACTAACAATGCCTTTCTGACCAACTGCCTTACATGAAACTGCAAATTTTGTTTATGCTCCTTTTCAGATCTGGTCCATTTGGTGATGAAACCTCTCCAAAATACATTCCACAGCTTGCCAGTATTTCACACTAATCAGAGAGTTTGCCAGCTATTAACTGTTGCTTTGGGAATCTGCAGGGGCGGGAGCGTGTGGAGTGGTACTAACCAACGTTATGATGCCAAAACTGGGCAAACCTTCAAAGCTGGCTGTGCTGTTGCTTTGAGAGAGACTTTGGATTCTGTGATTCTAATAGAGATGGAAAGAAGCTATGAGGTCATCCAAGTCTTGCTCCCTGCCAAAGAAAGACTGTTCCCTGCAGTGCACTTTCAAGTGCTTTGTCTACTCTGGTTATAGTATTTCAAATGATGGGGCTTCTTCTACTTCCCTTCAGATTTTATTTCTCAGCTGAATGTATTTCATATTCAGGAACCTTTTTACTCTGCAATGCTTGGCATGAACCATTCTTAGTTTCCTCTTGTTATTTCTAACTAGCTCTCTACGTCCAATTCAAAGGAGTTTTTCTCACTGTCCCCTTTCATTTTAAATATTACTCAGATAAAATGTTTGCCTTTTACCCTAACACTTGGCCAAACCTACGTATTAGAATATTTTTCTTTCCTTTACAGCCATTCTCACAAGCTGAGCCATGGCAACTGCCCTCCTTGCCAGTGTTACAGCACCTGCTGCTGTGATCCAGGCTTGGGCAGCAGTGAAGCACTGCACCTTCCATCATCTCAAACTCTTATTTCCCTTTCCACCCTGCCAACCCTTCCTGCCATCTTGAGCGGTCTGTTCTCACAACATGCCACTTTGCCAGCCTGGAAGTTCAGCTTTGGTTTGTTTTTTTTTCAATACTAGCTATCTGCACACTGATTTCAGTATCTGTTCTGGGATGCTGCTGCTCTTGCAAACCTTCAGGGACAAAACCAGAGGAAATCAGACAGGATGTGATGCACATATAACCTAATATGTATCAAAAATTCATTGTATGTAAGTCCCCTCCTTGTCTACAGCCTTTCTGTGTCAGAAAGAAACAGCCTATGGTCTTTTTGGTTTCTTAAGTCTTCCTGCTGATTGCCATCCTACATTAGAAGCTGAGCTTTGGGGGAAAAGTGGGTATTTTCTTATCCCACAAAAAAATTGACGTACTGACAATTTTTGTGCATTAAACTGGAATTAAAACATGAAAAAGGAAGAGAAATATGGAAGGAAGCTGTAAATGGAATCTGAAAAAAATAATGTTGCAGGTCAGAAAAAGAGGTTATTGATGTCCAGCGTTTCAGGTTGGTTGGTTTGTTTTGAAATCTCAGCTACATAACTCTCCAAAATGAAAATGCTTTAACCACCATCATGACCAAAAAATTCAAAAGCTAAAGTAGGGTATTTCGACCACTTTGAGACTTCCACCTTATTTTTCCTTAAGCTGAAAAAGATCTGCCAAAACTGACTCTTTTGCTTTCAAGAGAGCAGTCTTTTTCTGGTGAAAATGGACAACCACCTAAACCATTAGAAATTTTAACTAAAACCTAATTGTAAAGCATATAATGACAGAGATCACATATGCTTTTGTGTAGCTACATCCACAGCACAGTGATTTCACAGTTGTGACTCAAATGGCATTGCCAGCATCAACACTTTTCATATAGGTATCGCTGTCTAACGTTAATAAGGTGCCTGGTGGTGGGAAAGAGCTAATGCAGACTGTTCTGATTTTCTACAGGTAGGGGAAAGATGGGCACTGCAGGTAATGGTGGGATCCTGCACTCTGACACTCAAGACTTCCAGTGCATCTTCGCTTTATTCAAATACTAAAATATTTCTACACGAACTATTCCAGAGCTTGCAAGTTAAGGACATCATTCTAATCAAAATGGAAATATGCATCGAAGAACACAAGCTCTGCCTTACAAGATCATATACCCAGTTCAAATAACCAGATCAAAAAAGCAGGAAAACTGCATAGCTGAATCCATAGGCTGAAGGGAAAATCTAGATAATGAAGAAGTTTTCCCTGCATCACTCTGGTGTCCTCAGAGCAGTTTTTCTCCCATCACATGACAAATTCAGATAATGGATAAATGCAACTGAGAATGAAAAAGGGACTTCTGGACTGAGGCAAACTTTAGCCAACAAAATGAACAACCATTAAATCTTCTATATGTCTAGGACATATTATTTTAATCCTATTAATTCAATAACAAACAAGTTCAGTTAAAGAATTAGCACTAAATCACTTCCTTTAATATGATTTTTTAAACTATAAACCTGAACTACACTTCATGTCCCAAATTCCCTGAAGTCAAAAGCAAAGAACTTCCAGTCCTTCAGATGGCTGAACAAAGAAGCAGAAAAGGTTACAAAAGGATTTCAGACAGCTGCAAAGGGATCAAAATGAGAGAGGAACTCTTGTTCAGGAAAGGAATATTCAAAGCTTCAGAGATTAAAAAAAATAACATCTATTTTATCACATAAGACTGGTAATATGCAAAAGACCTAAGCCATGTTTATGTCTGGTTTTAACCTTGGAGTACTTTAAAATGCTCAGCTTTCGCTATGCATGAACTACATTTAATTTGTCTAAATTAACTTTGCAGATTTCTAAAGTATAGTACACAGCTATTTCAAGTGAAAGCAGTGGACTGGGACCCTGGAGAACTTGGTCTCCCTCCTGTCCCTACCTCCTACCTACTGTGCCTCATCAGGCAGAGCATCACCTTTCTGTGGGCTTTTTTTTTGCATATTTGCAAAACCAGGCATACTGCTACTCTCAGCTGTTATCTTTTTATTTAGATCACAAACCTCTCAGGACACGGTGTTTATCATTAATTGTTTTTACAGCACTTTTCATAATCACAATTGTGATATGAAGATTCTGTTTAATACGATACGCTTTTCTCTTCATCTTCCCAGCTCTAATGGAGAAAAAGAGACGCCACACATGGCAAAAACTTTCATTACAACAAACTTGGGATCTGAAAACATCCTCATCTAATTGTATTAGCTTATTTGTTGTTAACAAATGATGGAAATAATTTTAGCTTCCCCGATGCAATATTCATATTCTACATTCACACAATGTAATTGAAAGTGGAATTTGTGAAATCAATTCTCTTTCACCTGTCCCCGTATCTTGCTACAACCTTCCAAATTCATGCTACAACCTTCCAAATTCACACCATCAGCTGACTCACCCTGTATTTTTGGGGAAGAACTTGCAGAAAGTTCCCTCCCCTTAACAACCGCCAAAGACATTTCCTGTGCATGGAAAACTTCAATAAGAAGAGCTATTTTTTCAGCTGAATTAGAGTTTCAGATTACTACTCTGAAGAAAAGGTCAGCGGTGCCACAAGCAGCACCTTGTACACCTGAAGGCACTGAAAAGGGACTGTCCTTAGCACAGGAGACTTATTGCAAAGCCTGGCTGAGCTTCACAAGTCTCTTCACATAATTCCATCTTCTGCAAACAGGCACATTCAGTATATGCAATATTAAGGATATGTGAAGCTTGAAGCAATGTATTAAGAATTGTTGAAGAGAGCCATTCAAGAGGATATTACATCTCTAACCAAGTTAGTGATGGGTCCTTACATAAATACAGGATGCTTTTACTGCTTTTCACAGCTTCCTTCCCAATCCAAACCATTCAGTATTCCTACAGCCAGAGACTCCACTGACAATAACAGCCAAATGAGAGCCTGAGGCTAGCAAAGCTGGAGTGGGTCCCAGAGGTGACAGCCCATTTTGCAGGAGTAACCACCAGCACAGCACTCTCCACTGAATTATTTCTCACAAAGAACCGTCAGCATGTGAGACAACAAAGGCCCTGTCCTCCAGTAAAGGTTGGCAAGAGAATAGGGGAAAGAAAAGAGGGATGGAAAACACTTAGGAAGTTCCATCTCTTCTAGAACAGCTCAGTCTGTGGCTGGGTCTGCAGAAGCTACAAGGGCTCACTCCAAAATTCCTATGAACATCCAATTTTTAGATTGGATATTAGGAAAAATTTCTTCACAGAGAGGATAGTCAGGCATTGGAACAGGCTTCGCAGAGAAGTGGGGGAATCACCATCCCAGGAAGTGTTGAGAAACCATGTAGATGAGGCCCTCAGTGACATGGTTTAGTGGTGGTCTTGGCAGTCCTGGGGTAATGGTTGGACTTGATGATCTTAAAGGTCTTTTCCAACCTAGTTGATTCTGTGATTCTATGCATTCAGTATTTTCCTTTCCAAAGGATATCTCTGTTGTGAAACGCACTCTATGATATCACCATGGGAAAGCAGCACTTTTTCCTCCACTACTGAATCAGTAAATGTACTGTACGCTGATCACTCTCGGCATTTTTAAAGAATCTCTGTTCAGTGCTCCCTTAGTAGTATATACCAAAACGAAGGAAGCAAAGCAAATTATGCCTCAGAATACAACATCTGTAAAATTCAAATACATAATGCATTTTATCTGTGAAGACCATGGAAGAATGAAAGTTCTGTTCTCTTCAGACATTAGTGTAACTGAATGGTTAGGCTCATGGTAAACTCTGGGAGAGAGAAAGTAAAAAGTATGGCTTGTAGGGAAAAAAAGAAACATTTTCAATAAATCTTCCTCTGAAATGTGAGTGGACAGCTTGCTTTATCAATTCCCATCTCCTGTAAGGAGTATGACTGAAAAAGAAGGACCTGTAACACCAAAGAAGCTCAGTATACTCTGAAATGGGGAATCCCTTTCTTTTTAACAGCGTAAGACATTCTTCAGGAATAAAAATGTTGGTGTAAAAGCTGGAATATTATTGTGAAATTCAGAACTGGTTTGTAAAAACAAACAAAAGTGGAACCATTTTTCATCTAGTTCTTTTACTCATGTTTGACAAATCTCATGCAAATGACACTTGCAAACACTGACTGCAGTTGCACACAAATGTAAGACTGCAGTACACCTACTTTCCTGGAAAGCTACAGCTTTTTGTTTCTCTTTGTCTTACTTCGTACACAAGAGAGTATTCTCTTTGCCCTCAGCCCTCCAGGGAAATATAACTGGAATTTCTTGATTTGTAGCTAAAGTATGCTAAACCACCACATCCTCTTTCAAAACCACATTTAAAGCCAACTCTTATTGTCCTGTTCTACTAAAATCATAATACCCTGATCCCCTGAAGATTACTTTATCAAAGAAGAAATAGACTTGTTTCAAGGGAGGAAATACTTCAGGAGCTAGCAATCTTGCCTTAGCACAGAAATTGCTTTGTAGGGCTCCCATCCCCCTAGTTTAGTCTTACAGCTCAGACTTACTGGGACAAGAGGGGGTGACTTTCCATCAAAAGTTACTGGATGTTCGTCCCTTTCTCCTGCCCTTGCTTTATGACTGGAAACATAAAGCATCTTGCAAAGCTCTTACAGTAAGTACATTTAAAAATTTTGTTATAACTCTGGATGCTCATACTTAAGCAGTGTGTCTGCTCCCCTTCAGTTTCCTCAGTTATCAGCTTTATGATGAGAAAGTTGGGGCTGTTGAGCCTGGAGAACAGAAGGCTGCGTGGAGACCTCATAGCAGCCTTCCAGTATCTCAAGGGGGCCTACAGGGATGCTGGGGAGGAACACTCCATGAGGGACTGTAGTGAGAAGACAATGGGTAACGGGTTCAAACTGAAACAGGGGAAGTTTAGATTGGATATGAGGAAGAAATTCTTTACTGTGAGGGTGGTGAGGCACTGGAATGTGTTGCCCAGGGAAGTTGTGAATGCTCCATCGCTGGCAGTGTCCAAGGCTGGGTTGGACAGAGCCTTGGGTGTCATGGTTTAGTGGGAGGTGTCCCTGGCCAAGGCAGGGGGGTTGGAACTAGATGATCTTAAGGTCCTTTCCAACCCTAACTATTCTATGATTCGTAATCCAGGACACAGAGGTTGAATAAGTCCCTTGGTTTGTCCCCTGACGCAAGCAGGAACAGCAAGAGAACCTTTCCCCCATTCTAGCCAGACTGGGACTTCTCCTCTAAGTCAGAATTGGAAGTATTGATATGATGCTCATCAGCCCAAATTAACTTTTCTCTCTGGGAGACTCGTTTCCCATAGATCAGAAACAGTACCAAGGGGATTTTTAAGACAGCAGTGTTTGCATGGCAGAAACAAAATGTGATGCCACTAAAAGGCCAAGGCTGTATCTTCTCCTGAGAAAAAAAAGAAAAGAAAAATGAGGAGGGTTTTGCCAGCGCCATGACAGTCAGCTTAAACTCACTAATGATATTCTGTCAGTTAATAGGCAAATGCCTAAAAGCCAAATGTCTCTACAAAGACTCCTCAAAATCAAACTGCATCTTTACTCAACTTAAAACTTTGAGGGACTTAGGTTTTACTTTACAGACCTCAGCCCCTCCTCCTCCCAGCTGAGTTACCTTTTCTACTGGCTTCACAGGGGTGGAATTTTTCCATGAAAAGACCTATTTCTGTGACATCAAAAAAAGCCCGAACAGCTAAAGCAACAGACGGTCTTAAAATAAAATCAGGAGTGATCATAGATGTGATGTGTGAAACTTGGACTTCGAGCTACCCATGTGAGATCCTCAAAGCTTGGGATGGTTGGTGTGGCACTGCTGGAGGTATTACTTGACCATTCAATCTGCAATTGAGCTTACTGCACATAAAGCACTGGTGGCTTTCTCAGGCCAATGACTTGTGAGGTCTATGTTTTGAACGGTTTACAAGGTATACAGCGCTTCAAACCTCAAAATACTCTACCTACTTTACCTACTGAATCTAATTGCAAGACCAAAGGTGGCTGGGTGTCAAATGGGACAAGAATAGATTTTAATTACCCCTTTAGACCTCCCACAGAGGGAATAATTGAAAACTGGGGTCTTCTTTAACCTGCAACTGGTATCTGTATGCTGTAAGCTGTTACAAGAGCTGGAAAAAGCACTGCTCCCCAGCGCATCAGGGAGCCCTCTTCAAAGCTTCTCTTTTGCTACCATTGGCAAATGGCTTTCAAGTATGATTAATCAATTAAAGTTTCACAAAAGGTAACTATTTTACTGTCACTTGCCATTAGTGTGTCTCCTTCTGACATATGTCTTGCACCCCCTCCCCCAGTCTCTTTTCTCTACTATGTGACTACAAATGGTTATCGCCCATGCTGTGATTGTGCTATGGAGCACTGCTGTGGCTATAGCTTAGGGAATAATTTAACTAAATAGTTCTTTTGCTGGTAACCCTATAATAAGAGTATTTTTCAAGCTAGATGGAGTAGAAGTATTTGAGAATCAGGAAAAAAGCTCCTGTGGCTTTGTTGCTTGGTATTACCCAAAACAATGTATACACAACACGAACGTTTCAGTAAAATATGGAGGAGGAGGATAAACAATTGACAGCCAGAATGAAAGGCTATTTTTTTTTTCCTGCATGATGTCTGAAATGCTGTAATACATTAAAATGAAGCCAAAGCCTTAACTGATTCCTTTTGATAGAAATGTGCCTTGAGATTGGGCTCAGCATATAAGAAATCCATAAAAATAAATCCTAAGTAACTGTTTTCACATATCTTTGAAATGCCACAAGTATTCTCTTGCTTTCTTGGGGAATGAGATTCAGAATTTCCATCCTCTGAAATCACCTCTCTCAAGGAGACAATGTCTGAGCAAGTCTGACGGAAGTTCAGAGATCTCTGAATACCCCAAAATTCCCCCCCAAAAATTAGATTTAGCACAACATACAAATGACTTTCTAAGAAATCAAGTCTGCTGATGACATAAGTATGTTCAAAGGTCACCTTTTTTTAAGAGACAGATACACTAATTTGCTGCACTCCAAGAAGATGTCAGTGACCACATATAAAGGGAAGACACCAATATGTACCCCACAGAGGGTAACCAGATTAAAATAATTGTTCTAATGATGGAGTGGGAATATTTCAATGAGGTACTACGGATACAAGTCACACATTGAATGATATCCAGACTATCAAATCAGCCACTTGAGCCCACATAGGTTCTAATGGTGCTTCTAAACTATTTGGTCATATCCCACACCTGGATTTGGCTCCCTTTTTGCTGCCAGCTGCTTCACCATGTCTGTGACCAAGAAACCATCCAAGCAACTCATCATCACATGTAACTCAAAAGGAAATCTGGTAAGCTGCAAAAGGGTTTAATAAACTAAATTCTCTATTTTTCTATCCCTACTGAAAAAGGAAATACGGACTTAACTAGATGAAATAGAATAATTTAAATGATCGTTTAATGCATCTATTATTTCACTAAAGGGAATACTGGAATTTAAAGACAGGATCAGAAGGATGTGAGTGGTAAGGATACCTGCATATATGAAACTAGAGATGGTATCAAATAAAACTGAGAACAATGTTTACTAACAGTGGCTTAAAGTATTCATTCTTGCCCAGTTTGGTAAAAAATATGCACGTAGCTCAATAATCAGATTAAATAAAATTTGTAGTCAAAATAAGAGGAAACTGTCAGTTGCAAATGCATGCAAAATGCTATAAAAGGCTTCATCAATACATATGTGACTTGATTAGTGTCTCTCTCCCCTAGAAGCTGAAGTCTCTACCTCATCACAGCTTGTAAGTTGTTACTGCTGCTACTGAACAAGATGACTGTTGACATTTTTACTGGCTTTTGAGGGCAGACATAGACTGCAATGGATCTGTTTCCTTTTAATTTGTCTTTTTAAAATAAACCCTGGATAAGGTTCCGACATAGAAGACAACATTAGGATACAAGGGATGAGGTTTTGCTATAGAAAAGACTATTAGGACACAAAGGAATGCTTATCTACAGGATTTGCAGGAAGCTTCAACTTTAAGAGAAGATCAATGACCTCTCTCAGCCATCACCAGATGGATTGATCCTTCAGGTGGTTCCTATCTTAACAAACAGAGTACATATCCAAAGCAGTCAGAATATTTCACAATTTTTCATGGTATTTTATTTCTTGTTCAAACCAGCATAGTTACAAATACAAGGTAATTCCGAAGTTTAGTAGGTTAAACCAGTAACATTTTGAAAACAGTTTTGAATGATTCTAAGAAAAAAGTATGTTTTAGAATACTCACAAATATATTGAAACATTTGAAAATCCAGCCTGACCTGTTCTTCAAACACTCAAAAAATATTTTTGCCCTGTCTATGTGAAAGGCAGATTAAATTTGAATACACGAGGTCTATTCTCAGTTTGATAAGGCAGCTTGTTTTGCCAGTAAATTATGTTTGCATCAAGAAATAATGCTCTTAAGGATGAGGAGGCTGTGAAATCTTTATGTTACTACCATTGATGTATTTTTTGTTGGACATTTTTAATATTATAAATACATGTCTGTATTGTTTTAGAACACCCTGGATAAAAGGGATGCTTGGGCTTTAAATTTACATCTCTACTGCTACAAAAGCATGCAAGTGTTAATAAAAGCCAACATCTTTCATGTATATGGCGTTTTGGCATGATGAGAAAAGTGTCTCTCTCTTTTTTATCTTCCAAGCACTTCCCAGGTTTTAGCATATTTAGGCACCTTGTACTTAACCACCTGAAAAGCTTTCTGAGGAGAACATGACTGGTCTAAAATGATGATGGAGTGATGTGAAAACCAGCAGTTGAGACAGCGGGACAAGAATACGAATGATAACCTATTTCTTCTATTTATTTTTCTTTTTATTTTATGTGTGTGTGTATAAAGTTGTTTTTCCAGAGGCAGCAGCAGAGAGATGCAGCCAACCCAACAGGGAGTTTTGTCGCATCTGCTCTCCCTGCAGATGTGTGAGGGCACATTTATGTGACCTGAGCTGTACAGTGAGTCAGCAGCTGTGCTGCACCACTGCAGACTGCTGCGAGGCCAGCTCGTGCGTGGTGAAGCATTAATCCATGTATTTTTCCTTTTGGATCTGAGTTAACCTCTCTAAACTACATCGCACTGAAGTGCAGGGGTGTATCAGCCACTTGGAGCTAACTTAGGAGTCTTCTCCTGTTTTATCACTGAACGGCCCACGTGGGACTTGCCTGTCTTTGCTCACTGTTTCTTGGCCATCCTGAGGACACCGATCCTTAGAAAAGCAATGAGATGCCGAGTAAAACAATACTGATGTATTGCCACCAACAGCAAGCCAAAGCTGTGTAATCTTGCTATGAGGATGTTACTCAGCTTCCAAAAAGAGGCTCTAATGCCAGTTGGGACAGCACAGGGTGCCTGGGACATCTCATTAGTGCTAGTAAATACAACATGACCTCTATGGGGGACCCTGCTGAAGTAGCTCCCATACTCTAGCAGATGCTCACAGCTAGGCAATCAAGCCTTTTTCCACTAACATAACTGATGGCAGCCACTGACTGAGTGGTTGTACCCCTTGGTACAAGTTTCCTGCCCTCCAGGTGAGCCTAGTCCCAGCCATTTCTCCTGGGTTGCAGCAATGGCCAGAGCTGCATAGTCCCAGCAGCTAAACCAATGGACTGGTGGCTCAAAACCACACAGAGGCACAAACAAAGTGTTTAAGAACCTCCAACCTGACCTAAGGAGCAAACCATCCAAATTCAGTGACAGTTGGGAGAAAATACCTAGTTTGGTTGATGGACCACTCCTAGATCTCTAACCAAACTGCATGTATTTTGACCTAAACTCCCATCAAATGATGACATCTTCGTAAGCTTTGAAGTATGCAAACACACAATTACCAGATGAGCTGAAATAATATATTAAGCCTGATAATTAATTTCTATAGATGTGAATAGGACTTGAATAGTCTCAAAGAGATGAACTACAACTGCTTTTTGCAGGAACTAGAAAGTGTTATCATGCCAAGGCAAAAAAAATAAGTTCAGCCTTTTTCAAATTCTGGAAAATAACCTCTGAACGAGAAAATGTTAAAAAACTTCTACATTAAATGTACAGAGTAAACTTTTCAGATTGCTGGGGGACTGGCTGACCTGCAAAGACTTGGTGGGTTGTTACTACACAGTCTCACATCTATGCACAGCAATCTTTCAGTTACTGTTAAGCAACAGTGACATTCAGTTCCACTAAAATGGTTAGAAACAGCAAGTGTGAATAGACTATGTCAAATAAAGTTGTTTTCTCTCCTAATTTATGACCCATGAATATAATTCTGAATTCCACAGGACTGAGTAAATCAGGCACAGCTTTAATCCATCAAATTAAAATCTACATTACCACAATCTGAGAAGCCAACTCTAAAGATCATATGTCATGTTCTGTATGACTAGTCACTAAACATAAATTAACATGCTGCAAAGTCTGATCTCAATAACAATGCCTACTTCTCAATGACATACTAAAGGCAGGGAAATAGCACACACATAGTTTATGCAGCTTTTACAAACAGTAGATCTTATTTCCTCTATATAAATATATACAAATTGATTTTGTTTATAATTTTTATTAACTAACTGTAAATTCTATGTTCTCTTCTATGTATGTTTCTATATACTTCATTTCCAATAGATGTTCTATAAATTTCCTTCTCCTCTCAGCAAAAATAATTCCAAATAAGGAATTAATCTACACTTGCTTTTTTCTTTCCCCTCTGTAGCTACAACTGTAGTTTTAATGATTCATCAGCTCTTTCTTCTGCACTTGAATGTTGCTTACATGGATCTACCTACATAGTGTTCAACTAAACTGCAGCCATTTCAGAGCTCTGAGATTAAAGCAAACACTATAGGTAAATAAATCTCAGTTTACTGCATCTATTAAAAAGTAAGCATTTGATTTCCAAAGCTTCCTTCCTTATCAATACAGAAAGAAAAGTACCTTAAAGTTCAATTCATCCCATGCTGGTACATGTCTGCAGTAACTACAATACACTGGTGGTGTGCGTGCCTTTCCAGTGAGTGCAGAAGAATCCACAGGATGGATGAGACCTACCTTAATCACGGTCCTTGCTCTGCTATTAGGTAAAGAAATGTCCCACTTCTAATTTCCTTTTTACAACATAAATAATTCAGAATTTTCAATTTCTCAAGGAATCTCCTTTCAAAAGTGCAATACAGAGATGTCAGGCTCACATAACAATAACACCTTCTTAAAGAAACACTTTTTTTTCACTGGTTTGAGTATGGACTGTGTCCACACAGTAATGCAGCTGCTGGGTCAGCAAGACCAGTTTTTCTATGTCTGGGTTATGCAGACAGCAGTATCCCAAAGGATGGATCAAATATAAGCATTACTGTTGATAGCTATGTGCAAAAGGAATAAAGAAATGTTGAGAGAGTCAAGTGTCTTGCAGTTCCTTTCATCCATCTGCCAAACTCCATGTACTACAAGAACATATCTGTATGTCTATCTGACTTAACTATCCAGAGGATAATCTGGGCCTGCAGCCCCCTGAGGTCTGCATCCTGCAAGCTGAGCTGGTCACTTTGATACAGCCAAAATTCATATTCACCTAAGGGCAACAAATTCTTTGCTAAGCTTTTAAGAAGCATGAAAGAAAAAGAACAACCTCCCTCCTCCTCTTTTCCTTCCAGAGTTAATGAAACATTTTTGTTTTGCTAAAATTTTGTAAAGAGACTACCTGCTAGCCTTTTAACCAAAGTATTGGAAAACTGAATACACGTGCATGGGCATTTTCTTCAAGTTTCATTCGAACCATAAGATTTCAGACATCTCCTTAATAATGCTAGTAATAGATTTTAGATTTTAGTTCTTGCTTCTTATATATATCCAACACGAAAAACAGAACTAGAAGGTACCCAATTACGGAATGTAGTTGCTCACAATGGCTGAAGCCAATGATCCATTCCCTCATAGTCTTGCAGCATTAAGAATTGCAGCAAATTCCCCCCACGGTCCCCCTGCAGTTTGCCAACCGAGCAGAAACCACTCTGTGAAGCTAGGAAGCCCAACAGGTCTCCATTTCTTAGGGACTGTCTAGGCCTGCACCACCTGAATGCAAGTGTCATGAAATCCTGAAGGCAATAAAAGCAGGGAAATCACAGTGGTGATGTCAGATGCTTCAGTTTTATCAGTGGTAAAATTAATTAACCAACTAACACAAATGTCTGTCTGCTCACTGGTAGGAGTTAGCACAAATTATTCAGGAGGACTACACAGGTTTTCAGGACTGGGAGGTGTGCTGAAGTAGCTTTTGTCCTAGAAACTGTTAATTGTGTGTACTAGAGAGAAAGAAAAAGGTGGTTCTGACCTGTCATGCCTCAGGGCCCTCATATCAACATACACAGTGGTGGGATCTGGTCCAGATGTTCCCTGTAAACAACAACATCAGCTAATCAGAACCTGAAGGCTAGGAGGACAAAAGAGTTTTACCCCTGAAATACATGAACATCAATTTCACTGCTCATTATGCTAATCAAATGACAGTTATATTTAAGCTATTCATCAAACAAAGCTCAGCTTTACAGAATCAGAAAGAGCACTGGAAAACATACCTACCGTCAGGTATCTGTTACCTTGGGGTTCAGAAAAACATCAAGCGGCCATACTACTTAACCAAATACATGTCAATGTAGGTTTTATTTGCTAGAAAAGGCCAAGTAATCAGCACGTGTGTACATACAAAAAATGTTAAACAGGTTTTGCCATATAAAGGAAGGCAGAAATTGTTGAGAAGACACAGTTTAATGGCAGAAGCACATGGTCAGGAATGTGAAGCATGGTTTACTGAGAGTCTTCCATACATGCAACAGAGAATGTACTTGAAGCTAAAGATAGTAAAGGTAGCACGCATGACATGAACCAATGTGGACTGAAGGTCTGTAAGCAATTCTGTTCCTTTTCAGTCTTACACTGCATAATTTAAATCCTTGCTTTATGTCACAATATTTAGTTACTTGAAAAGCAGCAGACTAATTTTAGTTTCCCTTCATGCGGCGATGATACAGTCTTTCAGGCCTTTCTACCCACAGCTTTGCCGCAGTTTTGTAACCTGCAGTGATCTTCCTTAGGCTGAAACTTCAAACTCATCACCACTGAACAATCCTGTGAATTCTCAATGCTCTAGTCTAGGGCACTTCTCTGCTGTACACCTCCTGTCACTGCTATGCAGAAAGCTAGAAGAAAAGTATAACTTCATTGTGGAACACTGGAATTTTTGTTTTCAGCAGATAAATTCACCTAACCCTGGTAATCTAGAGGTGTAGGAACTCTTTTATCAGTTATTTAGATGTTTACTATTCAAAACAGCAAGCAACATCAACTCGCAGTCTGGGGTATATTACAGAGTATAATTCTTCGCATTAGGAATGGCTAGGGATAAATATTACATTTCTGCAGTACTGGTTGGTAGTTCCACAATTTGTGATGGAGTTCCGGTATCTAAAGGGGAAAAGAGTTACCACTTCCAATTGATACTTACAGTAGAGATACTCATAGTGACCCACCACCAGAACAGAAAAAGAGTAACAGAGCTGCACATGCATGTTAGCCTCTTTAGCTAGTTATACACAATACAAGATACAATATCCTCTCTAGCTATTAACAACACGATTTTCAGTCTACTAGTAAACTCAGCAGTGTAACAGACTAGTGCTGAGTGGAGAACTTATTTGAAACATATGCAATGTTAAAAAAAAAAAAGACCCAAACAAACCAAAATCAAGGAAAAATAGGTTATCTTTAAAAATAAAACCAAACCTGAATTGGTTTATAAAACAATGGAAACAGTCAAGTTTGAAAATCAAAGACAATCACTATGGTATTTGTTATTTTCAGTGTGAATGAAATAGTTACAACAGACAGCTTTGATGAAACCTGCAGCCAGGTAAAGCTATACTGGACTGGCTTATAATTTCATAGAAGGATCTGAAAATCCCCAAATCTCCAGACTCAATTTCTAGTCTGTCCCACTGTTGGAAGCTGATAGGTGGGTATTGAGGGAACATGAAAATCCCCTACCTGCTCGGCCAGCTTCCCCAGCCTGTGAGGCTATAGCAGCAGGAATAGCAGGGATGAGGAAGAGAAGGAAAAAAGGTAACACAAGACGAAAATAATAATAAAGAAATGGGAATGAAGGGTGGGAGGGGGGAAAAAAAAGAGGAAAATGCAAAAAGCAGGGAGTAAAATAAAAAGAAAAACAATGTCAAATACAGGAATCTTACAAATTAACCATTATACCATTAAAGGTTAAAAAAAGTAAAAAATGAGGTGTCAACATTTTAGTAGAGCAACAGAAGAGACAGCTGTAGACTGCTAACCTTGGACAAACAGACTTAAATGGTTTTAGGACACTACAGACGACACTGTTAGTGGAAAATGTGTCTAGCGTACTGATTTTTTCTTTGGTTTTGGTGAAGAAGTCAATAAACATTACGGCCCTGATTTTTTAATGCACATCCATTGAGACAGGGGTTCCAGGTCTGCCATTTCACTACTGTAAGAAGTTTGTGAGTGATGTCCTCTGGAAATGAAAACTAAGCCCTCTTTTTTAGGAAAAAAAAATCTTTAGTATACATCAGAGAGAGATACTTACACCTTGTTTTATGCAGATTAACCTGTTCCTAAAGTGAAACCAAATCAGGACTTCGTCCACAACCTTATGACTAGAAAACCATAACTAAACTGCACAGCTCAGTAATTCTTCATTCTTAGTCTATTTGCTATGGTAAACAGCATAACACATATAAAGAACAGAAAAATTAAAAGCTGATAAAAACCCATCAGTTCACCACCACGATCAGTAACACAGCAAAGATAAAACACAGTGGTGACTAGTCCTAAGCTGCTACTGTCACATTAAGTATCTAACACGAGATGGCTGCAGTGGGACTTTCCCTGCATCTTGTCAAAATAAACAGCTGAGAGCACTGTGTCCCACATCCCCCTCATCAACCTTCTGAATTCCACCAAAGGTAAAGACTACACGAAGCTGCCACAGATCATCTTAAACCAGGTTTATTTTGGATGCCCAGGGAAATTACGCATTTTCAAAAATAGGATGAATCTGCTTATTACATTGCTGCCCCAAAATAGAAATATTACTAATAATCCAGGTTGAACACTGCAGTGTAACTGTAAGAAAGCAGGAGAATTGCTGAAATCCACCAGTTACATAATTCATTGCTTGTGACTATACTGCAGGTCCACAGAAGACTTAGAAAATACCAGAGCCTCATATGGCTTTTAGCTAAAGAAGGGCTTGAGAAACAGCAGCTGAGGTCTCAGCAGTGTCCTTCTGCAGCCAGCTGCAGCTGAGATACTCTGAAAGCGTTTCAAAAGAAGCAGAGTCTTAGCCAAGACCGGAGTGACTGACTCAATTTGTCTGCGCACAGATTATTTTGTGAGACAGAGATAGAGAGCATCTGTAATGCTGGTAACAGGAAAAAACCAACATGACTTCTGTTATATCTGATACTTAAGGAGATGCAAGGTAGCATTCAAGGACACAAAATGGGCCAAATGTAATTTTCTGTCTGAAAATGGGACATCCTAAGTCACATCCCTAGGACTAAATAAATCTCTTGCTCATGCATAGGCTGACACCAGTGAACCATCCCTCGCCTGTGCGAACCTCTGCAACATGCCAGGCTTTTATTCTCTGGGAAAATGTCGCACATCAAAACTGGACAGACACCACGTGCCAGCACTCAGCCTGTACCTGATTTCCACTGAAGTCAAAGGCCAAGCTGCATGCTCTCCCCTGCTTCCCTCCCCAGAGTTAAAATCCAGGAACTAGGCAATCAGAAGTCCTAAGAATTAAAAAATATCTATTGTTTTGCAGTTGGTGTTGTTTTTCTATCTAAGGATGTGGCCTCAAGGTTTACTGTGAGTCTACTTCTGCTCCAGTGATGTTCAGAAATGGAGTTTTTTATGTACACTTAGCAATCTCATGTACGTTAAGGACAGCAGCTGGAGTTGTGAAAAGAACATTGTGGCATGACTCATAGTAAAGGTGGGAAAACAGAATCTGAGGGAGCTCACCCAGAGCCGTTCTACATTGCTAAGTGTGAATCACACCTCTGGTAAAGTGCACGGTCTCCTATCGCACGCTCTGCAGAGCTGTCCCTTATTACTTTTGACATGGAAGATGCTCAGAACGTTTTACCTACCACTAAGTAAAAAGAAACATTAACTTTAAGCCCTAAATTTGCTATCAGTTTCCTCTGCTAGTGAAGGAAGGATTCACTTAATATAACTTCTAACATCAAAGAAGAAAGTGTGCTGTATAAGGTCGGAAGGATTTCTTCATGGTGATGAGCCCTACCACAACATGGGCACCTTAGCTAGGCTGAATGAAGCTCAAGCTCACCCTTGAAGTCTTTATTTGATTCTACTGACTATAGATGGATATTGGATAATTCAACCTTGCTGTCTCACTTAAGAGGTGGCATAAAAGCAGCAAGATGAATCCCACTCTTCTGCCCTAGCTTGGGCAGATTTGTTAGTACATTTTCAGGGTTAACTGAGGAAAACAAACAACTTCTGTAAGTTTTTCCTCAACTGAAATTGAGTAACATGTTGAATAAAATGAAAAAACTTACTTTGAGTGTTTAAATGGAAATTAGCTAAAATCCTAGAGAGCCATCTGTGAGGTTGTAAAAAACAGGCTACTTTTCAGATCTATTTTTCTCCCTCTCTTGAGAATACTAAGTTGCTAGTTAATGAGAATTAAAATATGCTGGATGCAATCTTTTCATCTCAGAAAACCCACGACCACTACCTGTGACTATAGCCATAAACCGTCAAAAATTAGTGGTATTGAAGTGCCTAAAGATGGAGAAAATTATTTCTTTTCTAAAATATATACTTTCTAAAATTACGTATTTTCTAAAAAGCTAGTCCAAAACAACTGCATCAAAGGAAACAGCATATTTCCTCTAAATTTGAGAGGAAACGAATACAAAAGACTGTCAGTGATCTTAATCCTGAAATTAGGATCATTTGGTAGACTAAGGCTCTCTTGTATGAAAGGGATTATCACAATGATTTCCTTTTCAAAGTAATCTTTAATAAAAGATTTAATAATTCTGCTATGAAGTTTTTATACACACACACATACTTACATGTATACACCCCCACACTCCCCCTCCTTCTTTTTGGAGGGGGAGAACAACAGTAAAAGCTTTTTGGAAAAGTCAGGATACCTTCCCTTTGAAACACTCAAGTCTTAAATTTGTCCAAAATATCGGAAATGAAGAGAAGAAGGTATCAAAGTGCACGTCCAAGTTGTATTAGTGGCAGCCCATCGATAAGAAGCCTGGATAAGCTTTTTGCTGGTAAGGGTCAATACCTAAATACTGAGATATGTTTAGAAAGGTGATTAGTAGATAAGCATTTTCGAAAGACTGCAGAATAGGCTGGACCCCAGTTATTTCTGTGAAAGATGGTGTTCCAGGAACCACATGCCGATCTTATGGATGACACAATTTGGAAGATGCTATCGACTCAAACATCTTTAGAAGTATTTTTATGCAGCGTGAAGAATTCAGAAATCATTATCCATTTCTGGAACATATTGGAGACAATGCTAATTTCAGGAACATTGTTGATCAAGGATTAAAATTCATTCTGTTCCTCAGCCCAAAAAACAGAATAGCCCACAAGCTATCCTGGAATATCACTAGCCATAAACTTCCAGACAGTTTGGAAAGAGCATTCAGACTAATTCAGTATCCAGTGTTCGGCAGTGTCTACTACCAAATGCTTCAAAAGACACAATCCTGTATCTTTATCTCTACCTTATTCTCAATCAAAATGACATGTTCTACAGTGATTGTTGTAAGTAACATCTTAAGCAATTTTTCAAGCCTCTTTAAAACTTGCCAAACTACCCTCGGCTTAAATGCTTCAAAAACCATTCCACTTGGAAGGATCACATTACTAAACATAGCCTGTTATGAAATGTCTTTCCTTCATTCCAGCCACATCACTCTTTAGACAGCATATAGCTTCTAGTTTGTCCCACGGACTGACATGCAGCATCTTAGTAAAACTCACTGAAGCCTGACACTAAGCCAGGCTGTTAATCACCTCACTCAAGGTTCTTTGTTGTTCTTAAGCTCACAGTCAGTATCATTAATAATATTCCTTCAGAGGGTTATCCGCTTTAATAGTTTGATTCCATAACTCTTTCAAGAATTTCAGAAAAGAACCATATAAGAAACAAACTTCAGCTAAGTTAATCAAAAGGTGGATATACACAGTCAACTAAAAATGCAGCCTAACTCCATGCTGATTAGGACTTCCAGTTTCTCTGAGTGTGTTCAGCTTTCCAGCATGTTAGTAGCAGGCTAACCTATACAGCAGCTAAGTACCCACTCAGCTACTCACTCACTCCCTTCCTAGCAGGACAGCGGAGAGCACAGGAAGAACAAAACCAAGAAAACCCATTCATCAAGATAAAGACAGTTTAATGAGTGAAATAAAGAGAAAAAAATGATGCAAAGCAATCACTCATCGCCTCCCACAAGTAGAATGATGCCTAGCCAGTCTCTGAGCAATGGCTTTTTTGGAAGACCACACCTGCCCCTGCCCTCCCCTCCTTTTTTAATGCTGAGCATGACCTTATATGGAATGGGAAGTCCCAGATCAGCTTGGTACAGCTTTCTTGGCTGTGTCCCCCCCTGGCCTCTTGCTCTTCCCCAGCACACTCCCTGTGGGCAGTGGAGTGGTAGAGCAGCGGGCTGAGTAAGAAATGGGGAAAGCCTTGATGCTGTGCTGCACTGTTCAGCGATAGCTAAACCACTATTGTGCTATAAACACTCCGTCACAAATCCAAAACACACCTCCATACAGGATGCTAAGAAAAAAGTTAACTCTATCCCAGGCAGACCCAGTACAATATTACTTCCAACAAGGCATACTTGGGCACTGAGTCTGGCTTACTGCTGCTTAGTGCTCCTGGTTTTATTATTTGTCCTGAACAAACGACTTGTCTCGTAAGTGAAGCAGCCACCTTGAACAGTCCAGAGATCACTGCAAGCCTTCAATGGAGACTTTCATTAGTGGCAAGCAAACTTCTGCAGCTAATTTGTTATCTACAGCATCCTTCATTTCCCTCCACGGATCAGAAGCCATGTAAGGTCAGTGATTTTTCAGAAGTAGCTACACCACAGCTGCAGGGGGGAGTTGACGGGCCACTTCCTCATCTACCAGGAGAGTCAGAGCAGTCAGCTGTGAAGCTATGCCATCACTTCCCTCCTTCCCCTCCTCTGTACAAGACATCACATGAGCACATCCAAATGACTAAAGATACAGGAGCATATAAGAAAGCTACTGTTACCAAGTAACCAGCTCATCTTTCTCCTCCATTTTCCCTTTCTACCCAAGGGAAAGTAGTGTCCTTACTGCTTGCTGTGCCCCTTCCAGCCAAGTGTTTAAGCTTAGTTAGTTCCTGACTAGGAAAGCACACCAACACACACCTGCTAATTGGCCTAAACTGGTATCGCACAACTTGTGCTGTCTCAGGTAGGAGTGCCTAAAGATGTCCTAGATGTTTTCCGAGTTAGTGGTGTCTCTGCATTGTCATCACACAGGACTTTAGATACGGAGAAAGAAATGAAGCCTATATTCGTGCAAAGAAACATTCCGTAGAAGAGATTTCAAAACCTCAGTCAGTACCTTTTGTATCAAATCCATGCCAGAAATATGGGGTAAGATGCTGCTTGAGTTCATAGATGTTTCTAACCTACAAGATGTACTTTTCTCTCAAGACTATTGATTAAGTTTTGTTAGGGTAAAACTGTTCAGAAGGATTCAAGTGTTGCTTGTGAGACTTCAGGAAATTTTCTTAAACTTTTATTCCTGGAGAATATTATGTCAGCAATTACAGAATGTCAAACTAAAGAACTCTACATCTGGGACACAGAATGACTTTTAACCCTGCTCAGCTTTGCCTTGTGATACATTTGATAACAATAACCAAAGACACCGTGGGCTGAAGGGATACTCTGCTGGTAGTCAGAGAGAAAGCAAGCAGTAATGGAGATGTGGCATACCTCTTGTATTCATATTCCAGTAACATGAAAGTTACTTCTAGCCTAGAAGGTCACTTTTAGACAAGTTCTGACGAAAGACAGGATTCTTCAGTGATTTTGAACAGGGCAAGAGGCTAAGGCAGGCACAATACACAGCCATACTGGTCTATGCTGAACCCATAAGCTGCACCTGTCACATTTTTTTTTGATAAAATAAAAAATCTTTACATTTAGAATCAAGAAAAAAATAGCAAATGCTGTAACTGCAGTGTCACTGAGAAGATCTGTTCTGGCTTCCACACCTAAGCAATTATCAATGTTATATGCATGAGAAATCCTTTGATGTAAACTAGGGCTAACTGCCAGATTTGAAAAGTGGAATGCACCATAGAGACTACAGGCAAGTTCTACTGGGGAGACACTGACTTTGAAGAGGTTAGAGACATGGTAGACGGCCAAATGGGTATGATACTTCCCAGCCAATGCAGCTGCCAATACAGAAGATGATTCCTGTACTACTTAAAAAGACTATTAAGTCAGAAATCATATTTCATCTGAGTAGGACACCTGTGGCATTATTACAGGAATAATATGTGAAGTTCTGATATCAAATTTGGAAGGACAGAAGAGATCAGAAGTCATAAAAACGACACACAGATCAGAAGAGCATGTCTAAAGATTCTTTATCTATTTATCAAAGAGACAAGATGTGCATTGAGTCATGACAAAAATGAGATTCTTTATTCTGGATTAAAAAAAAAGTAATAAAATAAAAATAGCTGAATCTACTACAAGATAAATTTAAACTATAAATAAGGTAAAATCCATTAAAAAGGGAACACTTTATACAAAGGCAAGTTAACTTTGATCACTTGAAGACCTGAAAGAGAAAATAACACACTGTAGATCTGCCTAAAACTATTTGCTTGGTGTAGTTCATTGGGTGAAAACACAGAGGCTACTCAGAAATTCAGACCAGACAGCTACAGTGCTCAATCTGTCCTTACAATCATGATGCAATAAAGATTCTAGGATAATGCAAGTTAAATCCTATATTATCCCTGGGTACTTTCTTCTGCTTAGTGGATCAAACCAGAATGAAAGAGATATAGCAAAATAATTTTCCATTGTAAGCAATAAACTACGCACAGAAAATATCTGTTGAGTAGCGGTTGGAATTATTTCATAAACAGAAGGGATCTGTTTTGTAACATACTAGAGCAAGCCCTTGGAAACTGAATTTTACATTAAATGACTAAATACTATTTCTGGAGTACAGAGTATGCATTCTGCCACTACCATGCACTTTTCTGAATTACTGTATTCATGGGCAGAATAAATGCTATGAGAGCATGGGAGGGATGAAATAGTTGATAATGTAACAGAAATTTACTACCTGTGTATGCAAAAACATTAAGTACCACATGCATTTTCTTAATACATCTACAACCAGCAGCCAAAGGAAATACAATGAATGCTTCTTACTGAACACCATTTTCTCAAAACAACTCTGAGCTTAAGGAGTGAAAAATCTTACCTGCAAACATATTGCCAGGTTAACTCTACAGCCAAGTGACGTGCTGACAGCCCGTGGATGGAGACCAAGGTCTTTAAACAATTTTGAAAATGACTGAGTAAGAGCTATCCGAGGTCGTTCTTCAGCCACTACTACACATGTCCGCACACGTGAAAGGTCCAGTCCCCTTCCCTAAAAAGAAGTTAAAACGTAATGAAGGCCACAAATGGGTGGATCTAATGAAAACCAGTTAGTAGTACTTAGGTGTGTTAGGTAGATATTAGATTTCAGAGGAACAGCAAAATAGAGGATAAAGTGCCAGTATAATTTCCATCTTCCCTGGAGGCTGGATGAACAGATGACAGACTAATAGCCATAGAAGAGCAAACATACCTGCTTGTCATCTCAGTGCTAGCATATAGGAAGAGATGGGTATGCTAATTCTTAATGGAGAGAATGCTATTTCCCAATATTAATACAGAAAGCCAGCAAACAATAGCAAACAGGAAGCAATGTCTAGACTTGAAAAAACTGATTAGGAAATTATTAAGTGAGGATGTTAAGGGCTGGAGGCATCTTAAATATTAGCATCCTAAGATCTGATTTATTTCAGTAGCATATTGGAAATTCTAGATGATTACAGAAATGTAGCTGGCTACCTGGCTTTTAATTCTGAGGGGGAATAAAAAAAGAACATATACCCCCCATGCCTTTCCTCTGAGGTCAATCCAGTTAAAACAACACAGTAATTCTAAGTATGTGATTAGTTAACTGCAGCGGCCAAAACCAAACTAGTACTTCATATAATCAGGGAATTGATAAAACATAATACACAGCATACTCCTTGGGCCTCTTGGATGTTTACATCTCCGTTTTCCAACACTTGCCTATCAACACAGGCTTCAACACAGATCAGAAAGCTTAGGTAAATATGCCTTTCCTTGATGTTTAAAAGCCCTGTGATCTGAAAAAGAATGACTGATATTCATATATAGCCTTTGGCAAGGAATAACAGGTTCTGTAGAAGTTGCCCTTGCCCTGTGATGATTTTCTCCTTGCTACAGACATTTAGCACAGCTGTTCAGGGCAGGAAAAGCTTTTAAACACCACTATGCAGACGACAGGTTGTGCGGGACGGCAGAATTACTCACCTTCAGTGACTCTGTTTGCGAACCGAGTCCCTTAGTACAAAGCTCCATGACCGAATAGGAACAAAAAGTGTCTCTCACTTTGTACTGACTCACAGCAAGAAGCCATAGAGCGGGATTGGTCTCCAGTTCTGAGGGAGGAATCAAAATAGACTGGTGCCCTGAATAAACACTGTAAAGACACAAGATGTGTTAATGCACGCTTACTGCCAGTGTCCACAGATGTTTACAAGCTTTAGGGTACTAGAAAGTAAAGTTTATCACACCACTGGATGAACCATGTAGTAGCGCGCAGTTCTCCACAGATCCAGCAGTTTAACATGAAGTTTAACTCTGTTTTTTGCTATACCTTTAGAGTCTATGAGGAATTGTGAGGAAGACAGGCAGAACACACTCCTAAAATACTAATTAACTCGCAACACCCACGGACTTTGCTGTTAGAAGTGTACTGAAGAGAGCAAAATAGCTCCATTGTTAATGGTGCTAATAAACAGCATTATAATATCAACAAAAATTATGTGTTGCTGACAAATAATTGAGCAATTACCATTTTAAGATACCTGGATTAAAAGAGTACTTGATTGCTTTATATGGAAATAACCTCTCCCCTGCTGAAGCAAGCAAGAGGTTTGCAATCATTTTCAATGGATTAAATCTGGCCCAAATTTAACAATCCTTGTGGCTTTAGATTTCTCCTGTGAAAGTTTTATGACCTTTAAAAACCCAAATATACTACATCTCTTGCTTACTGGATACCCTGTGATCATAATTATTGAGTAAAGGCACTTACCAGGATCCCTGAAGGAAACGATTATTCCAGAGCTAATTTTTCTGGCACCCAGGATTCTCCCAAGGAGAAAAATATTCCCAATTTGATGTCTTTTATTTCCCAGGGGTCTTATGGTGCTCACTCATGCAGATTTACCATTAATTTTACAGTTCCCTTACATCTTATTTCAGATCAGAACGGCCATACCATAAAACCCCCAAATCATGGAACTTCTGAGAAGGGACCATAAAGCCCCAGAGATTTATGATGCACATAAGAGAAATTCATTTATGACTTCAAAATCTGAAATGCCAGCTTGATAAAGTAAAGCTGACGTTTTCAAATCCAAGTGCCTGAGGTAAGACACAAAATAGAACTATATTTTCAGGAATATGAGCATCCCTGTAACATCTGACATTAGGAAGAAAATACACACCTTTGCAATTCTTGAAGATGGGCTGCTCAAACAGCTTCTCCCCTTGGTGAGTGAGTGCCCCCACTTCCCCCAAGCCCTCAGACACATGAGAATGCTTTCAGAACCCGTACAGTTTAGAACAAGGTTTGTGTGACCTGTACGTCTTTACTAGGTATGATAAAGGCATAAAAGGTGTACAAGTCCAGCCACAATGGCAGTTAATAATCCAAATAGTTTACGTCTCTGCTGGAGTATGAGCCAGAGGATATCACAGAATATGTATGAACTACAGTTCAAATAATTTCATTTATCATACAGTAAAAATTTTATCTTTGACTGCTTGTCCACATTTACGCCACTCTTGATGATTCATGACCAGTGACCTGCCACCAAGTGATGTGTTCTTGGATGTGGCTGACATAGCAACTATAGCACAGGATGGTCAAATGAAGCATCATGCTTTAATGTTGCTTTTATGGAATCAGAATAAAATCTGACTGACCCTTGAGCATGCGCTTTATAAACATGTGAAAAGAGATGTTGGCTAAGTTACCCAAACCTGAAAGGAGTATGCCCTGAGCTCAAGTGACAGATCAAACCCAGCTAGGGAGTAGCAATAGCTTTTATTATAAACACTCTTTCACTTTTTCTTTCTCAGCCAATTCTATTAAGTTTTTCAGAGAAGACCAAAAGGTCTTAGTTCTTTGCAAATTTAAGGTTAGGGCCCCACAAAAAATCAAGGTGTGTGATCTCTCTGGTAAATACATAATTCTTATAACCAGGAAATTGTAACCACTCGAGTAAGAAATCTGGGATGGGGTCTAATCTGTACAAATACTGTATACAGAGTTTCAGCACCAAACCCTTCCCCTGCCCCCAAACTCCTCTAGTTGATGTAACCAATATAAGGAGAGAACAAAAATTCTGAACTCTTTATTAAAACAGGCTGTCAGCTGGACAAATGTGGGAGAATTATTGCTCAGAACCACAGTAACATCCCTTAAGTGACACTTACACAACTAAGCAGAACACCCCCCAAAGACCAAAATCAAAAGAACAAACTTTATCCCCATACTGAGAAGTGCCCACACAAACTCCACAGTAATAAGGGAGGAAAAAGGCGCATTGGTTTCAGTATTAGAACAGAAAAGTGATTCCAAGTCCATTTCACCAGGAAGTAGTCCAAAATGGTGGAATTTGGGAAGACAAATTTACACCAAAGACAAATCTTTCCCCTCCCAGCAACACTAATGAATGGGGGTGAACTGCCTCTCTTGATCAAATCATACTGGACAAGTAAGACAGACACTTATGTTTACTCTTAACCTCCACCCAATGGCCATGCAGCAAAGCATTTCACAGAATCATAGAATCAAGTAGGTTGGAAAAGACCTTTAAGATCAAGTCCAACCATTACCCCAGGACTGCCAAGACCACCACTAAACCATATCACTGAGGGCCTCATCTACTGAGAAATGCTCAGAATTAAACTGTATAACAATAGGAAATACCTACCAGGAACAAAACTTTCTGTGGTGCAGAACCTCAGATGTGTGTGGCTTTTGTCTATAGTACATAAACCTACAGAAACACAGTACTGTGCCTGAAAAGTTGATGGCCAACAGAAGCTTTGTCTACCGAGCTGCGGTTTAATAATCCATGCATATCATCTGATTTGCTAGAGCAGTTGGTGGAGCTAGGTGAAGAACTACAAAGACGTATTTCTGGAGTGAATGTGCCAGTCCCACAGCTGAAGCAGCTTAGGAAGCACCTGGCTACCATGATGTCAGTCACAACTTGGCTCACCTCCCTGAATCAATCTCAGAAACATGCAGGTTTTGTGAATCACTCCAAGCAACCAAATGTTCCTGGTATCCCCGTATCTTTGCAAATTTGCAGACTTTATACTTCCATGTTAACCCATGAGAAGCTGTATGTCACCAATGTTTTGGTGGAGAGAAGCTAAGGAAAAAAAGATACTCCCTTGTACACGTGGTTGAAACATTTCTACCACTCTGGTGCTTTCAAATTACTGTGAAATGGTGGAGGTGTTTGCTTAGTATAGATGGCAACAACTAAATTGAGGACCATGTGCTTGAACAGACAGACTGCAGTTGTGGAAGGCTGCTTTGGAGATGCTGGATAAGGCTACATATGGTCCTAAAGTGGTAGGAAGTTCTGTCAATGCTGCCTTCATGTAATTCTAGGTATGGTAGACATGTTTGGTAGGTATATCTAGGTATGGTACATTCTAGATATGATAGAGTTAATCCTGAAACTGAGGCACTCAAAAAATGGATAGTTCCATCTCACTTAGAAACATCATAGTCATCGAGAGATGGTTAAGCTGTCAGCTCTGCTATTCTCACACTGGAAGCAACAAAATCATGGTGAACACTGTGGCATCAGACAGGGTATCAGGAAAACCTGGGGTAAAATATAAATTGTAGACATCAAAATTACTATTCTGAAATTGCAACAATGTATGATATACTGGAGCAGGTACAGACTTCAGTTATATAAATACCCGGAAAGAACTGAAGCAAGATTGTTTCTTCCACTGCTGTACAAATCTGTTGTCACAAAAGTAACCCTGTCTCCTTATACGAGTCTTTTAACAGCAGCAGACGGTCACAGTACAGAACTGCAGAACTATCTAACAGACCTGGACATCTGTTTATCAGTCCCCACCATTTTTAAAAAATGCAAAAGGAGTAGGCAATAAAGAAGACAAAAAAGGACAGTGGTTACAGAGCATCCCCGCATCAACAGGTTACACTGACTTCTGGGATGCAGACACAACTGAAATGCAGTGGTAGCTGAGATGGGAGATCATCTTTTAGAAATACTGTCTTCCTTCCAGGGACTGTAAAGCAATCTGGGTTAAAAAAGAGTATTCATGTCATGGACAAAGCCCTGGATTTTGGCAGTAAGTGAGGAGCCTTGTGTGCCTGCACTAAGCAAGGGCTGCCCAAGGACAAGAATACTCCAGTCAAATGCACCAGGATGCATTTTGGTATGATGGCACCATCTGATCACAACACCCGTTCCACTGCCTGGCAGGCTGTTTTGGCAGCATACGGAGATGCCTGTAAGGATACTTTGGCTCTTAACTGTTCCACTGAATTGAAGATTTACCCCATGTTGTGCTGACGGTAAAGTCTGAGGTTTTATTATAGATCCAGAAATTTCAGGAGGGCAATAAATGCTGACAAATGGAAACTGCAATTTGCAATTGAATTCTGGCAGGGTACTGACCCACCACTGCCATGACTTCAGGTGTCACTTTCAGGTGATGTGATCTGCTTTCCCACTTAGCTGCAGGAGGCAGGTACATACTGCTGAGTCTTGTAAGTACATGCATTTAGTTTCTGGATTTCTGTGGATGATACTTGGCGTTTGGTGATGAGGGACAGGTATGAGAAATGGGTATTTGGTAGAGCCTGAAATAATTTGGTTGCCATGCCCATAATTCAAATTATGTGATAACAGTCTGCATGCTGAGGGAACCTGAATGGGACTAAGCAAAAGCCTTCACAGTCATCTGTACCAGAACCTGTAGGAAGGACAGTAGAGGCCAGAGGAGAGCATTTGGGCCTATGTTTGACCCAGGCTTCATAGGACTTGGGCCAAAATGAAATCTTCAATTCTCTTGGAGACCGACTACATGCTCAAAAAGGAGGGTTTTGGAGAATACGTAAAGGACCTCTCACCACCTGCAGAGTCCAAAGATGCCCAGCTGGCATACAGCGCACTAATAGCATGCCTGCACATGGTAAGCAGATAAGCAATCAGTCCTGGAGTGACAGAGATATCTCACAAAGAAGTTTAACTAACATACAGCAAAAGAATCATTGCGCAGGGTATGCAGATTTCTCCAGAAAGGAAAAGATCTCACCCATAAATCTTGATAGGCTTCTGGTGCTGAGAATGGGTCCAGTCTTCACAACTTCCACATCAGAGTACTGGGAATTGGTGAGACTGGCGCCATAGCTCAGCACTTTGCTTTAGCTCAAGCTCTGGTGTTGTTACCTCAATCAGATACCTGTAAGTCTTTTATTAATATTGAAATGTCAGTATTTTGTTCCTGTGGTGCCTGCATCACCTGTTGGGACTGTGCTGTCTGCCCAGAATGAGAGACAGAGGTAAAATCAAATTTCTTGTTACTGGCATGTCTTCCAAAGGCTTTAACCTCACCCTTTCAGAGATGTGCTTCAGCAATCTGAGCCTCACATGGGAAGCTTTCTATCATGGCTCCAGGTTGCTACTGGGCACTCATGAACTGATGTGCAATTCTCATTGGGTGGTGTTGACTGCTCCTGAGCTCAAACACATCACTTGGCAGCACCAGGAGCAGGAATCATACACTTGGTGGAATTTGGGATGCTCAACATAAAGCTCCTTTATAAGCCCCTGCTCAGACTTGAGCAGCACTCATGTGGTGCCATAGCAACCCCTCTGTTTGCCCCAGTGACTCCTCCATGCATGGGCAGATCTGCAGAGCCGGTGGAGTTAGCCTGTCAACACGTCCCAGAAATTGCCTATCAAGCTTACTCAGGGCTCTCGGCTGCCCTTGAACATTCCAGACTTGAGGCAGATTTAACAGACCTATTGTAATGTGGCAGAGGAGCAAATTGCCTCTTCCACAAATTGCCACTGGCTAAAGACCAAATATGAAATGGGTACAGGGCAGCGTGTAGGCAGACACACCGTTACATTCCTGCTGCCTGTTATGTACTTTGCAATACACATGAGAGGGTTATATTCACATTCTTAACTTCCTATGTTGGAAATATCCTTTCCCAGCATTTAGGTTTCTTTATGCAGTCTTGCCTTTAATTCGCTATAAATGGGCTGGAAATTGGGTGAAATGCTCATGCCTGCCAGGTAACTTCAAGTTAGCCTAAAAAACCTAACAATAATTAATGAGTCCTAGCACACTGGAGTTTTCTAAAATACAGTTCTCATGTTAATGCTGCAATTCCTTGCTCACTTCCAGCACAATCCCACCTGTCTGGTTAATAAGAAACCTTGTGGTCTCTTGCTGCAGAAGCTACCCAGTAGCACCACTGGGGACTTCAGCTTGTGGCTGTGGAACAGAGACAACAGGACTGGGAGAGGTGAAAGCCACTTCGATGCACCTTACCTGGAAAGCCTTCCCAGGACCGTTTTATAGTGTTCAAGTATTCATGCTATTTATTATATGGCCACTGTGGACTGGAAAACTCAGTTCCTCTGGTCCAGCCCGAGTCTTACTGACTTGCACTATTACAATCTCAGTTTCTGACAATATATGTTGGGTTTTTTTAATAACTAATGTACTTACTGTTATTTGACAAGGACAGTTCTATCTTTCAGTAGTAAAAGCAGAATTGCAATAGTGGTTGGCTTAGCTGGGCTAAAATGGAAGGAAAATTCTTATTCTATTGCATCACTCAGCAACTATCAGTTCAGCAAATCCTCACCAATGAACTGTAGAATGCTCTATTCTCCTCCACAGTCAACAGCGTTAAGATAGGGACATCTTAATTTTAGGAAGCATTTTTGAACAATGGCACTTAGTATTCCTTTTTTTGTTTTAAATTGGAGGACATTTTTAATTTTCTTTTAAAGAATGTAATACAATGCAACACGAGTCAGAATACTGGCATCACCCTCTCAGAATTTACAAATGAGATTATTCAAGAGAAAAACACAAAAATAATGTATTATTTTATTGAGTCATGAGTAGGAACCTGTTAAAATTAGGAAGTTTGGGGTTTGTGAACTCACATGGGGCTGATGACTGCTGTCACACCCAGGATGTGCTGTTCAATGACAAGCTTCCAAGGAAACCCTGCTGGAGCATGCAGCCAGTTTAGAGGGAACATGGTAAATCCCATTTTTTTTTAAATGTATTGCTCTGCTTTGCAAGGTTTCTTTTCTTTATTATTTTATACCCTTTAGGCCATAAAATAATAAATTAAAAAAAAATAAAAAACTTTGCAAAACTATGCAATATATTCCAAACTTACCAAAGGGCTGGCTAAATGCTCCACCAGCTTTCCTAAGCAGCTTTGACCTCACAGAATGGGGCATTCTGGGGCACCACAGTGAAGCAGGCCAGCACAACGTCTAAGCACCTACAACGGGGATAACAGGTTAGTTTTTCTTTCGTTCCTGAGTCAAGTGCCTCCTTCGGTCTAGTTAATAAAGGGATTAAAATGTACTTGTCATTTTAACTGCATGCAGCATAGGAGCTTGCTGCCTGTACCTGGTGGGCTCCTAAACCAAAAAGTTCCTTTTTAACTCTCAAAACCTCCTAGCTGATAAAAAAATGAAGATCTAATGTCATTTCCATACCTCATTAGAAGAGTTAATTTAGTTAATGGGAATGGTGACAGACAATCAGTAACTTTACAGTAGAATCTTCTGAAGTAGAAATACAGCCTGTAAAATGTTGGGGAGGATTGGAGTATGCTAAACTACAAAGAGTAAAATGCAAAGTTACAAAGTTATGACGATTCTAATAGCCTCCAGGATGCATTTTTTGCTATCAGATGAAATAATACTCATTTCTAAAATAGCAATGAAATAGGAAATTAAGTTTGTAAGTGGAATTAATGAAGCTCTATCTGACAACACCTTTCTCTAAATGACAGTCGCAATTCAAGAAGCCTGCAATTTTTCTTGTTTTGTATGAACAGGAAATCAGTGGCAAACAAGAGATTGACATGATGGTTCCTAAGATTAGAGTGATGCTGGCCTGACCTCAGTTCCTTCAACTCTCTTGTTTCCTTTCTCGTCTTTAAAAATGGCATAAACTTTTATATTCCTTCTGTAAGCTACAGAGGGGCACAGACCTTGATTGCTTTCTCCCAAAGGCTTCCTGCCTGAATTCAGTTGCCAGCCATAAACGAGCTTCTCCTCCTAACAGGCTGAATACTATCAATATTGGGAAGAACCTAAGGGCAGCAAATGCTTACTTGTTGCAAATAGGTTTCTGAAAGAAACAAAAGTTTCTATATTCAGGAGAGCCACAGGCACCACAAATTACTTGGGTTTTGGACAGGTTAACATTTATCTGTATTTTATGGTTCAACCATGATGTTGCACAGAAGTTATTCTCGGATGTTCCATGTCCCAACCTCATCCCATACAATAACTCCTTAGCTGAACTCTCCTGGGGTGCTCTACAGTCCTTCCCTGGTCTCACTGAATGCACCATGGCAGATTTGGCTTAGTCCCCAGCAGAGTGAGGGCCTAACAGCTGATACCAGGGCATGCTGAAGCACACAAGTCTATATAGGAAATCACAGAATCCTAGAATGATTTGGGTTGTAAGGCACCTTAAAGATCATCCAGTTCCAACCCCTGGCAGGGACACCTTCCACTAAACCAGGTTGAGCAAAGCCCCATCCAACCTGGCCTTGAACACTTCCAGGGATGGGGCAGTCACAAACAATATTTTTAGAATTTAACTTAAAATGTATAATTTAATTAAAATCTCAAAGTTTCTGAAAGGTTTTCTGAGGTTTTTGTGGGTTTTTTTGACACTTCAATATATTTACTGGATTATCTTCATTTTAGTAACTAAAAATAGCAGTACCGCTAACACCAAAGAACTTTTGATGGAGGGAGACAAGCTGTTGGGCTACTGTGTCTTCATAAGAATGTGCTCCATTAATACTCCCATAGCTCCTTCCCTTTGCTTCTGCATCAACCTAGCTAACTTGGAAAAAAAAAAAGAGAGAGAAAAGAATCAATGGAACTGCTTTCAGTGCTGAACTGTAACTTCCCTAGAGATTGACAGAACTGCTAGATTTCTAAACTTTTGAACAAAACATCTGATTCACATTTCACTGTTTTTTTCTGATAGCTTTTCTATTGCCACAAAAGCACCCTTCTGCAAGAAAACACGCTTTCACGTCTCTGCAAAATTCACATCCAGAAGTCACACAAATGAGGAAGTCCCAGATATCTACTTGTACTTTCAGATTGAGAACAAAAAAGAGAACACCAGGAAACCACCTCCTTAAGGTAATATTGGTAAAGCTCTGCCTTCATCAAACAAAACTAGAACGACTCTGTGGAGACAGCAGTAAACCTGCAGGAGGTCAATGAGCAGCTGTGTTGATGTTCTGCACACCTAAGTCTAACTCCCTACAACCATGCCCCGCTCAAACAACGTGTATTCTCTGTACAGCATTCTCTGTATAGCTTTCAGCAATTCCAATTGCCTTTGTAAGTCCCAGAAGTAATGTCTCTTCTTCCCATCCTTTTATCACTCACATCATCCAGCTTGTTGCGCTGTAGTACAATGGAAACAGTATTTCAAGAGGCTGAGGAGAAACCTCACCTGCAGAGGCACCAGAGGACAAACCCAAGTCCACAGTAGGGGTCCAAGCAAATAGCGACTTCTCTGGAGGGATAAAGCTCACACTGCAGCTTAATAGAACGACAAAAGGCACTAGTGGCTGCATGAGACATCTGAAAGACAACAGTAAAGTAATTAAAATGATCAACTATGTCATTTGGAAGTCTCATTCCCAAACTGCGCCAAGTGCTTAAATCTGCTACAGGATAAAGAAAACAAATAAATATTGACTTTGTGCTCAGAGTAAACACACATGTAATTTATATCTAAGAAAACATAATTTTGCCTTTAAGAGGGCATCCAAATAACCAGTGAAAGGGTAAGGGAGACAGAATGAATGGTACGTTTGAAGTGATTTAGGGAGAAAGCTGTGAGTGGTTTGAAAATGCGCTCCAAGCTGTATGCAAAGCTAATGGTAACAAGCTAAGCTTCCTCAAAGAACAAAGGAATGAATGACTGCAGGATCTGAATGAAATATGTTGTGGATAATGAGTAACATGCTTCTACGTACATATTTCTCAATGCAATAAATAAAAAATGTCGATGCACTTTTTAAATTGAAGAGGATTCTGCATGCAAAACAGTACTAGGGACCTAATAATTCAGTGAGAAAGATCCCCAATAAACTCAGTAAAGTTACTGTAAAATGTCTTCAGGTTCTCTGGCTCCTAATTGAGAAACAGGCTTTTAAAATCATAGCAAGAAAACTCTCAGAGAGAAAACAAGCAGAAAGCAGAAACAAAAAACCCAATTAAAAGGAAGTTCTGATCCCTCCCTCAGCATTGGGACATTTCCTACACCACCCATCCTGACTTAGAAGTTGTAACTGCAGTGGGAACAGAATTACTTCTTTTAATCTTTGTCCTCTCTCTTAATAACAAGAAAGATACCTGCGTTAGAATGTCATGATTTAAGCCCCCCACCCACGCAGTTTTACTCACTCACTCACTCCCCTCTTTCTTCCCCCAGTCCCGGGGGAATGGGGAGGAGAATCAAAAGAATTCAACTCACACAGGTTGAGATAAGAACAGTTTAGTAACTAAGGTATAACACAAATCACTGCTGCTACCACCAGTAATAATACAAGAGAAATACAAGGAAAGAGAATACAACTGCTCACCAAGCCCGACCCAGCCAGTGCATCCCCCAGTAGCAAACCCCCCAATCCCAAAAACCTGACCATGCCGTGCACCCCGAGTCCACCACCACACCCTTCCGGGTCTCTGCTCTCCGTTTTCACATCCTGGACATGACGTGCTGTGGTACGGAATAACCTCTTTGGTCAGTTTGGGTCAGGTGTCCTGTCCCTGCTTCCTCCCAGCTCCCCCTCCTCCCTGGCAGAGCATGAGGCTCAGAAAGTCCTTGGCCAGACAAAACATCAGCAAGCAGTAACTGAAAACACTGGTGTTATCAGCACAGTTCCCAGGCACGAAATTAAAAACACAGTGCTGCACCAGCTACCAAGAAGGAGAAAAATGACTGCTGCTGCTGAACCCAGGACATAGAAATACAGCCTGGAGAGGATTTAACTCATCTAACCTTTGAACTCTGCCACATACTGAGTTAGTTGCCTTATGTACTGTTAATAGTCAGTGGAGGGGAACAGGCACTTGGAAGGTAAAATTTATTTGGTCTTAAGGTAAACAGGGGAATAAAGCTTCAGATGTGACTTTTTCTCCATTGCCAATGAGAGCTGTAATGGAGGCTGGACATGTTCCAAGTGATGTAAAAGGACCAGCTCAAAACAGGTATCCACTCAGTGATCACAGGCAGTTTGCAGAGATTAATTCTACTGTAGCTGAATCAAGACCACTTTTCCACACAGGATTATACTGAACTCCAGAGGTCCAGAACTGGTGTTATTCTGTAAATTTTTACACCATACTAGGTGTGAGCTATTGAAAAGGCTCAGAGTGAATGTCAGTGGAATCTACTACTTCCAAAGTGATTACAAAACATTTATCAACTTTTCAGAAGCCACAAGTTGTTTAGCCATTTTCTTTTTCTGTTTTCATTTAACACCACTGCATTATGGATATAAGCCTCATGGCCTCCTACAATCCTTCTGCAATTAATTGAACACTAATGATTATCTAGCAGATGGCAACTTTACATAAACCTGCTCAATCAGTGATCTGGAAGCACCGTGACCCAGATGTCAGAAGCTAATTGAGAATTCCTTGATGGGTTTATCTGGATTTCCCTTTGGCTACATTAAGAAAAGGTTCATTGACTGGCCCTGCCTTTGACCATCTTTGAAGCTCTTCAGATACTGACTCTGCATTGTTAGTAGTCATTTCTGCAAAGTCTGATAAGGTGGAATTCATACCAGATTTAATCTGGATGACTGCATCTGAAACAATCATTTAAGGTTCCCTTTAGAAGAAATTAAGACTTATACGACATTCATCCCATTCAAAACTAGATGTTTCAGATAAGTCAGACCCTAAAAGTCCTTGCTTCTCTCTGTTGATTACTGAGGAGTCCAATGAGTAATCCATATCTGTCGGCATTGTAGCTATTTAAAGTTAGATGAAGTGAATCTTTCAGGAGTGTCCGATACATGATCATCAGCCAGCTCACCATTCAACCATCAGTCAGCCTCAGGCTGGCCAGTTCACTGCTCTCTGCTTCTAATTCTCCACCCAAAAACTAGGAAAAAAAAATGCTTTCTTTGTTTATAAAGAATGCTGACAGCTTCTAAAAATAGACGAGTGATGCCAGAAAGTATAAGGAATTCAATATAGGCTATAAGTGTGATAAGCCAGCAGAGATTGCTGAAGTAATCATAATCCTTGGATATGCAACGGTTAGGAATAAGGAAGAATAATAAGAAGGTAAGAATAACAGAGTGATTTTTACATTTGCCTGTGTGTTGGTGAAACCAACACTATAACAATATTTAACAGCTAGGTAAACCAGCTTTGATGAACTGTGGGTAAAGGGTTGGAGAAAATGAGAGAACAGAAATTTAAAAGAGCTCAGGATGCCGAAGCTTATCAAACAAATACATCAATGATTTTTTTGCTGCTTACTCTAGTATTGTACCAGGTGAACATACCAGAAACAGCAGTTCCCTTAATTGCATGAAGAAGAGAATATTGAATGGCAATTGCCAGTAGCTGAGTTGCAATAAGGAGGAAACAATGAATGGGTTTTAAAATGAATAAAAAAAGGATGAGTAAGTCTCATTTCCTTCATAAAATGGCAATAATGGATGCTGCCAGTTAAAGAATGCTTCAGGCAGACAAGTAGTGGGCTATCCGCAGGGATATTGGAATGAAATTTTTAGTCTGAGGAGAAGAGGAGCTAAACTCACCACACACAGTACCCTAGTGAGTATGGAACTAATTTAATGTTAATGGAATTGAATAATGACTGCAAGGAAGGAAGCAATTCCATTTCTATTACCAAAAATCAAGAGGAGTTACAAATCAAGAGCAATGTACCACCTGCCAGCCAGGTGTGATTGATAGCAGCAATGCAAGCTTCAACAAGAAGTCCCTACCTTTACCCCTGCTAGCATGCCAGTTGTGGAGACACTGAAGTCAAGGTAAGCAAGCGTTTCAGGGTTAGAAGGTTTGTAGATCTGTGCAGGCCGCTTCTTTGGCAAATCATCTAGTGAAAACAGAGAAAGAAAACGTGTGTGTCTTACTCCCATGACAGACAGACCTCTGAGGGCTTGACAAATGCAATGATAAAAGAAGACACAGAGGACTCCTAGCCTTAGTACTTACCCGTATCTAGTACTGGAGGCCATGTTCTGACATCCACTGCTGCTGCCGCCTCTCGCGACCGTAACAATTTACATATTAATTGTGTAGTCATTAAGCAGGCAGAGCGGCTCACCTAGGAATTTAAGAAATAAATAAGAATACAATGGGATACTGATTAATTCTCCCACAAAAATGACCAAGACCATGATTTATTTTCTGCCAGAGCAGGACACAGGTATGTTAGTCTTATGTTTTCCAATCAGGAGGTAGAGATGCACAAAAATTGCAGCTCACAAAGCAGATGAAGACATGTGAGTTTTACAAATTACATGAAAATTGCACTCTGAGAAGTGTTGCAATGAAACTAAAGGTACCTTAATAGTGAGAATGGGACTTTTCCAAAACATTATATCAGTTATCGAGCCAGAATGCCACTGCAGAATACAGTGACCAGAACACTTCCTACTTGATGGTAATATTTCCTGGTTTATAAACAGTATTTTCACATAACCCAAAACCTAGCCTGACATTTATATGAATAATTTTGCTATCTTAAGTCAGTTTTATGTTAGCCATGTATTTCCAATTCCTGTACTAGTGACAAACAACTGGGAACTCTTCTGATTACTGGCAAAATTAGCTCTAGACCACAAATCGTGCAAGTGGCACTAAGGAACAAAATGGGGAGTTTACTTCAAATCCCATCTGCACTGAATTCTAGATGACGTGCTGAATCTATTCTCCTTTTAGATCTGCTGCTTTTAAAATTTATAAGTAGCATCTACTAGACTATTCCTTACTGCTTATAGAAAATAATATATTTAAGGATATATTCAGACAAACATAAATATGAACACTATTGCTCACTGAAGATAGTACAGAGGAAAAACTGAAAAGGCAGCAACATTCTTCTTCTCCCAAGCTTTGAGGAACTAAGCTAAGAGTATTTATTTTTTTATTTTAGGAATCTAAAACATCTCATTGCACACCGAATTTCTAATGTTCAACCTAAGGAAATTATACGTACATTGAATTTTACCCTGGAGCAGAAGAGATACACTTCTGTCAACAGTAATCTCATGGAAGTCAACTTTATAGAGCACATGAGGAAATAGAAGCATATAAGCACTGACCCCAGTTCTACTTACTTCCTCTAACTCCGTGATTTCCCTGTACGGGCAATCTAACTATTTCAAGCTACAAGTAAAGACAAATGAAGCCACTGCAGCATTCCTCAGTCCAACCATATCACTGTCATACCAAGGCAAGGTAATTCTTACACAGCTGTTCTTAATCTTTGAGCGAAGCCATAAACCAAAAGGAATTTCATGAGTTGGTAGTTACTAGCTCAGGAATAATGTTATCTAGGAGATCAGGAGGTTCATTCAAATACAGAATGTCCACGTCTGGAGAATAGCAAGGCAGAGGCAAACACAAGTGGATGGTGGGAAGGAGAAAGAAGACATTTGAGCTACTGCTTGAGATGGGGTTCAATAAAGTTTAGTTATATTTTACTACTACCAGTTCATCACCAAGACACAATTATGTAGGCCAAATTTTGCTCAGAAGTCATTTTTACTGACTTCAAAAGGTGCTGTGTAGTCATATAGCATGTCAGAGCAGGTTTTGACCCCACCATATCAGGAAATTTCTATGATTGCTTTGTCAATGAAGGAACAGCCTCAATATTTTATTTTCTACAAGGTCATTCCTCTCCAAAATTAAAGAAAATCTTGCGTAAAACAGAGCCGAGAGGCTTTTAAGTCAAACTGGCATTATTATGGCTAATAAATGTCAACAGTTTATTTTGTCTATTGAAGGGACAATGATTATAAGTCAGGCTTAGACCTGTCCTTAGTTTTTCATCATGACACCAAACAGATCTAATTTGGCTATTAAGTGTCAAAAGAAAAACAAAATACCACATTTTACATCACTTCTATGATTTTAACAACTGATGTTTAAAAACTGTGAGTGCCAAACTATTATTACATAATGAGAACCCTGAAGACAATTTCTGTTACCTCTACTAATATTTGGCTTGTGATACCACAGGGAAAGCCAAAAATTATAACTACCTCTAGTACTTATTACTTGAAAGTATCAACATTAATTAGAAATGTCAAAAAGACATTTGTTTCAGCTTGTTTTTTCAGAGACTCAGAATTCCATTCAATAGATTAGAAACTGCCAGATGTAAAAGACTATGTCTTTGCAACCATTTTATTTCCTCAGTAACAATAACAAGCACAATGAAGTTAATTATATGCAACAAAGACTAAACACAACTAGATAAATCCAAACTATCAAACGAAAGGGCTGAATGAAAATGCCTGTGGAACACTTCTCTGGATGAAACAAAATACTGACCTACATCTTCCCAACAGAACTTTGAAATTGTTCTAAACCGCAAAACAATGACATGTACAGAACTAAGAGCAAATTACCATCAGGTAATTTTGGTTTTTCTCTCAATAGTCAGTGTAGCTTTGCCACATGAGGAATCCTACCACTCCTGGCATATAGCTAAATACAAAGAAAGCACTTCTTCAAATATATTTCTTGAAAGAAGTAGTGTAACTGTGACAGCAGAAGTCAGAAGGTGGTGTGCGTCAAGCAGCTTTGATGCTGCAACACACTGAAGCCCAGAATCTTTGGAAGTAATAGAACTCTTCAACCTACACCAACACTCACTTAAGTTTCCATTCCTAAAGTCTCTGCAAAACCATTTCCCATGTACCATTTAATCTCCTTGGGCACTTTCAGGTGTTTGCTCACCTCCACAATCATCTTCACTGTAGGTAACGTGGTAGCTATGTTCTGGGGATGTGGAGGTCGAACTGTTATTGGCACACAGCCTGCATACAGGCATCCGTAAAATGCTGCAATCAGGTCTATTCCTGCAAGAAGAACAAAACAAAAATCCTCCCCTGAAAAATCAAACAATTTAATCACAGACACCTATGTCAGCATAAATTATTACTTGGAACTCAACTCAGAAGGTTAAATGAGCGACTAAGCCCTTTAACAGACTTCTTTTTCAGTCCCTTGTCAGTATTTGTTCAGCTTCACTGACTCCTTTCAATCATACTGCTCTTCTGAGCATGAAAAACCAAAGGCGACACACAAAGCTATAGCCAGATATCATCATTTAGATGAATTCCATTTTTATGATCAGGAAGTAACTTGTTAAAAAGACTGATTTTTACAGATTATCTTCCTAAATTTACATTTATAGACAAATAAGAGTCTACAGGAAGGATGTCCCAGCAAAAGCATGAGGTAGGATGATGCCTGCTCCTATCAGCTGCAGAAAGAACATCTGGAGGTTTCACTAAATATTTTCTCATGTCATTTTTAATCTCAGCTATGCAGATTGGACTCACCTACCTGAAATTTTATGGTAAAAAAGAAAGTCATAATTTTGAAATCCTGCTTCAAAATAAAATCAGGTGTTGTTCTATATAAATATTTACTGCAGGCAATGGATTGTGTACAGCACACTTCAAGCTATCTAAAGAGGCCAAACAAATACCAGCACAAAGAACCCTTGAATACTGTTGTTTGATAGATCCCTGGTATTGTACACAGGCTGTTGTTAAGATGACAATGGGGGCTGTTTTATCCTTTCAGTGGAAGAGGATGCGCAGTACTGGTAAGTTCTTGTTCCTTCAATAAAATGCTTTATTCATGGGAAGTAACACAGAAAATAAAACCTTCCATTTAAAATACTAGTCTTCTTTTGTGGAAAAGGTTTTCCTGTATTAATTGTGGAGAAATTATTCCTATAAAGAGTTTACCAGTGTTTCGCAGCCCCTACCAACTATGTATCACAATACAGACCTTAAATCAGACTGTTTATTTCACCAACACACAGGAAATGCTAAAGATAAAAGAGCAGCACTAGATCAGAAATAATTTCAAGCAAATGTCAAACATGGTAGTAGTTAACACAAGCTTAAAAGCCCTTATGTCAGAAAATGAAATCCAAGCCCAGAGAGCCATCTAGATTAGAGATCTACAGAGAAAATAGCAATTATAATTTGGTATTTCTTAATAATCTGTTATTTATCCATCGTTATTTCTCTCTAAAAACCCACTGATTACCTCCCCGGTGTTGCTGCTTTACTCTCATGAAGCAGCACTTCCAAGGGGTAATGCAACAGGTCAATCTAAGAACATTCAGTAGATGAAATGTTTCAGTAGGGCTGGATGTTTATAAAATAGTATATTTCCAACAAATTAAAAGAAAAGCAGTAATTAAATTTGACTGCTTATAAGAGACAGGTTTTAAAAACACAGGTTAATCTTAATCTGAACCCAAAGAAGGAATATCTATGCACATATGCAAAGTGGAATTCTTTTAAATATGTTTGACAAAGTTCAAAGAGATATACATAAGGCAAATATTTTATGTTTTGTCAATTGGCATGGTCTACAGGTTGATAATGCCATCGATACAGCACTGTTCCAAAGGATCTTGAAAAACTTTTGGGACTACCAAGTTACCAAACATGATAGTTCTTTACCTGGTGGGTAAACCAAAGCCACATGGTCTCCATCTTGTAAATGTCCCCGTTCCATCAACATGACAGCTATCTTCTCAGCTCGTTTATGCAGCTGGACACAAGTTAGTGAGTTGGCTATTGTTCCCTGCACACGAAGAAAAATAAATGTCACAGAAGATGATGCAATGTGCTGAAACTGTTTTCCTCCGCACTTTAAGAAGTTACTGGAGGAGGTGCAGCTACAATATGTCATGAAATAAAATTAAATACAGAAACCTTGAGCCTTATGTCAAACTGTAGTTGGAGGGGAAAAAGATGCTTGTAAAGCAGAGGAATGGTCTCTATTCCTTTCTCTGTACCTTCTACCCCCAACAGTGTTTTTGCTCCAACCAAGGGAGTACAGTAGTATACTAATATCCTGTCCATGTAACCTGTACCTCCCTTGCTACATCAGCAGCATTTTCCCTGGTACAGCCAGGAAAGTGCCTTTATGGTCTCTGCAGCAATCTGGAAAATCTGTGGAGAGCAATCCTGAAAACTGCACTTCGTTGTCTGTATGCTGGCGTGGAGCCAAATGGCACAGCAGAAATACTTCAATAGACAAGAGACAAAAGACAGGAGAAAACAATACTTTGTGACAGGGAAAAGAATTTGTTTGGAACAAGAGCTAAGCACGTGCATATAAATAAAATAAATAGAGAAGAAAGGCATTTGTTGAATTTGAGTAACTCGGGTCAGCATGAAGAAAAAAGGGGAAGTGACAATATGCTACAGAGTTTGGCTTTTCGAAGCATTTCAAAAAGTGCTAACCCCAAATTATTGAACAGATATAGTGCTTTAAATTGGATGACTCCTACAGTTCTTGCATTTTCTAAATACATACATGAGTGTGTATATATATATATATATGTATACACCTGTATCACAGAATTCATTACCACAGCTGACACCTCAGAAGTCTAAAAATGAACATGCAGGACAGACTGACTGTGCTAGAGCTGGGCTGGCCAGGTCTGTGCTGATATAAAGGCAGTGCAGGGCAGTACAGAAAGGGCTGCACCTCTGCTTGTGCAACTGTTCTGTGGAAAAAGAGGATTTCAGTCTCTGGCACTAAGAGAGTGTTTAGCAAGCACTAAGTGCATTTAAAAATAAGGAGATTGAAAAAATGGGGGTTAAAAAAGACAAAACTATGTATCCACTCAAAAGAACATTTTTTTTTTCTGAAAAAAAACGCAATGCAATGCAATCAAAAACATTAAGAGAGAAAGCAAGAAGTTCTGCTTTTTTAAAGAAATATTCTTTATAATCTATTTTAACAAGGCAAGGAATAATATGCATCTTCCCTGTTTATTGCTTTCTATCCACCATCACCATCCCACAATAAATACCACAGTATTTACTGACCAGAAGCTTCAGAGAGAAGACAGCAATTTGATAAAGCTCTAGCACTAGAAGTAGTGGCATGTTAACAGCCGCTACTTGGCATTTACAGAACTTATTGCAAACTGTCAACAAAGAGGACAACCTAATTGAAAAGAAAAAGAACAAAGTCAGGGCTTGGCGTTCCTCTTCAACATCTTCAGCAACCACAGTTACTGAAATGCATTTCAGGCAATTTTAATCAGTCCTCTAAACAACGCGGAGAACATTTCACTATTAAATCTTCCTCTAAAGACATATGTAACTGTATGGATGCTGGTCTAGAGACAGTTTCCATCTGTCCAGCCCTAAATATGGCCAAAACGACCAGAGGTCTAGGTGCCCTTGTCACTTCAGACTTGCCAGTATGAATGTGCTTAAGATCTTCTTTCCTTGTTTCAAGAAATTGCCTGTTTGCATAGTCATGTGAAGAAGGACCCTTTACATCCCCACATACATCAGTAGCACAGGCCCTACTGATACAGAAAAGGAATTGCTGCAAATGATGCAAATTTGTGCACAACTGGTTTACATTTAAGACTTCTGGCACTTGCTGCATGTGAACCAGCTGCAGTGTTTATATGAAAGACAGTGTTTATATGAAGTGCAGGGAAGGAGAATCCTGCTGTTGGACAAGAATTACTGGCGAGCACCAGGCAGTAACTCCCTTTGGATCTTTAATGTGAGCTGTCCTACAGTGTGAAGGTGTTGCAATCCTTCATGACACACACTAAAAGCAATGCACTGCACTAATTTTGAAATATTCCAAACTCTCAAAAAGCTTGGATTACAGGAAAACACTAATCTCAGTGGATTTCTATTAGTCATCCACTGCAAGATGCCTGCATGTTTTAGAACAAAGTGTACAAGGAAGACAAAAAGGATAAAGTTACAAACCAGACGTAAAATTCTAGATGGGTAACAAAACTTGCCTAGGCAAACCTGTCACTCCTTTCCACAAAACATTATATCTCTCCATAAAGCATTACATCTCTCAAACAAATTTCATATAACATACTCCACATTGACAGTCGTAGAGAAACTGAATCACAGAATCACAGAATGGTTTGGGTTGGAAGGCACCTTAAAGACCATCCAGTTCCAAAGCCCTGTCACAAGCAGAGACTCCTTCCAGTAGACAGGCTGCTCCAAGACCTGTCCAGCCTGGCCTTGAACGCACCCAGGGATGAGGCAGACACAACTTCTCTGGGCAGCCTGTGCCAGGGCCTCACCACCCTCACAGTAAAGAACTTCCTTACACCTAATCTAAATCTGCTACCTTTCAGCTGAATTTCAAAATTCAACTATTTTTCACTTCTGTGGAATGATAAAGTCATTTAGTGACTTATTGGTAGCCCTTAACTGAACTTTGGTACCAGCACTGTAATACAGGCTGAGGAAGCATATCCTGTAAATACAGTAAGCAGTTATTGCACAGAGGTTCACAACCTACTGGAGGTTTAAGAACCCATCCAAGTTCTGTAGGGACCACATGGGCTAACACAACACCAGCTACTGCAGGTTGCCCAGCAAAATAGCACTATTCCAGGCCCTTCCTCTCCTGGAGACCCTCACATACTACATGTTTTCCAGTTTTGACATGCGTCTGGATGTACCATAGTGGGATGGCTTGAAATCAAAATTTCATCCTCTACAGTGGTCTTGGGAATTATTGGCTTGTCATCTACAATCACCTAGGAACTCTGTAATTACCCACTCTTAGTAAACCCAAGTTCTGCACCATATGATGTACATTAATTCATTTTTTATAAGTAATGAAATCCTGTGCCAAGCTGGCACCTAATACAGGATATGCAGAGAGATCAGTAATCTGCCGCAGACCTCGTTGGAGTCTGGACATACCTATTTTCTCTTCACCTCCTTTCCCCATTCTCACACCTCCAACAGATGGTCCAGTTTCAAAACAACTATAATTGTTTAATATAGGGAAAATACTCTGATTTTGCCAAACCTGCACTTTTCTAATTGGAAATCAGGATGGTGAATATTAAATACTACTCTGGTATAGGAACAATGACTACTGAAATAGATATGCAGTGTCAGCTCACCCACAACACGTGGTGGAAAAAGAAATGAGAAATGTGTAAGGCACGTTGTCTCATACAAAAGCAATCTCTATTTTGACAACTGGCAATGATTATTCTCTTTTCGTTTCTGCTTCAGTGAACACTAAATATAACAGCTAAGTATTAATGGGAAAAGAAACAGAAAGGTCACGTTCAGCCATAGTAGAAGCAGGTGCAGCTGAAATACCGGTGTGCCATTTCCCGTACTGCAGCCTGTCAGAACAACATCTGAGCTTCTTACCCTGCAATTGAGTAGAGTGTAAAGCACATGGTCAGGAGTGGTCTGAGCTCTCCACTGCAACACTTCGGAGAGGAAGAGGAACTAAAATAAAGTAGAGTGATAGTCATGACACTAAATAACTTTTTGGCTTTAAAAAACAGATAACTATTTTTGCTACCTTAGCTATGCCTTACTCATTTATATGCTACATTTTACATCAATACCCAGAAGCACTAAACATGAATTAATTCTCTTGTCATCACATATTTATACTGAGGTGCTTTTGCACGGTAGCAGCAGCCTCTCTGGAAGTGAAGACACTGCTGAGGTTATGATATATTACTACATATACTTTCAAAGCAATAAAACAGTTCTTCTTGATCTCTCTGAATTTAAGCACCATTTTAATTTTCTATCTTCCCCTCTTTTTCTTACTATAAACATAAAAATATTTATACTGCTCAGAACTTACTAATTTAATTATTCACATAAGCTCCTCAAAGAGCTGAATTTCAACTTAACTTTACAGGATCAAAATAACAATAAATAAGGCCAGGACCATATATGCAAACACAGTTCCCTGGACTCCACATTAACTTGGTAAAAAATACATAATAAGAAGATGATTTCCAGTTGAAGCTCCATTAACACTTTTTACCACATTCTGTTGTCCCATGTAAACTTACTAAAGAAAGAATCCATTGAAATGTAACACAGTGACTTCCCCTCATGTCTATTTTATACTTAGCTGTAAAAGGGGGTTCTGAAATATCTTAGTGTGAATTTAAAAAAGGCATCAATAAATTCTGCAATAATAATAATAATAATAGTAATAACAATCATCATCATCATCATAGCAACAATCTATGTGCTGCTAAGTGTCCTGATGCTAACTAGTTAAATCAAAGCTGCATCGGGAAAGTTCAGCTTACCTTTCTGGCTTGGTCATTATCTTCTATTTGCCCCAAATCTCTACCACTGGCCTGTGCAATTCTTTTTCCAGAGACTAAGTTCCCCACCATCACAGAGGCAGGGCCAATTTCTAGAATGGAGCAGAAATGTATAATAAATATCCTTTGTTTCTGGACGAATTATTTATTTATTTTGCACTACATTATATTTTCCTTATTGCCATCCACCACACCAAACCTTATGCGCATCTCTGTTGATATAGACTTTGGTTGATGGACCAGAAGTAGCTGGAAGATACGTAGGACTTTATTTACCCTGTCTAAACATATCTAACCAAGAAGCCCATTTAGCCTGGTCTCTCTACAGCCAGAGACACGTCTTGTCTGCTTTGGTATGAGGACTCTCTGGAAAACACAGCTCCTAATTTAGGCATGTCCATTCAAGTGCCTAAAACCAGATGAGATGTATCCAGGCTTCAGGGACAGTGTTCCTATTTCTCTCTTTTGTTCCCTGGGCTAAGTAGCATCTATATTAGCAATTCTGTAATGCTACAGACATGAAGTGACAAGGATTAGGAAGGAAGATGGTGCATATGACAAAATATATGCGAGCCCTTTAGCACAAGGTAGAGGCTGAAAAAAATAGCTTTTACACGAAAGGAAGATGCCATGGCTGACATTTCTTCATGAGGTGGATTTCACGGATGTTCTTTTGTTACCATCAGGGAAAAATATCTGTCTTACAGATACCATTTATGCATTTGTTTTCTTCTTGTCTGGCATGTATTACTGATCAACTGCAGTTGATACCAGGCTTTACTTATAGTCTGTGTCGTCCAAGCTTGGCCTCAGTGATGGTATGTGGTATATGTGTCAAAATACGGGATGTGTAAGTAAACCAGATAAACAACACCTATAGGCTACTCTGCTTTGAAAATATGAAAACAATATTCTCTCAGTATATCGCAATTACACAAAATGGGTGAATGTGATGCTGTCAGGTTAGTTTCTGCGTTCCGGGCATTGCTTTCTCTATAGTGATATACAATGTATACATAAATATAAATATCTCCAATGCACTGATCCTAATTCAGTTATTGCTTTGTAAAGCAGTGATAAGGAAATACCAATTTGAGCACTGCAGTTAAAGGCTTCAGTGCTTTTATTAAAAGTAGTGGAAGTCATTGTTAACCTCTAACATTCCCAGTAAACACAAACTGAAATTATAGTATTTATTTCTGAAACACCTGTCCAGAGGTTTTAAATAAAGAAACAAGCTGACATTTTTGGCAAACTGGTATGAATTCATGATGGATAGTCCCCATATTCAAGATCAGAAAGTAAAACCACTTCATATTCCAAGCTGGTTTTCAAAGTGGAAAGCAACATTTAGTCTAATGTAGTTGAATTCAGGTCTTAAGCCTGAGGCTACAGATCCAGAAATCCTTGAAATTAATCTGAGTACTAAAATCTGCAATTGGATTAAAAGTAAAAAATTCGCTAAATTTTGCATGTTTATGGGGGAAGAGTAATCAGTGACTGGACTACAGCAGGCTACAAGGGTTTTCTCAGCCTCTTGAGTCAGCGCCTTGCTGTACCATTTCATCCACTATTTTTCATAAAGTGTGGCAGAACTTCTGAGGATCTGTCTTAAAACTAGGGCTTTACCTCAAATATACTTGCTGTGAGAATAAACCAGAACCTCCCTACTCAGGTAAAAATCTTTATCCTCATTCTTGGGCTTAATTTATTTATGACCAGTTATTAAGTACTTGCTCTTCTTCCATCACTGATTTAGTGTCAACAGTCCTCTTTGTCTCTATTTCTACTTAGAATAGAATCATAGAATAGAATCATAGAATAGTTAGGGTTGGAAAGGACATTAAGATCATCTAGTTCCAACCCCCCTGCCATGGGCAGGGACACCTCCCACTAAACTATGCCATCCAAGGCTATGTCCAACCCGGCCTTGAACAATGCCAGCAATGGAGCATTCACAACTTCCCAAATTCAGCCTTCAACTAAGCCAGATTTTATCTTTCGCTATTTTGGTCTCAGTCCATCCTCTTTAAACGTAACTAACAAGGAGTTTACAAAGAACTCCAGGTGTGGCCTCACAGTGCCTTACACGTTCACTGAACTTAGGTTTTTGGAGTATTTTTCTTTGCACTCTTTGTGAAGGTACTTCTAGCTTTTGCCAAAACCAATGATGTTCTTAATACACCTGGAATATTTAACAGAAACAGCTGATCAAGCTGATCTTCACCTGCATTAACAATTCCTTTATTTTGCTCCATACCATGAACACACAACATTAAGTTATGGTCCCTTTGCCTTCACTCACCTGGTTGTTTTTGCCTTGGTTTAGGCAGATTTGTTACACATGTGTGGGGACACATCAGCACATTACAAGGATGCAGCGATCCTTCTAAGAAGAGCTGTTTGGTTTCTGACAGGTGTATTCCTCCCAGCGGTGTCTTGGGAAGTGTGTTTGCTGGTACGAGTGCTAAGCAGTAGACTCCCACTTGATGAATACTGTCAATAGCCTAAAAAAAGCAGGAAGTCGATTTTAATGAAAGGCTAATTTTTCATCATTCTAATAAGCACATGTTGTTCTGAATTACTGCATAAAACAACCCTAATAATTAACTAGCAATGGAAAGACACTTCAGCAATGTCAGTGATAAGGAGGTTCTTTTCAGTGAGAACAGGTGGATGGGAATGTAACACTGATGTTATTACACTCATTCCAAAAGATAAAAAGGCAAACAAAAACCTCATGATAAATACACAGAAATCTATTAAGAAATGCTACCTAGGCATCCATCTTAGGCATATCTTAGTAGCACGTATCCTGGAGATTTATTACTCAGATAGGCTGGCAACCCATGTGAAACTGATTTTAACCTGTGCAGTTCTCAGAATTAAATTCAAAGGATTCCTATCAATTTAACTTCCAGTCTACCTTGCACAGCAAAGAATTTCAAAGGTTGCACATATTATCACCATATACCTACTGACGTATGTAGCTTATGAATTTTTTTTTTCCTAAGGTAATAACTGTTTGACTGTGATTAAACTGTAAAAGATTATCAGGCAGAAATGGGAAATGAAAACATGTAAGGAAAAACTATGAAACTATCCACTTGAAAAAAAGCTGTTGAATGAAACCTGAAAATGAAGTATCTTTGAACATTATAGCAACTATGTTCACTATCTGACAAGTGGAGTAAATGGTATCAGTTCCAAGAAATCTATAATGTACAGTATCTACGTAATATACTTAGCTAAACACTAATATCCATGCACTTAAATTTTAATTCCATACACTTTTTAACTAGTTATTTTCCTTACACTGGTAGCAAAAGTTGCAGCAAGTAAGAAAAACAACTTCAGATATCCACGCAGACTGACACAAATTACATCTAGCATTTTGAATAAGTAACTAAGTGTTCAAAAATATAATTTACTTCACTTGCATTTTAATTTAACTGTGAGAAAAGTGAATGCTTATGTCTGTTGCCTTGAAGATACAATCTATATTCTGAGAATCAAATAATAATTTGTAGATATGTACTCAAGTGTAGACCAGTAAATTACCAATTTCTTCTACAGGCACTCTAAGCAATGCTTTGCTTTTGGCTTCTGTTTGCTTCATTTTTTATTGATTTGATTGCAAAATTTCATATGAAAGAATAATAAAGCAGTATTCATTTTACAAACTTGGCAGTTTTAGTAGAGGCAGATCTCATGGTAGTATTGGAAGATCCTGTTGCTGGTCTACAGACACGTCACCTTAAAGATCAGCAACAGTGAGATACATATGACAGCCAACACACAATGTCTCATGTTTCTGGCAGAAACCATCATAACCTCCTAATCATAATCTTAGTTGTAGGTTCTCAAAATCCATGATAAATCACGGGATCTTCAGCTGACATCAGCCTGAAGGAAAACTGTTACAGGGCAAGTAAGGACTCTTATTCAAACGTAAACCACTGTGGCTCCTAGTGTTGCAGAAAGCAATACCCAGCTGGGGTGGGATGGGGGGGTATTATATATAACGATTTCCCAGTGACTTCCAAACTGTCTCCTTTGATAGCTACATCTGCAGCACAATGCCTGATAAAATGTCATGGGTCATCCAAAATTGTCACCTTTCACACTTTTGAACTCGGCACATTTCTGAAGCAGGATATGACTTTGTTTTACAAGCACTGATGAACTGAGCCTTAAAATTTTGAGAGAGAAGAGTGTTGGTCAATTTTAATACCACTGGCATTTATGTCTCTTGATGAGATGGCCTGGTTTATGAAATTACTCTGTCCAGACAGAAGTAAATGAAGTATCTGAATTTTTATCCTTGTTTCATTGAGAAAAAGGAGTAGAGATATCAGAGCCTGTAGAGTTCAGACTGTTATGTTATTCAAGCTGAGAAAATATCACATTCTGATAAAATTATCCAGGCACACACCCTACAGTTCTGCAGCAGATCTCCTAGCTTTGCTTAGTTCTGTCAAGTCCTGCCTGCATGCTGGCGCTTGTAAAACTAACATCCAGTCTGTCACGTACAGGAACCACAACCCTACCTGAAGGGTCAAAGCACTTTGTGGCAGCCTAAGAGATGTGAATGAGTATCTAGGATCCATCTGACACAACTGTTGGGTTACCTAGGATCTTCACCCACGCTGTCACTAAAATCCCTTCCTCCTCCACTGCCCTCCAGAAACTCCATACCCAGCCTGATCACCCCTTCCAACCATGCCTCTACTGAAACCCACAGATGCAGTCCAACATAGTCCTGTATGTACAGCAGGTCTACCTGAGGAGCAGAAAGGGTCATGGAGAGGCAGAATATGTGCAATCCATTGGAAAGTTCTGCAAACTGATGAGCTCAACTATTGGGAAGAGATTCAGATGCACAGCAAGGCATAGCAGAAGCAAGCAGTGTAGGGCAGGGCTGGCACAAGGCAGCACACGCAGGGTGTCAGATGAAGTCTCATAAATATCACCAGAAATGAGTAGCAATTTGGTAGTTTGTTATTACAGGTGTCATTGAGAGTCATGACACAAGTGTGACATCGTTATGCTGCTCACCACTAGCAGACGATTCAGATACAACTGGTTATCACTTCCTGACATCTGTCATTAAAACTCTGGGAAGAAGGCACAAAGAATCCCACATGTTCCTGGCTTCTGCACTCCATCTCTGTTCTCAGCTGAAGTGGAACCAGAAACTTCTTGTTCACAAAGTGAGATGTGGCAGAGTTGCAGACTTCACACATAGGTGATGAAAGCAGTCACGCATATGTATACTTTGATATATGGCCTACCATTCTCAGTCACTGCTGTGACTTGATCACACTCAGAATAACTGGACTGACTTTGGGCAGGAGCAACTTGACACAGGACTGCCACAGTGTTCAGTACTGAATTCTACTTACTATGATGGTGTAAGACATGATTTCTGTAAAAGCCATGAAGTGCTCAGCTGACAAAACAGGATTACTGTAAATCCAGAGTTCAACCTTTTTCTCAGGAGCTTGCTACCTGATAAAAATTACCAAAGCATGGGCAATCCAAAAGCCTTTCCTTCTACAATAGTTGCCCTAGGTGCTACAAGGTGCTTCAAAGGCTCTCTGTGTGACGGACAAGCTAGAGGTTCTAACTTTTCTTGGCAATAATTGAGATCTACTGTGAATATGAGATGCCTTTAGCTGTATGAAATGTAGCTACCTTTTAAATCAAGAGAAAAGGTAAAACTGTCTTGAGATGATGAAAGCTTATTTGTTCATTTTCTTCAAGGATACAGTAGACAGACTTCATTTCTTATTCAGTACAAAGCAGTAATGAATAAAACCATCTTGCCTGAATTGTGTGGGATCTTTTTTCTTCGGCTCTTGGGTAAAGCAAAAAAGATGTTTGCAATATATTTACCTGAGAAGAGTCCTTGAGGAAGAACAGAAAGGAAGGTATGAAAGGGAAGTAACAGGTGATCAGCTGTAGACAGAGCTGAGACCATTTCACAAGACTGCAATAGACTCAATTTGACTGCATGTGCACTAAACCTATTACTTTTGAGTGATAATTGGCTTAACCATGGAGACAGAGGAGATGGAAGATGACTGCTATCTAAAGTATCTATACTTTATTGCATGTGGACACTAGAGTTTAAAAACCTTTGAGTATGGCGATGACACTGCCTTAACATAGACTGCTACGTGTATGGAGAACAGGATTTTTTAATATTTGTGAGCTTGCGTCTTACCAAACTGTGAAACACCACCACCAAGGGGGGTTTCATCATAGTGCTGGTGCCTTGCATGATCCACCAGACAGCTGTAATTGGATTACTTGCAACAGGTGTCCTCCATGCAGATAAACTGAGCTAATCAATCACTTCATTTCAGTGGAGAGAATTCAGTATTTGTAGGCTGTATCTATCAACATGCTAAAATAAACTAGAAACTAGAAACACATTATTCTCACCCAGAGTGATTTTAGTCATCTCCAGATGATTAAAAAAATGCATCTGGAGATCTAGGTCAGATACATATACTTCTGATGAAGTCATTAATTCATTATTTTTTTAAGTAATGAATGATTATAGCCTTACAAACTATACACTACTCTCTCCTTGATATTACTTCAACTCATCCTTGTTTTTTTATAGCATTTTGATTAAGGAAAAGATCACTCTCAGAATATGTGGGGCCCAGACAAGAAGTGTCACTCAGAAGAAACTAATTTTGTGCTCATTAGGTGCAAATGCAACCAAAAGTGGACTTACAATTACAAAGACAAATGTCAGTTACCTTGTAGGCCTGAAAGATCAATTAAAAGAACATAAAGCGAGAAAAAATAGCTCCCAAACATACGTAAAGATCATTACCTGAAGAACTCTACTCATCCATTGAAAACTGTCTTCCTCTGTGGAATCTGGCCTTTGCTCAGCAACAATAACTATCCTTTCATCATGCAGCACACTCACTGAAAACACTGCTATTCTATAGAAGAGATGGAGAGAAGAGTATTTAGCGCCAGGACAGATGAAAAAAAAAATTCTAAGTTAATCCTCCATAACCATTATTTTGTTATTTATTACTCAGATAACTTATGCATCAAAGCATTTTATTTATGGGGAAAAAGCAACAAGAAGAGTTTTGGATAAATTCTGGAGAAGAAATAGGGGACTTCATTCCAGAATCATGTAAATACAGGCATAATGTCACGGCATGACTGAAGAAGTGAACTTTTTTGGGATAAGAAAAGCACTAAGTTTGGGTCACACCTAGGCTGATGTTAAGCTGTTACCTAACAGCCAGCTTAAGCACCTTCTTTGGCCCCATCTTAGAAGAAAGCAATTGCAACACCATTTTGTGAGAGGTCTGCTATGTGACCAAGTGTGAGCACATGTTCCTGCGTTAGGCTCTTCAGAACTCAGTCTCCTGCTTAGTTTCAGCCAACCAGGAACGTCACACAAGGAACTGCTGTCATGTTCAAGAACTCCAGTGTTAAACGTATTGGAAATGCTCAACTCAGAAAGGATCCTGTTGAGTCATCACCTTCAGAATTAACCAGTCACTTAACTGGAAATTTTAATACTCATAGTTTCAGGCCTTGGTATCTAAAGCATCCCTCAACACTCTCTAAGGCTTCCCTCTCCTTTCTAGCAATCTAAACATCAATGGAGGGAAATCACAGTGCAGATTAGGCACTGTTTTCTAAAAGCATTTTGGGTCAGTTGCAGCTGGTCTAAGCAAAAGGAGGAATTCTACATAATAAAAGAAAATAAAGGATCAAACCTTCCCCTGTAGACAAATTTCATTGGTTCAACAGCCAGTGCTGTTGCTACAATATCATCAGCATTATGTCTTCTTCCACTGACAACCATCAAACCATCCATTTTGCCAATAACAAAGACGAGTCCACCTGGTCCTATAAACCCTAGTAGTCCGGTCCTTATAAAAGGATATTCAGTGATAGGGCCACCAGAACTGGTCATAGGAAACACCTGTAAGACAAAGAAACACAGGTCTTCAATTCTCAGCACAGACAATATTTCAGGCATGCTCACTCAGATGGCTCTTCTGCAATTCAGTAAATAGGTCACTCGTGATGCTCTTTACTCTTCACTGACCATAAAGGGAGTGTCAGGAAACTTCTAGACTAGTGTATGTAATTTTCACTACCTGACTTCAGGTTGCCCAGAGAGGTGGTGAATGCGCCATCCCTGGAGACATTCAAGGCCAGGCTGGATGGGGTTCTGGGCAACCTGACCTAGTTAAGATGTCCCTGCTCATTGCAGGGGAATTGGAGTAGATGACCTTTGAAGGTCCCTTCCAACCCAAACTATGGCATGATTCTATGATTCTAGGTTCAATCCCACTGTGTATTATACACATTTTCCCTTAGCCATGGCTCTGCAAATCATTTATAACCTTAAAAAAATTTACCATAAACAGTACTGAATAAAACAAAATGCTGCGCAGAGTGCAGCTAACCTGAGGTGCTATGTATAGGTTACTGAGATTAAATGGTAAACATTACAGTTGAGGTTCATTTTAGTACCTCATGCTCATTTCCAGCACAATATAGAGAAACATGCAGGGTAGAAGTAAAGCTATTTTAAGGTACTGCACATTAATGACTCTCGCAGCTGACCATGTTTTTATCTAAGGTCAATTAAGTCCTCACAATACCAGTGATAATGTCTTCCGTAGCATGTCTAACAGTGAAAATACAGCCCTATAGGGAGCCGTTCAAAATGTCTGAACACCAGACACATATGTGACTTTCACAGGAGAGATGTCTACTGTTTTTCCTATCCTAACTAATAAAATGTTATCCCTCTGGCATGAGAGCTACTCTGAGCTGCATTCTGACAAAACCACACTTTCTGACATCGCTTCTTTAAACTGCTAGTCTAAAGGCACGTTATTTAAGACAATGGCAAGTGGAAGACCATGGCTATATAGTGTCCTGCAAGGCTTATCTAAAAAGAAAGGTCAAATTCTGCTGCCAGATGCCCATGGATGACTCTTTAGAACAGATTTAATATTTACAAATCCTCAGCCGTAACTGATTTCAGGAACACAAAACTTTGACTCTCTAATACCTGCAACACGAATTACACAGTAAACAGAAAAGAGGCCCACTTGGAGAGGGCTCCTAAGAACATGCTTAACTTTAAAAGTGAATGGTCTGACTCACCTAATGGCAATTTATTTGCTTACCATTAGGAATAAGTCTAAATCAGTCTTAGATACGCTGTTAAACTGCAGACCCAGTTCTGAATTATGAATGATCATGCAATTACAGCAAGTACTAGAAAATGAATGTAAGTACCTTCCTACCCTGAAGTACACAAATCCAGGATTATCATTCACACTGGATATTGCCAATTGTACTTGTCATGCAGCAATCAGCTATCAACAAATTTCAGATCACAATAGCATAGTAGGATTCCTGGCTTCAATAGCAGGATGGGGAATAATATCGGGTAATCTCCATTAATTCTTTAATGTATAGTGTTTACAACATTCAGATTTGCATTTTGCATGAGACTGTAGACATGTCTGGTCTATGAAAAATGGTAATGTTAAGAGCATTTGTTAAGGGAAATGTAGATGTATTTTTCTCAACTTTTCCTCAAATATTAAAAAAGGATCAGAACTTAGTGAAAATCTCAGCTCAATTTTTTTCAATATTTTTCTGATTTGTTCAGCCTTTCATAGTGGCTTCAGCAGAAGTTAATGGTAACAAGTAAGCAGGTACAACAGAGCTATCAGTACAGCTGTCTGCGCTGGAGCTGAAACCTACTGGAAAACAGATTCCACAAAGCAAAAAAGTCTTTCATCTAAAGCAACTCAAACAAAAGCAGGTGGGGACCAATGAGGAAAAGGTATTTTTTCTATTCAAATACCTCTTGAAGACTACAGGTGTCAAGATTCTGTATAAATACAAACCTTCAATCCTGGCTGTATTGTGGAAATGTTGGAAACTGCTTGTTAAAGATACCCAGCAACCTTCCTACTGCTTGCAACAATCAAATTCTGCATATAGCTAGCTTGTAGATTTGTACAGTGTTACCTTTTGAACTTTTTTTTCTTCCTACTTTCTGATTGTTTCAGCCACTGGTATCTTCTTTCAAAATTAAAGTAAAAGCCCTTCAGAGCTAAAATTAAACTCACATAAAGATCTACTATTGCACTTAATGAAATGGCTTCAGAGCATATTATCAGGCTAGAGTATAGGTCCCAAGCCACAAGCATTGATTATTACTGGTATTCTGATACTATTACTATCAATATTTTCTGTAAAACATTATAGAATCATAGAATCGTAGAATAGTTAGGGTTGGAAAGGACCTTAAGATCATCTAGTTCCAACCCCCCTGCCATCAGCAGGGACACCTCCCACTAAACTATGCCACCCAAGGCTATGTCCAACCAGGCCTTGAACACCGCCAGCGATGGAGCATTCACAACTTCCCTGGGCAACCCATTATCCTGAAATAGAAAAAGTTTTAAATGAAAGTTTTTATATAGCATTTTTTGGTCAGCTTACCTCGAAAGTATTTTTGGTCATGCCTGAGAGTCCATAATACGATGTACCGGTTGCAATAGCACATACACAAAGTTCTCCTATTTCATCTGTTTTACAGAGCTGAGGAATTCCATCTGGCTTCACTGAACACATTATAGCTATAGGGAGAGCAAAGGACTTTAGAAAACATTATGAAATGAACTAAAGAATAATATAAGTGCAGTGGGAAAGACTTTGACATAAACAGATAAATTGTATGTTGACTGAAGTCTAACAACTGCTTTCTCAAACATTTAGGTGTTGAACATTATGAAATGTTATTCACACTATAAATAGTATTTAAACAAAGGATGCAAAGATCTTTACATAAATTTACTCCTTACACTGATAAAAACTCCTAATTTGCCTTGCTGTCTAAAATTTCAGTTGATCTGTAATATTGCTGTGAAATGTGATTGCATTCCCAGTGTTGCATACTGAAGACCAGATCTGCCGCAGCCAGTGCAAAATGAAACACCCTAATGGAGTTCTTGATAACAGTACTACTGCCAGAGAGGCAGGGAATCAGGAAACCCACCTCTTACAAAGTAGCAAGTAACACCATATCAAGATATTCTAGCAGACTACTACAGTTGTTTTACTAAGAATTTATCAGAGCTCAGACTCACTCTCACGAGTCTTATGGGACTGCAGAGGCAGCAGGAGCTAAACGGGAGGGATTAGAAAGCACTGGTCTGAGGAAGAAGTACTATTTTATGTGTCAGCCATGTGAATAAGAATCATGTATGCTGCTTTAGCTATAATCCCTGGAGTTTGAGTTCAGCATGTGTAGATTTTGCAGTTGGAAAGAGGATATGATGAATAAGGGAGACCAGAAATGAATCAGCATCTCTTTTAAGTACAAGTGCAAAGAATCTTGAATGACCTTTCTCTCACTGAGGATAAAAAGGAGCATGCCCTTTTATTAAAATGACCAGAATGTAGTTTGAAGTGAAAGACGGCACTTCTGTAATAATAGCTTATATTATAACAACCAATCTTATCTTCCTTTATTTTAAGTTGTTCAACTGAAATTTTATAAGATGCATTATTACGTTTTATTCCTTTGGTGCATAACAGATACTCTCCTATGAAAAGGTATGGTATTATCCTGTTCTAGTCTTTATAACATTTCACTTAAAATCTAGCTCTCTTATAAAAAGTCATATCTTCATGTTCATGGCTTAAGTTTGAATTATCAACATGAATTGTTCAGTCATGCTTCCTCTTTCTAATAACTGGGTGATAGCACAAGATCTTTGGAAAAACATTCTGCAAGCCTTCAGATAGTCATTTTGTTGATCCTTAGCCTAGGTTATGAAAACTTTCACTATCAAGTCTATTTATAGCCTCCAGACACTACCCTAACTTTCTCATTTTCTCTGCCAGTGTCTAACAGTTAAGGAATGGATGTTATGATGTAGTGGCAGGTTGTTTAAAACACAAGTTGAGACAACTACTGCAGTAAAATAGAAGAAATCTTGGGATTTCCAAACCCTTAAGTTTTAAAAGGTAGTGCTTTTGGATTAGAATGTTTTTCAAGTACACATGTTCTGATCCCAGAGCGTTTCATCTTACAGAAAAGTACTCCAACCTATGACTTTCTACAGCTAATTATGTAAAGTGGTGAATCATAGTGAGTTTCAAAGAAAGTTCCTTACCTCCTGGCATCACTAGGCCAACATCCTGGACAGTCAGAACAGAAAGCTTTTCTTCAGAGTCCACTCGAATCACTCCGTAAGTGAGACCATGCATAGATAGAACTCCTCTTCCTGGTGGCTGATTGCTGTCATCTGTTGGCCTGCAACCATGTGTCATATCCGTGAGACAGGTGTAAGCATTTACTTATACTTAAGGGACTACTGTTGCAAATACTCTATTTGAGTTTAAAATGTCACCTTTCTTCCCCTACCAGACCTGACAGAATCCTGGTTTTCAGTCATTTCTGAGTAATTATGCCTGTCAATATTCCCATTCAGCAGCCACCCACATATATGGGGCTACAGAGATGAAAGTAACACCTAACATTTACCCCAAACAGCTTGCATTTAATTTTCAGATAGATTTAGAAAGATTGCTTGATTACTCAAGTAAAGATTTTTTTGCCTTATTTTAAAAATACTGAAAGGCAGTGCTGATGACATGGAGGGAAAATGCACTCTAAATATTTGGAAGCAACCACTAAAAAACTTGACCAATTTTGAAGTAACCTGGAACTAGGAAACCAAACTCATCTGCCACACTAAAAGTGTAACTCTAGCACACTGGTATCAAAGCCAATATTAGAATATAAGTATGCTGTGTCCGAATCACAGATATGACTTCCTACTCCCAGTACTTATGGTGGCCTTCTATGATGGAGCTATGGAACTGATGGACAGGGGTAGAGCAGTTGATGTCATCGACCTAGACTTGTGCAAAACGTTTCACACTGCCCCATGCAATATCCCTGTCTCTAAGTTGGAGAGACATCAATTTGATAGGTGGACCACGCAGTGGATCAAGAACTGGCTGGATGGCTGCACGCAAAGAGTTGTGCTCAATGGCTCAATGTCCAGCTGGAGACCAGTAACGAGTGGTGTTCCTCAGGGATCGGTGTTGGGACCGGTCTTGTTCAACATCTTTGTTGGTGACATGGACAGTGGGATTGAGTGTGCCCTCAGCAAGTTTGCCAATGACACCAAGCTGTGTGGTTCGGTTGATATGCTGGAGGGAAGGAATGCCATTCAGAGGCACCTTGACATGCTTGTGAGTTGGGCTGATGCCAACCTGATGAAGTTTAACCATGCCAAGTGCAAGGTCCTACACCTGGGTGGGAGCAATCCCAGGCACAGCTACAGGTTGGGCAGAGAAGAGATTCAGAGCAGCCCTGTGGAGAAGGACATGGGGGTGTTGGTCGATGAGAAAATGAACATGAGCTGGCTTCAGTGTGCACTCGCAGCCCAGAAAGCCAACCGTACCCTGGGCTGCATCAAAAGCAGCATGACCAGCAGGTCGAGGGAGGTGATCCTGCCCCTCTACTCTGCTCTCCTGAGACCTCACTTGGAGTACTGTGTGCAGTTCTGGGGTCCTAAACATAAAAAGGACATGGAACTGTTGGAACGAGTCCAGAGGAGGCCACGAGGATGATGAGGGGACTGGAGCACCTCCTGTATGAAGAGAGGATGAGAAAGTTGGGGCTGTTGAGCCTGGAGAAGAGAAGGCTGCATGGAGACCTCATAGCAGCCTTCCAGTATCTGAAGGGGGCCTATAGGGATGCTGGGGAGGGACTCTTCATGAGGGACTGTAGTGATAGGACAAGGGGTAATGGGTTCAAACTTAAACAGGGGAAGTTTAGATTGGATATGAGGAAGAAATTCTTTCCTGTGAGGGTGGTGAGGCACTGGAATGGGTTGCCCAGGAAGTTGTGAATGCTCCATCCCTGGCGGTGTTCAAGGCTGGGTTGGACAGAGCCTTGGGTGGCATGGTTTAGTGGGAGGTGTCCCTGCTGATGGCAGGGGGGTTGGAAGTAGATGATCTTAAGGTCCTTTCCAACCCTAACTATTCTATGATTCTGTGATTCTATGATTTAAAATTACTAAACAGAAGAAATTAGGATGTAATAGATTCACTGCCAAGTATCTGTGGAAGCAAGAATACTTCACCATTTTAATGTATGTAAATGGACTTCACGTTTTAGTGACTTTAATTCTTCCTATTCTAATTTACTACATGAAAATTAAAACACATTACACCTCCATCAGTCATGGTCAAAATGTTGTGGATGCAGCCTCTTTGCAACACCTCAGTTTGCTCAGATTCACTGCCAACACCTATAATTCACAGCATCAGTACAAGCTGTCAACGTGCTTCAGTACAAAACCACCTGCTGTACCAGTGGATACAATTATTCGTATATAGAGTGTGGCTTGAGCGAACGAATGTTGATACAGACAAGTTACTAAGTCAGAAGAACATGTCAGGGCTTTTCATGTCTGGAAAGATTCTTATACTATCCTGCAATTTCAAATGCAAAACCAGAAGATACCGTGATGCTGATTTGAGTGTTGTTAATGCATCTATGCATAGCAGCCTGGCTCCAGCTGTTTTCAAGATGGATAAAACAGACAATATTTAGTTCAAGATTCTGCAGTTTTCCTCAATACTCCATCATAACACAACTATTTTTTAACAGATAATGTCCTTTCATATGACATTTCTCCTCTGTTGTGCTTGAAATACTAGATGGGCTGTAACCAATCATGCCCATGTAAGCCTTCCAGTGATCAGCACTATATATTTCAATTAATAGGTTTCGCGAGGCATATTTCTCAAATGACATTGTCGACAAAGGGGGATGTGGGCACGCTTGAAAACGCATTAGAGCATAACAAATGGTGCTAGTAAACAAGCAGCTGTGATAAATAACATTCCCATTATGTAAAAGGAACTTTCAGTGACATTATTGATCAACTTCCTCGTATCCTTCCTCCCTAAAACACATTTTACTGCTCATGAGAAGCAAGGTCTCCTGCAGATAAACACAACTTCTCACAACCTCTAGGAACAGTGGCCATCTAGACTTTCAGCACATACAATTTCTTGTGTTGCTTACCACATTCAAAGACTGCTAAAAAGAAGAGCCAGTACAACTTGGAAAAACACTGGCTGTGTATAGGACAGGGGTGCTAGGGAGGGAATCTGGAGGCGCATGGCCTGCTAGGACCATGCTGGAGGCCTTGTCAATAAAGCTGTGGCCTGGGCTGAGGAAGCCACTATGCCCAGGTTAGGGTGCAATTGAAGCGTCGATGCAGCGGAAGTAGGTGTGCAGAAGTAAAGAGTCGGAGCCAAGGACTGACAGGGTCCAGAAGCATTTCAGAGCTGCTATTTCAGGGTGCTTCTGGTCTGGTAGTCTGAGGTGGGTCCTTGAATGAGAAACCAGCTAACATGCTTGAGTCTCCTCTTGCAGGAAACCAGCTACCTGCCACCACAAGGGAATACAGTCAGAGGATCAGGACAGAGGAGTGAGGTGAGGACCTCAGCACCTGACAGCACCTATACATCCTCTTAGAAAGCATTCTGTCAGCAACAATTTTTCAATATATGGTATCTCATTTTGTTCTGTGTATGATATTCACAGGGGAACAACCCTAGAACAAGTGTCTCTGCCAAGCAGAAGGAGAGAAATCACTTGGAAAGAAGATGAGAGATATAAATAACCCCATTCCAATGTATTTATAATTTAGTTTAATGTTCACATTTTTGATTTTCTTAACTAATTCAATATTTCTAATAGTGGATTTGGAATTCTGTAAGACTGCTTGCTAGACAAAGAGAAAGACTTTGATTAAGGTAGGAGCAACTGAACAAAGGTATTAACCCACCTACTTCAAATACTAAGTAAATGCAGCTTAAACCACCAGACAAACCTACACCTTTAGTTTCCTTAACCATGACAGAGGGACAACGTGCATCTACTTCAAAGCTGACTTCCTGATACTGAGTAGCTGTAGAGCATTTTGAGAACAGTTACTACTAACATTTTCAGACATAATCCATTTTAACACTACCTTTTGCCAGTCATCCAAATGGAAAAGACCGGTTCTTAACTTCTGCACTCCCTTAAGCAAGTGGGCTCAGACTAATACACAATAAACCAAAGGGGAATACCATAAAGAATTATTTGCATTACAAATTCCTTTAAATATCAGGTTTCATGTTTCAGCTCTAAGGCTAAAGTACCTATTAGTCTATTACTGTCTTTTTCTAAACTATAAAAATATTTCAATTGGGAACTGGTTTTCTTACTCTTCCTTGTAGGAAGATCAGTAGAAATACACCATAGATTTTGAAAAGAGTTGAAGCATTAACAGGGAGCTCTCTGGATCTGTGCTCTGCAGGGAATGATTTTAATGCATACTTCAGCTGTAACTGTTTGGAACCTGTATGATAATAACTTTACTGTCAGTGGAGATGGCTTGAATAAAACGAGAAATACTAAAGCTCCCAAGTTCAGATAGCATTATCCTACCATTAAACACTTCAAAAAAAACGAGATATGTGTTCAGGAACATTCACTGTAGCAAGAACTGCTCAGTTAGTCTGCTACTACACAGGGAGGCATTGAAGATAAAAATGCCTTTTTTATATATTTTTAATTATCCACTATTTAATTTTCTAATAACTTTTTGTGTTTGTTTTTAATATAAGCTCTCAATGCTAGTTAATTTGAAAATGAATCTCTAGTGCTTCAGATGGCTACAGGCATAGAGTTCAAGTCTAGGAAGTGTACACCAGCCACTGCATGTGGAGATACAGTGAGTTCTCCCACTTCATAATCTGTGATCAGGCGCAGATTTTCCTGGGCTAGCATAGGAAATGAAAACCCCTTCCCATTAATCAGTGCTCAGTACAAGCAATGTCTGCTGCCCATCCACCTCTTCTCTGAGCTTACAAGCAAGAGCTCATTCGAAGGGAGTGAAGGTCTGCACTGCCTACGTTGGGGAAAACCACTGCAAGGAAAACCAGCGTACTCCTTGGTATAAAGCTGAGAACAGGCTGGTGGAGCTCAATGAAGGGCTTTCTGAGATCCTGTAGCTCACCGAAAGACAACTAATCTGGACAGGATAAGTCTCTAATGGATACCTTGTTTTAAGCTAGTAATGAGGTGGCTGAAAGTAAACCACACGCTTGGCCTCATGTCTTTCTTCCTGCTATGTTTTGTTGGAAAGCTAATTGAAAATCTAGTTAAGTTTCACTTGGACAGTGTATTTGAAACTTTGTGGCAGGAAGTATTTTTACTTAATGCTATTACAGTGCTTTATACTTTTATACTGTATGTTTTAACATGTGAAACAACTATAAGTGACTGTGGAATTTTAACTTAAAGACAAAATGTCTGCTGTTTAAGGCACAACTTTTAGAAAACTCTGCTAAAACAGACAACAGTTACACCATTTAGTGTGTTCTACAGCCCTCATGACTGCTGCATATTGACATTCATATACATAAGCCTTCTCATTAGAATTTCTATTTCTAGGCACAAATCCCTCAGATTCAAAGGACATTTCCAGACAATTACTGAGACTCTAAGAAGGGTTAATAAGCATCAGTCAGCCAAAATCAATCTGCAGAATGTCATAATTCTCTTTAAACAGACTATTTTAAAGCATGATTTTCCTCGATAGCAATTCCACTTAAATTCTCACATTTTAATTAATCTTATGCTTATGATGGCATTTTCCCACTTCTTTTTACAGAATTAGCTTTTGCATTTCAGTCTATGTCATTTAAAATTAGACAACATTACAGAAACAGGAACTGTATTATAAAGCTCTCTGAGGTTAAATTATTATTCTACAAATTCTTCTTGCATGTCCCCTTTGGACAAACAAAATGAGAACTAAAAATGTCATTCAGAAGTTAAGTATGCAGATAACTGAATATATTTTTCATTTTCCTTTCTTTTTTTTTCCCAAATTACCATATGTATTCTACAGTGGGTCTATTTCCACTGGTGTAACACAGTACCTTCTAATAGCCACAGTGAGAGCTTCTGGTGAACTAGCGCAGGGACAAATGACCTCCTGTCTTAGACCTTTGCTTTGGAAGACATTGAGAAATGCATCACAGGAAGATATAGACCCTGAGGTAAAGAAAATGAAAAAAATCAGAAGAGAAAAAGGATCTGATTTCTGAAGAGACACTATTAAAACTGCAAGCTCACTATTGAATATGAGGGCTTCTCAGGAGAAACAATCTAAAAAGGACCCATGTCCACTGGGAAAGAATTTGTAGCTGCTACAAATATATACATATACAGTTGCGTATGCATACAGGGAACTAAGACTTATTTTTTGAGCATAAAGTGCTGTCACTATAGAAAAGCCATTACTGCCAGATTTACAGTACTAATTTTATTACAGTTTTAGTATGAGGCAGATTAAAGATTTAATTCAGAAACTGAAATTAAACTACTACAAACAACTAGAATACTTATACGTTGCTATCTTAAATAACATAGAGAGACAGTTCATGGTATTAATTGTCATGAAGTCATCCAGATGTGGCTCCCTAGAGTAGTATAATTATTCCTCTAAAATTCTCAGTTACTTCTGCATCTGAACATCATTCAGAAGAAATGTACTGATCCTTTCTATAGCTCAAGGTTATTTATTTCAGTCTTTTTACATGGCTGTCATGTTACACAAAACCGGATTTACTTCACCTTAGGTTATGTGGAATATCAAGTTTGCTTCAGGATTAGCTACAGAAAAATACATTTAAAAAAGTTCAAAATTAATCACTGTTTCCATAAATATCATAGAGTTTGCAGCAGACAAGCCCTATACTTTGTAAATACTTTAGCTACGATGACCAAAGATTGAAACTTTAAATGCAAGACAGAAAACACTCCCTGTTCTCTACCAGACTGCAGAAGCATAGCTTACATGGGTTTGCACCATCAGCCACTATTAGCATACGCAGTGAGGAAAGGTTGATGTCTCTCTGATCTCGATGTGCCACCAATGCCCAGTGCATGTCTCTGGATTTTACACAGGCAACTTTTGCTGTAATAAGAATGGGAAGATTACTAATACACCATACAAACGCTGTACAGCTCTATTACCAATTTGTACTTTTGATTTTAACTATCAAGTACACTTTTCTATATTCTTGTTCCTTACCTTTGTATTGACAGACTTTCTGTATCCATGACAGTGGATTCACTTTCATTAAGGAGTATGGAATACTTATAACATGCATCATGTTCATGACACTCTGAAATCAAATAAGAAAAATGTTTTTTTTGTAAACAATCGTGGTAATTATTTATATTGTGGTACGGGCAGGGGCATCTATACAAATCATTCTATGCTTGCTGTATTGTCAATGCTGGCATTTACCTTTCTATATAGTTATCTACATTAAGATGAATCAGACCCCCACATTTTCTAATGTTTTAATTAAAGTTTAAAGACTCAGACCAATCATATCATAACTTTGAAGCTGCACAGAAAAAAAAATGAACAGATTTTCTATTTATACTCTAAGCAAAAAAACTCAAACACTGGATGAACAATTTCTGTATATTTGCTATGTAGGTTATTACCTACATATTAACCTGCTAAATCTCCATATATATGAAGACTCTTTACTCAAAAAGGACAGGGAACAGAAACATATCTGCCTAAAGAAATCCATCCCTGTGAAGACTGAAAAACTACTAATGGCAGCAGGGCACAAATAATTCGAAAGACAGTAGACAGAGAAATTGGGGTCACAGGTTAAGCAGAGATCAATTTATTTTAACAGAAAATAAATGAAGGAGTTTTCAGTCCTTCTTCAGGCGGGTTAATTCCAGTATTTTCAACAAGGTCATGAAAAGCCGCAGGAAGTTTAGACAAAGCAGCTGAGCGAAACCAATGACAGATTCAAAGCCGATCTCCTAGTCTGAGGCAGTGAATTGCTCTAGTGATTTCTCAGTGTTACTACTAAACAAACAGCACATAAATGAACTGCTGCTTTATTTCAGTTACCATTTAGAAACATTTGAGGGCAACATGTCTCTGGTCATAGCAGCTCAGGTAAACATAGTATTTCTTTTGGAAAATTTTGGCTTAAGTAAGGTGAAGTGTCCCCGTAGATTAGTCATCTAAACACTTGCAGAACTGCAAAAGATAGTGCTCCTCTCAGTCTGGCACAAATGTAGGTACAGGAAAAGCATGGGCAAGTCATGAAAAAAATGAAGTTCATACCAAGATTAAAAGCAAAGGAAGGCATAGAAAAGTTCTGTTAGATGTTTGCTTTCAACTTTAGCGACAGACATGGTTTTTTAACATGAATACTTACAGGCATTAAGCTTAATAGATTGTTTCTGCTATAGTAGTGTTATTACTGCCCTTTGATATTAAGAAGAAGATAACACTGTATGGGAAAAGTATATCAGATCCCTGGGAACTACAGCATGTAGGATCCATACACCCTGGAACCCTCAAACAGTAGCACTTCAAAACTTGGCATCTGTTCTTTAAATGACCAGTGAATAGTAATTGTCTGACTGTGGTCAGACATCTTTATAAGCAGTCTGTAGATGGACACTTTTATAAGCAATCCTTAAAAATATGTCAATGACTTCCAGTGTCAACTGAGGAAGACATTAAACCAGCAAGTAGAAAATTTATGCAATTTAAATTATCAGAAATGCTTTAATGTTAGCAAAACCATCTGTTGTGGGAGTTCTGAGAAAAAAGCTAGTCAGAGGCAATATAGGTATGCCAGCGGATGCTACATATCCTTACAGAGTCAAGTACTAACTTAATTTGTTTCTGTTATAAAGTCTGATCTTGAAATAATGAATCAGTAAGATCAGAATAACATGGTAAGAATGGGGACAGAGTACTTGACACGATGCACAAAAATACATTGGCATCTTCACCGTGCTTATTATGTGTAAGCACACTAGAAGAAGATGAGGGGTTTAAGTTATGTATTTTTTCCTTTCAAAGCAAAAAAAATGGTCTGAGAGGAAACTGTAGAAATCCCAGTATGTGCTAGCAAAAAGGGTATTAGGTTAGTTTATTTTCAATTACACACAGAAAACACAAAAACATACTTACTGTAAGAATCCCATGCCATAAACCAACATCCTTCTTGAAATCTAATACATTCACAATTGTTTCAGCTGCCCAACAAAAAAACAAGAGAGTTTATTTTTTAGAACATGGCACAGACTCAAGGCAAACCCACTCAGAGGAAGTTTTTGTACCTCTCACAAAGATACTTTAAATGTGTATGCATTTTCTAAAACAAATGAAAAAATCAGGGTTTTTAAATCTAGAAGTCGTTGACACAGATCTATGTAAAAAACAAGACAGGAGCCTGATGAGAAACAAATTACAATTCATACTTGATTTTAGGGATGAAGCAAGGGAAGGGCACTCTGTACCTTCTGTGTATCCACATGCCTGGGTCAGAGCTTGGCAGTGTGTCAGCAGTGCAATCCTTGTCACAGTCACCCCAAGCACACTTCCATCTTTACATGTTTTGTACTAAAAAGAAATAAGCAGGGAAAGTCAATGTGCAATAGTTGTCCTATTTCCATTATTTAATAGCTATGTTTAAAGTATTTCTTATGTAGGTGGATGATGGACACATCTAATGACCATTTTCAGAAGGAAGCAGTTTGAGAGGCATTTGTCTCTTTTTAAAAGACACTTTTCCAGATAGGCTTTCTCTTTTTGACTACAGGTTCCCAGGCTTGATATCAGAAATTCATCTGCTGTTTGAATACAGGCATTACGGAAAAAGAATTCTAACAATTCTGATCATGCTAATGACTAAAGGACTGGTTAGATTTAGCAGAGAATAATAGTTTGGTCTGCTCAGTGTTCACATTACATTAACAGGTCAACCAGTAAACCTGAGCTTCTCCCTTCCATGTCTTACAAGGCATGGGCTGAATCCTTGCTGGGTGCTGTTATAATAATCTGTATGTATACATATGGAAAGACACAAGCTCTTTGATCAGAAGAGTATGAAAGCATCAAAAGACTCATAAGAAAGCAGCATAGAAAAGACGTGGGAGATCACTGCTGATGATTGCAGTAAATTTTGCAACTTTATGCAAGAGTCTGGAAACGATCAGTGGCAATTAAAGTAAATTAAACATTAATCTTTTTCCATGATGAAGATAATTAGCAAAGATTGAGAATGGAGGCATTTCTGCTTCTCTAGCCCAATGTTCTGACTGCACGGAGATAGGAAATACCTTTGCTCCATTCACTTGAACTTACTCCCTTTGAATAATCATTTAAATTCGATATTAACATCACTGAATTCAAGGCATTTGAGTCTATGCAGAAGTAGGAAAAAAAGAAGGGAAAAATAAAAGAGAAAGATTAAACTTCACAGTACTGCTAATTTTCCCTTCCTGATGCTAGTCTTGAAGGAGTGTGACTCACAAAGCAGTAAGTGACAGGCAAGCATTTGAACAAGAAATTCTTTCTCTTTCAAAGGATCTGAAGGTTGTGATACCAGAACTGAAGCTTCACTGTGAAACTTGCCAACTATCCGCCTCAAGGTTAGTGGGCAAGCCCACACTATGCATGAGACCAAGACTGGTCAAGGCAAGTTTAATATAATATTGTGGCAGCCATATAGATGACATAAAAACATTGTTAGAAACCCCCAAAATGCAATTTAACATTTCATTAACTTTTCTGAAATCAATATCCAGTATAATTTATTAGAAAGTATTACTTATTAACAGGCTAAAACAGGATGTTCTTTGCTTCTGTGACTGGTGAATGAATAATGATGTTTACCTAATCCAGAAGTGCCATAGGCAATGAGCCAAGAAGAAGATGCATCTTCATTAACTCACCTCAATGTAAGCTGTGTCATTGTTTGCATCCTTGATGTGTGGGAACCAGTCACGAGGTGGCTTGGAGAGGTGTTTAGACTCTGTGACAAACCACAGGAGCTTTGGCCAGCCTGAGGTACAAAGAAAAGTCAGTTTTTGTTGAGTTTCTGCCAGGTAAGACAAGACAAAACTCTTCTCTGCCAGAGTTTTCTTCTGAAATACCTGTGTCACCATGACCTAAGCACTGATTCTTTTAAACCTCACCATAGTGTGAGAAAGCAGATTTTCCAGAACTGCTTTCTTAACATGGCTATCGTGGCCTCCTCAGACAATCCCCAAAGAAATGCTGGACAATTTATGCTATTAATGACGCAAATAGTTTTTTACCACTCTCCTGACAGAGGTTACTGTCCCTACCACTTTACTATAGGACTGATTTGCATGAATGCATCTCGTTTCCTACAGTCCTGAGTCTTGGTTTAATTTCACCTATGGCCACAGTTGACCTCAGCTGCCTGGCAAAACCTGCAGGGAACCACATCAAGAGCACTCGTCCTGCTCAGCAGCCTCTCTACCACCCAGTGAAACACAGCCAGGAAAATTGTGTCCCAGTAGCCATGGCTGCTCCTGAGGCAAGTGTCATCATGGGCCTGATCCTCACTCACTACAACTGAACAAGTGCCTTATAGTAAATGACCCATGATATTCACGATAAGCAAGGGTTAGCTTACCTTTAAACTGTGGTATCTCCCCTGTAGGGCTTTTAGGCAGTCCTTTATGGCATGCATCGCTAGTCAAGGCCACAGTAACTCCACAACTTCCAAGCAAAAAGCCTATTTGTTGACTTCCTGCATCCTAAGAGATGACAAAATAAAAGCAATACGAAGAATTGTTTAGAAGTGATCACAGGCTGAAAAGGTTATTGTCCTTTGGCATATTACCTCAAGAGGAAAAGAGTCTCTTTCCTTTAAGCAACTTAGGTGATTATCAGAACTCATTCACACACTGACAAAGATATTCCATAAACTAGATATCCTCTTGTCTGCAATAACATAAATTGTAAAGAGAAGTGAAGCCATCAGAAGGTGCCTGCCCTCACATCCCTTCAGAAATGATGACTGGCTGGAAGAAGTGGCACCTGCCAGATTATGCCATCCATAGGGACCCCTGGAGGAATGGGCTGTCAGTAATCTTCATAAAGGCAAATGCAAAATACTGCACCTAGAGAAGAACTACCTGGTGCACCAGTATGGGCTTGGGGATGACAGGCTGGAAAACAGATCTGCAGTAAAGCACCTGGGGGTCCTGGTGGACACCTAGTGGAATCTGAGCCAGCAATGTGCCGTTGCACTAAGAAGGCAAATGGCAACATGGGTTGTGTTAGGCAAAATATTGCCAACAGGTTGAGCGAGGTGATCCTTCCGCTCTACTCAGCGCTAGTGTGGCACATCTCAGCTCCTGGGTCCAGTTCTGGGCTTCCAAGTACAAGACATGGAGCTACTGGAGAGAGTCCAGCAAATGGCCACTATGAAGCAGAGTGACCAGCAGGTGGAGAGAGGTGATCCTGCCCCTCTACTCTGCTCTCCTGAGACCTCACTTGGAGGATTGTGTGCAGTTCTGGGGTCCTCAACATAAAAAGGTCATAGAACTGTTGGAACAAGTGCAGAGGAGGGCCACGAGGAAGATCAGGGGACTGGAGCACCTCCTGTATGAAGATAGGCTGAGAAAGTTGGGGCTGTTGAGCCTGGAGAAGAGAAGGCTGCATGGAGATCTCATAGCAGTATTCCAGTATCTGAAGGGGGCCTATAGGGATGCTGGGGAGGGACTCTTCATGAGGGACTGTAGTGATAAGACAAGGGTTAATGGATTCAAACTTAAACAGAAGAAGTTTAGATTGGATATGAGGAAGAAATTCTTTACTGTGCGGGTGGTGAGGCACTGGAATGGGTTGCCCAGGGAAGTTGTGAATGCTCCATCGCTGGCAGTGTTCAAGGCCAGGTTGGACAGAGCTTTGGGTGGCATGGTTTAGTGGGAGGTGTCCCTGCTGATGGCAGGGGGGTTGGAACTAGATGATCTTAAGGTCCCTTCCAACCCTTAGGTATTCTATGATTCTATGTGCAAAGACTGAGAGTGCTGGGAGTGCTCAGCCTTGAGCCTTGAGAAGGCTTAGGTGGGAATCTCATCAACATGTACAAACATCTGAAGGGGGTGTAAAGAAGATTGAACCAGACTCTTTCCAGTGTGCCCAGTGACAGGACCAGAGGCAATGGGCACAAACCACAAGAGAAGGTTGCCTCCGAACATGAGGAAACATGCTTTTACTGTGAGGGTGACTGGCATAGGTTGTTCAGAGAGGCTGTGGATACTCCACCTCTGCAGATATTCAAACGCCATCGGGACATGGTCCCAGGCAACCAGCTCTAAGTGGCCCTGCTCAAGCAGGTTAGCTGGACCAGACGACGTCCAAAGGTCTCTGTTAACCTCAACCATTCTGTGATTCTGTAACAATTCTAGGAAATAATACAGGTTATTAGATGCTTCCACCTGGAGAAAAAGCTTTCAACTTGTAAGATGTTATGATGGTGTCACAGTTTAAGCCCAGCCATAACTCAGAAAAACCAAGCAGCCGCCCTCTCGCTCTCTCCCTTTGACCCCCCACTCCCGGAGGGATGGGGAGGAGAATCAAAAGAATGTACCTCCCACGGGTCGAGATAAGAACAGTCCAGTAACTAAGGTATAACACAAACCACTGCTGCTACCACTGATGATAATAATAATGATAAGGGAAATAACAAGGGAAGAGAATACAACCGCTCACCACCTACCAACTGATACCCAGCCTGACCCATCAGTGATCTAACCCTTCCAGGTAACTGCCCCCAGTTTATATAACGGGCATGGCACACTGTGGTATGGAATACCTCTTTGGTCAGTTTGGGTCAGGTGTCCCGTCTCCACTTCCTCCCGGCTTCCCCTCCTCCCTGGCAGAGCATGAGACTCAGAAAATCCTTGGTCAGACCAAAACATTACTGAGTAGCAACTGAAAACACTGGCGTTATCAGCGCTGTTCCCAGGCTGAAAGTCAAAAACACAGCACTGCACCAGCTACTAAGAAGGAGAAAAATGACTGCTACTGCTGAACCCAGGACAGATGGCTATACAGTGGTGACAGTATCACTACTTATGCTATCTAACTTCATTTTCCAATAATCATTTCATTGAGTAGTTACAGACACATTTCAGGAGAACTACAGATAGTCAAGAGCCCATTAGAGAAAGCACATTACATTTTACTTTCATCAAGGGGATATAGGCAGTGAGGCTAAGTAGTCATGTAGTGATTTTCAAGTCTAGGCCATAGCTGTTCCTTAAGAGATGCTGTGCTTCTACAGCATTATTACTGCTTTATGTATAGTGTTTTGTCATGATTCTTTCATGAGCTTTACATCTAGCTATCCGCTAGGTTTTTCAATTGAGCACACCCCCAGATGTAAATGTATATAGAAGTATTAACTCTTTCTTCACAGAATGATTCCACAGAAAAGAGCCTACAGAGTTTTAAACGATCAAATTAAAATCAACCATAAAGCACACGTAATCATGGAAGCAACCAGAAATACAGAACAGTAGTCTTGATTGATTTATTCAATGCAAAACTGTATGATAGAAAGCCCCAAGACTGACTAATTTTTAATGCAATTTTTATGTAGTCAAATAAAGCAATCTAAAATGGGGAACCGATGAGATCAGAGATAAAAAAGAAGCTTACTTGTTTTCCATACCACCTTAAAATATGTATATGGCACCAATTATCAGAACGTTGACAGCTGAGCGAAGAGTTTGGGACAATAAACTGATCTGTCAAAACTCAGCTATGTAACACCTTCCATTCAGAATAACTGCATTTGCTTTTGCTTGTTGTAACCAGAATGCACATAAACCCAGGAAAAACCGACAAGGTACTTCTTTCAGATTTTACAATTTTTTTAATCTAAAAATTTATTTTAAAATTTTTAATTTTTAAAATTAAGCTTGTGCATCATCTCTTCCAGTAACAACTCAGACAAAGAGAGTACCCTTTGAATAACTGGTGTACCCATGAACACATTTTGGGCAGCATGTTGTCAATCCCACTGTACCTGCACTGGAGGTTCTTCTAGGACAAAAAGGGCTTTTTAAAGCATTACTGTCCTCACTGACTCCTAAGTTAGGTGGCCCACATCTATGTTGTCAAAACCCTGGGCCAAGTGCTTGGCCAGATCAGACCCTGGCTCCACACTAGGATAAGACCTGGCATATCCACCTTTGGTGTCTTCTCAATGGAAGGAAAATGACTGCCTGAACAGTGCAGGAGAGATGGCTCTCCTTGGAGGTCCTTCAAAAAGAATGGCAGGATGATGAGGATGAAAAAAAAGAAAGATGAGGGCTGGAGTGCTTCATGAAGAACATCACTTCTTGAGCAAGACACCGCCTTTGAGACCTGCTCTCTATCATCATGGGAAGTCACCACTTTCTTAAAATACCAGATCAATACTCCACATTTTTCACTAAACTGAATATAAAATACGGTTATCAATGTATGTGTATGCACGAATTTCTAACTACCAATTAAAAAAAATGCACATAAATTACATAATTGAATGCAGCAACCACATCCCTATCAAATTTAAATTAAAATTAAGATGCTGTTTAACTGTATGCTCTATAAAAGACTGATAGCAAACTGTTTCACCACTATACCAAGAAAATGCTGATTCTCAAGCAATCAAATTCCATTTATTGCAGGACTTTATAAGCAGACACTAACCTAATAAATTCCATTAAGGAATCTAACATACTTAAACCAGTAGGAAAGTGTGGACCTTAGAGCATCAGCATATCATGGCACTGGGGGATGCATCGGTTAAGAAATGATCTGTCAAGCTCTTCTCATAGCAAAACAAAACAAGAAAAGGAAATTTTAGTATTAACAGTTTGAGGTTTTTAGACAACACAAGAAATAATTACTATGCTTTCATTTAGTGCTATATCAACTGGTTTAGAGCATGTCCACATGAATTTTATTCATTCATTTGTAGTAGCTCACACACAAGCAGAGAGATTCGTGCACAGACTACTTAATACAATCTACTCCACATGTCATAGTTTCTAATAACAAACTGTTTTTCATCAAGACAACCCCATCTCAATAGCATGAAAATCTTCACCCTGTTCTTTTCTGCACAGTTAATTCTTTCATTTGAAAGGACAATATGACTGTACAATTATGTGACACAACACTACTGCAGGAGATTGGAAGAATTTCACCACACATGGACAATATCCAGTGTGTTTTACAGACTGAAATCCTATGCCCTTGGTGTCTTGGTATCACCACCTCCTGCCTGCTTCTGGCGGCTTCATCCTGACTGCAAAAAATACTGCAGACAACAGAGAGGTGAAGAAGGGGTTGACATCCCTTGCTCCATACAGGTGCCCCTATGATATCTGCTGCCCCATGGAAGCAACTGTTTGTAACTACTCAGGTGGCATTGAGCTACTGGAATGACAGCCAGGAGATGGAAGATCTGAAACATGTCAAGCTGAGAGCCTTAGAGATCACACAGACACACCACAACCTTACCTACACACTCAAGCACATAAACATGAGTCTTGGCTGTCCCTCATACCTCAGCATGAGAGGCCCAAGAGCAGTGAGGACCTTGGGTTAAACTTGTAAGTTTGAAAAGTGAAAATTTGAGTTGAAGACGCAGTCATTTGCATGAAGCAGTCAAAGCTTCTATGTAGGCCAGGAAAAAAACAAGTCACTTTAAACACATCGATTAATTCAGATTTCAGAGACAAACTATCGGCATCCCTTTTGATTAATGTAAAATGAATGAATGAATGTCTGCAATGCTGAAAATTGTTTTCTAAGTAGGAAAAAAAGAAACCAAATCATCTGTTGCTAAAAAAGGATAAAAATTTCTCCCCTCCCTTCATCCCCCTCCCCCCCAAACAAAATCATTCTCCTGCTTGTAAAGGGAATAGATTTTCACAACTTACTGCTTTGTCAGCAGTGTTATTTGCTATCTTGGTAATATATGCTAATCTGCTACTTTGGCAACACCCCATTTGCCACAAACACTTTATTTTCCTGAATTTTTGCGGGAGCAGAAAAAACCTTAGGGAGCCAGTGGAGACCAGGTGAAACAACTCAACCAATGCAGTTCCAACCTGCAGACACGGAGAGACTTGCCATTGATGCTCATTGTCAAATCCTCCACAATTCATAATTTGAAATGACATGTAATGCAGGTGGAAGGCAAAAGACAGAGCTGAGTTATTGTAGCATGAGGTTTGAGACCACATGCTGACTTTGGAACTATCATTTTACGTTTCCTGAAGGCACAGCACTTGTCGAGGTATGAAAAATGAGGGCTGCATAGCTTCAGATTATGTCTGCACACACCTAGAGAGATCAATCTTTTCAGATGAAGCGAGCCAGAAATCCTCTCTGCTGTAGGTAGCCATTCAAGGTTCTCTAAAGACTTTTATTAAAGGTCCCTTAAAGGTTCTCACCAGTACCTGGAGGCAAATTGTCTTCTTTCTGCTGCAGAGTCATAATTCATTGTCAGAATAAAAAAAATCCCATGTGTGGTTGCATTTCAGCATGCTGTTAATGTCATTGCTATAATGCTTTGTGAGACTATCTGTGTGAAGGAAAACAATTATGATCCTTTCTGTGAGTGAGAGTGCATGTCCTTATCTAATAAGGAAGGAAGGAAGAGACAGCCTGTGCAAAGGTTGGCCTGATAAAGGTTATTCCCGTCCACTTGCAAGTCCCAGACTGCTTTCAGAATGAGAATTATGTGGCCAAGCAACACAGACTGAGCTAATCTTGTTTTCTGTTACAATGCTTATTTGAGCGCCATTTGCCCTTTCCCTAACAAAAATTTGCTGGTAAAGAACAAATAGGGCACCCACCAGAAGTAAAGCCCAAACATCACCAGTGTGAACTAAAAATGAAATGTTAGCATTGAAACCCTCTATTTTTAAAACAAAGACCAAAGACCTTAATAAAAATTAAACACAAAGCAGAAGCAATCTTCATAATCAGCATTAAGATGAAAAAATCAGCTGTATTCTCAGACAAGACCTTTGGTATCTGGCAGTGATTTACATGTGACATCTGCAATTATGAGAAGTCTTTATGCCCAAAAGTCCTAATGAAAGCAAGACAATGGTTATTTTTGGCACTAGATATTGTATGAACAGCGATATGCTCTCTAGGAAACTACCGTTTCCTAAACTCAAAATCATGAAAAAGTAGACTTTAAGGGATCTGAAATTCACTGTGGCCACCCAAGCAAAGACCTCTGCACAGCCCACAGCTGCTGAAGTGTATGAAGAGAGAATCATAGAATCATAAAATAGTTAGGGTTGGAAAGGACCTTAAGATCATCTACTTCCAACCCTCCTGCCATCAGCAGGGACACCTCCCACTAAACCATGACACCCAAGGCTCTGTCCAACCTGGCCTTGAACACTGCCAGCGATGGAGCATTCACAGCTTCCCTGGGCAACCCATTCCAGTGCCTCACCACCCTCACAGTAAAGAATTTCTTCCTCATATCCAATCTAAACATCCCCTGTTTAAGTTTGAACCCGTTACCCCTTGTCCTATCACTACAATCCCTCATAAAGAGTCCCTCCCCAGCATCCCTAGAGGCCCCCTTCAGATATTGGAAGGCTGCTATGAGGCCTCCACGCAGCCTTCTGTTGAAGGAGCCTCCAGGCTCAACAGTCCCAACTTTTTCAGCCTATCTTCATACAGGAGGTGCTCCAGTCCCCTGATCATCCTCGTGGCCTCCTCTGGACTTGTTCCAGCAGTTCCATGTCCTTTTTATGTTGAGGACCTCAGAACTGCACACAATACTCCAAGTGAGGTCTCAGGAGAGCAGAGTAGAGGGGCAGGATCACCTCCCTCGACCTGCTGGTCACGCTGCTTTTGATGCAGCCCAGGATACGGTTATCTTTCTGGGCTGCGAGTGCACACTGCCAGCTCAGGTTCATATTTTCATCAACCATGAACACAAAATCTAGGTGCTGGTAATGCAAAAGCCTTTACTTCCATATGGATATACATGTCTGCAGAGTAATATGTGCTCATAATCTAAGTTCCTGAAATAGCTCATCCTGAATCAGCTTATTATTCTTAAATTTGTATTAATAATATAATTGTTGGTCTGCTTGTAATTTCACATCTCTGTCTTCCAAAAAGCAAACCCCAAAATGTCCACTGCCAGAATGTACTGAAGCATGTAGAAAAGAGAACAAGTAATGGGAAAGCATAAAAGAACAGTCTAGGTCATTGTGTGATGACATGAATGACATCTTCCCACAGATGCCAGAAGCAATCCACTGCCATTTGACCAAGCAGAGGTATTCCTTCTGGGACTACACTGAACAAGATTTTCATCTCATTGTTTCCACTCCAGTTCCCATTCCATACAAACAAATGCAAAAATATTTACAATAGTATATGCTGTGAGACTGCATAGTTTTATTTATAGATCATGTTGCTTTTTTAACTGCACCACTGACATCTCTGTTATTGTTTTATTAATTTGATATTTAAACATTATGGGATGACCTTGGCAACAGTTAAACAGTCTAAATCTGCAGATATTCCTTTATATAAATATATATATATATGCATGTGTAAGTGTATATTTATACACCTATATATACATACAAATGTAAAAAAAATAAAACAAACATCCAAGAGGTTCATCCATATTAGGGTAGGTTATTGATTTGCCGTAAGTGTATTTACTTGGACAGCTGGATTTTATACTTTACTGGGTAGATGTGGTATCAGATGTTTCAAAATAAATTTTACCCCTATCCATGCACTTTGAACTGCCATTAAACCTTGAAAAATAGCGACAGGGAAAGATATTATGCTTTTTTTCCCTCAAAACCATGATGCTTCCTTTTTTCTGTAGAATGAAAGCAGACTTACCCATGTGAACATTCTGTAGGATCTTAAAATGTATCTAGCCTGCTTGCCTTTTTTTGTTGAACCATTTAAAATCTCTGTTTTATATTGAAATATTGCACCATGTTCTGCACCTGTCTCAACACTATTTTAAGGTACTGCACTCACATGTGAAAGCAGGGTGATAGCCTGATGCAAATGTGCTGCACCTTTTCTCCAGTCTCAGCCCAGTTAAGCTGGGGCACTTCCTGACTCCTCTTTTCCTTGGTTTCCTGTGTCCTTCCTTCTGCTCAGCTACTTTCACATCTGCTCAGCTGGATCATGGCCTTTTGTTGTCTTATCCACTCACTTCCCCTCATCTCTCTCTACTCCTCTCTACTCCTTCACCAGTTCAGCAAAACTTCCTCCAGCTACCATCTCTTCTCTCCCTGCCATCTTCTGGTTTCACTATGGCAGATATTGGACAGGGCATGCATGAACATGATGGAGAAACCATGAGATCAACTAGGATTCTCAGACATGAGGAAGCTTCAAACATGTTCAGTTACGAAGGAATCTCCAAACTTTTTTGGCTATTAAACTGCTATGTGAGATGCGCAAACTGCAAAGTCTTTATGAAAACTTGTTTTCATGACTTCTCATGTGAAAGGCAGGGTACCTCTGCATGAAACAAAGAATTGAGCTTCCGCTCCAGGGTGCTGTGACAACAGAGCATTTCGAAGAAAAGCCCTTCACAGTTGAAAAACTGAAAATGCATTTCTCCAGCCCTTAACCTGGAAGCATCCTAATGGCTTCAGTCAATATGTTCCAAAAGAATTTTGTTTTAAAAAAGAAAGCTTGTGATGATTAAAGAGCACACTTTGTGTGGACGATTCCAAACCAAATAATTAAAACAGGGTATTATTAGTGCTAGCTAATGCAAAAGGGATTATATAAGGGAATATTTGGGAGAAACTTAGAACAGGCTCTGTGGCCAGCCATGGTAAAATTAAGGGGATATGACAGAAAGAACTTGCAATGAATAAATGCATTTTGCTGTATTTACAGCCTTCAAGGTATACATCCTCAGAAGAAAATGCAAGTTCAGCAGAATCAGTGTAAGCTTCCCAGCTGTGGCTCATGGACACCACTGAGCCTCCTACCCCCACGACCCCCAAGCACTCTTTCTGGCTTGAGCTGCTGTATCTGCCTACTAACACTTCCCTAGGAGACATGGCTGAATCTTTGAACCAACAATGGATGTGAAAGGTTTTTGGTTAGCAATGGTCAGTTTTCTCTATGAATGTATGCCCTGTGGCAACAATTCCCAAACTTAATTTGTTCAAGTGCCACCCTTGGCAGATGATGACGGTGGTGACGGAAGCTTCGGGATACATATGCATGTAAAGACACAAGAAAAGGCATTTTCATAACTGCTTTGAAGTAGCATACACAGCACTAGTGGCATTATAACATAGCTTGGGTTGCATGGACAGGTGGAAAATCAGCAGTTGCTGCCAATAATTCTTTGTCAGTGGCCAACACTCAAATGCTTTGAGAGGCTACAAAGACAATCCATCTAGGACTGGCGAAGCTGTTCTCTTGGAAAATTTTCCACTCCTTTTGCAGACAGACTCGCATTTGCTGAAATTGCAAGCACATCTTCACATTTTCCATCACAGAAAAGAAGGAACTATATATAACCCACCATACAGCACTATCTTGGTATCCTCAGATTCAGAGCTAACCACAAAAATGTACTCAAAAGCTATGTTCAGTTGTGATCTGTTCTGACACAAGTTTTAAAATGCAGTATAGAAAATAAATTCAGTTCCCTACCTTTCTTGTAAGTGGCACTTCAATAGGGACGGGGACAACTTCTGCAAGCAGGCAGCCATAAAACGCTACCATGAAAGCAGCAGGATCATTGTTAGGAAATACAAGTGTTACCTGAAAGAGAGAGACATGATAAAAATGTTTTATCCCAGGTTTTAGATAACAATAATTGGGGGTTTTGTGCCCCTTTTTGAAGAGAGATGATTACCAAAACATTTCTATGATAACTATTCAAATACCTAATGAAAGATAGATGAGGAATGAGAACAGATTTATTCTGTTAGGCATCCTTTTTGTGAACATTTTCACTTAGGATGTATTTAAATATTTTCATGCTGCATTGCTTCCTACATTGACAACACCTTTCATTTGGTTCTCAATTTACTGATTGCTTTATGGATGTTAAATAATAAAGTAAATGGAATTAATAGAGTTTTACATTCTAATTTAATAACTTGCTAGAAGTCACTGAAAACAAAGTGGATCTGTAACTAATTCAGATTACCCAGACTTACTGTGCCATTATGTCAATCATTAACACGCTATATTTTGTCTCACTATGCTTTGCCTCATACAACAATCTCATTTTAGGACTGGTCTGTTGTCCTAAGTGTAGAAGTTTCTGTGAACTGTGTGAACACAAATAACTGATACCTAAGTGAAGCAAACACCACATCCAGAGCTGGCCACAGAGCATGCCAACCTAGGCCTGGATTTGTTGAACTTCACAGCTTCAGGGCTAAGGCTAGGGAATTATGTAGATAACAAAATACCCAAAATAGATCACAGGAAATAACTTGTATGCTCACTAGCTGCCCTTCTTCCCCCACCATGCTGAACTGTGCACTCTACTTCTGCAGCACTGCAAACTATGTCTTAGATCTTCGGGCAAAGGAGAAGGAGAGGTGAGAACGTGGCTTAGAAAGTCCACAACTCTCCCTACAAGGTCAGGGAATACTACTGCTCTCATGTACTGGTGAAAGGTGACCTCAGTGCCTAGATCCTGTCTACGTTTTTGTTTTGGGTCAGTCAGATGGATGCTCTCAGCTCATGTCTTAAACAGCTGTAACACAGCTGGCAACTATCCTGCCTGGGCAACTGAAGTGGCATGTAAAGGGCATGGTGAATGATTTCAAATTTAATTCCTTTGGGATTGCACACAGGATCAGAGCATATTACTACAACACCTTAAAATTTGCTGAAACTACTTAATAATTCTTGAGTTTTGACTATTTTGACACCCATAGGAGTTCTATGTTTCAATATCTCAAAGTAAAATCATCACATTTCCATATACATTCCAGCGTTCAGTTACTGGAGACTGTGTTTCCAGAGTTTTCACAGAGCTTCAAAGATAGTTACCTTCCATAGATTAACTTGATTTCTTCAAACTAGCAGAAATATAACCAGCCGTGTCCCAGTGGATCCAAAATACCTCAGTTTTTAAGCTGAAGACTGTAAGTTCATAACTATTAAAGGGAACCACATAGAAAATACAATCCTACTTTATCTGTATGCTTGCACATAAAACAATCCAACTGCTGGAGATGGCTGTGCAGATCTTACTGTATGCATTCTACATGCACATACCATAAAGAGCCTCAGGGGAAATGGAAAGAAAGGGATTTTGCTAGGAGCATTGTGGGGATGGTAGAATTTGCTGAGCCCAGCAAATATCTGAAGGATATTGAAAGATCCCAAAAGATACTTCAAGGATTGCTGGGGTTTCTGTTGGTCTCTGCTTAGATAAAGGCAGTGAAGATTTGGCTGGGAATCTTTGCAAAGGAGCTGACAGAGGTGAAAAAATCTCACTGAAGTCCAGTGGGAATGAGGCATTAACTTCCTCTCCAAAAAACATCAATCACTAACAGACCTGTAGCAAGCAAATAAATAATGTGTGCAAAAGCGAAAAGGGATAAGGCTGAAGGAAAACAAACTATATGGTGCATATTACCAGATGAGAATCTGGTTATCTAGTAGATATTTCAGAGGGCAGGCTTAATTTCCAGGCAGCTGTCTGGGGTGACACAAGGTTAAATTTCAGAAGTTACTATAGAAAGCAAATGCAGTTTGTCATGAACTATAATAATACTAGAAACAGGGAATGAAATGCAGGCACATTCTCTTACTTTTTTGCTCAGAAAAAGAACCTAATAGGTGATGTAATGGTAGTCATGAAAAATATTGTATTGATAGGAGTTGCTTTTAAAGGGAAAAAGGCCTTTACAAATGTTATATAACATTAACATAAGGAAATAATTACATCATCATTTAGAAAAGACCAGAAATATATGCCTGTATTTCATTTCAAAACTACCTTTAAGTGTTGACACACAGAATACATTAGTTAGAATAAAATGCCACCTTCAAAGAGGTCAGAGAGCTTTCATGTTATTACAACAGGGGCAAAACAGCCAGGATAACAGCCTAGAACATCAGTACAGCAACACCTCACCTTCAACATGCAGTTGCTTCAAATGATCATGTTTCTGCTACACAGGGATGCTAGGCAAGATGTTTTTATAAAGCAAAGCATATGCTTTCAGCACTCAGCTATGAACATTTGTTTCGCTGTAATTTAGGTGGACTTATTTTAGAAGAGCTGCAATTTGTTCTTTACATGTCCTGCACTGAACAAACTTCCAGCTTTCACCCTGAACCATCTACAAATCCTTTCTTAATGTTACAAGATGCCAGTGACTGACGCAGTAAACAAATACAAAGATGGGAGGTAGCACACAATAGATAAGGAGAGATGCACATTGCCTGTAAGTGAAATTTATTCTTTTTGGAGTTTTCTGGGTGGATTGTTTTGATGTGTACACTTGAACAACTTGTTTCTTCTGCTGTTGCTTAGAGACACACTTGCAAGTCAAGTAAAAGAGATTCTTCAGATCCTATTCCTGGCTGAATGCCACTGTAGGAAACGGATTAAAGATCTAGAGATCCTTTAGTTAAATTCTTTATGATTAATTTCAAAAAAGAAACATAGGAAGGAGTGTCAAGTTTAATTTATTTTTTTTTCCTCTTCTCAGAAGCAATATTGCATGCTCTCATTTTGAAGCCCTAAGAAAAGTGTAATGCAGACAGACATGTTTCTCACACGTGGCACGAGAGAACCAAGTGAACCATCAGTTTGAGAACTGCTATCAGACCCCAGCAAAGGAAGACTTAATCCCACCCACGCAACTCTATGCACTAAGGCAGGACTAAAATTTGCATTTCTGATGTTTTTTTTTCTGGAATATCCATTCCATGGTGTAAAGTTAGCCTGGAATGGAACCTGAATGGGATGGCAGAGAAAAGGAGCAGCAGGCTTGGTCAACCTTGACAGAAAAAGGTGTAGGTTTATAAGTACATCATTACCAAAACCATAGGAAGTTCTTGTCTTCATTTAACGACTTCAAGTGCTACATCTAACCCTTGATCTCTGTAGACTCTATTCACTCACCTAGATTCAGTCTCTAGCAGTAACTGCATCAGTCACAAAACAGGAATGGAAATGTTTTCCATGTTACCAGTCAGCATAATTTATTTATTTAACTGGTTGCCAAAATGTGCTTACTATGCTTGCCTATGTCCTCCACAATGCTGCTTGTTTCTACCATGTCAACAACCACAAAGTCATAGTAAGTTTTTTACCCACATGATACCTTCAGGCTCCACAAGCAAGATTTTGCTAAACAGACTGTTGTTCTATGTCCAAAAATAATTTTTCATGGGAAAGCTCATTGGTGATGTTGCCAAAACTTCACTCTACTATTCAGCGAGTACCAGTCCACGTTATTTGTTATGCAATTCAAAACATCTGTCTGAATGATCTGTCATTTTCTGAGTAAAGGTACATTTCACCCCCCAACTTTCCACTTCATTAATTTCCTCTGAGCACCCCAAATACTTCATTCTCTCTTCTTCAGTGTGGGATCTGAATTACTAGCAATTAAAACCAGTTGAGATACTCACTCTGTCTCCAGGTCGTACCATTGGTTCTTGTTTTGTGCCTAATTTATGTAGTATATTGTAAGCAACCTTCATACTTCTGGTCCAGAGTTTGCCTATTAACATAAAAATTGTGAAATTAATTTAAAAATTCTTCTTATGTTTTACAAGATTTTTAAAGAGAAAGAATACTTGAGCAGTGAAAAAAACAAAAACAGTAGCAGGAACATTCCTATTAGTTGTCCATCTACTGGGACTAGGGCAAATATTGAAATACTTATCAGAAGCTTTCTTTGAACTTTTTTTTTCAAGACAACAACATTTAAAGAAATAAAGTAAAAAAAAAAAAAGCAAGTATAGTTTTCATCATGGCAGAAGTTTCTTACTTTGGAGAAAACTGGATCTTGACTCAAAAAGTTGACCACTAGAAGCGGCTGGAGCATCAACAAGTCCAGACATCATCCTAATACCCTTAGCTGCAGCAAGTCCAACAGGTCACATTTCAGCCCAGACTGAACTCCAAGGGTGTTAATCAAGTTTCATGATGACACTTCTCTCACACCAAGCCACCAAAGGAAACAGGAAAGGAGTCCCAAGAAGCAAAGAAGAAAATCCCAACAAACACAAAACACTCCACAGCCAAAGGGGCACACTGAAGCAGCAGGGACCCTTCAGTCTTTAGCATATCTATATGTCTGCGTTTCACTTTTATTTCTGGGCCTTCTTCCATTTAACTTGGCTTTTTCTTCTCAGTTTCATTTCACTTCCCCATATACCCTTCCATCTTACTGTCTCTCTTCTCCCTCACTTCACATCTGTCCAGCTCCATGATCAGCTAATCCTTACCAAGGCCTCAACCCAATATTCTTTAAAGAAAAAATTCTCTCTCATCAAGATATCACTGGCTATGTTACCTGCCTTTCATTAATCCTTCAAGTGATGGCCATCTTCCAACTACACAAGCCCTTTCAGATGGTCTTTCTTTAGACACCTTGTTACTTCCATTTGAACAACAGTGAACATAATAACCCTCATTCTTGGCTGGCCTCTAGGTATTGTCTTTAAGCAGTATTCAGTCTGACAGTAAAAAAATCTTTAATTCATGCCCACCAATAACCTAAACAGTAATAGGTTCTGACAACAGATTGCCTATGGGGTTCAGGTTCTCAAACATACAATATTGCTATTTATAACTAAGCCAAGCAGTTACAAAAGTTTCTCTGCATCCTGGTTATAAAATATAATACTACCGAATTATTTTAAAGTGCAAATCTGATGTAAATACGAAGTACGATGAGAAGGCCAGATTTTTCTTTTCTTCCTCTTAATTTAAGTTGGAAGGGTCACTGCTGCTTGTTACTGAGGAAGTACTAAATGCAATGACTTCCCGTGAAAACCGTAGTATTGGATGGTCAAATTATGTTTTGTAAAGTTTTAAATTTATTTAAAATTCCTCCAGGATTTGCATGCTGAACTGCTTCAGTCCTCAGAAATAAACATGACTCAATTCTGCTTCACTGGAAACTCAGCATGAATACAGGAATATATCTGCAGGATTAACCCTCACAGCACTATGGCAGAACTACCTGCATTTGAGGAAAGAGAGTCTTTTAAAGCATCCCAGCTACTACAGACAACACTTGAACTTGACAAGTGAGTAGGATAAAAACAAGAATGCCCTAGGAAAGAGAAAATTCTTTTTCTTAAAGATTTCAAGCACTGAAGTTTCAATGGCAATAAACTTAAAAGAGCAATTAGCAGTGATATAGAAAATTGGAGAAAGGAAATCAAAGGCCTGGCTAAAGTTCTAAATGGCAAGAAAGGACCATCTTTACACAAAACACTTTCAAGCTTGAAATGAACACTGAATTTTAATTCCTTTTCTGAGAGACATAAAGCTGCTGTAAAAAGGTCTCTCTGAGTGACACAGATTAAATCTGTTACAAGTCTTAAATCTGCATTTGTGACATATTCACACTAATATTCTATCAATCAAACGTCCCATCTTACAAACCTTCTTCCAAGTCTAATGGCTATTCATGTTAAAGTATTAAGAAGCATTCTTTCAGAAGTACCCAGGTATGTAGTACAAGCATCTCCACATAAGAGATCTGAGTAAATGGAGAAATTAAGTTCTCTCAAAGACTAAACAAATTTGAACAGCTACTTTCTAGTAAAGTTTTAAATAATTCTTTAAATACATTTTGTCATGATGCTCTTTTATTGCTGAAATTTACTTCAGCTTCTGAAACAGAGCATATAAGGCTGCCTCCCTAATTCCTCACCTCTCTGTTCAAACACATTTTGAGCTGCACAAAAAAATCCCATAATATTTTCTATCGTTCAGAGAAGACTTCAATCTTCTGTCACCACAGAGCCCTCTCTTGCCCTATTTACTGTTGCAATACCAAACTATGTTAATTAGCTGAGATAACTGCACATGAATATGGGTATGAAACTGCGGAAAACTGGAAAAAAGAGGCTAGTTTGCATTCAGCTGGGATGGAGCTGGAATATACAGTCTCTCTTGCAGTCTTTAGATGCTCCAGGACTTGGAGGCCAAGGTCCTCAAAGGCCTTGCCTGCTCTAGCTGCTGCTGATCCAATGTGGGCAGAGCCCATGAGGCATCCTCCTATGCAGGCAGAGCAAAGTCCATGCAGATCTTGACCTGGATGCTGCTCAACAGGAAGCTTGTAATTTTTCTTCCAGGGTATATAGCCATGTTCCAGAAAAAGAAATTAAAAAAGGGCTACAAAAGGAGCATTAAGGCAGAAGCTGGAGCTGGGAATGTACAAAGGATCAGGGACAGATCTGTGGGCGTTGGATGGGACACAAGCTTCTGACCAGGGGTGGACTGAACCATGTGTTTATTTTGCCACCTTGGCTGTCTGCCCCTCCCAGCACCACGGAGAAACATAAAGGACTCGACAACTGCAGGATAAAAGCCCTCAGTAAGGGAGGATGTCACCGAGAAGGAAATCTTTGAAACGTTTCCTTCCTTGGTTCTGCCTAGGCTGCAGTTCAGTGGAATTTTTACTTTGCAGACTTGAGGGATTAGACGTCGCTAGGAAAAAGCTGATTGCTGAAACGCTGCCCACAAATCCCGATGTAGTGACCTTGCCATGACCTCCAAGTGGTGCCACATCTGCGCAGCGGGAGAGGGAGGCCTTGATGAGGAGGCCAGCTGTGCTTCATCCAAGGCTTCTGCTCTGAGACAGGGCTTAGTGCCACCGCACCGATCCTTGCGAGGGTAAACTGTCTTCATTACACGGGCTACAGTGGAAAACTGGCTGTCTGGGGCTGCTGAGGTTACGTCTCACTGTCCAGAACGCAGTGAAGTACCAGACCTCCTCAGATAAACACATTAATCTTCTAATATGTTGGCTTGAAGACAGGAGAGCCAATGTAGGAAAAGGAAGCAAGAGTCATTTAGTGGCTAGTGGAACAACTCAGTGCCAGTGAGTGTTTCAGCTCTGTGCTCCTTTCTCCCAGCCATGGCACCACAGCAGAAAGCTGCCCTCAGTTCTGTCTGCAGCCTGGCAGTGCCTGTGCTGCTGGGTGCAGGAACCTAAAGCAGCACTCCTGCTTCCTAACCATTTCCCCAGGTAAAGAACAGACCCTGTGAGCCCTCCTCTTCTTCACCTTCCTGCTCACATCCCTACTGCAGTGGGGTCCTTTTCAACAGCACTTCTTCCTGCCTCACCAGGGACAGGACTGCCAGGCTCTGATCTGCTTATCAGCCATACATGAGCAGCTACTGTCCTACATTCTGAAATGAAGAATTGGCAAGTCAGCGACAGAGATAAGTCATTAGTGAGAGATTCAAGTGTCCAGTGGTGTTTCAGGCATGAGGGCACCCTCCAGAATACCATCCGTATTGCACCTTCCTCAGCCACTTCTGCCACTTGCCCAGAGAGTTGCTGTCAGACTTGCACGCCCAGCGGTGTGTTTATGCAGGGAGGACTCTTAACATTCGCCACACACTTGCAAACTGAGCTGAGTGCTCCCACTGCCCAGCAGGTATCAGTAAGTACTGCTACGCCTCTGAATCTGAGCCATATCCAGCAGACATCATTCGCAGATATTCTTGGTAGGACAGGATGGAAAACAGTATCTCACTTTCTGACAGCTGTCACAAACACTCTTAACACCTGTTTGGGGCAAGCCCCTTTCCTTTTGCAGCTGGAAATTTGATTTAGTTGAATAGTAGCAACTCTACACCAGCAACCACCTATTTTACATTTCACTTGTATTCTACCTTGTTCTTTTTTAAACAGTTTATTCAGAGGGTAGTACCTTTTACCAACTAAAATTTAGCAAGCCAGAGTGAGTTAACAGCTGATACCATCTGATTAGCAGCACTTTATGAGGGTAAAGGAAACCACCAGGTCTCAAAACCCCCACAAAAAGGGATCAGCTAACAAAAATGAGATGCTTTCTGCATGGCACTGAATCAAATTCTCGTCTTTCCTTTGCAAGTCTGTAAAAGGACTATTCGTTTGTGTTGAATGTAAAGAAGGTTATAAGAGAAAAGCTGTATCAGGGAGAAAGAGAGAAAACAAACCACAATCAACTTCCTTATCATCGTCAGGATGCTTTTCAGAACCACACAGCACTAACTCAACAAAGCCAAACCAGTGGCTGCTTACCAGTTTCCATGCGCAGCAACTGTGAGACTGCCAAAGTTTAACTGCAAATAATTTTGTCAAATATTCATTTTCTCAACATCACAGTACGACAGTTCTTATACAAAATAGGAATGGGTATTAACTAAATCTGGTGCAAATGGTAAACTTCCTAATGCTATGCAGGTAAAGGGGCACTTTTTCTGCTTTGCAAAATAATAGTCACAGTTCTGGTGCTCTGTTAACCCTTTCTTCATACACTCTTTACATTCATCCTGAGCAATAAATGAAGCTGTCTTGGGATAAAAATCCAAAGAAAAAGAATAAAAGTGTTCTGTTGCAGAGAATAAAAACCTCCAGACATACTCAGAATAGAGGTAACTGCCATTACAGAGCTCAGTACTCCACTCGTAATCATAGAATGTAATATAGATTTTAAAAAGCAATTTTATGTCTTTTAATTAAGGAAATAAAGGTTTCAATTATTAAACAAACACAAGATTTATATCTATCTAGGCAATTGAACCATGACTACCCACACATCTGCAAGCAAGCACTGAGTTATTTCAGAGATAACGACAGTCTGGTTATGTAGCTACTTGGTTAGAAGATTCTTGATTCCCTTTCTGTCCTCCTGGTAACTGTAAAATCCCTAGCCTAGGAGATTCCTGCAGCAAAAGGACATGGGGGGTGCAGGTCACACACCAGCTGCAGTATGGCCATGGCTTAGGGTTAGCTATTTTTGTTCTGTTGTTAAGTTTCAGCCATCTCAGTGTATTGCCAGCATAGAATCATAGAATCATGGAATAGTTAGGGTTGGAAAGGACCTTAAGATCATCTACTTCCAACCCGCCTGCCATCAGCAGGGACACCTCCCACTAAACCATGACACCCAAGGCTCTGTCCAACCTGGCCTTGAACAACACCAGTGATGGAGCATTCACAACTTCCCTGGGCAACACATTCCAGTGCCTCAGCACCCTCACAGGAAAGAATTTCTTCCCCATATCCAATCTAAACTTCCCCTGATTAAGTTTGAACCCATTACCCCTTGTCCTATCACTACAGTCCCTCATGAAGAGTCCCTCCCCAGCATCCCTAGAGGCCCCCTTCAGATATTGGAAGGCTGCTATGAGGTCTCCACGCAGCCTTCTCTTCTCCAGGCTCAACAGCCTCAACTTTCTCAGCCTATCTTCATACGGGAGGTGCTCCAGTCCCCTGATCATCCTCGTGGCCCTCCTCTGCACTTGTTCCAACAGTTCCATGTCCTTTTTATGTTGAGGACACCAGAACTGCACACAATACTCCAAGTGAGGTCTCAGGAGAGCAGAGTAGAGGGGCAGGATCACCTCCCTCGACCTGCTGGTCACGTTCCTTTTGATGCAGCCCAGGATATGGTTGGCTTTATGGGCTGCAAGCACACAAAACGGACTCATGCTCATTTTCTCATTGGCCAACACCTACATCACTTCTGCTAAGGCAGCATGACTTTGGCCACAAAATATCTTATTACAGAATGTGTTAGATAAAGGAAAGGAGATTATCAGTATCAGATGTAGTTAACTGGTACCCGTTCTGTTGTTTTAAATAATGGTTACAGTAAGAAAACTCAAAACTTGCTCACTCTCAAATTACTTTCAGGTTTTTACTTTTCCCCCAGACTTTCTGATCTTCTTAGAATAATTATTTTAAGTAAGAAAAGTAACTGTGATAGCATAAGTACTATATAGGATTTAATTGTCCTTTACTCATGTTTCTCCTCTATGAAATCACAGAGTGCTTCATTATTAATGCTACCAATGCCAAGACCAGATGCCTGACTACTCTGATTAACTTTGTCTGAGGCAGAAATTGTCTTCCTATTCCTCAAAGCACATATTAGGCTTTTAGTCAGAATTCAGACTTACATAAAATCCAATAAAGACATACTTCATTCCCATACCTCAGACATTACCATTTATGCATATTCAGTGATTTGATTTACAACTAAGACGTTCTCCACTAAACCAAGTTCCCAGAGGAACAAAATATTTGAGAAATAAGTAACATTCATAGTGGTTCATTCACTAGAAAGGGTTTAAGAGTTTTGAGTACATTAAATAAAGATTACAACTGGGGCACTGAGAAGAACTTCAAGAACTGAGGCAAAGAGCTTCAAAAACTTGCGTGGAAAAGAAAAAAGATCAAGCCTAGAAGTGTAGTTATTTATTTCTTCTATCTGCAGTAATCTGAGACACATGGAGGAAAACAGTCCTGACATGCTATGAAGACAAAAGCTCATAAAACATGCTGAAAAAGACACAGGAGATACAAAGCATTACAAATTAGATTAATTCCTGCAGAGGAATGGGAAGGCAGAGATGATTTTAAGCAACAGCTGAAAGAGTAATTTCTTTAAACTTTTCGGCCTTTATGGCCAAACAGCTGATCATGACTTAGAGCACTCACCACTTAAATCCACACTACCTGGATCATATCCACATTAGCCACTGTTAGGTAGGGAAATGCATGGTAGGAAAGACCAGCTTGTGTGATTCACAAGGTGGTCTTATCACACCAAACTACTGCTGTCTGCCAGTGCATGTCATAGCTTGGCCATTGGTCTGACCACTCTCAGATGTCTCTGGACAGGACAGCAAAAGAATTGTGAGGAAGGCTTTGGAGGAGAGTTTTGTGAACTCTCAGCTCCTTTTCAGCATGCAAGGCCAGCAAGGGGAAGTAAGAAAGCATTCTGGAGAGATGCAACAGGCCAGCACTTCCTTTCTCAAGGCCAGAGAGAGCCTGCTGTAAGAAACAAGACTAAGGGGAGAGATGGGATGAGCTTTCACCACGTAAATGCAGCAGGGTCTGCATTTGAAAATTTTTGCTACCAAAATAACCTGCAAGGTTTGGCCACAAAGATGATCCAAGGGCTGGAGCACCTCAGATGCTCCAGCATCCTAACTGCTCCAGCCCTCGGATGAAGACAGGCTGAGAAAGTTGGGGTTGTTCAGACTGGAGAAGAGAAGGCTCTGGCAAGAACTTAGAGCAGCTTCCAGTGCCTAAAGGGAACCTACAAGAAAAGCTGGACAGAAGCTTTTTACAAGGCCATGTTGTGATGGAACAAGGGAAAATGGTTTCAAGCTGAAAAAGGTTAGATTTAGATTAGATATTAGGACAAAAATTCTTTACTATGAGGGTGCTGAGGCCCTGGCACAGGTTGCCCAGAGAAGCTGTGGCTGTCCCATCCCTGGGAGCGTTCAAGGCCAGGCTGGATGGGGCTTTGATCAACCTGGTCTAGAGGAAGGTGTCCCTGCCCATGGCAGGGGGTTGGACTTAGATGAGCTTTAAGGTGCCTTCCAATCCAATTCATTCCGTGTTTCTATGATGGACATTTCCCATGAAGAAGAATGTCAGCTTGAAAGCTAGCTAGCAGAGAACAATTCAGTAAATCTCTTATGAAACGGCTTGGTTTGTAATTTCTTTTATCTATAAAAAGAAGGGGGAAAAAGGGGCAAAAAGCGAATTCTTTTTTTCTGTCTGACCTCATGAAACTACTGAAAGGCAACAGCAAATACCATATCCTAGAGTGCTGGTAAATGAAAGCAATGAAAACATGAATTTTAGTCCCATTTTTCACAGGATTTCAACAATTTAGAAGAGGGGTTTCGAAACGTTAGAACAGAGAAGCAGGCTAGGTGGCTCTGTGAGCAATGTGGATGAGTTCCTAAAGTTGATTTGCTCAGCCTACAGCCCTTCAGGCGAAGCAGGACATATGCTCAGGCTCTCTGGACAGAATCTCATATTCAGAAAAATCGTCTCATTCTTACTAACATCTTGATTTCCTTTCCTGTCCTGTTTATTTAGGGCATTCAGTAGATGATATGAATTGCTCTTCTGCAAACATGTAATTGCAAACTTTAAAATTCTTCTCTAGTTCCAAGTAAATGTCCTTGATCAATGGTGAATCATATGTTTGCCCCCTGATTTAAGTAACTTCTTAACTCTGGGGTAACTGAAGGGAAAATGTTACATGCATGACCTTCAGTTGCAAAGGTTCTGTTATGCTTTAAAAGCCTTTAACTCTATTTGCAATGCCAAACTTGCAGCAGCCATCTTTTTAGCCAGGGACCATAACTCAGTCTGACTCCTGAATGGAAAGGAGTATTCAGCACTAAGCAAAACAGAAAGACCTCTATATCACAGCATGTAAAAACATTCTTTGCACAGAACGCTAGGTCCCTGAGAAGGCAGAAATAAAACAAGGAAAATAATTTTTCGTATCTGTATCAATAGTATTCAGAAGTGTTCCAACTTGCTTTCAAAGTCTGACAGTTATTCGTAATAATTCCGCTGAACATCTCCCAAATGCCCCTTGAACATCTGCAAATTAGAAGCTATATGAGAGACTTTTGTCAGGGATATCCTTATGTTTATTTTTATTTGGCCTTTCTTGGTTGCAATATATGTCAGGCATTACACATTGAACTGCATCAACATACTGAAGATGACACTGAAATATATCCTGGCAAATCTGTTTTGGGGATATATATTTGCTAGCTGTACAACTACATGTCAGGAGAAATAATTCAAATCACACTTACTATAGTGTCAGTACAACAGGATAAAACTCCTATTTTAACTTCTTCAGGAAGCTGGAGAATATTGTATACCAGGTTCTGCTTTCACAGAAAAAAAGCCTGGGCAATATCCAAAGGCAACGGATTTAGACATGAATCTTCAGGAAAATCTGCTGTAGGATGTATATCTATTTAAAAGGTGTGTTTAATTAATAATCTGTGATTCCACGGGTGTATCTACTCATTTCTTTTCCTGTTTGTGAAATAAGTATTTCTATAATACCTCAGCAAACCTTTATCAGACACCAACAGCTTCAGAATTGTCTTACCCTACTCAGAAATGGAACAAATGCATCATTAGAGGGCTTCTTTTTCACTGTATATTTATGCATTTATCATAAACAGAGGCACTGTCTAAAATATATAAAAGCACAATGAGTTTGAAGAGTGCTTACCGTAAGTGAGAATATACAGTGGTTTTCCATTAGTATCCATAGTGGTTAGGCAGGGAGCTTTCGGTGAGATGGTCCCCCATCGCTGCAAAGCTGCTTCCAGAGAAGGCGGCCAATTCGTAACCACACCTAATTGTTCCCCACGCATAGCCAACATCTGAGCTCCTTCTGGCTTTGGCTGGTTTGGATCTGGCTGTTGAACTTATGATTGTGAAAAGATATACAGTTACCATGTAAATTCTATACCTTGGGTACACCTGTGTAACCAAGAGAACAAGTTACCTTCGCAAACTATCCTGAAAATAGCAACACTGGAGGTACTGAGAAGTAACAGAGAAATATAAGAGAATAATTAACTTTTAACTTTAACAGAGATGAAGCAACTGAAACATCTCAGGAATGCATGTGCTTATCTTTACACTAGCCCTGCAAGCAGAGAAAGAAACTGCTGAGGCAGCATGCTTATATTTATCTTCAAAATAATCCACACATCTTCACTCCTGAAGAGAGATGGAGACTTACTTTTTCCTGGCAAAAATGCAATAATGAGATGAACTGCAGAACTACTGAAAAAATGTACTTTAACAAGTCATCAGTAACAGACCAATTTAAGTTATGTTCTATTACAGCGCGTTCTTATAAACGACTGTGAAGACTATTTAAATCTCCAGATCTTGGCAAATCTCAATTCTCAAAGCACTGGCCTCCTTAAAAAAATTTCCATTTATTGACTTTATCCTTGTTTCTACCTTACATGTAGTTAATTTTTTCAGTGCTTCTCTGCTACACAAAGGATGTATAAAAAAAATTAACATGCTCCCTCACTGACAGTTTTTCTCATATTGGTGCTTAAAAGCAATGGCTTAACCCACAGCTGAATGTTCTCAAAGCAAAGCTTCCCTCCACTTTCTTCTGTCTTTGCAAGCAGAACCAGGAGCTGAGCAAACAAGACTCTACATTTTGAGACTACTCTTGTTTTGAGAAACAAGACTCTACAAATTTTGACTACAGCACTACGTCCAAGCTCCCTGCAAGCAGATTCCACTGAATACCAGTGTTTTTTGTTACTTTGGTTTTTGTTACTGGGAGGGCTTACTTAGCTTTTCTAAAAAAGTCTATGTGTGAGACAAACATTTTAGAGAGTTTAAATAAGAGAACCCCAAACCTTTTGAAAAACAGTCATTTTACCTTCTAACAATTCCTCAAAGTCATCTACAAAGAACTCTCGTAATGGTGGTCGTTTGGGCCGTTTTAGTGTATTGACCAGCTGCTGAATCTTTGCTGACACTCTGCTGCTCACTGGTACTCCTGCAGGACAGGGATCAATGGAGACATCAGTCGACTGCTATGCTGAACGCCACCAGACATTAAGTGGGGTAAGAAAAAGTCTAGGACTGCAAGGCCACCACAACTACAGTTTCACGCTATGCCGAGACTCAAATATTCAACATGAAGACATTAAGATCAATTCAGCAAAAGGAATGACAACACCTCATTTAAATAAAAACAATACAACAATGTCAGAGTGAGCTTGCATAATTACAGGGTAAACAGCACACAGACTGAGAGAGAGAAGCACAGTGAAGAAACCCTCCCTACAGCAAATGTCAGTACCATTAAAGAACTCTTCCAGGTGGCATTGGCAACGGTAACTGAGAAGATGAGCATTGACTCTCCCCATGATCACTGGTCATACCAATGTTGTCTGACTAGAATGCAGCTCAGCAAAGAGTGTAGGTCATGAGCTCATCATTTATTCTGGGTTGCTCTTTACCCTGTAGTGGACATCTGTGCAGCATTCATCTCGAACACTGTTCATATCCTTGTATTGCTTCACCATGACCCTGTATTCTCTGAATGTCCCTACAACCAATCCCACCAACCAGCAACCTCCAAAGGGAGCATGCTTGCCCGTACAGCACTTGGAAAAACACAATTCTGAAAAGGAGCATGTGGCAAGGGGCACTTTTGTAATATAATCCCATCAATCACCCGTCTTCCTGTTCCCTAGTCGAGTGCAAAGTGCCTGTGACATTCATGTAGTCTGTTCCAGAGCTAATAGAGCTTTCTGTCACCGCATTGCAGGAATTTCAACTTCTTACCCTTTCATTAGGTTGGCTCCAAAACTTTTAGCAAGTGTTTCTTAGAGCTGAGACTGCTAAGTCTAGATGCGATACATTTGGTCAACAATTCCAAACCCTACTGAAATATGGTTTAATAAGTTTCAGAAAAGAGGAGCAGTAAATAAGAAAGGGTTTACAAATAACTGTTTTTTAAAAAAAAACCAAACAAACCAGAAAATAAAACTTAAAACACATCACTTTTCAAGATGTAGCCATCCTAGCATGTCACTTTCTTTGCTATTGACAAAACAGATTAGCTGTAACCAGGCAGCATGACAAAAGAAGATCTAGAGATTCACTGGTTTCTTTTGCCAAACAATTTCTACAGGGAGTCAGCTCTTCTTATTAAGAAATATTTCTCTATGTAAGCTTCATTTATACCAGTTTATTTTAGACTCGTAAAGATGCTGCAACTTTGTAGGTGTTTGTACGTGAAAAATGCCTAGAAAGAAAAAACAATAAGCAAACGTATACAGTAACCACCAAAAAGGTTATGATACTCAAAAAAACCAACCCAGTTTGGTTTTGTGACATACCATCTCCAGTCTCCATAAGTTCAGCATTTCCATACTTTGGTGCCACCCGTGCTGTTGATCCTTGTGGTCTTTCTACTTGTATTGAGTGTTCTGAGGTGTAAGTGGTAACATCTGGAGGGGCAGAATGATTTTCTGTGAAAAATAAGTGAAAAGGTTTAACTGTGTACCTCTAGTGGTGCAGGGCAGAAAAGCAAAGGGGAGAGGAAAGGATGTCATTTTATTTCCCCCCACCCCAACATCTGAACAGGCATTAAAGTCAATGCACAAAATGAATGCATACAACAATAATGTACAGCATGATTTTAATAAATAAAGTTTGCACTGATTAAACCAGGGGCTGTATGTCTGCAATCATATAAGCAATACACTAAAAAAACCCCATAAATTACAAAATTAGGTTTTAGGTTCTCCAGTGACATTTAATTTTATACTAATTAAAAGTCTGTGAACAGCCTCAAATAGAAAAGACCCAGACAAATATACTTCTGATAGATTACTGTGTTGCTTTTTCTAAATAAAAAGAACACAGCATGTTGTCAATCACTTGCAAGTGGCAATGCATACTGCATTTATAACCTCTGTATTTTGACTACATCAGTTTTAGTTAAGAAAGGAACTTGCTAGCATATGAGTTAAAAATCAATCATAGCAGGGTTGGACTCCAGGGGAAAGCAAGAAAATGCAAAGAAACATGACCTTTGCATTCTGCATGGACACTTGCTTGTCTACTATTTTTAGACAGAGCTATTACAATTCTTCCGCATAACAAAGACTTGCCTTCCAGAAGGCAAACACAATTTGATCTGACTCATGCCAGCACTCTGAAACAATTCCACAGAGCTAATCTTTCTCTTTCACAGCCTGATAACTCAGCATGCTATCACACTTTGTTTTCCTATGTTTTCAAGTGTGAGTCTGTATTACCTACATATCTGTACTCTTTTTATGGGCTGTCTCATAATTTTTCCCCCAGGTTTTTATCAGCATTAGAGTAGATGGAGGTAAATACCATCAGCTAATACCAACTTCTCTGTCAATTGACATAAATGATCCCCAAGAGCCCCTGAGATACAAAAGAAGGCAGGTCTTCATTTGGCTGCTGCTGAAGTGAAGAGGGATGTATTCCATTTTACAATAGGTAAGAGCCTTTAAAAAAAACTTGATCTTGTTCCAATACTATTTTCAAGATGTACTTTTTATTAAATCTGCCCTATAAGCATTATGGTGCCATAACTTTACTACAACACCGATTTCTGCAGTATATTTCACCTCAAATTATAAAGAATCTTCATGAGCCTTGAATTTTGGATCACTGCAATTACTGTTAATTCAATCCCAAATTAAAGCACCATCAAAACAGATAACTAATTTTTCTGGCTATGCATACACTAACAGGATACTTACTTGGTATACTCCTTATTTAAACGCAGCATTTGATGGACAATCATAATGAAAACTTAAGACACAATATTAAATGTCTAGAGTTATTTAATTTTTATATTCATGAACATCATAAGGACTCAACCTTGTCACTCAACCATAATATCTGGCTGAGGATAACACAAGATGGCTTTTATTGAGCAACTTGAAGATGTCATGCATCTTACAAACGTCCAGCCAAGCCTTTTGATTCTGGTCATATACACTGTCGTACTTTTACTGAAATAAACAACTTATATTGTGCTATAAGTGACCAACTGAAGTATAACAGTTTGGACAATGAAGTTTATGCTGGCAATTATCTGAATAATGTCTTCATTTTACATGTCTTTTCATTGTCATTATCAACTATTTTAGACTCAGCACAATTTTTGCCCTTTCTTGCTAAGTGGCAAGAGCTTTTTATAGATCATGATTGAATTACTCAATAACTAAGTCAATTTAAAAATGCTGATGCTTATCCTTTCATCTTTCACTTATAATGCAGTTTTGCCATGCAAATAGGAGAGAAGATCATGACGAAGAAAATAAGTAGGTAGTCAGCTATTAGCAACACGAGAAAGTACTTCTAAAGTAAGAAATATAATTGTTTACATCTTTTCAGTGAAGTGTGTCCGTCTTTCATATTTTACAAGGCAAACTGAATTGGAGTGAAAGTATTTGCTTTCAGGTCTTAGCAGTGAGATGATTTTTTTTTTAATGTATGGGAGAGAAGATATGTGATTCAAAGCACCACAGAGCAGAGAGGCTCTCCCTTCAGATCTATACACTTGAAACCAAATACTTCTTTGTAACACATGGTGCTGAGTAGGATGAAATAACATGAGAAAGCAGCTTCCTGCTCTTTTGTAAAAGGGTTTCCTTTTAAACAAGCAGTACTGGCACTTCAAATCATCTAATTACTCCTTTCCCAAGGTGGCCACCTCTGGCTAGCCAAAGAGTGGGGTTTTAGCACCCTGGCTGCACATCTGCTATTTACATTTCCATCAAGAACTCTTATCCAGCAGAATAGTACCATTAAGGTTTGTCTTGCCATGTTCCTTTATAGTATCTGCTTAACAGATGTCTTCCCATGGTAATATCTACAGCAAGCTTCATCCATTAGATTTACAAATCCTCAGTTTGCTCCTTTCTCAAGAGTCAGACTTGGAGGAATTAAAGCTATATAGATAAAAATTCCATCTGAATGACTTCCAAAGAAAAAGATAACTGTAAGTGTTATGTGAAATTTACCCTTTTTTGTATAGAACGGTCAATCCAGGCTTAGACTATGGACACGGCCTGTACAGAGCTGCTTGGTCTTATCGTCAGGTAACTTGAAGCACTGTTTGAGATTTAGTTAACAATAATGATCCGGACACATATGTTGAATAAAAGCAGAAACTGTGACAGCTGCATGACTTCAAAGCATTTCCTCCATCAAACATACATATTTGCGTCACCTCCTCTTCCCATCTTTTCCAGTATTCTCACATCAGAAGATCACAGGCAGAACATCTGTTTCCAGTTAAAGCTCTCTTCATTTCTGCCACTGGAGTTATACAATTTATCCCATTTCATGCAAATCAAAAAGAACCAACGATACAGAGCACATTCACACAGGGACAGAGTACGTGCACTGACAGAGCCCATTTCTGACGAGAAGCAAAAAGGTGGAGAAATACTTTCCAGTGGAAGATTAGAAGCACACGTAAGTACCAGTTATTTGAGAAGTCTCTGGGAACTCAGAAAGTATCCCCACAGTACTATATTTGAAGGAAATGCAGCTTTTCCTCCCAAACAAGATAGCTTTTCTGGGTGTCAGAGAAGGGAAATGCAGAGTTAGGGCTGTAGCTTTCTCCATCAGCTGGGCTTTTCCCATATTGATGTCCAGGTGACAGTATTTTAAACTAGTCTCCCATATTTTAAGTTAATATTCCCCCTCAGAACACATAAGAATTTTAAGGCTGTCAGAGAACTATCAGTCAAACCTTATGGCACGTGTTTTTGTATTTACTTGATTAGAAATCTATGTAGCCTTTAATTTGGATAGAGGTCACTGATTTTCAAAGAGAAATATATCTGAAGTATATATAAAAGACATTATATGCACCTACAGGACAAAAACTTTTCCGTGAGCTCTTAACTTCATATTATATTTATAATCATAGGTAAGCACTGTGTGATTTCCATTACATAAACTTTCTGAGATTTGGGATGCAGGTGGTTTTTACGTATGTATAGATCCAAAATATGTATAACAGACAAAATAGAGCTTAAACAACTTAGATGCATAGTGCATTCTTTCCAGGTCACCTGCCCTTGCTTCCACCTTTTATAAGCCTCTGTTTTCCTTCGAATTTTCCTCAGCAGCTCCTTATCCATCCAAGGAGGTCTCCTGGCCCTCCTGCAGCCCTTCCTTATAGTAGGAATGTATCGCTCCTGAGCTTGCAGCAGGTGATCCTTGAATATCAACCAAGCATCTTGGGCCCCCCTGCCCTCTAGGGCTAGATCCCATGGAATCTTACTGAGCAGGTTCCTGAAGAGGCCAAAGTCTGCCCTCTTGAAGTCCAGGGCAGTGAGCTTGCTGCACGCTCTTCTCACTGTCCTGAGGATCTCAAATTCGACCATTGGGGCTGTTCAGCCTGGAGAAGAGAAGGCTGCATGGAGACCTCATAGCAGCCTTCCAATATCTGAAGGGGGCCTCTAGGGATGCTGGGGAGGGACTCTTCATGAGGGACTGTAGTGAGAGGACAAGGGGTAATGGGTTCAAACTTAAACAGGGGAAGTTTAGATTGGATATGAGGAAGAAATTCTTTCCTGTGAGGGTGGTGAGGCACTGGAATGGGTTGCCCAGGGAAGCTGTGAATGCTCCATCGCTGGTGGTGTTCAAGGCCAGGCTGGACAGAGCCTTGGGTGGCATGGTTTAGTGGGAGGTGTCCCTGCTGATGGCAGGGGGGTTGGAATTAGATGATCTTAAGGTCCTTTCCAACCCTAACTATTCTATGATTCTACAGTGCTGATGCAGAGATGGGCCAGAATATTACATATTTTTTACAGATTTCACGGGTTTTATTTCTAACTTTAGGAATTACCCAACACAATTGTGATGCTTTTGCCAAACTAGAGATTCTCCCTGTAGCTCAGTACAGACACCTAAATATCCTAAAGGTGAGAGAAAATATTTAAAGGATATCTATACTAAACTAGAATTTTGGCTATAATAGAGCAGCAGCAGCAGCCAAATTAAATACACAGTATAATATTAGAAGCATATAACAGCTTATGTAAATTATCTAAATTATCCACAAAGCTGAACTTTGATTCTATTACAGCCAAAGCTTTTTATCATATCCCTTCTCAGGACAGCATTACAGTACTTAAATTGGAAAATTCTCCCTTTGATTCTGCGAGGCACTTTGGAGGTTAAATCCTAGTGGATATGAGAACAGTAAGCATCTTTTTCGTTGTTGTTGTTGTCATTAAAGGTCTTACTGCTGCCCCTTAAATATGTATTTATCAAAATTGGCATCTTCAGAGTGTAGCAGTAGATCCTTACACATTTACAGATGATTTCTCTCATGCAGGCTGATCTATCTGTGGAAAGCAACTCCCTGGACCAAACAAACAGCACACCATGGGAAAATATGTTCTTTGTGATCAAGAAGACATTGTCTTCAGTAGCTGATGAGCTTCAGAGAACAGGAATATTCTCCTTCCTCACCTTCTTTCCTACCAAAGAGGATTATTCATCTACGATCATTGGCATACTGTCTCTGATTTCAGAGATAACAAGGCTATCTTTGGGAATACATTGAATCTATTACCTCTTAGAAGCCAATTAAACATAAAATCGACCTACTTAGATTGAAAAGAAACAGAAGAACTTTTTAATTTCAATCCATACAGAAAGCAGCTCACCCATGAAGAAATACATCTTACAGTTATCACCTGTGCAGCTTCTCTTACATTTCCAGTGGTCTTAGCAACGACTGATAGCAATCTTAAGATCATAGTCTCAATCTGTTAGCAGATATCACTCACATTTGGCATCCAAATGACCTTTACGTTACTACATCAAAACTACTGTCCAAATAGAGATGTGATTTAAGATATCTTATTGTGAGAACAAACGAAAATATGCATATACTGAGGTAAGCTTAACTGCTTCCTTCACAGGAGACACCTTTTCAGTCAACAACAAGGCAAAATAACACAAGTGGAAGAAGCAGAATTTCCTACTTCCGCTGAATACTGCCATCTTAATTTAGCTCTATAAATGCTGTATTATTTACCATGAACTCAGTGATTATAAAAGAAGACATACTGTGCCAGATTTAAAATTACTGAAATGTCACATTATAAAGAAGCTATATTTAAAGACACATTAAGACTTGGTGTGTGAGTAATGCAACCTTTCTGAGTTTGGATAAATTTAATTCTCTATGCTATAATTTCCTCTAGCATTTCAAGATGAAGTTACAGAAAATAACCAAATGCAATGATTAATGCGTTCAGAAGTGTGTATGTCTCTAAAATAAGGTTCTAGGCTATTAGTTTGGCATGAATTTTAAGAATACAATACAAATTCTACCCCTGACTGCAATTCAGTGATTCCAGATCTTGGTGAGAGGATTACTTATCTGAAAATACAGGTTCTACATCAATCTATACACAGAGCAATAATAAAAAAAAGGGGGATACAGACCACTGTTTCAGCACATAAAATCAGGAACAATTAAGATGCTTTCATGGACCTCATTACATACACTTGAAAAGGAAAGATCAGCTTAGGAACAGTTACACAGAACTGCATTTCATATGTGTAGTAGAACAGTAGCAAGGTTGCTTTATTCTGCTCCAATATAGGTTCCAACAGATTTTCAAGTGAGACAACACAAACTACACAGCACCAGCAAGAATATACCAAAAGCAGATGCCTCATGTGACAAACAGCAGTTCTTGAAGAATGAAGGGAAAACAAGCCTTGCTTTCCACATACCTAATCAGATAGCTGCCTCGTTTTCATGAAGACTAATGTCAATGGCACAATATTCAGAAATAACTAATGTCTATGAAGCTTATCCCTAATGGATAAGACAGCTTTGACTTTCTAGGGTCCTTCCAAAGGATATAAACAAGCGACTAATAATAACATCTCCCTTCTCCAAAGGTACACAGTAGTCTTTCCCAAGGACTATAATAGCAAGATATCCCAGCCCAAGTATTCTAGATTCAATTAAGGGCAGAAAAAAAGAAACATTTAAGAGGACATACTGATAATTATCAAATTCACTCAAAGTATGCAATTAAGGTGGTGCCTCAATAGGCAAAAAACTTCTATGGAAGCAGACCCTAATGTGGCATGCACTGATTTTCCTTACTGATGGATCTTAAGGAGACCTTTTCTTAGTGGTGAGTAATGAAGTCTTGCAACTGCACATTTTAAGGAATTTGGGAGCCATATACCATATACTAACCTATATGTGTTTGAGCCATAACATCAGCTAGTCTGTGTGCAGCACCACTGCCTCCGCTTTGTGTCGAGGAGGAGGAAGTGGTTGATGTGGTAGAGCCATGGATCGCTTGACTGATCCAATGTTCCATGTTTATACTCCCTTGACTTGAGGTGGGAGTTCCCTGGGAGTCGCCCTGTACGGAGCCTTCATCTTCTGAACCAGAAGAAGTATCTAGTAATTAAAAACAGTCTGTTAACTTGCAGTGCTTTCCGGTTTTCTTAACAGAAATACAGCATGTACATATTACAAATCTAAAGATAACTGCCATTAAGCAAAACTCACGAAGGCAGAGAAACATGGTAAGAAAAGTCTGTAACACTGAAAGCCCTGAACCAAAGTCAGTTACACACTGCACTGAGAAAGCTTTCCTGCTCTAAGGCCATGGTTTGTATATTACTGTACAAAAATAAGGATAATAAATCAATCTTCCTTTATAATGTGGCTTGAGAATCTTCTGAAGATCTCCAGCTATGTATTAACAGTACAGAGTACCCAAAATAGTTTCCCCAGCTGACTCCACGAAGTGTGAAACACTTCTCCAACTGCAGAGAGTACACCCTTCAGTGAGAAATGGAGTCCCACCTGGATGCAGCAAATACAAGACTGCATGAGATGTGCAGCATTTTCACAGTCTAGTAGGCAAAAGAGCAGATAAATTTGGACAGGAATGGCACAAATAACTGTAAAGACTTAACATTACAGTGTTAGGAAATAAACCAGAAACTTGAAAGGAACGCTGACTCATAAGCAATATGACTAGCTGGCCATAGTTAGGTCCTCATAAGACCAAAAGGACCAATGCAAGTTGAGATAGCGCAAAGGACAAAGCAATTATGCAAACTACCCTTATTGACATTCCAAACATTAAGTTCACTTTCTCTTCAAACAGTCTTCAACGCTATCTCAGTGTGCTTCAAATGACATCTCCATTACTCTCTATGCATGCAGATTACTAGCCTTTAGCAGCATAAAGAACCATTTTTAAAACTCTCATAAAATACACAGAGATGCTCACCTGGAGGGGTGTAGGCATCCATTGATGTTTGCACCACCAATGAACGTCGCTTTGAGGGCATGGGGACTGCCATTTTCCTTTCTTTGTGTTTAGCAAGGGCTGCCTGAACTGCTTCTGTGTGGACATCTGGAAAGAAAGAGAGATTTCAAATTAGAGATTTCAAGACAGACATGAGCTGTTTGTTTGTGCATTCAGTGCACCTGCATGCAGGTTTGTTCGAATGCCAGCTTGGCTGACAACGCATATTGCATGATGAAAGGCCAGGAATGCACGGGGTCTCAGAGGAACTGCGGGAGCTCTTCTCACTGTAGAAAAAGCAGCTATAGTGAAAAGTGCTGTACCAACAAACAAGTCCTTTGAGCTGGATGATATTCCCAGAGCAGTGTTGCAGTATTTGCAGAGCAGGAACACAGGTTCCCCACAGCAAATCACTGCTTAACCAGGAGCTTCAGCAGCCATCACGCTTGTCAGCGGAAGCATGGTGTACTAACTTTGCCTGTTCTTTAAATCAATGGGGTTTCCAATTTACACGAAAGTCACACAGACTATGTGAACAGAAACATTTGCTTGAAAGGTGAGAGGCATGTGAAATGTCACAACAGAAATGTCAGCAGTTCCCCTATTCCCAAGTCACAGAATCACAGAATGATTTGGAAGGGACCTTAAAGCTCATCCAGTTCCAACCCCCCTGCCACGAGCGGGGACACCTTTCACTAGACCAGGTTGCTCCAAGCCCCATCCAACCTGGCCTTGAACACTTCCAGGAATGGGACAGCCACAGCTCGTCTGGGCAACCTGTGCCAGCACCTCACAACCCTCACAGTAAAGAATTTCTTCCTTACACTTAAATCTTCCCTCTTTCAGTTTAAATCCGTTCCCCCTTGTCCTATCACTACATGCCCTCGCAAAAACTCCCTCTCCATCTTTCCTGTGGGCCTCCTTTAGACACTGGAAGCTGGTCTAAGGTCTCGACCCCTGAATCTTCTCTTCTCCAGGCTGAACAACCACAGCTATCTCAGCCTGTCTCCAGAGCAGAGGAGCCTCAGTCCCTGATCACCCCTGTGGCTTCCTCAGGGCTCGCAGACGCAGGTCCACGTCCCTCTTGCGTCAAAGGCCCCAGAACCGAATACAGTGTTTCAGGTGTGGTCTCAGTGGGGCCTCACTTGAGTGAAACCTGCTGGACACGCTCCTTTCGATTCAGGATCCTCCTCCTGCCTCCATCACTCAGCATTATTCACAGACAAGTGTTACGTGCGGTTCGCCTGAGGTGGAATGATAAGAAAAGGCGCCCTGAGCACAGGCCTGGTGCTTCACAGGCAGGTGATACACACGGCCCACACCAGTCTACTCCAAAGCATCCAACAGATCCCTTCTCCATGGGACATCCCTAGTGAAGGGCTTCTCTACCTTTCACAAGCATATACAGCTGTCTGCCTCCCAACGTTTGAAAAAGGGCATTTATCATGTCCAGAAGGTGCTAATGACGTGTTTTGAGAATGACTTTTTTGTGTAAATTCTTTAATTGCTACCATAACTATAGATTGAAATAAGTCTGCCTTTAGTTTACTACCTTGCACTGGTGTCTGTGTATTTCTATGCATTTAGAACAAGAAACACATGAGGAGACTGTGTGCAAAACACATGGCAGCCAACAAGTCACTCCTGGTTTTTGACTCTTTGGCTGCATATTGACTCTCTGGCACGCAACTGCAAGCACATTAGACGTTGCCTTTTAACCAGCCACTGGTATCAGCTGTAGAAAATGCAGCAAGTTGCATGCATGATTTAGCTATTCCCATTTATGAAGTAGGAACATAGTGAAAACAGGTTTAATCAAGACTGATCCCACTTCTGCTGCTGCTGAATCTGCTTGAAGATCACCCTTGTGGGCTGGATTGGCAGCACGTAGCCTGTTTCCTACTCCTGCGTCGATGTAGTGGCAGCTCTGAATGGGCAATGTTCCACAAGAAGATCAACAGGAAATAGAAGAGTATATATATCTTTACATAAAAGCTGTTGCTTGGATCACATCAGTAGAAGTAACTTGCTGAAAATAACAACTGGGAAGGATGACTAGAAGCATTAGATGATACATTCTGCTTATAAGCTGCAATGTCTCATTTTTAATAATGGAGTTCCCAGTCTTCTGCCAGGTTTAAGCACCTCTCAGTAAAAGACTTCAGGGAAGGATAGGTCTAAGAAAACAAACATTATCAACTGCTTCTGTGAGTTGTTTTCTGCTTTTGCTTTAAATCATGAAGAGGATGAGCATGTCAGCAAAAGCAAAGCCAGAAAAGCAAAGAGCGAAGCTGGAAAACCATACCTAAAAGATAAAAGAGCCACGCAGGTGATGGACCAAAATGGAGGAAGACTGCAATGCTAACATCAAACCAGAAAACAATTTACCTTCTGTAGAGCTTATGTGAAAAATATCAGACTAAGAAAATAAACAATGTCAATCTTTATGTAACAGCGTGTCCTTAGGATAAATTCCCACCTGCTCACCCCACACCTGAGCATGCTCACTAAGAGTTTGTGTTTCTTATCCAACAAATGGAAAATTCTTGGGTTTTCCTTCAAAGGATAACAATTAGATGTCAAGCATTAAAAATAAGCTTTCCCTTAAAAAAAGCAAGCAAACAAACAAACAAAAACCCCAAACCCAACGAAACTCTATGGCAACTTTTAGAAGAGAATAAACGCTGCTGATCAAGACAGGAGGAATTACTTTATTTGTGTGTTATTATACTTAGGATTGGTTTTTATTGTACGTGTAAGGAGGAAGATAAGGTGTAACCCAAAGATTTTTAAAGGACAGATGACAGAAAATCATTATTCAAATGCTTTGTGACAGCTGGACACTGAATCGTCACTTGTGAATGCTTTGATTTCTTTTTCGATAGATAAACTCATCAGCTTAATTAGAAAACATTCTAATGCAGGGTTTTGATTTTCAAAAGAGTCCACAGGAGTCCAGGAATTGAACTGTTTTCTTAACAGAGCACATGAACGATATGTTAATCTGTAATGGGTTACTGTGGAATAACCAAGCTACGGGCTCCTAAAAAATCCCAAAACAAAACCCACGAAACCCCACAGCAAAGCAAAAACAATGGAAAAGAAACTGAATAAACAAGAGGGAAGCGAGCATGCACACCTGCTCCCAGCCCAGCCTGCAAGGTCAACTATTCTGAAGGCATTACTCAGAATATGGAGGTTTCAAAGAAAACAGAACATGTGTCTGGAAAAGGCTGATGACTGCAGTCCCAAGGTGGTTCAGGGACTATCAGTGAGAGCTTACAAGCTTTTAGGGGAGAAGAAAAAGAAGACTGCAGAAACAGTCAAGCTTGGATGAAAAATCTTTTCACAATGTTCTCTCCCAGGAGTGAAACTCTTAGCTACATGAAGTGTCCCTAAGCACATTAAAAAAAAAGGCTAAGATCAAGAATGAGTAACAGCCTATATAGTTTGTATACAGGCTTCTTTCTGAATGAAAGCCTACTGATGGGTTCTGAAGATGCTCTTCAACCTGTTTTGGCAGTCTTCTATAGAATTGGAGTTGTTAAGCTCATGAACGGCATTCAAGCCATTCACACCTACAGTCTACGTCCCAAAGTATTGAGAAATCAGAGGTGATGGAAAGCTAGACTGATACTTAAGCTTCAGGTATGCATTTTCCATACACATGCTTTGCTTTTATCTAGGTTTTAGCTTTGCTTTTCTGAGCTACAAGCCAACTTTGCTGATGTATCACAAGGAATGTTAACCAAAATACAAATAATAATCTCTTTTTGCAGCTTTATGCAGCATGGATTTAAAACTAAACCGAAATGTACAGTCCTCAGCAAAGGGTGACCCTGGTGATTTGCTTCTCATCAACTTGAGCAAGTGTGGCAGCTCTTTGCCTTCATCTTGGCGAAAGATGGGCTATAGTGTCTGCCAGATTGTATGTAGGTGACCTGTCCTCTCCCACTACTTGCCCGCAATTTGTCCCTTGTAGCTACTAAAAAATACAAGGCAACTTGTAATAGAAATTTATACAGTAGTAACTGGAAGCTCCTTGTTCACTAAAGGAAGGAAACCGCATTTGTGATACACACTGGAACAAAGTAAAATGAAGGTAATAAGACATATCCTAGTTTCTTTGGGACAGAAAACTATTTTTCCCTCCAAATGCCATTAGCACAAAGCAGTTTGTGTTCTCCACGTATCAGACAGATACATCAGCAGGGAACATCACATCAGAATTTCAAACCATCTCTGGCAGGGTGATGCCCCTTGCCTTGCAGGTCTGACAGAAGTGTCTGAACTGCCTTCTCAACCTGCTCTGGCACATTCAGGCTAACTGAGTTCATCATATTGTGGTTGAGTATTGCTTTAAAACACATATTTTTTGCTAAATTTTTCCTGAAAAAAATCGTTCAAGTATGAAGATTTTGTCCTGAAACACAATTAGGAGGTTTCATTAAAAAAAAGGAAAAAGAAATATCAGTAAAAAACAAACCACCTCTGTTCTCTTTCCTCATAGTGTGAGACACTACAATTTCTCACCTACTATAAACTTCTGATAGGGTTTCAAACATATATATACCTTTATCTAATTGCACTCAAACCTTCTGAAAAAAAGTCCCAAGTCTAAGTGGAAAGAAAATGCTTTTAGGTGAAATATTCTTTCATGTAGAAGTCTGTGACATTCTAACTACACTGTTACAGCTGATAAAATGAATCCAGGTCCTGACCCTTTAAAGCACTCCTATAGGTGACAAAACCTTTATAGTCTTCCCACCTAGCTTTTCCACAAAAAAGTCCCAACAGAAAATCTAGAGCATAGCATAAAATATCCTCTATCTACAGTACCAATGTGCAGTTCCTTATCTTCTATTGCCCTCCTCTGTTCCAGGTTGGCCAACCTGTATGTTGAATCCAATTTGTGAGTTTGTATTTAAGGAATCAATAAATGGGAAAGAGTAAAGCAACACTCTTCGGAAAGCTGTTTAACCCATACTGTTGCTATCAACCTGGTTTTCAGCATTCAACCTGACATGTGTTTCTTAGAGGCTGACTGACAATACTTAGCAAACTTCAGACAAGGCAGCTCTGTCTCCAGTCTTTTCTCCGTTGCATACAGGCATTTTTATTTGTTTTCTCTCTCCCTTTACTTTCTCTGACAGGATATAGCAAGCAAGCATAATTCTGGGAGCAAAATCACTAAGAAATACAAAGGAAGTGGACTGTAAAAACAAACACATGGTAGAGAAAGTTCCTCTTCAAACAGCTAACAATCAATTAAATGAGATGAGGCCTCAAAACAAGAGGCACAGAAATTAGAACTGGCATAGAGAATAAGGGCCCATACACTCAGACTCCCAGAGCGATGACCCATAGCTCTGGCCACTGCACTGTATAATCAGAAACTCTCATCTATTGCAAATAGAGGTAAATCCCTCATTCCATCAGCAGGAAAAATTACCCAGCTTTCCCAGGAGATGCTCTGCTTAGTGCAGTCACTCTTTTCATCTGGTTTCTCTCATAACTTGGCACAGTGTTGTGCTCCTTGCTTAACTGAAAGGCTTAGGAAAAAAACGAAACCAACCCACCAACATACATTACTATATAGCACCAGCTTGATATGGACACCATGTTCTCCAAGGTGGTTCTCCACCAGCCTTCTCTCTCAGTGTGATCTAATGGCTCCATGTTCAGCACATGTTTCCACAGGCATTTGATTGCCCATGGAAAAGGAAACAAGCCACCGCTCTGTTTCTGTGGAACAAAGTGACATCCTACCTGTGCTGGTATGCTGCTCTGATGGGATCCCCTGGCACAACAAAACAGCTGGAAACTGGTGGTTGGCACACAGCCCAGCTGGAGGGATGAGCCTGTGCTCAGACTGCTCATTTTAAATGCACGGTGATGTGGGAGGGAGCAGCCTATTCTCAAGAGGAAGAACTTGGTGACAGAAGATGTTAGGGAGATAACTGTATATAGAGAGAACTGTGTTAACTGTGGATAGGTGGCAGTGTTCAAAGGTTAAACAATAATGCCCAGAAATACACAAGCAAACAGTGTTAATTACAGACTGGTCGTACTGTTGACTTCCTGTTCACAGTGTTCTTTGAACATTGATTCCTTCCACGGTGTATGACCTGGAACCTAATCTTTTTTTGGAGGACACAACCATTTTTACTTAGTCAGAAGACTGGTAGGCACACAGAGAGCCTGGCCAGGAGTTTTAGTGTGGTTTGTAGCGGCTCTGGGATACAGAAAGTTTCTTCTGAACTTTTACAGAAGTATTTTCTATAGAATATACTTTTTCTTCTTGCACACACATATGCTACTAACAGCTAGTGGTGACTTTCCTCTAAGACAAGCTGTCCTCTCCTAGCCAAGTACTTTGGGGAACACAGTATGTATGACCCTTCTGGACTCAGATGAGCTCCACAAGCAAATCTGTCTTCCTTTCCTGAAGCATGAAAGCAATCGTATGATGAACAAGGTCAGCCATATCCTGGTCCACACTGGAGCCATGCTGACGTATCTCTTCTTTCTCTACAGCTGCTATAAGGGTCCTCTTCTGAAGTGTGCATTCTCATTTGGCATGGAGTTTAATCCCGACTCAATCTTCTTTTTACACCCCATGAACCCCAGGGATGCTACATTCCCTAGTTGGGCCACATACAGGGTCCTTGAAAGCTCTGAATTGTAACTGAGACATGTGAAATATGCTGCATATTCCTAGTCCTCCCACAGACTTCTGCAGCTTTTAGCAGGATGAGTTTGCTTCTTTTTGTTCAGCTCTTCTTTTTTAAAAAACAAAACCCTATTCAACAAATTACAGCTGCATTCTTTCTCTGTGTGGAGAGGTTGTTAAAATTCTTTTCCAATATAAGTTTAACATGCCTCAGCGGCTTCCTTTATTCAGTATTAGCTGCATTTGTTCCATAGGCATGTCAAACACTCAACACACTGCAAGCAAAGTAATACCTCCTCATGGATCAGGAATCCGGGTGTTAGGTCTGCATGGATCATGAAACAGGGTGCTCCTCCCTGTAAGCATCAGCTACATGAAATTTTCCACATTACAAAACTGTTCCTTGCGCCCCTCACATAGAATGCTTCAGCACACAAAAGAAAAACAGTGCTTTCTTTTGTACTTAAATCAGGTCTTGCAGTTGCGTGTCAAGTAGTTCTCTTGCATCTAATTTATCACGTGGCCCTGTTTCTTTTTAAGACAAGAAATTAGACTGGCTGTAGACAGGAGTCATGCATTGCCAGAATCAAGATAGCACAAGTCTGTATTCAACTATGTTTCTGATAAGATGTTGGTTGGTTTTGCTTGTGTTTTCCTTTTCCAAGTCATTATAAAGCCTTGATACTGAATCACCCACTGTTTAAGAAACACAAATATGAAAAACAAGCTATTGCCTAATTTTTGCTGTACAGATGCAGAATTATCTACGAGTCTCTACCATCTTTTGCAGCCTGGTTTTCCAGTTCTGAAGGAATGGTATTTCCATCCTTCCTTTCAGGACTTACTCTGGGAAGAATAAGACTGCCTGGAGACATACCTAGATGTGATCTGAATTCATCCATTTCATCTGCTTGTTCCTTTTGCCTCATGTAATTCCTCTCTCCTGAGCAATTTTTATCTATTTTTTTATTAAGCCTTTGGAAACAATCTTTCTCCCTTTCCTTTAGAAGCCAATTCCTGGTAACATGATGATACGACAGGGAACAGGGCAGGCCCAAGGAATCTGAGAAGGTTTAGCATCTTTGCTTTTTATGGGATCATTCACAAACACAACTGACTTCCTTACAGAATGGCAGATTATTATGATCAAGAATGATTCTTAAATGAGAATGCCAAAGGATTTTTAAGAAGAGGTTATTTTTGCACATAGAAAACATATTTATGTCTTATTTATATTGCAGTAGAGGATCAGCTCTGAAGTCAGATATTTAACAAATAAGTAAAACCACAAGGAAGTCTCTGTTTCAGGGAAGCTGGGATGGCATCAAGGAAAACAGCTGGAAGAAGAGGCAGAGGTGGCTTGCAGGAACCAATAGGAGCAAGGAAAGTTACTGCTACACCAAAGGAAGAACAGCAGAATGCTAACAGCTTTGGAGTTGTTACAGGGAGGTAACTGATGCTATGGGAAAACAGCACTATCAGACCAGCACTACCAAAGGTGAATTTTGGCTGAAAATTCTAGATAAGGAAACACTAAGTATAGCAATAGTATGTTAAGTAATTATACAGAGGAAAGGTTGGCAATTGTGCCTTAAAGGAAACCAGTAGTTGACAGCATGAAGGTCTCTTATGAATTTAATCAGACCTTTGTTGTACCTACCATAGAAAGGAAGGATATACTGAGAATTCACTTCCTAATACGTGGCCTGTACATACGCTGAGTAGAGATAATTTGGTAGCTGCATCTACTGGAAATGCAATCAAGACATACTAAATAGCGTGATACACAGTAAATGTGGTGTCATCACAACAGATTACAGTTAGGCTTTGTCTTTTGATTATTCTGGGCTGACAGCACTGACTTATTTGCAGGCAGATACAGGGCAAGTGATTTCATAAAATTGCTGTGTTCATCCAACAAAGATCAGTCTTTGGAAAATCATCTCACCCCTGGGAATGTGAAAGTAAGTGAGTCCATATAATAATGGAGCTTTGCTGTGGGTGATGCTATAATGAAGCAGGCTCAGAATACTTCTGCAATCTCTCTGGGTAAGATTAAGATAGAAAAGATGGAGCTATGTGCTTTACTTAAAATAAGAAAGCACATAGCCTGATCACTGTGACACCTAATTTCTCTCCAGCTGCAAGCAGGTGTGCTATTAATTCTGAAATACGGCATTCACAACAAACATAGTGAATACTCAACTGAACGCAAGAACATCTGGCCTAAGACAACACTCATTTATACAAGGCTTGTAGAGGTTACTGACAGAAATAAACGGTCGCTTAGTTTTAAAAAAACAATTTAAGTGTCTAAGTTTCAGTCTTTGGGATGTTTAAACGATACACACTGGGCCTCTGGTCTTACTGGGAACGGGGGATACATGGATATACAGGGGAAAGTTCTGCTGACTTTTCATAAATTCAGAGCCAAATTTTGTTAACCTGCACATTTTCTGACAATGAAAAGTCAGTGTTTAGAAAACATCTGCATTCCCATGAATGTCCCACCAAAAAAAGCAGGGCTATTCTAGGATGCTGCAGCCAACAAACTCCACTGGTGCAGGAAACTGTGCTCCATGCACTCTGCAAAGTGCTGTGCCATGCCATCACTCAGTTGCTGCCGAGTACCTCCTGGGCTGCTTCTGTCCACCCAGAGAACACATGAAGAAGCTGGAAGCTTTGTATGTTCTTACATCGTCAAAAAACTTAACTCTAAAGAAAAAAAGCATGGCTGTCATCTCCCACTTTGGATGGCATAATCCGTAATTCTGGGTGGAAGGAAGATAAAAGCTAAATGCGTGGTTGGGAAAGCTGTAAGGGCAGGCCGTGAAACACAGAGGTTATGTGATGGAAACAGAGGATGCCAAAACAGCAGACTGAACTCTTTATGACTCCACAGCTAGTTTTGCTGAAAGGCATAGTTTTTGCTTTACTTTGGATTTTTCAGGTATTATAATAAAGATGATTTTAAAATGTTTTTCTCTAAACTCTGAAATTTAAAACTATTAACTCCACTGATAAGTGAAATAGAAAACCAACATACAGGCCTCCCACTAATCATTTCCATCCCTCCATTTATTTATTATGTCATTTATAATGCAATCTGGAAGTCAGCTTCACATAGTGACTTCATCTCAGGCCCCTTTATTATGCGATCTGAAGTAAATCAACTTTCTGTTTCTTTCCTCTGGAGATCCTTGAGTAATTTTCCTCAAGAGTTCTGCAATTATCCTTACAAATTTTTCTGCTGGGTCAAAGCAAGGATGCGGTCATATAAATCACATCTTTGCAGAAGTTTTTCTTCAAGCTCTTCTTTGCCCTGATTGAGTTGTAGATTGAAAATAAGTTTGCTAAGTGAGCTACATCAAACAGGAGATTAATTGATTTCTGAGTATGCGTGTCTACACCTTAAGTAACCCTTACTCACCTGAAGGGTTAACAAATTCTTTGGGTTATGACAAGCTACCTTAACACTTACAGGCAGTCCCATCTTGGTACATAGCACATTCATCATGTTTGAGTTTTTAACTCCTTATTCTTTGGAGAACTGCTAAAGGATAAGGGTTCAATAAAAATGATTTCTCAACTCTTCCTATTTCCGTCCCTTCCTCTACCATGCACTACAGCTCTCTTATTCTCATAAGTCTTTTTTGTCAGTTCTGGCAAGATTGCAGAAGGAGATCTTTAATGCCCTTTCAAACCCACAAAATATGAACTATCCACATATTTTAAATCACTATGAGGTAAGCTGTAAACATACAAAATGTCAGCCACCTTTGTTACCGTTCATACACACACTTACCTCATGGTAAATGAGAACAAATTCGTGGTACAGCACATACCAAACCTAGAGCAGAGCTGCTCAGCTGCCTTGTGCCTGGTGCCAACTTCCTCTCTAGGATTTGGGTCTCCAAGGTACGTTATTTCACTGCTAGCTCCTCTATTTCAAATGCCCCTCAAACCTAGCCTGGGATGATTCGTTTGGAAGTTTAATGATTTCATGCTCAGCATAAGCTGTTCAGTCTTTTCCTTATTGAACCACAGTGTGGGAAAGGTGGCTCAGGAACCTGAGCCAGGAGAATTGTACTTAGAATGCACTTGTTTCAGAAAAAAAATCTCAAAAAATCTCCTATATTAAAAGATCTTTTAAGAGAAGTGCCAAGTGTGCTTGGAAAACGAGCTGTTCTCTGCAGTGTTGAGATCTCTGGGACAGGGGCTGACAGCCCCCCAAGAATGGTGTACCAGATTGACTTCTTCCTTCTCATCTTCAGAACGTATGGAGAAAAAAATCAGCAAGTCTGAGTGGGAGACGGGAGGTACTCCCTGCCGAGAGTCCAGGTATCACAACCACCCTACCAGCAGTATCCTTCCCTCATGATACCAGCTGAGAGATGCTGATTCCACATATGGCATTTCTCAAAACACTCCATTTCTTGGCTCCCAGCTCTATGCTTATCCACTGCTGTGCCTTTTAAAACTTATCCAAATAGTTTATGTAGCACATGTGCTCTCACTTGCTGGTCTTTCCTCTAGGACACCGTGAACCCTTAGATATAGAGGCAGTGCAATTTCACTTATGCTGCTATTTCCCACATCATTTCTGACATCTGCAAAACTCAGTTTTTAGAGCTCACTGGCCTTGATTTGTTTCAGTTGCTCCAGGCAGTGCAGAACACCGGTCATCTTCAAGGCTTCTCAGAGACCTCATGAGAAACAAGGGACTTATTTGGCCGAACCTGTCATATCCTCATCTCATCAGAGGAGAATTCTACAGCAGAAATCCTAGAGCCAAGCGCTGCTATCTCACTCCTAACAAAAGCATTTGAATTTGAACATACTACACCAGATTCTCTAGAATTTAATGTTGATTTTTTCAGTTCTTAGTTTTCACTGGTGCATACTTTCTTTAGTATTCCCATCAGCCCTTTCTTTTCTTTTGTTTGAAACGGCAGGTCCTGGCACATGAGAAGGTGCTCTGGTTTTCAGCACTGGGATGGAGAACTGAAGCTTTTTGGTTTGGCATAATCTGAAGGCCACAGAGGTGTTCCTTTGAAAAAACGAGGTTGGTAAGGTCCTGACGTTTCATTTCTCCATGTTTTGAACACCCAGCTGAGGAAGGATATCATAGTTTTCTCTGGAGAGAAGAGGTGCTGAAGGTCTCTAAAGGAGAGTTGCTCTCTGAACCCTGCAGGTCATGAATGGCTGAGGAATGCAGATATGGAGAAGATTTATCACGATCAAGGAAACAATTTATAATCAGGAGGATGTTCCCAGTTTACCCATGGCATTTGGCTTGGAACTGCCACAGAAGCAGGCACTGTTGTACTGCGCTGCAGCCTTTATGTGGCAGTAGAGCCCAGGTCTGCCTCAGGCCACCAGGACAGCCAGCCACAGGCAAGGGGCCAAACTCTACCAGCCCTATAACTTCAGGGCTGCACTGTGGAGAGGTTACAGATCACTATTTTGGAGGACCAAACCAGTAAGACCATTCTTCCAAAAGCAAGACAGCTGATATGATGGTATTTTAAATAATGGTGGCAGAAGCTTCAGGACCTTCTAACAAGGGATTTCAGTGTTACAATGAGCAGAATGTAGCCAGTGCTAATCAGGGAGCAAACAGGTCCCTAGTAACTGTATGGAAGACATATAGGGCCAACATCTCATTATTCGACTGAGTTAGTTCATTTAGACAGCATGGTAAGACTGTGAAAGCTAAGCCATTCAGGTTACCTACTTGTTTACTCTACCAAATAATTCCTATCTCCTTATCTCAACACACTATACCAAATCCATGGATTTGCAGCTTCCAGAAGTACCTGAGAACTCTAGCTTTTCAACTGCACTAAGGAAACAAAGCTGAAGCTACATCTACAAGACCATTATTGACTTCATACTCAAGTCTGCACCTGATTTTGCAGTTACGTCACTTGAACCTGATCAAACCAGATGCTGATGTCTATTCTGCATGCAGAACAGAAGACAAGGGTAAGTCAGTTTTTCTTTGACTTGCCTGAAAAGTCACTGGCCAGAAAAACCTCTTGGCAAAATACTCATCCAGCCTTCAGCAACATTTGGCTTCAGTGTCATCTCAAGCCCCCAGATAATGTTATAGTACAGGCACTGGTTAAGGAATGGCAGATGCTAGGAGAAAAACACTGCCACAATCTACATTTGGGAAACCTTTCCAAATACTGTTTCTACGTAAATAAATAATACGAGAGGTTTTATATTCAATAGTAAACAAATAAAAAATGCTTTTGAATTAGTATCAGCTAAACTAGCTGCCACATTTCTCTACAGTAAATAATGTAGTTTAACCCTGCAATGATGCAGTTACTACACTTATAGCATTATCCATTTCTTTAGATATCTGAAAAATTATTACAGAAGCTGACATTTTGTAACATAATGTTCAGGATCTCTTCCTATATAAAAATAAGCAGCCAGAAAATTTTAACCTTTTTGGTTTTAAAGAATTAGATTAAATTCCCAATGTAGGCTGAATTCTAAAATCAAATTATCTTAAAACACAAGAAGTATTAGGAACATTTAGGAGAAAGAAAAAAAAAGCTTCCATAAACTCAGAGACAATTTTCTTTGGAATATAAAAATAAAAGAAATCAGGTTTCAAACTAACAGTGCTGAAAAATTCTATCACAACATTAATGAAATAATGATGATGACAATAATAATAATAACAACAACAATGACTGAAGTAAAAAAATAGGTAGGGATTTAAAATGTCACAGTCTGACATTTTCCATATAAAGGAGCATAAGTTGAAGGTGATATTAGTGGCAGCAATGATTTCGAGTCTCCAAAGAGAATTCATTAAACAATCTTCGCTGACATCCAAATTTATGTAAAAAACAAAGGCATGGAACGAGAGTTCGATGACTTTCAGGATGTTAGGTTTACAATTAGGAAAACCTTACCAAGAAGGGACAGAAAAGAACTTTGATCAGAGCTGGAGCAGAGGATTTGTTTGCAGATGTTAATTGAAATAAATGGTGCAAAAAAAACTAAGGAAGGTAAATGTTTTCCTAGAAGTGAATCACTTATTGGTTAAAGACTGCATATTCATTCTGGTTTGTGCCGTTTCCAAGAAGATGTGCCAAATGTGATAACAAGCATTGAAACTGGGTAACAGCTAGGACTGAAGAATCAGAGTGTGATCAGAGCAGAGATGCTAAGTATTAAGTACAACAAAACAACAAGCAAACAAAGGCTTCTACCTGAAGCAAATCTGAATCTGTAGACAAGATAACAAGAGAGAAATCTGACTCACAAGTTTGTAACCTGCAGTAATAAGCGAGTATGAGCCATGAGACCAAGAAATAAATAGATTTCTGATCTCAGAGGCAATGTACAGAAGGAGAGAACAAAATTCAAAATAGACACATGGCACTGTACCTTAGCAAAGGTCTTCTGAAACCAAATTTGAAGAAGATGACCTCATAACTCTTCAAAACTACAATGGAAGTTTACATTTACCTTCATCAACATTTGCTACATACAGTTGGAAGTGAGTGAAGATGCTGTAGGTGTTCAAACCAATTTGCTGGATTGCTCAGTGACTTGCTGAGGAGTCACGCGATACAGCAGTCAAGGTAGGAATTCAAAGCCCTGCCGTTAGTCTCCAAAATACTGCGAGCTTCCAGTTTTAACACCAAGGACATTTTCAGGGCAGTAAGAGAGGTCTGGATTTATAGTATAGTCCTGAGTTTCCGAAGATGAGACTAACAGGTAACTAACAAGCAACTCTTTGCACTCAATCCCTTACTTTTCCTCCCAGCAGCAAAATTTGTGTCTTTATTATTTATATATAACATTATAATGCTCCACCCCATAAGGCAGGACCTTATGTACCATTTCACTGAACAAATGCCTTCCTTTCAAGGCAGCAGGCAGTGACCAAGTTGCAACATCAACTCAGAGCACTCTAGGGTATCAGGACAGGCACACAGGGAATATGTGCATGAACTTCAACAGGGGAAGTTTAGATTGGATATGAGGAAGAAGATCTTTACTGTAAGGGTGGTGAGGCACTGGAATGGGTTGCCCAGGGAAGTTGTGATTGCTCCATCGCTGGCGGTGTTCAAGGTTGGGTTGGACAGAGCCTTGGGTGGCATGGTTTAGTGGGAGGTGTCCCTGCTGATGGCAGGGGAGTTGGAACTAGATGATCTTAAGGTCCTTTCCAACCCTAACTATTCTATGAGTCTATGATTCTGTGTCTCCTTTCACTCATCCCCAAACTAACTCAACATCTTACGTTTACAAATTGCAAGCATTGCTAAAGCAGACAACTTCCAACACATATTTTTTTAATGGAATGGCTCTGGAGAGTCACAGATTGGAGGTTTGAAGACCATGGGTTGCACACCTACCAACTAGACAATTTCAGGAGTGGCATTTTTACTTGTTTGAAAACACCGGGTAGAAATCAGATCAGTGTAATGAGGGAGAAACTTCTAGGAGCTTATGTATCAAGGACTTATTATGCAGATCCCACAACCATCATTCAATGGAAAACTGGCAGCATCTACAGTGTGAACCCAAGGTTTCTGAGAGGAGAAGGGAATTTTTCAAATTTATCAGAATGGTCTGGACAGAAATTAACTTTCTCTGCCAATATTTATCATTTCATTTTCCTTTAAGTAGGACTGGCAAGCTCTTTGACTAATGGAATGAACCAGAGATATGTTACAAAAGGTTTTATAAGGAGTTCTCTATAATTTTCCAGTTCTGTCAGCACAATGACACAACTTGCTGACTGCATCCAGCAAGATGCATCTCAAACACAATCCAGAACCTCCACAGTTGGCTCCTTGGCGCCTTCCACAACCATCACTCCCTGGCTCCCGACTCTGAGCTCACAAGGGTTTCTCTGCCACAGCAGTTGATGGGTGCTGCACTCTATAGCTCTCTTATTCTGCTGCTGCAAGAGAGGCAGCACTGGACAAACAGACCTTGGCTTTCTGGCTGTCATCTGAGAAGCATGCTTAATACTGCATCAGTTGAAACAACAGCTGAGCACAGCTACCCTTCATCCAGTTAAGATGTAGTACATGCAGTTTATGCCTTCAAAGGTAAGAGTAAAGAACTTTAAGAGTTCGCTTTTCCTTCAGTTATAAACCAAGCACTTCCTTCACTTCTTGTTATATCTGGAGCAACATTGTGAAGATACTTGGATCCCATTCATTTGGAAATGAGATTTTACCCTTTTGTTCATCTTTGAAATTAGTTTTATCTTCCCTTAATCAGTGCTTCTGTTTAGGGTATAATGATGTTCCCAACTTGCTATACTTCAAGTTAGATATTTTTTAATGGTATTCTCCAAACTAGAATCACTACAACAAAATCCAGCTGTGCCACAGAACCACAGACTAGTGGAGGTCAACAGGAACCTCTAAAGATCATTCAGTCCAACTCCCTGCTCAAAGAAAGCTAAGCTACAGGAGATTGCTTGGGGACATGTTTTGAATAGATCCAAGGGTGAAGACACCACAACCTCTTTGGTCAACCCGTGCCAGTGTTTAACCACCCAGAGTAAAAAAGTTTTTTCTTATGCTTACATGGAATTTTTCATATTTCAGTTTGTACCTACCGCCTCTTGTTCTGTCACTAAGCAACACTGAGAAGACTCTGGCTCCATCTTCTTTACTTCCCCCAAGGCACTTATATACATAGATAAGAACCCAAGTCTTCTCCATAACTTCAGCTCTAGCAGACTCTCCTCACATAGAAAAGGCTCTGTTCTTTTAATGATTGCTCTAATCATCTTTGTGGTCTTCTGCTGGACTCACTCCAGTATGCCCAGTCCATATTTATGCTGTACTGGGGAGCCCAGCACTGGACCCAGCATTCCACATGTACCTCATGAGTGCTGAGCAGAGGGAAACGACCACCTCCCTTGACCTACTGGCACCTCCTGGGCCCACATTTTCCCTACTCCTCCTTTTGCTGCTGATGTGTCTGCAGAAGCCCTTCTTGCTGCCCTTCATGTTTGCTGGCATTCAATTCCAGATATACTTTGGATTTGTAAATCCACCCCTGCATGCTTGGACAGTGTCTCTGTATTCACACAACGAATTTCTCCCATGTATAGCTACTACATGAGTTTACAGCAAAATTCCCTTTAAAGAAGCAAAGAACAGAACCAGCTATTTTAACTTTTCATTCCAATTCTGTGGACTTCAGTTCTACTTACCCGATCTATAGCGCTCATCCCGTGACCCTGAGGACCTGCGTCTGTGATACCGAGAGGAAGAGGACGGAGTAACAGGAGTTCGACGTTCTTGCGGCAATGCCTGGTCCACCCCTGCATTAATTAAAAAACAAAAAACCAGCTCATTCTGATTGAATTCCAGAAGCTTAATAGTGAGGAGGAGGAGTTCAGCCTACCCTAGAAGTAGAAAAAGAACATCCATGGGCTAAATCATGCCGTGTCAATTGGTCACACAGTACTTGACTCTGGTCAGCTTTTCTGGTGTGGTTATTTTGCTGGTTCTCTCTAAGACAACCTTTTTCCAAGATCATAGACTATGTAAGAAGAGCATACAGACAGCAAGCCTGGTGATGTTGTTTTATTTTCCCAAACATGTGACCTTTCATAATGTAGTATTCAGGAAATATTTTGATGTGCTAACAAAGGCAGGCAAGATTGCAAAGGATCTTGAAGCTCGGCTAAAAGCAATTCCTAAGAAGACCTGTACTGATAATACAAGTCTAATAGTTTATCTATATTATATATAATACATATATATATCTATCATCTATATAATATCTAATATTTTAGGCTTCCCAGTTCATACTATCTAAAACTTCATGAAGTTGGATGACACTAGCTGGTGACAACAAAATACTAACCTACAGAAACTAGACACCCTGTAGGAAGGGAACTATATTAATACCTATAGGCATTTTTAGCTTCCAAGAGCCAGAAAGTAAATAACTGCATCAAACCAGGCTGAAAATAGTGATCTGTTCCAGCAAAAGAACAAAATAACTCAGCATTATAAAACACATACACCTGCAGTGTCTCAGTAAGTATCTCTAAACATCCAGCATTTAAGATTCATCCCCTTCTCATAGTGAATTTGCTTTTTTTAAAAATAGGCGTTTTCTTGAAGGCTCCTTAAACGACAGTAGTGCTATAACAGCAGCATTGCATATAAATAGTTCTAGAAACTAATGTTCTTTGACATCTTCCAGAGAAGGGTGAAATAATTACCCATGAAAATTCAAACAAACAATAGGAAAAGAAAGCAAACCTGCATGTATAATAGTGGCATAAAATGTTACCCTGCTGTCTTCCACAGAGCCTTAGGCACTGTGATGCACAGGAGCAAAAAACCAGGAGTACCTGAAGAAATGAACTCAACTCTTTCCTATTACATTTGCCTTTAAAAAGTAGTTCCCCTATGTGGAACTATAAGGACAGAAATAAAATTGACCTCTTGCACATGGGGTTGACAGTAGGAAAGACCGTTAAAATTACTTTATTAAACTATTAAGTACTCAAAGGGATGACTAATAAACTGAAATTGGATTCAACAAAACAATGCTTGGAAATATGTTCATATTTTCCAATTAAAACATAATGTAAACCCTCTCCACTACTATTTTTGAACTATTCGATACTCCACTACTATATTTTGAACTATATCCTGCTTATTGGATAGGGATACGAGTTTCTGTTTGTCCAAATGAAAACTTTTAGACCAAACAAAAATGCTACGTTGATTTCAAGCAATCTCAATTATGTTTCAATGGAGTCTTTAAAAAGCAAAATTTAAAAGCCACTGTACACTTTGTACACTCATTTCTTTGTGAAAACAAACTGAACTCCAAATACAGCTTCTCTCTTGAATCTCTGGAACATTAGTAATGCCAAGTCTTCTTTGATTTTGTGGAAAAGTGGCTGGTTGGCTGAAAAACACACTCGGAGTAAAATCTCATAGACACATAAAAGACAGAGTGAATCCATACGTTTTCTTGTACTCAGATTGTGACTAATCATTTATACTCTCACATCAAATAAAATGTCTTCATTTTACTGCTCAGTCTCCACACTACAGTACTGTGTAATTTCACTTGCTCTCAAGCCTTTATATTCTTTAAAGCAGGTGAACCTAACTTCTGAATCACTGAAATAACCAGAAGAAATATTTCCTCCTCATTTGTATAAAGTTTTTTCTTCTTTGTTGGCTCACCCTGAGAACCAGCAATATAACGTTAACAATAGAATTGATTTTGGTTGAAAATTTTCAATACTTTCTGGAAAACACATCCATTTACAAAAAAAGAAAAAAACACACCCCAGAAACATGAGCCTAAAAAGGTGCTGCTGTGTGACAGAGATCTTGTGACGAAAGCAGTGCCACAACTTCCCATGGCAAATGACTTGTGTAGGGCAACAGCATGTGGAGGAGAGCAAACAAAAATAATTGAGGTGTTACTACTGAAGTACAAGATCATGATTACACAATAAAAAGGGATTAAATGCATTCTTACAACAACAAACCCACATGGAGTAGGCTTTAGAAACACTGAGGGGAGATTAAGTTGTGAGGAAAAGCATGAGTTTCAGAGGTGCACAGCTGCTGGAGGAGGGAGAACTTTCAGGTAGATCCGAAAGCTGTTGAGAGCTTCAAGTGTCTCATTCTCTTCTGCAGCTGTGGGCAGTGCTAAAACCTCTTTTCAAGGTGCCCAAAAGATAGTGCATGTAAGGTAACCTCAAACAGTTACCCTCTGTAGCAGAAGACAGCAGGACGCCCTATCAGCAAGGCGGCACGGCTGCCCAATGTACTCCCTAACACTGCAAAGGGCTCTTCCCTCCGCCGGTTCACTATGGAGATTTATGCAGCTACTTGTTCTTAGTACAGGTACAGAAATCTCTCATCCAATCTGAAAATTGAGACACTTTAAGTAGTTTACTTCCCTCTTACTTTGTATATGTGTGTTTGCTCTTTCAAGTAAGTCTGTTCTTACGCAATAGGCAATACAGGGTTTCTTCGTGTAGTTAGAAAAGAGACAGCACCAACATCCTGTGCTAGCACTCATTTAAGGCCATATCAAACTAAATAATATCAAAATACCTTCTGCTTTTATGAGGTCTGGGATCCTTTGATGGCTTTACTTCCCACTTTCCCATAAATATAACAACGGTGAACCTCTACCCAAGTTTGGAGCACAATGTGGGAATTTGGCTTTCCAAAAGCACCGATTTACATGAGGAAGTTAATTCTGCACTAAAATGGCTCTCTGTCTGTCATCTGTGGGGAAACCTCTCTCCATACTAAGTTCCTTTAACGTGGGAAAACGCAGAGCATAGCCCCACTTTGGAGAGACAGTAAGAAACCTAATGACGGCTCCTTACTGAAGGCTCTGGAGCAGGAATTATCTGGCACTGCCGGGACTAACACCTTCGCTTCCCGTGCACCCGCTCCCTCGCACAGCACCAACAATGGTGTGAGACAAAGTACACAATAGCGAGAACCTACATGCTGCCATTCCTGAGTGATGGGTAGGAGTAAAAGCCACACAGAATAATGAACACCATGAAATCAGTGAAGTGTTGCCATAAGTAGCAAAGCAGTGTTAACAGCAGAACTGTTCACCTCCACGAAGGCTCCAGCCATACAGTGCAGCAACAAGCATCTTTTTTTTCACTTCGACTTCTGAACATAACTAAACCCCAAAATTGATAGCTTTCACAGCCAGCACACAGGGTCCCCGAGTTAAGTGCTAATATGCTTGTTCAAGCGCAGCTTTGCACTTGTGAAATCAGTGGAAGTGGTGGCACAATGGGCTTTGAGAATTCATACTTGGATCGATTCCTAAATTTAAGGAGGCAGCAGAACAACGAATGGCTTTCATAAAAGAAAGAACAGTGCCATGCCAGTGCCCTGTGCGCAGACACAATCACAGTCACTGTCAAGCTGGCATCACTCTTAATAACACCAGTCTACCCCAACCTTGTACCTAAAGCACAAACTCAAAGGTAAGTGTAATTAGCACTACTGACTGACTTATCACAAGCTATGAAGAATTTTAGTAATATATAGTATCTGCCTGGACCACAGTTATTTTACATAAAAGGCTGAGACATCAGTGCTTTACGCTCATCATGTTACACATATGCATTACAGGTGCACTGGAGCGAACAGGCACATTCTTAACACAAGCATTAGTTCATTTATCTAATGCTGCTAATGTGGGCTTCAGCTTGCAGATTAAGACACCTATATTTAGGTGTGTACAAGAAGGTGCTTAAGCTAAGCTCCCATTACAACAAAGAGACACATACGCCAGGACTCACAAGTTTAAATAGAGGTGTCCACTGGGCTTCCAGATATTGTGGACTATGATAGTTGGCTTGACCAGAATGGCACTACGTCCCCTTTAAGTTCTGTTTTATATGTGCTCACTCTCTGCAGATGCAGCCAATACCTTAGGAAATACTGAACAGTATTAGGCACTTATCTTCAGGGAACAACATGAGCCCAGTAAAGCCTTCAGAGCTACACAGGTGGTCAGTGGAGGTATCTGCTTCAGAACAAGCTGAAAAGCTCTACGGGTTTCATCAACTGAATTAACAGCGTCTCTTCAAGTAAGAATGGCAACTTGAAAACCAGGTTAATAGGCAGGCCACTTAATGCAGATATATCAATCTACAAACCATAATCTTCAAGCTAGATCCTGCCTCAACTGAATTTAGTTAAAAAATGCAAGAACTTCAGCAGATTTATACATTTATAGAATCGCAGAACCATAGAACAGTTAGGGTTGGAAAGGACCTTAAGATCATCTAAGTTCCAACCCCCTGCCACGGGCAGGGGCACCTCACACTAAACAATGCCACCCAAGGCTATGTCCAACCTGGCCTTGAACACCGCCAGCGATGGAGCATTCACAACTTCCTTGGGCAACCCATTCCAGTGCCTCACCACCCTCACAGTAAAGAATTTCTTCCTCATATCCAATCTAAACTTCCCTGTTTAAGTTTGAACCCGTTACCCCTTGTCCTATCACTACAGTCCCTCATGAAGAGTCCCTCCCCAGCATCCCTATAGGCCCCCTTCAGATATTGGAAGGCTGCTATGAGGTCTCCATGCAGCATTCTCTTCTCCAGGCCAAATGCTACTGCAAGCTGGATAGTTACATTTTTAGAATCACAGAATGGTTTGGCTTGGAAAGGACCTTAAAGTTCACCCAGTTTCAACCCCTGCCATGGGCAGGGACACCTTCCACTAGACCAGGTTGTTCAAAGACCTGTGCAACCTGGCCTTAAAGACTTCAGGGATAGGGCAGCCAGAACTTCTCTGGGCAACCTGTGCCAGTGCCTCACCACCCTCATAGTGCAGAGTTCCTTCTTTGCATCTAATCTAAATCTCCACTCTGTCAATTTAAAGCCATTGCCTTTGTCCTGTCACTACATGCCCTTGTAAAAGTCCCTCTCCAGATTTCTTGTGAGCCACTTCAGGTACTGGAAGCTGCTTTAAGGTCTCCCTGGAGCCTTCTCTTCTCCAGGCTGAAGAAGCCCAACTCTCAGCCTGCTCCATAGCAGAGGTGCTCCTGATCACCTTTGTGGCCTCCTCTGGACTCTCTCCAGCAGGTCCATGTCCTTATGTTGGGGGCTCCAGAGGTGAGCGCGATACTGTCGGTGGGGTTACACCAGAGTGGAGCAGAAGGAGAGAATCACCTCTCATGACCTGCTGGCCATACTCCTTTTGCTGCAGCCCAGCACAGAGTTGGCTTTCTGGGCTGCAAGCGCATATCTACGGGGCATGTTGAGCTTCTTGTCAATCAACACCACCAAGTCCTTCTCAGGGCTGCTCTGAATCTCTTCTCTGCCCAGCCTGTAGTTGTGTTTGCATCTTAAGAGCACAGAAGGCACAAAACATGTCAGCTGGAAGCAGGCTCCACCTCCTTCCATCTTCTTTTTTTTGCCTTCCATCTCTTTGTTCATCCTCCTTCTCCCTTCTTTATTACTTCTTTTTGTAGCTAAATTGCACTGCTATGTGCTGATAATGTGGCAATAGCTGCATTGCCCTCTCTAACAGAGGGCAATTGTTTCATAATGACAGCTGACAAGTTGTTTTGATGTATCTCTTGTTCCTATGTCTGTGTGAAATTTTTTCATCTAAAAATATTTTACAGCTGAAATTTCTAATTGACAAGAAATAGAAGGCATTCTTAGACACAGGCTGCATTTATTGCTCTAAAATAACTCACAGTGTGTGCCCTCAGGAGCGAAAGAGCTGTAGGATAAACCCAGCAACTCCAGGGATAGCGGGAAGGAAGGCAAACAGTGTTTGAAGAAACGTTGTTTATCTTCCACCCAAATAATTTCCTGAGCTTCTACACAGTGGCTGGTGGCTCAGCTTTCAAAGCAAAGCCAGGTGATGATGCATTTTGTAAACAGGTTAAATGTCACATTATCCTCATGGAACTTGTTACTTAGTGTGACACTTTACCCTTCCCATCAAGTGTACATCTAAGTAATTAATTCACTGGATAAGCCAAAGGAGATTTAAAATGTGATACTCCTCACCAAAGCTATCCAGGAAAGTGGAGCCACTTTCTGCTAGATAAGTCTGAAGAAAATGGCATTTCTTATTAGATATGTTTAATTAACAATCTTTCCTTCACAGGTCAGCTTTCACACTTTCTCCTGCACTTGGTTCTGATTTCAAACAATGCACATACCTTCAAATTGCTCTTTATTGCAATCTTGACCTTGCCCTCCAGCATTTCCTTGAAAGCTTTACCTTTCAGTTCAAGCTTTGCATGGCTATTGTGGGTTTGTTTTTTCTCTCCATTATCTCAGTGATGATGGACATTTGATGTTTGTTTGATGTGATGTTTGATTTCCATTTTCCTCTAGACAGTCCCACAGCTTCAGTGTACCATCTGAAGAGGCTTTTTGGAGTATATGTAGAAAAAGACTACCTATCCACACAGCAAACATGTTCATCAATATTCTGGTCAACTTACACTGCAGACAAATATGGCCAGTATTGTGAATTCCAGTGGTTACTCACTTTGACAGCAGCACCCAGCTCTTCACATGCCTTCACTGGCTCCACCTCCTCTGCTCCAGCCCAGATAAGCTTGTATCAAGGTCCTCAATGGTATATTTCCTTTTACGCTCTGACTGAGCCATCTTTTTTGTGTCAGAATATTAGACCAACATCTTCATGTTTCCTTCTATGCTCTAATATTTCACAGACGGTCTCCACGAACATCAACAGATAGTTCATAGAAATTTTTCAAATTCTTTGAAAAACACCCTGACTCTGATGTGTACTAAAAATATTCTTCCCAAAACAACCATCATGATGAGTGCTGAAACTGCTACCCACATTACTGATTTCATCAGGTACTCGTTTCTTCCCTTACACATATTTTTTTGGCTTTACTATTTGGGTGTAAGGTCTTTGAAGGAAGGTGGGTTTTGCTCTGTGTTTGGACAAAGTTTAATATTATGAGGTCTTACTGATGCACAGGAAACAGAGGTGCCATTAGAAAACAAAGAATGCATAAGCTGGCAACTAGGCTCTCAACATGGCAAAAGGAAGCAGTAACTATCATGCTTTAACTGGCGGCCTCAGAGGGCAGATCTCAGATCCTTTTAGAACCTTCGTTTTTAAACAGACCAGGCTCTGCAAGGCATCCACCAGCTCAAACCAAAATCCTTTTTTAAAAACACTTACTAAGTGTTCATCTGTGTGCCATAGTTTGTCATCTCTGAAACATCTGTCACACTGGTTTCAGAAATGTGTCCCTGAGTTGTGCAATGCAGTCTTTCAGTGAGATTAATGTTCTCAACACACATATATGCTTTGAAATGGCCCATCATCATTATCCCTTGATAAGATCTTCAAGAATTAGGAAGACAGATGTGATAGGAATACTCATTATTAATAAAGTGAATACATGAGGGGTTTTTTGAATTCCAGAATTGTGCTTCGTTTAAACATTTCCTGGCAATCTTTGCAATCCAAATAATGTCTGTGGAAGAGAAAATGAAATTGTAATTGCCAAGTTTACTTAGAGTGCCCGAAGGGGTAGCAGCAGGAACAGCTGAAAGCAAATGTATGCATGCATAAACATAGGAAAGTATGCAAATGTATGCATACATTACATATATATATGTTATGTTAATAACAGAGGCTATAGAAATTGGTTCCTCTAATTCTACAGAAAATTGTTTCTTGGTAAGGTAAAGAGATCTTCTATTCCAATATATCATCTTCTCTGCACCGCATAGCTTGAAATCCCCCTGTGCTGGTGCTGTCTGGGCTCCAGCAGCAGGAGATGCAGTGATCTGTCTCTAGGCTTGTGAAAGGAGCAGAGGGTGGCTTTAAAACACCGCATCTCACAAGTTTATTAGCCATAATAAATGAAGCACTGGTGACTAGTCTACATGGTTATGCTACAAATAGAGCTGCACTGGTGGCACCAATGATGGGAAATTACAGAAAGTAATCTAGTGTAGACACAGCACTTGATTAAGAGAGAATGAACCACCCATCTCAAAGCTGTTAGGAGCAAAGCTTAATTGATAACAACATCGACTCTGTTCTGTGAATGAATAATCAAATTTCCTGGCAAAAGACTGGAAGCAAATTGGGAAAAAACACAGCTTATGGGGGATGCAGGTAATTTAGTTCCTTTTCTTCTAGGAAGGGTTTCTCTTAATAGTGTGCAAGCAGCTGTCCACGTTATCTTACCCAGAACTGACTGATCTAATCAAGATAATCTTCAGAAAGATATTCTGAAATCAAAGCCTGTTTCAGTAGTCACTCTTTCAGTTCCTGGCTCTCATGGCTCCTCTACAGAGGCAGCAAGGGAAAGGTCACAACACAAAAGAAACTGAAATATATGTGCAGATATAAAGGTCCAGATTCACTACTATTTTTAGATGTCTGACATATGGGTACACAAAGAAAAGTAAAAAACTACTCTGCACAGAACATCTCCAAACAGCTACAAACTGACATCCTGAGAAAGCGTTTTGAGGAAACAAAGCTGTACTTTCATCTCCCTAAGTTAAAGCAGGTGGGGATTTAATGGGAACGAAAAAGGAGGCTCCCCCTGTCCTTTCTCCCATTAATACTGCCAAACGCAGCACATCCGTTCCGGATTGCCGAATGTTCGACAGCCTGTCTGGAACAGTACAAATGTTCTTGGCATATGTGCAGTCTGTGCAGCATCTGGATGTGTCAGACCTATTGTGCATGCACCGCAGAGTCAACCTGCAGATGTGCAGCAGATCCAGCACGTCCTCCATGTGTCAGACTTGCTGCACGTTTGCTGTACGGCATCTGTGACAAAACACTCCCTGGAACTGTCCTGTCAAAAACTGGGAGCCTAAAAGTGAACTCCCACATCACCTGGTTGAGTATCAGCCACTTGGCTGCCCAGCTCCACTTATCATTAATCCCATTCCTGAAAAGAAACTGCTCTCCCTTTCTAAAATGACAGCATCTCAACGAGCACAACAAAAAGACCATATATGCATGTGTGTTTATAATGTATACAGCCAACCCTTCTGCTGCCTACATTTAGCAGCTTAGGTGATTTCATATCATTAATTCTGTTAAACCTGGAATTGCAATTTAATTATTCCTATTTTGCAAAAATCTTGAGTGGAGGCAAGTTGATCATGCCAGTCCGAGGGAACCTGACTTAAAGCAGCCCCATGTAAGTGGAGAAACACAGACAACAAAAAGATCCAGTATAGATCTCCTCCTCCAAAGTATTACAGCAAACTGGTTTGAAAATGTGCAGAGAAGGGCTTCTCAAAAGGATAATCTTTTTATAGGGCTGTCTTGCCCAGACAGACCAGTAAAACCTTATCTTCCCTCTAACTACCGCATACACCATGTCTAGGCTGCCTTCTGGAGTGTGGACCAGCACACAGGCAAGATGTGATGTCCTCCATGTGCCCACATGGCTGATAAGAGAAAATCTGCTGTCTTGAGGGGCTGTGAATCCTCTGCAGCCTTGCTACAAACCAACAGTGTAGGAGCAGACTGCCTGCCACCAGCCACAGGTCAACCCCAGAAGGCAGGACAGGTATCTGCTGAAGGGCATGGCTATGCAGGCATGGCTGGGGTCATGCCTTGATGGTCCACACTGCAAACATGTAGCCCTGCAGATTGCTCTTCCTCTAGTTTGCTCTACCAGCCCGATGCCTGTTCCTAAAAATCAGTCTGTTTCTGAATGGTTTGGATATGAGAGGAGTTCAAACAGGGCTCTCTACTTGAAAATAGCACAGTATTAGGGGTGCTTAGATTTTTACAGCTTCCTCTGGATTCTGGTGGACTTGGACCTGTCCAGTGCTCTGCAAAAAGGCAGTGCCAAAAAGAGAATTAGAAACACATGCCTTCCTGTCTTTCACCAGCTTATTGTATGCAAATTCCTCTGAAGAATCCATGGTATGGAAGCTAGAGAGACATTAACATGCTCAAGTGTTACTAAGAAGGACTATTCCTTCTCCCTTCCCATCACTTCATTCTTAGGCAGACAAAAGTTGGTAACGGCCTTCCAGATGCTGTCCTTTGGTTGTCCTGCCTTGTAACTGGCAGCTCCTGGTGTATCATATTGATGTAGGTGTCTACTAGAGGCTTCCAGATGAGGCGCGGTTACAGAAGGATAGGGACTGGAAAAGATATATTCATTGTGCTCACCAAAACGAAAATAAAAGAGAGGCCGGTTTCCTGCTGTGCTGGCTGCTCTCTCTCTAGCGGCCGCTTCCCGGATGTCACAGACACCAATGTTGGCAGTGCGGAGCATTCTTCTGGCAGCTCCTTCACTGTGTTGCAGTCTACACCGTACCGCGGCAGCTCCATTCGCTGCTGTAACAAGTTGAAAAAAACTAATTAATTCACGTTTAGTTTTTTTACATTTGTTACAGCAACGAATGGAGCTGCTGCCCCCATGCAGTAGAGCACACACGCACACGCACGCACAGACACCACAGGACACTCACGGAGCCAATGCAGGGCAATGTTCCACTCTGCCAACATGAGCGTTAGTAATGTTAGCAAAGGTGCAGTGAGAGGACTGGATGTCCCAACAGAGGGGAATTGCCTTTGGATTTCCTTTAGTTTGTTGAATGCTGTCACAAAATGCAAATCCCTGTCCTTCCCAAATGACTCAAATCCCAGTGAAAGAGCCACGTCCATTTCCATCCTGTTAGACCCCTAAAACATCTATCCCTTTTTATTAGCAAGATCCAAGACCACCAAAGCTTCTAAATTCTTGCAGTTCCTCATCAAAACAATTATTAAGAAAAAACCCCAAAACAACAAAACCCACCAAAACCTTAACTGGTCATGTATGTGATTGTTCAGATACTAACAGAGGTCTACAAAAGGCAGTGTCTATTTTGTTATCCTACTTCTTCTTGGAAAGGATTAAAGTCCCCCTTCCTAGTGAGCAGGAACCTTGAGCCATTCAGATGAGCCGAGTCTTAAAAGGAGAATATCAAACTGAAATGTTTCAAGTCTTGTCCAAAAGGTAACACAACAAAACAAACAAAAAGTACAAAGACAGCAAAGACCCGAGCACAAATAAAATCAGTTTCTGGAAGAAAGTACTTTAATACAGTAGAATCAGTGTCTTCCGCTATAATAGAATAATTCATTTAGCCATCAGCTAAATGATTGAGCTTGATATACATACAAGAAAACAGTGGACAGTATTTCAATACTTTTCCTCTTCATTCTATTATAATCTCCCTTCACTCATCCATATCCCACATTCCTAGTGCAGGATTTGCTAGGAAGAGGGTAAAGCAGAAAATGTTAACTCTATTTGATCCTATCTTTAAAATAGCCCTAGATCAGTTACATCCTCAATCATGACCTCTTCAAATTACTGAATAAACCCCACTACAGGACTGGCTTACAGAGATTCCTCTGCTGCGTCTTAACACTGGAAAACTAATACAGAATCACAGAATGGTTTGGGTTGGAAGGGACCTTAAAGATCACCTGGTTCCACCCCCCTTGCCACAGGCAGGGGACACCTTCCACATGTCACAACAGAGACCTTGAAAGATGACTTCAGAGGGCTCTCCACCTTCTCTCTTTCATCATTACACATATGATGAATGTCCAGCAGTATCAGCCATGGATACAGTTTGACCAGAAGACTATGAGATTTCTGGAGAAAAAGCTGTATATTCTTGTGTGAAGAAAAAAAGGCGCACCTGACTGTATAAACAAATACTGGTAATGAACTGCACCACTGTGTTGAGTATTACTGCGAGGCAACAGTTTCTCCGTAATTCAGTAAACCTAAGTAGGTCTCATGAGAACATACTGTGAAGACTATTATATGTCTGATAGTCTGGTCAGACCAATAAATATCCAGAAATTTAATAACTGCACCTCTGGTATTGTAATTCTGTTGATTTTATTTGTTTTATTCTCTAATGGCTCCCAATGGTTAGGAAATGTCACAGACACCTTCAAATCAGGCTGTATCACTTCAGAAAACACAAGTGTTTTGGGAATTCCCACCAGTGGAGCAGACCAAGAGAAATCCAAAGGCACAAAAAATACAATTCTACTATGGAGTTAGATATTATATATACATATATATATATACCTGAAGAAGATAGAAGTCATTGTCTTCACACATGAGCAGTTTAAATAGGCAAACAATCAAGTCCACCATAAAGGCAGGATTATATAAAAAAACAAGGAAACTAGTTTCCAGGCCTGCAACAAAAACAGGACAGCCAAGACCAAGTGGAGCTTTTGTAAGGTGAGTGAGATGCCGCAAATGCATGGGGCATGGTCCTCTGAGGCCAACATAAAATGGAGTCCTACATCACTATCTACAACTACGTATTCAACTTCATGATCCAGTGCTCCTAAGGGAGAGTGAAAGAACTCTGAAAGGTTCTTATTTACATACATGAAATAATTTCAATGAAGCAATCCATTATTAAATTTAGTTTGAAGATATTTTTACACCTTTTCGGCAAGTACATGCAACCCACCCTTCAGTGTTGAGACCATATATGTATAAAGGATTGGTTGCCCAGGCATTACAGGACAAGCTCTAGGGATGTTGCTGGTCTCTCTAATGTTTTCAAAAGGGAGGCTTTCGACAGGAAACCCAGAAATGGAGGAAGGTACAAAGCTCCAAGGTTCTCTTCCACTCTTGTGTATACCTCTGTTCAGAAAACTTTACATGGCTGAGATCTTAATGAGTTAGGAGATCGTGTTTTCCTTGTATTTTTGCATTACTTCTAAGAAACAGTGCCTCTCTAACAAACCCAGGCTGATTTTGCAGACATGACTGCCAAACCCACAGCAACGTATGTAAAAAATGTACACACACATCAAAGCAGACATATATATAAAAATACACACAAAATGGATGGAATAAGCTTTTTCTGCATAACAATAGCTTTGGTTTTGCCACACATGTTTCTTCAAAGATGCAGATTTTTACTGTGGCAACTATCAGAATGCTTGACATCTTCATACACTGCAAGCACTGATATACGTACCGGGAGGCTGTGGCAGGTAGGCCCCAATTAATTTTGATCTCTTCTTTTCATATCCCTTCTGTGTGATGTCACCTGCCAAGAAAAGAAAAGGAAAATCAATAAGATATGGATAAAGACAATGCCTAGCTGCTTAATGGCAGCACCATCAGCTTAGCCACCACTGCACTGTTTGTCTGCCTTGACAATTATAACGAACAAACAAAAAGCACAGTATGATCATTCCACCCAGAAAAAACTCATTTATGCCAAAGCCATTCTGACAAGTAAATACCCAGCCTTGATTTACTCCAGCACCGGAGTCCAGGGCACAGAGTTTTAAAACCATTTTGACATGCTGTCACACAGCTTTCAAAACCTACAATGACCTTCATTAGGTTAATAAACAATGGATTATATAGAGTGCGTGGGCCTGCGGTGGCTGGCAAAACACATCGCTGATTAGCATTTTCTATCATTAATGGGATTTTTCTAATCAAGCATGTAAGGCACAAAAGACTTGAAATTGCTGCTGTACCATTTCTGCAATATAAATGTTTTAGCTGATTTCTAAGCAGTACTGAGAGGAACAAAACCAAACCAAATCTACCACAGCTCCATCAGAAAACAGTACCATAAGGACTCTTTGCCTGACTTTGCAATTAAATCTCAGAAAAAAAATAATCTTTCAAGACAAATGCTTGAATTTCTTATATTCAATTTATATGGCCCTTCACTGTGTCTGCAGTTTCCTCAGGTAACTTTTGTTAATGTAAGTATTAAAAGTTCCCTAGAAGGAAGCGATGGATAATTAGATATGTGGAACAAATATATACTTTCAGTTGTTATTAGAGTTCAGGAGGGGTTTGGCACCACAGCTGTGATACAGCCCTGGCTCTGGAGCTCTAGCTCTACCTTTAATAATTAAGATACTTTTTCAGATATAATTCAAATATCCGGATTCTTCTTTCCAAATGTGTGAACACACATGCACACGCATATATGTATGTGTTGAATTCAATATAAGCTACTTTAGATGCTAAGAAGAGTGACAGGTTTTACAATTATAAGAATTTTGAAATAACAGCATATTCCCTGTCCTTTCAATAAGCACATCTGTTATTGTAAGACACATCATTCAGTTAAAGTTGAGTTGCATTACCGGACTTGTATGTTTATGAACAGTTGAGGGCTGAGGAAACCACAAAATTAAGTGGAGCTTTGGCAGTAATCTCCTGCTAGATATAGCAACATGTGCCTTTTCATGCTCTTCCATCCCCATGTTCAATCTCCACCTTAAGAAACCACTTGCCAAGAAAACCACACACTCATTTCAATCCCAGCCACTCTGGTAAATGGATGCTACATTAGCACCAAGTTACAGACAGAGCTTCCTGTGGGCTCGTCTGTAGTCTGTAATTACATTAAAAGATCTTCAAGCACTGTTCCTCGATAAAAGACCTTTTCTTGGGGATGGTTCCAATAAGGAATAAGGATGCAAAATTTCTTTGCCAGTGTCCTGAGCCAACCTCTCGCCGCTGGTTAAAAACAGTGCTTAAAATAACACCTATCCTCTTCGCCACCGTATCTCAAACTGCTCCACAAAAGAAGTCACCTAAAATATCTGAGTTTTTAAATGAGGAAAGTGGGAGTGAAGCACTTCAAATGATAACTGTCCCCTATTTACCCAGAGAAGAAGTGGCAGACTTGGCAAGAGGGCCTAAGCTTTTAAAGTTCAAACCCACTGACTCTTCAAGTATGTTTCTTCCCATTTTGAATACTTCTGGCATGTGTTCAAACTAGTGAACAAGTTCTCTCTCCAAGGTAATCACCAGCTTCTCACGAACCAGACAGTACCTCATTAAAATGTTTTAAAGAAAAAAAATCTTTATTGCTATTTGAAAATTATAAAATATGAACAATTTTTTCTTTTGAAGTTTTGCTAAACAAATTACCATTAATTTCCAATGTTTATCAGTACCAAAATCTTATGCATTCCATACATATCTTAATTTGGGAGAAATCAGTTTCTTTTATTTTACTAATGCTCTTTAAGGAGAACAGAGACATCTTATGGAGAACCACAGCTCCGTTGTGGTATATGCAAGTTGGCAATGCCATTGTAAACACGAAACTATTAACAGGTGCTTAACTATTGGTTACTCTTCCACACAAATGGTAGCACATACTCACAGAAATCACTATCTTCACCTATAGATTCGAGACAATGCTCATGCAACCTGCATCTATTCCTGCAACAGAAGTTTCTTCCACTAGTTTCTAAACCTAAATTGCCCTTAATGGAAAGAAATGCAGAGAACAAGCAATTTCTTTGACATGTAAGTGGGAAAAATAAACATCAAGTGCCACTGCTTGTCAATAGTAAGTTTTCATTCACACTGGTATCCAGGCTCACTCTACTGAAGTTCACTATGTAAAGGAATTATTCTGAGAAGAAACAATGGCGACTCTTTCCCCAGACCACTGTCTCCACCAAAAAAACCCAAACCAAACAAAAAAACCAAAAAAAAAACCAATCAATAAAATGATTTTAAAAACAATTTAACATGAAAATATTTCAACTTTCAGGAGCAAAGAGCAAATTCATTTTGATTTATCACTAATCCTTCTATAATCATGCCCATCATTGCCCTGGTAACCAAATCTAAAAAGCATGTAAAAGCAAAAGGGCTGGAGCACCTCCTGTATGAAGATAGGCTGAGCAAGCTGGGACTGTTCAGCCTGGAGAAGGCTGTGTGGAGACCTCAGAGCAGCCTTCCAGTATCCGAAGGGGGGCCTGTACGAATGCTGGGGAGGGATTCTTCATTAGTGACTGTAGTGACAGAACAAGGGGTAACGGGTTCAAACTTAAACAGGGGAAGTTTAGATTGGATATAAGGAAGAAATTCTTTACTGTAAGGGTGGTGAGGCACTGGAATGTGTTGCCCAGGGAAGTTGTGATTGCTCCATCCCTGACGGTGTTCAAGGCCAGGTTGGACATAGCCTTGGGTGGCATGGTTTAGTGGGAGGTGTCCCTGCCCATGGCAGGGGGGTTGGAAGTAGATGATCTTAAGGTCCTTTCCAACCCTAACTATTCTATGATTCTATGAAATACAAAATCACTAACATTTTTATTGCAGTAATATTATTACCATTCTGAGGTGGAAAGGAGTCAACTGTATCATATAGTCTGGGGAAGTACTATGCTTTATTTATCAGGATTAATGGTATTTGTATTAATTTGTATTTTTTCAGGTAGACTGACTTCAGAATATAAACTATAACTGATTAACTATTAAAATATCATTATAATACATGCAAAACTACTACATTTCAAAGCTGTGTTGAGCTCCTTATGTAAGCTCCTAATATATACTAAACACAGCTCACCAAAAGTTAAATGAGCTTTAACTCTGCTCTTACAAATCACCATTCACTCAGTTTTCTGAACATAGTCTGAAGACCTTTGGTCTATGTCCTTCATTTCTGCAATGAATGCATTAATTAATTAATTAATCTATTAATGCAATAATTTTACAAGTATCATCTGAGGAACAAATCCCTTTTCAGTTAGGCCCACCTAGCTCATGTTCTTCCACACTACATGACTGAATTTAGGCTTAACTTTTGTAGAGCATCCATAGGGTGACATGTACTATACTTCCTTGCCATGACAGTAGAGGAGTTATGCTCCCTTTCTGTTTCTAATTAACCCTTCTTCTCCTGAAACCCCTCCTGAAAAGCCAGCAGACTCTCAGTGCTGCATGCATTCAAAGTCCACCTCAGAAGACAGGAGGAAAAAGTGTCTCACCCACAATGTCTTTAAGGCAGATAGGTTTTTTGTTTATTACACAAACAAACTCTTCAAAGCCCCTCAATATCTAGATCTCCTTGTTGCACCATTCTCTAGCTTTCTTCTCATGACACCTTTGCCTACTTTTGTATGGCATTTCTGAGCCATGGTGCAATGCTGCATGGAACAGCTCTGGGGAACAAGACGGTATGAGCAGGGGACAAGACTGTCAGTGGGTTAAAAAAGAAAGGCCAGGCCATGGATGGAGGGGTGATGTAAAGACTCTAACACTATGAACACGCAGGAGCAGAAAGAGCACATGGCTGCAGGGATCTTTTGGTATAGGCCTCCTGGGACAAGAAATCATCACATAATGTCAAGCAGCTGAAAGGTGGCACCTCCATTTAGCAGCTCCCTGCAGCCTTCTCCTCTGTCTCCTTCCTCTGATCTCACCCCATTTCCCAGTTCTGGCTCTGCTCCCAAGTGCTCTAGCCTTTTCCACTACATCTCAGCTTCATCCCAAAGCCGATCCCAGGCCCTCCTCTTCCTCTCTCCTTTCCTCTCAGCCTGTATTCCCTTCACTGCACCCAAGGATTTTGGCCTCCATCACCAGCACACTCCATTTTTTTTCCCTCTGCACATGTTGCTGTTTTCCTCCTCACCTCCACTGGGGATCTGCAAGGTTTCCACCATCAGAGGGGCACAGATGTGTACCCTGGAGAGCACTGTGTCTAAGGGTCAGTGGCGGAGAACAAAGCACAAGCCTGAGAGATGTGAACTCACAAACAGTGAGGAAATTTTAACCTCATTTTTTCCCCATCCTTATTTAAAATTGACTGTCAAGGAGCGCTGAACAAGAGGCATGAAGTACGCTGACCCTCCTTACACAAAACAAGTTCATTTCTTATTTCTAGTCTTTCAGAGTCTCTTTGGGCACAAGAGAGAAAATACCACTTTTGCAATGAAAGGGACAGTACAAATGAAGACCATCCAACCCTCCAAGGAAGAAGGTTGCCTGCTTGAGCAGGGTATAGGACCAGAGCACTGGTACTCTGTAATCCTATCCGCCATCTCTTTACTTGTGATGTGTGCCCCTGTTTCTGCAACTTCCCGAGTTGCAGATGGCAATGCTCTCCTCCATCGGCGCTCACAGACAAGTAGTATTTTGTAGCTATATTTAGCAAAGCTGTGCTGTAGTGACAGTTCATTCGACTACACTCACCACAACTGCTACTGTTTGCGTTATACCCTTCATTTTCTCTGAAAATTTACTCTATTTTTCTCTTTCCTTCAACAGTGTTGGATTTCTTCCTCTTTACAAAGACAACAGGGCAAAGCTGGGGGAGGCAGGTCACAGCAACATAAACACAGCATATATGCTCACCACAGGCAAGATAGGAACTCCAGGCAATAGAGAGCCCCTTGGGAATACTCCACATTGTACAAGACATTTTGAGGAGTAAGAAACGACTGTAAATTGAAGTCATTCCCATTTCCTGGCCCCTCCATGGGTCATCTCCATTCATTTACACGTCACGTTATAGATTGATCATGGAATCACACCTTAAAACACAAATAACTAAAAGGCACCCTGTAGGTTATCACCAAAATACTGACTTCTAGCATTTGGTTGAGGGGAAGGTTATTGAATGTGAAAATAATTCTACATGAAAAACATCTGCATATTACCACCCTTCTTTAAAGCATTTATGCTTTAAAAGCTGAGTGGTTAGAGATGTTGGTACCACAAACAAATACGGTGCTGTGCTACTTTCACGAAAGTAAAATGCTTGAAGTTGATACAGCATAAAAGTTTCGCTTTCAACTGAAGCATACATTAGCCAATCTCTTATCACATCCTGAACACAAACATGGCCAGTCCTGATGGACTGTTACTATCATATATGAAGTAAACTTATTCAAGCAAAAGATAATTGCACTATACAGGAGAAAAAAACCTAAACAAAACCCAAGATAAATTTCCCGAAATCTTTCCTTTCTCCTGGAGGATGCCAGCACCTCTCACTGATCTCAGTCCTTTTGGACACGGCACAGGTGAAAAGCTAATGGTTAAACCAGGGACTACAATAACATTTAGTGCAGTAAGAACTCAATTTCACGTTCAGTCATCCCAAAGCCTGACTTGATGCCGCTGGTTTTCACTACACATGCATGTTTCAAAATGAAATTTCAGGCTGGGACTCTGAATTAGTTTAAGACGCTTATAGAAAAATCTGCCATGGGAAATAATGCAACCAATAACTTCTCTCAAACACAGACGAACACAGAGCTTGCCGGTGAGTGCCTTTCCTTCTCATGATTTTCTGCCCTCTAAAGATTCAATTTTCTGTACAACTTGTTTATTGCTGATGACTCAAATTCAGTGTCAGCATCTTGGCAAGAGGGATTTGAATGAAACAAAGCTCCTCATAAAGAGAACTGTGACTCATTTACTTCTCCCACTCATGATGCAGACAGTCGCCCTGTCTGGTCTCCCAGAAATATGCCAAGAGACAAAGGATTTCATTTTGGAGGGTGCAAGTACAGAGATATCAAAACTGCACAAATATATCTCATGTAACACGTACGTGAACACAAAAATATATACTGGGAGCAGTTTGCTTTTCCAAATGTCTTTTAAAAAAAACTGTTTAACCGCATCAGCAGCTCAGAAAACCACTCAGAACAAGAATGAAGGAACAAATGGTAAACTATGGCACTGGGCAGAAAAATTAACACAATCCCACACTCACTGCAAACAGTATCATAAATAGCAGTACTGCTCAAGTGCCTTTAAGGGGAGCACGCTGTAGCTGAAAGGTTTCAATGATAATTTTACCCACATATAGCTGAATTCTTTTTTTTTCCCCAAGGATACATTTTGTTCCTGTGTGTTCTAAGCAAAGTAGAAAATGGCTGAATTTCGGTGAAAGGTAAGGAAGAGTGCTCCATGTGTATTTTACAGCTTATAATGTTTTTTAAAGTGCCTTCTAATTCAGGAATAAATATTTAATCAAATTATGCTATTAATAGATGAGGTAAACTATATTCACACTGCTAAAGTAACAGATACAAGGTCTTTTGCATTTTGAAAGTATTCCTGTTCAAAACACTTTCTTTCCATTCTTTTCATGGCCAACTTAAGAATCTGTTGTATAATCTGTGAAGTTCTTAGTTTTAACTAAAATTCTACATTTTTTGAACAACTGAGTAGTAAATCATTTCACATAGAAGACATTTTTCAGTATCTTCACCTTGAATCCCAGAAGATCCCTTAAGGAGTTTCCCCACTTACTTTCTGCTCCCAAGCCTTCAGCACATTTTTCCAATACCCAAAATACTCCTGGGCTTCAAATGAAGGAAGAAAGTACAAAAACCTCGCCCCAAAGAACCCCAAAACACCTAATTTAAGCCAATGAAAACAATCCTAGGGATTTTCTGACTCAGACGTTCTACCGTTCAGCTGAGCTGAGCACCAGGGGTGGCTGCCAGCAGCGTGGTGACAGGCCAGGAGCCAGGAATGCTGCTGGAGACCCCGCTCCTTTGAAGCTGGAGAACTGTGTGGTCTTCGGGCATCCCAGCGCCCCCCCAGAATGGAGTATTTGTGTGACACTACTTTTATGGCCTGGATTATTGTAAAGTAAACAGAGGCCGGCTCAACAGTGAAGGTTTCCATTCGCAGTGTCTAGAGTTTATTTCATTATTTAAAGCTTTAACGAACACTTTACATAATGAAAGCAATCGTTGCCATTTTTGGAATTTTATGGCTGTTAGGACCCGTCTTAATGTTGTTTTCCTTTTTTTATTGCTTTATAAGGCTTATAGGGCACCCTTGAAGTGTATACCCTTTTTGCAGCTGCTGGAAGCTCGTCTTTCATCTCTCCACTCACTTTCCTGTTGCCTATGAGGCATTTGCCTGTTCTAGTTATTCTCCCTGTCTCAAACACAAACCGTGCAGAGGCAGATCTTGCTCAAGATAAAAATACAATTCTGAAAAGTACACCTAAGGAAACATTCCTGATAAACGTTATTTAATAGACAGGTTTTATATTTCAAGTCAGAAACACTCCCTAAAGAAAGATAATTACAGCAGTAATTCCACTTAGCATTATTTAGAATTTACAGTTCAGAGCGAATCAGACCTATTTCCATAAATCCTGTGCTGTGCTGGGTACTGCAAATTTGTGTCTCGGTTCTTCCCCAGCCCTGAAAATGTCTTGGAAAAAAACCCAAACAAGTAAAGGAGGAGGAGAAGAAATCCTAAAGTAGGAACTTATAATAGATGTACGAAATGAAATAAAAAAGACATTATCAAAACCAGTCCGTAAGCATATTTGCTCCTCTGGGCACAAAAATACACCCAGGTTTCCAAAAGGAAAAAATCTGCAATATCTAAGCAAGATGATAAAACTGGTTAATAGGAAATTTCTTGTTTTACCACTTCTCCAGGAAGCAGACTATGAAAATAACTCTCCTGCTTGTGTCCTTGTGCTTTTAAGTATATATTTTGTAACTCTTAAAGCCATTGCTAAGTTTAACCAAAAAAGTCCAAATGGGCTAATCTTCTTGGAAGAGAATGCAAATCTTCCAGAAAGCAAGAGATTTCTAAATCTGCCATCCACAATTTTGCCTCCAGTATTTTGATGCACTACAGAGCTCTTCCCAAATTTCAATTCAGAACAGAAATCTGGAACTCCTATTTTCATATGCTGGGGAAAAAAAATAAATAAAAGAATGGCTTTTACCTGATACATTGCAACTTTCTCCCTCTTGCTTGGGCTCACCATAAAGCCTTTGCTTGAGATGAGCTATGCTAGTCAGTAATAGAAGTGTTTCAGCACTACCTAGAATAATGTTATTTTACCCTAATGTGGGTTAAAGGCATTACGTTGATTTAAAAATAGGTATTTAGAGCAGCTTTACTATAGTACTAGAATGCCAGAATGTCCAAATCTCTTCCCACAGTTTTGTAAAAATAGCACATCTTCTATGCAAAAAAACCTCAAACCAACACAAAACCCTTCATGCAAATGCGAATTTCCACATATTTCAACAGCTGGATGCAAATGGAAAAGACCAGATTTCTTGACTACCATGGGGAAACTGAAGCAGGAATACCCCTTTTCACACAATCAGAAAACCACTAATGGTTGTGGAAGAATATTGAGGAGCTGTAAGTAGTTGTGAGCAGGGACATGAATTACCATAATGACTGCACTGAGTGACCATAATGCCTTTAAAAATGTATCACTTAGGAGATCATCAAGCTCAATAATCTGGTGTACCATTTTAGTACACAATGTTTTGTTACATGACACATATGATTTTGAAGAATGCAAAAAGAAGAATCTTTAATGAAGGGAATATAAGTGCCTTCCATGACAATATTCACATTTTCGTCTTGCCATGATAGAGTGTAATTTACTAAGTCCAGTTAATAAGTTGCTTCCTACTACTTTCAATTCAACCCCTCAATCACAAACTCACCAGAGTTCAAGCACCATAAATGCCTATTGCCCATAAACATCTGATATACCCCATCATCTGCTTTCCTATTTCCAACAGTTAAGACACAACCTCATCAAAACCTCAGAGTGCCCAAGCATAACTAATGCAAACCATGTTATGTGATACTCAAGCAAGCCTCCAGACATCTACAAGTTCTGATGATCAACTCTCCCAACAACCTAACCCACAACCCTGCTACCTCCATCCACTGCAGTCCCCAGTAACTCAGTTTTCTTTTTTTCAAGCTTCCAAACGAGTAAAATAACTTAAGTTTCTTTTGAAAAAGCATCTGAAGTATAGAAACATATCCATTTTGCAAGCATACAGAGGGGAATGATCCTCAGACCCCCAGCCCAACATCCTGCAATGCAAGCACAGCAGACCACACTGAAAACCCTGAGTGATGAGCGCTCCAGCAACAACACTACTGTTGCTTACATCTTCTCTATCTCAACAGATTTATAACTATTCTGTGCAAAATGAAACTATTTTATTTAGAATCCCCTTCTTAGAATGCCTGCAGAAAGGTGGTTATCAATGGTTTTATGTAAGAGGTGAGACGCTGCTTCAAATCTCCAAGAGAGGGAAAAGGGAGTTTAGTTTTACATGCTCTAACACATGCATTAAAGGGAGGCATCTTGTCCAGCTGCATTTTGTGAGACAGGCTGGAGATGGTACCGAAGCGTAGGAGAAATCACCTAAATTTCCAAAACCACACCTCTTTCTACAGTATTTCTCCTTGGCTTTCAATTATGTTCTTGCTAAGATGGCTGTGATGGACCAGAGTGTTATTTTACCTGGGAACATAGGTTTCACTAAGCAGAAGATCACTTACAACTCAAACACAGCAAGAGTTAGCATTCAGGTGCATTCTATAGATCTACTCTATGGATCTATTTTACTATGGATTCTATGGTTCTATGTGCTCTGACCCATATCCCACAGTCCAAACAATTCAAAATAAGTACAAAACTATGTTACCCTTCTTCTATCTCTCACACAATTGAAAAGTAATTCTGGTATGACTGCTAGGCACAGAAAACACCACACTCAAGGATTTCTGAACTGTAATACCATAGTACGCATCTGCTGATGCTATCTTTCTGAAAAAATCAGTTAATAATTTTGTGCCTCAGAACTTCAGCACAGCATTACACACCAGCTCCAAACCAGATCATCTGAATCACGCCTTCTGTCCCACTGCAGGTCAGTGGTGAACTGCTGACCGGTGTGCCAGAACATGGACACTGCATGCAGAATCAACGGAGCAACTTGAAAGTGATGCCTTCACTGAAGAAGCGTTGTGGAGGGAAGGACTATACTTCTATGCATAAACCTCACTGTTCACTTTCACTTGAGGAGAAACTGACCTCCCACTTTACCAGCCTTATCCTTCAGGAGGTCTTAGAAATATGTCAGGCAGGTACATGGCAACTTCTGGGTCACTGAGTCCCCTGTTTTGCAGGAAAGCATATCAAACCCTTTCAGCAAATGATTCAGTCCCATCTGGAACTAAATTCAGCTGGACTCCTTTGTATTACAAGCTGTTGTAGCATTCTCTTTACCTATTTTGCAATTTTTCCACTGATCTGCATCTTTTTATTTCTCTTCTTGAAACAACTGTTTCCTATTTAACCCTGTACCACAGGCTTTCCTCGCCGCCAGGTAGGCAAACTTACATTGTCTAAAAATGAGAGCTATCCTAACAAAGCAAGAGATCAGGCATGTCTTGTACAACCTATCTTATCGAAGGCAACTCAGGTTGTATTTTACCAAGTTTTCCACTTACCTCCCTTTCTTTCACTATATTTCCTTCACAATGCAACTGAAGTATCTCACTCCATTAAAATTAGACGTGTCTCGGATCACCTTTTCTTCCCGTTCCTAATCATCATTACTAGTCACTACTCTTAAATCTCGTGTGCCACTTACTGTTTGAGAATTACAAATTCTTACCACTCAACTTTCCCACACCAGTGGTTTTGCTTTCAATATGCTAGCGCTGACATTATCTGGTTACCGACTTCAGCAAATTAAACTGAGTTTTTCTTCGATTGTTATTCAAATAAAATAACCACTATCCAAACTGTTTTCAAAAAGATAAAGGCTTCTCAAACTGCAAAGTTCTTGGAAGTACTTATCTTCCTGCTACCTGAGATGAGTAAATATTCACTGCAATTAATCTGTAATTCAAAGAAAACCCAGTTCAGATTTTTATCCAAATCTGGGCCTCAAAACCAAGGAAGATGTATACTGAAAAGGTTGAGCTATAAACATTCGAATACGCCTGTCCTGGGAACATAGGAGTAGATGAAATCTGTCTCTGGTGTCAAGAAATCAAAAAAAATTAATCCTTACTTTACAGCCTGCAAACACAATTTAGGCTGATATTTTAAAATACATTTTGCTGACAGCTTATTTGATCCAACAGCCAGATACAATAAAATGAACAGCTATTTAAAGGCATCTGCAATACTGTGCACTGCAACACATGCTAATAAGGTACCCAGATCACTTCACCTTTTCTATGTAAAAAACTACATTTGAAAACTGTTGCGAGTATAATTTCTGCATGAACCAAAGTACTGAAATTCCACTCTTAAAAGAAATAACCTAAAATGTATTCATGGTATTTTCCTACTTTGTTCCAGAAGGACCTCAAACAGCAAGATGAATTAACATCATCCGGTTACTCAACTTGATTCCAGCCGTGCTACTCAAAGAACAGAAAAGACCAAACATAGCTTGCTGTTCTTCTGTTATGTGGTTAAAGTGATCATGAAGCACTGAAAATATGCACCCCTTGAATCAAGGACTTCTATTACCCAAAGGTTGACTCAGATCCTGCTCTCTTAAGCCTGCAAAACAACTTGAAAGGAAAAATCACTGCATACCTTCAATTACCTCAAAACACAATCAATGTCCCTGTTCTCCACAGTTTTCATGGTATTTGACAATTCCATTTTTTTCCAGCTGTAGTACCTCTGAAGGCTCCTAGAGGTCCATGCCATTATTATAGACCTAATGTGACAGCTCATACTGATGTTAGCACACAGCAGCTGCTCTCATAGGAGGCATTATCCTCCAGTGCCTGTGAAATATGGCACTTGGAAATCTGCAAGTTTCTGCTAGGTTCCAGGCATACACTTCTGTGCAGCTGGAAAATCAGATTTCCATACTCCCATCCTTCTTATTTTTTTCCATTTCCAGCTTATAACTACTCTTGATCAAGATACAGAAATTTGCTGCAATAAGGCAGATGTGCAAACCTCTTCTTTTCTTCTTCATTTCTGAGTTCGTGATTTATTTCATATGTTAATGAAGTTATTCTGTGATTTCTGCAGCCTCTTCCCTCAGACTTCCAAAATAATAAAGTATTTCAAACCCAAAAGAAGCCACTCCTTTCACATCTTTGTCACATTCTTTCATGCAATAGAGAGTTCTTTTAAAAAGGAAGCTGGTATTAAATCACAGCTATACCTAATAAAATAAAAAGCAAGCAAGCTTTTACTGACTAGTGTTCATTTTAATCTGTACTAGAAGCCAAACCTAGCAATGCCTACAGGCAGGCAAAGGTCATTTCCCATGAGGATAAAGTTCAGCCCTTGGGTTTGGCTTTCACAGAAAGGGCTGGTGGTTTGGAAGCAGAAGATTTTAAGAAAGCCCTTGAATGCATATTTGTATTAATACATCAAAATGGATATGGTTCTGCTCTTGTTCTTCAACTGTCACAAGCTGACAAGGTAGCTAATTATTACCACAAGTGTTTCTTAATTCACTGATTTGCAGGAATTCCCATTGTGGCTCACTCAATTTTGTGAAACAGTAGGTAAATCAGTAAACATGCCAGCCTGAGGACAAAAGGAACACCAATAACATACCTTACACCAGCCATCAGTCCATTTGTTTTTACAGTTGCAATACAGCTATAGTTTAGAAGGGCCAATAAAGATTACCTAACACGCAGAGAAGGAACAAGAGAACTTCATTTAGCACTGTTATTAAGCCCTAGCTGGGAAACAGGACGAGCTGAGCCTGAGAAGGTAGGCATTTTTTAAGAAATTAAGAATGCAAGAAATACAACCTCCTGTAAATATACACAAAACACTGACTTTTCAGCATTACTCAGATAGCACATACCCATAGATAGGTATGGACAGAAATGAGTGGGATCAACATGCACAATTCAGCTATCAGCCTTCAAAGTTGTACACTAAAATCCAAGTTCCTCAGTCCTGCAGTTGTGTCTTCAAGCATCTTTTGGATCCCCAAATGCTGCTGACCCAAGTGCCCAGCACATGTGGACAGCTGTCCAGTTAAAATAGACAAAGCCATGGATGAAGTATCAGCTGAAGGTGTACCCTCGTTTGCTTCTATACACAAGCAGACCCATACATCCAAATAGGAGTAATGCTTAAGAAATAACTCAGTAATTGCAGAATCATAGAACAGTTTGGGTTGGAAGAGACCTTATAGCTCATGCAGTTCCAACCCCCCAGACGTGGGCAAGGACACCTTCCATGAGATCAGGTTGTTCCAAGCCCCATTCAACCTGGTCTTGAACACTTCCTGGCATAGGGCAGCTACAACTTCCCTGGGCAGCCTGTGCCAGCGCATCACCACCCTCACTGTAAAGAATTTCTTCCCTATACCTAATCTAAATCTCCCCTCTGTCAGTTTAAAGCAATTCCCCCTGCCCCTACCACTACATGTCCTAGTAAAAAGGTCCTTCTCCAGCTTTCTTGTAGGCTAGGTAAAAGCTATGTTTGTTTTCCTCTGCATTTTTATTCTCCAGGCTCACTATTTTACCCATTCCCCGTCTTTCCAGTGGACTCTGATGCTGTAAGGCTGTGTCAGAATCACATTTTCAGTGATCTTCATTCTTTTCTTCCTTGTTATGGGCATCTGCATCCAGGTGGACGCATGCACATCCACGCACTACTTGAGCACTGGGTGACCACACTCAGAACTGGTGACCCTAGAGTTGCATTGCGAAAGTCTTTTCACTTTTCATCCCCTTTCCAATTTAATGCTGAGAAGACTTATCTTTTTTGTTGTTGTTGTTTCTAATTTACCTTACTAATCGTGTGCAATCTCAGGTACTGCTCACCCTAACATCCTCAGGGATCAGCTGCTGTCCTGCTAAGCCTTTCCACAGCCAACGCTGCTATCAGACCTCGCAAATGTTCCCTTCTGCACAGTCTGGAACTTTCACTGCCTGATCCCATAGGAATGCCTCACTGCTTTCATTTGATGTCACCACCACTGTATGATTTCTTATCACTGCAAAGCCTATCTATCTCCCCATCTGAACATCTCCATTTTCACTGCAATCTTCATCTTTCTAATTCAAACACAGGCAGCACAACCAGAATCAGATGCTTTCATTAACTACAAGGTGATTCCCACCATATTTATTTAACTAAAACAGTGAGAGCCATCTGAAAGCCTGTATGCAGTTAACATGACAAGATACAGCATCTTTGTGTCTTTCAGAAAACGAATAATGGCTTTTTGCCACTTGCCTAGTAATAGCAAGCTTTGGATGTCTGAAGAGGTAATTATTATGGCTGGAAGAGCATAAGAAATACAGGAATGGTAACAGTGGATCCCAAACAGTGTCAGAAACTGAGAAATGGTCACGCTGGATACCTTCCAATGCTCCTTCATGTGTCCTAGCACTTAAGAGTCACTTAAAGGACAAGGTAATGTAGAAAGATTGAAACAGAATAAGTAAATAATCTATCCTCCTTCTCCTCACAGTGGAGGATCAAAAGCTATTAGAGACCCACCTAAACCTCTGCAAAAACCTTCTGGGATTCGCTGTTACAGCTCAAAGTACCTTTTGCCGCTCAGATAAAACTTGAATCCTGCTGAAGTCTTGGCTGAAGTCTTGGCCTCAATAACGTTCAATGAAGAATTAATTCCACAGTGTAATTATACTCCATGTGAATTTGCCAACTTTTAAGTTAATTAAATATCCCCCTGCCCTCTGCCACGAGAAGTTCATGACATACCTTCTCTGCAGCATTCAGTAATAGACACCCTTTTGTCAGTTCCTCCTCATTTGGCTCCTTGCAAGGTAATTAATTCCAGATTTTCAACATGCTTCAGATACAGATTTTTTTTCCATGCTGTTCATCATTCTCATTCCACTACGACAGCAACAGGCCAGGTCCCCTGTGGGTAAGGCAAGGCAGTGGGTAGTGCAAGAAGCAGCACTCAGCAACATGCTCCAGCCCAGGGCCTCCTGGTGCTCCCTGTCCATGGCTTCCAGACGCCAGCCTTGCACAGAGCTGGCTGCGTACCCCAACTACTGACACCCCTGTTCATGACTCTCTTCTGATCCATTTCTATCTAAAAATCCCTGAACACAAACCTTATCCTAGAGTGAGTTTTTACAACATAATACCAGCTCCCAAAAGTGGGAATTAGCTACATTTAACTGAGAAAACTTGACACATCTGATTTTATAGCAACATTAAGACCGTGGCAGTACAGGACCAGAGGTTTAGAAGAAGAAGAAAAAATATTCATCCCGATACACAGATCCCACACAGAACATGTTTGGAGTACTTCATACATCTGAATAAAAACTTCCTTTAAAATTTATTATTTAATTCTATATTACATGTACTTCTATATATGTAAGAACTTTCCTTATGATGCTTACAATTTTAACACCATCAATCATTATGCTGTCATTAGGGCTGAGCTTTTCGGTTGGTTGGTTGGTTGGTTGGTTGGTTGTTTGGTTGGTTGGTTGGGGTTTCTCTTCTTCATACTTCCCCCTCTGTTTTCCTTGGCTGACTGGTTCTGACTTTGAAGGCTTCTGATATTAAAAAAAACCCCACTTTTTCTTTAGGACAGCACAACTTCTTTGGTTCTTTTCAGCCAAACATTATGCTAACCCCCAAACGCTCTCTGGATTGTTGCACAATGGTTTGAACATCCACTTCAGTCTAAGCCTACCTCATTTAAAAACATAAAACCAGACGAATAAGAGGGTTGAAGAGACTGCAAAAATAAAGACATATTTTCGCTTCCTCAAAGTTAGAAACACCACTTAGGCAACAGTTTCATGTTAGGATTCTGTTCCAAATCTTTAATCAACAAAAATAACATTGCATGCACCACATTCCTACTAATCACAGAACTGTTAGGGTTGGAAGGGACCTCTGGAGATCATCTAGTCCAAACCCCCTGCCAAAGCAGGGCCACCTAGAGCAGGTTACACAGGAACGCACCCAACTTCTCTCCAAAAAGTGATTTATGTAGTGGTTAATACATAAATATTTCTCAGTATCATCGTATTCTGTGGTTTTAAATCTCCTAAGCACATAGAGTTTCCTTTATTTCTCTGAAATACAATACATATATATATATATATACAGAATAAGTATATAACACAGGGCGCCTGAAACTAGGGAGACTTAAGAGCTGAAACTACAGAGAGCAATGTAGCAGACCAGAACTGACCAACAGCATGTCTTCTTCCCAGTGACTATCAATTTATTTAAGAAGCTGGAAGAACCCCAGAACAGTTTCCATTTACATCTAAAAAACAATGCAGCCAGGCCTCTACACCCAAAATATTTGCTGATTTCTTTAGACGTGGCTACTCCTGTACAAGAGTTCTGCATGAATACAGACTACTGAAAAGAACCCCAAATGCAGATGTTTTATCAGCGAGCACCATTGTGAAGTTAGTGCCCATCTCAGTAACCTGGAGGAACAAATTCCCCAGATCTCTAAAGTCCTTCATTTTTTAACTTGCATTTACACTGGTATTTAAGTATTTGCCTTATGTAAAGGTTTCTGAGGCTCCTTTTGCACAAAATCATGCTACAACATAAAATTCACTAATTCTTTGGACTTGAAAATGCTGAAAAGGCTTGAAATACAAGGGGATACTAAAGCTGCAGCTGGTCTGTGATTATGTGCATATGCAGGCATGTCCAGGTAAGACTGGCTGATACCCTGGGAAATGTGGCAGAATTCAGGAATGACTCTGTGGGTATCTTCATTACCAGTGGGCCACTGCTGGTAAGAGCTGACCTAAGGGAAGGAGCACCAACAACAGGGGTACAAGTCTAAATTAAATATATATAGAGAGAGCCAGAGAGAGACTACAACATTTTTATTAGGTTAAGTTCCCGCCTGCCAAAAGAGCTTCTGTAAAGCTAACAGCTCCTGGGAGCAAACACTGAAATGTTTGTCTGTTAAATTGTATCATTTTACAAAACCCAGACTCTGACTGCTTCCCACCAAGAAATGATGGTGGTTTATTGCCTACCTATTCCGTAGTTTCAGGCGCACTGTCAGAGCCACATTCGGCCACACAGAGCCTGGAAGAGCACTTTTCTCTGCAGCTTCTAAGTACCACCGTAATATAAATAATGCATAATAACAAACAGCACATTTGTACCTCCACTATGAAAAACCACTTGCCTCAGGTTGTATAGATCAGGCTGCGTATACATTTTTAATCTTTAACCTCTGCAAGCTGTATGTCAAACAGCCCCTTTAAAAATCACAAGTTTTTGCAAAGTCAGGCACTGCATAATGGCTTATTTCAGAGGTTACACTCTGCATATATATGTATGAAGATGGCACAGAAAAAAAAACCAGCTCAGCTTACTCGTCTTTTGGTCACCTAATCAAAAAGGTGATTGGATTAATTTTCACCACGTCAATGAAGTCACCGGAGCATAATCTCCATTTTTTTTCCATGAGAGAGATGACACCTTCGCCATGGACTCAACAGCAATGAAAGACAAGTTTTTTTTCAGATACACCCAGGCCATGGTTCCCTTCTGCTTGTGTACATAAGGAATACCAGATGTATTGCAGTAGCGCTCGCTCTCTTTCCACTCCGAGTATATCAAGAGGCTTACTTAATTTCTTTCTATTATAAGCACAGGAGATTGGAAGGACACCAGCCAGGGCAAGAGGTGAGATATGAAGGATGCTATGCATGATTAGAGGGAGATACAGCAAGGTATTTTTCATTTCCCAAGGGAAATCACTGCCCTATTGCAGCCAAAATATTTAATGCTACATGTGAAGGTTTCGGGGTGGGACACAGGCCTTAGAGAAATTGCATAAACCCCAAACACACATCCATGAAATTCAATTTGACAATTTTGCTGGCCACAGTGTATCATATATCGGTTCCAAGACTAACTACTGCCTTCCCTCCTACAAAACATTGTTTAATACCTTCCTTGTAGTTTTATGAGTTCTCTTTCCTGTAAGAGTCAAATCAATGCAATTTCTTGAGGACTACACCAGAATGCACCCACAACTTTACAGAGTTCTTCTCTTCCTGACCTTACCTCTTTGTTCTACAGAAAATGGCACTGCTTGCTTTTATCCCAGAATTTGCCAAGTCACTACTGGAGCCTCCCCCAGGTCGCAGTGATGTTATTACTAAAGATTACACAGGAGCTGGACATTCACATCCAAACCTGCAGGCAGACACTGCTTTCAACCAGGAGGTTTCCATATGAAGCTGAACCTCAGTGGCCTAACTGCCTTGTTATCCCTTTTCTCCTTCATCTCTCCTCCTGAAGTAGGAACTCTGGCAGTTCTCTCCCCTCCAGCAGCGACTGCGGGGCATGGATAATCTTCAGAGATGGATTCCCCAGGTATTCACACAGTGTGTCTGCACAGTTTCCAGCAAATCTAACTGGTATATCCTAGAAAGACCCTCAGATAAGCAGGCTACTTACTTATCTGGATAGCCCAACCTTGCGGAATTAACAGAATCTGGTAAAACTTCGGCAGCAGCCTCCTGCAAAGCTGCACTGGCTACCTGATAAAAGTGGGAAGTAATATAATAAGGGCATATATACACATATTCCATTATATACTTATTTTCTATTAAAAGTATTTAAATAGATAATAATAAATTAATAGATTATTTATAATGAATGGAACTCAGCAATATAACAATAGCAAGTCTCTGTTACAGTTGTTATTAATTGAGGAAGGCTAAAATATAGATCTCTAGTAAACTTAAAAATAGAACCAAACTACCTCATGCTCTAGAACAGTGAGAAAAGGGGGGATTATGGGGAACCTAGATCTAACCTTGGGATCCCAACAGCATTTAAACCACCTACTGCCTCTCCTTTTAACTTCAACCTTTCTCTTTCAGCTACAGGCATATAACCTTCAGTCTGCTCCTAGTATACTCCAGGCACTGCTGAGCTGGCCAACGTGAAAGACATTAAGAACAGAACTCTGCTGCTGCTCCCTTCTTAAACCCAAAAACAAGACATAGGATGAAGTCTTTGGTTCTTGCTGAGAAAAATGAGCTGCATGGGTAGAGACTTCAGGAGAGTAAAGGAGATGTATTGCAGCTCTGTGAACCTCAACAAGCACCACTTTTACTCTTTTGTACATGAAAATTCAAGAGGTTGCAAAGCTTCAGTAACAATGTTACATTGGACAACATGGAGGAGGGCTAATTTAGTATTACATTTCCTCTTCTTTCAGCCACAGCCTCTGTTTCTTCAAAGCAGCAATCCCAGTATGGGCGTGAAAAAAAAAAAAGCCTCTGAAAGCTCAGCTTTCTGTGCATTGTGTAGTCACTTGCATCTGTAATTTGCTCTCACAGAAATAAATGCTAATGTGCCTGACAAATGTGACTTAATTTTGTGATGTGAAAGACTTTTCCTATGTAAATCTCTCTGTGCAATTTGTATGTTATTCTTTTTAAAAAATAGAAACTACTACTGCATCCTAGTTTCAGTTCCAGAGTGAATACTGAGATTTATAATCCAAACTTTACCACAGCATGACACAAGAGAACTCACATGCAGAACCCTAACTTACTCTCCCAATTTTACTAACAACAGAAGTCTTTTGTCCACATTACACCCAGCATTCAAGACGGATGCAAAAAGATGGATGCACTTACTAAACGTGAGATAAAGTAAACTGAAACACTGGACAGTGAAAATACATTTCCGCATACTTTTGAAACTCTTGGTCATCGGGGCAGAAGTCTCTGAAACATTACTCATCCCTATTTTATCTCATAAGAATAAAAACAAGGAAAATTATTTACCTTCAAACTCCTACCTCTCTGGTACCCAGCAACAGGCAAACTGATGGCAAAACACCATTTTACCTAAGTCTTCCTTTAGCTGCTCCAGAGAAAGAACAGAGAAGTTCAGAAAAACAAACCAATCAAATAAAACCCCAAACCAACCAAATAAAAAAACCAAGCAACTAAAAAAACCAACCAACAAAAAGTCTTTAAAGGAGGGAACTACAGTACAAATAATTATAGGTATGTATTCATTTCAGAAAGCAACACTACAGAAGGACAACTTTACAGAAGCAACAGTATCTGAGATTTTGCCTTCCTAAAGCAACTAACACAGAAAGCAGCTCACCTTTTCTTGCATTTGAGCACATACATAGGTCCTGCCAAGTGGCACAGGGATGGAGTTTTAGGAAATTGTTTCTCAAAGCACATACCACCCACATACTGCAAAAGCCATGGAAATTACAGGCTCAACACATCCATCTACCCATCTGTCATTTAGATGAGGTGTTTGATGTGCAGTAGCCCTTGTCTCCTTCAGTTTGAGGTCAGAGTGCACTATAATTTTTATTGCTTTTCTGCATATGACAGTGGCAATATCCCATTTCAAATGTTTCCATGTAAAGTAGTGAGTGATTATCAACATCATACATCATATCCTCTTGTTTTATTTATTTAGTACATGAGGAAGTAAGAGTGAGTTGCCAAAGTCATGCAGGCAGTCTGTGCCTAGTGAAGAGAACTGAATGTAGATCTCTAGCTCGTGTATTACCCATATTATTAAACAATCCTATTTTTAAAAAAGTAGAAAATTCCTAAGAACATGATGTTTCCCTTCCTTTCTGACAATTAGATGTTCCCTCTTTCCTGTTCCCTCTTTCTTGCTTCCATAGGTCACCAGGATATGCTAACAGCTTATTCCATATGAGCAAAAAAGACATCTTAGAAAATACACACTGAATTTGGCTGGACTTGAGACTGTATATCTCTTAAGTACAGAGGCTGAGAACTGCTTGGGTCCCCACTGATTTTCTTCATGACCTACATGGTCTTTTTGATTAATATCTGACAATGCTCTTCTGTAGTCTTGGTAAAATTGGTTGGTTGCATATCATCACTAGCTCACTCATGGGTTTGTTGGGGAAAAGCTATAGGATGAAAAGCAAATCCGTTAACAAGAGATTCACATCTTCTCTGAAGAAAGGAAAAAAGGTCCTATTTCAAGAGGTTGCATTCAAATGTCTTCTCCATTCAGAATAATGTTAAATACTGAGCTATGGTAAACATCACAGTCTGGCAAAAGAACATTAAAACACGAAAAATCATCTCTACTCATCTCTTTTATATAACAATGTACCTATTGCAATTCAAGAAGAGAAAAATGTGTGAACTATTGGGATTAAGCCTATGAAATATAATTAGAAATAACCAGAAGCCAAAAGCAAACAGTAGGAATCATTAGGTGAGGAAGAAATTCTTAACTGTAAGGGTGGTGAGGCACTGGAATGGGTTGCCCAGGGAAGTTGTGAATGCTCCATCCCTGGCGGTGTTCAACGCCTGGTTGGACAGAGCCTTGGGTGGTATGGTTTAGTGGGAGGTGTCCCTGCTGATGGCAGGGGGATTGGAACTAGATGATCTTAAGGTCCTTTCCAACCCTAACTATTCTATGATTCTATGATGCAGAATCTCATACATACAACATCATATAAATTCGTGGTGAGTCCCTTCCTGCAGTATAACTAGTGGTAGTCACTTCACCTTTGCGAGGGAGATAACAACAGTGAACAGGCCTGTGGAAATACTTCTGTACACTGGAAGTGTATGAAGACACATTCCCTCTGGAAGGTTCATGAACAGCAAATATATGGTCAGGCAGTAACTTCCCATTTAACAAAACTGGAGAAATGCGTATCCCAAGGAAAGTATCAAGCAGTAGATTTAAAAGAAATTGAAGAAAGAAATACTTTTCTATCTACATAGCTTATAACTCCTGTATGGAACTGATTGCTTCAGCATGTTGGAAAAGACAACTGCAAAAATGGATCTATAGAAAAAGGAGATCCAGACACAGGTTGGACCAGACATAAAATGACTTATGCCTCTTACTTCCATAAACTAGGAGGCTCTATGAGGGGTAGAGTCACATTATACCTGACTTGTGCTATATTTTTCCCCTAATCATCTGAAACTGGTAGGTGATGGAGCAGAGACAGGCTGATAAATCAGATGAACAATTTCAGTGATGCAGTACAGCTGTTATGGTGGAATTCTCACATCTTCTGGCTCTTCTCCTCTACTGAACCTGCTTTCAGCCATGAGCACAGCACAGAAGCTGCAATTTTCACTGGCTCATCTTCACCTTAAAATGGATGAAGATCAGCTGAACCCCTGCTTAGTGAATCACAGGTATTGTTTGGAGTGTAAGAGAAGGCTGTCACCAGGGGCCTCCTCCATCATCTGTCCTTACCAGTCAGTGTGTGAGGTCAATGGTGAAAACTAATGAGTCACATGGCTAAATGGACACTGATGTCAAACTGCCAGGACTCAGTTTAAGAAGCAGCAGGAACAAACAGCAGTCTGTTTTCTCCAAGAGGGAACAATTTCTCCCTTTCCCTTGGAGATGACATAATTCATGCTTTCAATCTTCCAAGAAGTGGAGAATTGGAAGGACGTGTGGCTATTCATGTAATTTTGGGCACAACTGTTTCTTTAAGCAAGACAAATCATATGAATTAGACACAGGAATGCCTGCTACATTTTTATGATTCATGTTTATGCATGTAAAGCGTCAGCATGGGTATTTCTGGCACATGAGGTAGAGTATAAGTTAAAGTACATTATTAATCACACATTATATCTGCAATCTAAACTAGCAGGTATGTTCATTTGATATATGAACAGTATTCTTGAAGCTGCAGGATACCAATTTAAAAGACAAGCAATTCAAAGCTTCCTTGGTTGACACTGCATGTAATGAGATTTTTTTTCCCCTGACATCTAGTGTTTCATCTTACCTCATAACTAAATAATTTAGTGTATTTTAAATACATACATAAGCATTGTAAACAATAAGCTCTGTATGACCCACTTATTTTGAGTTTCCAATTTAAAAATAGTTATACCAGGGAAAAAAAAATTCCTACACAATTGTCAACAGAGGAAAGTTGATTTAATCATGCGGAACAAAGACGTGTGAAGGTGAGACACACGCATCAGTAATCATGCGAAATCTTTCAAACTGCAGGACTAATTCTCAGAAATGAGGTTTCAATTAAACCCCAACGTTTCCCATGTGATTCTATCAGTCGCTGAAGCACATGACAGCATCAGCTGGTATCAGTGTGGTGGCTGTGACAGGTCACCTCACAAAGGGTGTTCAATGTGCAACTTATATATAATTGGCTGGATTGTAGGTATTTGCAGTCATATAAAAGACAGGCTGATGTGAAGACTTCATCAGCATGAAATGGAGGTGGTTGCATTCTCCATGCATGACCAAAGCTGTGAGGACACTCAAAGATTTCAGTGTAACGACTGTCTTTCACACCTTCACCATCACTAGTGCACAAACAGACTGATGGGGCAATAATGGAATCTGGATCATTTGCAGGTTTTCTTACTGCTATGTATTTACTCTGACCATTCCCTTCTTCCCTCCCACTAACCAAAAATCCCCAAACCAAAACAAAACCCATCAGCTGAGTCAATTATAAAGTATTTTACAGCTGCTGGAGAACGGCCCAAGTGCCTGTATTCAAGAGGCTTCTAGAGGTTTGTGCTTTAAGTCTGCGGAGGAAGGCTCCAGCACCTCCATGGCAGCACCTCTGCAAGCACACCAGCAGGACAGGGAGTGCGACCTCTCTGGAGGGAAAACCACACAAGGAACTGCTCAGAAGGTTGGGAGAAAAAGAAGGAAAAAAAGTGGTTAAATACAGCATGCAGCCAGTGTGAAAGTCCCCCTCTCCCTCACTGCTGAGCCACAAGCTGGCTCAGGATAAACCCTATGCTACCTGTGAAATGCTCACAGTCCTATGTCTGATGAAGGCATCCCATGATCAAACCTCCATGCTGTTTCCAAACCCAAGAGTTTTAAACAGGAGTCTGGAGCCCTGCAAGGTGTGTAGAAGGGATTTCATGGGTACCACTGACTTAGAATAAAGCTCTAACAAGGAAAACAAATTCTTCCCTTGTTGCTTTATACAATCCACTACATGACTTTTTAATCTGGAGATCCACAAGTCTTCACACCCATATGCAAACATACTCTATTCCTGCATATGAAGCACAAGTTCAGGTGTCACTCTGGCTGCCTGGGACAGCACCCACATTAGTTACCATGTGAGTTGTTGAGGGCAGAAATATTTGACATGGGAAATAACTGAATATAACCTGACAGCATTACATAGCACAGCCAGGAGTGAGAATGTTTAGAAAGCATAAATGTGTGCTTAACAGTTATTTAAGACTGGAAATATCAGAATTAAAAAGAGCTAGAAATGTTTGGAGCTGCTTTCCCTAATACTACTGAACCTTAAAAACAAATGTATCTCCTTCTTGCATGTAGGATAGATGGTGCTGGATCAGGATGAAATTTTCCTGCATTACAGAACTTAACTTTAAATGGTGCACCTCACAACCTTAATATCCATGGGATTTGGAATATTTCTACAATACATAGCTTTGTTTCATACTGTTTTCCAGCCCTTTTTACATTTGACTTGAAAACATAAAATACAAGCCACGGAGGGGTGGGCAACTAAAGTAAAATGGAAACTACAACTACTGCCAAGCCCGAGAGATTTTGATATTGAAAAGTAAAGACAGAAACCTAAATGCCCAGTGCTGGGTGCTCTTGTTAAGGAAGTGAGTGATTTTCCAAGCTGTACGGGATTTAAGATTTTAACAAACATATGCCAGAGAGCAATAACAAGGTTACAGTGAGGAACATGGAAGTTTTTAAACAGGCAACAGAAATCTATAAAGCATTAAAAAGATATTTGAAGGTCTAAAATGGGGAGCATGAATTTATCAGACACTGAAGCATGATTTCCAGCCTACGCTTCAGAAACAAAGCAGTCAAACGTATCCAAAATGTCTCACAATGAACATCTACCAAGATACAAAAGGAGAAACCATGCCAAGGGGATCTCCTATCTCTGCATCCCTGAATCAAAAAGAATGGGGAGTTATTGTAGAAAGACATTTGGATAAGTAAACAATTAAAATAAATGCTTTAAATAACCTTTTTTGAGTCAATGGTTTCAGAAACATGAAGTGATACATCAGTAACTGTCTGACCTCCCCCATTCCTGTGCAGACTAAAATAGAAGCTCAAGGTCCCAGAGTTGTCTCAGAAACATTATTTTACCCACACAATTTTTGCTTTCTCTTTGCAATGTAATAAAAATAACCCCTTGTCTAATATAGAAAAAGGGTGCAAAAGAATTTCAGGTAGTCACTAACCCTTCTCACAAGTGGCTCACTTCAATAAAATGGGAACATATGATGCGATTTTACATGGTAAAGAAGGGCACACTGCCAGCAACTTCTGCAGACGGAGAGGACCAGGGAGTCAAAATGAAGCCCAAGTGTTCTGTAGGGGTTGGAAATCAGCTAGCGCACACTGAAATGAAAACCGAAGTGTGGTGTGTACGTCTGTCCACCACACCTAAAGCTCTAATCCTGCAGTCAAAGAACAGTCTAAGCCTGCCATTTCACTTCCCCCCTTCAAGCACAGAGCAGGGAGCAGATCAGGGCTCCCTTCCCCACAGCAACAGCCAGGGTCTCACCAAGGCCCACACCAGAGCTCAACACAAATGCTTTCAAGCAAGCCAGTCAGACACTGATGTGTGCCTTTTGCCTTTGCTTGTGCATATACACGCGGCTGTTCTGCTGGGAATTTCAGTTAAATGAGAAGTTTAGTCCGTTCTGCCTGTGAAGGCCTCCGGTAAATTCGGCAGCATTTGCAGTGCTGCATGGGCAGGGTCAGGCATGAGCCCCAGCACGGCGGCAGGGGCAGGTAGGATCACAGCACACAACAGGGCTCACTTCCACTGGGCACTGGGGACAAGGCATCAGGTTTTCCTCCTTCAGCACCACCCAGGACCCTCATCTGCCTCGTGCCTTGTGCCAGGGTATCAAATACATACGCAAAATTCTTTCTTTATCCTTTAACGCAGCCCTCATGTTTGAACCCGTCTAACTGGGGGAAGACTAGCAACACACAAACATACACAAATCATCCTGATATCGGGCCAGGGAGAACCAAAGGAGGCCAGGCACCAAGGGCTAAGCAGCAGGAGACTGGCCAGCTGCTGCTGCTGTCCTTCACCAGGGCCAGAAAGGAGCAGGTACAAATTTACAGCCATTATCATGGAAATTTCCCACAGCAGCTTTTACCAGAGGGTAACAATAGGGTTCTATGAAAAATTAAAGCTCATTTCAGCTGGGTGATTTGCCAGCTCACAACACAATGGACCTTTTTAGCAAAGGCAAGGTGTAATTTGCAGCTTTCTGCAACCAAGAGGGATAGTCCTTTCTCCAGAGACTACATCTAACTGAGGGCATGATAGCTGGGGGATGCGCGCGGTCCTGGAAGGAACGCAGAGCTCCCTCTAGCACGCGCGACAGGCAACCTAGGAACACAGGCTGGAGAGACAACAATGCCGCCTTCATCGCCCAAAACCAACAGCTCCCTGTGACCCTGCACAGGTTTCTCCCTCCCTATCACATGAGACAGAGCCCCAGTGCGCCCATTGTGAGCAGGACCTTTTCAAAACAGAAACCCAGTCAACTTGCAGAGTCTCTGGGTCAGCTGCCTTTGCTGAGTGCATGGGGAAAACAAGGAAAAGACTAGCACCCAGCCCCACTGCAAGCGCCTGGTGTCACAGGCGGGATTTGGCCAACGCCGGTTTCTCCGGCGCTGGGGAGCTGCGCCATGGAACAGAAGCGCACACCACACACAGGCATGGAGGAGTTGCATATGAAGTGAATGAGGACTGGAACTGCTTCCCTACAGTACTGTTTACATCCCAGACAAGCAGAAGAGTAGGAAAAACCCTCAGAATCTTCCCATCCAAATCCTCCTCGGAACAAAATCCTGAAATGTCCCATGGAAAATGAGACTATGGAGAATTATGTGGATATTTAAATCAAATAACCCAAAGCCCGATAATACTCAGCTGTGTTGAAAGAGTCCCACCTTCTCCACAAGCTGACTAAAAGGAACCGGAGAATCATCACAGAACTTCTCTGATGCTTTTTTTGCCCTTTGCTTTTCTCAGTGCTTTTCACTAACAAGAACACTTCAAACTGGCATCTATCCACCAAATAAATCATATTTGCATATCTTATACTTCCTTTTATTTCTCCTGGGTGGGTTGCTTTTGCTTTCCCCATTTGATAGCTACCAGAGACAGGGAAAAATCAGTGACTTAAGAGGCAAGTCCATCAAAAAAGTGGCAGCACAGCAATGACAGGCTATAGCTCTAATTCAGGTCCCATATACAGCAGACATTAATTCAGTAGAATTAAACTCATAGGAATCTTTATCCACAACATCCAAAACTCTCTTAAATCGTTTGAACTGATATTGATGGATAAAAAATTGAGGCAAGGCTAACCAAAGGTTTGCAGTCCTTTTCTGACAAACCTGGACCTGATTTATTCAAACTGTGCTACATCTGGATTCTGTACCAAAATCACACAAAAGCTGCGAATTGGGGAAAATTTTGTGTTCATTCATTTCCAGAGCAAAACAGAGTATATGAGCACACATGCTGTGGAAATTATTCCTTTCCCAACATCCCAGAAAGGCCGCTGGCCCCTCAGGCTGCCTCTGCTCAGAAGCCCTCAGGACCTACCATGACAGAAGTCCCGATAGGCAATACAGCCTGCAGCCTGCGTGAGCCACAGGCTCCCTAAACCAGTACCTCCAACTCGCTGTCAGATTAAAGGTCCTTTCAGTAGAGATCTTGCCTACCAAGCAAACTGACAGAAAACAATAAACTTGCAGGAAATGAATTTGGAGAGAATAAAACCCAATGTTTGTCAAAGCCGCGTGGCAGGGCCAGCAGAGCCACCAGGCAGTGACCTTGACATCCATTACGCGCTCGCATCTGCAGTTTAACATGCATGACTTCCACAGAGGTCAATTATTCAAAGGCAAAATGCACAGTGCCTCTGTTCTTCAGTTATTGTTTTGCTTTACAGCATTTACATATAATACACCATCAGTCCCACCCCAGAAAAAAATATCTGTTCTCCTTTAGCAAGAAGATGATGCATGGAACAGAACCACAATCTTTGGTTCCATCTTCCACCTTGGTTACCCTTCTTTGCAATTTTAAAACATTATTTATGTAAGCCTGATTGAAGTATTATTTCAGAAGTCACAGCTCAACACTTCAGCTTCTGATTTTAAATGCCAGTGCTCTGATTTACTGGGCACGGCTATGAATTCTTTACAACAGCTAATTGTCATGCTGCTACTTATTCTTTTTGTGTGGGGTACTTGAACTATTTTAATGACTTCAATGCAATATACATTAAAATAGCCAGTGATGAGCCAAGCACCTGTAAAACTCGTGCCAAACGAAACAAATTCTGGCCTTAAGCCAAAAATGTACTTGCTGTCCATAATCTACTGCAATGCTCATTTAAGTTCTGTATTTTTCCACCAACTGGCAATTGTGTTGTCTGGTTCTTTTTAATTCATTCCTTCAGGTGAAAAGGAGGTTTCATCAAATTCAACAGCGGCTGAAAAGACTGAATGTCTCTTGAATTTCCAAGTGCTACAAGCTGAAATAGCATGTATACTTTTTGTATCTGCCTGATTTTTCACATTAGCATATCTGTGGGTTTTATCATTTTTTTCTATTGTGCTCCTTCTGCAAACATTTTCCGCTTGCTTAACAGTTTGTAAACAGAGGTGATTAAGTGACAACAAACACAACTGAGGTCAAGCATGCATGAAATCATTTTCAAGATTGGGACTCAAATTAGTTAAGCTTAATTCAGGTCATTCTTAATAAAATTTTAAAACCCCACTATTTTTATGGATGTCTTTGAAATAAACTCTCCTACTTTTCTTTGATCTTCTTTGTTCCCTTCACCCCACTGCTTTGCTGGTGACACTCAAAAGCAGAAGTCTGCATTTTTTTAGGTAGCAACATTGTAAAATTTAACCACAGCTTTCTCTGCTGAAAAATAAAGTTATTAAAATGGTGGCTCAGAACATACTGCACTCCCTTCCCCACACTGCAATAAAAAGCTTTTCCTTGAAGTAACAATTTAAAAGCAATATAAATCTTTATTTCATCAAGTTGGCAGCTGCATATATGTCTTTAGACTGGTTAAGAAAGAACATTCTTGGGAAAGTGGTAGCAATATATTTCTTCATTCTATATGACAGTACTTCATCACAGCAGGACAAGGCTGCTGTATTTGCTTATAGAATCATAGAATAGTTAGGGTTGGAAAGGACCTTAAGATCATCTAGTTCCAACCCCCCCTGACATCAGCAGGGACACCTCCCACTAAACCATGCCATACCAAGGCTATGTCCAACCTGGCCTTGAACACTGCCAGCAATGGAGCATTTACAACATCCCTGGGCAACCCATTCCAGTGCCTCACCACCCTTACAGGAAAGAATTTCTTCCTCATATCCAATCTAAACTTCCCCTGTTTAAGTTTGAAACCATCACCCCTTGTCCTATCACTACAGTCCCTCATGAAGAGTCCCTCCCCAACATCCCTAGAGGCCCCCTTCAGATACTGGAAGGCTGCTATGAGGTCTCCATGCAGCCTTCTCTTCTCCAGGCTCAACAGCCCCAACGTTCTCAGCCTATCTTCATACAGGAGGTGCTCCAGTCCCCTCATCATCCTCGTGGCCCTCCTCTGCACTTGTTCCAAGCACTTCCATGTCCTTTTGATGTTGAGGACACCAGAACTGCACACAATACTCCAAGTGAGGTCTCACAAGAGCAGAGTAGAGGGGCAGGATCACCTCCCTCGACCTGCTGGTCACACTGCCTTTTGATGCAGCCCAGGATACAGTTGGCTTTCTGGGCTGCAAGTGCATACTGCCAGCTCATGTTCATTCTCTCATTGACCAATACCCCAAAGTCCTTCTCCACAGGGCTCCTCTGAATCTTTTCTCTGCCCAACCTGTAGCTGTGCCTGGGATTGCTCCCACCCAGCTGTAGGACCCTGCACTTGGCATGGTTAAACTTCATCAGGTTGGCATCATCCCACCTCACAAGCTTGTCAAGGTCCTTCTGGATGGCATTCCTTCCCTCCAGTGTATCAACCAAACCACACAGCTTGGTGTCATTGGCAAACTTGCTGAGGGCGCACTCAATCCCACTGTCCATGTCACCGACAAAGATGTTGAACAAGACCAGTCCCAACACCTATCCCTGAGGGACACCACTCGTTACTGGTCTCCAGCTGGACATTGAGCCATTGAGCACAACTCTTTGCGTGTGGCCATCCAGCCAGTTCTTTATCCACCGAGTAGTCCACCTATCAAATTGATGTCTCTCCAACTTAAGAGAAAAGAATGTCATGTGAGATAGTGTCAAACGCTTTGCACAAGTCCAGGTAGATGACATCAACTGCTCTACCCCTGTCCATCACTTCCGTAGCCCCATCAGAGAAGGCCATCAGATTGGTCAGGCAGGATTTCCTCTTAGTGAAGCCATGCTGGCTGTCACCAACCACCTTGTTGTTTTTCATGTGCCTCAGCATGCCTTCCAGGAGAATCCGCTCCAAGATTTTGCCAGGCACAGAGGTGAGACTGACTGCTCTGTAGTTCCCCAACTCATCCATTTTCCCCTTCTTGAAAATGGGGTTATATTTCCCTTTTTCCAGTCGTTGGGAACTTCACCTGACTGCCATGATTTTTCAAATATGATGGACAGTGGCTTAGCAACTTAATTTCCCACCTCCTTCAGGACCTGCAGATGGATTTCATCAGGTCCCATGGACTTGTATACATTCAGGTTCCTAAGATGGTCTCGAACCAGATCCTCTCCTACAGTGGGCCCAGGGTCTTCATTCTCACTGCTCCTGCGTCTGCCTTCCAAGACTTGGGTGGTGTGGGCAGATCATTTGCCAGTGAAGACTGAGGCAAAGAAGTCATTAAGAACCTCAGCCTTCTCCAAATCCAGGGTAGCCAATTCTCCTGATAGCTTCTGGAGAGGGCCCACATTGTCCCTAGCCTGTCTTTTATTTGCAATATACCTATAGAATCCCTTCCTGTTATCCTTAACATCCCTAGCCAAGTTTAATTCTAAGTGGGCCTTAGCTATATATCACTTCTCCCAAATTCCTACCTCTCTTTTCAGGCCACTGTTTTGTATGCATGCTTATTATATGCTGGGTGTTGCACAGCATTGCTCAACTTATGTCTGCCTTGGTCTGTACATATGGCAAGCAAGTGTATTATTAAAAGTTATATTTACAGTAACATGAATATAGAATTCATTCTGTTACCAAGAGCATCTTGTGAAACTTAATGTTTCTCTTCCCACTAACCACTACCATATTTGTGCTCCAAATCTTCTGTCCATTTAAAAATAAATTACTGATAAGAAATTACACAGTTATTATAGTAAGTCTTCCATTTTATTAGAAAATCAAAACCAGAGATATACCAGGGCTGAAAGGCTGAAAAACACAGGCAACTGTGTGCAGTACCCCACAGCCTGAAGTATCTACACAACAGATGTTTAAGCAGAAGAGTCTGTGAAATACTTAATCTACTCCCCTCTGACCAACACTCTCCTCTGCACTTTTTAACCTTTCTGGGAGTTTAGAAACACCCCCTTCAAATGTAATTCAAAAAAATCCTAAAGGATCTTCAGAAATGAGGAACATGAAGTCAAAGCAGATCTTTCCTTCACTACCTGTGTAACACTACCATGTCTTACACTTCACATAGTTCAAACATAAAGAGACTATTCTTAATACTTTTTTTTCTTTGCTATTTTCCACCACAGAAGAGACAGGGCTTACACAGCAGTAGAAAATCCATGTAAACACAGTCCTCAAGCTACATAAAAGTCGATGTTATTACTAAAGGCATTAGGGTGAATATAAAAGAAAAGGAGACTATGTGTAATTAAAAGGCTGCTCTTCACTCATGAGCTTTGAAAGCAAGAAAAAGCACCTCCCTCAAGGCTAGGAAGCATGTTTTATGGAGACACACTAATTGCGTAGAGAAGCACCACGTGTTCCTCGCTAAAACCTGGTAATGATAACTGAGTGTAGATCCAGATAGTCCAACAGCTCTCCACAGCCAGAGCAAAAGCTTGCAAGCTGAGGATTTCTGATATGGCCTGTACTCAGGTTGTACCTATGGAGTCTTCTGGACTATTTCCCCCCCCCCCCCCCCCCAGTCATTCCCACTTCAAAATATACACAAAGCTCAGTGCAAAACTCTTCACGTATTTGTAAAAATACAGCCTTATTACGCATCAAAGATTGCTTCCACCATCCAATTTCCACCCAAATTTGAAAAGAAAGATACATTTCCACTTAGCTCCACATCCGAGCAGTGCACCGATACCCACAATTGTAGCCGCTCACGGTTTTGAGTACCTTTAAAAGCAGTAAACTTATGCATGAATCCTCTTTAAATACTGTATAGGTGTCACTGAAGAAACCTTTATGTTTACCCTTGTGCTTCAAAGTCACACCAAGCAGTGCTTCACAGCCAGCCACTTTTTTTCCCTGTCCAATTCAGCAAGACTCTAACATTACTCAATCTAGTGTAAATTGAACAGCTGTTCAGAGACTGTTCTGCCGGCTGGGAAAAGCAGAAACAAACCCCTTTATTTGTAGTAGAAAACAGAAAACCTAAGAAATGTTTAATTGGAGAAAAGGGAAGGAAAAAAAAACCCCAACTTTTTTTAAATCTTATACAGCTTGATGTTTCAGCAGGGAAGCAGTCTGCCCGACATAAGGGCGTGAAGCTGCTGTGTTTCCCTGTGTGGAAGCAACCTGAGCCAGTCCCCAGCCATTGCAATGCTGCTCCATGGAAGCAATGACAGCCACAGACAACTCTGAAGTGGAGATCTCCACATTTAAAACCAGAAGCAAGCCATCAGGGAGCCTTCCCCCCTAAGCTGTGTGCCTGCAGAGGAGTTCAGCTGGAGATTTGCTTTTCCTCCCTCCTCCGCTGGCTGGTGCGAATATATTTCAATCGGGGGCCAGACCCTCCACAAGAACAGTGTCCACCTGGCCAAGGGACTTCTCCTCCAGGCTCTGGGAGCAGGGCCCACCACCCCATCCCTTTCACCACCAGCCTCGACCTCAAGCTTAACACCCAAATTAAAACACAATGAAACACTTTTTTTCTCCTCCAGTATACATACATTTGAAAAGCATAAAGCCATATTCAAGTTTTTTCTATGTTTTCGTTTTCACTTGTCGCAATGTAACAGCATGGAGAGGAGCAGGAGCTCTGGTGTGTGGGAGGGGAGGAGGAGCAAACGCTTTGCCCTTTCCAAGCACTCCCTGATTTTGCCTACCCCACACTGGGATGTCAAAGCCAGTGATATATATGTAGCAGGACAGGTTTCTCCAGGGGCTCAGTCCTGTATGCAGCATTCAGCAGTTTGTGAGAGGAAATCAATAAGAGCTCTCCCTCAGCTCTCTGTTCCTCTGTATTCCTGCATTTCCCTCTACAGCGTATGTACTTATGCAAAAAGCACAGTTCTTTGTATGATTATCTTCCCCACAAAAGCCATTACAGTGTCTAAACTGTGGAAGGTGACATCAATAACGAAAGCTACAGAAATAGCTTTCCTAGCTTGGTGAAAGAAATACAGGCAAACTAAGTTTTTCAGCCAAGCTCCATTTCATCATTCCTGATTGCAGAATGGTACCTTGGGTTCTTCTCTTCACAAAACACTGGATGCATTTCCACATTTTCACATTACTAAAGTATCAGCTATGTACGTTTGAAACACAAAATACCCTTTCTAGTGGCAGAAACCCAGCAGTCATCAGACAGGTGTCCCTGTCACACTGTAGCCTTTAGACAGCGGACCCTGAAATGCCAACACCCGCGCCTCTTTCCATCACTATTTCCCCTAGGATGGCTTTATCTGCTGGGACAGCTCGGTATTTTTTTCCTGAAGAAGATAATATTGTTTACTGTGCCATTTATCTTTATCCCTTTCCAAAACAACTTCTTTCCATTATGCATTTTCTATTGATATTATTTTCTATTATAGCCATCATATAGTCCATCTAAGTATTTTTCTTAGTCTTTTTTTAATCCTATCTCATTTGGGTTTTCCACATTCATTTAACTCTTTCCTATTTTTTTTTTCCAGTAAGTTTGGGAATTAGTACTTCTGTATATTCCTTGTAACACGTCTGGTGAAAAATGACACAAATCCAAGAAAAACTTGTTCAAAGATACACTCCTTTTAATTTTTTATCTGTCTGTATGGAATTAGAAAAAACGAAGAATCAGAAGCCACTGTGGGATGATCTGATGAGACAAGTGCCAGCTGGCCAGCTGGGTACGGGGCAATCACAGAGCCAACATGGGACAAGCAGCCTGCACATCCAGGTATCTTTTTTTGTGCTGGACATTCAAGTAAGACCCTTCTTTCCAGTGAATTTCCCTCTCAAAGTGCTGAACTAAGGAGAACCAAGTGTTGAAAGGAACAAAGCATAAGTGAGAGACAGGCTGAGCTCCAATCCCCACTGTGGATGAGAGCCTGTAAAGCAATGGATGAAACCCAGGAAAAGTCCTCCCCCCTTGGGCCAATGGCACTGCAAACCCAGGGGGGAAATCAGGTTGCTCACAGAGCCTGTGGTTCAGAAAGGCCAATGAGCTGTGAAGCCTGTATAATGTATTGATTCTATATTGTCTAAAGGGAGGATGCGTAAGACGACAGGGGGAAGAGAAACTGTACCTGCAGAAGCAGCCAGGCCCTGACAGTCCTGTATTTTATCTGCTGGATTGCTTCAGTTCAACCCAACCGTGTTCGCGGACATATTTAAAGAGAGCTGTCTGCTGGTCTGTAACAATTACAGTTGAAGTATTTGTGAAGTCCTGATAAAAAACCTAGTAAAATGTAGGCTTCTCTTATGTGCACAAAAAAAGTTCAACAAAAAGAGTAACCTGGCAATAATTAATGACCCCAGGAGGATGAGGAAAAAGAAGTTATCATCAGTTGGAGAGTGAAAGCATTAAGCAGTGAAAACAAATTATAAACTTACTTCGGTATTGTGGACACACAGACAAAAGCCAGATGTTAGTACATAAACACCACAATCACTGGAATTAGGAGCATAAACCCTCGGATTTCAACTGACATACTGATGTTTCATTTCACCATGCAGGTGTTAAACCTTCCAGGCTTCACACTGCTTTCGTTTTGTCTTTGAAAGGACAGAAATCCTAAAGCAGAAAGTTTTTCTGCATCACCAGCTTCAAAACATACTTGTTCAACCTCCTGTTATGCAAACCTTTGGAAAACTCACTTCCTTGCCAGCAGACGGCTGCTACCGGCTGAAGGGATTTAACCTCTCCATTGCCAGATACATGATCAGAATATTTGCAGGCAGAACTGGTACATCAAGGGACTGCTCTCGGCCATGGCGGTACTGGTCGTCAGTTATAACACCTCTGACTGCAGCATGGCGACAAAAATTCATGCTTTTTAACCTACTCTGGGTTTACTACATTAAAAAACCTCCAGAATTTAAAATGTGGGTCAATCTCTTTATAAATCTGCTATCAAAATGATCCATAATCCATCATGAAATCACAGATTTTACTTTTAAGACTGTGAATCAAGGTATTTTATGCATCTCCAAAGGCTTCATTCCCACCTCAGAGAGATTTTTAGCTTTTGTTGAGTAACTCTGGGACCTAGTTAGGATCCTGTAAGCACATGTTGCCTCAAACCAACACACTGAGCTCTTCACATCACAGGAAATGCTGGGGGTTTCACTTCTGGCAGACTCCTGGCAGAGGAAGCCAGCAGGTACTCAGAAAATGTAAGTAATAATTTAATAATTTTAATTCAGCCCAATGGTGCTTTGCCACATCACTTCCTTGAATCCTATATCCTAATGTGCCACTTTGCTTTTCTCGCTTGTATTATTTATCCCATAATGAAATCTGCCAGGGGAGATGCAGAAACCTAAAGCACGGACCAACAGATGCATTTCTGCGGTGGAAGGCATACTAGGTGCATCACAGATGCAATTTTAACAAGCCTTGGTCATTTTCCAGATTGTGTTTTTTTAGTCAAGATTATCTGGAACATCGGTTACCTTCAATAGAAAGTTAAAAAAGTTAACCTAGGTTCAGGTAAAGGGCTGTTGACTTGTGTTCTTTATATAGACTTCATTTAATAGTTTTGGAATTTGCAGAGTAAAGTTGGTTTTTATATGCTTAGGACCTCGCATTAGAACATCTTGTCTGGACAACAGAAAGTTTTGAAGGAGATGCTGTCATCTGTTATTGTCTGTTTAATGAAACACAGGCAGCAGAGACCAAAGAGAAGGCATTTGCCCACCAGCAGTAAATGGAAGAGGTTGAATTTTAAATTTTGCTGGGATTACCCTCTCTGCACAAGCCGCTGGTGGCAACCCACTGCAGGCACTTACAGCTTTGGTGTCTTACAGAAAAGGAAAAACTGATGTTGGTGTCGTGGTTTAAGCCCCCCACCCACACCCTTCCAGGTCTCTCCCCTCCGTCTTCACATCCTGGACATGACATGCTGTGGTATGGAATAACCTCCTTGGTCAGCTTGGGTCAGGTGTCCTGTCTCTGCTCCCTCCCGGCTTCCCCTCCTCCCTGGCATAGCATGAGGCTCAGAAAGTCCTTGATCAAACCAAAACACTACCAAGCAGTAACTGAAAACACTGGTGTTATCAGCACAGTTCCCAGGCCCAAAATCAAAAACACAGTGCTGCACCAGCTACCAAGAAGGAGAAAAAACGACTGCTACTGCTGAACCCATGACAGTTGGAAATGAAAAGCAGCCAACAGGGAAGAAGAAAGGGAGGTAGTGTTTACAAAACTATCAAAGGCATTTAAATAGACATCTAACAAAGTAGCAGAAAAATCTGTGTTAGTTAATAGTCACAGCAACTCATTTCAAGTGGCCTTTTCAGTTCTATACAATACCACAAATTAGGTGACAAGGTATCATAAAATTTAAAATCTCATCAAAATAAATACTTCGGGGAAGAAGCAAGTGGATGTATTGAGTGACAGTGAACTACTCGAGTTCTTTTCTGAAACTCTGGAAGGCAAAGGTTGTCCTGTAAACACAAACAGAATGCAGATAACCAGTAAGCAGCAATGCCGTGTTATTTGCCAGTTTATGGTTAGGTGGACCATAAACATATAAATGCTGGGTGAGGTGTATTCAAAAGGAGAAAGGCAGAGCTCAATTGCTGGAAGGAGGCGTGGGGGGTGTTTTGGGCAGTGAGACTGAAGCCACCTAAGCTCATGGAGGCTTCACAGCCATGGGCTCTCTGACACCTGTGTGAATAGATGGCCTCTTATAGATTTTACTTTCCAAGTAACTCTACATTTCCCCTCTGTTGTACCTCAGAAACAAAGATGTGGAAGGTTTTTTTTTATTTGGTCTTGAGATTGGATTCGTGATACTTAATTTTAGCCGTATATATGTTTGACATTTGTTCTGCAGCAATGATTGATACTTCCTCTAGAATCAGCAATAAGAGACAGCCACTTTCAGCTGGTGATTCACTGGATCCTAAAATAGGTTTATAAAACAGGAATCTCCAGGGATGATTCAATCCAGATCCACTGACTAGGACTGAACTTAGCAGCTAAAGTTAAATGAAACAAATTCCATTCGAACTTGCCCATAGAAGCACAAGAACATCTGCCAACCATAGAATAAGAGAGCAAGCTGAGGAAAGGAGGTACAGTGAAAAAGCTGATTCCTGGGCATGCTTCAACTGCTAATATTTGGAATTTTTGGATTCATGCAGCTACACTCCATGTAGAACAATCATGTTATTTCTCTTCATTCTGATAAACCAGCTATATATCTAGTTTTCTTTCTCAAAAAGCAACCAGAGTGAGAGAGCGACTGCATGAGTTATATTGGCTTAAACCATGACAAGATGTCATATTATGTACTACTTTTTCTTCCCAAATCCAGTTTGATCTGTCAAGTGTGTGTTGTGTTCCTGACCTTGGAAGAAACTACACCGGTGGCAGATCCCCTCTTCCTTAGGAAACCTTAAAAAAAACCAAAACATGTGTGCTCATTAAGCCTTGTGTCTCCTACTGCACAAATGGAAAGATGTCTGTGTTTAAGTCTATGAGTTCAAATTTCAGTAAATGACAGTGTCAGAATAAACAGATCTCTAAAGAAATAACAAAAATATTAAAACATATTACTAAAAGTAGACTATATTCAACTGCAGATACCCAACTCAACAGTGAAATGACTCTCTTCATTTTATGTACAGGGTAGGACATTTCATTAAGAAGGTTTATTACATACCATTAGCATTCACTTCCTCTTGAAAAGCTAACACTTTCAGCACAGTTTATGTGAAAGGCCATAGGAAAGGTAAGAAAATAAACAGCACAATCAGATCACTCATAACACAACATCTATATTAAATTTTTAGGAATATGGAACTATAAACAAAGCCATAAGCCTTGTATGAATTCATATCTTCAATGCAACTAAAATGAATTTACTAAAGAATATAACAGACCGTGTAACTTTAGGGGACTCCTTCCCTTCAGATGTCCATGCAAAAGTCAGGCATACACGCAAAGTAACACGAAACTCTCAATTATTCTTTCTTTATGTAACTTTAGGTCAGAAAAACAAAACAAAACAAAAAACCAAAAAAGCTTTGCATATAACAACCACGGTGTATTTTCTGAAATATAAGAAGATGGGATGATTAACAGATTAAGCAAAACAAAAGGAAGCATTAAGTATCATCAAAATAAAAGGAAGTGTTATCATGAAAAGAGAAGGAACAGTCAACAAACATATTGTGAAGTGAGAGATTGTTCCACTTGATACTCGCACTGGTAAACATCCACCATCAATAAAAAACTCCTGGGACCTACTAACACTGTACTAATGGAAAATTAATGGGCCTTGTACAGACCTCTCAGCTGCAAAGGCTGAGCATCACAGCAAAGGATCTTCATTCCACAAACAAGACACATGATGCAAACTCAAAGGTCCCATTGTATAATGTCTGGCAGGCAAGACCTTTACGGATTTTTGTTTTAATATGCATTAAATGTTTTACAGAATACACTGTTGGCAAATTTCTTCAAAATGCCACAGAACAAACTGTTTGGAAATGTGCTGAAAATTCACCATCTCCAAAATGAAAGCCAGCTATACATAAGAAAAAAAACCTCAACCACCAATAAGAAGATTACAAAGCAGTAAATTATGTATCTCACTGAAGCAAGTTACACACTTCTAAGGAAAAGCTGTATCCTGCAGTAGGGAAGCATCCATCCTCCTGAGCCCCCCAGGAGCACCCCCAGCCAGAGCAGCCTGGCATGGGGACCTAGTTAAACGTGCCCAGCAGCATTCTTCAAATGCAATGAGATGTGGCCAGATGGCTTGAAGGACATGTCTAGGATACAACAATTCTGCTGGAACCAGAAAATAACCTCTTCTGAGAGGTACATAGCGATCTCAACTGATCCAGAGAGAAGAGGTGCTGCTGGAGTATAAAAACAGCATTTTCCACCGTTATTACCCTGCAATACCATGTATTTTTTCCACACTTTGGAAAGTACTCCCTATTCAGGGAAGTAACATAGCAGCTGTTACTAAAATTTGACTGCTGTGATATTAAGATAACAGTTTTTGACATAGCCATACTAAACGTCATTCCTCATTCTTCCATGTCACTACCAGTAAATCAATACCAGAAACTAATTTATTGCTGGCAGAAAAGTCCTCCTGTCTTTTGACTGACATAAATTAATGAGCTAAATAACATCAAATTATCTAAAGTCAGCCGCTATTTGCATTAGTCCTACAGAGGTCACAAAGCAGATGGTATGCATACCTGGCAAACTCCCATGCCAACACCAAAGTTTAGTTTACACCTAAAATATAAAACAGACTATTTTTATTACCAGGAGTTTTACATTCCTCATCTGCTTCAGCAGGCTGGTCCTGCTCTGGCTTCACCAGGGCTACACTGACACCACTGTAGTCAACAGTGTGATCTGTGAGATACAAAACATACCAGAAAAAAGAAAAAGGCATAAAATGCATAGCTAAGGGCTAAGCCTTGGGAAAAAAAAAAAGAGAAAAACAACTCATAACATTGCAAAGGATTGGCAGTATTCTGATGAATTAGAGCGCAGCTTGCACTTGCAGTTTGGCTGTCCATAAATAGCAGAGCAGCCACGCCGGGCAGCCACGGGAGGCTTTCTCAGACAGCAACCATATACTGTCCACGACGCATAAATTAAAACCCTTTTGCCATCTCCAAATCACCAGAGCTCCTTCTCCCCTCCAGCAGCTTTGCTGACCACCACCAAGGCCTCTCCAGCCAACTGTCAAGGACAATCTCTCCCAGTGAGATAATAAACACCATAACTCCCCCCCAACAGAGCCTTAAATATCCATTTTTGTATAAAAATAGAGGAGCTGTTTTGCAGCAGGTGACTAGCTGATTTATTTGGAGGAGTGTATGACAATCTTGAAGCTAGGAAAGGAGCCTTCACGCCCACCGCCTGTCCCTAATTAAGGGAGGAATAAGTCCTCCTGTCACGTACGCCCCAACCACAAAAAGAGCTCCTGGATGACGTAGAAGACAGCACGCTTAGATGAAAGGGATATTCAAAAGGCAGTACAGCCCTGTTTTCTTACTTGCACCATCAAAAAGGAAGGAAAAAAGAGTGTCAAAGAACGGTGCCATTCAGAGGCAGAGATCACCAAAAGTACGCTTTTTTCACAAGATTTGTGGGTCCAAAAACTTCCTGGTTCCTTGCAAGCTAAGTTCCTTTTGGCTAAGTTCAAGCTGTTACATCACCCCACAAAACAAACCCCAACCTTAATTTTTTTGGATGTAAGTTAAAAACAGCTCATAGAAAATCCAACAAACACTCTCTTTTTTAAATACTAATCCTCAAGCTGAAGGATTTTAGCATATTAGTGCACATTAAAACAGAAACGTTGCAAGCAGAATTGAAATTCATGCTTTAATGTTAGCATGGAAGCAATTCTGCCTAAAACAAAAGAAGTTACCACCTTCATTTAGCAAACACTTGTCTCTGCTCTATTAAATTACAGGGATATCTATGAAGAAATACTTCTGTGTCCTGAAGAACAGCTTGTTATATCCAACGACACCAGCTGACCAAACCTTGACAGCCTTGGTGATTACATACCCTTTGTTAAAATGTATTACAATCACAATTACAAAATTTGGCAAAACACACCAGAAGTCAATGTAGAGAGGAGATTTGTATACTTTCACAGATTAATGAATTTCCTGTAGCTGCTCACTTTGCTGACACTTCATTTCCGTGTGTTGGCCATGCAGCACTTCACTGTTGCCTTTGCAAGAGCTCACTCTGCCCAGCAACTCCATTCATTTCTGAGTTTTCCAGTTTCCTTCACACGCTGTACGTTGGAGGCCAGGGCTTGGTTTCTGCTTTAAATAATTAAGTTTTCATTTCTTTCTTTAAAAGAGAAATGAGAAGTTAAAGGGTTTTTTCTCCAGTTGAAGCTCAGAGAAACCCCTGTATATAAATCTAGAAGCTCAGCACAAGAGTCATGTCTGTGGCAGAAGGGTTGGAGGATACAACAAAAAAACCTACAAAAAATTATGCAGTCCTTCAGCAGCTTTGTATGAACCATAAAATTATAGAATAGTTAGGGCTGGAAAGGACCTTAAGATCATCTCGTTCCAACCCCCCTGCCATGGGCAGGGACACCTCCCACTAAACCATGCCACCCAAGGCTATGTCCAACCTGGCCTTGAACATCATCAGGGATGGAGCATTCACAGCATCCCTGGGCAGACCCATTCCAGTGTCTCACCACCCTCACAATAAGAAACTTCTTCCTCATAGCCAATCTAAACTTCCCCTGTTTCAGTTTGAACCCGTTACCCCTTATCCTATCACTACAGTCCCTCATGAAGAGTCCCTCCCCAGCATCCCTAGAGGCCCCCTTCAGATACTGGAAGGTTGCTATGAGGTCTCCATGCAGCCTTCTCTTCTCCAGGCTTGAACACCCTCAACTTTCTCAGCCTATCTTCACTACAGAAGGTGCTCCAGTCCCCTGATCACCCTCGTGGCCCTCCTCTGGACTTGTTCCAACAGTTCCATGTCCTTTTTATGTTGAGGACACCAGAACTGCACACAATACTCCAAGTAAGCAGCAGAAAAATACAAAAGAGAAAATGAAGAACAGCATGATTCTATGCCAGGAAAGGCAGAAGCAGGAGAGGGGGGTCCAGAAATGTCACGCAGCAGCACACAATGACAGAATGGAAGCTGAGGGAGAATATGGCAGCCGTTGGGGTGCTGCCTGGCATGAACTCAAAGACGGGTTAAAAACCTAATTCTCTCTCATAAGCTGAAGTTGGAAAGAATGGAAGGGCCCACAAAAGGAAGCATCAGCTCGTGAGAGACCCTGGTGTAGGTACTGCGGACCATCATCTCTAAAACCCTTTCCAGACCACTCTCAATTCAGCAGCAATGCTTTTTCTTCAGAGCAAATTAAAAACTGAGCCTGAAGCACTGCTGCCTGCAAGCGCTGAACACAGGAAACTCGACTGATGCTGGTCATGGCTTTTTCGCCCTCAGAAAATCTCCTACAGATATTTATCATGGTAACCATGTGTAAGTAAAATTTGGTAAAGGTCTAGATAATTTCAGCTCTGAGCAGTCAACTTATACCCCAAAGCAATCACACCCTCCTCTACAGCCTTTTCCCTCCTGGCATTCACTTTTTTTTCCAGATCCCTCTGCATGAAAGTAGCCTTCATCCCACACACTTCCTGAATGCCCCATTAAATACAAGTTATTCTACAACCTTTTACACATAGTGTAGCTTAAAATGTCATTAAATCCCAGAGCAAGCTTTCCCTACTTACTGTAGGTTTCTCAGACTTTAGGTTTTCTATAGCAGTGTTGAGTTAGTAGTGCTGAGCAGGACTGCGTATTAATAAAGTTGTTCAGCAAGTGCACAGTTTAAGATCCAAGTACCAGATGCATCATCATTCATTACTCCAAATGAAATCACTTTCAGAACTTTAAAATATGTGCAAGACTTCTGCAACAGACAGCAGAATATAGCCCATCATTTGCTCTTCATGCTAAATTAATAATCTGCACAATTAAATGCTTGCAATTAACAGGCATTTATTATTTTTGCAGTGTATTTCTGTAACTGCTAATGTAGTATAAAAATCCTGAAAACTGTCTGGGGGTTCATTTGAGGGATTTATTAAAATTCCATGGAACGCTACAACAAGTACCACCAAAATGGAACAATGTCTACAGGAGAAAAACTACTGACATTTAATTACCAAGCAAGGTTTTAATCAAACCTATTTTCCTTCATGAGAACAAAAGAGATGTTTCAGCACTGGGCCAGGAAAGTAACTGTAAATTTACATGTCCCTTGCTTCTGAAGAAAAGAGGTTAAAAATTCTTTTTTGGTTCAATGTAGTAATTATTTGAAGTATCTGACATGAACTGTTGATATGTTAAATGCATCTATAATTAAAATGTGAAACGAGGAAAAATGGGATAACAATGAAAAAAAGTCCATTTTTCTTCCCCCCAGGCTCTTTATGGATTACTCTTTTTCCTAACATCAGGTAAACTGATTCCTAAAATACAGTTAAAATGTGGTATGGTTTTCAAATCCCCACAGCTGTACCTCTCTGGGTTACGGATCCTCCGGCCAGCCCAGCCCAGCCCAGCCCAGCGCAGAAAGCCTTGACACAAATTCTGCATGCTGCTGACTTCCAGGTGAGGAGTTTTCAATTGAAATGTAAAATGTTTTGCATTTCTTCAATCTAACTCATTGGCCAAGTTAAAGCAATCTTCCTGATAATGGGAACTGTCTAAACACTACTGCCCAATTATACAATATACTGAAATCTGTGACCGTATAAGTTATCCATTAACCATGTAAGTAATTTAGTCACACATACATAGTCAGCCACATCTGGCCTCCAATACGGTATTCCTGCAGCCTCTGTTTAAAAACATGTATGAGCTAAGCCAACTGCAAAGCTCTTTTTCTGCAAATACTGTCAGCAGTTCAGACTTTCCCCCATGCCACGGACAGGGATGATGGTTGTAACAGGTATAGGGCATAGAAATAAAGCACAAAAGCTTCCAAAAACAAAAAATTCAACTTGCTTAAAAACTTTGCAACATTCATCCATGCTTTTAAAAGCACAGATGTAGCCTCAGTACCATCCTCTTCTTCCATTCCTGAATCACCAAGGTAACATCATTAGGGGGGTTTTATTATTATTTATTAAGAACAAAGTGAACCTTTTTCCAAGTAGGGTAACAGGGAAGAATATATTAAGAAAATGAAGGGAAAAATTTGCCTGCCATCAGAATAACTTAAGTTTGCACAATTTTTTACAATTGCTGTGTACACATTTATCATAAAGACTTTCAATAATTCAAAATAAAATTGCTGTTCCAAATGTGACTCATATCAAGAACAGAACTTGGCCAATGGCACTAAGATGTAATCTGAGTTCTGAAAGAAAAGAAAATCAGACAAAAGAGTACTACAGCAATTACCTTTACTATACTACCACCTCCCAGAAAGCTCCAGCAGTCACGCCTTGTGCATTCAAGTGAGTTCTCTCCACTCTCAGGACTGATTTGCAGAAGTTACTGAGGTTCTCTTGGGTGAGGAGAGACTCATTCGCACAAATAACTCTTCCTACACTACTGTGCATTAACAGGTTTTTTTACACTTAAATGTAGAAAAAAGCCTAATCTTGAGGAGAGGCAATCAATGGGAGTAAATAGCTAAACTGGATGTCTGTAGTAAACTAATTAAGTAGATCATCTCAGAGAGCCTGACTCTGTGGAGCCCAATGTTGTGGGCAGTGCAGGTCCCTCCATCCCAGGAGATACATGTCTTTCCTCAGAGCAGCTTTCCACTCTCCATTTCTTTGCAGAAAAAACATCATTTGGCTTTCCCATGACCTAGTTATTCAATAGTGCATCTCTTCCTTGCGGAAGCAACTTTACGCTATCTACTGGTAAAATGCTAAAAGCAGACAAAGAATGCTCCATACAGACTGCAGGTGAAAAGACGCTTGGAAATAAAAATAAGAGAGATTTTATAAGTATTCTAATACATCTGCAGCAAAATGGTGTATGCCATCACTCAGCTAACTGGCTGCAGTTTATTTTAAAATAATAATAGCAGAAAAACAGTAAGAGATGACAAAGCAGAAGGCCAAGTGAAAAGAGTTAAATCTGCCATGCTTTAAAAAGGTATCCATGAACTGCAAGACAGCCATCCTGACAGATGCCATAATGCTCCAGGACACTATTCCCACTCTACCACTGCCACCAGCAGAGCAAGATGCTTAAGCCCTCAGCTGACCCTAGTAGCTATGGTTTATCAGTTTGACAGTCTGCCGTTCCAACTCAGCTGACAACAGCCAAGTACAAGCACAATATTCACATGCTTAAAATTAGTCATGCTCAAGTGCTTCAAGGTACTGGTTCCATAACCCGTCTCATTGTTTAATTAAACCCACCACATTGCTCAGGTCATGGGTATTTCTGAACACCGAGGAAGGTCTAAATGACTGTCACAATTCATTCCTCTATTCCTAAAAAATATAGCAGGAAGATGCTTTAAAATGCCAAAACGCTATTAACAATTTTGATGCATTTACCAGTTCTCAATATTTCAGCTAGCTGCTGTCAACTGAGCCTTAGTGGATCTGTCAGCCAAACTGATAGCAGTTATCAAGGCACCACGGAAAATGTTCCTGCATGCTGCTATGGATGGCATGTATTGCACGGCACTGTTCCACCTCACGTGGTTAGATAGGACAAGTCAGTAGACTTAAAGGTGTTAAAAGTTAATACATTTGCCAAATACCACATGGTGGTCTCTTTGGCCAGCTTAGCTGTTGTAAAGCTATCTTGCCTAAAATGTGGCTTGGTTTAAAGTTCTGCTTTTTACCTTGGCACAATCTAAACTCCTACAAGTTACTGTTAGTGCCTGTGTAAATCTATTCCTGCAAGTTCAGAAGACACAGATGCCTGTTGGAGGGAGAGATAAGTATAATCTAAATTAGAGGTCATGATTGCTGCTAGCACTGGATCAGGAATGAAACACCATCAATCTCAAAACCCCCAGGCTTTGAGTTTAACCTCCTGTAGAACCTGGTCCTTTCCTTCCTGAAAGGGCAACAAATCAAAACCTGCAGTTATTCATTTCCCTGATTAAATTTCATCAAAACACACTGAATCTAAACAACAGGATTTAAAGGCAACAGTTCATTGGCATTGGAATAGAAGGGGAATTGGATCAGAGCATGCTGGTGAACTGGATGTGTTAGGGCTGCGCACTGCCTAGTTGTTCATAACTATACTCAGGCCATTTTAGGTGCTTTCTAAACACCATAAAAGATTTCTTTCCTGTTTTTCTAACTTAGAGCATATTAATATAAGTTTATAATAAGGATTTTGCAATTCAGTTAAAAGTAGAATAGTCAAGTGTGTGCTCAATGTTTTTGGTTTTGTTATTATATATTTTAATTGGATAAATTTTACTAGAAAACAGATTCTTTAATGAAAAATCTTATTTAAGTGAAAACCTGTATTTTGAGACATTGAAACTGAATTTTGCTGTAATACTACCACACACTACACCAGTAAAATATAATTACACCTTGTCCCAGCACTACTTTAACTAATGTTTCTAAAGCAATCCTTGTATGGATACTTCTTTTACAACTCATGATTGCTTTTTGCCTGGAATAGGTATGAAAACTGCTTAACAGCTCATATTTGCAAACATGTAGTGCACTTCCACAAGATCTTTTGAAGACAAAGGCAAGCTGGCTGAGCCTCCTGCCCTGGGCTGACCGAGATGTCAGTCAACTCTACCTGAAGATGGGGTAGCCATCACAGACCACCTCCAGCTGCCCAGCAGGCAGTGTGTATAGTCAGTAAGAGTCCCATCCTGCACCCCAATCATACCCCCTGAAGCAGTTCTCAGCTAGAATCTATTACTAATAGTTATAGCACCGGAAATTCATTCCTTAGCTTACACTTCCCACTTAAAAATGAAAACAAAATTTCTTTTTTTTCCACTATTAAGTTATAGGTCTAAAAAACCCCCCCCAAAAAAAAAAACCCACAAAACACAAACTCCCAACAACAGAACCTTCTTGGGGGCAGAAAAACTGACCACAGACATTTCTTCTTAAGTTGGGATCACCTAAAAGATCAATAGGACATAAATTATGAGTGAGCCTAGCTATTTCTGTAAACACTACTGAATGTTACATCAAAGGCTGTGACAAACAAAAAAGCCCATGACAAACAGTACAAAATTATTTCCCCTAGCCTACTTCAGTCACTGACTTCTTTGGTGTTTCTTCTCATGGAAATAAAAATATTTCTATGTGCGTCATTTGGAAAATGATGCTGATGATTTAAAGTCATTGTTCCTTATGTATTCAAGATAACTCCAAAGTGGCATGGTATTTTCTGTATATGCTGCAACATGCAGGTAAAGCGTGGTGTATGAAAAACAGTAAGTATGCTTTCCTTTATTACATCTTTACTTAATTTTCATTTTGAGTTACTTTACACAGACTGCTCAAGTGAGTCCAGAGGAGGCCACAAAGATAATCAGGTGGCTGGAGCACCTCTCCAATGGAGAAAGGATGAGACAATTGGGCTTGTACAGCCTGGAGAAGAGAAGGCCGACAGGGGACCTCAGAGCAGCTTCCAGTGCCTGAAGAGGCTACAAGAAATCAGGAGAGGCACTTTTTACAAGGGCATGTAGGGACAGGGCAAGGGGGAATGACTTTACAATGACAGAGGGTAGACTTAAATTAGACATTATGAAGAAATTCTTCACTAAGAGGGTGATGAGACACTGGCACAGGTTGCCCAGAGAAGCTGTGGCTGCCCCATCCCCGGCAGTGCTCAAGGCAAGGTTGTATGGGGCTTTGAGTAATCTGCTCTAGTGGAAGGTGTCCCTGCCCATTATAGGGGAGTTGGAACCAGATGATTTTTAAGGTCCCTTCCAATCCAAACCATTATGTGATTCTAAGATATATTTCTATATTCTAGGATGCTGTTCACAGAAATATCCACAACTACACAATTTTGCAACACAAACTCCAGGAAGAAGCATTCAAAGTGCAAAGCAAACAGTTAACCACTAGTCTAATGTTTTTAGAAAGACCCTAATTTTCTGGAAAACAATCAAAATGGGTCGAAAAACCACTCTTCTGTGTACAATAGATTTGACACTGCAGAAATAAACATGCCCTACCCTTCCTCAGGCAAGTCCTTCACCTGCCCAGAATCTCAGTGCTGGAGGCATTTCCAAAGATTAATGGAAAACTTAGTTCATCCAGATCGTATGACTCTCCTTCCACAGGGCACATGATGCGCAGCCCAGGGCTCTCAAACATTAAATACAGACTGTGACCAGCATCTCTGCTGTGGCAGAGGGAAATGACGCATCAAGTAGTAAGCTGTTCTTCTTACAAGCTTTTTTTTTTTGCTCAAACAACTTTAAAAACAACTGGACACTTACAGTTTGAGTGAAAAACAAGCCAGTGATCCTGGAAAAAGCACCCATAATATGATACAATAAAATACGTGTTCAACACACTCGCTAGAAATACGAATTTTGCTGCTTATATACTTCAGACACAGTAAGATTATCTTAACATACTTTTTTTTAAACAATCAAGAAGATGTAAGATATGGTTATGCTTTATTTGTTCACTTGTAGCTGAAAAGGAAAGCACATTTGGTTTTTATAAGATTATTGGCTTTTGTCAAAACTTGCTAAACCAATTCTGAATCCTTTCCTGCTTCTGAATGCCTCAAGGCCCTCTGCAATCAGGGTACTGCTAGTATGCCCAGGGGCAAAAGGACAATTGCTTGTTTAGAGCATCCATAGCCAAGGTCCCTTTTGGTGGCAGCTATCCACATTTCAAGCAAGTAATACTTTCATAAATATCTGAAAGAGTCCAAATTTTGATTAGTTTAGAAAATACACACACAAAGTTAGTTCTTTTGTGCTATAAACTAGGACTTCCAACCGCAGATGGACTTGGACATCCCATCTGTATCCTGAAGTGCTGCAGTACCTGTGTGTATTTCTCCTGTAAACAATACATTACCATTCTGGCAAAACTTTTAGAGTCTAAATTTCATAAATCACCATCACTCTTAATTATTTGGGGCATAGTCTGTAAGCACACAACTTAGCACAGCTAATACTATGATTTACTGTATATAAATGAGATTCGATTCACTGAGAAATCCTGGAAGTCACTGCACAATTCAGCTCTTTAACACAACTTGGTATGCATGTCATAACTTCAGATTAGGCAATAAAGATGTTTTCTGTACTGCTTATGGTTATTTTCCCTTTAACTTCTCTTAAAGTTTCACAGGAATGGGTAAATTTGAGCTAAGCTTCATCTCCTACCGCTAAGAGCTACCTCCACCACACTTACTAGCACAAATCACAACCCAGTGCTGTTTCCACATATTCTACATCTATATTTAAATTTATATTTACATATTTCTACTTGCACTCTAGTGAATAAAAAATTAATACCAAAATTTAACAATAAATACCATTTGTATATGCACACATTCTTTAGGGAAATTTGACTTCTCATGATGTCTGCACACTTATAAGTGTGCACGATGGCTTAGAGTATCATTTTCAATGCCAATGAAAGCATATATGTAAGGATTAGACTGTTATGAACACTGCAGTGCAGATCTAAATAACTCAGTCTGCCAAACTATGTTACTATGGAAACAAAACTAATGTACTGTGACCACAGTTCTGACTGCATTACTTAAGACCATCTGGTTAAAGGAAATACTTCTGTAGCACGGTACTTGTTCTTAATTGTGTACTGATAATTTTTCTTAACATCCACAAATATAATCCATTTTATATGGGTTTTTTTTTTAGTGATGTACTCTGATCAAGTTTTTGTGAAGCTGTATGCAATTTCAGTCACATTTAACATGCTTACAATTAAATCCACAATCTCTAAGTTAATCAAGGCTGGATGAAAGTAAATGCTCTGAAGCTCCCTGTTCTATTGCACCAGATTTTAGATAAGGTATTTTTTCATATTCCTGCATCACAGTACCACTGAAGAAACACTTTACACCATTTATTCTCCACTGGGAATGAAACCATGTTAGAAAGCAGTGAGCCGTACTGCTCCCATCCACCCAGCTCCAGCTTCTGAACTGCACTGAAGGTGAAAAGCCCCTTTCAAGTTCATTGGCAGCTCCTCCAGCAGCTTGTTGCTAGAAGGAGGCAGAGAACTTCCAAACTGTCTTGCTTTTAAGCATTTTTCAGACTAGTAACTCATTCTCTGGCTCCAGCCTAGAGAAGTTTGATATTCTGAATTGGTATGTGTCACCACAGATACTATTCTGACATATGACTTGAAAAAAAATGAACACAGTTGGTTTCCAATGATGAAAGGAACTAAACATTGTCCATTATGATAATTAAATATTAACAGCAGAATAATTTTCTCCCAGCCACTGTCCCTGGCCATAGAGGTGCATCCTTTCTTTTGGGCTCAGGTCGAGCATTCCTAAAAAACATGACTTGGAGAAGCGCATTTATTGTGGCAAGGATTATCCATGCTGCCAGAGGTGTGAAAAGTGCCTGGGTTAATACTGGTGAAGAGACCTGCAATCTTCTTTAGGCACTTTTTATTGCAAGAAGCCCGGGAGACCTGAAGTCCAGGAGGGGACTTTGCCTGGTAAGGCAGTGAGCCACCACTTCATTTCTGCCAGCAGAAACTGGTGCTCCATCAGCGCAGTAGGAGAGCACTTCTGCCAAGAGCTGTGGTAAACACACAGCAGCTTTAAGGAATTGTGGGTGATATCTTAAAGAAAACTCCGAGCGATTTATCTACTACTATATTTGGTGTCATGCCTATCTACACATTTTATCTAGACATACTATAACAGTATGTGGAACTTGTAAGGTCTCAAATTTTATGAGGTGTTGTACACTGATCTTGAAAACTGCAGCAGATAGTTAAGCATTCAGCTAGAGTCTCCACCATTTTATGGAATATATATGTCTAAGGAAAATATTAATGTCCTAAATTATGTCCTTCTGAATGCCACCACTGGAGACAGAAGAATAAAAGCAGCTCCTCCACATTCCCCAGGGCAATGCTTTTTGGAACAACCTTTACTCAATCCTGCCATTATTCCACTGTTGGTTTTTTTTAATTAAGAAAACTGGGAGAAGATTTTTCTAAAGATCGTGAATGCTAAGGAAGCATAATCTTGCTAATTCATAATTACAACTGAGTATCAGTCAAGCATTTCTCATCAGTAAGAAATCAGTAATTGCAGCAGGAGATGACTGAAGGAAATCAGCCAATGAGAAACAAAAAAATATATATCACCATTTGTCAGCTGGATATAGGAAAGCAAATGTCAAATTCTGGCTAAAGGCCCCAAGGAAACATATTGGAAGCTAAATGCAGTGTAATTAAAAGGTGATTACAGAAGACCTTTACCTACAGCACAGCATGCAAAGCGCCACACCTCTCCGTGCCACACACAAATCGTCCTTCTGCCAGGAGTGACTTGTTTGGCTGCTAGGAAGGTATCCTCCTCACAGGGCCATTTCCAAAGGGATCTGCTAGTGACATGGGAGCAACCACCCTCCTTTCTATGGCCAAGAACTTGCAAGCACAACCGTGTGCACAGAGTGAGCTCCAGACTTCAGAACAGCAAGGGTCACCTTGTGGAGCTGCCCCCACCTTTACACTGTTCCTCTTGGGTGAACTTCAAAGAAGGTATTAAAGTAAACTTACTCCTCCATCACTGATAATTAATGATGGAATTGCTGCCATCTGATGGCTTAGTAAAGAGACAGGAAATTGGAGAGAGGAGATACTCTGCAAGGCAGCGTTACAAGCTGAACTATGCTTGGCTGACAGAACAAAAAAGTAAGTTCTGTGAGACAGGTGATCTGATGGTAGATAACTAAGTGAGCCTTACTTCACAGGACGGGGAAAAAAATATCCAGCAGTTTCTATAGTCTTTGCAAAGTCACATAAATGCATAGAATACTTAGCAACAGAAATCCTGTTATACTTAACTATGTTTCCATTAAGGACTGACATTTTTTAATCAAGACAATGGTGGCTTAATTATATGTCACCTCTTACTATGAGCGTCACAAAATTAAACTGTGATCTGCATCTTTTCCACTACTCGCCCAGTCCCTAGCAGAAACTTCCTCACAAGCTCTATCTAAAGGAAGGAAGTGGTGAATAGCTGGCGTCTGTGCTCTGCAGTGGTTAAAAAAATCAACGGGGGGGTGGGTCACTTTGGGATAACGTCTCTAGACGTTCAACATGGCTGAGGAGGAAAGGGAGGGGTGGGAACAAATGCAGGAGGTCTCTGCATCTTCCCCCTCCCCATCCAGAGCAGAGCCACAACCCAACAGTCGTCTTCAAACTGAATTCATGGGATCAAATTTCTTTGGAGTTAGCATATCCTACAGATTCCTCAAATCCATTAAAAGTATATCTGCTTTTAGCATATTGGAACACGAATGTGACTGTATTTAAGGACCATTTTGGCATGCATCCCAGTACTGTCTGTGAAGACAAAATCAGAGATGAGCTCTGATTTCTTCTTCTGACACTCTGCTTCGATGTGATGAGCACCCATTCGAGAAGGCCCATATTTCAATCTATTCAATGTTTCAGGCGGCTTCCCCAGTCATGAGGATGATGAAAATGAATTCTATGGGCAGAGCGCAAAGCAAGTGCTCCCCAGTCTCTCCTGTGAAGGGTGGCAGCGCAGCAAGCTGGTCCTCCAAGCTCTGCCCTCCAGCCATGTCTGGAAGCTGGCCTCTCTGGCAGGGAGATTCAGCTGCCCTGGAGAGAACGCAGACAGCCCTTCTCAGCCTTTGCCCACTGGCCTCTACCACCTCCAACCCTTGGACCTTCCACCTCCATTTCCCTTGTTCTGGCTATAGACCTCCCTCCAAACTACTTGCATTTAAGGGGAAATAGTTAAAAAAAAAAACAACCTATCTTCAGACTTATCTTCAGAGCCCACACCTTCATACCCAATGGAGGAGTGAATGTACGCTTACAGGGACAAACACACTGCATGACTCTTGCAGTGCTGCCCCCTCTTTTCTCTCAACTGCTGCTTCTCATTACCTAAATTTAAATTGCAAGCCCTTCAGTACACATAGCATGTCTTTTCATGCCCAGGACACAAACCCATTTCTATTCCACTTTCCATTTTCATTTATCTTTCTTCCTTTTTAAGTACTCTTCATGTACAAGTCATTGACAACAGCTTGATTAACTCAGTTTCCGGCCACAGATTTTTCATTTGTGAGGGATAAGGACAAACATCACAGTGAAAGTAAAGGAGTATCCACACTGAAAAAGTACTTTATGAGATTAACATTATTGGATTTGTACTTGAAGGATGTTGAACATTACCATGTTACAGTTGCTTCTTTTGCAAAATAAAATGTATATTCACGCAAGAGTCAGAGCCTAGGCCAATGCCTGGACTCAAACTTAACCTGCTCCCCTCCATCTGACGTCAAGAACAGTACTACCTGCACAGAATATCCCTCCAGTTACACTGGGACAGATACACAGCTCTAAGAGTTTTTAACAGTATTACTGTGGTGTTCCTGGGTTTTTGGAGAGAATAGAGTCACACGTGAATAGCTGAGGACTCACGTCTACTTGCAGATACATAGAAAAAAATCAGAATTCAGAATTTATGAGCAGCAATTCTATAAGGAGTAAAACTTCTCAATAAAAAAAGGACATGGGTTTTACACAGACATTAACAAATTCTTAGCTACTCTATTTTAATTTTTTAGGTACGTGCAAATATCTGCAGGTTCTTAACTTTGAAAATCTCACAGAGCAGTACATTGCAATTTCTTTATTTTCATAACAAAATGGTATCACAGAATTTATAGTCACTTCTCACATCTGTAAGTAAGTACAGTAAGTACCTCTGGACAGCCTAACTCAGAAGCCTACACTTGGACCACCCATTATTTAATAACATGCCTTTGGCATGCACTGTTGATTCTTGTTAAGAATACTTACTTTAAAATAGAAAAGGATTAACAAAAAGTTTAATCTTCAGTGCTTGACACATGAAGATCACCAAGGAAACTGTAATTACTAGACTCAAAGAGAACAGTGCTTAGATTTAAAGACAACGCACACACAGGATTCTTTGGGAGCTTTGCTTTATTTGCACTGAAATGCAGCATGTCCAAACCCATCTCTCTGTTTATTAAATACTTAACATACTTGTGCTCTTCAATATATGCAAAGATGACCCAAATGTGTAGGTACTAATGAAAACTATTTATGACAGTCTTCCCAAACACAGTTTCTTTCTCCCTAAACCATGTGTTTGGGGCATCACTTGTGTACTCATCCTGGGAAACTTCACCTCAGCAGCCTGGTCCAGTGCTCCAGCTCCACCTGAGAGACAAGCATCACACTGGACTAATTCACAGCCTGGTCTATATTTGTCTGTATTCCACTGTATTCAAATATGCTGTCTTTTCAAATACCTGGGTTGGTTTTTTTTCCTCATTTTTTCCTTTTCTTTCAAATATAACACTTTACAAATGGATCATTAATCTAAAAGCTCTTCGTGGCTACCCAACTTTAATTTTTCTGTAAATTCTTTGCTCTTACGTTGACAATCTAAACATTTTTTAAAGAAATGTCACTCATCCAACGTTTGAGACTTCACTTTTATACACTGCACTTCATATATTAAAAAGAAAATTCAGAAAGATATGTCAGATGTCTCCTTGCCCCTTTCTGCTAAATCCCAAAGTGACACACCCAGGGAGCTGCTTTCTTGAAGCATGAAACACAATTTGGGTAATTACAGGCATGTCCAAGTGTCCAGAGATATCTATTTCTGACTGTTAACATTCCAGAGCGCTTTTGCCCTATTTTAAACTTGAGCTCTGCCACACAGCTACCAGGTTACCACAGTAAGCAGGAACGATTTGACATCATAAACTGCAACAGCATTTTCATTTCACTACACCTAACCAAAATGTCTCCAGCAAGCAAGCCCTGATCTGCAACCCATTATGATTCAGCCGAAGTCTCTATGTTATCCTAAATTAGGTTTTTGAGTAGACTATTAACAAGAAATGTAGATACCTGCCCTCAGACTTTCTCCATGGTTTGAATACCTGAACAGTGAACAGCTGCAACCCTTTCACCCACACATTAACAGAATAATCTGCATTTAAAAACACATACCCTGTTCCTAAGAGGAGGAATACAACCTCATGGGAGAAGTAATGTAAAGAATAACAGAAAGAAAGTGAAGAAGAGGAGTCAAAGTGACCAGAAGAAATTAAATGTAAACAGATAAAGGTAATCATGGGCAATACTTTTTAAACAGACTGAAAGAACTCACTCACATTACTTGTTTTTCCCTTAACTCTCCTTGGCCAAAATTTCTTGCTCAGTACTTGTAATTCACACACACTGCCTAAAATACTCATACGATCATCATCGCAGCATACACTGTTAAATGTGTCCACGTGGGTGTTGGTCTCAAAGCTTTCTTCCCCACCCCCGGAGTTGAGCAATTACACCTACTGTTAGAATCCTGCCCATTCATTTTGGCAAAGAAGATCAGTGATGAGCCTCAGCCCTGGCAACAGCTGAGTGAAGGAGCGATGGCAACAGGATGCCATCCAACAGGAGGGACAAGGAAACTCATAGACATCATGTTAGTGATGAATCAGTTCTGCTGAATAATGACTCCATTTGCTAGATTACACGGTAATAGGTATTCCCCCAGGAAGAGGGATATCAAAGTGGGGTGAGTGTGTCCACATACCTGAGATGCAGAGCTGGGGCCTCTGATGAAGATCCGGGAACTGACTCTAAACCAAGACAGTACAGTGGCCATAGTGTACATGCTGTATTTGGAGCACCCATCATTAACCATGTAACTTGACTACAAAAGGAATTATCTCCCTAGTTATCTTTATCATAAATTTGACCTAGGCCTTTTTCTGACTCTTTAGAGGAGGTTTTGAGGGTGGGAGGAGAATGGCAGAGAATTAAGAGCTCCTTATTTGAGACACAGTTCTTCCTTTATGGCCAAACTGGTGAGACAGGAACTAAGGAAATGGGCATGGCAAGTAGGAAATTGACTGCCTCCTTGACATAAAGGATGGTGACAAGGGGTACAAAGTCCAACTAGTGGCCAAGGACTAGTTGAATGTCTAGGCCAACACTGCTGAATGTCTTCATGAATAACCTGAACAGTGGGACAGAGGACACCCACAGCACGTTAGTGGATGGTACCAAGTTGGCAGTCAATATGCTGGAAGACAGGGCTATTACTCAGAGCGACCTCAGGAGGCTGGAGGAATGGTCTGATAGGAGCTTCCTGAAGTTCACTAATCATATAATCATAGAATCAACAAGGCTGGAAAAGACCTTTAAGATCATCAAGCCCAACTATTACCCTACCACTAAACCACGTCACTAAGGGCAAACTGATCCCCCCTCATGATCTCCAGTCACAACCACCCTTCATCTGCCTCCTCATAGTAGCCCACACTGTACAGCTGCCACCCCTACCCCTCATGGCCACCCCTCGTCTCCCCTCATGGCCCAAGGTTGTCTCTCTTCTCCCTACCTCCAATCATGACCACCCCACCACTCCCCTCATGATCTTCCCTTATGGCCACCCCAGCTTTCCCTTCACAATCTTCCCTCACTCCTCATGGCCACCCCTCCAGGTCCCTCACGATCTCCCCTCACAACCACCCCACCTCTCCCCTCACGATCTTCCCTCATGGCCATCCCTGCTCTCCCCTCATGATCTCCCCTCACCTCTCATGGCCGTCCCTCCCGTCCCCTCATGATCTCCCCTCACCTCTCATGGCTGTCCGTCCTGTCCCCTCATGATCTCCCCTCACCTCTCATGGCTGTCCGTCCTGTCCCCTCATGATCTCCCCTCACCTCTCATGGCTGTCCATCCTGTCCCCTCATGATCTCCCCTCACCTCTCATGGCCACCCCTGCTCTCCCCTCATGACACGCATGAATTCCTGCATCCTGTATGGAATAACCCTATGTAAACCATAGGGAGTGGGGACTGACTGATGAGGAAGCAGTTTTGCTGCAAAAGACCAGAGAGTTTTGGTGAACAAAGTGGGAATCATGAGTCAGCTCATGCCTCTGTATGCACAGGAGAATGACTGCACACGGGCTGTATCAGCAAGTGTAGCCAGCAGGCTCACAGAAATTAATATTTCCCTCTATCTAGCATTTCTGACAACGCTTCTAGAATACTGTGCCCAGCCTCGAATAAGACCATTAAGGAGGAGTGCCACAGAAGGGCAGGCCGAATCTGGTATTTTAATCTGATCAGCTTCACTGCATCGCTTAATGATATTCCAGCCTACAGACCCTCATCAGGAAAGAAGGCAGCTCCATGGAACATTCAGAAAATAATGAGATTGGTACCGAGTGCTCAAGATAGTATTGAGGAAAATCTTTTACAGAATTCAGAATTCTTTGTTTTGATTTCTGCAACAGCTCTATTTATTTCTTAAAAAAGTTGAATGTGTTTAAACATTTGAGTAAACCAGAAGCTGAGCTGATGCCTATGGTTTCTCCAAACATGAACCATGAGGTGATGCAGAACAATCATCTGATCAGGAAAAGCAAAATAACACATTAGGCATGTTATCAGCCATATAGCCATTCTCTCTGAGACATAAAGATTAACCATCCAATGAAATAGGTGCAATGAATTATTCCCGAGTTATTCCCAGGATTTAAAATACATATGTAAGCATGTGAAAACAAATTACAAGTGTCAGGCAAGAAGGGAATACAATGAAAATATTTTGTTCCTATATTATTTCTGAATGCTAAAACGGCCTGAATTCTATTAATTATATGCTCACAGCAATTCCTTCATGCAAATCTGTTCATAACACTGTTGCCAGTTCTTTCAGCCATAAACAGGTCACTCCTGTAACAGCACAGCCCTATTTATTTTGGCCACCCAGCCAGGATCAGAAGCAAAGGCAGAACAGCCAAAGCTGAATGAGGATTTACACATTTTTCATTGAGAAATTTAGTATTAAAGATTTCCCTAACATGAGCAATAAGAAAGCAAGTGCTTTATGTGCTGCAGTACTGCTCCTGTCAGCAGTAAAAAATAATCTTAGCTTCAACCTCCGAATTACGAGATTGATACATAAACTGAGACTGATGCATAACATGCTCAAGTTCCTCCTCCCCTGCTTCTTAACCTCTAGCATTTGCCAAACTCCTATTTTCGTAATTTTCTCCACACCTTGAAGGTTACTGATTTACTCAACAAGAGAGGTGAGATTCTCACACACCCACCAGCGCCCAGGGCAGTAAACCAAAGAGGAAAAGGCACAGGATCAGCCCCCAACCCAGTGAAGTCACTGGTCATTTGCCACAAGGACTGTGCTCCAAGCGATATCAAGAAGGCTGCCAATATGGCAGTCAAATACAGAAGCAGCCTTCACCAAGGAAGATCCTCCATTACCTATCTGGTGCACATCTATACTCAATCCCATTACCCACTGATCTACAGTAACTGTTCAACGGCACTGAGTACATACTATTCAAGAAGAGGAAATAATTCATTTGCTGTGGCTCGCTGAGGATTTTGCCAAAACATCAGTCAATGCTGTTACAGTCCCTGCTGTGTAAAAAACCAAATGGTCTTCCATAATGACAAAAAAGCAAAAACATCTTCCATAGAAACCACAAATAACATACTCTAAAAACTACTTTTTCTGCCCGAGCTTAAAATGTTATTAAAACTGTAATTCTGTACAAGAGTGAATGCATGTACATTAGTAGAGGATTTGCAGCACCCAATTCATGTGTTCAGCAACACCTGAGTCCACCGCATGGCATGGCAGAAACCAGAACACAGACAGAACAAGAAAAATCACTTTTTTCATAGAGCAGAGCATGTTCTCAGGCAGTTCATTCACATACTGATGGTCTACACCCTAGCTCACCTTCCACACCATGTGCCCAAACCTTAGGTGTAATAAATAAAACTGAATTAAATGAAGGCCGGATCCTACTGCACCCTGAAATGCATGGCAAAGTTTCCCTTGAGAATTGACAGGATTAAGCCTTCTTCGCACAACTGATCCACAAAAGGCTGGAACAAAATCATCAAAGCTGGTACAAAACCCATTCCTTGCATGAACATCCTCTCCAGCCTTAAGAAACTGCAACTCCTCTCCTTTGGACTTCACTCTCTGGCTCTGAATTAATGGCATTCTTCCACTACCTGTTACCTGAGCTACATTACAATAGTAATCATATTATAATTTGCAAGACACTCACATGCTACAGAAATGTGGGGCAGAAAAGCAGTACATCTAGGGAGACTGATGAAATGTTTATGAAGGAAGATGTTCCCTCTTCCCTTAAGAAATAAACAGTGCTTGTCGCAGATAAATTAAGGAGAACATTCCAATTGCTGTTCATGTGCCACTTTTTCAATAGTATTGAAGATGCTGTGTGGGGCAAATGAGTGTGGTATTTATTTGCTCCTATGTGTATGCGCGTGTGTGTATATATATACGTATAGGAGCTGCACAAACTGATGATTGATATTGGGAAAATGCACTGGAATAATTCCTGGTAGACACCAGGAGACTTCAGCCCATCTGGCCCTGGCTCCTCCAGTGCATTCAACGTTGCCAGGAATCTAGATCTGTAATTACAGCTACCCAGTGCATGAAACAGTCACACTCCTTCATCTTCTATTTTCTGCATTTACAAATGAAAGCTTGTCCTGCAGCTGGCTGCTTCCTCCAGAGCCCACAAAGCCTAAGCAATGCTTTGGGTACATGACAGGGCACCCAGAGCCTTAAGGGCCCAGCACCAAGAAGCCCTGCCTCTTTGCCCAGGGCTCAGCCAGTCCATGCATCCCTCCCACAGCTTACCCCATGCTGTGCAAAAGCTATGGGGACAGCACAGAGCTGGCTCCTCACAGAAACTATGCTCCTGAAAATCCAGCACTGTGTGAGAACACAGACTGTTATTTCAAGTGATCCAGTGACAAATCATTTGCTATTATGGGGCAGCCCAATGCAAACAGTGTACTACTGGAGGCACAGTGATCTTGTGCCAGATGAGAATACAGCAAACAAGGAGCACAGAAGCATTCTGACCAGATATTTAAGATGTAGCTGTGATGAACTGCACCTCTTCCACTTAATTGCCAGCAGCATTAATGAAATGCAAGGGGACAACTTAAGGCACAAAACACTGTAAGTGTTGAGCTGACACAGGAAGACATTACTCAGCCATGAAGGGGTAGAAATAAAACTGGCTTTTACAACATACAGTACACCTAGCGCAGAAGCATGGCTCCTTGGCAATACTTAAACTTGTAAAGCAGTAATTTCAGTTACTTAAGGGTATCTGCAGGCAGTACAACCAGTCCCTACTCTTTTGCAACTCCTGGTTCAGCAGCTAGCCCCTTTGCTTCTGCGGTAAAGCTTCCAAAACATTCGGAGGAATCCCCTTCCCAAATAGAAAGCTCACATCTCAGACTGAATCTCATCTGGAAATCTGCTCGGAGTACAGTCAGCAGAGTATTTGCTAAATGCCATAATTACCAAAGGCAAATGTTTTATTTCTCTGAGTTTATCAGTGCAAATAGCCATTCTGTCAAGATGCATTCATCATTGGAACCTATGCGACTACAGCAAGGGTCACAGAAGCCCTCTGATACCTAGACATAATCTTAGACATTGCTGATAATAAATCTATCTGGTACTCCTCTACACTACCCTCCTTTCCTGGAAATGAGCGTATCAGATGGAGAAGCCAGAAACATATGCACTACAAGTGCTATTGCTTACAGCTCTGAGAAATGCTCCTGCCTGGGAAGAACAGCAATGAATGTTTGCAGTACCACAGGCACACAAAAGTGTTTCTGTTGGCCAGATTCTATAGGAAAAATACATTTTACAGGGGGAGTTATGTTAAAAGAACACAACAACTTGTGGATTAGGAAAAAGAAAATTCCAGAAAAAGTAGATTCCCCACCTTTGTCAGTAGAAAAACCTGGCTGCTCCATTTCATTGCAACACTGTCTGTGGAGCTGCTGGTATTATATTCTGAAGTTCTATTATTAGTCTTTGCACTGCCAAAAACATCCCAGCTGGTATCAAAGCCCTACTCCACAGGACATATAAATGTAAAGAGACATCAAGTTGGGTTAGGGGAAAAAAAACCGTTGAAGTTATAAGTAGGAGAACAAAAATATTGGTAACTGGACAGAAACTACAAGAACTGCCATAGAATTGCCTTGGTTCATCAATATTTTCATCTTCCCATACTTCACTGGCATATAACCTTACATGATATAGAATCACAGAACAGTTAGGGTTGGAAAGGACCTTAAGATCATCTAGCTCTAACCCCCCCGCCATGGGCAGGGACACCTCACACTAAACCATGCCACCCAAGGCTCTGTCCAGCCCGGCCTTGAACACCACTCAGCGATGGAGCATTCACAACTTCCCTGGGCAATCCATTCCAGTGCCTCACCACCCTCACAGTAAAGAATTTCTTCCTCAGATCCAATCTAAACTGTTTAAGTTTGAACCCGTTACCCCTTGTCCTATCACTACAGACCCTAATGAAGAGTCCCTCCCCAGCATCCTTATAGGCCAGCTTCATGTGTTACAATGTGGTATTTTGTAATTCTGAGCATAGAGAAATCCTGGGTTTAGCATCTCATACATAACAATGCCCTAAAATAAATATCTATTCCTGATGCTTGCAATCATGGTCATAAGTGTATGTTTATTTTCTTCACTTCAATCTTTGCAGCACAATTGCTGCATTTTCTCAGTGAAGTAGAAGAAAACAAAGAATTAGTATCAAACACTGGGAGATAAATTTTCACAGACCCCATCTCTTGGTAATTTAAATGCTAAGTACTGCAGCCAATTAGTCAAGATTGAAGTATCTGACGGGGGCAAAATTCAGGTTAAGAAATGCTGCATCATATTATCTGAATAATACGGACCAGACTTCCTAGAAAGATGGATTTTGAATCTGCCCATTATAAGCAACAGGTGCAAAGAGTGCATGGGAGAGGTGAATCCATCCCTCCTCCAAATGGCAGTATAAAATAAAACCAGGATATAAAATTTGGGGGTGTCTCATGGGGCAGTTTTTAATTATAGTTAGCAGCATTGTTGCATATAATCATTACCTCAGCCTCCCCGTTTGCATGTATATATTCTTTTGTGTCATGATCAAAGAACAAAGGTTAAAGCATTCTGAAACTCTATTCAAGCAGTAAAAATTGAGAACAGCTATTTTGAGGGTTTGTGCATTTTGGTGTTTCTCAACTCTCTGTATAACCTACTTAAAATTCTGGCTACTTACTAAATCAGCTATTCATAGTGTGACACTTAAGACAACTGCAGAACCCAGGTGAACTAGCAGAGTTTTAAGGAGGACCCTTTCAATGGTACCTCCCATGAAAGAGGGAGAAACAAAATGAAGTCTCTGGCTGGCTGTCAGAGGACTTCCATTCGATTCCTGCACTTTGTTTTGGTTTGCAAGGAAGGGCTTGGTACGGAAAAAAAAACAGAGTCATCATCTAGTCCTCTGTTGCCATGCTCATAGCATGCAAATGGAGGCCCCTCTCTGTCCTGACAGCAGTGGACAAACAGCGGTGCCTGGGAGGGACAAGAACCGATGGAAGGGCAAAGTTATTGTCGTGTCAGTGAAAAATGATCAGACTGTGTCTGTTAGGGTGATGGGCCTGCTTTTGATCACAGCCTTCCTGCTCCAGAAAATATCTCGTTTGTGAGCTTTTCTTCTTCCTCTGTTGCTACTGGCTGACCTCTACATACCTCAAGCTACACGTGGCGGCCATTCAATATTCCTGGCTACCTCTATGGAAGTCCTCCACGCCCATGTAGTATTCCTGGTTTGTGCCTGGGCTTAGAGTTGACAGTGAGAATAACCCATATACTGCAAACTTCCTCCTTTTTTCTAAATAGAACCTGGCAGGACCTGACTAAGGATTTAGAACTCTAGAATAGCACATGGGAGATGAACAACTGAGTAAATGAAGCCCTACAAGGTACACGGTATGGAAACACCTCAGCAGTTCCTCGTATTAACAAATGCTGGACAGATGCATTTCTGTAACTCACAGCTGATCCTTGTAACCCATCACAAAAGACAAGAGAATATTGAGATATATGGTGCTGACACACAAATACCACATTCACACAGGTCATAGCACCCGGAAATATTTCAGGGTTCACCCAGGCACTAGACACCTAAATTCTAAACTGACTGAAATACCAACTGCTGGAGAAAACCTCTTTCTTCTTCCAAACACAGGTTCCTGAAGCAACAGCCACTGAAGGCTGGGAAAGGTTTTGCTCCTGGGCGAGTGACCACTTTTCAGGAAAGACAATTGTCACCAGCTTAAACAGTGTTACTCTGCAGCCCTGCAGACATTTTCTGTCATTGAAAAGACACCAGGTCAGCTCTTCCCTCCAGCCTCGTGATGATCTGAAATCATGGGATGGAAATACTCCTTTTCTGTCCCAGACACACAATCTTTAATATCAGCTATGAACACCTACACAGATCCTAGCTGTCTTCAAGGAAACAAAATGAAGCTTAATTACTGCATGCCCACCTTTAAACCTATTAAAAGTTACTGTAAACAGACTGTAGAGCAGAAGCCACCCTTTGCGACAGCAGAAGCCCAGGTTGAACCTTCTGGTGTCTGGTTCGTAAACACAAGTAGAAGGGATCAAAGGGAAATACCTTTTTAAGTTTCATGCTTTGCAACTGCTCTCCAAAGTCACTGTAGAGCTCTATGTCCCATACCAGTGGCTATCAGCAGCATGCAAATTACAACATATACTTCACCGTACTGGAAATGTTTTCAAAATCTTTACATTTTCTTTTTACTTCTGTTTATTACAACTTGATCTCACCAGTGTTCCAAAGTAACACCTGATAATGACAGTGAAATTGCACCTCTAATAACCCTTATTTCAGGGAGCCTTTGCCAATGGTCCATTTTAGAAACTGCTCCTTCTTATTCCCCCAGCTTGTACTTTTCATGACCTGCTAGCTATAAAACGAAGGTATGCGTAATTCCCAAAGGTTTTTAATCTTTGAACACCTCAAAGGAAAGGAGTTTTATCCTGAAAGGACACTGTTCACCCTGCCAAAAAAAATGCATTAGCAGAAGTTCTTCTATATAAGCCACAGTTACGTAGGTTTCTGAAGCACAGACTCGCTTACAATGATCGTACGGTAGAGACAGGGAAAAAAAAGCCCTGACTCTGGGCCAGATCAGGATTTAAAATAATGAAGATTCAACATTAGGAGTATTTGAACACTTTGGTGATTTTAATATATGATTGAAGATACTGTCTTTTCAAATAGACAGATTTGCTAACCATCGCTTATATTCATATAGTTTTATAGATATATTGCACAATAAAGGTTTGGTCCTCTAGAAACACACAGTATTTTTATGATCACAAGTTTTGATTAAAGTAGATCTAGAGCTCTCAGCACTCCAAGTACTACTGCAGTCATGCAAATGTTTTTCAACTGGAGAAGACACAGAAGCATGCCAATGGCATACTGTTTGGAACAGACCCTGGCAAAAGCAAGGCCACCAGCATGCTCTTGGTGCTTTGGGCGACACCAGGAGGAGCATAACCAGCATATCACGGGACAATCCTCACTGACTCACCCTACTTGGGCTACAGTATGACCATTTTCAGGCTTCTCCCAGTTAAAGAGGCATAAGGAGGAAAGGAAGAGTGTCTCAAAAATAATCAGAGCCTGAGGCACATGAGCAGCAAATGGAGGGAGCTGGGCTTGTTTAGAATCACAGAATCAACCAAGTTGGAAAAGAAGTTTAAGATCATCAAGTCCAACCACTAAGAGGGGAAGATGAAGCCGGGGTAGTGACCTGCAACTATTACAAAGGACCTTATCATGTATAAGCACATTGAGAGATGCACAGAAATTATATTAGCCCTTTATAAACTCAAGAAGCAAAATTAAGTTCTAAACCCATAAGTAGGCCACAAGGGCTATGACAAGGAATCCTTGCTTCATAAAATCATTGTATTAACAAAGGGAGTTCCATCCTAAGCACAGGAAGAGTGTGCCAGCAGGGTATTCTCCAGGACTGGAAAGCTGCAGCAATTATTTCTGTTGTACCACAGCCCATTTCGAAGAGCATGGCAAAGTTGAGCCTTTCTCAACAGACCCATGACTTCAGGTTTGCCACTACAGGTATCTGAAATTTCGGTTACCAAAGGGCTGTTGGGATTTCCACTGCTTGTTAATTGTTTCCCATTATGCACAAATATGAAACTCCATAACGGGTGAATTGACTGGAAAATACTAAATGTGAGAAAAAAAAAAAATTTTGTCTGTTAATGGGCCAGCACTTCACCGGATGTATGTTTTATCCTTTTATACTGCAAGTCCTCAGCATAGATTCATTCAGTTCAGGTTTAGCCTGAACTAATTTCAGATTTGAAGGAAATCTATAAACTGAGGATGATTCGGGACTGACAGTGAGTTACGCTGCTCAGCTCCAGCCACTTCAGCTATCTTCATTTAGAAGAGTTGGAGAGTAGGAACGAGCAGCAGAGAAGGAAGCCCAGCAGGATGTAAAACACCAGGTGAGTCTCTCTGTCTACGATGCTCAACACTAATAGCTTCTTGGAAAGAAAGAAGAATTTGAACAACATCCTACTCCTTCATACTCTGCCAAAATACTATTTTGGATGCGGATGTTGGAGTATTTCTTTTGACTCCACTAACTTCGTCCTGCTTTCAAGAAATGTTTCCACCATATGGTAGAAGTAGTCACTCACAAAATCACAGAAATAGACATCTGGATATTCAGTCAAACTGCTGTTTCCAGAAATGATGGCATCCTCAGTCATATAGGAAAAAGGCAGTAAAAGCAGGGCTTCACCTGCAAGTCCAAAGACGCTCTGGCACCCTGGCCTCTTCAAAGCAGTGGCTGAAACTAGGTTAAAAGCTTCAATTCCAAAATGGCAGTTCACTAAATATGTGGACTATGAGGTTAAAGAACACTGAGTTCTTTACCAAGAACTAACCACCAATATTTGCCAAAGGTCTGATTTTTACAACTACTGTGTCCATACACAAGACACAACTCTTCACCTGAAGGAGGGCTGCAGATGCTCAGTGACATCCTGTAAAACAAACTACGTAAAGGAACAGCATATAAAAAACATCTGAAGGGCAGCATGTCATGCTGCTCTACACCACTGGAGCACTACTGTCACTGTAAATCCTCTCTTCTCCTTAACAACTATCAGTATGTCTTTCCCTTGATGACTGCAAAGGCATGCAGGCATGTCTCTCCTGCCTTCCAACACTGTTGCAGTGGCTCAGGTTTCCTCCGCAGCACCTGTCTGAAGTTCACTGCATCGCTCCTGCTTCCTTCAGCACTTGCCTCCTATGTTCAGAGGAAAAGAAGCTCAGCTAAATCCAGTGCAGCACACAAATCTTGAACAACTAACACATTTATTTTACATGGAATAACTAAACATACATACAAAAAACCAAGGAGATATAAAAGCCAACGGACATGACATTCTAGGAAGCCAGAACTTTACAAAGTACACTGTAATGTAAGTACAATTTAAACCCCTTCATAAAGCATGCAAACATGAAAAACAAAGCAGCGATACAATGCAGTATAATTCAAGGCTAATGCTGCAGACACTGAAAGATCACTGACGAAGCGGGTGCCTCATGGGGCTGTTTCACTACCCTATGGATAGAAAGCAACTTAGAAAAAAATGCTCCAAATTTGCACATTTTTCCTCATCAAAGTTTTATTCCAATGATCTTTTGCCATTCAAAAAAAGCAAATGCCAAAAAATGCACAGTACGAGGAAACCACAACTTGTACCCATGTAGAAAACAGAATTTCACCTCTTAAATAAAGGCATTTGTAAAAGGAAGCTTTTCTTATTATTGAAAAATCAGATTATATTGCAGCTGAGATTAGTATTTTTAGTAGCTGAATGGAAACGAATGTCTGTTAAAACTGTGCAATGGCCTACGGCTTTATAAATAACCCCATCCTCTCTTCGCCAGTTGCAGCGATGACTATGGGTTCAGCATTCTAAGTTATTCCAGCATAAGTCACACGCTCGCAGGAGCACCGCAAAGTGAAGATCAAGGTTAAATAGTTAGCAGGGATTTCTAAGCGGGAAGATGGTCGCATGACCTTGCAGCTCTGACAGGCTCTAATTGAGGAAAATGCAGTAGAGAAGTAATCAGGAGTTACTGATGTTCTTCACGGGAGAATATTTTTAATTAGATACAAAACATTTCATGTGTAAGAGGCTAACTAGAAAAGTCAAGAGTTCACATCAAAAGGTGTTGCTATCGCAGAAGCTCCTACACTAAATGTCAGAGACACTTTACCCCCAAATGCCTTGCTTGTGCTCATCTCATATGGAAATCCTCCCTGCACAGAAACCCTAATGCAAGCAGCTTTTAAGAAGCCTCAATACGAGTATTTTCATTAAGATGTGCAGCTGCCTTGCAGTATTTCCCTAAACAATGGCACCGTTCTCACAAATGGTTTCCCAATGTGAGCTGATTGATATTCCAGCTAACGGTATTGTCCCATACTTTTCCTGGCATTTCCTCCCTCCACCCGTTACACTGAAAATGCATTCTCATAATTGCCCTGGTTTAAGCCTCTCAGCCACACAGTTTTCTTCAGTTTTCTCCCTCACTCACTCCCCTCTCTTTCTTCCCCCAGTCCCGGGGGGATGGGGAGGAGAATCAAAATAATGCAACTCCCACAGGTTGAGATAAGAACAGTTTAGTAACTGAGGTGTAACACAAATCACTGCTGATACCACCAATAATAATAATAACAAGAGAAATACAAGGAAAAAGAATAGAACTGCTCACCATCCAATACCAAGCCCGACCCAGCAGCAAACCCCCACCTTTCCGGGTCTCTGTCCTCCATTTTTACATCCTGGGCATGACATGCTGTGGTATGGAATACCTCTTTGGTCAGTTTGGGTCAGGTGTCCTGTCTCTGCTTCCTCCCGACTTCCCCTCCTCCCTGGCAGAGCATGAGGCTTAGAAAGTCTTTGGCCAGACCAAAACGGTCTAAGCAGTAACTGAAAACGTTGGTGTTATCAGCGCTGTTCCCAGGCTGAAAGTCAAAAACACAGCGCTGCACCAGCTACTAAGAAGGAGAAAAAATGACTGCTACTGCTGAACCCATGACAATAATCCAGGCACAAGGGTGACTTCTGCCAAGTGGAAGAAGGGAGAGCAGGGCCTGATGTGGTGCAGGTTCCCCCTGGCTCAGTTCAGGGGCCAGAAAAACAACCCAGCGATGCCATGTCTTACAGCAAGCTGGAGGAAAGAGGCCAGGACACTTCAGACCGTGAATTTTCCCAGGTTTAACTCTGCATTCATCCACAGCTTCGCATGAGTCAAGGGAAAGTCAAGACTGACTGCCATGGCTGCAAAGCTGGTAGCAGGCACAGGCTTGTGTTCTATCCCAGTTTTCTCTCCAGGCAGATTCCACCTGTCCTTCCTACCCCGCACCTCCTACCTTATCGAAACAGTCCCAATACCTGCTTTGAGCAGCCTGTGTACTCCCCCTCAGAAAGGTACCTCTTTAGAGGCGCAAAAACTTGGCAACATTTGGGGTATGCTTTCACATGAAAAGAAAAATAAAGGTAAAAGCCCTGTTATGGTTACGGATATGTCAAAAAAACATGGGTTTAACAGGAAAAAAGAAATTCTTTCTTGCTCTTTATTTCAGAACTAGCTTGAATGGTTTTGAAAGCAGTTTTCACACTGGAAGCTGTTACCAATGGAAATGTTAGGGTAGCCAAAATTAAAGGAAGCTCTTCTACAGCTTCCAATGGTATTTCCATTAATTTTATTACCCCTATCTCTACCTTGAAACTTATTAAAAGCCACTAAAATGCCTCTTATTTTCCTTCTCTGCCTAGGGAAGCATGCAACATTAACCAAAATCAATTTCTTACCTAAAATGACATTTTTGACATCTCATTATAATTTGACAGCCAGTTAGTCTGCCTTCAAATCAAAACCTCTCTATATTTCTAACTACATGCAACACAATGCAGCTGTAGATGACCCGTGTTTACATTTTCTATGCCTAATTCGCTCTGCTTTCTGAACTGTTAGCAATTGGAGCTGCTAAGGACCTAAAAATAAAGTTATTATTTGTTTGCAAATGGTTATCAGAAGAAGACAATCCTCAGATCACTCCAACCTTAATAACTACTGCCAGAGTTGTTTTCATCCATTAGCAGTTGACAACAGATTGGTTTTACTTCACTGGCAGCCCCACTCAGCCTCACTGAACAGCATCTCCCTGGAAAAACACCAGAGTTTGCAAACCTTCACATGAAGAAAATGAGTTACTACACATGGCTGTAGTAACATGCATTTCAAAAAGGAAACGGAATCTGCCACAGAACTTCAGGATATAACTTTGGTCTTTTGCTTTCTGTAGTAATTCCTGTCACGTAGCCATGTATTTGAATTGTCAAGTGCAATACAACCAACATCCTGCGATAGCAGAATTTTGCATGAAATACAGAAATAAAATTAAAATGTTGAAAAATAACATGAATAAGGTCCTTTTCTGCTCCAACTCTTTTTTCTAAGCAGATCAAGAGTAATTTGACACAACGGATCATAGCATGAACAGAGGAGAAACAGCTTTTTAAAAAGAAAAAGTAATCAGACTAACCCAAACCTTTACCTGATCTGCCGGGCCATTTATTTCATAACCAGAAGCAGAGCAAAGGGTGAGGTATTCAGACCACCAAGCTACTACACTTGTGATTTTGTCATTTCTCATGCTGCAACAGAGAGCTACTGGAAAACATATGGCGATTATTTTGTTTTTTTTTTCATAATTAACTTTAAAATTGAAAGTGAATTGAAATTAATGGCAGCAAAAGATGAAATAAGCTCCAGCAGAGGTATCCCTGCCCTCTACCCACACTGCATCCTGGGATGCCTTGCAAACAGAAGTCTATCCGGACTTCACACAGCAATATGAATGCTCGGCACTGGGCTGGAGACTGAACTTCTGATTAGGTACTGAGAGGAGGGCAGTGAGCCACTTGCTGTCCCTTTCCCTCTCCATTTGATGCCCGGCAGTTAGGAAAGGAGGAGACAGAAGTACCCACTGCGACAACTTTAAGCAGGTTTCTCTTGGTAGCCCCAGCAATTCCTGTTTCCCTTTATAATACTTTTTTTTTTTTCTTTCTGCTTCTTTTATAATGTCTTTCAGTCTCATGAACAAAGCCTGGAGTGAAGGGAAAGGTTTGGAGGAGGAGGACACTTATGGGATTTGACAGCTGGACCACTGAGTGCCTGCTAGTAGTGTATCATAGAATCATAGAATGGTTTAGGTTGGAAGAGAGACCTTAAAGATCATCCAGTTCCAACCCCCTTGCCACGAGCACAGGACACCTTCCATTAGACCAGGTTGATCAAAGCCCCATCCAACCTTGCCCTGAACACTGTTAGGGATGGGGCAACCACAGCTTCTCTGGGCACCCTGTGCCAGGGCCTCACCACCCTCATTGGGAATTTTTTTTTCTAGTATCTAATCTAAATCTACCCCCTTTCAGCTTAAAGCCATTCTCCCTTGTCTTGTCCCTACATCTCCACACACACATATATGCTATCACTTACATTGAAGAACAACCATGCCAGTAACACAGCCAGTAACTGGCTCCATGGAGCAGTTTTCCCAAGCAGACAGAGGTGCCTGTCCTGTTCCACGCAGTGTCTGGGTCTGGGCACAGAAGCTTGCTCAAAAGCAAAGATCCTTAGTTCCCCCCTCACACTCCACGCATGCCATTTCTTTACAGAAACAGCGTATGCAGATGAACACCGGTTGCCAAAACCATGATAAATTCAAACAGACAGGCTCTCATAATTACCAGAGAAATCTGTATATGCAGGAGGAAAGTGAACTACGCTCCGTGAAAGAAAACTGAACAACATATATGAAAACAAGACAAAGGAAGCTGTTGTTAAAATGAGACTTGCCAAGTTCCTAAAACATTTGATTTTCTCTCTTCCCTTAGGCTTTACGAGTGTAACAGAATACCATTCTCTGTAAAAGTAAAACTGCTCTGTATTTCTTCTGTCATTCTGGGAGAGAGAAAAATAGAAAATGACAGAATGAGCTTCTCCTAGTGACACCCCCGCCCCCAGCAGCACACAGGAATCTCAAGAAAAGGTAATTGCCTATCTCAGAATACCCAAATTGAGGAAAAAAAAAAGTACTGCAGAACTAACTACGAATGGCATGGAGCTGTCTTTCTGCACAGCATCTAGACACCAGCGGCACAAAAACCTGTTGCACCCCGCTGCCTCAGAATCAGTATGCAGGACTTGTTGCTGCAGGCATAGAGCAGCAGTGTCAGCCTGAAAGGCTACGCTCAAACTCCAGCTATTATGGCGGAGTTATCTTTAAATGAACAACAATGAAAGATCGAACTGGAGTATTTTCATGACATTCCTTAAACCCTCCCTCCTGTGAGGATTCTGCACTTTGCAGCCAGTGGTGCTTCCCTGCCCTGCCCCCACATCCCGCAGCAAGCCACAGTCCCAAACACGGAGGCAGCAGCATCGTGTTTCCACATGGAGAGACACTCTCCCACCATCCTGACAACACTCCTTATAGCACATGATTATCCTTTGCCACTATCTCTCCATTGAAAGCTGTTTTGAGATAAAAGCATTTTTCACCTCTTGGTTCCCTCCCAGTGTAAATCATTAACAAGAACTTGTTAGCTGTCTGACCTCATCTAACTATACTCTATAGTTTTTTTCTACACAATCCCTTCTTTTTTTGAATTGCACCTCAAAGTGACTCTGAGCCTAACAGCTGCCCTTTAGCACCTCTGTGAACAGCAGCCACTTCTCCCTGCTGTTGAATCACACTCTACTCCATAGATATGCATACAGGTTTTACAGGTATCTAACAAGTAATGTACCTAACACGCCACTTCAAAATGCTGCTGGTATGCCAAAAACGTAGTACTACTGGAACTTTGAAACTATTTCATAATGCATTCATGAAAGAAACCAGATCACAAAACATGTTATTGCTATTACCTGTGAAAGTCATTACTGTGAGGCCTAACAACTGCATTAAAGCAGCATCACGCACTAACGGAAAACCTTTCAAATACATTGGCTGCTAATAACAAGTCAGCCTGTGCCAGCACATACCACATACTAACCACAATGATTTCCTTTTCTTGACAGAAATCTCTTCACACAAATTTGCTCTACACTAATGCCTAAAACTGATTTTTAATGGAACAGGTAAGTCATAAACAAAATGAGTTTATGTTCTCAGAAAAAAAAAAAAAACAAGCCCAAAACCATTTCAAGGCCAATCCAATGGTTTTAAGATGCATTAGAAATGAGTTAATTCCACAAACATTCCTTTTACTCTCCTTAGTTTCAGAGACATGCTTTGCCGACATTCCTAACTTGCACGCTTGTTTTTCAACTCACTTCAAAAATGAGATAATCACAAAAATCACCCTGTTCAGAATTAGTGACCTTGTGATGCCCAACAGACAGGTGGGTTTGTGTGCTCCCCTTAAAACATTCACACATTACACTGCAAGTTCTACAAAATCTGGAAATCTCCTGACTGACACACATCGCACAAGAACAGAAATTCTCTTTACACTGCTGTCACCATAGGTTGCCCAGGGCCTGTAACTTGTCCCCAAAATGGCAAATTTCATGAATTGGTAAGAATTATTTTTAACCTTCACACTTGTAGACTGAACAAAACAAGTGCCTGTCCGCTCGGAGCATAAATTCGTTAATAGCACTAAAGAAGATGTTTTGGTACATATACACAAGAGTATCAAAGGTTGAGTTCACTTTTTAATACTGGAAGGATATGTTTATTAAATCGCTTTGTTAAAATATGTTGGCAGGAATTTTAGATGAAACACATAACATTGATGTAACAATGTTTTCTGTGAAACACACACGGACGGACCTGGCACACTTTTCATCATACAAAAAGCAATTCAACTACACTATCTCTACTGGATATATAATGCTCTCTGAATTAAACGTAAGTGTTTGAAAACTTTTTCCTTTCTTAGCTAACAAAGAAAAGCTAACCTAAGAAATTCAGCTTACATTGCCAGCTTTATAATGTTGTTTGGATGTACTACCAGTTTCTCTTCCTAGACTCAGTCGCCTATTAAAAATCTTTAGGAAAAACAACAAAGAAGTAGTATAAGAAATCCACAAGTGCAGAATGCAAAGGAAGTATTCTCCAAGGCAGGAAACTCAACTTCCAAGGCTCATCTGGCTCTGATGGTTTCCAGCTCCTAAGAGCTTTCCATTCTTCTTTTCTTTGATTTAGCTTTTGGAAGCTGCTGTAGGAGGTATTATATATTTGATGGAGGTTTTATCCTCAGATTGCCAACAATAAAGGAAAAGAGGGGAGAAGCAGAAAAAAAACAAAATCTCATGTAAATAGCCTCAGAAGATGTACTTTAAAAAAGAAGAAACCTGACAGCCACAAATTAAACCACACTGTATTTATTCTGAGATAGAATTAAAATGCATGGCATCATTGAGTACATCTGCTAAGAAGTTAGCCAGCTTCTGTATAAAAAGAGCTTCTGCTAAGGAAGACTCCGCCTTGCCTGCATCTCATCCATGGAGTCTCTGTAACAAACACATGCCGGCTGGGGTCTCTTGTTTCAGATAACTGAAGGAGGCAGAAGTCAAAGAAAGAAACATACTAAAACAGGTTCACCACAAGAAAAGGTTTATACAGCCTTAGATATAATTTATACACTTAGTTAAGAGGGATAAAGAGAGGAATGAAGGCATTCAATAAATGACTCATATATATTTATATACATGTATGAGAAAAAGCTCACCACTTCACAACCCAATAATAAACAATTTACTATTATATATTATATTATATTATATTATATTATATTATATTATATTATATTATATTATATTATATTATATTATATTACTAGGGACTGTCAAGCAAGTCCATAGATATTAATAAAATTATGTAATTGTTTAGACTGGAATGAAGCACAGGAACAGCTAAAATACTCTGCAGATGGGATCCAAGACTATCAAATCTGCTCTTCCTTCTAAGCTTGCTCTTAGACACTCTGACCATGTGTCTAAAAGCAAAAAGAACAGGCTTCTTATTTAACTTAATTCTTAAAAACTGATACTATAAAGCCCAAGTAAAGCAAAAGGAATACAAATCTACTCCCAAGTTGCTGGGCAGAGATGGAGGGTACAGATTGTCTCCATCTTTTCCAATTACTCAGGAATCACATAAACAGCTCTTAGTGGTTGTATACCACAACTTCAGTGTTGAAGAAACACTGGAGGCATCTTTGTCTAAACAACGAAACTGCAGCAGGCTATGTTCTGTACCTGCCCTATGGCTGTAGGATAATAAAGTCAAATAAAAATAAGAGCATCTTTGACAGAAAAGGAAGAATTATGTTCAAATTAACACTTGAAATTTCAGTTGAAAATATATGGTCAGGTAGAACGAAGTGCATTTCTTCCCAGACTGCAGAGAACCAAACAAACTACAGAACATCTGCATCAGAGGCACCAGAACAGTAACTGCATGTCCCAGCCAATGAATGACCAATGCAAACTTTACCCCAATGTTACTTAGCAATAGCTTATTCAGCCTCCTCTTTGAATAAAGAAAGCTCATCAGTAATCAACAGGTTAAATCCTTCTTCTCATCTTCCTCCTTTCCTCAGCTTCCCACGCAAGACCAAACCTCTTTCATAAATGAGAGCTGTCCTCCTACATAAGATTTATATTAATAAAATCACTCTTCAACGATCACGGGCTTCATCTATCCCAGCACATTAAGCAGTGCCAGGGAATGTTCCCAGGAGAAGGAGCCTCATTGTCTACACTCTCATGGTGGGAGATGGTCCCTGGCAGTGCCTGGCCTTAAACCAAGCGGCGCTCTCCCAAGTTAATTACTGGCCCAGCTCAGGGGTAAGCTCTGCCACCACCAGCTGGGACGTGACCAACCCATTCTGGAGTGTAACAGATCCAACAGCGCTGGCCAGGGTTCCTCCATGCCAGCTGGCCCCAGTGCCAGGGCAGCCACAGCTTTTTCCTTCACTGACAAATCCCAACAGCAGATCACCAGCATCACACAGGATGAGCCAGCCTTGGATCTCCGACTGTTTCACATGTAGGTGTCTCTAACAGTCTAATGTACAGCCACTGGAGAGTTGAACCAGCTACAATGGTACATGGTCCCCACAACTTAGCTTCTCTCCTGTCTATGGACACATATCGCTGTTGGTGTTTCCAGCAGAGACAATGCACTTTAACACTGGTGAGTGATCTCCCATGGTCTAGGTAAAACTATCGGTAATTATCTTGGTAGCATTAAAACCCAATGAGTTTAACTCCAGGAAATGTGTTCCATTTCTGTTAAGTCAGTATAAAATTCTAAATTACATTAAAGTAATCCATTGTTCAAAAGGGACTTTATGAATGCAGAACACAGGCTGTAAGTATGGCTGCCTTCCACAGCTGCACTGAGCAGGGGAACCCTCAGTTTCAGCAGAGGCATTCAAAAATGCCTAGATTATAACTATTTAAAATGACAAATCAAGCTGCTTTCTGTACCCTCCTGCACTCAGAACACTTTGCTGTATACGGGAAAGGTCACACATGCCTTTAAATGTGCTGCCGGGTTTGATTCTATTGTTTCAACAAAATACAAACATTAAGAGACCAAGACAAGTGATCTGAAGGTATTACTGTCCTCACCAGCCAGTGCTCTATTTTGCAGAGCTCACAGGACTCACACCTGTATCACTCCTGTCTCTCACCCCATCTCCTGTGGTCAGAGGTGTCTACAACAGCTAGTTCCAGAGAAGCTTCCAGTAAGTCTGGTTTTAACACTAACTTCTGCCACCATTTTCCTTAGCACCTGAAGTGAAGAACAGAGAGGAAAGCCACATATACAGGTATCTCTGATACAGTAGGTGAAGGTTGCATAATCCACGTTCAGCCTGTGGTCCGCTCCATTTGGACCTGTTGAGCTGAGCACCAGTGGTACCACAAACGGTCAGGAAAAGACCAGAGTTCCAGCTGGCTGGCTCAAACATTGGCAGTGGTGTAACTGTGCAAACTCACACCACAGAACAACCACTGGGGTGCTGCGGGCTGTGACAGATGAGATGTAAAAGTTGAAGGTACTATCACCAAGCCTCGCCATCATTTCCCAATGCTGTTGTTCCACTCTTCTGCTGGAGGGAGCGAAAACAACAAGGTGTGTGCCTCAGCTGAGGCACCAGTATCTCAACCTGTCCTCATGAATTCCATCAGAGTTCCCCTCCTCCTGGGCTGCAGTGCAGGCAGGGCCCGATCTAGCTCATTAGAAGGAGGGCTGGATATCTCCTGATGAACTCACCTTCTGTAATTAGAGTGGGTGATGAAGTGGCTCTCAAGACAGAGGGGCAATTAATTACCAGAATCTACTTAAAACCAAGCATTTTGGTTTAAAGTATTACACCAAATGTGTACTAACACCTTTTCTTTGACACTATGCGGTATAAAATGCAGCACTATACCATCTATTTTTGGATCAGAATGCTCAACCAATACAAGTGGAATAGAAGAACATTAAGTAAAAGCAAAGGTAATTTGAAAAATATGATCTAAAAATCAGACTCAGAGTGAAATGGAGTTTTCATCTCCCAGATGACCGGTGTAACATGAAGTAACTTAACTCATCTGACAAGATGGATTACAGCTGGCCCCTTATCTCTTGGCCTGCTTAGCAACATGAAAGGAAAAGAAAAACAATGCATTAATTGATGATGGAGAACGTTTTTCTTCCTAATGGTTTCCAGCCAGATTTTTTGAGCTTGAGCCATTTCCCAAATAATGGCTAGCATTTGTGTACACATTACTTTCTTTCATGTGACAAGGAAATGTAATTTTTCTTTGAAAACGTACTCATTAAAGAAGCAAACCCCTTCCACCTCCCCAGAAGTCTTTGCACCCCATTCATAAGTGTGACATAGTATAGTCGCTTTAGAAGTCTGGAGGAACCACAGATCCTTTGAAAACTCTCACAGCAGAGACACAGCCTTGTGCCTACTTGCCGGTGCCCTCTCTTAGATCAGGTCTACACAGTATTTTAAGGTTATTTGCAATGCAACAACCATCAGGGATCCCAATCAGGTTGAGAGTTATTCTAGGAAACACCACAAAACCAAAGAAACTAATGATTATCACAAATAATTGAAAGAAGCAGGCATCATTAATACAGTCATAATATTACATGGGTTGATTATATGCTCAGAAGTCACTTAAAGTATTTATTTTCTCTGATAGGGGCTTTTCAGCCCACTCTCACAGAGCTCTTTCAAGAAAAGGAAATGCACAAAGGGAGCTGCAAATGATTGTGCAGTACTTCTTCCCAGCCCCAGTGCTCAGGGAGATATGAATTGCGGGAATAACAATGGATGAAATTCAGTATGGGGAGGTGAGCATCAGTGCACGCTGGCTGAGGCACCTGACATCCTCCTATCTACTGCTACTAACGTGCAGATCCTCAGAAGACACTCAGCTGCATGCGGGCTCAGGGAAAGCCTCAGTGAAAGCCCCTAGCCACTACATGCTATGCCTATTAGAACCAGAAAACAAATACCTACCAAAAAGATTAAATCAAGATAGTGTGTTCTGTAAGTACGTGTCACACTGATGCCTTGGGTCAGACAAATGTATCTGCTTGAGCCTCATTTTTCTTGCTTTCCACTGAGATATGGCTCAGACCACAGAGGTCCAGCAGAGAGCATGGTATTTATCCAACACAGAGGCCTGAGCTGCCGCCAGAACACAGACTGCTTAGCACAAGACCAGAAGAAATTAAGATTTTTCTCTGTTACAGCAGAAACTGCTCAGTCTCCCTGCCTGGGCTGCACCCGAAGAGAGGCTTAGTTAAAACAAATGGCAACGGCAGTAGAGTTCCCTACCTGAGACTAAAGCTGGATTTCAGTTTTACAAGGAATGAGATCCATTATGAACATGCAGGCATACACAATTAATTTAAACCCATCCTGGAAACAGGGAGCTAAAGATGCTACATCATGGGAACACTCCCAGCAGTGCTGCCATGAGAAGCACTGCCTTTCTGACTGGACAGATCAGGATGTTGAATGCCTGCTACTTAAAGCAAAGACAGGTCTGCCGCTATACATCAAGTCCTATTATTTTATTTATAATCACAATAGTGAGATGTGTACTAGCTCTGAGTGGCAAGGTACACTTTCCTACTCTCTCCCTTCCTGATGTATCAATGGAAAGCTGGTACTGCAGATTTCAGTGATCAGCAATAATTACCATATCAGGCTTGAGGCAACCCATAAGAAGAAGAAACCAAGAAGCCTCCAAACTCTTCCATCAAAAACTGGGGATCAAAAAACTCCAGTCCTCTGCTGCAGTGGATCCCACAAGACACTGTAAGTTGGGAAGGCCTTGGTGAGTGCCATATTTTCCAGGTGATGGCAAGGTATCTAAGAAACACACTTATTCCTGTCAGCAGCTCTCTGAAATATTTAAAAGTTCGTTTTCTAGAGTAATAAATATATTTCATAACCATCCCAAGGGTGTGTTTCCTCTTCACTGAAGCTACTGTACTTGGCAAGGAAGCGGTGTGACATTTTTTCCCCAAAGGCTATGGAGCGATAAATAGTAGCTCAAATGAGTTTTTCTGTTAGACGTAAAGCCTCTGCAGAGCAGGCTTCGGAAAGCAAGGTTGGGATTAAAAAGCCCAACATTTAAAAATCCTGAAAAGTAAATGTTCGAGCATCTGAGACAGAGCCACGACTGATTCACAGAGAATAAACTATTTTAAAGCAAACTCCCCCATGATTCTTCGGTATGAAAGAACTGAGGGATTAGAGACATCCTCTTACTCCCTTTCACACAATAAGCTTCCCTCTGAAGATGCACCATAAACTAAAATGCAATCTCATTAAAATATTAAGATATTTCATTGATAGTGAGTTGTAGTCAGACATTGGAAGACTCAGTTCAAGCATCTTTAAGTCCACTCTACATGTTTCTACATGCCTGTTCTTGAATGAGCATGCTTGAGATACACATCAAAAGAGCAACAGTAAAATCACTGGTCTGAGGGGTTTGCCATTTTGCAAAATCCAGGAATTACAAGCTCACCCAACATCTCAAAGTTTAGATCACCAAATGATGAAGGTTTAAAAAAACCCAGAACAACAACTGGGTTATTTCTCTTGTGGTTTTGAACTGCCAGCTACACACTTGAGTCATGTTTTCAAAAGTTTTAGCATAAAAATGATTCTCTCTTGGTTTTAATGGAAACAGATGCAATCTCACAGTTTACCAGGCTGGCCAGGTGTTTATAAAAACATTCCACAACTTCACAGTTAACTCAACAGCTTCATGTGGAATTTAACCACAGTCAAAACCTGCACTGACCCGTGACAACGTTATTGAAATGGCACTATTTATGTCTTTCAGGTTCCTGTGAAAAAAGCCTGACCTACATGTGCTCTGAGCCACACTATGGTCACTCAGACTAAACTTAGCGCTTGATCTGGTGTATCATATTTTCTTAGAGACTGAGGCCCTGGCTGCAAACTGCAGATGCTGGTCAGTCATTCCAAAGGATGACAGCAACCTGCAACAGTACCCAAGGCGAGGAAACCTGTGAGATTTACTTCCAGGCCTGAAGCTAAGGATCAGGACTATAGACCAACACGGAAATTGATCTTTTTGATCCCCTCTAAGTGCAATAACACAATGGGTACACAATGGTTGATTACAAGGGGAAAAAAAAAAATTACCAAAAGCTTTACTTTATATATAATAATTTTTTAGCACACACAACATATTTATAAGAAGCAAAATCTTCAGCTTTGACAACTGTGGTCACCAATACCCTGAGCTGCAAATGGAGAATCAAACAGTTGGCAAAAGAAAACTACTTTTAAAAAAACCCCACATCAGCTAAACAGAGCATTACATCATTACACACAGAGTAACAAACACCAACACATTTTTGCTCCCACTTGAGCAATATTAGAACAAAAAGTCAGTGCCCCTAATATCCATTTGGATTCATTCCATTGACATCCCTTTCACTCCTTGAGAAACTCAGCAATGATGAAAATAACTGAAGTCAAACGTTTGCTGTTTTCTACCCTGTAAACATCTGCCACACTGAAACGCATTTGTACAGGTGATTGCATAACACAGGGGAGCAGTTAATCAGATATGGAGCATTTTAAAACTTGGTCACTGGTTCCAGTCCAGACCCAAAAAACACCAAAAAGCCCAAAGTTTCCATCAGCTGTTCGGTTGTATTTATTATACTCCCTGGTAACAACCAACTGTTTGCACAATTTCCCTGTACAAAACTCAGCATCAAAATAAAGCCTCAACCAAAATTACTAACTTTTGAGTCCGGGCAAGATTATTCGCATGGCTAAAGTCTCCTGTCTTGGAGAATGAAGGCCAAGACATGTTTCTTAACAAATGGCTATGACTTTATAATAGAAGCTACTGAACTTCAACAGCATTCAAACCATGGCTCTGGGCTGCATCCTACTATCAGTCACAATCTACACTTTCACATGATACACAACATGAAGGTCTAATGCACACAACCAACAACAGACTGCATTCACCTACAGTCAGACTTACATGCTGAGTCCTACAGACTCCATTCTGCTGAAGTCCTCATAAACCTTAACATCAACACAAAATATAAGGCGGCTACTGACCTCGCTCTCCGGAGGCTCCACTTGGCTGCTGGCTGCCCCAGTTCCTGGCTCCCCTTCCCGTGTCTGCCTTCAACAGTAGAGTAGTGACAGTTCCTGGCTCCCCTTCCCGTGTCTGCCTTCAACAGTAGAGTAGTGACAGTGGTTCCTAGCAATTCCATACAGAGCCCAGCTACAAATGAACATTCCTAAGTGCTGGGTCATCTTATACAAAGCACAGAATGGGAAATACACTTTAGTCACAGTTTGGTATTTGTCTGAGCTGTGAAAAGCACATGAACACACCCAGGTAAGTAGGAGTAGAGTCCATAAACCTCTGTCAGTGCTCTGCTTATAATAAGAGGCAGAAGAAGTCTCATTCTGGAGCAGGGTTCCCATTACCTTCAGGTGCAAATGGAGGTACCACATACAGAAAGTACCTAAAACTTGACACTGAATTACTGTGTAACTGCATGGCATTTGCAAGTCAAGCAACTTCAAAAATTGTGCCTGAGCAATGGTATCCCACAGAACCACCATGCACCATGTTTGGACACACAACCAGAGGCAGCATTCCCATGCACAACCTCAGCACCACCTGACAGCTGGTTTTTTGTTTGCTTGCTTGTTTGTTTTTCCAGGAGCTCAGAATGACTAACTCAGCACTCCCTGTTTGCAGTCAGGCTTATAACAGGGCTTGGAAGCATGAACTGCCCATTTAGGTCAATTTTTTTTTACCTGGGAATTCAAGGCAACATTTACATGCCCTAAATATGAATTCCTTTATTCCTACTTTAAGCATAATTAGGTAATCAAGCAAAGCTACAGACATGCATTTCAGCCAAGCAGCCATTAACGACAGGGAGCAGCAGCATTAGCAGCTGGGAGTTTATTTTAGGGAACAATGCTAAAACCTCTCTCCTGATCCATAAACAATCCCATTGGAAAGCATATATAAAACCAGAGAGAAACTAATATTAATTGGGAAATCACAATGAGACAAAAAAGGAGATGTGACATCAAGAAGCAAAAATTTTAACCAGAAGATAAATTTCCTGAATGTGAGAAGAAAGAAAGAAGGAAGCAGAAAGCTGTACCTAGAAATTTTTTTAAAGGACCAGAGGCATTTTGAATAGTTACATTTTAATGAAGTTAGAAATAACTGGATGAAACTCTATGACCTGTGTGATACAAGAGAGCAGACTAGAGGATCTAAGGTTGCTTCCAGCTTTAAAATCTAAAAAGCTGTGTACAGAAAAGGAAGAAGCTGGAGCGGCAGCAACACAGACACCGCTGTACAGGATTTCTTATTTCAGGAGGAGAAAACATACTGCCAAAAATAGTAAGAAAACATGTCTGATATATGCATATACCTGCTCTGTTCTCCACTACCCGCATCAGTACTTAGGAATTTAACATATATATTGGGAAGGAAAAAACAACCAACCGAACAACACAAAAGGATACACTGGGTACCAAGGGAATGTCTTCACAGGTGCCAACAAACTTACACCATGTGAAACAGGAAAATTCTCAGCCATGGTGGGTATTCAGCCCTGTCCAGATAGCAGATGGCGAAGGCACAGCCCCCACCAGCTCCTTGGGCTTACAGAGGTATGCTCCTCAGCAGCCCCAGCCTCACTGTGCTGGGCACAGGGTGTGCAAGAGCCGGGCGCCACCAATGAAAAGGCTGGACCAACAGAGCTGTTCCAGCTGCTCACAGCTGCTGGACACTACCCTGTGCTCCAGAGACAGCTGGCACAGGTTGGGCAGCCAGGGCTTCCCAATAAACAAAAGCCACACACTTGCATTTTTCAGGTACCTTTGTCAATAATAGCTCGATTGTTTCCTTAGAGAGAACTGCAGGGAGAGTTAGGTATCGAAGTAAAATGTGACGCTTTTTAAGGCTTGGGGCGGGGGGAGAGAGAGGAGGGGAAACCCACACCTTTCCTTATTCCCTAGCCTTCAGCACAAGGACTGTACTTAGAAACAGAGATCTCAAATTAAACCTTTGGTGCCACTGGAGGTTTTAAAGCGATCACTCTCCTATTTAATTCTTCCCAGGTCACGCACCATTACCACCACACCCCGGCTCTCCAAAAAGGAAAGCAATAATTTCTGAATCGCTGACACAAACTGAAGCAAAATGTAAGGCGGAAGATAAAGACCAGTATTTCTAACAAAACCACGGCCAGCTTCACAGTAACAGCAGCAACCGGCTCTGCTGCTGTGACATCAAGCAGAGAGGAGCACTGGACACTCCAGCTGCAGAGCTGCTATTCCTGGTTGGAAGGTGTGAGCCATGAAAAACATGGCCTAACATTCAATTTAAAGGGTTGGCACTTTGGCATCTGGAGACAGGGAAAATTGTTCATAGATGATGCATATTTCAGCCAGAAATCATTAAACGGCCTTGAATGAGGAATGCTATTTTCAAAGAACCAGTATTCAGGTTTTTGTCTCATTTTTAGCATTCCTTTAACCAACAGAATTTCCCCAAAAGTCTTTTAGTTTTGGTTTGGTTTTTTTTTTACAATCTTACATTTAATTTCTAGAAAATGGCAGCCAAGAAACCACACTGGCCAAAATACCCTATTTTGAAAATAAACCAGTAATTGTTTAAATAAGAAACTATATGCACAGACACATACAGCTCTCTGAATCTGAAGTAATCCATTATAGGAAAGAAATACTTTACCAGATAATTAAACTTCTTACTCTGTGCTAATAAAAAGAGACTCAGTGAGAAATCAAATCCAGACTGTTATTTGGAGGGACGTTCTCAAATACTTAGTTTCTGTGGAAAATTTACGTGCTTATTACACTTACAAAGGCTTGTGATTGCCTTAAGGACTTGAAATGTTAAATTATTTCTCCTACTGGCTCTAGTTTCTATTATACTTGAGTGCAGCAGAGAACAAACAGGTGACTTTGCTCGCTGCTCCAGCCGTGTGACACCATTAGACTGACCAAAATTAATAAGTAACAGAAGACTTAATGAGGAAGAAAGAACACAGGAACTGGCTTTAATTGGGATCACTCCGTTCCGCAGAACTGGAGGATGGCTATAACATAAGAAACTGCTTGAGAGGAAAGTACAGAGGAGTCAGGATCTGGCAGGCAAATGTGATACATATGTGGTGAGGCAGGCTGTCATCCATCTTTCTAGATGGAGACCTCTTTGTTGTTCTGCTGGGGCCACTTGTAGATGTCCAGCTTGCAGAGTGTGCAAGATGAAACTGGTGTGCATTGAACAAAAATAGTTTATGTTCATAAAATCCAAAGAGATTGAGGGACCAGCCCTGCGAACAGGGATGTTCTTGGTTGTCAGGGTAACGTGATCACCCCAGACAACACCAACGTCAGCAGCAATCTGCAGCACACATTGGGTACCCAAGCATATGAGTCTTCCTGCTTCCCTCTCATAATTAAACCACAGAGAGATGCAGGTAACTGTTGCTAAGGTGTGGCTCAGTGTTCTTCTGTACGCTAGGAGTCCAAGAATCTGGCTGATGCATACAAACGAGTCTTACTGGTGTTAACCTGTGCAACTTTCCAATATAAATAAAAGGAATCAACAGACAGCAGAAAAACCAAGCAGAACTATAAGGAACGATCCTTTTCTTACATGAAGCAGCGTCCAGCAAATGTGGTCAGATCCAATAACATAAAATATTACTCCCATTTTCTTTTTCTTTATGGTTACACCCATGTAGCTTTGCTTTCACGGGATCAGATGCCCACTGTATGCACTCTCCTGAGAAGTTAATGCACAATTTTCCAAGATGCAAAACCGTCAACACCTGCAGCCCGACCTCTGGATCGGTAGTGCATTGCCTTCTCCATCAAAACAACAGACTGCACTACACAGGCGCAAATACACAAAGATTCAGATACACAGTAGAATAAATGACCAGATTAACAAGTTTTGCTTGTGTGCCTTGCTAATGATCCCATAGAACAAATAAAGTGAAGTCATATGGCTGACTAAAGCAAAATGTGCAATTTTTAAGGAATTATTACTAGTGAAAGTAGTTACACTTTCTAACAGTTACTGATCCCACAGCATTACAGATGTGTGTTTAATCAATCACTCTTCTATTCCAGTTTGCTCACTTAGTGTTTTGGATAGACTGTCACAGTTTAACCTAGCAGGTAGCTAAACACCACACAGCTACTCGCTCACTGCCCCTGAGTAGGATGACGGAAAGAATTGGGAAAAACCAGGAAAATTCATGGGTTGAGATAGGCAGTTTAATAGGACAGAAGCGGAAGGGGAAATTATTATTATTATTATTATTATTATTATTTTAAGAAATAAAAACACAAAATAAGTGAGGCACAATACCATGCTCACTGCCTGCTGACTGATGCCCTGCCAGTTGCTGAGCAGCAGCCCCTGACCAGCTTTTCCCCCTGCTTCTCTATGCTGAGCACAATGTCCTATGGTGTGGGATATCCCTTGGGTCAGCTGGGGTTAGCTGTCCCAGCTGTGCCCCCTTGAGCATCTTGTGCAGTCCCAGCCGCCTCGCTGGTTTATTGGTGTGAGCAGCAGAAAGGGCCTTGACTCTGTAAGCACCGCTCAGCAGTAGCCAAAACATTCCTGTGTTTTCAGCATTATCCACACACTATACGAGCTACTAGGAAGAAAATTAACTAAACCCAGCCAAAACCAGGGCACCCTAAAAACATGTTCAGAAAGCTAGCCAGCTGAAAAGAATTCTCATGGAGTAGAAAACATTTCATATTCTGAATTTTTAATACTAAAGTTGATGAGAACAGCCTCCTCGTCTCCTAATCTTACTCTGTGCCACTGCTGGTTTTTTCTTTGAAGAACACCTTCCTAAAAAATATTGCATTTAAACCACTTTGTTTGAATCCCTCTAGAGGCCAGACCAGCTCTTCAGCACTATGCAGTGATTAAACACAGTCACTAAATGGGATACACATTAGTGGCTGTGCAGGAGAAAGAAACAGTATGATTTAAAAAAACATTCAGGTAAAACTAAGTATATTTTTTCATTGTTCTGCTATCAGAGGAAAATTTATACTCAACAAGGATTAATGGGAGAGGGAGATTTACAAACAAACAATAAATGCAGGAACTTCCGAGTTAAAAAGGTAGAAAGCATCACTCTTAATTTTCAGAGCAGCATTTCCCCAGCTGATGAAGATCCTGCTTCTTTCCTATTGAAGCCCAAGGAACTTAACTGCGCTTGTCCTTCCCCCCTTTCCTCCCTTGATATGTCACAAGCTGGTGGGTTTGCATTTAGGACTAATAGGTCACAGATGACAAAAAGTCTTTCCACAGTAATTTCACAGTCAATACCAAGCTACACCAGCGAAATTTCTCCCTTTTACTCAAAACTGTGTTGGTGTTGCTAGTATAAATATTTACTTTATATCCATAAACACACCTATGCCTTCCCCACACCCACCCTTCTGACTATTATGTAGCTACATAGCTTATATTACCCATGATTTTTCAACTTCAACTGCCTACTAGCAGTTGTAGGGAACCAAGGACATGAAATACCAGCTAGCACTGAAGCTAGTTAGCAAGCAGCCATACCCTCAGCTGGTATCTTGCTCTGCAAGATAATTTACAGATTATCAACAATCTCAAGTTTATTTATCAACATGGGAGCAGCACTTCTGACATTAAGGCAGGGAAAGCCTCTAGTTCTGCTGGTGCCATGTGCAGCTTTCCCTGCAGCGGCTCAGTGGGTCCCCCTCTCCAAGCCACATACCCCCCCCCTGCTGTGGAAGAAACCCCCTGGGTTTCATTAGCACTGCTGCACAATTAAGCACAAAAGACTCATGGCAGCCACAAAACACTGACTGAGTTAACATATGAGTAAGGTAACAAATGTAAGTTATAAATAATATCATTCAGTTTGTGTTTTATATCAATCATGATATGCATTAAAGACAATAAAAAAATGGTTTTCATATATCATTTGTGTGTTTTGCATTAAAAAGCCTTTAAAATCTCTTGCAAGTACTGCTCTACCCTATGACCTAAAATACAAACAAAACTCAGGCAAGGCCAAGTGTCATTTTAAATTAAGTTTTAAATCTACATCCGTCACCTCTCTGGTGTTGTTTAGGTGATAACAGATTATAAATTTTTTTTAAACATCATATTGTTTTTTATTCCACTTGGACTCATGTCAGACAGGAAAAGCAGTTCAACACCTTTCTTAGAGGAGCTCTGCCATCACCTGGCACAAGGCAGGTGGGGATTACAGATGCTGTGAACAAGAGTTCAAGATGCCCCTACAATCACATTAAAGCAGAGCTGGATTTCAAAAGCACTCTGGGTTTCTGGCTGCCCTTATGACTTCCTACCTCAGGGAAAAGTAGAACTCTGTCTCCATGCTTGGCTACACAAAATGAAATTACTCCAAGGTTTTAGGAGTTAGAAAATACTAAGACACAACAGTTCTTCACATGGAAAAAGAAAAGGGGACAGGGGAGGTGGGTGGGTGGGTGTGAGTCAAAACCTAATGAAATTCATTCCTTAACTGATACTTTTGAAGCTGTTTCTTTTTCCTTTATTTTCCATGGCTGGACAGCATTTGTGGAAGCTGAAGTTTACCTGCAGGATGTATACATGTAGGTAACAAGCTTACAAAACTACGCAGGTGATCTCAGTATTTATTTGTGAGCAATGCCTGTTGTCTCTTCCTGAAATCTTAGACACTTATTGAATTCCCAAATAAGAATGCACAGGTTGCAACGGAAATTCACTGAAGTCAAAGGACTGGAAGTTAGACATACCTTGAAGGAATCAGATGGTTATGAAGCTTATACACAGAGTCAGTGATATAATGATTTTTGTGACTCTTAGCACAAAATTCCCTGGCTTCAGTTACGGACTTAACCTTAGTAACCTACTGCAAAATGACATCTATTCATAACTCAGAAGAGTACATTTGATAAGCTTGCACAGACACAACTCAGGCCAGGATTACGCTAAATGTACCTAAAATTGCTTTAAAAAGTATCTGCCATCAAATCTTGATTTGTATCAGTCTTCACTAATTGGTGCACATCAATCCAGATTCCTGTGTGCATTATAAGCAGCTGACCTCAACTGCCAAATTTATTATGCTTTCCATTAAAGAAATTACCAGTGGCACAAGTAGTGGCAGTGACCCTTCATATTTTTGTTACTAGCTGCAGAAAGGGACTATCTAAAGAGCAGTAAGAAAAAAAATGGCTTTGGCCATTGTGCTGGCTTGCGGTTGTAATTTTATTCCATCACCAATCCCTCCTCCTCCTCCCCACCATATCTGTCTTTTTCTCTCCACCAGGGACTTCACACCTTCCTGTTTTTGCTGATTCTTGACTTCTCCTTTTCCTACTAAATCCTCAAGAGCTAAAAGTTAATTAACAACCATTTATCTCCGTGACATCAGGGGTTTTTATGTATGCATTGAAGTACGTCTGTATGACACTCCAGGATCAAGGATGATCTCTGCCTCCCCCTTTCAAACACGAAAATAATCAATGCAAATACTTTAATATTAATGCCATAGCCATTTATCATTCCTGATCTTAAACTAAGATCCCTGCTTTGAAGTGAGGATACATTAAATGACAGTACCGGCCCCCTCAGTAATTACGTCCCTTTCATGGCAAGTTTTCTGGTATATAACAGCTGGTTTTATTATTATTAATGCTGCACATTGACTACAAAAAATCTGACCTGAATGGGATAAAACCAAACCAGCTGTTTCATCTCCTTTCATCTATCCACATCTCAAAGGGGGCTTTGTGCACCATCGGTTTCCACTGAAGGGCTGAAAAATCACATGTCACAACAGGGGCCCGATGTATGTGGGTCATCTAATAACCGGCAATCCAGAGCCCCGCTGATGGAAATCTCTGCCCAGCCGATCCTCCCCTGCTTAATCTCACCAGGCTGAACTGGCACAGGGGAAAACAACGAGCACTCGCTCCACTTAATTTCTCCAGCTGAATAAATAAACATGTTCAGTTGCAGAAGCTGCCCTGAAATCCCGATGAGCTTGGAAGTAAGGGGCCTTAGTCCCTAAAACTAGAAAAACAAAATCCACACACCAACTTCGATCCACTTAGATCCGGATTGCTTCTGCACACAATAGAGAAATCATTCTCTTTTTCCATGGCAGAAAATTACTTCTCCCAGCCTTCTCTGTCACAGCCCCCTTAGTTACCCTGGTTTTGCATACCAGTCACCAAAGGAGATACATCAGTACTGCCCACCAACTCAAGATGATAAAAGCTCGAAAACAGAACAATTTAATTACACATCTCTCTTAATTTAACTTGCAAAGAATAATTAGAGAGCAAAAGAAGCCCACATAAAAATGCTAAAACATCCCACAACCACTCTGTGGACTTCGTCAAGGTCACCCATAGCTCCCATTTAATGATCCCAGATGTGACTACTGGTGAAGTCTGAAACCAGAACAATTCAATTTAACATGAAGACATTAAGTACAAACTTAGCTCACTAAGATACTGCAATGGTTAATTAGTGCATCTTTGACTTGAGCTGACATTGCTAGTACGAGAATATTACACGTGTAAAATAGTTTTAAGGTATTACTTAGCCATGGCTAAATATGGCTGACTCTTTCCAGGCCTCTCAAACACCAGTAATTACATTTTAACAAAAGTGATTCAACACATCTCTTTTTGTCACCTGGGAAAAAAATTAATCATTCAAATAGATGGTTTTTTTCCAACAGCAATAACTATTAAAATAAGATACAAAGATCACACACAAACAGTAAAATACACAGCGCTGTGTTTCCTGTAAGTTGTCGCTGTAACAGCTAACAGTATGGTACCTCATATGTCCTTTGGCGAGTTAAGGAATCAGTCAACTTTATAATGAAGCACAGCTGTTAACTGAACATGCTCAGTGTACCAATAGCTACACTCTGCACAGAGGCCAACCTTGACTTGGAGCAGCTGGGACTACACCAAGACCCCAACAGCCCACCTGATTTGGGGCTGCCCATTGGAAAGCAAGGTGTTGGAAAAGGCCAGAGCACAGCATCCCTGGGCAGCGCTCTGCTCCCACACCAGCTCCAGCAGCATCAGTGAGAATTTCGGTGGCATTTCACCAGCAGAAGCCTCTGGAGCATGTGAGTGCAACAAAGCCCAGCAGCAATGAGGTGTCTTTAATCCAAAAGCGCCCTGGCTCAGGTGACCTAACCCCTGAAACAAGGTGAGAGTGAAGAGCCTGGAGGGAAACGGTGGGATATTGAAGCACAAACACCTAGAGGAAGGCAAGGAACTACCCTAAAGAGGGTCCTCTCTCCTCTTGAGCCCAAGACACACAACAAAGGGAACTGTGCCAGTGCTGCAACGCAGCATTTCCCTTTGCACAGAGAAGTGCCTAGTGAAAAATATTCCTGTAAAACTTTAGTTGTGCTGCTCCAAGCCTCGATGCCAGGGCTGCTCCAGGTTTTACTCGGATCCAAAGGCAGGATTTCCCTCCCTCCATTCTACACCAAAAGCAAAAGCTTTCCTCAGAGTAACAATGGGATGCACTCGCCTGTAAATGAAGAAATAGCATTCACACCATGAGAGAACCACGTGTTTCCATTAATTAGCATTATCTATACAAAACGCCACTTCAGTAGCAAGTTGGCTTCCTACAACTGGCCTTAATCCAACAGGCCTGCCATGGAGCAATGCAGAACACACTGCTTGAGATCTCCCCATTTCAGGGCTGAAACTATCAGTAGGGCTGCTCAGACTTCGGGCGGTGTCAGAATCAAGAGTGTCCTTAATGGCACCAAGTTGGAGCACAACAATATGTATGCTTTTAATTAACATATTTAATGTGCAAGTTATCGTGCAATTATCAGTTGTGGCACTTCTACACAGTCCCTCAAGTTCAGTATTAATGGTTCAAATAATAATTACAAAAAATAACTATTTTGAGGAAATGATATAATAAACATTATGGAACAACTTCTTTGGGATACTTATAATGCACTACAAAGATTAATCCCCACGCAGGGAAAAAACAAAACAAAGCAAAGCACTTGCACAGCCCCACTGGAGTAATTCCGTGGCAGTAACCATTCTTTGCAGAACTAAGGATTTCGTGTTACAACTCGTGATGTTCTACTAAAGCCTTGGAGACAGCAGAAACTCTCTGAAATACAATGTTATTATAAAAATTCCAATACTGTAACTAAAAAGAACAAATAAAAAACTAGTTATGAGCAGCAGATTTGAAATCAATCTGAACTAGCCATAAATTTACATCTGACTGTTCAAAAATCCCTTGGTTTCAGCATTACATGAATGAAGTGTGTGATAAACTGCAACTATACCAGAATACAGAATTAGAAACAAAAACATTTTAAAGTATCATGAAGAGATGTTAAAGTTTTGATGATGGATATAAAGGCAACAGTATAAACAATTTCCAACTTGGCAGAACAACTCAACTCAATCTGTTATGGTGTTATACACTTGGAAGCAGATCTGCACATACCTGTATTGCCACATAACAAAAATGAAAAGAAATTACAATTTCTAACATTCAGAGTTTCCACTAGCTAGTTTTATCTTACATACTGTGAAGGCATCAAGGATAAAATACATGGTCCCTCTTCTGAAGGCAGTACCATTCAGGAGTTACATTTTCATGGCTTTAATACAGTTTTAAAGGGGCACATAATCCAACTCGCAACATGCATGCACATTTCCCTCTCTAACCTTCTCAAATCTGAGCTACAGTCACAGGAAACGGGGATTAAAGATCAAGGCAGGCTCCAGCGTGTGCTGCAAACAACTGGGCAGAGGCAACAAGGGAAGCTGGACTCCAGCCCTAAGGGCAACCTGTGACAACATGAAGCTGTCAGTTTCTTCTGCAGTCCTCTATGCAAAGGCAATGAGTGGGGGCAGCAGGTCAAGGGAGGTTATTCTCCCATTCTACTCCACTCACATGAGACCCCACCTGCAGTACTGCATCCAGCTCTGCAGCTCTGACACAAGAGGGACATGGACCTTGCTCAAGCGAGTCTACAGGAAGCGATGAACATGGCTGGGGACTGAAGCACCTCTCCAATGGAGATAGGCTGAGGGGTTGTTTAGCCTGGAGGCGATAAGGTGCTGGGGAGATCTTATAAGAGTCTTCCAATACCTAAAGGGGGCCTACAAGAAGTCAGGAGAAGCACTTCTCACGAGAGCAAATGTGTCTGCATTTGCAGGCAAGGGGGAATGGCTTTAAACTGACAGAGAGTAAATTTAGATTCGACATTATGAAGAAATTCCTTATTGTGAGGGTGGTGAGGCCCTGCCGCAGGCTGCCCAGAGAAGCTGTGGCTGCCCCATCCCTGGCATCGTTTAAGGCCAGGTTGGATGGGGCTTTGAGCAACCTGGTGTAGTAGAAGGTGTCCTTCTCATTACAGGAGGGTTAGAACTGGATAATCTTTAAGGCCTCTTCCAACCCAAACAATTCTGTGATTCTATGCAGTGTGTCTTGGTAAGTCTGTGAGGTCACAAGCACACCTGCCTTGGCTAGTGCTGGCCACCCACACCAGGGCTGTAACCCCGCTGCAGCAGGGCTGGCTGTGGAGGAGCCAGGTCCCCCCCCAAGCGCCACCCCCTACCCCACAGTGCTCACTGAGGCAGAGGTGAGTTGCCCTTGGCAGGCACCTGCTTCCCTCCTGACACTATAAATAGAGCCAGAATAACTGGTTCAGACAGAGGTATCTCAGAGCTGGACATCTGAGTGAAGGTAGATGAATCCCACTTGCCAGCTCGGAGTCACGATTCCTCCACAGTCTCTCACCTGAGGATGCACAACCATGTAACACCCACAGGCAGGACGTAAAATTACATCCTGGCCAAGTGTGATCTGTAAAACGTGGGATACAAAATTTGGCAGTTTTATCATAAATAGCCCTTAGGCCTTAAAAAACAAGCCATGCAGGGAAAACAATTACTGCCAAATAGCCGTACGCTTTAATGGGAGTGCAGATCTCTGAAAGTTAACTTTAAAATGATGTTGTAGGGACATATTTATTGCTCCTCAGGGATAAAAATAAAACTATCATTTAATTTGACTGCCAGGGCTGAAGCCACCCATCAGAGCACCAAAGCTGCAATCTCCCTGGTTTATACAGCACTGTCAGCACCACTGCTAACCCTGTATTAGCTCTGGAATCCTAACAGAGTAAGATCATAGAATCACAGAGTAGTTTGGGTTAGAAGGGACCATCAAAGCTCATCTACTCCAACGCCCCTGCAACGAGCAGGGACATCTTCAACTAGATCATGTTGCCCAGAACTGCATCCAGCCTGGCCTTGAATGTCTCCAGGGATGACGCATCCACCACCTCTCTGGGCAGCCTGTGTCCGTGCTTCACCACCCTCAAGGTAAAAAATTTCTTCCTCACTTCCAACCTGAATCTCCCCTCTTTTAGTTTAAAACCATCACCCCTCGTTCTATTGCAACAGCCCTCCTAAAAAGTCTTCCCCATCTTTCTTATAGGCCCCTTTTAAGTACTGAAAGGCCACAATAATGTCTCCCCAGAGTCTTCTCTTCTCAAGGCTGAAGAACCCCAACTCTCTATGGCTTTCCTCATAGGAGAGTGTTCTATCCCTCTGATCATTTCTGCAGCCCTCCTCTGGACCCTCTCCGACAGGTCCACATCCTTCCTTTGGTGACCAGACTAAGTAGCTGATACTTGAAGCTGCAGAGAGAAAGCATTTCTGTTGTAACAATTTGATGCTGTCATTTTAACAGACTATAAATAGATTTAAAAATATTTACTGAAGGTCAGATTCTGCAGAGCTGAATCTACCCAGTGGTGTTATATAAGAAAGGACCGCAAAACAGAGCCCCAAACAGGGCTGATAACACTGCTCTAGAAATAATATATTCCATTTTCACGCATTCCACTTTTACCTGGTTTCCTAAATTGATCAGTTTGCACTGTTATTTTTCTCTTCAAAGAGTATCCACAAATCTCTAGTTATCTCATGATGATGAGCTGGAATGAAAAGTGGCAGTTATGGCCCCTTTATGCCAGTCTTTCCTCTCTTGCTCAAAAAAAGTTTTGCTATAAACTCAACCGAACATTATAAAAGGGTGGATTTAACTGAGATATTCATCAAAGGTGATGAACTCAACTCTGAAATACTTGTATCACTGTCAGTTAATTTCACTGAAAAGATTTACAGTACTTGAAGTACCTTGGTAAGTGTAATGGATTAGTGATGTGCCGAGATGAAATGAAGATGACCTGGGTCAGGCATTTCTGCCCATCGTCCTGCCTGCCTGGAGTCCTGCGCTCCCAGCTCCCCAGGCTGCTAAAGGAAACTGTGTAATTTACCCTGCCTATACAGGTGCTGTAAAGTCAGTGGCACTGACAACTGACATAGCAGGTTGCTCTTGTATACCACATTCTATTCTTCGGTTAAACCAGACCTTGCTTTTAGGCCTACAACCAAACATACCGCAATTCCTTTACAACACAACAGTAATAGCAATAATAATAATAATCATAACCATAATAATAGCAGAATATATCCAAAGCCAGCAGAAAGTCAGCAATCGTAACTCCGTGGCATAATTCATTTTTCTCAGAGCACACGGAAGTTTTTCCTCACCCACAGCTTCCCACCAGTATAGAAACATGTTTAATGGCACAGGCGGATGCAAACAAAGCCAGAGGAAAATGAAAACAATAGCCCTTACCATTAACATTCCCCTTTTACTTCTACCCCCCACAGCAGGGGACCAGGGCAAATAGCCGGGTAAGGGCTTGCAGCAGCACAACTTCCCCAGGCCACAGGATCCAAGACCCTGCGTTCCTGGGAGCAATGTAGGGACCCACAGGTTTTGTTGGCCACATCCACCCCCCCCTGCAAAGCCACAGATGTTACCAACAGAGATGGGGGGATGCTCCAAGCATAAATTCTAAGAACAGTTCCGATTCTCTCTCCTCAAAACCAAATCTCATTTAAGCCTCAGTGGCGGCGTTAAACCGCCATGATTTGCTTGCCTACAAGGACAGAACTTCGAGGCAGCTCTTCCACGACTTACCCTAAATGGAGACATGTATGCCCAAACCCATCTGGTTTATGCATTCAGGTGGAACAGCGTTTGACTGAGAGGGATCAAATACCCATCCTCTGCTCAGCACTGGCAACACTAAGTGGAATGATGAAGTTCAAACAGCCATCTTGAGACAATCCGATCTGGAGGTTTTGCCTCAAGCAGATGAACATCTTGCCACTGGTATGGCCTTTCAGCCAGTGGTATATCAAGGTCAGATGATGCCAGGGAATTTAATAAAAGCCATAGAGTATTTCTAAATCAGTTTCACACAACAGCCTATTGAAATTGGATATAAAGTCTGACTCACTGTAATCTTCATACATTTAATGGATTTTTCCACACTCCAGTTGGGCTCCACACCAACAGGAAGAAGGTTGTTTTCCTCAGTGAAGATCATTAACAATTCATATGCAGCAGTTTCTACCATATGTGGCTCGTCAGCTGACTGCTTTGATCTGTTAACCAGTCTGGTGGTGAGCTTCTTCTAGCTTAAATGAGGATCACATTATTTTATACTTTTAATAATATTTCAGAGGATGATACTAAAGTCAGTTGCTGTGAAAGAAATGACACTTTTATTCAGGAACATGGTTGTTTAATCATCCTCTATCTAAGCCTGTTGTTCACTTTTTTCCCCTTTCTCCTGTATGCTCGCGGGGGAAGAAAGAAATGTGGGAGGACATTTGCAAGACATAAAAAGCTTCAGAAGTTTCCAATTGGTACCATGCACTGATAAAACCTTGTTTCAACTGGCTAGAAAACAAGACCAGAGAGAAAGGAGGGGCAAATCCATAGTAAAGAATAGTTTTCTAATTTCCAATCACTGCTTAGGTCACTGAGAAAGGTATGGAAAAGTCTCTTTCCATTGGCCCACAGAAAATGCTGGGGTTTAATCAAATACTTTAGAAAACTTACAGATTTCAAAGCACTTTTCTACATATGTCAGCACTATCTCTATTGCACTTCCTCCCTACACTGAATCCCTATTTTGCAAGTATCCAATTTTTGGTTAAATATGAGCAATTAGAGGAAACACAGGAAAAGAGGAAATCACGATTCCACATCAGCCTTATGCAAAGTTACAGTTACTGAAACCAATGAAATTATTATTGTGTGGAATGAGAAAAAAATGTGTGATACATTTTTCTAAGCTGCGTACATTCTGTGCCCAATCTCAGGTGAAAAATACTCTCACTGACATACAAGGCTCTGGCCAAGCCCTACAAATTTTAATGATGGCACCCCTACTCCTGCAGTCAAACACATGCTGAAGTACCTGCTGCATTTGGAACCATACTGACTTCAGGGTACTGATTTCATCTTTTTCCATAATACATACAGTTACGGTCATTTATTCAATGAAATTATATTTTAAATGCTCATTGCAAGCCTGTTCATCTCAAGAGTCCCAGAGCAGTCTAGATGTATCACAAAAGCAAAATGTACTTTTTTAAGGAATAAAAACTTGTGCAAAATAAAGCACCAAGAGCTACCAATGCATCCACACAGTTGGATGGTTTGGCCCAGAACACAGCTGTTTTCAGAAAACAGGGACAAATCAAATATGACCTTCAGTTATTATGCCTACCCTCCAGACTCCTAATCCTACTCTGTGAAACCTGTATCTACTTCATAAAAAAGGTACGCTGAATTATTCCAAAACCAGTATTTAGTGGTTTCTGCACTGACAGGAAAACACAAAGAGTTCCTAAGCTATATAAAGATACTGCCAGAAAATACGTAAAGGAATTTTGGCCATTTTCCTGTAATGTTCAAACAGCCAGAAATACAACTTTTACAAACACAGCAAAGGGCCAGAAAGAACCATTCCAGTTGTGTTTGTTTTGAAAAGAAACTTGTTTTAAAATAAAACTTATTCGTGCACTTGCAACCAGAAAGACGGAGGAAGCTCTGCCACAGGCAACTCTAGGGTTCTGGTCCTCACCTCTTATGCAGTTTGGGGGAAACTATCAAACTCCACATGCTCAACACCCTCATTTTTCATCTGCCCACGAGGATTGGAAAAGAAGCTACAAACCTGAGATGCAATACACAGCATTTTTAGTTCAATGCTGCCCCAGAGAAGTCAAACCTGAGGTTAAGATTTTAATAATTTAAGATGCTTCTTACCATGTTCAAGGGACTGGTTCAGAGGTTAGTATGAGGTTGGGTTTTTTGCCCTAGATACCAATAGAGCTTTGGTGATACCAGTTACCTACATGTGGTGCTGTTCTAACACTTCATGGACATAGGCAGCTGAATTAACTACCTCCATTTTTCAGGTGTTCTTTTTAGATGGCACTAACAATAAGCTTTACTGTATTACCAAATGTCTACTTTCAAAATATAAACATGAATGCTGACAATCCTGGGAAACGGAATATCACTATTATAGCAAAACTTATGTTTTATTGTACAGTAATAACAGCATATTGTTAGCAACATGAAATCAGCTTAGCGGTCAGGAGAGCGGAGTTGAAATCAAGTAAGATTCCTTCTCTGAAAAGATGACTTGACAAAGACAATAATCACGATATATTTTGTAAATGGATTGGCTGATGCTTCCAAAGGCATCAAAAAGGCTTAAGTTATTCAAGATAAAAGATTCCTAGTAAATAAAAAGTATACTGTCTCATTCATAAATCCTTTTCTTCTCAATTTCATTTGTAATTAAAGTGGATACTCTAATATGCACATGACACAGAAGAAAATCTCTTCTGGCCTTTTTTGTGGAAAATTGAAATCCTGGTTCCTCTTTTTTAACAAACCAAATTAAAGTAAGATTTCTGTTCCAAAAACCCAGCACTGATCTGTGAAAAGGGTAAGGCAATTTTTTCTTTTTCTCTTAGCACTGAAATTTATTTTCAGTTTGACTGAATGTTCAGGAAACACTGAAGAAATTATTTCAGTTGGACTGAAGGACGGAAGTCAGACAAGAACTGGGGGCCAGCTTCTACAATTGTTTCTTGGATTTGAGATTTCCTTCCTGATGGATTGATGTTGATTTTAAACCCATACAGAATTAGGTCTTCTTTTGTCCCTACACAGCTGAGTAGCTTCAATTACAGCAGCCCTCAGCTTCTGAGTTGGAATGAGTAGCAGTGAAAGGCAGAAGACTATCTTGATCATGCAAACAAAAGCATGTTTAAATAAGATATGATCAGTACTGTGAAAATGGAAAAATGTGAGCTAGAGGAGGCAATATTTTTACAAGTAGCCAACCTCCAGAAGGGAAATGCTATCCTGAGGTCTTAGATAATGTGCCTGGTAACAAAATGATGCCTGTTGAGTGAATTACGAAGCCTCCAAACCTTTATGCTATATTGTCGCAGTATTTGTAAGATCTGATTCACTGATTCCAAGTGCAACCCCCTTATGCTTCAGCTCACCAGCTGAAAACACATCCCCATGACAACCCAGGAGCCGTGGAGGAGAGCACAACACCCAACCTACTGCAAAGCAATGCTGAAGCCCTCCTCCAAAGTAGGAATGTGCCAACACACAAGAACATGTTTTCTCTCACTGCTATGGGGCTCATACATGTGTACGTTACCCCAGATTAGAAAATTAAAATGAGAATAGCATTAGGTGCATGCCAGCAACCTTAACGCTCAGCTAACTTTAAAGTTCAACAGTGACATTACTATTTCTGCAACCTAGTGTATTACTTGTGTGTGTGCGGACTTGGGAAAAAGATTTCTTAGCAGTCCAAATGCCTGTATCCTGCTTAAGCAGAGTCAATGACCAAATCAAACTTGCAGTACAAATCTGCTATACCTTAGACCAGGGAAGCTGGTTTTCCTCCTCAACAATACGCAAAAGAAGCCTGATAACGGTAAGGCTTGAGTGGAACAAAACATTAAACTAAACTGCATTTGTCTAGATCAACACTGCAGACAGATTATATTAATTTCACCACTAAAAGCAAAATAATTAGCTGCATTTATCACAAACGACACCAAGCACTGTGTACCTCAGCAGTTGTACTGCTGGGTCAATTATTCTGCCTCTGTCTCTTACATAAGCTCCACTTTGCAGCTCCAGGTGATACAAGAAAAACCCAAATGCATATCACTTTGTAGTCTACATCATAGCACAGAGACAGAGAAAAATACGTTGGGAAAAATCAGGACAATCACCCGACCTATTATTCTGCAATAGTTCCACTTCAGACATTTCATAAACATACTGTCATCAGCCACTTTGGGCAAGGAATAAACAGGTTTGGCAATCAAAGCTACCAAGCATTGGAATGATGCCCAGTTAATATAAAAATATGGTTGTAATAAGCTCAAGGTAGTTGGTACTTGTGTGCACTACTTCATCCTCAACAAATATGGTAATTAACTCTCATGGTGAAATCCCAACTGAAAAGATATCAAGAGCAATATCTCAGTACCTTGAGGACATGGTGACCTTTAGTTCTCGTAAAAAGGCTCCACAAATCCTGTTAAAACAGAGTCCCTTTATTACAAAATTATGATGAGAACATACGATTTGCCACATTTTTTCCTTGACTACTGTTTCCAGAAATTGGTTCTGGAAAACAAATCCTACCAATGTAGTCTTCAGGGGCTGGCTGGCTGTGAGCACTTCCCAGAGAGCATAAAAATCACAATCCATAGCGTTCAGCTGGTATTTAGTGTCAGCTACACAGAGACAAAGCTGTTGCTGCAGCATTGCATAGCTATCACTGCTTAGCTCTTAAAGACTTTCTTGTGTTTAGAACAAAAGTACAAGATTGAAATCTGGTATTTTTTAATCGCCTGTCCTGACAGTTTGTTCTGATTAGTGTGCATCATACTTCCTATTATTTCTTAATTTGGTAATCTGCTGCTGAGTAAGTTCACAGTATTCATAAATTCATGACAATTACACAGTGTAATCAGTGGCAACAATAGTTCTCATGGGGAAATCAGGCTCTAAGTCTTCAGCATCTTCCGTATCCCTTATTCCTTCTTTGTCCATATTTATATTCCTCACCTGCCACATGAGCCAAGGAAAAAATGAGGACACTTGGGTGGCCAAAGCCACTTGGCAAGAACAGGCTGCCGAAGATGGTTACTCCAATTCAGAGTGACATTGATATATAAGTGCTCTTCAGAGGCCTTATAGGACACATCATCTTAGAAGCTGACAGACACCTCAAAGCACCTTCCAGGAAGCAGCACGTGGACTACACCCACTATTTACCTGCCACCATCTGGGAGCTCCCCCAGCTCCAGGCCATCACTGGGACCTGGCACCATGCTCAGGGAGAGCCCACGCAGGTACCTGTGCCCAGCAGCCTGCAAATCCCATCTGTCTCTGACAAGTGATTTCACATTCTTTCTAGGAAGGATTTTAGGACAACTGCCAAAACACACTGCGTTCATTGTTTCTGCCTTGTGCTGAAACACCACAAGCACATGTGGGGTAGCTTGGAGATGGGGACCTGCCACATACCTGGAATTTCCCAGTGGTGCTGTGTGACAGGGCATTACAGGCAGGCAAAAACAGGCCAAGAAGTCACCCAGAGAGCCAGTACTGTTCCACACAGCAGCGTGGAGTTGGTGCCACCATTTCACATAGTGTGTTCATCCCAACCTATCCAGCACCATAGCCTGCACTAGTTGTTTTGAACAATGCACCAAGTGCATTCTGGGGTGAAAGTCTTAATTTGCCAAGGCAGATTAGACACACAAGGACTCACATTAATTACAGGTTTTGAGCACTAATCCATAAAGACAGGTGCAGAAACCACAAGTTTACTGCTGCTTCGAGAGTTTTGCGACAGCAAGCCAGAATCAGTACGTGCTCCCTTCCCAGGGATACAAGCCCTTCTGTGTCTAAACAAAAAGAGTGAAACAGCACAAAATAGCAAACATTCACATGTAAGTGTTTCTTAGAACCTAACTCTGAGAGAAACGCTGCTGGCCCTGTTACAAACACCTCTTCTGGCCTCCATACTTTGTGTTTACTTCATATATTCATTGTATCACAGAAGTAAGAGGTTAGCTTTATGACTTGAAATGATCAGTTTAAACACACAAGCTTTTTTTAGAGAAAGTTTCTATTAGTTCCTTCTAAAGAGTCAGAGAGGGCTAAAAGAGCATCCCTACTAATGAGTTGCACTGGTGTGCTGCAATAGAAGTACCTTCCAACATCAACAACAAGATTTCCTTCATGAAAGGCTGCTTACAATTAAGCTCCACCAGATAAGGCTTGGAGAACTTGTCTGAAAAGCTTACTGGGTTCTCCATTCCCATCACCTGCCCCTGCACTGAGGGGAATAGGAAAATCAGAAGGCTTTCTGCAGGCTTTCCTGCTTTCACAGAGAGACCACATTGCATGGGCCTCGTTCTGGTTGAGTAAACACAACTCCCTCTCAGGCCAAAAACTCTAATTTGGATCATTAGGCAGAGACATTGCTACTGAATAAAGTAAGATGTTTCTCTCCTCCAGCAGCTGAGCTCAATGCTATGTTCCCAGCCTTTGCCAGCTCAGAAAAAAACACCAGTTTCAGGTCTCCAACTGACTGCCAGGATAGACACACAAGGCAGTCTCTATTTTCACAATAAGGCATGCATGAAGGTCCCACACACTGCCTTCATGCATTCCTGCTGCCGAAACATAACCAAGATGGAGGACAACAGGTATCTCCAAGGAAAGGTATGCATCTATGGTTGAATAACGCTTATGTTTACACCATCCCAAAGCAACAAATGCCAAACTCACCAATATCTCTCTGTAATACATCTCTGTCTTCCTCCATAATAAAATGTTCATGAATATTGTTGCTCATGAATGTCATGCTGTTCAGAACAGCCTCACGCTCGCAGGCCCTTGGTTCTCATGAGGGACTTCAACCACCCTGATATCTGTTGGAGGGATGGCACGGCCTAGCACAAGCAATCCAGGAAGTTCCTTGATTGTGTGGAAGACAACTTCCTTCTGAAAGTAATAGAGGAGCCGACAAGGAGTGGTGCCATGCTTGACCTCGTCCTCACCAACAGGGAAGGGCAGGATGGAAATGTGACACTCCAGGGCAGCCTTGGTTGCAGTAATCATGAGATGGTTGAATTCGAGATCCTCAGGACAGTGAGAAGAGCGTGCAGCAAGCTCACTGCCCTGGACTTCAAGAGAGCAGGCTTTGGCCTCTCCAGGAACCTGCTCAGTAAGTTTCCATGGGATATAGCCCTAGAGGGCAGGGGGGCCCAAGACTGGTGGTTGATATTCAAGGATCTGCTGCTGCAAGCTCAGGAGCGATACATCCCTACTAGAAGGAAGTGCTGCAGGAGGGCCAGGAGACCTCCTTGGATGGATAAGGAGCTGCTGAGGAACATTTGAAAGAAAAAAAAGAGGCTTATAAAAGGTGGAAGCAAGGACAGGTGTCCTGGGAAGAATACAGGGATGTTGCTCGGGAAGCTAGGGACCAGGTTAGGAAAGCTAAGGCCCACTTAGAATTAAACTTGGCTAGGGATGTTAAGGATAACAGGAAGGGATTCTATAGGTATATTGCAGATAAAAGACGGGCTAGGGACAACGTGGGCCCCCTCCGGAAGCTATCAGGAGAACTGGCTACCCTGGATTTGGAGAAGGCTGAGGTTCTTAATGACTTCTTTGCCTCAGTCTTCACCGGCACATGCTCTGACCATACCACCCAAGTCTTGGAAGGCAGACACAGGGGCAGTGAGAATGAAGACCCTTGGCCCACTGTAGGAGAGGATCTGGTTCGAGACCATCTTAGGAACCTGAACGTATACAACTCCATGGGACCTGAAGAAATCCATCCGCGGGTCCTGAAGGAGCTGGCAAATGAAGTTGTTCAGCCACTGTCCACCATATTTGAAAAATCATGGCAGTCAGGTGAAGTTCCCGATTACTTGAAAAAGGGAAATATAACCCCCATTTTCCCAGCATGGCTTCACTAAGGGGAAATCCTGCCTGACCAATCTGATGGCCTTCTATGATGGGGCTACGGAAGTGATGGACAGGGGTAGAACAGTTGATGTCATCCACCTGGACTTGTGCAAAGCATTTGACACTGTCTCACAGGACATCCTTGTCTCTAAGTTGGAGAGACATCAATTTGATAAATAGACCACTTCATGGATAAAGAACTGGCTGCATGGCTGCACGCAAAGAGTTGTGGTCAATGGCTCAATGTCCAGCTGGAGACCAGTAACAAGTGGTGTCCCTCAGGGATTGGTGTTGGGACCGGTCTTGTTCAACATCTTTGTTAGTGACATGGACAGTGGGATTGAGTGCGCCCTCAGCAAGTTTGCCGATGACACCAAGCTGTGTGGTTTGGTTGATACACTGGAGGGAAGGAATGCCATCCAGAAGGACCTTGACAAGCTTGTGAGGTGGGATGATGCCAACCTGATGAAGTTTAACCATGCCAAGTGCAAGGTCCTACAGCTGGGTGGGAGCAATCCCAGGCACAGCTACAGGTTGGGCAGAGAAGAGATTCAGAGCAGCCCTGTGGAGAAGGACTTTGGGGTGTTGGTTGATGAGAAAATGTACATGAGTCGACAGTGTGCACTCGCAGCCCATAAAGCCAACTGTATCCTGGGCTGCATCAAAAGGAGCATGACCAGAAAGACAAAGAAGATGATCCTGCCCCTCTACTCTGCTCTCCTGAGACCTCACTTGGGAGTACTGTCTGCAGTTCTGGTGTCCTCAACATAAAAAGGACATGGAACTGTTGGAACAAATGCAGAGGAGGGCCACGAGGATGATCAGGGGACTGGAGCACCTCCTGTATGAAGACAGGCTGAGAAAGTTGGGACTGTTAAGCCTGGAGAAGAGAAGGCTGCATGGAGACCTCACAGCAGCCTTCCAATATCTGAAGGGGGCCTATAGGGATGCTGGGGAGGGACTCTTCATGAGGGACTGTAGTGTGAGGACAAGGGGTAATGGGTTCAAACTTACACAGCGGAAGTTTAGACTGGATATGAGGAAGAAATTCTTTCCTGTAAGGGTGGTGAGGCACTGGAATGGGTTGCCCAGGGAAGTTGTGAATGCTCCATCACTGGCGGTGTTCAAGGCTGGGTTGGACATAGCCTTGTATGGCATGGTTTAGTGGGAGGTGTCCCTGCTGATGGCAGGGGGGTTGGAACTAGATGATCTTAATGTCCTTTCCAACCCTAACTATTCTATGATTCTATGTTAGACATGTACAACCCAGAATCCTATCTTACAACCCAATGGGATCTAACTCTTCCTCTCCTGACTTTATGGTTGCTATTAACCAATTACTAGGCACTTGAATGAATTCCCAGAAGTATCAGAAGGGACAAAACCAATTATCAGTGCGAGAACATATTTCACAATCACTGAATCCCTTTTCTCTCCCTCCTAACCCACAGGTGAAAAGTTGGGGGTACCTTCAAAACAAAACAGTTTCAGCACAAAACCTAAAATGACTGATTTTGACCACTGAAAGACACATAATGGCACATCAGAACTTCACATACACTCTTCCCTCAACTAGCCCCTTAAGATGTTTTCAAGTATGTAAATAATTTACATAATGAAGTTAAATTCTGTATGGTTTCTTCAACAGGTCAGAATTAGCATTATAACTTGAGAAATTCTGCTGTCATGATGATTTCATTTCTGCACTCTCAATTAAGGCAATCTTCCAAGCCTCTCTGGTTTCAAGAGCTTAGTTTGATTCATCTGGGGTAAATTTTAGTGTCATTTGGAACCTAAAAGGCATTCTAAACCCAGCATTTTTACTAGTATTTCAACAGCGTGGTTGGAAAGTGCAAATACACAAGACAAACACAAGCTCAAGTCCAGAAAGTCTAAACTGTATACAACCACTACAGTTCTGGCATAAACAATCCACTGTGCTGCAGAATCTCCAGTTCCAACCCTTTCTTTGTGGGGAATTATGTAACATTTCTTCATCCAAAATGTGTTCTTCTACTCCTTTTCCACCTGACCATGCCTGGCCCTCTGCGGCTATAGAGTTTACATAAACCTCACAAGTGCTAACATAAAGTACCAATTATAATCTGGTCTTTTTGATTTCCCCTGTTCCAGTCCTTTCCATCTCCGTTTTTAGGAGATGGGCCAGAAGCTCTTAAAAAGGATCTAGTTATTTTACAACCGTCCCGTTCAAGTCAGGAAGAGATACAGATGGCCTTCCGTGATTTCTTGTGTTCAAGGGATGCCAGCTCAGAGAACAATTGTGAATGGCTGAAAGACTGACTTAAAAACACCTTGATAAACAAATACACCAATAACCCCTAAATGATTTTGTTTCCCAGTGAGCAAATGCATTTAGTTTTCCAAAGCTGAAACACTAACGATGCAAATGTTCATTAAAATCTAAAGGCACTCTAATCAATACAAGATGCAACACTAGTTAAATTAGCATACTCTAGAGCTCAAAAGGAGGAATGGATCTGAGAATCTGTGTTTTTGTTTAAACTGTATAACATGTGAAGTTCAGCTGTTTACCACAGCCAAACACTGTGTCCCTCATTGATACAAAACTGTCCCAATGAAATCAATAAAAATATTTCTGTAATAAAATAAAAATCATTTGGCTCTGTGTTAACAGATAACTTCTCTCCACCCAGGGAAAAATATTTTTTCTCTAAGTACCACATCAAAATGTAAATTAAGCTGTGGGCTGGTGCCTGCCATGTAGTTTAAATAAAGAGAACCAAGGCAGATTTCATTTTGAATGCCAAGAAGCCAGTATATCTTTTATAGATTTGAGAAAATACATTATCAGAGTACCAGCATGACTTACCCAGTGAGTAAGTGGTACTTCAAGATGCTGTAGGCAGTGCAGATGCTATAGCAGTATTCAGGAACATCCTTACAAGCACTTATGCAAAACTACCTTTTCTTTCAATGGCAGCAGCAGCATTAAGTCTTACACGTTCTCTGGGTCTCCTCCTATCCCTCTAAGAGGTGTTGGACAGTGAAATGCCTGTGACCCTCCCTCAGCCCTACACCACACATAGCTCTGTGGGGGTCTCTCAAAAGCAGCGACAGATGCCAGCTCTCAGAATAAACAAATAGGATCTGTGGGAAGTACAGTTACTATAGGGCAAGTAGCCATTTTTTCCCTTGCAGCCCTCATCTGCATGCACCCCCACAGTCACAGGCCAACAGTACCCTTTAGTAAGACAGGGACAAAGAAGTTCTGCTGTATTTATAGAGTATTGATTACAGGGTTGCTCTCCCAAATTATCCATTGAAATCAGCAGCTAAGAGCAGGGCAGCCTGCTGGACAAAGGTCAGTGGGCTCTCATTATGTTGCCGCTTTACAAGTTCATGATCCTGTGCCAGGCCTGAAGCAGACAGAGAATACCGTTTGCACCATGATGAAAACAACCTTGATGCCCACTGAGAGACCTGCTAATTTGCTGAGTGACACTCTTACTCCTTCCAGAATCTTCTGTGTTGACATCTCTTGACCTATAGTATGTCTGGTTACAGCTGAAAGTAGTGATGGTACAGTGTGGTCCATGTGTTAAAGCAAAACCTTGGGTATTCCTTGGGTATTCAGGAATTCCTTTATTCCAAGGGACAAGCGTGCCCTCATACAGTGGAGGAGCAGGTCAATTAACTTGTTCACAGCAATGAACCCCAGCCATATCTCAAACCTTGCCCATGTATAGGGACGGTGAACTCAGTGCCTAAAGTTTCATACATTTCTGGGCAAAACACAGAACAGTTCCAGAGCAGGCCTTCTGAGTTTCAGGGCATTTTACTGAGGTCCAGGCAAAGGACAGTCTCTCTGACCAGCATATAAGTACGTAAATATAACAACAAAATACAACCCCACCAGCTGAAAGGGCTGTGAAAGGAATATTAATTGCACTAAAGCCAAGACTGCCCTCTTAACGTCTTTAAGTGATCAAAGACCTTTGCATGTGGGAGTGGAATGGACATTAGACTGAAGCCGCTCTAGGCCAAGAGGAAAGGTTCCCCACACACCCCACCGCAGGCAAGGAGGCAGTGGCCAGCAGAAGCAACCCTGTCCACAGTACTTGTGCTGCCAGCCCTGCTGCCAGCAGGGAGCCCCCCAGCGTGATGCACCTTGAGTGGCATCCCTGATGAATGGGCCTTTCTAGCCATATGTTGACCAAAACAGCTCCCAGCTGGTTCTTTCCTTTTTCTTTTCTGGACATGTCAGGAACCCAGGAACAGAAGAACATACCTGGAAATGATCCCAGATGCAGGCCAGCTATGAACAAATACACTTTTCTTTTGTTATTTTCTCTTCTAGTAAGCAAGCCTTGTAAGAGAATCAGCTATGATGCATCCTTGCATCATAATTGTGCCTGTGATACATCTATCCACAGACTATCAGTCTGAAGTTGGACAGCTGTAAAATCTACAAAGCAGCTTTTAGAATTGAAAGGTCCCTGAAGTATGAAGTAAAAGGACTTATCCTAACAAACAAATCTTATTCCATCTGTAACAAAGAAATTAATTCTTCTTTGCATGAAAAGCCATGTATTTTTAAATAAAAACCCTTCTTTTCTACTTTGCTGGTTATACATACGGTACTTAAAATAATCATACCTAAATTCCACTTATCAAGTCACTTGGATTTCTAGAATAGATAAAAGTTCTAGTCAGAATTCATGTCCCATTTTTCCATTATTTGAAATAGAAAGAGACACTGAGTCAATCTATCTGCAGCCTGATCAGAAACCTTGTTAAAATCAATAGTGAGATTCCCTGGTTAGGATGTCTCAGTTTTGTCAAATGAATCCATCTCATTAATCTGGTTTCCACTCCTTGACAATGCAGAGACAGGCGCTTCCAGACTACAATTCACTTGGCCCTCAGATGCCTAAAAAAGAGATCAGATGAATTGTGTCCAAGAAAAAAAAACTATACTTCTCCCTGGATTACATGTGGATCCTAGTGTGCTTTGATCAGAGGTAGACACCTGAACTGCTATCTAATGCTATACAAGATGATTCATAGCTTCAGTAGCTTTGACAAGACCTCTGTGCAGCCATTAGCCAAAATAATCTAGTATTGTCCACTTGCTTGCCATTGTCCACCCATCATTGTCCACCTAGTACTGTCACCAGTATTGTCCACCCATCATGGCTGATCATCCTGCTGGGTGGTAAAACAAAGAACTAAACCTCTTTCAGATCTACTGCTGCTTTGGGGCTGAGCTACTACAATCATCCAGGAACCACAACCCTTGTCCTATAGGAAGTGTCTTGTGTTCTCCACTAAAATAGCTTGTCAAAATGTTATATGGAAGAGATATACCAAAACAGAAACATTTTGTTTCAAATACGTTTTCTAAAATTAAATTCTACATGGAATCCAAGCTCCAATGTCTTAACTGTGAAAATTTCTGGCCAATTAGCAGGAATGCATGAAAATCCCGGCTTGTGACAAACAATGCTGTCATCTCTTCATTCATGTGATCTGGGTGATACTATAGCATAGCTGCACACCAGCAGGCTGCCTTCAACAAGACAGGCAAGCAGCTTACCTCCAAAGTTAAAGCGGCCTGCTTACACTTTGCTCAGACTCATTAGAACCCACACAAGGTTTACTGGTTAGAGCTGGGTTTCTTCCGCGTTCCTAAAAAGTTGCCCTTCTTCTGTTTGATTGGTAAGACTCCTATAGCTAAGTACTCTCATCTCATTCTGAAATAGAGCTGCACCACTGGCCCTAAGCAAAACCATGCAGGATTAAACCTGGCAACACAGCACTACTGCTGCAGGCAGGAATACACACTGAGGAGCGGCTGAGGGAACTGGGGTTGTTTAGCCTGGAGAAAAGGAGGCTCAGGGGAAACCTTATTGCTCTTCACAACTACCTGAAAGGAAGTTTTAGTGAGATGAGGTTTGCTCTCTTCTCCCAAGAAAAAAGCAATAGAACAAGAGGAAATGGCCTCAAGCTGTGCCAGTGAAGGTTTAGATTGGGTATGAGGAAATACTTCTGCATTGAAAGAGTTGTCAAGCACTGGAACAGGCTGCCCAGGGAAGTGGTTGAGTCGCCATCCCTGGAGGTATTTGAAAGATATACATATCTGGCACTTAGGGACATCAGTTAGTGTGGACTTGGCAGTGCTGGGTTAGTGGTTGGACTCAGTGATCTTAAAGGTCTTTTCCAACCTAAACAATTTGATGATTTTATGATTCTAAGTGACAAGACAGAGCCAGTGAAATAAATACTGGATACAGTGATGAACTTGCATCACATTCACCACAGTACTGATTAACGGGACCAACCTGTGGATAGCAGAATCCTAAACGTTGAGTTCATTTCATGAGCAGCATTAACATATGCACTTCACTTTTCTTATCAGTCCTTTATACAGTGTTACCATGAGCTTTTACTGACTTTCAAGTCTAAACGCAAAATGATTACATAATCGACGCAGTTTGCTTTCACACAGATAGCTTCATATAGGAGCACTAGACGTTTTTATCAGACAGTGCTTCTGGACATACCTATATGGAGAATACTCTCTCAGAAACTTAAGCAATTATGCTTCTGCAATGTCACAACAGTCAGTATACAGTACATTCACATGCACTTTTAAGAAACAGATGAAAGGATGCACACAGGTTAGATAAACCAAACAGTTCAACAAGAACCACAGGCATAACTTTTCATTTCATTCTTTCTAAATTAATAGTGGAAAGATGCTGAGCATCTGCATTTCTTATCAACAGCAGTGAAGCCAGAGTTCACTTAAAAGTCATTTATCACTTGGTAGAATAAGGAGTATATTCTTTGCTTGTTGACCTGAAGAGGCCTTATTCTGCAAGATGCCAAGTGCTTCTTCTGTGGTTTGAAAGTGACTCTTGTGCAACCATCTGCCAACACTGCAGGGCACACACCTTCTTTTCCCTGCTTCCCCTCTTGCAATGCCTGCTTGCCAAGGCTTTCTCTGAAGCTGGAATATAAAGTCTTTTGGGTAAAAATAATTTCTTTTTATACATTTGTATAATAAACTGGAGTAAGTGGACCTGATGCTGACTGTATTGAACATAAATAAATATCAGAACTGCACAGTTATATGACTCCTTCAGGAGAGACTAATTAGAACTATTCATATTATGACAGGGATCTAAATGTCTCCTTCTGTCTCACTTCAAATGTCACCAAGATGACTCAAATTAGATACACCATTTTACTTTTACCCTACCTGTTCGTACCTGGGGGAGATAACAACACAGCTTTCATTTCTCATGTCTATTTATACTGCAAACATCTATGACAGCTATTGTCTCTTACTCTCCACAACACACAACAGCATGGTTTGAACTACATGCTACAGTAATTAACAAAGAAGCTACACCATTTATTACCTCCAGGCCAGAAAAATGCCCAAGATGCTTCAGCAAGAGTAGATGTCTTACACACCTTGGTAAGTGGCAGTACAGTCCAACAGAGTAAACAGCCATAAAAGACGTACCAAGAAGACTGAAAGGGAAGGAAAGAGGATGCCAGTGCAGTAGGCAGTCAACCAGAAGGTCACCTGAAGGAAACCATTGACACTAGTGATGACACACTCTGCTTCAAAAGTCCTGACAGAGTTTAATGTTAAAAGAAGCCAACAGATTAATTTTTTTTTCCATTTAAATTCTCAGATTGCACATGAAACTTCAGGAAATTCGGAAGATTTCTTCTGTTGGACAGGAACATATCCATCACCATGCTCCAGGATTAGATAGCATTAAAACAACAGGTCTTGCACTGGCTTGAATACATTATAAAAGTAACAGCTCCACTTAAATAATGAAGCGTTGTAATACCCCTGGTGAAACACTAATCTATGCAGTGAAAGCCAGGCAAGAAGAAAAATGTGTCTTACCACATAGTAAATAAATTTCAAGTGCTTAGTAAACCTTTATAAACAACAGGATTTGAAGGCCAGGACAAACCCATAACAATGAATCAGCACTGCAGAATGGCAGGTTGAGGAAGCATATCCCACCTTGGAGCTGAGGGCTCACCCTGTGCAAGGATACCAGCTGCTTGACATTTCACCCTCATCCCCAGGGGAGCCACGACTGGTGACTGGGACACAACACACAAGGAACTGAACCTTCTCCACTCTTGCAGATCCTTGGTCTGACATAGAGAGGAGTGGAGAGAGCTGAGGCCACCTTCCGCTGCATGGGTATAAAGTCCTGAAACCAACTGCTGCGGGGGTACGGTACAGTAGGTGAGGCAAGGCAAATCTGTAGGATGGTCCAAGGGAAGGGAGAAGAGTCTGCGTCACTTGCACCGAGACCTACTGCTCAGCCACTTTTAAATTTAAAGGACACTGTATTTCATGACAAGGACACAGTCAAGCTAGCTAAGACACAAGGCCCCCTTGCAACTATGGACATAATACAGATGGTAAAAATGGCACAGTTAAGTATACATTACTGTAAAATCAGGGATTTAATTGCTCTCATGATCAAAGAAGTAAAAATTACTCATTACAAAACATGCTTCAGATTCCAGACAGCTCTTATGTGTGAAAATCTGTAACATCTCAATTACTAATTCCACAGAGACCAGACTAGCTTCTCAGCTGTAAAGTCTGGCCCAAGACCATACTCTTGGTGCCAATATGTAAATCGACTGTCCCATGGCTAATGCTATATATAAATGCTAAATGGCAAGTTAACATTTAGAAGAATTTAAACTATATGCATTAATACACTGGAGCAATAGGCACTGCTTGCTACCCCCACAGGCACACTGGCAACAGCACATTAGGTTTTTGAGATACTTCTTTCCGAGTGTTGGACGGTATGCAAAAATACACTGGGACATGATCTCTCATCTGTCTTACATGACATTTAGGTTATCTGGGCTCCTCAAATACAGTTCTTATTAAAATGGGTTTTCATAATAACACCTAAAATGACAATTCCTGGGTGCACTGAAATAAAAGACAAATACAATCAGTGTACTGGAGATTCTATGAAGAGCTTTCACCACCATTTATGGTGTTAAGTGTTTCTTCACCTCACAACTCCAACATCCATGAGAAAAAAGAAAGACATATCTAGGTCGTACTACTAAAACAATCTACCAAGATAAAGCTGCTCGGATCTCTGGGTGTATTTTCTGACTTACCTTTAGCTAAAACATTCCTTCCCAAGCTACAGAACCCTAAAACTACATGTGAGGACGTGAGCCGTGCTGCGCATCTGTTTCCTCCAGAGATTCATCAGGAAAGAGAGCAGCCACTCCAGCCATGGTCCCATTCAGTTTGACTCAATCGCTGTAATACAGATTTTCATGTCTCTGCTTGAGGAGCTCTGACCATTCTGCCCCTTCTTAGTTACCACCTATTTTCCAGGTCACTAATTAGGTTTTGCAACACTCAGAAGAAGCACTGCCAAGATCAATAACTTTCCAGACCTCCTGCCTCTTTCATATTTGAGCTTTACTAGATTTTTTTCAAGCTTTCTTTTGAAACCATTTCCCTGAGAATGAATCCAAAATGTAATTACAAAATTCTGAATTTTTCCTGAAGTTTAAAAAAATACAATAGAGCAACTCTCTTTCTTTAAATAGTGTGAAACCAAAGGAGGACAAGCATACCTCCTGATGCACAGACTTCAAAACGTTTCATTTATGGCCAACATAAAGACGGGAGGTTAAAGTATACATGCTTCTAAATTAAAAATGTATACATATAACCAGAAGCTTCATTAATATTTACAACAAAGTCCAAATAATTATCAAATGCTCCATTCTAAAAATGCAGCATCTACTCTAATGTCTGCAATGTTATAGGTAATGCTATAAATTATTGCAATCAACTTAATTATACAGTATTACTTGATCAAGACTGTTTAAGCTCATTCTAAAATTAAATATACTGCAGCTGTTAGCACACTGGTTACATTTTTGAGAGACTATACTCTTCTTTTAAGCACAGAACAATAAATGCAGGAGGGAATTTTCCGTTGTCTTCCAGCCCTGCAAACTCTAATACCTATGTTTCACTTAAGCACGGGCAGTCTCGTTTCAGCCAGTGGGAATATTTGCATGTTTAAATTTAAGCAGACTTAGCAGTTCACATGTAAACAGAACATAAATCAAATCACACTAAAAAATTCCTGCTCAATTTCTTACTTCTGCCAAAATTGGGTATCATTGCAGCCTGCTGGCCACAGCCTAAAGCTTAATCCATGGAGGATACCATTGCTTTCAGACCCAAGACTTGTTTCAGATGCACAACATTATTCCAATGTGTCACATGAAAAAAAAGCAACATTTGCTTTCCAAACGTTACTTAAACCGTTTAGTGAACATATTCCTAAGGCTTATTACATGGACCCACTCTGTTAACAGATGTAATTAGAGAAAGAAAATAGCAGACAAGATAGGCCAGCCAAGGAATTTAAGAAGTATTTAAAAACTAGCACAGAAAAAAGAGGGAGCGCAACATACCATCCCACTGGGAACCCACTGGCACTTGTGACTGAAGGTACACCTCAGGCTCCAGCACACCTACCTTTATTAATACCAGATATGCAACTCACGTAAGGAACGACTTACTCAAACCCTGAGCCACTGCCATGCAATATGCAAAAAACCCCACCCTCACCTAAAAGCCCCCTGTTCCGGCAGCCACCTGTCCTGAGGGAAGCAGAACCATTAACTCTCCATAGAAAACACCGAGTGAGCAGGAGTTACAAACTGAAATAGGTGGGAATACACTTTTCCTTCTGTTCTGGACGACCAGTGAAGTGCCCCTGTGAACACATCTGGGCATCCCATTCTTGAGGCAACTTGTATAAACAAAAAAGCTAGATGCATTTGAATCAAACTTGGTTTTTACTTCTTACTGCAAACTGTTCTTGTTTAGTTTTTAAATTAAGTAACTCTACAGTGCATATTACACAATAATACTTAAAATCCAGATAAGATTTTGAGCTGGAATGTATTATCACTCAATAAGAACTGGACTCAATAAGTAACTAAGAAACTACACTAATCGCTGCAATTAAGACTCTATTTAAACAATTATTTTTATATTAAAACTACTTTATACAGCCTTAGTTTCAATGTTATTAAGCCACCATGAAGCAAGAACAAAAGTTTTGTTGAGAAACTTCTTAATCGCATGCTGCTGTTCAAGTTCTTAACAAGAAAATCCATTTCATTTACTTTGGACAACAAGAACACTTTTGATACCATTACACTGCACTGCACCAATTAGTCTGATACGCACAACACAGAAAACTTAATTCTCTTTACAACCAGCTACACTTGAATAATCCCAAGCAAACATGAGGTCCTGTACATATATGTAAGTCAGGAAAGACTAGCCACAATTTTGCATTTCTCCATAGAACAGACTGCGTGGCACTGCTCTGGCAACAGTGATGCATCATATACAACAGTTTGCCCATCAGTCTGCCACAGCATTACCATGCCTGAGGAGCAATATGCAAGGTCTGTATAAAATCATCGCCATGTATTTCCTTGTTTTCCTGTCATAAACACACAATGTAATTTCAAAAGTGCAACTAATACCAAAAAGGAGGCAATAATCAGAAAGCATTCTGATGAGTTATTGACTTAGTCTCTCCAACCCAGTATCACTCTTTCAACCTACAACACGCGTTAAAGGAGTGTATTACTTAAATACTGACTGGTTCTGTCTGTAGTTATGTTCTTATTAAAAGATTACTGCAATATCTTTTCCACATTGAATTTTACCTTCACTGAATGAAAATGAAAAAGTCACACACTAAACAGCATCCAAAGTTCAGAGGTTATGATTTAAATGCTGTATAAATATTTCTACCACTCTTTAGACCCTCCTGAAGTCTTCTGGTTAATTACCTCCTTTTCTTTTGCAGTGTCTGCCACATGGCTTGGACAACTTTAGCCATCAGTATTTTTTTTCCCTTTCCAATGAGCTGTAACAAGCAATATTCAAAAAACTAAACATCTATGCCTTCACAAATTATGACCTTAAAATGCAAGAGCTACTTAGTTATATTACCTTTGGTTGCACCTTCTGATTTCTGTCTCATGACTTCTATTGTACGATCAAAAAGAAACCAGCAATATTTTTAATATAGCATACACACACAATTACTGACATCCCCCGCCTATTGAAAAGGTCTTTACTAAGTGTAAAATGCCATTCAGAGGGAATTAGAACATAATTTTCCAGTGGCACTGCAATACGTATAAGGGTAATGAAAAGCAGAAATAATATTTATTTTATTACAGCTGACATTAACATTCAGGTGTAGTCACAATCTACTTCACTGTGTGCTGTGAGTAAACTAACCCCTGAGGCGGCCTGTGACAGTCAGGCTTACACAGAGCAAAGCACAGGGCTCAAAGAATTTCAGACATTAAGCAAAAGTGCGCTTAACAGACAGGCAGTACTTCAACAAAATCCAAGATGGAAAAGCAGAGGCATTTCTCCTCCAGGAATGCTATGCAGAATTTGCTTGCATGCACAGACCATATTCCTAATACTTGAGGAAAAAAATAAACAATTAAGCTATGTAAACCCGGTGCTAGCTTAAAATGAGATGTCAGTTCGATGTAAAAACTAGTTACCAGTATCTTTGATTATAGCTATGGAGGAGGAAGAAGAGGAGAAGAAGAGGAGAGCAGAAGAGGAAAAGAAGAGAAGAGGGAAGGGAGGCGTTCAGTTGGAAGGGACCTATAATTGATCATCTAGGCCAACTGCAATATGCCAGTTTTTCCAGCAGGCCTGGAAACGGAAAGTGTTTGGTAGATGATGTGTCAGTCCTTAAACCTTGCACACCACAAAAGAGACAGCCCTTGCTTTCCTTTAATAAAAACTCTTTTTCATCATGGTGAGTAATTTTAGGCTTCAGCAACTTGTATCCTCACTTTCAACGTACCTAGTACTATGTCAAATTTTACTTTCAGAAAGCAGCACAATATGATGAACCTCCACAGAAAAGTTACTTGAAACAGAAATCTTCAGTTGCATTAGGACCATCACCACTTCAATATGGGAACAATCCATGCAGAGAGAAACACAGCAGGGCTTAGTGTTCTCATGCTGCACAGGAGCCTAGACCAGCAACCTCAGGGCTTCAGACTGCTCTCTTGTATTGACAGTATTTAATTGATTAAGTTTGAACACCTCTAATTGAAAGTGTTAGTAATGAACAAAAAAATAGAGAAAACTTTGAGAAAATGGTACCTAGTGGGAAAGTGACTACATGCGTGATATATTAAGTCATGGGGGGAGAAGAAACCACACAACAGTAAAACTGTTACTCATATATTCGGATGTTTACAATGCTACCAAACCCCAAATCTGTAAATCCCAAAATAGAAGGAGTCACGGATCTGCCGAGTTTTGCTTTGCCAAGGCAAGGAATGACATCAGTGTGACTCACAGCACACAAGCTGAAGAGGCAGCAAGACAGTTCAGAAAGGGAGAGGAGAGAGCAGCCACTCAGTAATCTCCAGCTCCACATCACAGAAGTAATTCACACATTTCTGTTCCTGTGCCTTCATTTCAAATGAAGAGGACATGCTGTATTTAGCTCAAATCTTTCTTGTGACATGTTTTAAAGTTTTGGTGGCAAGCTGTATGGAAAAGCAGTGCCATTAGAAGTTAAAACTCTAAATGTAAAGGGTCTGTGAAAATACGCAAGCCTGAAATTGCATGCTATGTATAAATAAATCTGGTTTAGAAAATCCAGTTGGCTTATGTTAGCCTTGCAAACTGATCCTATACAGAATTAATTTTGCTGCTTTATCCCATGCTTCAAAACAATCTTGAAAACATAAGAGTTCATTTTCTAGATACTGTATTTCCATACTACACGGAAGTGGTAACCAAAACTATCTCAACAGAGATTCTCTCCTGCTTGTTCATATATTAACACGATCAAATGTTTCTTACCCTATTTTTACCCTAATAGTAACAATAGTGTAATTCCACCTCTGGCAACCACCTTATGAAGTATGTTTTCCCTTTTAGTCTTCTGTCATGCCATTTAGACTCTCTGGAGTTAATATAACAACCCTACAATTAATTTTATAGGGAAAAGCTGGCCCATAAACATTGGTTACTCATTATGAGAAAGCAGCATCAGTGTAGAATAATAAAAAATCCCAGTGACCACAGGGATAATGCACCTATCACAAAGTACACAACCCTAAAAATGTGTACATTCCAACAGCTGCACCATATGAAGTCCAGCACCAACTCAAATCTTTCAGTGCAGGAGAATGCTATTTGAAACATCCATCTGCATCACAGCTGTAGTACCTCACAGGTAGTCTTCATTAAAAAGCTGGCTAGCTGAATGAAATGTCAAAGTATAACTGAATTTGAAAAGACAACAGATACAGTTCAAATACTGTGTATTTCTTTCTCCTACTGTTCTACATAAGGGAAATGCAAGTATTACACAAACCAATAGACTCACATAAACTCCGCAAAATCATACTTGAGCGGCTGTGGGTGGGAGGAGGATGACAAGCAGGAAAAGGAAAGTTACGTTTCCACTCCCAGACTTCAATCAGTTTTTCCACCCCTAATTCAAAACAAAAAACTGGGACAGTAATATTTGGTTATGATCAGATACCCATAAACTAAAACTCTTGGTATAACAGAGATGTTCCATCAAATGTGAAGTTTCTTTGTTTTGTGAAGACTGTGAACAGGCTTTCAATTTTTTCTCAAACCCTTACCACCAAAATACCCTTCTCTACATAAGCCTGGGGTTTTTTTTGTTCGGTTGGTTTTTTGTTGGTTTGGTTTTCTGTTTTGTTTTGGTTTGGTTTTTGGGTTTTGTTTTTTTGTTTTGGTTTTTTGTTTGTTTGTTTGTTTTGCTTCTTGAAAGAAAAAAATCATCTGCTTGAGAACAGGCTGTGGTCGGACCCAGACAAATTCCCTTCCTGCTGCCATTGCTGCTCAACTCCACCTGGTATCTGGTTATTAGTATTGCACTCAGCACATGCTTTAAAAAATCTTATCAGTTTTCATACAGCAGTGTTCTTCTTAAATCTTTAGGGCCACCGTAAAAAATACAGTAATAAAATAACTGTTACAAGAACGTGGAAAGGAAATGCACATTTTCACATCCAGGGAAGAAAAAGTAAACTGCAGAATTTCCCAACTCTCCTTTTTCGATGAGTCTGCTCTTAAATACCATTTCCTAATCTCCTGTTCTCATCCTGGAGTCAGAACAGAAATAGCTAAAAGCAATTATCTCTATCTTTTAACCTTTGAGATATTTTATAACTGCATTGATTTCTCACTCCACCTCTTCACATCTCAAAGTCACTGAGAAAGCAAGAGAGAAAAACAATATGCAGAAAAATGGGCACACTGCAATTCTCTAGTGTTCAAATGAAGCATGAATACTTCAGATACACGTACCAAGTCTCTCCGAACATATAGCTGTCCTGGATATGCCATGATTTTTCCATAATGATACTTCATTTGAATGCTGAAGAGTAGTTAAAGCAAAAAACTAAAATATGAACATGCTCTCAGAGGGACAGAAGTCAAAGCAAAGACTGGAGCTGCCCAGTTCTCTGGAGTTGCACTCTGCTGAAGAACTACTTACAGGAATTTCACCTAATCACTTACAGGAACACATGAACTGTCATACTGGATGAAGCCAAAGGTCCATCTGATTGAGATTATTTCCTCTAGCAGTTTAATATTTTATCTGACTTTTGGAATTATTATTTCCTCTCTTGTAAACACAAAACTCCTGGGGACTCACAGAAATTATCAGTCAGTGGTTTAAAAATGAAAAAAACAAAAAACCAAATCAAACTAAAACAAAAGGAAGGACCTTTCCACAAAAACAAAATCATTAAATTGTGAAACTCTCTGCTGCAGAAGCCAAAAGTACAAATGGTTTTATGGAAAATAAGTCAGGGAAAATAAGTTCATCACTGACTATTGAACTAGATGACCAAGAGCAGAGTTTGGAAAGTCTCTGGCTGGCCAACTGTGGGAAGTTTAAGGGATTCACTAGGGAGAGAGCTGCCCCACGCTTACCACTTCCTAATGCTATCTGTTACTTGCCAGGAACATAATGGGCTTGTCTGATCCAATATAGCTGTTCCTATGACTGAAAACAGCAACAAAGAGTTTGCAATTCAAAGGACTGAAAACTGATTTCATTTTCTACAGTCCTGGGCCATGATCTTCCACCCCACGTCTGATAGGTACTGTTAGCCTATGTGGTGATGTGTGAGCAACCAAAGGGATCAGAAAGGCCTAATAGGTTTTTCACAAGGCTCTTAATTCAACCAATTGGTTGAAGTACAAAACCATCTAATAGATTTAAAAAATATTTCTACGAGTGAAGCATCTGCCTAATTTGGGGCAGTGAAAGACAATTCACATCCTGAAATACATGAAAGAATTTTGCCTGCACTTAAGTTGATTTTATCAAACTCTCAAAGTAACAAACACCTCTCAAAGTAACGGACAGTAAGTAAAATACTATTAGGGGTGTCCATACAAACAGGCTGTATCAACCTAAGTTGCCAACTGACTTACCAATATCTTTGCAACCATTTGCTCAGACAGCATGTAAGCAACTGCTACATTCGCATATCCAGCATCTAGTATTCTTCATATCAGCTCTCCTTACCAATTCACAGAATCACAAAGCAGTTGGGATCAGCAGGGACCTCTGGGGACCATTTAGTCCAAACCTGCGCCTAATCAGGGTCACCTAGAACAGACTGCTCAGGGCCCTGACTGGTTAGGTTTTGAACAGCCTGAAGGATGGAAACTTCTCAGCCTTGTTTATTGTTTTTTAGCAGAATTTCCAGTATTTCAGTTTGTGCTCTTGCTCTACCACTGGATACCCTGAGAAGAGCCTGGCTCCAGCTTCTTCGCTCCTCCCATCAGGTATATATATACACTGATCAGTTCCCCCTGATCCCACCAGCTCTTTCAGGCCCTCCTTATATGACAGCTGCTTTAAATTACTTCATCATCATCCTGGTCCTTCATGCATGCCCATGTCCTTTTAGTACTGCTGAGCCCAGCAGTGGAGCCAGCACTCCCCACTTTCTCTGCCATTTGGATGATCTCCCTAGTGCAGCCCAGGATGCTCTGGACATGCTGTTCTTAATACAGCCCCACCTTCCTAATTTCATAGATGGAAGCCAAAATTCAGAAAACCTAAAAGAACGTAAAAATACAGCTTCAGTGCCTGATTGTGCACCAAAAAGACAGTGGTCTTAGGCGCCAGCCTCAGATGTCTTATCACCATAGTTTGTACGGCCATTTCATTCACCAGCAATTACTAGTGAGGCTGAGGAGCTGCAGAGCAGTGCAGCTGAAGAGGAGAAAGGAAGCACCAAACACCTGAGGCAGAAAGCATACAGCAGATCTCATAAGATAGCCTGGAATTCTAGATATCTATTAAGGTAAAAAAGCAAACACCAGCAACAACTTTTAACATTCCCAGAAGACAGACTGTTCAACACGGAGAGACAAAATTACTGCTCTATGATACTTTACTCCTCCCATAAACTATTTCTAATGTAGTCCTACAATGCCACACAAGATAAAAATACACCAGCCCTTTCACAAAAGCAATTAAATAAATAAAACATAAACCAACTCTGTGCCCTTCATACACTCACAACAGAAAACCCAGATTCTCCATCATGGTCCTTTATCAATGATCAAAGCATGCTCACACAACCACAAGCACACCACCCATTCTTGCTCACAGAGACCTTCTCTAGGAAGGTCTGTCTCTTGTACGGACACTTAATCAAGTGCCGTTTGCACCCCGCTGCTTCCCTGCACCTTTTTTTTTGCTTTAATTCTGATGATGAATGGCAATTGATAGTGAAATATCAATGCTGTCAAACAGATCTATTACTCTTTCTTGAGGCTGGACTGGGAAAGATGTTTTCCAGCTGTTTCAGAGCAGATAGTTTTTAATACCAACTTCTTTCAACTGGCCAGCTCAGCAAACACACCCTTTCTGCACCAGAGAGCAGCCCTGAATCTCAGACGTACAAAGGTGTACATTGCTTCTGAGAAATGAGTTACGCTAGCATACGCTCTTTTATTTAGAAATAATCTCCCACTGGGAAACTTCCAATCTATAAAATTATTTTCCCTTTTTCTTCACAGGATATTGACCTATAAATTGAGCAAACTAAACTGGAAAGGTATTTTTTGCTACAAAATGAAATTTCTGCATCCCAGGCAAAGCAACTTTCAAGGGCGTTCCCAGTTCTCCATTCTCCCCAGGAAGCAGGATGGGCCTCTGCCTGCATGGAAAGAAGTGGATGGTTGGCTTTGCTGCTGCCCTGCCATCAGAATAGCTCTCACATGCAAAGAGCCTGTCATTCAGTGACAAAGAAGAAGTGAAATGTTATATTCCTGCAAGTTCCTGAGGACAGGAGAGCCCACCTAGAAAACTGGCATAAGCACAGCTACTGGTGCAGTAAGCCAAGAAGGTCAGAAAAATACAAGCACCCTTACCTACAGGCAGCCCTTCAAAAGCCCCATGCTTCCCCTTGGCATTTCCAGGCATGACTCCATGAGTAACACTTAGGTGAGAGGGATACCGAAGCAGGAGATTTATTCTCAGATAACCTTGATGCTCTCCTTCAGAATAAACAACGACCCTGTATCACTCAATGCAGTGCTAGATTTGGCTGGAATGCAGGAAGGACACTAGCCAAATGCTTTTATTCCCTTACAAAGAATTTTAAGGCAATATTTTTAATAACCATGGATCTCCAAATAGGGCTTCAGCCATCAGCAACTGGAATATGAATGGAAGGTATGGAAGCAGCTGAGGTAACACAAGTTGCAGAGCAATCTAACTTGGACAGCATTCAAGGCACCTAAAATTGGTCTCCCTGATTTTACATTCTTGGCAAGAGAAACTTGATTAAGAAAACCATTTTTCACTAGCTACTGTTTTTAATAAATAGCCTACTACTTGTAGCCTACAGCAACTGGTATATAGTGACTATGAGTGGGTGAAGCAGAAGAAAGCAAATGACTTGTTAGGAAGTTATTATTAGATATTTGATGTCATAGCAATGACGGATACCTCTGTGCAAACACTGCTCCCAAACACTACAAGGTTCTTCGGAAAGTTCATCTCTCAGTCACCCCAGGGAGGGACAAGAGCAGATGGAGCCATCAGCAGACCAGCCTGCTGTCCCCTGGGGAACATTAACCTCCTCTTCCCATTTTAAAACAGTACTCAAGTAATACATGGCATCATGCTGCTCTATGGTGCCTACAAAACCATGAAGGTAGGATGGTCTGCCTGCAAGTGCTGCAATCCACTCCTCTGACACAACTGCAGGTGATCCAAACCACTGTTGCAGGGTAGCCTGCATACATCCTCTTGTTTGCAAAAATGTCCATCTTTGACAAGGGAATGGACGTATCGTCTCACATTGGACACCATCTGCTGAATTTGCCAAATTAAGAAAAAAATAAAAGCCTAACTAAAGAGAGAGGAAAGATGATTTCTGTTCCAGGAAGAGCCTGATCTTCTCAGGCACTTGAAAAGCTTACTGAAAATCCAAGAGCAGCAGGATGGATACTTAGACAACCATTATGTTGGCAAGGACCATCTGAGTTTCGGGAACAGCACACAAAGCCTAAACTCAGGTAGTCTATTAGAAATGCGAAACCTTCTGAAAATGGAACCCACACAGATCACGACACACGTATCCTCCTTCCGCACAGAGCACAGACAAAGTAAATCCCGGCGATCATTACCTCTGTATTGAATCTTTACTTTTCAAGGAGAAATGTACGATATGCTGATAGAACTGAAGGCAATGATCTCCCAGGCTTTATTTAGATAGATGCCCACTTCCTGAGTGCCATCCTGGTGCATGTACCTCAGCCACCCATCAGGCACAACCTATGGCACCCACAGCCCCCAGAGCTGCTCAGCTGCATGACTTCCAACAGCTTCCTTCTTCCTATTGCTACTCCAGCTTCCCCCTTTCCCCTCCTCCCCCAAATTATGAACAGTGTTTGTCTGTCAGCACATACTGAAATAAGCAGTCAGTTTGATATCTCATCTTCCACACACAATCATGCATTTGTCTTCAGCTGGAGGCACAGGGTGAAGTCAAAGTCAGAAGACTAATCTCCACGGTCAAGTAATCAAGATAATTTTAGCTCATAAACCAATGTTTGGCTCTACTCTGGCTAACTTAAGACAGATTACAAGGTTTTGCATCAGTCAGAAGGCTGGGGAATGTCAGCATCCTCATTTCCACACTGGAAAGTCACTCCCAGACTGAGTAGCGAGAACTGGCCGTGGCAGCACTGAGATGTCAGCAGCCAACCAGCATACCCACCAGCATGCTCTTATATCAGGTAGGTTTTTAACTGTCCCTTGAGACTTCAAGCAGAGTTAGGTCCCTGTCTTACTTTCACAAGTTACCCAGTACTTCAACAGCTTAAGTTCTACTAATCTGCTCGAATCATTTTTGGCAAGTGGCAGGAACAGTGAATCATCTTACATTATCCCAGAGAGACTTCATAAATAAATCCTCCTATCCGAAGAGAACTTGCTGAAGGCTTTTTATATGAAGGAAACTATTTTGGTCCTGTAAATAAGTAACAATGATTCAGTCCAATAAATGAGCCATTTGCTTTTTCATGCTGATCTTTACTAGGGAATGATAGGGCTGCTATACTGCTGTACACCTCCAGATTTCATTCATTCCCCTCCAGCAGTGCACCCAAAGAGAGAGGAAAAACTGACACAAACTCTTTTCTTCTACAGGTTTTCAACGCAGTCCTATGTACTCCTCATTTTTATTTTAAAAGCCTTCAAAGCAGAGGTGACTCAGCAGCCATTACCTCAGACTTCAACATAAAATTAGAGACGTTATAACAATTATGTCAATTAAATTAGCCAGACATCTTAGCAATTCTGATTATAACCAGATATTCAATTTCAGACTAATCTGAATTGCAATCATAGCCCATATTTACATCTTAGATGAATGCCAGATAGAAATGTCAATTAATTTGTATATATTGTTTGAAAGGCCAATTAAAATTGTCAGGCACAGTGCTAGACAGTATCTGTACAAGTGGTAAATAATCCCATTTCTTCTTAAAGGACGAATCTGCCTATTTCTGATGCATTTTGAGATATTTTCTTTGCTTATTATTTTGAAGGTGGGAAAAAATAAATACACCTATGTCAATCAAAGGCCTCAGTTTTGTTAAGAATGTTAAAGAAGCTCTTGAATCCAGTAAGCATATAATATGCATTGCTGATGGCATATTAACTCTAATAATTAGTCTCTGTTAGCAAAGTAAGCTGTACAAATTTTGCTGAAGTATAAAAGTCATTAAACTATGAGCATCTCTCATACAACGGTGCAATACATCATGCACAAAATCTCCAGTCCATTCAGTCAATGGTAAAGACTCTGTCTATGATAGGATTTCTGAGTAATGAATGGGGCTTTCTCTTCAGCATAATCCTTTCCTAATTTAGTGTCAGGATTTTATTACGTAATTCTTTCATTCTGGAACTGAAACAACTTCAAATCTCTCTTAGCAAAAAAAATAACATTAACAATACTCTCTGGTTGACATGCGAGTTTTGTAAACACTGAATTGCTTTTCTTTGCACAAAACAATACCAACAAACACTTTCTCTTTGCCATCTAATGTCCTTATATACTTACATCAATAAAGACTATCTGTAAAATTGCAGCTGACATGTGAATACCATGTTGGAACATCCAAGGCTCACTTGGAGTTTATGGAGAACTAAACAGCCTGTAAAGCTGTTTAGTGGTAAATTGGATATCTTATTGTTCTGAACAGGATTGAAACAGGACGTGTATTGTTGTACAGAATTAGGAGCGACAACGTACATTACTCAATTTTAAAAGGAAGAGAAAGAAACAACTGGACCTGAAACAAAAAAAGGGGGATTACAGTCTCTCACCTAAAAACCTTCCACAAGCAAAGAGGGATTTTTTTTATCCTTATAAATCACAGATTCATAGAATGGTTTGGGTTGGAAAGGACATTAAAGATCACCTACCTCCAACCCCCCTGCCATGGGCAGGGACACTTTCCACTACAGAAGATTACTCCAAGCCCCATCTAACCTCGTCTTGAACACTGCCAGGGATGGGGCAGCCACAGCTTCTCTGGGCAGCCTGCGCCAGTGTCTCACCACCCTCATAGTAAAGAACCTCTTCCTAATACCCGATATAAACCTAGTCTCTCTCAGTTTTAAACCATTCCCCATTTTACACATATACAGGTAAGGACAAAATGATGTGTGTGATATTTCTGTAAAAAAATCACTACTGGATAGTAAGGGGGTGGAAATACTCTCCCTCTGCTTGCAACTAGCTGGTTGACTCCTGCAAACCCACAGCACATCACTGACCATTCCAGGGCGCACAATGCCTCCGCCCCAGGTTAGAAAAATGTAGGCTTTTACACCCAGGGTTGCAGTTCTGCACCTATTGGGAGGATGAGGGACAACCAACCTTCTACAACCACACCGCAAACCACCACCAGCAGCAACACTGTGGAAGTTTTCAAAGTTTCCACACATCACATCACCGTAAGTGAAACAAACACACACAAAAAAACCCACCACCCTAAAGTATCACTAGCTCTAAATTTGCCAACTTCATTCCTATTTCTGTCCCCAGTGCTACAAAAATAACCACTGCTCAGAGCACAACATCACCTCGCAGGGTTGCTGCCATTACTAACTGGTAAAGCAGGTGACTAGAACTAAGCAATGTCCTGTATACAGATTCCACTGTGCAAACCTATTTCTTCTGGGTTTTTATGTAAGTTCAATTGCATAACTTAATGTGCATAGCTACACATGAACATGGTTTTGGATAGTGAAAATACGGCTTTGTTACATGCAGTTTTAAAGGGAAAGAAATCTATTTTGACAACAGGACTCGAGAGCAGTATTTTTAGACTTCACATATGCTACAGCATCTCAGCCAAAAAAGGAAAGCAGCAGAATACTTCTAAGCTGAAATATCAGTGTATTTGTGCTCCATATTCCTGACTCATTAAAATCTCGAATTACTCAACTTCAATCTTCCACACAGTTAGACAATGCTTTTTTTTTTTTGCTTTACTCATTTTCTCATCTGCAGTAAAAATGCTTCGTTCCATGTTCTTCCTGTATGAGCCCTAAATAACTTTTCCATTAAAAGCAATTCTCCACCAGCACAATTCACACTGCACCATCTTTCTGCTGAGCCCCCTTTTTTTTTTTTTTCCTTTAAAATAGATCTGGAATGTCAGACCAGACCAGTCAGCTATTTGGTTCAATATTCTATCCCTGACAACGGGCACTTACAAATGCTGTAGTAAAGGTTCAGGAAGCCACTACACAATAATCTGCTCTTGTGGAAATTTTTCCACACTACTCATTCATTTACAACTAGTCTTAGCCTCTGGGCATAAAAGTTTATATCCATAAACTCCAACACTTACTTTACTTGCTATAATTGAAGCCTCCTTTTGCTGACTTCACCTGTTATTTCCACTATGTTCGGTATATATGCTTTCTTAGAGTAGCTTCACAGAATTCACAATGTAATTTCAGCGCAGTTTTTGCTACTTTCTTGTGGAGGCCATGCACACCTCGGTGATTCCTGTGTGACGCTCCCACTGTCACCTCTAGGAGCATGTTCTCAGGACTTGGATGTTCAGACAGATCTAAGGCGTGCCTCTGAACGAAGATCTGGCAGGATGCAAGGCTGTATGCAAGCAGATGGCACATTTGCCACCAGGCGTAACCAACGGCTGAACTATGTACTGCTAATGAGGTCTTGTCACAGATCAACTGCAAAACCGCCCACGAGCCCTTGGCTGGATTAGCTGACCTACCCACATTTCTTAGATGCACAGAACACAACTGCTGCTTATAGTATTTCAAACACAATAGTAAGAAATTCAATGATTCCTAGCTCTTGGCCCTTCCCAAAATCATTTTAAACATTCAACTGTCCAACCATGTATAAAAAGGCCTTGAGGCTGCAAAACAATTGATGACATGTAAGTCATATCAGCAAACAGTATTGAACGTGACCCTTTAATGGCTTGTAGCTTTCTGAATAAGATAAATCACTATTCAAATAAGGTGGAAAGCACACTCCTAGGTTGGAAATATCCAAAACACATTTTCTAACTTGTACTCAGTGTAAACAGTACACTAAAAACAGATTTTCACACACAAACTGTGAAAATCAGACACACTGGAGCTTCTTTGTATTAAACAAAACAACGTAAACCTGGAAAGTGTGACTCTCCAGTGAAAGTAAATTAGGATAATACCAGAAATCATAATAATATATTTTACAAGCTATTAAAAATGTCAACCCCTGATTCGTGCTGTGGGCTCTTGATGTGAAAGACAAAAAATGAAGGGCCTCCACATAAGGGCAGAATTCAGTGTTTAAGTAAGTTTCACCTCAGCACTGACGGTATGCAAATCAAAGTAAGTAACCAGGTCTCATTATCAAGATTCACTCTAATCTATAGTCTTGCTTTCACTTTTTCTCTGAATCTGTTGAAGATCAAAAAGGAGAACAAGCTGGAAGATCCCAGCCTTTTATCCACAATCTGCTTTTCAGTAAAATTCAGATGGGACAATAGTGCCAGAGCTGATGACACCGACTCCAAGACAGCCCAAGACTCCACTGACTCAGTCTAAGGACATATTCTAACCCCAGTTCCTCCCCGAATACAGTATAATCCATCACCAGTTCATTTTGCGACTTAAAAAAGAGTATGATACCTCCTCAACAAGATACCTGAACATTTTCATTTCAGCTCTCACTCATTCAATTCGAGCAGTAACTAAAGTAAACAGAGAAAACAACTCTCAATTTAAGAGTTTTATTTGGGCTTTGATGACTAAGCTTTTGATGTCATGATGTGTTGGGCTACTTTTTGCTTAATAAAGTCAAGTATAAGACAGTTATCTGAATCTTTTTAACATTCTTTTTACAAAATTGCTTCAGCAGATACTATTTCCCTACACAATGGCTGAGACTAAGAACAATACGTTTGACATCACATAGGAAAGCCACCAGCATGACGCACTACGTTAAGTACTCTTAACAGAACTAGCAACTTCTCACTATGGCATTCTAATCATTCAATACAAAGAGGCAGTATCTCTGCAGCCGCTGCACTACTGTTTATCCTTTCTCACCTCATTATTGCTTTCCAACTAAATACATTCTAAATTTTGCAAGTCTACATATAACTCACTTTGCTACTTCCAAAGCAATTTCTCGCTATGACACCTGCTACAGAAAGCAAGCACAGAGCTGCTGCTTGGCAAAGCCTAGGATGGGCACTGGAATACCTGCATCAGCCATACTTCCAAGTTAAAATTTTTCTTCTGCTCTACCTTTTCTGCTAAAAAAGAAATGGCCAAAGCCAAATTCACAAGCTCAGAGCCTTTCCATCAGGGAAGAAATAAACGCCTACTTCATTCACTTGATTAAACCCAATGTGATTCTCCCTCTGCAATCTTGGTGGTGACACCTGGAAGGAAATTTTTTCTTAATTTGGTTCAAATCCACAGAAAACCTGAAGCAGGTCTCTAGAAATCATCCAACACTGGTTCTGGAAACCACTGTTTTCCACTATACATGTTGAAATACATGTTGAAAAGGAGCTTTCGATGGTCAGTTCTTGCTCTTTGCATTACTTGATTCTGTCCATGACTTCTGCAGCACAGAAGGGCACAAGAAAATTACCAGAGAGAAACATTGCAGCCTTTAATGTCAATGATCATCAAGCAAGTAGAGATTTTGCACACAGCAATCTGTGTTTTCAAGTTCAAATGTTCAGGTTCCTATTTGGAATGACTACAGGCTTGTTCATTATGCAACTATTTGTTCTGTTAGCCATCAAAAATTTGGACCTTTCTCAGCCATTACTTCCCTTAAAAGAAACAGCAACACTGCCTATATGTAAGGAACACAGAAATTCTCTCTTAAAGCAGGTGGCATTGGCACACTTTTACACACTCAGAACCTGTTCAGTGTTTTCAGAAACAGCCAGTGTTAATCTCTGGACACAATCTCCTTTCAAGCAAGGCAGTGCTACCATGATATTTAATACCCTTCAGCCTTTGCTAAAGGCTTGACAACCCCTTGACCTCTGTTCGCTCTTCTCTAACCTCTGCCCAGATCAATCATGCACCAGACAGTTACCTTCAGCGCAGTAAGCCTGGTTTATACCTTTCTTGTTTCTAAAACACAGGCATCTGACTGTCTTTTTCACAACTTAACCTTTTCATGCTTCCCTGAATTTTTAACACTTGTTTTCAGCTAGGCTCTGCCGTGTGACCACAAAGCTCACCCAGTGATCCCTACCTTATGCTCCCCATGCAGATAAGTGACATAGCCCCAGGATTCAACCTCATTCCGTCATCCAGCATGTCAGTCACACCCAGGCAGCCTGTGCTGAGAAAGAATTAGCCATGACCACAAAAAGTGCCTCTCCTAGGAGACCTTTACATAGGAAGAGATCTAGCCCTTTAGCAGTATCACTGAATCATGGTCATGACAGGTCCTTTTCACCGTGACCTGCTATGAAATGGCATAGCCTCATCACCTGGAGTCTCTCATATCTGAATTCTGAGCATCCAGCTCTTGGGTTTGGAGTGATTTACAGGAGGAAACATCCCTAGCTTCCTTCTTTCCTTCTTGAACATGTGCTCAAAAACGTGAAAGGCCAGAGCCAGACATGCTATTGAGAAGCCCTGAATTCAATCCACGGTTTGTAAAAGAAAGCCTTTATACCATTATGTATGAAAACAAAAGAAAAAAACACTTGAAAGTATTTCTTCACTTTCCATATACAGAGAAAGTAACTCACTTTGTCTCCAGTCTCTATTCAATCCTGTCAGATAGGCACTTTCTGGAAACACAGCTGCCCCGTACCACACATGAACTACTGACAGAATAGGCTGTATTTAAGAAAGAAAGAACAAAGAAAAAACTTACTCCTCTTTTTTACTGGGTTTAGAAATCAGACAGGCGTTTTAGTTTGCAGCCTCAGGTTTAAACCTGGGTATTCAGACAGAAGTACAGCCCTAAAATCGGAGACACTTGTGCAGCTGGCTGCTGGATGAATGTGAAGAAAGGAGAACACTCAAACCCAAAGTCTGCTTCTTTGGAAACAAATCATTTATTATTTCTTTGCAAACTAACTTCCAAATGGGTTCTGGCTAGCACGTTAAGCAGCACAACCCGCATCTGCCAGCTCCAGTCAAATTAACACAGAGCCCCATGACAGTGACTAAGAGCAAGCATGAAAACTGGCCTGAATACAGAAGTGCTCACAGTTTTTAAAGAAAGGCATAATGAGTAATTTGTAGGAGTTAGTTGTCAATTTTATTTTTTTTTGCATGCAAGCTAATAATAGGCTTAAGCCTGTAACTTGCACTTGGAATAATGATTAAAGTAGCAAGCTGCCGCGGCTTTTGCCTGTAGGACTCTCAGCCGAACTTCTCTTCTAGTCAGAGCAAATACTAAGAGGTATCTTAGAGTGGATATTATGAATCACCAGGTTTTTTAACGCAAGAAGGGTAATGCAGATTGGCAACAACCTTATTTATTTTAAGAGCTAAAACCTGTCATGACGTAAAATCACTGCTGACCCATAGGAAGTCACCAGCATAGCCACTGATTAAAAGAAGCTCATAAAACACATTCAGTGATGTTACATCCTTAACTCTGAATGAGCTTTTGCCATTTTAGATGACAGACTGTACTACAGTTTAAATCCCCTTACTTGTACAAATAATTTTTGAAAGTGTCTGAAAACCTGAAGATCTAAATCTTTTTCATTACTAATACCACTGTATTACAAAGACAATGCAGTAGACTTAATAAAGAAGTTAATGCAGAGCTATTTGTGAGTCTAAAATGGTGACCTACCTGGATCCATCTACAAAAAGGAAATTAATTTTAATGGGTGATGCAGCAAGCCTAGGATGGGTCAGGCAGTAAAATTAACACCCTTACAGAAAACAACGATCAAGTAATTTTCACTTTCGTAAAACCTTGACTAATAAAGCATTGTTTGAACACCTAAACCATGCGGCGAAAGAGGCAAAAATTCAATACTCAACCTAATTTAAGCCTTGTCCACACATCAAATTTACATTATGGTAATAGAATTGGTTTAGAAAGAGCAACTAGCAGTGAATACACTGAAATTATTTCAAGAGATCTTTATAGCAAATTACCTTACACAGTACTCTTCCAGCAGTTCAGCTGCCACGCAAGAGGTTTTTCCCTCTTTTAAAGATACTGGGGTTTAATGTCACTCATAAGCAAGGCTCATACTCTGTTGGAGCTATACAGGACTGGGGTGCCATCCACTGGGCCTCCCTATTAACCCCAATCGGTCTTTCATTCATTTCTGGTACAGTGTACAGTCACAGGGACTAGCTGAGTTTTTTCAATGGTTTTTCCATAAACACGGTCTTTGAAGCACATAGGAAAATGAAAACTTAAAGAGAAACAACTACAGACATTTTATGTAAAAAGAATCCTCTTCCAGAGGCAACAACCAGGCTTTGGGCAAATTCTACTGTCAGATTAACCTTTGGTTACTTTGCATAACCATATCCATTCATCACAAAAAAATCAAAACCATAATACTTAGCATCAAAGTGTGAATCTTAGTGTGGAACTAAGTCATTATCTCTTTCAAAACACTTCAAGTAAAATACCCATTGCCATTATATATTGCTAAAGTGGAAAAAGGAGTCTGAAACAAAGGCACGCAAATCCTACAGCATTTTGTTTTGTTGTTGTTAAGTACAAACATTTTCAGCCTGCAACTGAAAGAATAATTTGTCAGACGAAAAGAAAAGAGGAAGAAAAACAAATTGAGCCTCTCTTCTTTAAAGACATTTCATAACTTTTATATTTCTTGTCTATAATAAACACATCTTAGACCATTGCAATAACATCTTTACTTAAGTTATTTTAACTATACGAAAAGACTGATTGTAAGGCTTTGATAATTATGCAAAATGAAAAAATACACAAAATCCCATCATGAATCTTTATGTTGATGTCTTTATTGCATACTAAGAAATGAACTTCGTTGTTTACATGTTACAAACAGGTATGTGTTTATTTTACGAGGTTGTGCCAAAAAGAAGTCCATCATTATAGGAACCACTAGCACTGCTTAGATTCTACTTTGTTCACGTCAGAAAGTAAAAACGAGTATAAGCTAACACCATCATTCAAGCACAGAGGTTACTTCAAGGATGTTCAACACAAGAACTGCACATTTTCATCAGAAACTCTCTCAGTAAAATGCATTCAGTCTATCATATGCTGAATCAAACTTATGGCTGCTTGACACCGTTATGATCAAGTAACTGGCTTATTCCTGACTGCAACATTTTTCATCTCTATCTGAAAAACTAAAGCAAGCAAACCAGGTAGGTAACTCAGACCCTTGTTATAAATATGTACTTGTCTTTACTTATTCATGAGCTCACTGTTTTTATACCTTGCCATGTCTATCTTTTGTCTCAATAGTCCCAAACATGGCCAGCCCAACCACACTGATTTCAGTGGGATTTCTTCCAGTTTGCTAATCCGACAGGGCTCGGATACTGTGGGGTCAGAGGAAAACCAGTCACGACTCAGAAAAAGACAACCTTGCTTACGCCTTACCTCAGGAACACTGTCTGTCCGCTTACTACAGTGGATGATCAGTCAAAGGACATCCGCATGAGATTCCAGTCTCCAAGTCTGGAGCCATACGAAGCCAAACGTCTGCAACTGGCCTTTGAAGGAAGATTGGCTTATGCAGGAAAAGAGGAATGACTAAGTATTGGAAGTTTCACCGCTTTTGTCACTTGGCTACACAAAACACGGCCACAAGCAGCAGTGAGCCTGCAGCAAGGATCATGGCAGCTTAAAAACCTGCAGCCCCCCAGCTGCAGTGACTGTGTTCATTAGAACATACCTACCGCTGTCATCAGTAACACAATTTCACTCTGTCTCTAATCACATTTTAATTCTGAAATAACACATTTCCAATGGTGCATTTCTATTTCTTCCTATGTTACACAGGATTTGCATTTCTTTGAAGCAGCTGGCTTCTCTGGGCTCACACACTTCATTTGAGTCATACATTAAAACCTGTTCTGCTGTTAAAACAGCTATTCCTTTTTAATAATATCCAACAAGAACCAGAAATGCAAATGCCCCAAAATAAAAAGGGTAAGTTTGCATCAAATTTGATGCAGACATAAAATAACAAGCAAATATATATGCATCAAAAATTGGCACTGAAAGCCCCTTTTCTTCCAAGTTCTAGCTCTTGTTTTGCTGCACTTGATTGATTGCCTAGAAACTACGATAAATGAAGCTCTATGAATACAATACCTAGAAAAATTACTGCAGCATGGAACAGGTAATTTGCATTCTATTTTTAGCACATATGCATATGTTAGTGCTGACATGAAAAGCTATTAGAAATGCCTAAAAGCATCTCAAAAAAGCTTCTGAAGGTAAGTTTTTCATGGTAAACACAAGATGAAATATTAAATACTAGAAGTTTGTATTGTGGAGGGGCTTACATCTCAGCCTGTTCAGCACAGCTTATCCAAAAGTGCACTACGGGTTTTATCTTAGCCAGTGGATGGGAGTATCTTGAAGCTACCAGCTTTAGACAAATGCATAAACACTTATTTGTTTGTATTTAAGGAACAAATGGAGATATATTCCTCGACTGGTAGATTAAAAGGTACAAGATTAGAACTTGTCTCTCCTCCCTGTAGTGCAGGGAATACAAAACGACTTGCTAAGGGACAGATAAATCAGTATCATTTCTAGAAGGAAAGCACCAAGCTTACACTACTAACGAAGAAGCTAAAAAATAAATGTAATTAACTCTACAGAGTGTCTTTCTTGTCTAGTATGCACCTAAGATGGAATGGTACTGGATTTCCACAAACTTGGGAAGATACTTGCTTTCCATACCACACTTCTTTATTCTCATTGTACTAATTCCTTCAACTGTGTTTCAGGCATTTCAGGAGAAAGCAGAGTAGCAACACAGCACTGTTTGGAGGGCAGAATCCAGCAGAGCAAGCTGCCAACTCTGCAGCCTGGTCCCCTGCCATGCCTTGGAGGGCATGAATCAAAGCAGCATCTCACCAGCAAAACTCAAACGGAGTCCCCAGCCATAGTAGGTCTCCCCACAGAGGCAGAGCACCATCAAACCACACAGAGGAAGCACTACAGACACCCCACCAACAGGGAAGATTTCCTGAAGGGCCTAATGTTTTATGAGCTCAAGCATCAGAGCAAACCAATAAGGCCTGCCTTCCCAAGACATTTGTAAAATTAAACCTAATATGGTGTCAAGTACATAAAGAAAACAAACAAGAGAGGAAAAACAAAAACTCAAACATTTTCCTCTGATCTCTCAAGCTACAATAATCCAAGAAACTGCACAGAACAGTCATGCTGTAAACTGAATTTAAGCAGACACTGTTGAGATTTAGGATGATGCTTTTCTTTCAGTAAAACCTCAAATAAAAATGTATTGATGCCTTTTTCTTGTTAGGTACCCAATTTGCATTGCTACCAGCTAGCCACACAGTTCACAAAACTTTGCTTCACATTTCAAATTCATACATCCTGCCAAAATGTATTTAAAGTGTAGGTGTAAGGAGACAAAAATACAGCCTTTTCACTTCTGAAAAGGAAGAAAAGATTAAACAGGAAAAATATAACTTAAACTGCGGAACATAATTAATCAATCAGGTTCATAAAAAAGGTGAAGAAATACAATATAATCAATTCTCCATAGAAATCAATTCTGCTTTATAAAAAAATCATTGCCAGATTTGCTCTTCGCATTTGCCTTCAGACTTGCTACCAGCTACGGCTGCTAATGAAATGAGGAGGAGAAAGAAACATTATCACCTTACCACTTTTTGTGGAAGAAGTAACACACAAGATCAGTGAATGTCCTCTCAACAAAGCCCCAAGGAGCTTCCAATGCTTTATCAGTCTAGTTTGAGTATTCCATTGGCACTGAAAGAGTTTATCTACTGAGTACCCATGGATATGCATCTGAACCAGGACTGTCCTTTCAGCAGGGGAGACGACCCTGCTTCTGCCAGGGTGGTTTTGATATGAAGTGGTGATCTGGGATTCCTCTTGTGCTACCAAGCAGACAGCATAGATACTGTCAAGTTAAGAACTTTTTTGGACTAGTACTGACAGCTTTATAAGGGCACTAAGCAGAAATACTTGAGGTTTTGTGACTGCTGTCTGATTTAGAGTAACTGAAACTATCTCACTGTATCTGTAGAAGAGGAAAAGCAACTGAAATAACCTTGGTTCCATTAACCCAACCACTTGGATTATATGATTCAGAAACTGTGCTTTTTCAGACTTTCGATTTCTGCAAACTGGAAAGGTTTATGACAGTAACACACATCATGATACAGATCTTAACAGCCTGACAAAGAAATGCACAGTTGACGTTTTCCACATCTTACTTCAATCACTTTACCTTCAATTAGAACATGTGGATGTGAATATGTGAGCAACTAAGAAGTATGGACAAGAAGCATGCACATGTAGTGACAGGACAAATGCAAATGGCTTTAAACTGAAAGAGGGTAGATTTAGGTTAGATATTAGGAATAAATTCTTCATTCGGAGGTTGGTAAGGCACTGGCACAGGTTGCCTGGAGAAGCTGCAGCTGCCCCACCCCTGGCAGTGTTCAAGGCCAGGCTGGAGAGGGCTTTGAGCAACCTGGTCTAGAGGAAGGTGTCCCTACCTACCCAAACCATTCTCTGATTCTGTGATCTTCCCACTGACAGATAAAGCTTCAATTTAAGATTTTCATACAGAGTTTCTTACTGCACCATGATCCTGAATGAACATTTCTTAGAGCATTCTGCTACTAACTTCACAAAGTATTATAAATACCTAACCAACGAACTAGTTATCAAATCTTCACCACCACAGCATCCAAGTAGTCATTAGTAGAATTCTACCTGCAATATTGTATCAACATAGTAAATGGAAAAAAAATACCACAAACAAAACAAGCCCTATTCCTGAAGGTAGTCTATGGTGCAGGCAGCAGCTGTGAACATGTTTATGAAGACTCTCTACCCATGTACCTTTCCAGGAATGTAATCTTTCTACGAAATACGTGATTCCCATTTATGCTCTACATTCAGTGAGGACACCACCTTCAGAAAGAAATGGCAGCTTCGGTAAGATACAGCAAGAGAAATCCAAGAGCTCATTGTGCCTATCTGTTTTGAGCTCTTTAGAGTTCCTAAGATGTAGGGCAGTTTGTCATTGTGAAGTTGGAGACGTGTACTAGGGAAAAAAAGGCAAAAAAAAAATGTAGCACGTATTTAATGACTAATTAAGGCAACAAAGTGAAAGAATTCGCACCCCTCATTGCACTAAGGGCATTTTACAGAATAATCCCTGAAAGTTCTATTTGGAACCATTACAGAATTGTATTATCCTTTTAGAAAGTGTGTAACTGGGAATCTGCATGCAACTGGTAATGGCTTCAATGCCTACTCATAAATAATGGACTTACAGTTTTTCCTAACTGCTACACATTATGCTACAAGGAAACCCCGTTTTCTGAATGATTTGGGTAGAATCATTGAACATCCGTCCTTTGGCAGCATTTGTATCAGCAAAAATGGTAGGTAACAGCATATGCAACAGCTCCTCACTGATGTTAGGGAAAAAAAAGAAAAGATTACAGACCCAAGTTATTATTACAGTCTCCTATTTTAGAAAAGGGAACTATTTCAGAGTTGCAGACTGGTGAAACAGCCATACCACCCTTATTATTAGCAACATGTACAGATTTGGCTTGGAATATTTCCATTTTCTCCGGTGACACTCAGACTGCCAGAGACTGGTCCCACATTAGCACAGTTGTTGTCGCTGGGAATTACAGGACCACACCAGTTCTAAGGAGTACTATCCAAATTACATTAAGACTTCACATTTTTCTCCTGCTTTAATATTCACTCAGATAAGAAGAGAGTGGACTGAATTTTCAAATACAACATCAGTAAAGGACATTAGTAAACATTAGTAAGACAACACCACTGAGCTGCAGGCACTAAAATTCTACACACATACTAATAGCACCATATGCATCTGGAAAAAGACTATATGTTCTCAAGCCTTCTCCTCCTGTTCTGCATGAAATCAAAATATCGATGGAATTCTAAACTTTGTAGCTAGCTTATTTTAAGACAAGTTCATTCAAGGTCTAAACTTATGTTTCAAGCAAGATAATTTGGAGGCAGAAAACTAGAATTGCATAGTAACCTAATTCATCACTATGCAATGTACAGAAGAAGTTAATAAAAGGAGGCAAACTAACTGCTCTGCAAGTCTGTTCTTTGCCCTTTTTATTCCAGCATGCCCATCTTCTCTGTATTGTCCATTAAGCAGTGTTTTACTCCCAAATACACTAGGGCGGATTGGGAATTCATCAAGCCACAGACCAGAACTCCAAAACTATCAAGGCAGTGCAATCCTGCAGTGCCAACTGAAGAGCAGAGGAAAGTGAATGCAGAAGGTATGGAGCATCACCACCTGCTACTCTTACAGTACATAGAGAGCCACAGACAACTCAAGCAGGGAATTGAGATGCTAATCCAGGAGGAGCGAGGCATCTTTGTGTCCCCACAACTGCAGAAACCAACTGGAATTTCAGAAACGCTATTCTGTTTAACCAGTAACAAACATTATTTATTATTTAATTAATATAGAACACTACTTGTGGGGTAAGATAAAACCCAAGTAATCAGTATACAGGATTTCTGCATTTCTTTTTAGGTCACCTGTAAAGGCAACTTTGTCTTATAAATGATCCAGTTGCATGTGAAGGTCAACAGCTGCTGTTGTGCACCCAGCTGCAGGACTCAAGCACCCACAAATGACGTGCTGTCATGCTCACAGACGTCCAGACGTTTCCCTCTTGATTTGTGCATAAAGCTATGGCTAACAGGGAAGCAGACAGCAGCACTTACCTACAACAGAAGAGCTCATGCAGGTAACAATGCTATGGGAAGTGGGCCAGGTAAATAGGTGCTTATTTCTTAACTGCACAATACAATATTGTGCAGGAGATACTCTACTGGTTACCAGGTTTTTTATATGTTCAAGTGCCATACTCTTTGTAATCACACAATAGAGTCATTTGTTAGCTTGACTGCACAAGCAGCAAAGCTGTTAAAGTAATGGGCAGAGTATGAGAAGAGAGTAATTTTACCATCTTTAAATTACAAATGCACCTTGTCCTTTTTCACCATAAACAAAAATTAAATTCAGCCTAGAATCTACCTGTTATTTATTGATTTCTTCATATATTCACAGACGGTACTGTGCTTAAACAAACTGAGTACACTTTCGCAGTCACCAGTCACAGGGTGGTACAGCTATAGGGTGGTACCTTCAAGACATTAGCCTCTGAAACTTTAGATATAAATTCTGCTGAAGGAGTTAAGTTTCATTAACAATCCACAGTACCACCACACACAAATCCAAGGTCACAAAGATGAGGCAACATGGAATTGCAATATATTTCCTAAACATAAGGCAAAGGATTCTTGTGGCAAGCTTAAAATTAACTAAAATAGTGCCGGTCTCACTCATTTGTAGAGAACAGCCTCTTAGGAAAAGAATTCACATTATGTCCTTTGATCTTTTGTGCAGCTCAAAGCTGGTGATGGCTTCATCAATAATACTTTCAAGCATAAAAATGCAACTCCCAGAGCTTTCATTCTGTCAGATAATAAGTCAATATTAAATATTATCAGTCATCTCTGTAGGAAATGCTAAAGAGTAAACTAGTAACTTAGGTTCAGTGCGACAATAATAAAAGGACAGAGCAGTAACTGCAATGCCTGATTTTTCCTTACAGTACAGACATCAAAGCTGAGATTCATGAAGAGTCAGGAGGACAAATAAGCTTCACAATAAAGATAAGATACTCCCACGCATTCTGCAAACAACTGACCCATTTCCTATCCAAAATCCTCATATACCAAGATCTTCCTCTCTTATCAGTGCACAAGTCACACCATCACTGCAAACACCTGACAACACTGCAGAGGGTCAGAGGTACCTCATTCCCACTCTGCACACAAGGAACTTGGTGCCAGAGCTGCCTGCAACAGAAACGTAACCTGAGGCTTCTGCAGCCCAGGCTAATATAGGGAAGATCCCTCCTTGTTACTGAGACCTGTTACAATAGTACACAAAGTTTCTTGCATCATGGTGTCTGAGGGTTAAGATCCCTATGAAATGCCAATCGACAGATCAGTTTGCAATTCAACCCCTTTGCCAGCACAGATTTATTTTCTAGTCAACACCAATTAACTCAGATAAATATGGGGGGGGGGGGGAAGAGACAAGGGGGCAGGATAAAAAGAAGACCGAATACCCTCAAGCATTTTCTTCTGGGATAAAGTCTTACAAAGTAAAAATGCAGGACGCACCAGAGCATGACAGCATCAGAGGGAACGAGGCCAAAATATTAGCCACGGCATACTAATTTAGGAAGAAGGTTATGATAATTGCTTTTATACAGATACTTAAGCGTACTACTATCTGAGATTAATGACTAGAGATAAGATTTGACAGTATCACTTCTACCTGTTGCTCTGCCATGGCTCAAACACACATTTAAAAGCAGCTGCCTCCAAACACAGCAAGCACCAAGGGGAAAAAGGACCCCTGCAGTCCTAAACCTGCCAGAAACTAGATGCAGATGGAAAACTGATCTTCTGTCCTTCAAGCATTTGACTAAAGGCAGAAACTGACTTCCTGAAAGTTATTAATTAAACTTACTAAGCAAAAATTAATCCTTTGTGTGTGGCTATCACATTATCTTTCATTATTCAGAAGACTGAAATCAAACTGTTCTAACTCACTTCACCTTCATTTCCTCAGACCTGGAAGAGGGAGTACTGAAGTGCTACCCACATCAGGCTAAGCTGCTAACAGTGGCATCCGTTATTGCTACTATTCTTGCCTCTGGGTTAATTCCTCTCAGACCTAAGGTCCAGCTTTCTTAAAAGCAGCCATTCATTCAATCAGTTCAGACAAAGCAAAAGGGACCTCATTCACGAGGTAAATACAAATGAAGCACAGAGCAGTATTTGGACCACGTCATCTGCAGTGAATGAAGTAACAGAAGGAACTTCAAAAATAGGAGCACAGGAGACAACTGCTAAGGACTCATCCTGGCAGCAGTTGTGCAAGAAAATGCCAAGCACAGCTTGCTACCTTCACCTCAAATGCATCTGGGCAGCTGCTGCTGCAGAGGAAAGAGTCTGTGGCTGAGCACTGGTCCCAAACTTAGGTTGGAGGAGAAGGTTTGGACTGGAGCTGCTGCTCCAAAAAGCCCTTCCCCAGCAAGAGGTGCTCACAGCCCATGACATCTGCATGGTGCAGAAGGATGGGAAGATCACCACCAGGTTCAAAGACTAAAAATGGCCAAAATTTTGAGAGATGAAAATCATGACAAGTCCATCCTACACTACCTACCAAAAATGTCCTCAGGTACCTTGAGAACCACTAGTTTAAAACCACCACAGAAACAAGAATATGCACATTATAGGAACTGCTTTATATAGCCTTGCACGGCTTTCCTTGCGTTGATAAAGGCAGTTGTTAATATCGCACCTCTCGAGGAGATAATTACACCCATTACAACCAGCCACTGAAAATGATTCACTTGCTTGGGCATAAGAAAGACAAGTTGGTATTACAATTTCTGTATAAAGAATCTTCTCCCAGACATTTCTAAGTGATCAAAGATTCCATAGGCTCAGCTCTGCTCCATACTTCATGAGGAACAAAATATCTGAGAACAGATTTTTACATGTTCCCCATTTGTCCATACATAGCTTCACACATGCACCCTACAAATGATAGCCCGTCATTCAAGCTTGCAGACACATTTCTCTTCTGCTGGCACACGCCGGACACATGCAGCTACCTTTTCTGTGCATTGGTGAGTATGCAGAAAATTTAACACCATAAAGACATATCTCTCAGATTAGAAAATAGACTGCAACAAAGCAAGGACTGAATTGGCCGATTATTCCAATATGTGGTTTTAATTACCTCTAACTCATGGCAGCCTGTTCATTTGCATCTTTCAGATGAGACCTTAAATATCCATAGCCTGTGTGCCTGCCTTGGACAAAGAAGATAGCTTGGGGCTTCTTGGAAGAAAACCAGATTCCTGCCTCGTAGTCCTTGGCTGCTACAGTCCTCTGAGGTGGCTGCAGTTCAGCAAAGCAGTAGGCTTGGAGCCTGGGAATTAGGATGGAAATTGTTACATGAATGCAAATATTGTTCTAGGTCTTTTTTTAAAGTAGTAGCAAAAAAATCACAGAATCCTACCAAAAAGCACCTATCTATTCACCTTAAAGCCCTTAAAAATTAAATGAGGTTCTAATTAAGGACCAATAAGTCATTCAAGAAAAAAGAAAACCTCACAAGAGTAGCCCACAAGACCTCATTTAAGATTAAATAGATCAAATTACTAAATTACCATTCGAAACAAAGTTATCTAAAAAGAAACCAAAGGAGTAAAGGGAAGACAGCAGAATTTAAAATGAGTGAGTGAAAAAGAAAAGCAGACAAAATGGAAGACTGTATAAGACCCTAGCACAGGAGCTGATCAGAGCTCATTATTGACTGAAATCCTCCCAGATTGTTTTAACAAAAATGCATAATTACAGTCTGAATGTGTCTGGCTCTTTGTAGTGCATCCAGAGAGGATCCATCTTCTGCCCCCACCTCCTTTTTACACAGTAGCCACAATCTGGCCCTTCGGATCTGACTACAGCAAAACAACAATCAATCTTCATGGGAAATGGCAGCTTCAAAATTATGTCTCATGCCATCTTCTTACTTCAAATACAACAAACAGTCCTTCAGTTACGCCATGCTTCTAAGGACAACAATTCTGAAGCACCAGGTTTAAATGTTAAACATCAGACATTACATCATTGTTTTTAAGCACGTGAATTAAGTGGTTTAAGCTACTGCCGCAGCTTACAACCAAACCACAGTATGGAACGTGACAGTGAATCTGAAATGCTGTAATTTAAACTAAGTTGTCACTTCATACTACAGCTAATCAGCTTCCTCAAACATATCCCAACTGCCTACTGCATTTGCAGAAGTCTGAATCATTTACCTTCACTTGTTCTTACAAGAACCCTTTCCCAAGCCACAAGTCTGAGGATGAGGACAGCTGCAAAGTAAGCCTATTACTTAAAGAAAGGAAAATCACTTGTAATCACCAGTTTGCAGCCTCAGCTGCAGAAATACGGAGGCCTGTAATTTTGATCTTTGCCTGAAGATCTGCTTGGCACTAGGGCAGTCTTCAGCAGCACGAGACTGTTTTAGACTGCAGGGTGACAGGAGGGCGGCAACTGCAGAGTGTTTTAAGCAAGGAGAGCAGAACCAGGCTCCAGCCCCAGGCTGGGTCAAGCCAGCAGGCCCTGCAGAAAGCCATCATACCCAGGGAGGCAGAGGCAGCCCATCCTTAAAGAAAGCTGCACCCGTAAAAAAGTTTAAACCACCTGAAGATTGTTCGTAAAATCACCTCCAACCCTGTGGCAACAGATCCTAATTTCAGTACTGAAGCCCAACTCTATTTCCCTCTTACTGTGCGAAGGATTTCTGCATAATAATGCAGAACTCAAACTGGTTGGTCACACACCAGGACGGATAACACTGGAGAAGGTTAAGAAAAACGGGCACAAATCAAAACAACAGTCTAAATAAATCATGGCAGCTTCATTAAACGCTAGCAGCCAATTGGAGAATTCAAAGAGTAAAAGCAGCAGTTGAAGTCATGGGCTCCAGGCTCAGATTTACTGTAACCAAAAAGTTTGTTTAGAAACAAACTGGCAAATATAGTGACCTGGCCGTTGTTCTGCCCTCACATGCTTATCATGTTGTGACTAAAGGGCTGTTCTCAAGGATGAGCAAGTTCCCAGCACAACCTCATTAAACCCTCTGCCACCGTTTTCATGAAAAAAGTGCACAAATGATACATTCTATAAATCCCATTTCTTTGAGGCAAGTATACTACAGAAATTGTTTTCTCATATTAAATATTGGCATAGCAGTTCTAATAGAGTCAGTAGCCAAACACTGTAGTTAACATCTATCATTTTATAACTATCCCTACTTCTACTGAACAGGCTATTTGATTTAAGAGAGTTGTGAAATTCCAATAAACTTGTGACTGACATCCACCTCTCTCTACTTTATCCCATGTTAGGTCTCCTGTTTGCTATAATTTTGTAGAAATGGTAGCTTTAGTTTTCAAAAAAAGCAAGGGAGTTTGAACTTGAAAAACAATATGATAATACACACCACAGTTTCAAGACAAGATTACAAGCACCTCCATTCACAACTGAAAGTGACTATTCCTACTCTGCAGGACACATCCATAGCTAACCACCCACCCTCTCCTCTTTTTAAATATACTGCAGCTGGTCTCCAAGAGGTTCTAAATTAAGGCAGGAATGCAATATAAAGTACATGTGCATGAATTCAGATCTCTCCACACCCACTGAAATGCATCTCCAAAGAAACAGAAGGACAGTACAGCAAGGGATGGAGAAATCAGCACTTGCACTATGTGATACTAATCTTACAAAGCAACTGGCAAATACATTGCAGGAGTTAACTAGTCTACCTCAACAACTTTAATCACCTTTTGCTGAGAAAACTAATATTAAATAGTATGCACTTGGTTACAGCTTATGTTCTTTCATAAAGCAGTAAGGTATTATAAAAATTCAAGAGACTACAAACCTGGAGATTGCAAATTATGCTCATAAACATATTTGTGAATAACATTACTTGAAGTAAAGATAAGAAAATAATTACTTTAAAAGACTGTAGTCTCAAAGAGATGAAAAGTGGAAAAATTCTCAGAAACAGATAATATTTACCTTAGAGTACCTTTGCATGTTGGAAGTTAAAATCAGATCAATGCATTGAAGGCCAAACCCAGCAACCAACATCCAGTTTCTCTACTATTTGTGCGCTCTGGTTTTTATTTCTTAATTCAAAGAGTAAAACAAAGCTTCCTGAAACAAAGTAAACCACCTGTGCACCTCCTGTGGATACTCTGACATATAAATAGAAGGCTCTGTGTTTCTCACACTTCCATTCCAACCAGCCATACAACATAGACAAGTACATGATGGAAGATGGAGCAAAGTATTTTACTAGCCATTTACCAACTGGCCACATATATTAACCTCACAGCCTGAGCCCATAATCCCATTTACTTCCCCCAGATGGTAACCTCCCTTTTCACTTCTGTCTAGCACCCTAAGTAAGCTTCTATTTATCTTCCCTTAATCTTCCTCTTGCTGTTAACATGTCCCCAGTTTCACCAGTAGCTTGTGATTCTGTGCTTGGACCAGTCATGGCTCAGCAAGGACTTCCCACCTCAGCCACTCCTATGGCTCACTCTATCCCTTCACTGCTTTGACACATGCTCTGCAGAGCCATACTGCCAACTGGATCAAGACCTCATCCAGATACAAAACATCTCTGCAAAGTTTTCAAGCCAGATCAACTCCCTGGCACAGAGACGCAGGGACAGCACAACAGCAAGTGCCTGGGGAAAGGGAGCAGCAGGAATCACTGCAGAAAGCATGCCTACCATCAAACTGAAGCCTTAGGCTGGTGCCTCACTTCCCCCACCCACCCAGCGTTCCTGCCCTGACCATCACCCTCCACCTGGCAGCTCCTACCACAAGTTCCTCATTCTCCATGGCCTAAAACAGTTTTTCTCAGCAATGACGTGCACAGGATACCTCAGCTTAAATCTCTGCCCTAAGAACTTATCTTGAACTGCTGCAGCTTAAATACTAGCTTTTAAAGCTTTTAACTCATACATTTACTTCATTAAACAGATGAAGTAAAAATAGATGAAGTCTGGATAGGCTTACTCGCATGTTACTCATACTAGCATATATCCAAATCATTGCTTATTTCTGTGCATATATATACTGATGAAGGATGAGAAAAATTTCGTCATTATTTAAACAATTCTTATTAAGAAGTCAACTAGTGAAAAATTCCCAACTTAAGAAGCCATTATACAGTCTGATTCAATAATTTTGAGCTATATTGGTATTACTTGGAGCTAGAATGAACTGGTAGGTTACTATACATTTACAGAAAATAAAGGAACTAGAAATCTAGTAGTACAGGTTAATCACACTGTCAACAAAACTTCTTTGCTGCAGAGCATAATCCACGCAGTGATCTCAGAATACATTATAGAGCATTTTATTAACCAAATGAACTTTGCAGGTTTTGTTTTATAAATAAAACACTTCACCTGTAAGGCATTATCAACGTTACTTTTGAGGACAAGGCATGCATGACATACTGATGCCTCATGCTGAACAGAGTAGATCCCTGTCCTGTAAGGTTAACTTATATTATTCATTTAAATTAAACTTTACCCTCAAGGCAATGGGCTTGCATTCATATTTCTGATGCTAACATAGGCCCTGGTTTCAGTTGCCATTGAAATCAGTGGAAAGATTCAGAAATACTTCCAAAGGCTTTTGACTGAGCTCATGTAATAGGATCCCATCTGAGCCTACTCATCACCCACCATCAGTCTCAGGGGAAAGCAGAAAAGAAGGAACTACCATGGACTCCAATTATATAGCATGGCTTCAGGCCCCAGCAACTAGTCATCCAAGCTATATAACACTGAGTATTTGACCTTTCCTTTGTTGAAGAAGTATGCATTTCTGCAATCCTTACTTGGAATTACTAAGTACAGAAAGGGCACTGCCATCTAATTTCAGGCACTTTGGCACACAATACTAAAACACTCAGACAAATTCATACCTCCCACCATACAACTCTAATTCCACTTTCAAAGTTCACCTTCACAGAAGCTGTGTAAATCTTATGTCTCCCAAAAGTCAGTGATGCCTGCCAACATCTTATCACAGGATCTTGTCCCCAAATCACTAAAATGCATATGAAAGTTCTACCAATACTCTTCTTAACTGAGATTCAGTTTATTCTATGGGATAAACTGCAATATCTGAAGAGTTAATATATGTAACATTGTTGCACTCTCACTTGAAAGAAGACTAAACATCAAAGTGGAAGGCACCATCCTAGCTACATATTTTGTGGCTAAAATTATCTAATCCTCCTACAGTAGTATCACCCTGAGACCCCAACTGACACGCTGCATTCTGTACCTTCTGCAGCTAAAGGAAGGCAGATCAGAAAATAACAAAACATTAAAATTGTGTTGCTAGGATAAGACGTCATGGAAACCAAATGCAGTGCACTTGCACAGTGTGACATTCTCTATGTGCTCTAGTACACAGAAATACTTAATTTTCTCCTATGTTTGACCTTTTCCCTTTGGTGGATTTGGATTAAATTTATTTTCTCTTTTTATGTAGCTTGCCTGAGTTTAAATTTGGAATGTGTTAATCAAAAATTGCCTTAGATTTTAATCTACACCACTCAGTAAGGATGATGGGGTAGCATGGACCCAATTTGGGCAGATTCTCTTTGCAAGAGTCTTGCAGACCTATATCCCTAAAAGTCATGCGAATTACTGCCTTGTATCCAATGCATCTCTCTTCCCTCATCCTGTAAGTTTCCGAAACGCCAAGGACACTCTGGAGGAGAACAAATGGAACTGAAAATTTAGTTCCTGAGCAGAGCCTCAGGGGGCTTTTCTATTGATGTCTCTGGAGAGCAGTGAGCTAAGGTGGGAGAAAAGTGTCCACGAGATAATTTTTCAGCCATGCCATTTCAGGCACAGCCTATGGTTTCCTTGCTTCAGTAAAAACACTCATCAAAGGCTCACAAGAACTTTCAGTCTCTCAAAGATTGAATTCTCCCTGCACACTTGAAATTACAGTATCACTGGGTTTCTAAACAGTAAGCCACTGTTTGCCAGCTACATCAACAGAATGTAAAAAAGGCACATTGCCACTTTGTAAGAGTACATCCCATTATGAAGCCACACATGCAGCATAAAGTATTTCAGGATGCTTGCCCATTTTGAAAGCAACCCACAAAATGAAGTTAAAAGACTTTAGAATACCTGAGCACAGTGTCCAAAACGTCATGCTGTCACTTACCAGCGAGGGTGCTATATTTTTAACATTAACTAAATACGTTTCATCACTGCAAAAGGGCAAAGAAGACACTGTCACAGCATTTTTCCATAGTGTGATCACTCTAATATTTTGCTTTTGCCATACTACTAATAATAATAACAGTACCAGCACAAGCAATTGTGCTTCCTAGATTTTGGATGCCAGACACTTCATAATGTCAAAAGATCACTATTCCTTCACTTGCTGCTATCTGATGAACCACCAAAGGTGTTATTACAACGTGACCTAAAGTATTTCTCTAAGAATTCAGGCTTTGGCAAGTAAAAAGAGGTTGCGCTGTGTAAGAAACTGTATCTATACAATTCCTTCATATTAACACAAACTATTTCAATGCCTTTCAAAACAGGCTTTTTACTTCGCCAGAATACTGGGTAAAACTGTCCTTGTGCAGAATGTGTATCTTTTGAACAACAAACAGATCTTCTAAACAGGACAAGATAAGATTTCAAAGAAGTATACCCTAAGAACCAACAGATCTGCATGTGACTTCAGAAACACGATAAGGTCTCAGAGTCACAGGCTTGCAGCTTGCAGAGTTAAAAGTACTGGGAGAGCACAAAGTAGGACCTGAAAGGATTTTAGGCAAGTCCTTCATTAGTCCTGACAGGATCTTACAATTAGCCTGAACATTTAGCAAGTTTCTTCAATATACCAGTATGTATTTATATTGCTTAAATATATCCAAGAATGGCATATTCATGATATCCTCTAATCAAGCTAATTTTGGGAAACATTCAACAGGAGTGGAAACAAATGAACACACTATATGGAGTCAGAGCACACCATAAGACAACTACAGTCTACCCCAGAATGCAAAAAACTGCATTAGAGTTTGAGAGTTTCTCCTTCGGAATAATTTTCAGATATTATTACCATTTTAAACAGAAAGATGACTGCAAGCTTGGCTCTTTGCTATCAGAATTTCAGCATTTCTGCAGCATCCAAGAGCTAGAAAGGGCATTCCTTGATCCGGTTAATATAGAAACAAGGGCACAGAAAGTGCTTTCCTTAATGAAAAATAGCTTTATCAATCAAAATTATTTGTAAGAGATGAACAATTTTCTCAACAAAATCATATTTAAGCTCTTTAATCCAAAAAGGGAGAAAACCCTCCACTTTAACAGATACTGCAGAATCTTCCTTCTGATGACTGATCACTTACAGGCATGGAAATAGTTTGCCCACACTTTCTGTCTACTACCCTCACACAGATTACTGCTCATCTCCTGGGGGAGATCTCCAACTAACATCAAATGAAGGCAGGATAGCTGATGTGAAAGATATGCAGGCATCTCACTTCAGTGTGGAAGGTCAGTCAGGAAAAAAAGGTACAAAGTATCCTTACTGGCACATGCTGGGAAGAAAAACCCTCCAGGATAAAACCCAGCAGTAAGTGCGAAGCAGCATTTAATTTTTTACCAAATGATGCCCAGAGAGATTTCTAACCAGGATTTTTCATTCTTCACAGTTGTGGCCTGGGTCTGTTGCTAAGAGGAGCCTTCCCAACACCTAAGCATTGGTGATCCTGTGCAGGATGCCAGAGGAAAATAAGAGGACTGTGGGCAAAGGAAGGATGTTAGCTGACTACCAGCACTAGCTGAATTCTGTGAAAAGGGCTACAATGGAAGGAGCCATGGGTTTTGTGTCGCAAAAGCGTGATGCCTGGAAGAGAGCTTCTGAGCTGCAGTGATGCATCAGCAGAGAAACTAGCAACCAACAAACACTTCCAGCACCATGGTCAATCAAGAAAATCAGTCGCTGATTTTGGTTTCTATTAACAACCACAGCACCCCACTGTTGTCTGCCCGTATGCTCTGGAAGCCTTCGGAGCATGGGTTATGCACTTGTGCAATCCTTGCACAGCAGCACCCTGATCCAGGCTGCTCTCCACACCTTACCATAGCAATGACGAATCAGTCTTTGTCAAGTTCACCAACAACAATATAGCAGTAAGAAGAGAGCAAGAATGCTCTGATGTTAGAATTCGTTCATTTGTTAAGTGGCAATAGCAGACCTCTGTCCAGCAAGGACACAGAGTGTTTCTTAAACAACTTTTCTTTGTTTCAAGCTTTGTTTCCTGCATGTGAAACCAACAAATAAAAAAAGGCCATAAATAACTGTTCAAGACATTAACTCTTTTCTCCCCTGCTGTTTTTAAAAGCAGTGCAAGCTATAAACTACCTTATAAACATATCTTAAGTTTCCCATGACAACTTCAGTGTTGAGCAAAGCCTTGCACAATGCAATAATAGTAGATTCTCATTCCCATTTTGACTATGGATCCAGTTTTAGTCTCAAGCAGAGCCTATTTTCCCAAGATTGCTCTTTCATTAGGTCCCTGCTCCAATTACCTTAATATGACTCATTTGATATTGTTTATACCTACTGTACAATATTGTGTTGTATTTTCACAGTATGTGAAATACTGCTCTATGCAACACAGCATTTCCATTTACTTTTGCAATTATAAATAGAAAATACTATCAGCCTACAACACTATCCTGAAGCAGCATACTTCCTAAATAAACAGTGTAACAGATACAAGTTTATGGTAAATTAATTATAAATTTACCTTTAATGTTCCCTTTCTCTCTACAAAAGATTCTACACTAGTAATTAATTGACCATATGTATTTATGCAGCGCGCACACACATTATACCCACCACCACTTCAGAGATTACTGCTAAAAAGCCACAGTATTAAAAAAAGTAGTCCAACTTCACATAAAACAGGAGAGCTATATATTATTTAACAAAGAGTAGGATCACAAATCTCCATCTGGCCAAAAAACATGTTATAACAAAAAGCAACAGCTGGAACTTCTACTTTGGAGTTGCTGCTTTGCCTTTTTCTTGTTTTCCACATAGATCTATTTAGCACTTTCCAAAATCACCATAATAGGAATTTTTAAGACAAATAACATCATCAGTTGTATCAAACACACACAGCTTAACTACTTGCATTATGTATTTCAAGTGCTTTTATTGTACCTTTCTGCATCATTTCATTCACATCAGTCAATCTGCCTACTAATAGCCACTTGTTAGGAGTCGTTAAGCTGCTTATCAGCCAGGGCACAAGCTATCCACTGACAGAGTTCCAGTCCTCTCTTACAGAGAGGGCCACACCAGCAACCAGGCAGCCAGTCCAGGGATGGGCAGATTTTTATAAATCTAGGAATTTTAAGTGACAACAGAAAAACGGATTTGCAAGCCTTGGTCTTCAACCTCAAATAACAGACGTTTACTGTAACTGATGTTTAGAGACTGAGATCTACAAAATGCTTGTAACAATACTTCTTTAACTCTCCCCTGCAGTCCAAACTGGAGTAAAAATACAGAATGAGCAAGCAGAGAGAGACATACCAATGGTGTTAATGTATTCGCCCTCAAAAACAAATGCATTATAATTCTGCCTGTGTGATAAGGCAGCACGAGAAACACCACTAGAATAATAATCCATTCAGTGATATTCTTTCTCACATTGATATGCTTTTGTGATTCTATTTTTTTAGTTGATTAAAAAATTGCTAATGGAAAAGTAACAATTTCCTCTGAGTGGCCAAGTGTCAAAAATTTTTGACATTTTGTTAAATGAACATTCACTTTTCTAGACTATTCAGTTGAGATTTGGTAATACTCACGTTTTAGCATGAGAAAATGTTTTTGCATTCGAACCACACTTCTGCTAGAGACATCATGTTGCATACGGTGCCCTGCATGGCTCGCGGGCTGCTAGTGAGAAACGTCTGTGCAAGCAGCAGTAAACCTGACAAGGCTCACATCACTTGCTCTCTGCTGTTACTCACCAACCACTGAGATTAAACCCTGGCTCCACAGACATGGATAAAAGCTTTGCCTTGACTTTGACTGGGTTAAGACTCACTCAGGTTCAGCTGGAGAAAAATGTGGTCTATAAATCTTGACTGGAAGGGAGATAAAGTATATACATAATTCCATCCTATTAGTAACTGAGCCTTGCACTCACCAAAATCAAGACACTCCAAACAATGAAAGAAAAATAGCTCAGTCTCCATTTCACAAACTTCAAAAGCTTCACACTGAGCTACCACCCAAAGAATGAGAAAAGAGCATCCCCACCATCTCCTAACTTATCCAGAGGTATACCTAGGAATATGACAAGTGTACCTCTATCTTTGTTTCACACTGGACAAAACCAACATCTTCTGAAGCTTCGTGTTGATACGAGCTATTTACAGTACTGGACACAATCACGTTTTAAGTTTCTATTTCTCAACTCATCAGACTGTAATATTTTTCCAATACGACTGAAAAAAGACACTGATGTTTAATCTACTCAGAAGTAGTCTGCATAAAAAGCACATCACCGCTATAATGTATGCAGGAAGTTACCATTTTTCTGCAATATGATTTTGCTACTGTCCAACAGAACTGGATTAAAAATAAAAATACAATGTAATCTAAAAATACAATTAAAATTCCCCCATGCATCTCTATTCTTCTAGCAAAATCAAAAAAGTGAACTAGATGTAATATCTGAAGGTCAAATAGATTTTTTACAAAACATTCTCAGCCAACATAGTCATAGAAGGCTTATAAAATCAATAAGACATATAAAGCTGACTGCAACCTTATAAAAAGCCTCAAATCTTTAGCCTGGGTGACACAAATATAGCATTTCACACTGTAAGCAATTTCCGAGCAATGTAGGCCAGTTTACCTTTGCACTATGAAGGGGGTTTTGAGCCTCTAAACTACCAGCAACTGCAGCGGTTATTTAGGATGCAGACAACTCCAGAAGGCACCACGCAAGTTCAAGAACAGCGGCTCTTTGCTGCTAATGAGCAATGTGGAACATGGGTCCCTCACACCTTGTGCAGGAAACTGAATGGCTCTGCTTTGAGGATGGGATTAAATGATTTGTAGTGCTGTTACACAAAGCATCTGTGAAGCCAGTTAAAACACATACTCAAAAAAAAAAAAAGAGATAGAATAGAAAGTCACCAGTCAGCAACAGAATGTATGCCTAGGAAAAAGGAGAGTGCACTTGAAATATTCACTGAGAAACACAGCAAGAGCCAGAATTTTCCAGTAACAACAACTCAGTATTTCTTGGCATTTCTCTCCTAGGTAAGAGCAAATAAAATGAAAATGAAAGGTAACTCTTTGGGAGAAAAGGATGCAGGGAACAATAACAGAATGGGGGGTTATAGTATCTGATGTAAATATTCCATCTCAAACCTTTGCTCCCCAGTCAACCATTTCTGAACACCCTTCCAATACTCCACATTAAGATGGCACACAAGTACAGGTGTTCCAACACCTCTGTACCCAACTGTGGATGGCCAAGGTGTGCTTCTATTGCAGCAGGCTTTTACAACAAGGAGAGTCAAGTAAAATACACAACAAACATTCTAGAGTTAATATCAGGGCATCCTCATGCCTTCAGTCATGCTCAGAGGCGCACTCATGCAGCCAGGGTATCTGACTTGTCTCAGCCAGGTGACTCTAAAAGCCTCAGGGACCTCTCATATTTCATTTGCAGTGTCTACACTACATCCAACATGTTCAAATCACATCAAGTTTCTAGGCTGTTTTTTAAGATTAAACTGATAAAATGGACATGTGTGCTGTTAAAAATTTCAGTAACATGGGGCTTTTTGATAAACAAGCAGATTCACACTTTCCACAAGTCAATCATCTTTGACTAATAAAAATTTAAAGGGAACTCCAATGAATGCCAGCTAATCCCATATCTTTAAGGATCTTTCCTTTAAAACTTGCAGTTAAATCATGCATGAGCAGATGCAGCAGGTATGGAAATTCTCACACTGGTGCTGGAGGTGCAGGCAGAATGCTCTTCCAAAGAATTCATTATTATCTTTGATACTTTCTGCATCAAAACACCACCAGTTAGAACACAGACATTTAATCCTGTGGCTGTCAGCAGAGCTAGGACACAGCTAAATTTATTTTGTGGATATGCCCTAAAGCAGTAATCTATATAGGAAGGGGAAATAGTAACATAAGAGGTAGAAGGTATATATGACACCATTACGATTTTGAAGATGTACTGAAATAGGAAGGTGATAATATGAAATCTTGTCACATCGGATCTTTATATAGCTAACCCAGTGGAAGATAATATTGCCCAGAACAAGTACGGAAAACATGAACGTTGGCAAGATTTTCCTTCCATCTATATTTCTGGCCTGACACTGTATGGCACTGTTTTCAGCAACACAATGCACTATTTCATACACAAAAAGCAACACTGTCCACTGAAAATTAACATGGGGTAGGAACATTCCTCTGCAAGACATTAGCATTTAACAATGAGATCCACAATTATGTCATCTGACCATACTGTTTCTATGGACTTTAAGACAAATCAACTAACTTGCATTTCCAGCATCCCAGCCAGGTCTACAACTTTTATTCCAGGTTGATAGGCACACACAACCTGCTAAGAATTAATGAGAAACATTAAACAAATATCAGGGTACACACTGTTGTTAAAGGTGCCACAGCTTCAAAGATATATTGTAATGCTGCGTCAGTTTTGTACACCTGAACTTAATTTTTGCCAGTTCATGCAAATAGATATGTCACAAGGATATTCACAGATGTGGCATGATACCATCAGAGTCATGACAGGCAACCTCACCCATCTAGGGCTGGGAACACTGAAAGAAAATTCAGGGATATACATACAGGCTGCTTAGTTTGTCACTCAACCAAAAAAAGAAAAACACATGAATTCTTGGCAGATTGTGGTTAATTATTAACTTTATTTAACATTTTACAAAACAAACTGTAACAATTCATTAAAACAAATATCCAGAATATCCAAAACCACACATTAATAATACTAAAACTCCAAAACTGCAGAACACAGAATTAAGACTCCATTAGGCACATTGTTGCAGTAAGTGGCACCATTTAGAAGATGCAAGACAGCCAAAAACAGTCTTCTATGTTGAGCTCCAATATGAGCAAATAGAGCTAGATTAATATAGCAAATTCACATAAATCTGGGCTAAGAGTGGAAATCAAGCTGGTTTTTCTATTGCTTTTTTCTTCTGCTGTGACAGAAAAATCTTCTATTTACTAAAACAGAGATTTAAGAAGCTAAACACAAACAATAAACAACAATACTGAACAACTCTGCACTGTTTATCCATGCTTCTCAAAACACCCTGGCCCCCTAACAAACACTGACCTACAGAGAAGAGAGTCCTAGCTGTGTTTGACTGTGACAGAAATGTTTTGATTAAGAAAAAGCATCAATACACCAGTACTCTCATAGGAGATCTCCCAACATACCTTGACTTCTAAGGCTGCCACTGCTGCTTCCTTTTTTGGTCTTACTGAAAATACAGCAAAAATCAAGCCCTTGAGTAGTTTCAGGTACTACAAATTCTCTCTGCCATCTATAACTGGGGACCTGTTATTCTGAAGTGAAGTGGCAGTCAACCTTACTCCTTTTAATTTAAGATTGGACACAAAACAAACTGAAGTGCTGGAGTGCATCCGAAGAAGGGCAGCAAAGCTGGTGAAGGGTCTGGAGCACAAGTCTCATGAGGAGCAGCTGAGAGAACTGGGGTTGTTTAGCCTGGAGAAAAAGAGGCTCAGGACAGACCATACCTCTCTCTGCAACTACCTGAAAGGAGGATGTAGTGAGGTGGGGGTCAGTCTCTTCTCCCAGGTAGCAAGCAACAGGACAACGGGAAATGGCATTGATGATTAAAGGTCTTTCCCAACCTGAACAATTCTATGACAATTTCAAACTACTCACAAGCATTTGGCTGGATCTTAATTATTACTATGAGCTATCCTTGTGTTTTAATAATATAGTCTAAATCCTAATCAGATTGAAAAATACATCAATAACATGCAAGAATATGGAGCAAAGGGACTTATATATTTTCAGAAATGTATCAAGGGGAGGAAACGAGAAATAAAAATCAGGAAGAGGAGGCGGCATTTTTTAATCAACACTCTTCCATACACCACTCTGTCCTTCTGTATTCCCAAGCCTTTGGACTAAATAAAAGCATAAGATTGCAGTTTCCAAGAAAAGTACCCACTGAAGTCACACACAGCTTGATCCAGCTTGCTTTTGGTTCTAAAGTTTACATTGCTTAAAACTGACAAGACTTGGTTAAAATGGGTCATCTGCTTACTGTTGTAAGCACGAAATTCTGGGTTAAAACTGAAAAGCGCTAACACTATGATGCAATCTAAAGCAATAGTTCTGAAACCGCATAGTGGATCCAGTGATGACATCAGCACATGGAAAAAAAAAGGAAAAAAAATATTTGATCAAAATACAGGATGTCAAACCTTACAAAAGTATTTATTAGTACCTCTAATTAAAAGCAAATGCTTTCAATTAGGAAACTATTTTTCTGTCAGTTCCATTTTCTTCTTCCTGCTTCTCACTAATGACCTCTCTTCATAAGAAAGCCAAACAGCCACCTTGCATGCCAAGTCACTAACTACAGGCTCATAAACTCTGAACTGGCACCACACAACACTCAGCAGAGACTGAAATAACCCTTTGAGCGATGTTCCCTCTTTCAACAAAAGGTGTGAAGCCAACATCAGAAACTTCCACAACTCAAGGCAAGGTTATTTTAATACTGCCTTATCCCTCTGTTAAATAGATAATTTCTAGGAAATGTGAGTGCTCTACTTACCCCCAGGGAAAGAAGCAAGGCGCATGCAATGGCAAAAGCTCCTAATAGGGCTGCTGTGGGACAGTATTCAGGCTGGCTTGTATTCTTCCATTGACCTTCTTTTCTTTGGGAAGAGCTTCAGTTTTGAGGCTGTTGCCCTGTTATCGTCTTAAAAAACAAAGGCTTTCATTCATGGCTGAGATACCCAGGAAATACAGCTGGGCCAGGGCATAGGGTCAAGCATAGACCCACACTTCTGTTTCGTAGTTAGTGCTCTCACTGACACAGTTCTAGGCCGTAACAGCCAGCACTGTCCCAGATAAATTCCAGACGCAGTTCAGGGAATAACATGTATCACAGACTGTTCACAGTAGGCTGTTTGGATATGACCATATGCTGCAAAAAGGTTTAGACATCTACATGGGAGCCAGGCTGAGCCACTCAATTATAGGACCAGAGAACTGGCCCTGGCCCTGGATGATTTTCAATGCGAGTACTGACAGATGAGGGCATAGGGTTTCAGGTGTTACTTCCACAACACACACCGAAAAGAAGAAAAAATAAATAATCTATGTAGAAAAGACAACAGCTTGATTGAACTCTTACTTTACACATCAAATCTTAATTATGAGAAATTGTGGAGAAAGTGGTCTACAGAATGACTTACTCAAGCATATATTGCATTTATGAAGCTCCTGCAAACCTGAGCTCTAGAACACTAAACCAAATGCTGGTTGGGTAAATTTGTTGCCTGATTTTGGGATACTAATCTTTCACAGTGGAATGATGTGGACGTGTCATTTAAAAATTCACAACAGGGTGCTCTGAGATTCTATCTGAACTGGCTGTCCTCCAGAGGTTTGGATCGTCCCGTTCAGTATGCTTCAAACTCAGATGAGTCCTTCCTTATTAACAGAAGAAATCCTAAAAGATGTAAGAACACTAAATGGTTTTGAGCCAAGATAAACTGCCATGTTATAATATATATAATATATATCATAGTTGTGATAAACTACTATGATTAACTGAAAAATCAACTATCTTTCAGTTTTATACCCAGCGTGAAAGATAACCCCCAAAATTATACATGAACTAGAGACATGGCTTTAAAATCCCTGAAGCACATAGTGGGAGTGTAAAATGAGTCTCTTGGAAAACCAATCCTAAACATTTCCAAACCTGCTGCATCTTTTTCGGTAAAGTTAATTGCAGACACATGCTCTCATTTCTTGCTGGGATTCAGCTGCAATCATTTCCCTCTGAATGCAGCCACGGAAGTACAGGAAACATGGCAGAAGCGAATGTGTGCCACCAGGTCCTTCAATTTACAGTCCAATATATTAATCATGGCATTAATGAATGTATAGAACTAAGCAGCTGTGTACCAGAATACATCCTTAGCCGCCTCAGCTGCACTCATGAGCAAAGGGACAGTGCAGACAGCCAGGGACAATGCCACCCTGAGGGATTCCCATCTGAACAACAGAACAAGTCTGAAGGTAAACTAAGTCTTGGTGCTGAAGAACAGATGCTTGTTGCTTCATTGCTAAAATGTTCCAGCTTTGTATTTTTCCTGTTGTCCAATGGGCACTATTACTGGTTTTCCTTCATTGTCCGTGCCAGAGGGAATAAGAAAACCATGTGTTTCCAAGACTGCAATTCCTGCCTACTAAAAGAGTATTTAAAAAAAGTTACAGCGACATCCAGAATACTATTCATTCTGCTTTAAAAGTGAGAACACTTAGTACAGTAAAAGAAAAAACTGAAGGACCTTCAGGCTTATTTCTGTCTTTAGGACTTCTCTTGCAGTATACACTATTAGTGTTACACTATAAAATACACTATTACAATATTACAGCATTATAATCAAATATTGTTTAGATGATTAAAAAATACAAGAAAATTATTCCAGATGTGAAAGTCCTTGACACTGAAGAACTCAATACCATGTCAATACTGGAAAGATCATGGGATTTAATCATAGTTGCAGGTTTTGTGTCCACTTCAGTACTACGGGAGCTAAAAATGCTGGATTCAGAGTAGTCTCACAAAATGTCTGAGATGCCTTACATAGTCTGGGTCTTCCTCACACTGAATCGCTTACATCACCAGTTGAACTCATTTAGCATTCTCCAGGTATCCTTTCTTTGTACGTGCCCCTGTGGATGCTTTCTTTTTCTAGCTCCAGTTCTGTAATCCACACCTAGACAGCAGCTTCCTTAACAATATGAACCCTATACACTTCCATAAGCAAATATTACAATCCACAGTTGCACAACTTCACAACACTATTCTGATATAAGTTTCTTCTATGTGAATGTCATTCTGCAATTTCCAGTCCAGTCAGTTTTTCACAGGACAGTCCGCGATAAAATGCCCCACAGCCTTTTATAACAGACCATAAAGAAAGATGCAAGTACTTGCTCTTGGATTTAAGTGGTAGCACAGTGCTCCCACAGTAGCAATTCCATTTCTTAAAAGCATAACGGAGTCCAACTTCAGTATACTAAGTTGTATCAACCTCAGATCTGTCAATAATACATAACTTGATGTCCAAAGCTAATACTTTTTTAAGAAGCCATACACAGTATTAGTTTCCTAAACATAAGAGCCTTTTCTAAGACCTGAGGATGAATCACTGTTGGAGAACTTCAAGCTGGAAACAAAGTACAATTTTTCCCCCAGCACAGGAAAGGACAGACAGCTAACAAGAACTGTAGTTCATCCACGGGACATTAGACCCAAGGTAGGAATTACTGGGAGAACCTTTTTGTGTGTGTGTGATCAGCAGACATACGAATTTCCTCTGACTTGGAAGAAAAAATCAAACAAAATAGCTATCAACTTACGAGTCCCTGAAATACCACAGGAAAAAGGAAATAAAAAGGCAGGGGGAAATATCACTGTTCATGTCTTGAGCTACTAATATGTCACTATTTATATGCTGAAGCATTGACTTACATGTTGGTCGGAGACATTAACTTGAAGGGCATGTGTTCCTCTAGTAGAGACATTTCAGGAGAACTGGTCCTGGGCATCAGCAAACTGAGCTGCTGGTGGTGCAGCCACTGCTGCAGACGGTGAGTTCGCTGCAGCTTTGCTGCCTATCCTGCCTAAGCTAAGGCTCTGAGAAGCAAACACTACTTCTTGACGAGTTGGTTTGAGCATGTACGTTCAGCCACCACCCCAAGGCCAGAGGAAGGGCTCTTGTTCAGAAACAACATTCACCTCTCCTACAGTTTAATTCTGCCTATTTCTTCTGCAAAGTCTTTGAGCCAACTCTGGATTTCAGATCTCTTTTGCTTCCACCCAAAGACTTACTGTATGCCTCTCTTATTATTTTCCCAACCAATTATATGGGTCTGAATTTGCTCAATTTTTAAATTTGGCTCAGTCGGAAGCCAGAGATCACCCGATACTGCAACTGGAAAGGCACAATGTGTTAAAATAAGTCTCAAGATATATAAAACAGCTTTACTTTATTCACTGTGTATTCTGAGGTACCAAAGGTCATTACGGTTAATCGTTCCAAGCCAAAAGACGTTGTAAATTCAGCAACAGCAGCATGTAATTCATTACATGTGACAGAGTAGAAACATACATATCACAGAACTAACTAGAATAAAGGTATCTGTTAAGTCCGTTTAATAGCAAAAGCATTGGTGACTCATTAGAAAGGGTGTGAGTCAGTTTAAAAGCCAAAATGCTACTAAGAAGCAATAAATAAAATAGGACTGAAATTATCTTCTTGTACCAGACAGTTGAGACCAAGCATCAAGAAACGCCACATACCCTGGTGTGATTTAGAAGGCCTCCTAGTGACAGTGATCTATCCCTTCTCCTTCCTGACCTCAGCTGTTATTTGAGGAATTGGGAGCGTGGTGGGGAAGGGGCTTGCACATCTGAGCCACAAAGCTGAGGAAGAATCCGTGACTCAGAATGGGGGTAACTTGTGCATGCCTATCCTTATGGGAGCTGCTGCCTCCCATAACATTCCCTTAAGTGGGAAGATTTGAGGAGTCAGTGTGCGAGATTCTTCCTTCTTGATCTCCTCTGTATGTATACTCCTTTATATCTTTGAATATGCCTACACACACACTGCATGTAAAGAAAAATTACATCTGTGTACTGATTTTTACAATTTAAAAAGCTACTTCCTTAAATATCACCAAAAATAAACCACTGCCTCAAGAGATGTTGTCACAGCTAAGTTCTTAGGTTCTCTAATGTGTCACATTTAGCCTTTAATGGAATACATAGGCCCTGTCCTGTCCAAATACGTTTTTATGCCTAGATTTTAGTTATTCCATCAAAGTGAGAATAACTTCTTACCCACCGCAGCCCACAGCAGAGGGTACAAACAAGAATTTTGCACTAGGCTTTCAGGCAGCTCCTTTTGCTGTACTAACAATCAGAAGTTTCTTTCATTATTCAAATCTTATGAAATGCAGTAACAGAGGACTAAACCACCATAAATGCGGGATAGATCAAGCTCCTTGCAGCTACTATGTTTTCATAGAGCCTAATGAGGCAAACAAAATGTGGGAGAACAGTGATCTTTCAGACCAAGTTCAGTAGATGCCAAGTACATTGAGGAAAACACCACTGCAGGTAGTAAAAGGAAGATGAAAACAGAAATGCAAAACAAGTCATAATCGGATTCCATGATCCTGAACAGAATCTTTCATTCCACGTCTTGATCACAGTGATGCACAACCAAATTCCTAAATCCTATACAATTCATACCTTTTCCATACAATGTTAATAAAGAGATAACTATCACTTGGCCTCTCCCATTCTTTTCTCGACACACTGCAAATCCAGAAAAGAAAAGAAAAAAAACCTTCTCATCCATCCCTCAACTGCCTCTTTTTCCCCATAAAAGAATGGCTTGAACACAGACTCTGGAAAACTGCCCAGCTGGATCTAGATTTTCCATATGCCTGAGCTGCAAACTCAGCCCTGGAAAACAGCAGAGGGGCATTTTTGTCTTTGGCTGGTGACAACAGTAATTGGCCTATGAACCACCCTTACTAAGGCAATACTAAAAAAAAAGCAGAACGGCTGCAGCCTTGCTCTTTCTTGCTCGCTTCTTCCTCTTCCTGCCTTACAGCAAAAGGTAAAGAGAAACAGACTCAAAACGTTTTCCAGAAAATGGGTGCCTAGATCTCCTTGTATTTAGGAGGAAAGGCAACTGCTGTAATTCCCATTTTCTCACTGTCATTCAAAGGCACTAGGTATACTGAACACAAGGACCTTAAAAGCCTTGGGCTTTTAAGGTGATTGCATCTGTATGGCTGCAGACAGGAGGCCCTTCTCCAGTGACACGTGGCTTCCGACAACTCACTGCAAGCATATCAAATGTACCCTTTACCAAAACACTTATATTATATTCCTCTGCTGACAGGCACTATCTCATGGAAAGAAAAGTAGATTCTCTCCTTGTTACCTGGTTAGTCTGATTTTTAAAGCAGTTTCTCAAATATTAAAAGACTTCAAACCCTCCTGCCTATCAGAGAACTAGGGTTACCACTGTATCCTGCAGCGTAGAACTTCTACCTACTTATATCAACCTGATTTCAGGTCTTGGAATCCAGTGGTACCATCCTGGCACCAGCAATCACTATCTTTACCCTGAAGGCAACCAAAAACACTTCTTCAGACAGAACGTGGGTGATACTATTGTTTCTGAGGCTGTGGTACAGAAGCAAGCTAAATTTGAGGACCTCCATCCTCATACTGTAGAAATTAAGAATATCATCCCCCAAAACTCTTTAAGATCTACAATTCAACGAAGCACAGAGGAAGGATACAGAATGAGAACCAGATCTGGCCAATTCTGCTGCTCCACATCTAATGACTTGACAATGGCAAACATATAGTGGAGCATCATTTAAAAAAACCATGCATTTAAGACCCCTAACCTTTTACACAGTAATCTGAAAGACAGACTGCTGATCCCTTAACATTGACTCTCTTTCTTATACAACGAAGATGTCAAAGATTTGTTTTTTCCATGCAGGAGACAGATACGCTCAGTTCTTGCGTGACAACTTGGTTTAAGTTAAACTAGCAATATCAATGAGACTGAAGCACATGCTTAAAATGCTTTGCTGAATTGGGACCATACTCTACATAACTTTCTCTTGCAAAAGCTATGTCCAGCTGCTCACTGAACAGTCAGGAAACAATGTGGACATGGAGGTTCTTCCATATTTAAAAGCAGTGTTCATACTCTGAAAAATACAGTCCAGCTTCCCTTTTCATAGGGAGGAAAAGAAAGTCTGGTGGTTGGGAAAGAATTAACAGCATGAGGCTAAACATTCAACTGAGGACCACAGCCACCAAACAGCTTTCATAAGATCTCACTGCAGGTGGTTCTGCAACGCCAAGGTATCTGGTGACTGCTTTCTAGTTCAGTCAGGAGATTCATTATTTCATTGCTGTCATGAAACTTCAAAAAAAAGTGCAATAGTTAAGTGCATGATTACTCTCAAAACAGGTTTCAATAAAAATAATAAAAGATCTCATCAACATTCAAGATATGCTCATATCTAAAATTGCTGTTAATAAGTAATCAAACAAAGTGATTTTCAAAGCCATTCCATTCTGTTCATTTCCCTGCTCCTGACAGAACCAAAGCAATTATTTTTCCACAGATATAAACAGGCACATACTTCTATCATACAGAAACAAAACTATGAATTCTTTAATTGACAGTCACATAGCTGAGTGATGATCATAATGACAGTATTAAAATCATTACAAGCAACCTTACCACACTTCAATTCTAGATCATTTACATAAGATGTAAATTTTCTGCCATTATCAAGTTTTGCACACAGAAACCAGTAACACTGTTCTAAGGGAAATGGTTTCAAAATCAAGTATCTGTTTCATGCACTGTGCTTTGTCTCCCATGTTGCATATTTTTGTTGACTATCACTAATGCGCACGTGGCATAATTAAAACCAAAATTTAGGAATCTGCTGTTACACAGGATCTCAGCTGGAGAGCCACTGACAGCAGGTATGAACATACTGCAGGAGAGGCTGAGCACGTCATTCCCAGAACCATGTAGCGTGTGAAATCCAGGAGAAATGTACTGGGAAGCACAAAATTACTGATCAGTGAAAAGGTCGAAATTTAAGGGTGTATCACAGAATGGCTGAGGCTTGAAGAAGCCTTTAGAGGACATCTTGTTCAAACCCCTTCTCAAGCAGGGCTACCTAGATGAGGGTGCCCACAACCATGTCCAGACAGCTCCTGAGAATCTCCAAGGGCAGAGTCCACAATCTCCCTTTGCAAACTATGGTAGAGCCTCACAGTAAATAATTATTTCTTATATTCAGACAGTGTAGTTTTATAAAATATTTTATCCAGCAGCAAAACTGGATTGAGATGTTTCTATACAGGTCCCTTCCCAATGCATCCATCCTTTCCTCCATCCACGCTGTTCAGATCCCTGTTATTTACAAAGCTATCCTATGTAGCATCCTGCTGATCCGACCCAACACTAAAAAGCCACAAAAAAAACACCAAAAAAAAAAAAACAACCCACCCACAATATTTTCTTCCTCTTCTTGGGTTTTTTTATTCTTTTTGCTTTGCTTTTTTTGTCTGTAAACCCATGCATCGCTGAAATCACAACCCACATGCAAACAATAGCACAGCAGCAGGGACATTGGATAGGACTATTAAAAACCAGCTTCATCCCACATCATGTAGCACCCTCAATACTTGTTGTTTCAAGTGGGGCTCCTCAGGGAGCTGTACTTTGTGGGTACTCTAACACCAAAGTCTAAACTGAGCGTAACACTTGCACTGACCAGAGAAGAGCTGCAGGACATAGCAATCACACAACCCCCCAACTCTTCCCCTCAATATAGACCATGCTTGAAAACACGTGCAAGTAACATGACTCTGCCTCAGCTGGCGCTGAACCCGACAGAGATAGGAAGTTCTTATAAGCCAAGAAGGCAGCCTCGTACTTGTTTCTTCTTTTCCATATGCAAGTGAGAAAGGAGACACAGTTCAATATTTCGGGGATGTTTTATAGCTGTACTGCATGCAGCACATTGTGCTAAAATGACAGCGCCTGGGAGGGGCTGGGTGGGAGAAGGAATCTTTATATAGAACTGAGAGCAGTAATTCAGCCACTGACAGTCACATGAATACAGCCCTGCTGCACACAAACAGTATCTTTCTCTGGTGTTAGGCTATTAGGCAGATACGGCCCCACTTCGGATTTAAAAGACTTAAACTGACAAACGATCTTGTTTTTCTTCACCCTGCTAACCGTGGCACAGGGGAGGAGGAATCCCAGCACTTTCCTCTGCTTATAAAACAGGTGTAGTCATAAATATGCAAAGATGATTTGAAGATGTAGTTTCTAATCCATGCTTTATGCCTCAACAATTTAAATACCTTTCATCATGTAGACAGCAATGCCAGCTCTCTGCAAACAGTCCTTATAATTTTAGGCTCTATAAGTTGTATTTTTGTTTAGTGTGAGTTTCATGTGAATAACAAAAACACAGTGACTAGGGTTATTATTAAATGTGTTTTTAGATGGAAAATAAATGTCATGACTTATCTCCAGATTAGATTTCAAAAATTTTACGATGCAGCACGTTTCTCCATAAATGCATCACACTGAATGGAGAATATTCTAATTAGCTCTAAGCAAACATGATAAAGTGGAAGTAAATAGCAATAACCAAAAAAGCAAACATCAAGCATGATTAGCAGAACACATATACCTCTGCTAGTGTCTCTACAGTCTGAGTTTCAGTAGTTAGCAAGTTTGTTACTCCAAGAAGAGAATTTGCTTTAAATCAACTTAAGGATAAAAGATTTCCATTTTTAGCATGTTGGCCCTGCCATTTCTCATAAGCACTCTTTCACATGTGAAAAAAGCTACCGCAAAAGGAAGCATCACATGAATTATCTACAGCGTGATCCTGCACACAAGTCTGCTGTTTAAGAGGACTCCTGGAAAGACAAATGGCTGAGGCACAGAAATACATGGGGCACGATGGCAGACTGGCCCTGACCTGCCATACCAGGGACAGATGCCTTTGGAGAGAAGTCCCGAAGGTCTGAGCTCAACAGTGAAAAAAAGGAGGGGAAGGAGAGGGAACAGAGACAGAGAAGTTAAAAATTAAAGCAAAAGGAACACACACTGGCTTTCTCTTTCTCTGTCACACAGGAAAAGATAATACCAACCATGTGTTACCTTTCACAGGACACCAGAAATGCTACACAGCTTCTGCAATCACTAGTTGCTTCCAGCAAACTGCTAACAACTTCTCTAAATATGGTCTGGTTTCCCAGTCCTGAATGGGGTCCCTGTCTTCCCACTGGGAGCACGCCTTGGCCTGTTGATCCATATATGTAAATGCTCTGTCTGAAACGCAAAATGTTCCCTCACAAAAAGAAGAGGAGAAAAAGTATCTGGGTTTTTTCTACCATACACCCTGGCACAGGTCCTTAAATACCACAGATTGTTTCTGACTATTCACAGACACAGCTTTAAGTGGAAGTACACCCAGTAGTGAGGTCCTGATGCCAACATAGTTTTTGCCATTTATTTTTAGGTGAACTGGACTTCATTCCAAGCAAAAAAAATACACACAAGAATATATTTTGGCAAGATTTATACTTCCTCCATATTTGAGCCCTCGAAATGAAGCTTCAGCTTTTATACTGAGAGTACCCCCAGACTTCTATTTTGGGGAGACTTCAGTCACCCCCTTCACCGTTAATTCCAATTGTAATTTTATCGTAACTCCTACTGTACACCAGTAGCAGCCCAGCTCTGGGATGTGTGGCTGCTTGATCGTTCTTGCTGCGCTCAGAGGCAGAATGAAGAAACTAACCCAGTCCGCCACAACAGTCATGCAGTATTTTCAAAAGGAGCCTGGAGAAAAACAGATGCCACAGTATTTCAGAAGGGTACGGCTACCTAAGACACCTTCCTCTCCCTTAACCCTAACATACCCCTGTGAACGATTTCTGATGAAGCAGCATACGTATTTCATTATTATTTAAATAAGACATTTCAGTAGCATCTATCAGGTACCATTTTCAAACTGGTACTTTTCACAAGGCCACCACTAGCAAAACAACCTTGTATCTAAGAATTCAGGGGGGACTTCTCCAGGCATCTCAGTTAGAGCAGATTTATGACAGAAGGAAGAAGCCTGCGTAAAATTCAGATCACGAAGCTGTTCATGTTAAAAAAGCCAGCTCTAAAGAAGTGCTGGCTTCTTGCTTCCCAATTTCAGTCTAATACAGTCCTAGATATGCAGCTTGCTTCAGTCATAAAAATACAGAGGAACAAGTTGGCAGATGAGGCCTGAAGTTATTTCTAGTATATCCTGAAGCAGAATGGCTCATAAAGGAAGTTAAATCTGCAACTACATTTATTATTTAGCAGGAGTAACCAATTACAATCATGAACAGCCAAAGTGCATCTCTGAAGCAACATACATACGCAACGTGACATTTTGAATGACGTGTAACAGACCTAACACTGCAGGTGACATTTTCCAGTCAAAATACACAAAAAAGCATTTTGCGGGTCACCAAAGCCAGACCACCACCTAGGAATGACCAACAAACAGCATTATACAGTAAGGACTGCAGACTGAAATTCTTTATGTTTCAGAGATGCTGTGGTCTTTGCATAATCTTCAGGACAGAAAAAAGCCCGGCGTATTTCTTGAATGATACAAAGAGCTCATGCATGAACTAGCTCAGATTCCTCCCAGAAGGAAGAAACTGGTGCTGACAAGAAAGAGCCCAGGCTTCCTACACCTGTTGTTCTAAAAGTACACTATGGAGTGAGAACTATTACGGACTAGGTTACCAAAAGCTACCAAATATCTCTCAATGGTCCAGCAGTAAACGATGAAATATGACATCACTCTGTCTCTTTCTGGCTGAAGGCATTCCACACACAGCTTCTTCCCTTCTGCACAAGGTGACCCTAGTCACCTCGCCTGGCCGCACAGCATCCTTTGTGGAACAAAAAAACACCCAGGGGGCTGCCCTTTGAAGCTGAAAACAAAACGTTGAACAAAACTGAAAATAAAATGTTGAGTCCTTGTCTTCCTCAGAAGTACTATCAGCAGAAAATACTGGCCAAGGCATCATCGTGCTCAATAAGAAAAGCTGTCTGGGCTAAACAAAAGAAAATCCCTTACTTCTCCCGCTGCAGACAAAGGAACATGTTCTCTCTCTGTTTTCACTGCACTCCAGAAGTGGTTGCCACTGGAGGTCAAAGATACCAGCTTTATGAAACTCCCAATAAACTAAACAGTTTCCACAGACCTTCCCATGAGAGCAAAAGCACAGACACTTTCACTGCTCCTATACCCTTCACTTAACACCAGGATGCAAATTGCAAATCCAAGTTACCATGACTGGCCAGTGAGGCAAAAGCAAAGATATGAGAGCAAAGAGCAGCTATCCTGATGAAACCTTTCAATGAAAACTGGGTTTGTTTTCAAAGAAGGAAGGGCCTTCTCATCCGCTGCAACTTAGTATGCTAGAAAAGCATGTATTCAAGGCGCATTTCATCACATACAGAATTGCAAATAATAATACAAAATACAAGAAACACTAAACAGTAATAAAAGAAATAATAGTCACAGATCTGTTCACTAAAAATATACACCACAATGTATGTCTAACGTATGAAAGCTAAACAGAAATATGGAACTAAAGCAGAAAAAATAATACACTTGCTGTCTTACCAAGACTCATTTCATTGCTGAGTACAGACCTCACCTCCCTGAAGTATCAGAGAACAGGATACAGGAAGGATTAATCTTCAGAGGAAGTGAATGCTTTCTTACTCTTTATCCAGATTATTAAAAGGACAATACCTTTATGTAAAAGCCAATTATCAAACTACATATAATAAATTTTAAGGGAGCCTTCAAAAATGTTTTTGTTCTGCCACTTCATGATTATACAGAATTCCCCTGAGCTACAAGCAAAGATATGAGTAGTCAGTACTAAAGCAAGTATTATCAGAGTGACTGTATTTGATATCCTCTCAAACTGCAATGTATGCACATCCTTACAGTGTTCAATATTGATTTAAAACAAATTACTACTTCAAGTAAATGTCAAGTCATCGCTAGTAAACCACTGAAAACATACTAAGCCTGAAATTCTCAACTGTTGTAGTGGGTTTTTTGAAGTTACCAGGAAAAAGTGTATCATAATATTGGGCTAAAACATTTATAAAATGCCATTACAAAAGTGCTTATTGCACTTAAATCAGTGTATTTCTAGTCAAGGGAGGATATCTACATACACAGACTTCTTACATTCAGCGTTTTTTAGGAAGGAGCCTTCTATCAAGCCTCCTAGTGGGTACACTTTTTTATAAAGGTGTTGAGTCTTCTTCCCCATGCAAGCGTTTCAAGTGTTTGTCTGGCCTTAGTAATATTTGTCTTTTCTCCAATCTGAATTTTTCTTATTTCCATTCCTAGGAGTGGGATCATCTCATGTTTTTGGCTGCTAACACTGCACTAACTCTGCACTGTGAGAAAGTATTCCTCCTTCCCCAACATAAGGTTTGCAAATAATCAAAATAAACTCCCCATCTTTCTCATGGTTAACGATGTTTATTAGGGCTGCTTTAATCCCCAGTGCCCATGTCTCTACTCTGCGTCACTCTTCCCAGATCTCTTCTGAGCTGTTTTGTCAAACTGAGTCTGTGGCATGGATACTCATATGACTGAAGTCAGAGTTTGTAACAGATGCAGACAAAACCTTGTGACTGGAATGTGTCAAATGCTTTAGCAGTATAAAATTCATAAACACAAAATGCAAGACTTCTTTTGAATCATCATTAAAAAAAAATAGCACAACAACAAAAAAAAATCTGTAAATTTAATTCCTGCGGGCCCCATTCTTGTTGCTCACCACAACAAACCAACTTTCTCCATTACAGCATGGAGCGGATTAAAAGTAAAGCCAATTAAAGTACTGCCAATCTGTTATTTTCCCTTCGAACTAAAAGTCCAATGGTACTTTTTCCTAAAACAAAAAAGTTAACCCCCATTTCACAACCGTTAGAAAAACCCACACCATCTTCCAAACGAGGTATTCTTGGGGCTTTTTTAGACTGAAACATGGCACATGAACTGGACTCTTCCAGCAAATTCGGCAGAGGGGTTTGCCATAGTCATCATTCAGGAAAGAATAGGGATGTTTCTGCATTCTGCTGTTTCACTAGATAACTGTTGTTTGTTCATCCTCAGGCATCTGTCAAAGAAGTCTAGCATCTAAAATGACATTTTCATTTTAAGATTCTTTACCAAAGTCAGACTGTTCACATGTCATCACAATGCCATCATTTAATTTCTTCAGAAATTCATCAAAAATATTACCCTACTACTTTAATGGGATAATATTTTTCAACAAGAAGAGAAGCATGGCATACAAAATGCTTGATTTTGATCATTCTCTTGGCAATTATTACAATGAGAAATATGAGTTAATATGACTAAGTGTATCCCCTCAAAAAAAAAGGGAAGTTTTATTATTTGCTACAACCTTGAGGCATGTAGCTTTATAAGACTGCAGTTACAGAGTATATGGATTTCAGAAGGAAACTTTCTTCACAATATTAAAACCGTTCCATAATGAGATACTACAGTCCCGAAGATTAATTTGGTCTATTTTCACATGGAATGATAATAGATGCAACAGCCCTGTAATCATCCTGCTAACACTGCGTAACTCTATCTGGAGGGCCCACACAGGCCTGCTTTCTGTGAAGAGACTGCTTCTAGGTTCTCTTTATTTTGCCAGGCTATTTATGGACACATGGGCATCCACACCCCAAGAAAATAAGCGCTAGCACACTTCACCTGGGTCTCTAAGCCAACCAAAAGTCTCTAAACATTTGCTAATGTAGGCAGACTCTCAACCACCAGCTGACCAATGAAAATGCAGGCTCCATTTCTTACAGCTCAGTATCTGTCACAGAGCTCATTATGAAACATTCTTCTGGCTTCTGAACAGCTCCTACCAGACCAGACTTACAAGATTTCTCTTTATATTTTAATCTTACATACAGATCAAGCCAAGATTCAAATGAGGAGACTACAGATGCCATGGTTAGTACGGAGGCATGGTTTCTGGATCCAGGGAGAAATAGGACCAAACACAGGTCCTAACATCCATTTTGACCACCACAGAACCTGGCAACATTTGAAGAATCCCTTCTTCCCACAACTGTCACCATTCTGCAGACCCAGTCGTACACATAAAAGCAAACACCACCTCAAGCATCTGTCATGGGTTCAGCAGCAGCAGTCATTTTTTCTCCTTCTTGGTAGCTGGTGCAGCGCTGTGTTTTTGATTTTGGGCCTGGGAACTGTGCTGATAACACCGATGTTTCGGTTACTGCTTGGTAATGTTTTGGTCTGACCAAGGACTTTCTGAGCCTCGTGCTCTGCCAGGGAGGAGGGGAAGCCGGGAGGAAGCAGAGACAGAGCACCTAACCCAAACTGACCAAACAGGTATTCCATACCACAGCATGTCATGCCCAGGATGTAAAAACAGAGGGCAGAGACCCAGAAGGGTGGGGGTGCACTGCATGGTCGGGCTTCGTATTAGGTGGTGAGCGACTGTATTCTTCCCTTGTATTTCCCTTGTCATCATTAGTGGCGGTAGCAGTAGTGATTTGTGTTATACCTTAGTTACTAAATTGTTCTTATCTCAACCTGTGGGAGTTGCATTCTTCCAATTCTCCTCCACATCCCCCCGGGTCTGGGGGAAGGAAGAGGGGGAAATGAGTGAACAAATGGCATGAGGGGCTTAAACCACGACAGCATCCTTACAAGATGGTGTATTGGTCCAGTTCAGTCTTTGGAAATCAAACAGCCCCTTCAGAAGTCACAGGAAATACCTTTCCTTCCACATTATTAAGATACTTTATAAGAACTCTTTCTTTCTGTAGTCATTCAGCCGTTTCACATGATACTCTTAAAAAAAGGGTCATTGATATCAGAGATCACATACTCTCCAATGTTAACTTCTGCTGTAAAATAATGTGACAATTATCCACACCCCAGCACTTAATGCTGCTCTAAGGACTGCAGGTTATGTGTCAAATAAGACTATGTCTCTCACACTGCCAAGAAACAGCAACTGACTCTATCCTCACAAAAGGGACTACAAGAAACAACACAGCATGCCTTTGTCCATTCCCTGGGAGCCATGCATAGGCTGCTTTGGTAGGGCTCCACAGGGTAGGGCAGAAGCCTCCTCTTCCTGCAGCCACAGACTCCAGCCACAGCCAGTGTGGTCTTCCCACCAACATCCGTCTCAAGCTGAATTGCTTTGAGTATTCCTATTCCTACCTTTGCTTTTTTACTGCAGAAAATCATGATGTCCCAAATATGTTCTATATATATTTTAAAGTTATCCTTAATCCTAATGATAAATAATACTGACTAGCAATTAGAAGCCCTCGCTAAGATTACTGAAAAAAACTCAATTGATTTACATGCACCTAAAATGAGCAATTCCCAGATGCATTCCACCAAGTGGAATTAAATTAAACCGGTTCCAGTTTTTTAGAGTATGCTTCCCCAAGTAATACAAGAAAAGACCAGAAATAGCCCTGCTGAGAGCAATCATGTTTTGGAAATGCCCCCCACATCACCACAGCCAAGGAGAGAATCAGGGCCTGTTGTTAGCCACCAGAAAAGGCTCTTAGCAAGCCAGAAAAAGACTGTTGAATCCAGATCCTGCAGCTGGGGCTACTGACCGAGGAGGTGCTCAAGAAGAAAGGGGGGAAAAAAAGGAGGTGGGGGAAGAGAGAAGGCAGAATGGGATCATCAGGAGTTTGGCAAAATGAAGCTCGCCCACCGGGAAGGCAGGGGAATGTACATGCATAATTTTACATGGATTAAGAGTTTGTGTCAAACCTGCGATGTGCTGTGGTGAATTCTCATACTGCAGTGAGTCATCTTGTCTGACAGTTGCCGGGGAATTAAAGCAGTTATTTTTAAAAAATTATATGTCCTGCTTGACGCGTTATACAAATAGCCTCTTAAAAAATTAAAATGCAGTCAATGCATTTTTAAGTGTAGAAGAGCTATGGTACATTTAGGATTCTCTGTACCACACCACAAACATCCATTCTGAGCTATGAAAACCTAAAGGAGTCTATTGATGTCCCTTCAGAGAAACATTGATCTTTCTGCTGCTCCAAATCAAATCCTGCATCAAAAATTAGTCCATTACAACTGCCTTATATAGGGCATGAAAATATTTTTCCCTGAGAAAAACTAAACACAATGGAAAAAGGTGTGCTGAAGTTGAATATTTGGTTTGCTAGAATAAAGATTATTTGAATCGAAACGACAGCATTCCCCTTATAATGAGGAAACAAAGGCAGGACAATACCCTTCTAGAGAAATGCAGCTTGTTGACTCACAACCATAGGTGTGCATCGCACACTTGGTTTGGCAAGGGGAAGCAGGGCTGGCTTGTGCTCCTGCACTGTGCAGCAGAATCATGTAGACGTACCCTGAAGCTGCAAAGGGCAGCTCCTTCCAGTGCATGTTCTCATTAGGAATACAGTGCTTACTGCCTGTTTTGCCTATAAAACTGACACCCTGTTGGCAATTTTCACACATCCTTGGGAGGAGTTTTTCAAGTATGTCTGTTGTGTAATACAGTAAAGATCATCTGAATGATCTATTAAGTGTAACCCCTGGGCATCAATGCTGCTCAACATCAGCTGGCAATAAAGGTATATTTACAGCATGCCTTCGGGAAAGCTGTTCTGGGAACATCCTGGAGATTTGCATAGCCTATTTACAAGGCATTATAACGTGCTTCAACTGAGTGACAGAGAATCCTTTAGACACACCACCACCCATTAAAAGCCCTTAGGTCCAAACAGCACAGTAAAGTGAAGTAGGTAAATAATAAATAAATAAATAAACTCCTTTCAAATTCCAGTGCTTTAAAACACAAAGTTATTAACTCATGAGTGAATTTAACCCTAATCAAGCTACTGCTCCTCTTCAACTTGAGCACCATCTGAGAAACAAAACAACTGATGAGAGAAGCTTCACCTTACAATGAAAGAAAATCTGCTGCCAGAGCTCTTGATTTTATCATAATTCCTATGGTATTTGGTATATTTTCTTTAAGCCTTAGACCTTGTACATAACTTACATGAAAATTTCAGCTGTATGTATTTTGAGCAAATTAGTCCTCTTTTTGACAGAAAAAGAAGTGAAAACATGAACTAACTGCACATTCATGGCTCAAAAAAAAACAAGAAGCAAATGTGAGTATTGAATTTCTTAGCTCATTTCTCACCTAAACTCAGAAAGTATTAACACTCTGTCATTGTGCAGGTGATACCCACTTGCTAAGCAGAGCACTATCTTTCAAGGAGTGAATTAAAAGGATGACTCTGTGTCCCCAAATCACAGAGGTGTGCTAGTTATTGAAATTTTCACACTTCGAAACCTCCCCACGGTGAACAGTCAGCTGGCAAATGTTATGGAGAAAGAACAACTAGAGGAGCTAACTACAGTTCTCTGGCCCCAACCCAGGGTCTACATGCAGACAACAAAAGACAGAACTTATACCTAATAAAACAAAACCTGAGCAGTCAGTGACCAATCCACCCAACCAATATTACTGAATATAATCAAGCCAGTTGTTACAATGAAAGCTGAGGACCAAATTAATTAGCTGAGTGCACATCCAGTGCCTTTGGGAGTAAGTAATCACTCATTAAAGATCTGCTGACACTTTTCTGAAAGCATTCTTTGGAGGAAAGTTCAGACTTCTTTTAAAAAAGCCCTGCTATGTCTCACATGTTTAAAATGGAAGAGGACTGGAAGTACAGCACGGAATATAGGGAGAACAGTTTCTGAGCAGGCTGCTTTTCACATTTTCCATGTGGTGCCTGTGGTTCTTTAAGTGTTTCTGCTATTTCATCTGACACTTGGATAAAATACTGGAAGAACTATAAAGCATCTTTCCCAATTAATTTTGGCTCAGGAAGTAATTGGAAGGGCAATATAACCTACAGCCTTAAATTGAGGGGAAAATGAGAAAATATTGGGGGGGGGAGCTTTTTTCTTTAAAACCCTGTGTTTTTAAGAACGGGGGGATTGCAGAATTACTTTTTTTTATAGTAAGACTGCACATTTCTGGACTCCCGGGTTTATTAAAAAGAAAAAAAGAAGTTCTTCAGTTAACAAGCCCCAAGCTATTCCAAAAAAACAAGATGATTCATCTATTTCCACCCAGTACAATTTCATATATCGTTAGCAAACTAAAGCCTCATAAAATTCTAAGCAGCCCTGAAGAACAGCTACTGCAGAGTGACATGTTGATTGCATCAGCCTAGGAGGGCTATAGTTTTGAGCACTGCAAGCTCTAGTACACTCAGTTGGAACCACTAGTGTCAAAGAACACATATGTAACATGCTATTATTGGGCACATTTACTCAAACACAGCAAAACAAATACCTTTGGAATATGTGCTGGGATAAGGATGATTCCATAACTTCCAATTTTCATAAAATTTAAACTGTTCCTGTGCCTGTATGTTCTGAGAAACACTGAAACAATTTGCTCTTCCCAAAATGAAGTGAAAACACCGTCAAGAAGCGTGCTATTGATGCCTTAAGCTGAATGTAAAATTACATGCCAACACATCAACGTGAAAGTCATTCTTGGCACTCATCACTGTGCTAAGCTACCTGCCCATCACTCACTCCTTGCATGGGGCAGACAACCAGCATGCAGGCACAGAGGACACTGGTAAGCATTTCTGATTCTGACTGCTCTTCACCTTCTAAATTATAAGAATGAAACTGACGAAATCTAAAATAGTTATTCTCATTTGCATCCACAGTACCTTTTGAATAGCTGTGTTTACAACAAAAAAGCCCACTCAGACCACAACAAAGGGGAGGTAGAAGGCATGTGGTTTGCCCACAATAACCAGGGGGTTAGGACTGCCACAGTGACGTTCCTAGCAGAACACCTAGTAAACACCTTTGGGACGAAGCACTTCTCTCTCTGAACCAACGAGCAGTGCAGGACTGCCAAAACACTCCTAGAAGAAGGAAAACAAAAAGGCAGTTTGCCCTATCATGTAAGGAGCACGTGTTACCTGTCCAGCAGCCACTTCCTGAGGCTCCCCTGCCAGCAGCCCTGCCCCGAGGGAGGCCATGCTAGCGCACAGCTGAACAAGGAACTCAGATTGTGGCTACGAGGAGGGGGGAAACACCACGGCCAAATTTAAATGCATGCTGACTACCAGAGTGGGCTGTCATTACAATGTCTGCACAGGGCCCGCTGTGCTAGTGACACTGTAACTAGTGGTCTGGTCACATGGACACCAGCTATTTTATGTTCAATTTTAAGATGCACTGCATGGGTAGGACCTGCACTATTACACAAGACACTTCCAAGAGCGAGGAAGGAGACAGCTTTAGCTCACAGCCAAGAAACAATCACTCAGTAATCCTGCCCATGCTCCTCTTTTCCACAAAGCAACAGCCTCCTTTCAGAAGCTGTTCCTAAAGCTACACTGTTCGTATCAGGTTTTGGCACCTGAAAACTTGGTTGCTTGGGTATAAGTGGCGGCTGTAAGACTCACAGGGGCACCAGAACTAAAAAACTCACACTCACAAACAGTACAACCATCCAGTTCAGGCACCCAGTATTTGAAAAAAACATTTTCCTCACAAGTCTGACTCAGAAACCACTTTAAAAAAGGGGCACAACTTACAGCAGTCACTCAACTCCCAATGTTATCAATGAGACCCAAAAAACAGGCTTAAGCATGCAGCTGCCTGCCTACTGCCTTCAACAGTTTCTGGCTTCACAAAGGCAGCAAAGACACCTTAAAAAATCACAAGCCTGACACATATTAAAACCTCAGTCTTGTGAGCTGTTGTGTACATGTGGATCTTAGTGAATGTCAGCAGACTGGCTCATTACAGCCAAGTTAAGCATATACACAAGGTGCTGCACATTCAGGGCGTGAAGACGCACAAAGCTGCCTTGAAAACCATTTAACTCAGAGCTGGCACGGCCAGAGTATGATCAGTCTTCTACAGCACAACAAAACTGTACAAATTACTGATCCCATGATCTGCAGGGATTAGTTTTGCGAACACGCTAGGAGTTATAGCACAGGTGCCTAAAGGCAGGAGCAGTGAATCATTTCATCTTCTCTGGCACTGAGCATCATGCACTTGACTAAGAACACACAAAGAGCGGCTTAGGGGAAACACTAAAACTAGGATTCTGACCCCTTCTCCACCCACATCCCAATTCCAACTCATCGTCATTTAGGCTGCCACAGTCAGAAAATCTGAGCCATCCTGTCTGCTGGGTGTAACATCAGTGGCACAGAAGGAAAGATATTGTCAGGGGGCTAAATTCATTCCAGCTCTAGCTGCAGAGAAGTTATAGCAGTGCAGATACAGATGTCCAATTGCAAACCACATCCCACTTCCTCAGAGCCTTCTTGGATTACGCTACAGCAACAGAAACTGCACCGTAAAACTGTATTACAACTTTAGTATACTGAATTAGCATATTTCCTATTGGAGGTCTATGCCAGTTTGATTTTGGTCTTCTGCAAGCACTTACTAACAGCTGCTTTAATTAGTATCTCATTGGTGTGTAGACAATGATCTGATACACACCAAGAAGCGCTTTCTGCATAAAGCAAGAAAGCTACGTACACCATGATACAAACAGTCCTTCCTCCCACCCTCAGTACCATAGATAAGGGCCAACCGACTGGCAGTGCATCACAGAAAGGCAGTCTTGTATTTAACTCCTCTTATTTCAGGTTTTCAGGGCACCCTCGGGGAGGGGGAGGCACAGAAATGAGAGCCACAACCAATTCCAGTAGCTCATTCTCCTCTTCACCCTCAAAGCGTTAAAAGGAAAATACAATGTCAACATCAGCTCCTCCCCACTGATGAAACTGGCTCCAGCGCATTTTAGTTTCTGGCTTGGAGCCCTTACAAACCGTTACAGAAAGACAGAAAGGGAGCTCGATATATTGACCACTTCCAATAAGTAATTTGGGTTGCTATGGGTCATTCGCCCCTTCTGTTTAGTGCTGTTAAGAAGCTATTCTGTGAATGAACGCTGATATTTGGTGGGGTTTATTAAGAAAAGGGGGCAGCTAATAGCAGATTTGCATTTCAGGGAAGAGCCAACCCTACTATCAGTATATATAAATACTCCCCACTCTTCCTCTGGGAGGACCACGTTACATCTGATAAACGAACATCGTCTCCAAGACTGATGGTGGGCGCTCAATCCACGCCCCCCCCCCCCCCCCCCCCGGAGAGGGATCCTGACAGGCTGCCTGCCTCTGGGTCCCGAACCGGAGCTGACACCCATGGAAACGGGGAGCCGGAGCCCTGCTGAAGAGCGGGGCGGAGGGCGGGCAAGGGCTCCGGCTCGTCCTCCAGCCACGGCGGCAGCAGGATGCGGGCTGCAGGATTGCCTTCCCAGCCGGGAACCGGCGGAGCACCAACAGCGACCACGCCAAGAAAATCACCACGAGCTCGCCTTTATACATTAAATATATATATTTATCTCCCGCAACTGAAAAAAATGAACCGTTTCCTCTCAGCGACCTAACTAGTGCTGTCCAAAACGACCTTCTCACGGGATGTTTTGTTGCAACCGACGCACACACTGTATGGACCTGGCGGCGAGGCTCTCGACACGGTCAAAGAGAGGGGGGCTTGCACGCAGGTACACGGCACATTTCCCTGAAGCTGCATTTTCCTGGCAGGGCAGCAGCCCCTCCGAGCCAGCCCCACGCATTTTTCCACCTCCCGCACTCCACCGAGCGAGGCTGGGGCGGCCAGCGCTGCCGCCAGACCCCCTGTGCCTCGGAGGTATTCACAGGTAGAACAAAACACCCGCGCCGGTGCTCCCCGCCAGCCCGCCGGCGGGGCGTGGGGGGGACCCGACAGGGGACCCCGCGGGCGCCACCGGGGCCGGGTCGAGCACAGGGCCGCAGGGCCGGGGCTGCTGTGTGAGGGGAGGGGAGGGGAGCGGAGCGGGCCGGGGGCTCTCCGCGCCGCTCCGCTGCCGCGCGCCCGCGCCAACCGCCGCCCGCCCCAACCACCGCCCGCGCTAGGGCCGGGCCCGCCCCGCCGCCCCTTTACCTTCGGAGAGCTCCAGCTCCAGCTCGGCCAGGCGGGCCCGCACCTCCAGGGGCAGGGACACGCTCTCCAGGCTGCGGTCCGCCATGCTCGCGCGGCGGGGACGGGCTCTCCCCTCCTTTGGCTGCCCCCGCTTCTCCCCCCTTTGTCCGCGGTTGAACGGGGAGAGGGAAGGCGGCGGGGCCGCGGCGAGTGGCTGAGTCCTCCCCGCGGTCTCAGCCCGGCATGCAGCGGGGGGAGGCGGGCGGTCCGCGCGGGGGGACGGGGCGCGGAGGGTGGGAATGCGGAGGTTTCTCCTCTCCTCCCCTCTCCTCCTCCTCCTCCTTCGCCGCCTCCTTCAGCGGGGCCCCGCCATGGCTGCTCCCGCCGCCCGCCCGCGATCGCTCCGCATCGGCTCCCAGCCGCGCCCGGCCCGGGCCGCCCCCACCCCCCGCCGCCTGGCACCGCGGCGGCGACTCCCGCCTCGGCTCGCAGCGCCCTGGCCCCGGCCCGCTGCTCCCCGCCCGGCTCGGGCTGGCGGCGGCGCCTGGCGCTGCGGTGCCGCTGCCGCGACTGCTGCTGGCCAGGCACAGCAGCGCCGCTGTCACATCCACGTGACCGCGCCGCCCCGCCACACCGCCGCCGGCCCACAGGGGGCGCCGCAGCGCTGGCCACGCTCGGCGGGGCGCTCCGCGGCCGCGCAGCGGGACCGGTCCGCCCCGTCCGCTGCGCGCTCTCAACCCGGCTGGGGTCCCCCCGGTGGCTGCGCCCGTCTCCCGGGCTCCGCTTCCGCAGCCGGGGCGAGCTTGCTCCAGCGCTTTGCAGGCGGGCCGTGGCTCCGGAATGAGGCTGGCCGAGGGTGCTGCCATTCGTTCACCCAACAGCGCTCCCTGCAAGTAGGACTTCAGGTCCCCGACCTTCCGAGGAAGAGGGAAAGATGTGCTCAAGGCAGGCAGTAACAGCGCCAGAAAGACGACTGGCACCCCAACACCCTGCATCCTGTTTCCTTCCCCACCTGCTGAACAACTAACAGCATGCCCTTATTTCCATTTATATTGTCTGCATTCAGCCAACGATGGACTGTGCAGTGCTCGGTTGTGTTGTGAAGTTGGACTTGATTATCTTAAGGGTCTTTTCCAGTATAAATTTACTCTACTCTGCTCTGCTCTACTCTACTCTACTCTTATTCCAAACAAGCTATGGCAATTCTGGTATGTCCATCACTAAACCATTTCCATGAGAGGTTAGCATAAACTTAATATAATAAAAAAGAACAGCTTTGACACTGGTGTGTCCATGCTCAGCACCAGCATGTACTAATTGACACTTTAACCCATACCTGGAGAACGTGGTAAAGGGACCCACCCGTGCTCTTAATAACACTTCTCCAACATGAGAAGGAACTGTTTTGAAAACATTTAATAAAGCTCCCTTTCAGATCAACAAATACATGTTCACAAGGCACATCTTCCTTTCTGGGTTTTTCTCCCTGTACATGGTTTCTTCCAGTTTTCTGTTTGGGTTAGGTTTTGGTGGGTTGTTTATTGTTAATCTCTCACAAGAAGGATGGAGCAAATTACCACAGTATCTATCATCTTAATATTCTGTGAGAGTCCCAATGGCCGAACAGATCTCCAGAGGACTCAACATTAGCGAGAAGAAAAAGGCACAGTCATGCTCAGGCAAACCCTGGCTCACCAGTTTACCATTTCAGTCTGTGGAAGAAAAGCGAGGATGTAGGTGTTTCTTCAAAAGAAGTTTAGGCTGCACCTATACTAAACAATGTAATTTTTCAATACATTGTGGAACAAAAATAAGTTGCATCATATTACCAGCTGTGCTGAACTGGCACCAACACTGGAGAGATTCCTGCAGTGTGTGCAGGGCTGGTGGTTTCTCCTGTTTTCACTGGTTACCAGCCCCAGACACAAGAGAGCTGTTCACACCCCAATCATGGCAAACACCAGCATCACTTTAGCCAGACCAGTGGCAGAACTGGTTGGGATACTTTGCTGAGGTTGCCTACCATAAACAAGGCTTGAACGCACAAAGTCCCTGTCTTTTATGGTGCTGCTATTTGTTTTGTTGTCATATATGTTGATTTCTTGTAACCACTCCTGGGCTGCTCTTTAATGCACTGCAAGATTAGAGCCATCTGGTTTGCCTGTTTTTATCAGGGCCATTACTTTCAGCAGTATGGCAGCACACGCACCACTTAGGGCTGTGCAAACACCTCTCTCCCAGTGCTGTGCTGCACAGGGGTGAGATTTTTACCTTTTGTTGAGCACTGCATGTTTCAAATACAGACATTCAAAATATTATCCAGGTCTTTCTTGTTCACTACATCAAGACACAAACAATGAAAAGCAATTAAATCCAAATATGCTCCAGGGTTCCTACCTGAGAATCTGAGGTTGGTTTGTTTGTTGTGTTACATGGGATGAAATAGGCTGAAGGTATCAGCCTTCTGCAGGAGCGGCTTTTTCAAGTGTGATGGAGACAGCCAGGAGAGAGGCCAGGGAATGCTCTGTGGTGATCCAGCTTCCTTCATGTATACCTATCTCCACGTTGCACCTTTACTTCCCCAGTCCTGATAGGCAGCTGATTATTGTAGTCGTTATCGGATCATGACAGAATCTGTACCAGTGGTGTTCATCCTTGCTTTCTAATTTTTTCCTTTGTGGAGTTACATAAGGGAACCTAAAGAGAAGTATTTTAACATTCATATCACTGTGCCTGAAATTTTCTTGGTGCTTCCATAGCAAGCCCCATGTTTCAGGCACCAGGCACTTTTAAAGGAAGAGCAATCGCTTGGGGTTGGGACTCACCCAGCAGAAATGGAAGTGGCTTAACTTGGTAGACTCTCTGCCAGGGCGATGTGCTGGGTGGTGGCTCCTTTGGAGCTTGGATGGAGGCTTCTGGGAGGTTTTGGGGCTGTGGGGGCCTCCCAGGCGGGCAGGGCCATCCTACCACATGGGTCTGGGCACAGATGGGAAGCAGATGTGGGAACCTTGACCTGGGGCTCCACCAGCCAAGGCCCGGTACAGGGATATGCATGGGGACACAGGAGCTTCCCTTGGAAAGCCCATTTGCTCCTCTAGAGCTGATCACAAGAGAAGAGATTTCTTATTTATACAAAGGATCAGGGCCCATGCTCCAGGAATGAAATCTCCAAGCATATAAATTTGCATGATGATTTTGATGCAACACTGAAATTCCAGTGGAAAAGAAGCAAGTCAGAGGACTTTACTAAGCTGGTTTTAATTCATTAATACTGTCAGATTTATAGATAAGAGGCTGCATCCTAATCATCCAGTGGAATGAGGAGTAGAAATGTTCCTGACTCTAAGCAGGATACAATGTGTATTTTGAATGCAGGAGTTTATTAGCAACATCAGGATTTCTACAATGCTTTTCTCTCAAGACAAGTTTTTCAACAGGCATGGCAGCTTTATCTGCTTTCAGGAGAAGAAATGAGTCAGTGATGCCTTTCCTACAGTGGCACTGGTCAACACAGCTTACAACTGTCTTTGTACACAAATGCTTTTGTTATTGGATTATTTACATGCAATGGCTCATTTGAACACTGTGTATCTTCATGGAAGAGAGATAAAAAGTGTATTTTTGTTTAACAATACTTACTGTAATGGTCAAATGCTACCAGAGGCTAGTTTTCTGTATAGATCACCTTATGGTGTCAATAGCTGAGTGAAACTCTGAAGAAACAGATGGAATTGGCCTTGACTAAATAAAAATTCTCTTTCCTAGCTCTCTCACAGCAAAATATGTGTCAAATTTTGCAGAGATTTACCCCAAAGATGGGTCTATACCAGAAAACGTTCCCAGCATCATAACTTTAGGAACGGGATAAAACACTAAAGACACTGAGAAAAAAGAAAAAGCTCTTGTGTAGATACTGATACCCTGACCTAAAGCACCTAAAGTGGTGTGCCTGTCTTCTGGACACCACAGTAAAAGCAAGAGGACCATGTCCATGAATGAACAGGTTAGCTTCTCTTCTGTCTTTGAGAGTGAGGAGTCAGGATTTGGCCAATGTAGCAAAAAACAAAGTCAAAGCAGGAAGCATTCACAGAAAAACAACTCAAATAATCAGCTGCCTGGAGGGGCTGAGTTATGAGGAGAGATTAGAAGAACGCTTGCTCAGCTTGCTAAGCAACAGCAAAGGGATGGCCCAGATAGCTGCCCACGATTATTTGAAAGGTGGAAACACCAAGGAAGTTGAAGGGGGGTGTGAAGAAATCAGGGAGAAGAGGAAACAGTTTTGGATAATCAGATGGAAATATGAAAGGGAGCTGAAAAACATTATCAGGGAAAGCTTCCAAGGGATGAGCGGTATTAGACTGCAAAAGAGAAGAGGCTCTCAAAGGAAATGATGGAATCCTCCTAATTTGAAACATTAAAACCAGAGTAGACAAAGCAATCATAGATATGCTGCAGGAACTAATCCTACTGTGGGATGGGATGAACATGCTTGTCTGGCATTGCTTATGCAAAGATGTACTGCTTCTTTTTTTCCCTGTTAGAATCAATTTAATTTTTCCCCTTCACCTCTCCACTCCCACCCCCTCTATTTGCATCTGTCTGCTTGCATCTCACACAAGTCATGAAGTGTATTATTCTTTTTACAGTATCTATCACAAATGTGGCTGGGTGGCTACCTGCTGCCATATTGCAAACAGCAAAAAAATTGATTAGATGCATTAATCGAGTTACCTCCGTATGGCATGCAAATGGTTCTGCAGTTATTTCCAAGTTGGGTTCTAATTTCTTCTGACACTTAAAAATTAAAGCAAATCTCATCTTTCTTCTCCTGGGGCAGAACAGGGAAAGAAAGGGAAGAGAAGAGAAAGGGAAGGGAAGAGAAGAGAAAGGGAAGGGAAGAGAAAAGGAAGGGAAGGGAAGGGAAGGGAAGGGAAGGGAAGGGAAGGGAAGGGAAGGGAAGGGAAGGGAAGGGAAGGGAAGGGAAGAGAAAGGAAGGGAAGAGAAAAGGAAGGGAAGGGAAGGGGAAAGGGAAAGGGAAAGGGAAAGGGAAGGGGAAAGGGAAAGGGAAAAGGAAAGGGAAGGGAAGGAAGGGGAGGGGAGGAGGGGAGGGGAGGGGAGGGGAAGGGAAGGTGAAGGGAAGGGAAGGGAAGGGAAGGGAAGGGAAGGGAAGGGAAGGGAAGGGAAGGGAAGGGAAGGGAAGGGAAGGGAAGGGAAGGGAAGGGAAGGGAAGGGAAGGGAAGGGAAGGGAAGGGAAGGGAAGGGAAGGGAAGGGAAGGGGAAAGGGAAAGTGGCTCACCACTTCTCACATATGATTTTCATTCTGTTATGCTACTCAGGCAAGCACCGAATTCCCTTTCTCCAAGCTGTTTGGACACGTTAGACCCCTTTAATTACCACGGGTACACGACAGATGTGAGTTGCTGCATACCTTGGCATTTGTTTCTCTGCCTTAATATTTTAAAATCATATAGATGTCCCTCTCTAAATTCACCACAGTTTATGAAAGGGAAGCCAAATGAATACTGTAGATGACTGATCTACCTCAGTGTACAGAAAAACCCTGCATGGTTGAGGGGAACTATGACCTTTGGTCATTTTCGTCCTTAACATCGTTGTAGATAAGCTCTGGTAGTGGGCAAACTGAGAAGTTCCTTTCTTTGCCTATCCCTGTGACAGAGCTTATTGGCCTCATAGCACAGCTGGCAGAAGGGAGCGTAAGTTCATGCCTGAGCTCCTTCTGTGCAGAGTTTGGCATACTAGTTCACATGCTGACGAAACTGGATTTGAGCTAAGACGCATAAGAGGGAGCTTTCTTGGCTAGAAGTGAGGTGCTGCGCAGGAAAAGGAAGGAAAAGGAAACCTTGGGAAATACGGTTTCCCATAATGTATTAGTTATTTCTCTCTCCACTTTCCATTTCCATTGTTCTTAAGGGACCAATTTTATTACTATAAATTTTAAAGTATTTTTTACAATGGCATTTTGTGCTTTTTAATAATTTTCATACATCTTTCTTTTTATTTAAAGGAGAAATGTAATGAAAAGCCTCTCCTGGCACAGCTTAAATTAACTTTAGTTTGAAAGTTAGTCTCACATAAGGAGTGTTTATTAGGCTCCTGCAGTCTGTCAAAGCCTATTTACACACCAAAACTATCCTCTCCACTGCTGCATTTGAGGTAGGAATTGATAACACATTTCCCAAGTTCAGAGAAATTGAGGGAACTGGCATCTGAAGATAGGAAATGTCCCAATATTCTGCCACAAGATCCTGGCACATGTGCACACGGAGCTGGTCTCTCACTGCACCATGAATCTCACAGGAATAATAGTTGTCTGCCCTTTCATCAAGGTTGAAGCTTCAGGGATGTTTACAGTTCTCTGAAAACTCAGTGGGTTTTCTTAACTTCTTAAACTAGATTTAGGGAATCTTTCAATCTACTGAAATTAAAATGTGAAATTGAGTCTTTGAGAGCAGATTTCCTGGAGTAAATTCTTTTCCATTTTTCTGCTTTTTGATAATGTTGGGTTGTTGGGTTTTTAAATAAAGCATAGTGTATGGAAAAGGAACTACTATTTTTCCACAGCTTGCCTGCCAGTTAATGTACTATATGTATTTTAGCAACAAAAAATCAGATTGTTGATCCTGTTTAAGAAGATGTCATACAAAACTATTGGCACATTGTAAAAACAATGTGAGTAAAATCTGACCATACACCTCTCTATGATGTCCTTTCTTGCCTTTCCTAAAGAACATTAAAATTGCAGCAGGTCAATGCTCAATTAATGTACAAAAATAGCTTTTAATGTGTGGGAAACATCTTAAGATTCTTTCTGCTACAACATGGATAAACTCCTTATTAGGCATGCCTCACTATTTTCATGGATTAACGGCAAACAACATGAAATGTCCTTTACAAATATGAAATTATTTGGGAAATGGGGAAAAAACCCCACTAATATTTTTTAATTACGAATAAAAGGAGATTTTAACCAAAGAGTATTTTGCGCAGTTTGTACTATGTGAAACAGGTTAAATCCATTTCAGCTTAATTGTTCTAATCCAAAGTTAGGACTAAGGTTGCCATCTGCAACAATGATGCATTTTAAAACACTTTAGAGTGTTTTTGATGGCTTGAGATAGTCCAGCAGAGTTTCATGCTTTCTTGGAGATAATCAAGATGAAAGACTACTCTTTGTTACTGCAGAGTAACAGATATTTGTATCAAAACATTTTAGTAACTCTGTGACTTGAAGTATGAGTTTTTACAGAAAAAACCACACTCTTCCCTTGCTTGTTTTCCCAGCTGACATGGGAGTTAGTTAATTACTGGTAAGACTTAGAACATCTGTACCACCAAGGTGTAGAATTTGAATTATCAGTGACTCTTGGAACCAAAAAATAGTTCCTTGCTGCCACATCCAAATGAGCCATCTGAACAATAGTGAGACTATTCTGGAATACTTTCACAGTGTCTATGGCACCATCTTTACATTTTCATTTTCTTCTTACTTAGCAACCAAAAAAAAAAAAAAAAAGCTTGGATTTTGTTCTGAGGAGCTGTGTTATAATTATCTTTACAATCTGCTCCAATTGTATTCTGTCTTATGGCTGACATCTACCATTAGCAGTTTTGCACAAATGGCAGTAAAGGTATGACAATTACCCATCTCACTATTAAGCCGGATAAAGTAATTTCTTCTACCTTTCTGAAAGCTAGAAAGCCCTTTCTTTTCTGAGACAGTAACTTGATTTTTGAGAAAATACTGCTGTCATCATCACTTTCATCTTCGCGGTGCATGCAGGAATGTAACTTGGCTAAATAGAAATAAGTAATACTTAGCCTCACTGTTAGCTCTCCATCACTTTTCAGTCTGTGCACCTTAGTGCTGGCTCAACAGGATCTAGATACAAGTTTCCAAAAACAGGCACACATTTTGGTCAGCCTTTAGCAAACGTAGTTCAGACTCAGGGATACCCTCTGGGAAGTCTACCCTCATGATACTCCTAGTTGTCCCAAGATCCTTGCCCCATTCTGGCCAGGCTCTTCACCTCTGAGCTCTTTTCATAGGGAAGCTGATAGGGTTTTTTGAGAAAATCTTCTCATTTGATCCTGTCCTGAAACTCCCGTTCTTATTTTTGTCTCAGGTAAGAGCAGTTCCTTCCTTCCAATGTTACCATGGATCTCTGAGGGATGACTTCTAGCAATGACTTCTCTGTGTTCAAGTATGCAGCATCAGCTTCTCTATGAACTGAAATCCTTTAGGGCTTGCTGAGTCCAGGAGAAAATTTGCAGGGAACTGTACTAAAGTTTCTCTGTAGAAATACTTTTCCTGAAAGAGCTGGCTTGCTACTGTCTTGTAAAACTTTACCCTGGAAAAACTATTCTCACCGACCCTTTGCATAAAATATCCTGCCAGGGCTAAAGTGGCAAGTGTTTGCTGTTTACATAGCCCAGAAGTTTTCTTCTTTGCATGCCATTTCCTTACTTGGTTTAGGAGTTCAAAACCCAGGGTAAAGCACTACCATGATTTTACAGGCAAAGACTCCAATCATGAAGCCACATCCCCAGTTTTTATTTAAGGTGTGTGATTTAGGGCAGCACAGAAGAGAAACTCCTTATTTGTGATATATCTTTCTTGTTGTTGCTGTTTAATAATTATATGCAAGTTAAATTCAGTGCTGGAACAAGATTAACCAGCAGTTGTTTTGGTTTCTGTGTGCTCTCTGCAAATGCTTAAGTCATTGGCTTAGTCTTCACATTGCTTATGCAGCAAATTAATGAATCGAAGTGTACCCTTCAAAGAAGAAAACAGCCCTCAGTATCCCTGACATGTCACCCTATGATGAGTGCTGCTGTGAGCAGTCACATCTGGCAGCAGAGGGGTAGCAAACAGCTGGGCATCTCCACTCAGAGCTGCAGAGGATGGCTCACCACATTACTGCTTTTCATTGCGCTGTGGATGTTTTTCTTTCCTCTCTTAGCTAAAAAGGTTAATGTTTGACTATGTTTTCGTCTGAGCCTCCTTAAAGGCATGAGATCAGTGGACCATTTTAATAACAGTAGACAGTGCTTCCTGCCCCCCTTTTCTCTCTGGCCCTGGGAGCTATTCTTACCAGAAAAGAACTGAAACTCCACAAACACAACATTGCTGGCCTACAACCCCATGTCAGTGGCTCAGATTAATCATTCCTGTACTGTTTAACATCCAGTGACAAGCCTTTATGTTCGTGTTTTGAATAGTCTTGGAAATTCAGGTCAAGATTGACAGCTGAGAACTTCAGTTCCTAAGTTTTAAATTACTTGTTTTTTCATCTTCTTAGTACTTTTAAGTACAGGCACCTGTCTAAGTTCTGTTAGCTTCCAGGGCCATTGGAGCTGACAGTGAAATCACTCCTGTTTCTCTGGGAGAAGTCATCCAGAGAATGGGGTAACATCTAGCCCTGTAGAAATAGAATTATATTTACTTACCTCCTCAGGTGTTGTGAGGACCAGTTGTTTAATAGCACTTGTGTAGTTCTCTAGGAAATGCCATGAATGCCACAGGTACCATGTTTATCTAATGAAAAACATTTCATTAGCAATATAAGAAAGCAGTATTACTTAATAGTTAAGGCAATTCTTTGTGTTAAAGTGCCTCCAGTATTTCCATTTTTAAGAAGAATGTCCTTGAGAGTTTAAAAAATGTCCTCTCACCATAAGTAAGAGGGACAGCATTTCACTTCCTGGGATTTAAACCCTGCCTTTCAGAGAAAGAAGGAAAGCTTAGCATTCTCCAAACAGGGCAACACTGCATCCCCAGAACTGGTAATCTTTCAGTCACATGCTTTGATCTTGCTCTGTTCTCATTTCTTGCTTTATTTCTACAGTTTCCTGGTCTGATTTTTTTAAAGAGATCCTGGTCTGATCTATTTACTGACCTTTAAAAAACTTTTCTGCATCACTCCAGGAGGACTCTCGCCTTGATTTGAAATGTTATCAGGTCTATGTAGTGCCAAACCACTGAGAGTAACTGAGTACACAGCCACAGGTTTGTCTGGGTGAGAATGAGAAGGAAAATTATTAGATAAGATGAAATTCAAACCTTTGGATATTTTTGGTGCAAGACTGTATATGAACACCTTTATTTTGATGTGAGGTCTCCAGGTCACATGGGTCTAACTATATACTGCGTCTAAGCAGTTTTAGTTAAAACCTGTCTAAACAACTTTTATTCCAAATTCAACTGGAGTTCTGTCAGTTGGCTTGCATCAATTAGGAACTAATCAAAACTAAGATGAACTAAAAGTACCCTTAATCCAAAATAAGAATGGTTACACCAGTTTAATCAGTGTCACTGTCTCTAATGCAGAAGACTTAAGTGTCAGGCTCTATTGAAATAATTCATGCAGATGAAATTCTTCCCAGGGGAAGGTTTCAGGTAATTTCTTCATTCTCCCCAACCTTCTTTGCACAAACAGTCTGTTGCTTTCTCACTTCTTTTGTTATTGGTAAGAAAAGTTTCTTCCCGCTGGGAGATATATTGTGTCCTTGGGCTTCTTTTATTAATTCCTTTGGAAAAATGACCAGTTAGTCTTGCAGGGAAGAATCTGATTCACAGTTTTTCCAAGGTTTCACCTCTCTCCGAGCTGTGATGTTGATTCAGCACAGGTGAGGTAATTCCAGATTTTTTATAATGGTTTCAGGGAGTTCATCAAAAAAAACCCTGATGCGACAATTTCACACATATAAGGGAAGAGGATATTACCTCTTCGTAGACCGGAATAGTCAGTATCTTGGTTGAGTGCATTTGTAGGTTGAAAATACAGATTATATGAATTTGCTATTCCTCTATGTAATGTTTTCATTTAGAAAATACTTTGGTTTTTGAAGACACGCTCATGGACCATTTTGTTTCTCTCAGATCCCCAACTTAATTTTTCAGTCAGTTCTTCAACCAGATGTCATCTTTGGTGCCATTCATAATCCTTGCTTCCCACAGCCCCCTTGTGCCCTGGGGGCCCTGATGCTGGGTTGGGTCTTTGCAACTTTGTTCCTGAAAAGCCCCTGATCTTCAACCCAAAGCCTTGGGCAGGGCACATCTCCAGCCTCAGGGGCCTTTTTTTGCGCTTTCTTCTCAGCCCGAATGAGGGATCAGCCTGGGCTGTGACAACTGTATAGCTTAGGACCTTCAAGTGGCAAGCAGGAGATGGCCCTGAGGGGCCGGTCCGTCAGGACTGGAGTTGAAGGAGCTGCTGCTGGTGGGTGAGGAGGTCTGTGCTAACAGAGCTGCTGGCTCTCAGGCTTAGACCAAGAAAGGGAAGTCCAATACTCCTGCTCTTAGGAGCTGCTGTTTACTCACCTTTCCAGATAATATTAATCACAGGACCTGATGGCATCTGTTTACCCTTTGCTAATGACACCTGAATGGTTCACCACTTACCCTGCTATTTGAGCTGTCATTTTTCCAGGCATGTAAAAGGATGAACCAAAAGTTTGTCCTTTCAGGCTTACTTCTGCTACAGAAAGGGGAGTGAAAACCCTTGTCTCTGTTGTTTCGGTTTTAATTACCATGGGACAAGAGTGCTTTTTGTGTGGCTTGGAAGCATAAAATAGATATTGCAAAACAAATCACTGTCATTGTACGTAATGGATACTCTTCGGTGAAATAGCCCTTTTTGTACATTACAGTGTATTCACTTGTGCACAATAATATTTATTTATTTATTTATTTATTTATTTATTTATTGGAAACTACTTCAGAAATAGTGCAGTTTAGGGAAAGGCATAGTATCTGGGTTTCAAGTACAATGGATAAATTTGTGGAAAGGCATGCATCAGAACAAGTGATCTGTACAATGCAGATATGATTGGTTATTACAGGGATATCACCTGAAGGGCAAATTACTACTTTTAATAAAACGGCATTTAAAAACTCCTGAATTAGTCTGCTATGAGTTCTGTTATCAGGTCAGAACTTCACATGCTCTTAGGATTGTGTCTTGTCGTGTCACTGCATCATCGAAATAGACAGTTTTGACCTTCTTTCAAGAATCTAGATTATTGTTGTTATCAGGAGTGAAATTCTATAATGCTTTTTCTAATACAGACTTAAATGACACTAATAAAATGAGGTACTTAGTTTATTAGTATGTCAATAAGACATTAAAATAATCCATACATAATTCTAACTGCAAGTGGTAGTATATTGAGGGCCTGAGATTTTCGTTGTGAGACAGAGTAAATACCTGCATTTTTCAACTGGAGTTATATATATATATATGTATATACACACACACACATATATATATGTATTGCAGAATGATGACTACTAGGGATTTTCACCACTAAATGACTACTGGGATTTTTGCTTGGCTTGGATTTATATCCTTTTTCTTTCAATGTAAGATGAAAAATATGCAATGTTTTTTTCCTCTGATTGTTTTTATATGGTAAATATACATCAGAATTGTTACATTTGGCTTTCCCTGTGGGAGAACCTGTCTTTGGAGAACAAAATTCATTGTATTGTCCAGTGAAAGGTAACATCTGTAAGGTAGCAACAGTGGCGTCAATGTACCCTGACTGTGATTATTCTTAACCCAAATCACTTCATGTAAAGGGTGACTGCTTCAGTGCAGACAGAGGTAGAATTGCTTTCGGAAGGTTGTCTACCATCCCTGACACTAAGATGCTGATTCGATATCTGAAGCAATTAGTACAAGAAAAAGACCCTTGAATTTTAACATCAGTAGATTCAAGCAGACTGTTTTCCAGGAGTGCTGAGCTCTTCTGGGTCCCATTAAATCCAGAGCAAGATGCTGTATTCAGCACCACTAGAGATCAAAGCAACCTTTAAAGACCTTTGGAGATCCACATTGCCAGCGTGCAACTGAGCTACCCCTGCAGAGGCTGGCAGCCCTTCAGTGAACAGTACCAGGTGCTCCTTTCTTTCCCAGTACTGGAGCTTGAGGGTGCTGGTAGCAGCTTACATTCACTGAGTCCAAAACAGGAAAACGGCAAGTGTCCACTTTGCAGGGAAGAATGTGGCTCCTGGTTGGACACACTACTCAACATCAGCTGAGTCACTGCCGCAGAGCACATGCTCACTCCTGCCAACTTGTAAGTCAGTTCTTCATAGTGTTTTACTTCCCATTTCCCACTCTTGAAGGGCATGTACATGGTTAGCTGCAGTGGCTGAAGTGGTCTGTGGTGCCATTAAACCAGGGAAACTCAATCCTGTGTTTTATTCTGCACTGTCTCCCAGTCTGGTAGATGAATCTTTTCCTGTCTTTATGAAATCTGGATTCTAATTCATGTTCTAGAGGCACAGAAATAACATCAACTTCTGAACACATTTTGAGATGTACCTAACAGGATATAGCTTAGTGAACATGTGAAACAGTTTTCCAGATCCCTTTGAGCAAGCAAGCTATATTTGCATCAGTACCATCTTGCATTAATTCTATCCACACAGTAAGAGGTTTCTGAGTATTATCAGTAATACTGTACAAAATTGACACAAAAGCCTAGTAAAAGCAGCACCTGTTTCTGTGCTGGGCAGTGAGGAAATGTCTCGATAACTATTATACTCCATATTTCTTTCAAACACTTCAAGCAATTAGTTCTGAAGGCACTGGAACTACGTTCAGATAACATGCATTTTTCCTTCTTATTTCTGGTAACAGGGACTATTGTTTACATGGAATCCTTGAAGATTACAGGTGATCAGGAAATTTTAGAGATTTCTGTTTCCACCAGACATTGTGGGAGGTACATGAGGACAGCGAACTGTTGGTTTCTCTTGTCATCCACAAGGATGACAAGGTCAATATTTATGGAAATGGGGTCAATAGCTATGGAAAGCAGGCACTGGAAGACTACTAGCTTTGCAATTATAGTTTCAAACTAACACATCTGGAAGAATGTGTCCTCCCAGGGGAGGAAAACAACTGTGGAAATCCTATGAAAGCAAGCTTGTGAATTTGCTTCATCATAAGGCTGGGAAAGATATCATAATGGAACTGTTTCTTTACCTAATCTTGGTTTCCAGCATTCATTTCCCCAAGATCAAGGCTTGGTATGTCTGTCTGCCCTTAGACCAGTCTGAAACGCTGGGAAAGAGGTCCTGAGTGCTCGCACTCAGAGATAAAGCCACTCAACTTGTGTTTTAAGCCTAATCTAGAATTCATACGTAAGGATGGAAGATTTCTAAAATTGCTTTTAAAATCAGGCTAAGGTGTCTTTATGGACTTGGCCATAATGGAGTTTGAATTGCATCTCCATGAGCACACTCCAAGTGGACGACATACCTTACAAGTCAATTATATTTAAGCTATTCACTTGTGAAGCGGGTCTGCATGGATCACAAGTCTTGAGTACTCACTTCAGTACTCGAATCCAAGCTTTGTGTTCTCTGACCAAAAGATCTGGAATAGCTCTCTCTGGTGGTGGCTTTCTGCTCCAAGCGGTGCAGTGCATGAGAAAGATCCCGACCTTTACGCTGCTGCAGTCTGACAAAAAAGATAGTGGTCAGCTCTTCGTGAATGAAGGCACAGGGGTGCTTGATTCTTTCTTCTTGTACTGGAACTCCACCTTAGTGAGAGGGCCAGCACTCTTCTCCTTGGCCAAGCTGATAGAAAAAGCAAATTATTATCCTACATTTGTGTAACTGAAAGGCCTCCAGCAAGAGATAAGACCATTGTATATGAGTATAGCCAGTCTGTAGAATGGCCCATATTAGCTCCTTTTTCTCTTCTGCCTTTTCACTCCACCCTTATTATGGACACTCTTCCATGACTGTTCTGCTCCCCCCTCTGCTGATTTTCATTTCCCTGTCTCCGGCCACACTTCAATTACCTCTTCTGCAAAGGGACTCATTGCTGTGTACTATTAGCAGCAGAAAATTTCAAGGTGGCATTTTAGAAGGGAGTAACAAAACTGAATATACAACCCGTTAATATCAATTATGGGTGTCAGATCAATAACAGTAGCACTGGTGTTGTTTAGAAGCTTGAATTAATACCATTATGCTGCCCATTCAGCTATGGGCGTTTTCAGAGGTAATATACTATTTGCGTTTTATTGTAATGTATCTTTTCTGAAAGTTCACATCCTGGTGGGACATCAGGGAAACTAATATTGATGGCTTAAGGCAACCATTTGGATAGGTGCTATACAGCCCTGGGCTTACAGGAGCGCCCTGTGGTGGCACCACTGGAACAAGGAGTGCCCTCAGAATGGATCTCTGCCAGTTCCCTCTCCCTCATGCCAGGCTTGCCTGGTGTCTTCGTGCCTCAGCTTCCTCGTTGCCCTGCCTGATTCCTTGTTTTTCTTTCTGGTTTCTGTTGTGAAGCAGAGAGTGTCAAGCACCAGGGCAGGGAGAAGGAATATGAGAAGGGAAGAACATATGGTCTTTAAAAAAATTATATTAAAAAGTTTAAGAAATAATAACTAATGTTCCTTGTTTCCCTTTTTCTTTCCAGACTCTGTGTGTGGGCTGATACACCTGAGGACCTCAGCCTTACCAGTTCTGTCTGAGCAGTTGAAAGGGTTGCCACTCCATCAGCCAGGTGCCCATGGATGCATTTTAAATAGCCTCATTACTCTGGGTGATCCTCATCAGTTTCTTATTCTCAGACCTTCCAAAATTAGGAAAAGAAAGGCTCTCAGGAGGCTTTTCCCAAAAAACCAAGGGAAATATTATTGCCATTTATGCAGCATACTGGTGAGTCTAGGAAATAGCCTGTACAATTCTAGTGGGACGAGGGGATTAGGGGCCAGCTTCAAGAGGACTCGCAGAGCTTCGCTTGGTTAGTCTGGCAAATGAAAGCTGAGAGGGGTGTGATTACTGTAAAATACGTTGTGGGGTTAACATCAAGAAAGGAGAAGAGCTGTTTACGCTGAAGTGATACTGGCACATGATCAGATGGGTATAAACTGATTGTGAATACATTTGGCCTTGTTTTTAGAAGACGGTATCTGCTACCCCAGGGCACTGAAGCCTTTAATGAGAATAGTGGGGACCAAAAACCAAAGCTAGATTTAAAAAAATTAGTACTATATATTAATGGGGGAAGTTATATGTCGCAGTGCTGCCGTGGAAGGAGAGTCAATTCAGTGATCCAGAAGGATTGCTCAGTCCTATTTCCATGTTCCTCGTAGTCAGAAAAATAAATTGATGTCAACATTGACACTAAAATCACCCTTCAGAGTCTTCAGCCTACTGAGATGAAAGGTGGGAGATGCGGAGGGAGTTCATCTTTCATACTGCTATTGATTTACTCTCTCAGCTCATAGCAGAGAATAGCACCAGTTTGCACTCAGTTCAGACTTGAAAGTTGTGGTTCCTTCTCTTCAAACAGAGGCTAGAGATTATTTTGTTTAAAAATCAAAGCTCTGATTCTGCAGATGTTCAAGAATCTTTGATAGGAGTATGGGAGGGACTCCTGATTCACCAGTGATTGAACTAAAGGATATTTCAGTAGGATATCATTCTTTCATTATAAAAGATAATAGAAGAAGCAGGAACACCAACAGTAGCTTTTCTTGTTCATTTCATAGTACTCAGAAAGCAATGATGTGTCCCATTCAGATCCTGGATTTGTCAAGTGGTAATATCAGCTTTGCATATAGTCTTCTCTTCTGAGACACTTTTGATGAGAATTGGATGCATAATTTTTGAGAGCCGGTCTAAGAGGTTACTGTGTATCACTCTTCATACAATTTCTAGTTAGGAAATTGAGAAGATTGTTTTACTGGCAGCCCAATTTTCCCTTTCCTCCTCATATTTTTTTTTCCTAAACAGTTTCATGCTTTAAGATTCAATTTAAGATAATAGACTCTTTTCCCTTTTATTTTCTCCTTTGATGCTACTTTAAGGGAGTCTGTCATTCGGTATTAAAAGGAAAATATTCTAGCAAAAGTTGTGATTGTGATCCCTTGATAATTTTGTTCAATCTGCGGAAATACGGAGGCCTTTCATGGGATGCTCCCCATCAATTTGTTCTTTTTAACATAACATCCCATGAATCAGGCCTTTATGTAACCCTACTTACCAATGGTTGCAGAATCATTTCCACAATGAGAGACGTAGGAAGTGCTCTCATTTGTCATCAAAATACTGAATTCCACATGTGGCTAGTATAGCAGACTCCATGGTTCAACTATAGACACCCTTTGCAGTTGTGTCATCCCACGATAATTATTTCTTTTCCTTTCTTTTTCATAGAAAACTGGAAGAAATAATTTTTGTTGTGTTGTTATTCAAGGCAGATGATTATGAATTAGCTCATACCAGAAAGGCTGATTTATCGCTGAAGGAAACTGGTATTGTTTGCCTCTCCAACTCCCCTTTTTTTTGGAGGCAATAATTATTAAACTTTGTCAGCCACATTCATAAAAGGACATCTGAATCTTCTCTCATACAGTTGCAGATGATGAGTTAGAAACAGCAGCTTTCCCCCAGTTCAGTCTCATCTGGCTGTGCATTGGTAGCTGTCCTGGCTCATTAGATGTAAGTGGCGATCTATCGAATTTACAGCAAAACCAAGAGTTCTTATGAAGACAAATCCGGAGCAGCAAAAGCTCTTGTCCTTGCCAAGGGACATAATCCTCTTTACATAGGTGAAATGTTTACGAAAGTGGTAAATCTGCGGATGGGGTCTGTGCCTAACCTGCAGTAATCCCATGCCCTTTGCTGGAGCTACTCTGCAGTCATATGTGAGGGATGTGAATCTGGCCTACTGCAGACTTAGACATGAATGCATAATTAATACACCTTCAACTGTGTGTTGTTACTTCTATTGTGAAAAGCCTTCCTAAGCCATACCTCAAAAGTAATCCCCTAAACTTTACACCTAACGCTGCATACTCAGTACAGCGAGATCCTTGATGTTTAGCACTTAGATGGGCATCATACCTTCTGAGCCTGCATCAGAGCCCTGCAGAAAAACTCTCCCATGTTGCTCTGTAGTGACACTACATCAGTTCATAGGAAAGTGCATGTCTGCATTGCAATCGATAAAACATCAGCCACAGGCCCTGTCTTTCCTCCCTGCAGGCAGCTGTCATGGGAATTTCTCTCTTCTTTCTCTAATGCTGCTCAACGACCATCTATTCCATCCTGCAACAGGGAAAGATGCTGGGAAACAAATCTCAGGGGCTTATATTGTGCTGAGACATTATTCACAGGCCCACATATACAAAGTTTCATGCAGAGTAACAGATGTGAAAGATTGCTTATTTAAATTATAAAACAGAAAATGAAACAAGACATTGTCTAAATGAATTCTGGCAAGATCTATGTTTGGGTCTGCGGCTGGTTCCCAGTATCAAGGTAATGGCAAAGATGCTATGAATACTTTCAGAGACTGCAAGGCCTCATACAAAGTCTACATGGCAAGAAGGAGGTAAAGCCACAAATGTAGGCAGTTTGCAAGGACCGCACAGAATTTGATCTCTCTGCATAATTCACTTGATCAAAGAATAGCTGAGAACATATGTGAAATTACTGGGACATTTGCACAGTAAGAGAAAGGAATTTAATCTGTTACCTACATCCTGGGCAAATGCTCCATACATTGCATTACTGGCTATAACGAGAACTGCCTCCTCTTTGGAAAAAGAAAAGCATATGTAACAATCTGCTTTTTGCAGTGCTTAGTCCTCACTTTTTCCTGGAGGGAACTCAAAACCAGAAGGCACAATGATCTGAGGAAGGTGCAAAGAAAATGAGCCTTTATCTCACCTTAGTGTTGGTACCTCCTGTTCAAGGTACTGAGATGTTACTCAGCTCCTACCTGAGGGTAGGAAACATCTTCAAGTCTGTTAGTTGTCCAGAAGCCAGGCACCATCGCATTCAGTGTGTTCACACCTCCTCTTTTAGATATAGACCTCAGATACCATTGTGGTGAACATAATAGAAAGAGTAATGAGGAAATTTCCTATCTAATAATCTTTTTCTTTAGAGCAGAGCATAAACTGTTTGCAGTACATAATGCATAAGACCATACTTGCTATACAGATAATGAGTCATAAAATACCTGCGCACTGTAGGAGCACATCCCTCCACAAGTCATCAGGACAAATCTATCAGCTGCTTCAGCATATCTGATATCTGATGGGTCACAGAACAAATGATGTGCAAGTGCTGCAGCAGGTCTGTGCAGACAACGTCATTGCCACACAGCTCACAGATGCAGGTTTGGTTCCCTCCTGGAGGGAATAAGGTCTTTAATGGACTTTGCAACATTCATGACAAGCAATTATGTCCAGGTCCATGACATTAAATGCATAGACGTGGCAGCACAGATCTTGGAGGCTGTCACAAATTGACACTAAATAAATTATCCAGGACCCTGGCTTGGTACAGCAGTTGCTTTCTTAGAAAATAGCATGGTGTTTTTTCTCTGCAGACTGGATTGGAATGGCAATTCAATTACTTCCTGTTATGAGGATTAATTGACCCACTTTGTTACTTCCAGCTAGTGCAAGTTAAACAGGAATGTAAAATCTGAGCATTAGTCGGTTATTTAGAGCCTAACCAAGGACTCCTTATTTTTATTACATCTCATTTGCTGTACCACCCTCCTGCCAAAATGTAACTGTACTTAAAATGACAATGTGAATATGTTCTGTGTATGCAAACTATCTTAAAGTTGTTTGAGTTGCTCAAACGTAGGAAAAAGAGGGAGCGACAGACTTAAGAATTTAAATGCAGTAAGGCTGATGTCTCCCCACTTCCCAGCTTAGTTTCTAGAGCAAACTTATTTAGCATCCCTCACTAGTAAGTCTGAATAGGACGTACATGCTGGTGCAATATGTAAACTTCATGGCTAGCAAAATGTGCTGTGGAAAGAGGTACCGTCTTTTTAATGACTGAAACAATCCTTTAAAGAAGTTTTAGTTTAGTTTCTTTTGACCTTAAAATCTAAACAAGAAGCTCATAGCTACAAAATCTAGTCCTTTTCCAAATTACCTAAGGTCATAAACTAAGATCAATGTTAAATACAGAGTGTTACTGACTTGTTCCTCAACACTGTGGATCCATAGCCATTATCTGTACTCCAAAAAATAGATTTCTTTAGTCATTGCTTCACTGTGTGTAATCTCAGCCTTAGGCATAGCTATTGGTTGTCTGGCTATGGAGGAGGGATGCTTTATATGCCACCTGAGGTGGACAGGCACGTCTACTTGGGTTACTTAATTCAGTTGGTTTCCTGATCTTATGAGTAACATATCACATCTTTGAAACTAATCAAGCACCATTTGAAAATCTTGATTTTCTTTTTTCTCTAAGATGATGTTCCTTCACTTCTTAAATCTCCAGAATCATCTTGAAACTAAAGCAATAGATTTCATTATCAGTAATGTCTCTTCAGATGATTAAACCTCATCATGTTCCTAATAAGATACCTGCCAAGTTAAGGCTGTTTCCCAAAGGTGCAGTTACTTCTGTGTAAGCAAGAGCAGCTTCCAAAAAATGAAGCGATGGGACTGATGCAGCTGGAATCAATATATATATTCATCTGGGAGGTAGAAATGCATGTGAATAGAAGATGTTGGAAGAATAATTCCCATAGAAAAATCTAATTTAAATCAAGGACAGAGTAACATTTGTAGAAATGGTAAGACACATTACACTGGGAATTAGTCTTTCCTGGAATACCTAGGTTACTTTGATCTTCTATACAATTATGAGACTGCGAGTTAGTCATAATTGCTTTGTCCCTGTTTTTAACCTTATAGTTATTCTAAGTTTCCTTAGACTTTCTCAAAGTCCTAAGAAAAGATAATGTCCTCTTTCCTAATTACAGTCAAGCAGCATAAATTGTGCTCTGCAAGGGACTCAAAAGCGGTAAGTGAGTATGGTTAAATCTATCCTGTAGCTGATGTAAAGGACAAATTTGGCCCAAGAACCCATGATGTTCCCTTTTTCCTTATGTGTGTGCTGGCAAGATTGCACAAGAGGTTTGTACCTTGGTGCTGATCTCCTTGCCTATGTTTCTAAGTGCATCCAGCCTATCTCAGGAAAAACCACTTGTAGACATGACTTTCTGGATGCCTTACACCCATAAGGGATGGGTAGAACCAACATTAGAGCTAGATCTGCATCCTAATAGCCTGATTGAGAGGTCATACTCGTATTCGTTCAATGAGCACAGAGGCATGCCCATGACATAAGGAAGTTTTCTGTATGAGTAAATGCTCATGTTTGTGAGTAAGGCTTTCAAAATCTTGTCTGACATTTTAATGTATAATGAATTAGTGATTTAACAATAAACAATGGGAAGAGTGAAGCCACCTGCATCTCAGTTGTTGAGGCAGATGTGTGATGGCATACCCAGCAATCAGTCCTATGACCCAGCCATAAATACAGACTGTAAGGAGAGGACACATTTAAAGCCAGGAGAAAACAAACCAGTAAACATGCCTTGGATAAACTACAGTGAGAACCAGATCTTGTAAGCCATGGTTAGAAGTCTTTTTGGTGGAATGCGCTCAGGAAATCATGAGAAGCAGACCTGACACTGCACTTTTCTTGGAAGCGGTCAGGATCTGATGAGGTTGGGTCTAATTTAGACAACAGGGAAATGTCACCACATCCAGCTCCTGAGGCAGGCCCAGGAGGCAAGCAAGGAGACCAAGCTGTGCTTCAGCAGCTATTTCACACATGCAGACCACAGAGGGCCCTACTGTGAGGGTTATGCAAATTAAAACAGCAGGTTTTGCCCACAAGGCAGCATGACCAGAAGGAGGTAACCCTGTGCTTTTGGGTACCCCCTCCAACCTTCAACCTTCAACCTTCAACCTCCAACCCAGGCACTGCATTAAGAATCCCAAGATGACTTGGTCCAAGGGTTCAATTTGGTCCCAGGATAAAGGCAGAGGTGTCCCTAGGTTCGTATTGGAGATGAAGCATTACCAGGCATGATGCAGGGCTGGGCAGGTGCCCTGCTGCAGTTGGTGTGGGACGCTGTTGCAAAACAAAGAAACACTGTTTGGGCTCAGCCCTGGGTAGGAATTAATTTTGCCGACATCACTGGCTGCGCTGCATCTTGGAGAGCCTGTAGCCCAGCTCAGACACCCTGCTGCAGCAGAAAGAAAGTCGGTGAAGAGTCCAGAAAGATGTGCCAGAGCCTCTTTTCGATTCCTTTTCAGCTTGTGGCTTTGCTTTGACTGTCAGGGTATTTGTAACATTTTGGCATCTGTTTCATTGAAAAGTAGCTTTTTTTAATATCACGATTTTATCTTTGTCTGCTTTTACTGTGCACAGTGTCTCTGCATGCCGCAGTCCTGTAGCTAGGCTATCCCATCCAAGTTAATTAACTGCTCATTAATTATGTTACAAAATGGCTGGAAGTTGCCATCGATTTCCACACATTCCCAGGAGCTTATGACCAAACTGTCCAACTTTCATTTGGTCATGAAAAGGTAGCAACATGAAAGACACAAGGAAGTTCACCAGTGCCTTTACTACTGCTTTAGTATGAAAACATCTGGACATACATCCGCAGCGTCAAACCGATATCTGAAACCCACATCTGCCTCGTGTCTAAGTCAGCTGCCACGGCGCTCAGGTCTGTACAGCCACCCATCCCAACGGGAGCCACACTGGGGTGAGTGAAGCCACCTTAGGCAAAACAAATGTCTAAATTAGGTTGTTATTGGTATTGGTAACTTCAAAGCTTTGTGTCTGGTCCCACTGCAGGTTGCGTTGGACTTCTAACCAACCGCCCATCATGGAGAAAAAGCCACGGTCAGCTCCTCACCAAAAGGGAGACACAACTGTAGGAGTAAGTAAAAGAGCTGATCCTCTTTCTCTGTCAAGTATCCCGGTCACTTCAGTGAGCTTGTATTGTGCCGGGAAGACACCTGTGCCACAGCAGAGATCTCATGAAATGACTGCCCAGCTTTCCTCCTTCACCCAACAGTGCTGAACAGGGTCTCCAGCTTTCTGCAGAGTCACTCACCTGTGCGTGTAAAGGAAAAACAGCTGCATCCTTAAGGAGGCTGAGGAAGAAAGGAGTGACCTGGAAAGACTGTGAAGGATGGATTTTTCCTGCAGAATGGGCCACAAAGCAGCTGTTTCCAAGGTGGCTGTGTGGGATGGGAGCTCCAAAGCGAACTCAAGGCATTAAGTAGGATTTCCCTTCCATTTCTGGCTGCATCCTATATCCCTTATAGTAAATTAAGGCTTTTGTGTGTACCAGGTGTCCCAGTGGCAGAGCTGAGGCATGCAGAAAATAAAAGCACTGGTTAAGCCACACTTTCCAAGCATCGGGATGGTTTCATTCAGAGTTCAGGCTAAGGGGAGGATGATCTTGTACCTAAAATATTCTGAGAGATTCAGTCAAGCCCTGGCTCTTTAGCAGGGAGCTGTGGGGATACATTTGTAATGTGGTGGGAGGCAGAGCTGAAGGCCATATATGTAGATAAAGAGAGGCTGAGGAGAGAGGATTCTTTTGATTTATCCCTCCTGGCTCAGGCATACATCTTAACCCTTATAGCGTTAGCCCTGGTGAGCGCAGCATGGTGTCCCTGCCTAAGCACCAGGAGACTCCATGTCTGCCATCAGCTGTGCTTCCCTGCTGTTTGTACAGAGCACAGAGCTAACAGCAGAACAAACCTGTGCAAACAAGCAGGGGCTGCAGAACTGTATCCCAGGGCGAAGCAACGCCCCAAAGCTCAGAGCCATTTCCTCGAGAAAGCTGGAAGGAAGTACAGGGCTGTGGTCCTGGAGGAGGTTGGATTTAATGGCAGGGAGGTTTCTGTTGCTGGAGGGGGTCTCCTCAGAGCTGCCCTGCCCTGGTTCCCAGCGACATGCATGAGGGGTCTCATCACTGGCGGGTGCACATGCATGAGGTGCCTATAGGGATAGGATTAGCCAGGTGATGACTCACATGAAGATGTCAGGGCTGGGCACTTGGCAGAAGGAGAGAAGGATTAAGACTCCTGAGCTCAGATGGCTGCAGAGAAAAGCGATTGTGCTCCCTCTGTGGGCTGGGAACACAGGGCACAATGAGATGGATGGGAGCAATATGCCTCTTATGTTCCCTCCAGTACTGGCAGAGAGAAAAGCCACATTTTGGTGGCCCTCCTACCCTGTCCTTCCCCAGAGGCTGCAGGCGCTGTGTTGGCCAAACGAGCAAATGAAGAGGAGAAGGGCAGAGATGGATGGAGACACAAGAACATTTCTGCTGAAGCTGCTAAGTCTCCACTACTGAGTGCCCTCCTGCACGAGGCCAAGGCTTCATGCTCAGTGATCAGAGCAGCTTCACAGCAGCTCCTGGCCCCAGAAAGGTCTTGGTGAGGACACCCAGCACACCACAAACGCCTTTCTTTACTGAGCAGGACTTCTGGGGCAATCAGACCTCACAACAGCTTTCCAGACATGCTTGTTTTGTTGGACGTGTCCATCCAGCGGAGCCAGTGGGGTCCTAGTACAGGTTGCAAGTAGCTGAGTCGCAGCACCTTGTTTCTCACCAAGGCAAGGTTCTGCCTGCCAAAATCTCCTCTGTGTGCACACACGCAAAAATGGGAAACTAAAGGGGAATTACTTTTCTTGAAAAATGGTGCTGAGCATCATTTACCAGAAATGCAGACAGCCTTCCACATCATGCATGGGCCCCACAGTCATAAGGGTCGTGTGGAGGGAAGGGTGGCCTGCAGGAAAGCCTTGTCCCAGTGCTACCATTTTCTTAACTCATCTTTCAGTAAAGAATGCAAGCAAAACCCTGGATGGGCAATAAATCAGAAACTAGAAAATACAGAAAGGAGGTTCCTGTATTACTCTAGTCATCATTACATGTGAATTCGGACATGTTTGTTTGGATTTCTAAAGGTGCAGGAGAAAGTGAAAGTGGCAGTCTGATACTATGAAACTATAGGTATTATAAATAAAAGTTTTATGAACCTTTAAAAGTTAAGATGAATTAATTTAAACAAGTTGCACAGCAGTATTCCACTGTGAGTCAGCTTCCAAAACCTCCATGGGGGAACTAGGTTCAATTCCCTCTCTACAGCCATTTTATTTTGTGTGGTGCTGCTGAACAGATTCCTTACTTGCTCCATCTCTCAGCTTACTCATAACTAATTGTATTTCCTTTCCTGCAGATTATTTTATTTTGCTTTGTCTTATAAATGCTATTCAAAAAAAGCTACTCAGGATGCAAAAACATCTACTGCAAAGTTGTGAAATTAATGCTGCGTTAAAATTGTCTCGATTCTGCCTCTTGAACTTCCATTTTGGACTCTCCCTGAGGCATAAGTGGTTTGACAATTAAATTCTGCAACATAATGCAGATACGGGACAGAATTGAGGTTGCGCACTAATCATGCCTTTCCTTCATCTCTAATGCTTGACTTTGAAGCCTAAATAGAGTTCTTTTAATATATTGCTAAATGGCACTTTCTATGCAATTTTAAATAAAGAGGTAAAAGCTCAATTATTTTATGTCTTTTTGTACGCATTCATTATGCAGTATTACTAGAAAGGGCATGCTGACTACTCTGCATTGCTGTCACATCTACCACCTCTGCCAACATCTGGCCACCCCAGGTGGTGCTCGTACAAAGCAGAGTACTGCTGACAGGATGAGGGGTGGCCCACCAGGAGACAGGAGGAGATAGGAGAATTGAAGGACCCCGGTCTCTCTTTCTTTACATTTCCATAACATCTGATCTAGCCAGACCTGGTCATCAGACTTTGGCAGCCAAGGCCACTCCAATCCACCCTTCCTCTGCTAACTTGGAGGCCTTGGCAATGCCCTCGCTAGAGGAACATGTCCCATTGGTGGATCTGGAGCGGGCCCTCTCCAAAGCTCCCAGCTCTGCTGTGTGGACACAGATGTGCTTCAGAGCGCAAGAACTGTCATGATCAATTAGTTTGAAAATCCACTACCAGCTTTCTAGGGAAAATGCAAAGGGACAGAAGAGAAATTGCTACTTTCAAAGTTCATAACTTGGCAAAACCTAGATGCATTTTTGTGGAAAAATAAAATACATTTCCATAGCTCCAGGGATTCCTTCTGCAACATTTCAAAGGCTGGCTGCAAACACCAGCAATGCAGTTACAGAAAGCATCAAATGATCAGAATAGATGGGTTAGTATTGACAGTAGTGGTAATAACACAGTCCTACGCCAGCCGGGATGTTGCTATAATCAGTCCCTAGGTTAACATGAGATAGCTGGGGTTTCTTGTGCTTTATGTGCATGGGTGTCACTGGGTGTCTGCATGCCGGTCTGCGTGAGTCCCCTCTACATCAGCCTGGTCTGCGTGGAAACCAGAATGCGCTGAGGTGTGTCTGATGCTTTTCTCTAGAGAGTGCTGACGACTCTTGTTGTGTGTGAAGGGGAGTTGTCAAAATATTCATTGGCTCTGCAAAATGTGGGTCAGTGCAGCTTTATAAGTGAGGGGGTTTTGTGATTTATTTTGTTTCCATTTGGTATTAAACAATAGTATAAGAAAGCCCTCGTACAGCAAATGCCTACCCTGCCTGTGTTGTTTGAATCCCTTGGCAACAGGCAGAGCTTTCATATCGGTATCAAAAAGTAAGATGATCTAGAGAATTGAAAACCTGCTGGTAACATCATTCAGTGATGAGAGCATAACAGGCTGCCTGTCCTGCCCAGGGGATTGTAGAAGTCATACGGTGACCAAACTCCTGACAAATGGACCAGACCTGGTCCTCTCACCAAGGAGGTCAAAGAGGGAACCAATAAGGAGTGGGTAGCTGGGATGGGTCCTGTTTATTCAGAATTAAAATGAGAAAAAACCATTTCAAAACAGTGGGTTAGAGAGAGGAACACAAGTAAAGAAATAAACAGAATGAGCACAATGGGCCATTTAGCCTCATTCAGATCTCAGGTTCAGGAAACACAGAACAGATATTTTCTGTATTACACTAGCCAATTTGAACAGATACAAGAACCACGGTCATTTTTCTAGGTGCCAACCCTCCTTATTCTTTTGTTCAGATGTTTTCTGATGATGTTTGGAATGCAGGATGCTGGGTTTGCCTGGGATAGAGGTAATAGTAGCTAGCATGGGGCTATGTTCTGGATTTGTGCTGAAAACTGTTGATAACAGACTAATGTTTCAGTTACTGCTGAGCAGTGCCTATGCAAAGTTCAGATCCCACCTCACCTCTGCTTCTCACCCTACCCCACCAGTGAGGAGGCTGAGGGTGAACAAGTTGCTGGGAGGGGACACAGCCAGGACAGCTCATGCCAACTGATCAAAGAGATATCCCATTCCATATGCCGTCATGCTCAGCATGTAAAGCTGGGGAAGAAGAAGCAAGCAGGGGACATTTGGAGTTAAGGCGTTAATTTTCCCAAGTCACTGTTATGCATGATGGAGCCCTGCTTTCCTGGAGATGGTTGAACACCTGCCTGCTCATGGGAAGTGATGAACCAATTCCTTTATTTTGCTTTACTTGTGTGCATGGCTTTGTCTTTATCTGTTAAACTGTCTTTATGTCAACCAGTGTATTGTTTTCTCCCTTTTAGTCTTCTACTTCTCTCTCCCATCCCACCAGGGGTTGAGTGAGCAAATGGCTGTGTGGGGTTTAGTTGCTGGCTGGGGTTAAACCACCATAAAAAGACATTAAGTAATTCCAAGATCACCTTATTCCCTGATGTAGATTCTACAATTTCTATGTAAATTTCTACACTTGTTTCTACAAGTTTTATGCAAAAACACGGCCTTCTGTGTTTTACCCAGTCAGTAAAATCCAAATCTGAGGTTATTAACTATGAGATAGAGAGCGAGCGAAGTGGTGGCTCATGGCTCTGACCAACCAACATCCACAGACCTATTATGAAAGAAATGAAAGAGGAGAAAAAAGAGGGGAATCTACCTTTTAATTTGGGAACCCACATATGCAGAGCTATTTGCCAGCTATTTTGTTTCAGTAGCACTTCTAAGCCCTGTCTCAGCTTGGTTTCTGATGAGAGAGGAGTTCATTGCATTTACTGCTGACACCACACTTGCCTCATTCAGAGCGGGACTTTCCTCTGGGAATGAAAGTGGCCATGCACTGACCATGCTGTGCAGAACATCAGGCCTGGGCAGCGAGGAGCCCCAAGCCACATGGGTGGAGGGAGGTTGCAAAGCAGGTCTTCGTAGCCCCTCACCATGACAGAGCTGTGCAGACCACTCCAGGATTAACCCACATGCCTGCCCAGAATTTCAAGGTGAGACTGTGCTTTCCTTGATTCACAGGCAACATCAAAGGCTCCAGAATCCCATCAAGGAAGGCTTAAAAAGCAGTGGAAAAAGCTAGAAGGTGAGTGGGAACATGCTTTCCTCCCTGCTCCCTGACTGAAGAGATGGGGAGTTGTTGTAAAAAGTGGTTGGTGAAGCTTTGTCTGTATTTTGCCAGTGACTTCACTAGAACCCAGATTAGATCTATTGATTTCTTCCTGCTGAAAGGTAAGCACATGCTTGTATCAGGGTAAACATAGTGCACCAGGAATTAGTTGACCATGGTCATAGCAAAGGAGGAAGTAAACTCAGATATTGGAGTATTTGCAGATTGCAGCGGTGAAACTTCTCTAACCTTTCAGCGGCTCTTTTAAGTGATATTATTATTAGCCCTTGTTCAGAGGATGGCAGGCAGGCAGCCAGTAAAGCACTTAAGAGTTTACCATCATCCATCTGCTCCTCTATAGATTTCAAGATTGTGGAAATTTTCCTTTTTAGGACTTACTTGGAACATGATTTGTGGGCCACTTGCCACATTGCTATACAAGTGTGTCTGTGTGCTTTAGGCAGAGGTATGTGACAGGTATTTTATCAATGAGGGACTCTTGATTGAACAGTATTTCCATTCATTCCTCTGCTTGTTTATTTGTGTAATAAAACTGCCCTTGATGTTCTCAAAACATATGTCAGGATAACAAGCATTTTGCACTGCAACAAGAGGCTTATACAAACACATACACACAGCCTTCCAGCTCTCAATGAAATGAAGGTTAACATTAAAAGGCCTTATTTTTAAAAACTTGAATGATGTGGGTTTCTCTTAATTCTTATAGTTACAATTGCACGAATAGCCAGTACAGAAGTGTCTGGGATCCTAGGTAGAAGGTAGTCAGGGATTAGTACCATGGCACTGTAGAGTGCTGAGACACAAGAAAAACTCAGCCCCTGTCCCCAGACCCATGCAGTCTAAGTAGTCTTTTTATGCGGCTTTTGCTGTGATTTTCCAAACTGTAGCCTGTCCAGCACTAGCCTGACAGAGCTCATTGCAGAGCTGACATTAATGGGGCTGAGAGCACTGAGGGCAAGTTCAGCCCTTCTGGTGAGGTGCTGACAGCTGAAGAAAGGTGATTTACAATGGACCTCGGTTTATGGGTAGGGTTCATATAAAGTTGGTTCTTCCCTGAATTCCTTCAGAGTTCCACATTCACTACTTCATAAACATGGGCAAGATCAAAGGTGTAATTATGTTAAATTACATTAATTTACAAGAGCCTTCTCTTTCAGGCCATCTTGTGATATCACAGCTTTTACCTAGGCTCCCGCAAGCCCTTGAAAAGCTCCTGCCTTTTACTTATGCTGCTCCATTGCTTTTGGCTCCCGAAAAGTGCATTTCCAGAAACTGCTGTTTTTCATTTGCTCTCTGATGAGCCTGGGAAGGGCTTGGAGCATGGTGTCTCCCCGTAAGCTTGCAATATTCCTAGCAATGTTTCTGGAATGGTCTGTGTGCCAGGAAGCTGGAGCTTCTCCTTCCAAGAGGCAAGTTGAACCATGTGGAAGTAAGCAGTATAAATTTACCTCTTATTCACTTTGCAGCTTAGTTCATCCACATTATGCTCTGATGGCTGCAGCACCGTACATGATTCTCGGTTTCTAAATGGAAGTGCTGATGGTGGGGCAGTGAATTCAATTAAGAGGCAGTTCCTGCTCCAGACAGATAAAGCGTCCTCACCCAGAGTAGGACACGGCAGGACTTACCCAGCCCATTTCCTATCAAGGAGACTGGGTGGATGATTTCCAAGAGACCCAAACCTTTAAGCTGTAGGTAAGCCAGCTCTACCATGAAATAGATAGGCAGAGGGACAAAATGATGCCTCCTTAAAATTTTTGCCTTGGGGATGGTGACAATTCCTGAAGAAGAGTTAGCACGTGTGAGAAGAGAAGGGCAGCTGACAAGGTCAAAATCTGGACCTTGTCAGACCACGTGACATGAGAGGTGACTGCTCCCACCAGCCTTGCATAAGGTCACACCAATTGGGCACGTGGCCTGTTGAAGCCTTTCCTGTGCCCCTGTGGCCCCCTTTCTGCGTGGTTCCCCTAGCCTGCCACCTTCTGCAGGCTCATTCCCAGCGAGTGCCTGCTGACTTCGCGCACCACCAAACCTCTGAAGACCCACTGTGTGTGTTTTTCACAGGCAAAGTACGCTGCATATTTCCTCGTGACTTTGGTGAGATTTGAGTTGGCACGGGCCACAGGCTTCGAACAAGTGGGGGATGAAGTGCTGTGATCTGCAGGCAGCTCTACCGACTTCTTTGTGTTGCGTTGGTGCACGCACAGACCAGTGTGTGAGGAACACGGAAACTGGGAAAAAAAGGAAAAGGAAGACTATGACTTTGAAAGAATTGAGGCATGTGTTCAACTCCAATGGACTTCAATGGGCTGTAGGGCCCTGCTAAACAGGGCTCCTGACTGGAGTAAATACATATGGATTAAACTTGGACACAGAAATACAAAGCTCTTCAAGGTTCAAAAAATACATCTTGTGGCTCATTAAAAATGGTTTTCCACATGGCTTCTCTCGACATCCTCAGTTGGTCCTGTCCCTTTCTACGCACAAACTCAACATGAGTCTGTCTGAGTCCTTTCCTTGACTATAAACATGTTTTTATCTGGGAGAAGGTCCACTTCACCATGGAAGGCCTCTCTCAGCAGGGCTTCGCATCCATGCTTGGCAGCAACCTCCTTCCCCAGAGAATGGACTTTCCTCTGGTTTCCAGGGTGAATGACTTTTCACCTCTTGGCAGGCCCTAAAACTCAGGCTTCCCACAGTCCAGACACCATTGTTGCGGGTACACTGGAAAGGTATGAGTATTTAAAAGTAGCAGTCATATTACTATTTTTCTTTATATCCGTTGTGTCTGGAGAAGACATAAGGAATGTGGATAAAAGCCTCCAGAAACACTGGTGGCAATAGATTTCCCACTTGCTATACCTTAACAGCGGCATTTCTTTTGTTTTCTGGTTTTCAGGGCTTTTTCATTTTTTTTCCGGAAAATAGTGAGCACCCCCAGTTTTCAGACCAGGTTTCCCTGAAGAATTCTCAGATTGGCTGTCCAGGCACACCAATTGTTTTTGTGAGCATTTGGGATGTGAAACTCTGGCAGCCTGTTCCTCCTCTATAAAAAGCTGGAGAAACATGAGGAATGGGGGGAAGGGGGAGGAAGAAACTATTTTGCATAGGAAAATGGCAGCTGGCAACTATGCTTTAAAAAATTGCAGAATATAAAAGAGATAAAGCGCTTTCACTGTACCTGCTAAGACATCCAGATTTCTGCACAGGCAATTAACAAAGATAAGGTTATAACAACAGGTGTAATTCTGGTTTTAATACTATATAGATGAATAAAGGACAGTGACCAAAGGTCAGAAGACATTAAGACTACTTAGGGCTCCGACTACTTTGAAAAAGCATTCTTTTCAGACATTTTTATTTTCAAGAAGGCTTTGGGTGGGCTATGTCAGATACAGGAAGCACTGAACATGTAAAGACTTTCTTTACCAAATTATTTAGTGTTCATGAAAGATGCCAGATGGGGAGCCTCGGAGGCTCAAGCCTGCTTTTTACCTGCAAAATTTACATAGACTAAAAAGTGATCTATTTACCAAGCTCCTTTTAGAGGCAGCTCCCGAGGCTGTGTCCTGACCTGGAGCTTTTGCCACAAGGGGGATGAGTTTACCCCACTGCCTGTGCAGCCCCAGGTGTTCCTGCTGCAAGGCGTGATGAAAGCGGTGTGCTGTGAGAAACGAGGCAGAGACCCAGCTCTCCTCTGGCAGAAGGGCTGATGCTTGCTCATCCTTTGCATGTTCTGCTGAGAGGTTGCCACCTGGGGCGGAGCAATCCCAGGCACAGCTCCAGGTTGGGCAGAGAAGAGATTCAGAGCAGCCCTGTGGAGAAGGACCTGAGGGTGTTGGTGATGAGAAAATGAACATGAGGCGGCTTCAGTGTGCGCTTGCAGCCCAGAAAGCCAACTGTATCCTGGGCTGCATCAAAAGGAGGTGATGATGCTTCGACCAGCAGGTCGAAGGAGGTGATCCTGCCCCTCTACTCTGCTCTTGTGAGACCTCACTTGGAGGATTGTGTGCAGTTCTGGTGTCCTCAACATCAAAAGGACATGGAAGTGTTGGAACAAGTGCAGAGGAGGGCCACGAGGATGATCAGGGGACTGGAGCACCTCCTGTATGAAGATAGGCTGAGAAAGTTGAGGCTGTTGAGCCTGGAGAAGAGAAGGCTGCGTGGAGCCTTCCGGTGTCTCAAGGGGGCCTATAGGGATGCTGGGGAGGGACTCTTCATGAGGGACTGTAGTGATAGGACAAGGGGTAATGGGTTCAAACTTAAACAGGGGAAGTTTAGATTGGATATAAGGAGGAAGTTCTTTATCCTTCTCTCCAACACACATGAAACCCCATGTCCTCAGCTGCTTCTCACAGGACTTGCCTTCCAGCCCTTTCTATAAGTTTTTGCCCTCCTCTGGAGGTGTTCAAGTACCAAGATGATCATATTTTTGTATGTATTGATCAAATACCAAGTAACTACGTATTGATATTGAAGTGATTTAGAACCCTGAAAATTTCGAATTAAGTCAGCAATGCAAATCAGCTCAATCCAAATAGCAGGCTTTAATCCCATTAAGTAAGTACTTTGCACTTACTTTCGAAACCAGAACTGAACTGCATCAGTGAATAACCACTGATGACAACACAAATAACTTTAGTGCAAAACTTACATTTCACTGCGACTTGCATTCTGCTACTCAGGAAGATCTAATACTAAGACATATATGCTTATGTAACCTACAGTGTATGCAGTCAGCATCCCTGAGTTCTAGGTATGTGTGGATAGAAATTACTATGTGACACTTAAGGTATGAAGACTCTCTGCTTTAGCCTGAACGAACACTCAAAGAGAAAAGTGCTGCAATATATCATTCAAAGCAAATCTGTTCCCTAACATGCATGACTAAAAGCAGACAGGCAGATTAAACTGTGATTATTTAATGCATTAAAAATCAATGGGCTATGTTCATGGGACAGTCTCAGTGTATCTTAGTTTGTGTCCTGAATTTCCAAAAAGTCGGAGCTGCATTGATAACAAAACATTGTACTGCCAGTAAGAACTACCTGACTATGATTTACTGCTGTTTTCTGCCTAACAAGCAAGCCTTAACACACTCAGTGACGAGATCATTGCAAGTGACACCTGATTATAAATGAATATCAATGAACAACAAAAAAATCCTTTCAGCTACATACGTAGAAGATACATCAGCCATGTAGACTATTTCACTGATGTAACTAAAAGTAAATGTAAAAATTTCCCTATTCTTTCTTTATTGCAATGATTTAGGTTTCCCTCTTTTATCCTTTTCCCATATACCTGTGTTATAATAACTCCTCACCCTCCAGAACAACTGGTCACAGCTTTGTACTGGGGATGGCAACTGGAATCTGTGCAGAATGCACATGAAGGGGGGAGAGAGGTCTACACACGGTGGAGTAATAGGCTCACAGTCAGTACTTCATAGGATTTGTGGTACTACAGATCAAGCTCTAATTTAAGTTTTACTTGCAAAAACCAGATGCTTATCCCAAGGCACTGTTAAGAGTGTAGGATTTGACTGACACAGCAGCATGACCATCCAAACTCATGTAGGGGGGTTGGAACTAGGTGACCTTAACGTCCTTTCCAACCCCCCTGCCACGGGCAGGGTTGCTGCTCTGTTCAAGCCAGAGTGGGATCACACCACCCTTTAAATAACTGACCCTACAAATGGGAAAAAAGGACAAAAAGTGGAAGTTCTGATAAAGCTCTCATCATAGCCTTGTAGCGTATGAAAAGAATAAGAGATAAGGAGCCTCTAGCCCACAAAAGGTATGTCCATGACTGATACATGGGAGTATGCCCCAGGGGCTTGAGAGGAATGTTGCCTTCTTCAGCAGAAGAAGCCTGATTCAGAAACAAGCTTCGGGTCCTGAGAAGCCTGTGGCCCTTGTAGGAAATCACATCAGTTGACCAGTGATGCCTGCCCATAGACCTGTCAGATAAAAGCATTGCCAGTTGCCTCAGAGCCCACAAAAGAGGAGGAAGGTTGTGTGTGCTAGTAGGCTCTGTGCCAGGCTTCAAGCAATAAAAGGAGTTTCCTCAGCCCTTGGAGCGGGAATGTGTCTAGAATGAAGCCCTGATGCAGTCCAGACCTTCTCAATGCTCTTCCAGGAGGAGTCTCAGGACACCTGTAAAGGAAAGTATTCTGGCTGGACTGTAACTCCAAAGCATTCCTCTGGAGACTGGCTAGTGTACTTCAGGATGACTTTTAACACCAAACCAGTGCCAGAGCACAGATGAATGTGACCACCAATGATCTGAAGGATAAGGTGAAGGAGAGGCAAGAGGTTGGCTGACCTGCCTCTGAACATGAGAGGACCCAGCTACAAAGAAGTAAGCACTAAGAGAGGATGGCATGAGGGATGGGAAGCCATCTTCCAGATACTCACGTACCTGATATTGTGGAAACACCAGCCAGCTCCAAGGAGGCGAACCCCAGAGGGGTCTTTTCTTGCAGCAGCTCTGATTCAATGGTCCCAAAGAAACCCACACAGCTGGATATGTTATTCTGTGGATCTGAGCCATGATGTCCTACAGAATCAAATTACACAATGACGCCTGAGAATAATGGGAAAAAGCTCTCTCTGACTGTCTGGGTATCTTTCCACTCCAGCCTGCTTCTGTTTTGTACTGCAGAGCCCCAGACTGGACACCAGTGCAGTTTCACAAATCCCGCATGGGACACTTGTAAAAAACACCTCCCTCAACCTGCTAACTGCACTCCCAGTAATGCAACCCAAACACAACCCAGTAATGTCAGCCTGTCCCTGTTTTCCCCTTTGCAGTCCCTTGCTGCTTTGGAGCGCAGGCAGGAGTTCCTGTTTGAACCAGAAGCTCTTCCTTTCATACAGATCTTATGGTGCCAAGGCTGGTACTACTTCATTATAGCGCAGGTGAGAATTAAAGGCCATTTCCATTTAAAGAAGAATTATATTCATAGCTAATGCCAATACTGTTTTCCGAGGAGTGGCTTGAGTCAGAAAACCCCAGCACCCACCAGAGACAAAGCTGTGTCAGTCTGCATGTGGGTCTTACAGATTCCCATCTCAGCAGTGTGACACCCTGTCTTGACCAAAACTTAGTCAGCAGAAGCTCTGTACAGAGAAGGCAAACCAGAAGTGCAACAGAGCCAGGATGCCGAAGGTGGTGTTTCATTGCTGTGAAGAGTGCAGCAGAAGCTTGATGCCATTTCAGGAGTCTGGGAAGCGTTTTTCATGGGAGTCTGTAAGGTGTGAGAGCAAAAGCACCTCCAGTGCAGAAACAACCCAGTAACAGCGCTCAGGCCGGCAGCGCAGGCAGGCAATCACGTATCACAGCAAGAGACATGCCGCCAGAGCACAACTTCGATGGAATATCAAAATCTTCAGCACAAAGATTCCTAGCAAATACAAAGGAGCAGGGTAACTAATCTCCTATCATAGCAACATCTAAGATTCGAATTAACCTCCCTAGGCCTTAAATTTCATTGCTTCACATGGGGCTTGTGTGTCTCAGGTTAATTGTGTGGACCTCTGGTAATTGGCCCAAATATAGCACAAGGAGATTTTCATGCTAAGCCAACATCAATACTGCGCATCAAAGGCTGCCCTAGAATTCTCCCTCTCGGTTGCTCAGTCATCTTTGATCTAAAAAATGAAAAGAGCAAGGGATTTTGTTGTTATTTTTATTCCTTCTCCTCCAGCCCAAGATTGAGGTTACTGAAAATACAAACAGAGAAAAGGTGGCAAAACATTAAAAAAAACCAAGTAAAGAGAAGCAGTGATGATGGAGTGAAGGAAACAGGAAGAAATAGTCTTAGAAAAAAAAGTTGCTGATGGGAGAAAGACATGCTGTAGACACAGGGTATGACAGCGAACGCAGTGGTGGAGAAAAGCCTAGGTGTGATATCATAAATGAGGGAAGGAGTTCAGTCCATGACTCCTGCAGGATATGAGAATCAGATCCTCTTTTATTCAGCCATTGGTGTGCCAGCCATTTGACCTCAATGTGGCCTGCTTCAGAAGCCACCAGGAAACCACTAAGACCTGTGGCACACATGCAAAAAGGCCTTGTACATTTGAGCCTAGTTGGGAATAATAATTAGGGAAACAGATGTTCCTATGTGACCCTCATACTACTCACATAAAAAACAAAGGGGGCCCATGTCACCCCTGTTGCTAGCTACAGAGGAGGGAAGGAACTGCTCCATCCATTCCAAGTCTGAGGGATTAAACCAAGCTTCTCATGGGCGAAAGAAGGAAAGCAGAAGAACCACAGAGAGGAACATGTAGAGAGAGATGGGAAGCAGAAAGGAGAGGACACTTGAAATTCAGGGAATCTGGGGATTTGGGGATTCAAAATCTTTGTTCCAAGACTGCACTGAGGACTCTATTCTCCCAGCAGTCCTGAGTGCTTCCTCTTGACAGCTCCACAAAACGAGCAACTCGCTTTTAGCAACACGGAGACCGAGTTGAGCCCTGGGGTTATGAAAGTTTGGCTCCAGGAAGGGTTGTTCACAAGCTTTCCATTCAGGATTGAGCTTCAGACCCATTAATTAAAGAAGGATGGATCCCCAGTGTGGAAACCTGGATGAACTAACAAAATGCGCGAGGACATTCAGACCTTAATCCTCCAGTCTGCCCTCACTCCTAATTTACAGCCCCAGGAAACCTCTTTCCAAGAAAGCGCCTTCTTCCTTATCCTGTGCTATTAGCCTCTCTCCTCCCAGCAGTCTCGCATGCACCTCCACGGAGTGCAGTTCTGGGGAATGAAGGACAGCAAAGTGTTTCCGACAGCAACAGAAAAAACCAATCAGGACACATGGGTTCCTGACCTTGCAAAATGAAACGTCTGTGCTCATTTGATGACAAGCTAGTTTCTTAAAGGGGTAAAAATTAGCTCTCGATGAAATACTGTGTTTTAAATCACCTCCAAATGCATGCAGTTCACTGACCCTCCATTTTCCAGCCTGGCCACTAAAGTGGAAAACTTGCTATTTACACGGCTCTGATTGTGAATCATTTGTGTTCTTGGCTATAAAAATGATCTTTAAAATATGCAAAAAAAAGAACAAAGAGAAATAAAAAATCAGGAACAAGCAACAAGCAAAGAACCAGGGAAAGAAAGAAAGGAAATTCACTCCTGAAGCTGTTTGAGCTGCTTCGATAAAAATGTCACCAGACAGTTTTGCTGTATGCAAATAAAACCTCACCAAAAACTATTCCTGTTCTGTAACAAATCAAATACCGATCAGAAATACATTTCAAAAGGCTGCTGATGTGAATCCCAAGGAAAAGAGGCTCCATGCTTTCTGTCAAAAATTAAAGCTATAAAGCAAAAAGACAAAATTTTGTCAGGGGTGGAAATGTGTTTGCCAGGGCATCTGATGCGAGAGAGCACCAGGCAGCACCACCAAGGTAAACAGATGAAATACGAAGCCCCCTTCTGCATCCCTGCCAGAAAAACAGTGGGCATGTTTGACATGTTAAAAATGTGCCTGTTGTTATGCTGGCTTAAAATTGAAATCATTAGAAAAAAGGACCTTAGCAAACACAGCTTTATCTCCCCACCTTTTGCTGCTGCGTTTTTTCCAGTCTCATCGGCGTGCTTCTGTATTGCAGGCTGATACCTGAGCCCTGCCTTTGTTACATGTTAGGGCTTTCATCAGCTTGCCATTTGGAGCAGCACACTCATATGGAAACCACTATCAATTCCCCTGCAAAACCAGATAATGGGATTCACTCTCCCTTCTTCCTGTTACTGTCTTCTAAGGGCCAAATCTTCCCTCCACTTACAGTTCAGATAGTTGCATCCACCGAGTGGTGCTCTACTGCATTTACACTAATGCCACTGAAGGCTAATTTTGGCCCTAAGTTATTTGTATACTCAGATATTAACTTAATGTAGGCCATTTTCTGAGCTTGATTCCTCTCTGTAACGTGTATCAATTTACTGAAAGCAAGAGCATCCTTCTTAGCTTCCCGTATCACAGGTACACATTCAGGGCATGGACAGGGAGAGAGTTTTCATTTTGCCAATTATGGCTGTGGTGGCAATAGGATGAGATTGACTTGCATTTACATCCATTACTGTATTGCAAGCTTTGTTCAGTGGAGAATATTTTATATGATGGGTTCCTCCTGTATCATTTGGCAGCCAATCCTTCATAATCTGAGGTTCCCTTTCCTCGCTGAACTGCTCTCCTCCCAGTGGAGCTGGTTTGCATGTTGATTTGGAATAGAATGAAAACTCAGTGAACTACAAAAGCCTGTTGTAGAGACTTTTGGCAATGTATGACCAACATCCTCTTTTATTCTCAGCCCATTATTTTCTTCAGCATCTGCTCAGCTGATTAGCTTTAATGAGCAGTAACTCCACTGGTGCATAAGGGAATTCACAGCTCAGTAGGTAGGGGAAAAGAAAATGAGCAAGAGCAGTAGAAAATGGCTGCGTGCAGGTGGCTGTCTCCACAACAGGTACCTTCATATGCACATTAGATGTGCGATGTGAGGAAACATTCTGCATGAACACTGCAGCCACAGTGGAACTCTCCTGTACTGAGTAGGGGTTCCCATTGGAAGAGGCTCTTTGAAACACAAAACCACAGGTAGCTACTACAGATAAACAGCGAAAAGTGAAGTTATGTCTTGGAACTGTTGTGTTTCCAGATACATGTAAGCCAATGTGCGTTATTTCCCTAAAAAGCCCCCATGACACGCTGCGCATGATCAGAGGAGGAAGCCTCTATGCTCGGATTCCGAATTTTGCAATTTCCCTCCTCCTTGCACATTTGTCCTGGGTTTTTCCTTGGGTGCAGGTTTCCCCCTCCTACCCCGTGCCTGCACATGCAGAAGAGCAGCTTGGTGCTGAGCAGGCAGCGCAATGAACAGAAACCAAACAACAGTGGTGTCAGAATGAGGCCCACGCATGCTGTTTGCAGGCAAAGCCGCCTCCTTTGGCCCCAGTGTTTGTTCCGATTTCCATGCCTGGAACGTGCAAAACCTTCAGGGTGTTGGGTCCCTGGTGGTTAATGGGACTCATGTCCTACATCTCTTTGTTTACGTTCACATATTCCTGACATTTTCCAAACATTATCATTCAGGTACAACACACACCTCTTCATTGATATTGTCTTCCCGTTCATCTCCCCTGTGCCAGGAGAAGGGGCTGGACATTGTAGTGGCTCCTGAGAGCCAGCAGCATGGGCCCTTCCAGTCCAGGAGCTATGCATTATGCCATATGCCAGGTTGGATAGGGCTTTGAGAAACCTGGTCTAGTGGAAGGTGTCCCTGCTCATGGCAGGGGGGTTGGAACTGTATGAGCTTTAATGTCGCTTCCAACTCAAACCGTTCTGTGTCTTAGACCATGCACAAAAGTGAGCTGCTATATTAACTTCAGGATGCGAATATCAGCATACTGACACTGCAAGATAATTCAGGAAAAGACCACTGTATTGGTGGGTCTGGACAGAGCTTTGGCACAGCCTGGACGTAGGACATCACTCTTTCGCAGGTACTGCTGCAGTGCGTGGAGAGACAAGGGAGTGCTTGATTTGGTCCCAGCTTCCCTCAGCATTCCGTGCTCCTGCGGTAGGATGTGGTCAGAAGTTTCGACAGTCATTTTCTCCATTCAGGAAATGCTGAGCAGTTGGAACCAAAATTTTGCTAGAAAAAAACCAGTGCTTTTTGTGAAAAACTGTGCATTAGAGGCCAAAATGCGTAGACAATAAATCCAATGTCAGCTCTTCCACAAATTAAGTGTTCTGACCAGTGGACTATTTACTAGCTCTTTTAGTGTCATTTTTACTGTCAGCATATGAAAGATTCCTGTTCCTCTGTGGAAAAGAGAATAAAATTCATGATCTCAAGAAGTGTGCCAGACTGTGAAAACCCTTTTCAGTGCACTTTCTTTTGAGTTTAAGAAATTTAGTTTCTCTCCACTACCCACAACTGTCAGATCATTTCATCTTAGTCAATGATACACTGAAGAGACAAACTGAATGAAAAATAAAAAGGAAGACTATTTTCTGTCTTATTTGTTGATTAAATAACCACTTATATTGTGTGTGCTAAGTACGGACGTTGCAAAATCAGAAGAAAAATAGAATGAATTCAACAGGGGTATAAAACCAGTGAGTTGCTATCCGCTGCCGGCTGCCCCTCATGCTTCAGCTATCGCACAGAGGCAGCTGGGCATGCAGAAGGAGCTGGTCCGGTTGATTTCTACTTCTCCTCATCCTGGAGCAGAACCAGTGTTATACCTGCTGTGGCTTTCCCTCAGCAACCCCTCCATATCTACATGCCAGTAGCAATCCCTCCTGATCAGGGCACGCAGTGCTCAGCTTCCCTTGCTTATGTGCTCTGTTCTCCTCCCAACAAGGGCAGTCAGGGGCATCACAGCAGGGTTTAATCCTCCGTGCCACAGCTGTGGTGGCTTCCAGACTGTGCTTCTCTGGCAGAGAGAAGAAACGTGATGGGGCATCCAGCTGTGTGCACCCTGAAAATGCCCTACCTTCATTGATTTTAATGAGGAATCCCTCCAGCCTGTGAAGAACTGGTATTTCCTGGCTCATAATGTTGCTCCAACACCTCCATCCTTGGCAAATTGCACCCTGAACATCCCTCTTACCTTCCCCCTGCCTGCTGTGAAGCTGTGAAACACCCTTTCACAGGCACTGGGCTAGGGAGACAAGGCTTTCGAAGCAAAGGGATGGTAAGAGCAGGAAGGCAGCTTTGCTGCAAGGGAGAAAGCACGTTCTCCATCACACAAAGTAATTTCCCAAAATGCACAAACCACAAATGCCTACTTTGCACCCACAGCAAACAGGGGTGCTGCTTCAGCATGGTGCCTGCTGAGGAGGGAGCATGTAGGGTTACTTTGCATTGTGCTACCTCTGAAATGCAACACTGAACTATTAAACGTTAATAGCACTAAAGGGGGTGGGGCGGGAAACCCTTGATGCGCTTTCATAATGGGCAAAGGGAGAAACCTTTCAAGCCAGATTTATTTCTGCGCTCCGGGGCAGCTGCTGAGGAGAGACAGGTCTGCGCTGCAAAGGCTCCACCGCCCTTCCTTCTGCCCTCTAGTGCCAGATCGGAAAACTAAATGTAAAGAACGGAGAAAGCAATTTCGTTCTCTCAGTGCTCTAGATAAATAGAAGAGGAGGAAGAAAGCACTATTTGTAGCTGCATGCTTTGATGCCGGTTAAAGTAAAACATGCCAGAAACAGTAAAGTCACAGGGTCACTGTCAGACAGGGTTTATGGTGCTCCTTGGGAGCCAATTGCACCGCTGCAAAGGCGCCGCAGACAGGACACAGTGGGATTGCTCCTGCCTTTGAGCTGGACCCAAGCCTGCCAAAAGTAATGAAGACTCCAAACAAGGCAGGTGCTCACTGCTTTGTGCCACAGGTTGGGACAAGTATATCCGTCTCCATAACCGCTCAAGGATGGGTCTGTTCCAGTCCCGCTGCTTCCTTTAGATTAAAATCCTCACAAAGCTTGGTGCCAAAATATTTACAGTAGGGAAGTGCCTGCTGTTTAACACTTTGAACCTCATTTAATTCACACTTGCTCTTAATCTCTGCCTCCGAACACCACCTCATCAGGCTGAATCAGACCTGTTACCCTGACTGCTCTCTTCTCAAAACGTGGTGGGAAAGGCAGCAGCTGAGCTGAGGGAGCACTCCCAGTGCTGCCATTTGCTTCTGCGTGCTTCCATACATGACATCTTCTTGCTCGCCAAAGGTGTAAGGGAAAAGCCACACTGTTATAATTCCAGCAGCTTCTGCAAAACAGGAGAGCTGCCACCTGCGTATTCAGCTGCCGAAAGTAGATGAAAGCTCCAGGACAACCCAGGTACAAGCATCAACAGGAAAAGATGCGAAGGGCACACGAAGGACTGGCTCAATTTGAGCAACAGGGCTGATTGATGCAGCCCAAGGATGATGCTGAGGGCCTGGTAAGCCAGTGCATAAGACTGGAAATCAGTTCCCCCAAGGTAACTAATGCCAGCAAGCCTAATGAGGACTAACACGGCTGAGCAAGCTTGGCCGTTCAAGGCACAGGAGGCTTGCAAGAGGACAGGCAGCACTCCCTGATGTACAGAGCAGTGTCATCCTGGCCTCAACTCCCATCAGGCTGCGGTTTTGAAGCTCTAATGGTCCTTCTGGTGCTCGAGGCAGCACACTGGTTGGGGCTCCTGACCATCTGCTCACTCATTCCTCCAAAAGGGCACTGCCCTAGGAGGTGTGAACCGTTCCTCCTCGCTTCTCTTCCATACCCTAATAGTTTTCTCCTGCCTTCCTCTCCTACTGCTTTGCCTTTCACCTGGGGCAGCAAGGTGAGACGCTGACTCATGACATCTAGCCCAGGGGCCTGGCTGCCACTGATGGCTCCCTTGGAATTGTCATGGGCACCAATAGCATCCCAAAAGTGCTGTGTTTTCCCAGTCTTTTCCCATCCTCTCGGTTTCCCTCCTCTGTGCACATCTTGCAGTCACAGAGGAAGCAATTAGAAGTGACCAGAACCAAGTCTTCCTTCTTGTCTTTGTTGCTTGACAAAACAAGAGCTTTAAGCCACATCCTCCCTTTGAAAAACCAAGTTGTGATCATGTTCGCTTTGCTTAATTACTCAAATTCAATTTCAAAATGCTTATTATTGGTTTTGATCTATTTCTCTTGCGTATCCTCATCAGGATGTTTTGAAACCTTGGCATGAATTTTTCAGTACCCTCTCGACTCCAAGCCCTGTAAGGTGACGAGCTGTTCACACAGCCAGAAGCTCAGGTTCAATTCTCCTTCTCTTGGCCAATTCATTTGTTCAGTTAGCTCCTCATATCCTCCTAAAACAGGAACTCCTGCCCGCATGGGGCACAAGCAGTGCAAGGTGCCAGAGGAGCTCTCCAGGGAAGCCACTGCCACTTAGGGGTGCCCATGGCCGCACTAAAACCATGATCCACAGGGGCTGCAGGAGATGACATGGCAGTGCAGCTCCAGCTACAATGCAGGGAGTTGGGTATGATGCTGCTACCAGAGAAAAGATTCCAGGACAGACTCCCAGTTCAGTCAAGGATCTGATGGGGTCTTTCCTCTGACATCAACAGGGGTTTCAGGAGAACACACATTTTGTGTCCCTATTTCTTCTGCTCCTTGCTGTTCTCCAGGATTTACAATCTGACATACACTCTGTGGGAAGAAACTATGAAGTACGGGGACTTCCTGCGGCAACTGCTTCTGCAGGTGGTACATTTCAGGGGAGTTAGTGATGCCTTTGAATACTGGCCCCCACAGCTGTGCTGTAAGCACAGTACATGCTCATTGTACCCCTCTTCTTGCTACCTGGGAAGCCCCAGACTTTCTGTTACAGTAACAGGTCGTGGAAATAGTCACAGCAGAATCCCAAGACCTGAATTCACCCAAAAGCATGGCACAGGCAAGGCATGGGCAGTGGTTCTCTGAACACTGTGAAACATGGGGAAAAAATGGAATAGGCACAGAAAAGGCTTCTTGTACAAGCAAGCTTGGGTGGAAAAGCTGAGGAAGAGCATTTCTGAGGTTCATCCTTGCCTGGCAAAAGAGGTGCCTGAGGTCAGAGCTTACCTTCACTTCAGTTACTCCTGAATGCAGGAAAGCATTACATGCTTTTTGTGAATAGACAGGGTAGCATCATAGTAAATGAGCTTCCTGAGTACGTTTTTATCTTTCTTACGGAAATAGTTCTCAGGACAGTTGGACAACTCTCAGGTCACATAAAGAGTAACACACATAGCCACATGTGTGTGTTCCTTACGCTTGCACCCACCCAAGAACGCTTGAGATGTGGTTCAGTCAATGTGCTGCTGCCTTTGCCAGGAATGGCAATGGGCACAAAATCTCACCGCACAATGCTGAGTGTTAAATCACCACCCTGTTTCCTGCCCCATGAGATGGGGTTCCAACTCCACCAGTGTTATACCAGATCCACATACAAGAGAGCCTGCCCACACTCACCCCAGCTCAGCACTGCCAGTTCCCATCCGTCATTAACCTGCTCAGCCAAACGAGTGCCGTAGCAGCCAGAAATAGTTTTCTACCTGAGGCTGATGTCATTTTCCTCACCAAGTTGGTATTTCTACTGCTATCTTAGCCTGAAAAAGTGTTAAAATCTCCGACCTGTTACCTGTTAAATCCTCAAGCCTGAAGAAAAGGTGCAGGAGGAACCACATAGGTATAGATCAAGAGCTAGCAACAACTCCATAGGCAGGGTGATGAGATCTCAGCAGCAGGTCCCACTGAGCAGCTGATGGTCTCACTGATAGCACAAACACCTCAGCCCAAAAGCAGCCGCTTCCCAGCACAGCCTGCCCTAGTCAGCACCTACAGCCACTGGGGCTGATGCACTGGATCTATCATTGAAGCACAAAGAAAGCAAGGGAGTAAGGGAGACAAAGACACACATGCTTTTCTTACAGCAATAGTATGTACGTTTTCCTTACAGCAACATTGTGCTCCTAGGTTTTATTTTCTGTTTTGTTCTCTTTTGTGCCTCATGTTTGTGTTTGCAGGAACCACTTTACAGTTGCTATGTGTAAATAAATCACCTATCCAAGTGTTGCCTCTGCCAGATGCCTCCAAGCCCTATGCCATGTCCTTCACTGCTGCACCCCATGGTGGAGTGCTTCAGCACGCCACCAGTTAGAGATACACAGCAGGGACTGGACTGCCAGAGTCCATGTCAGCACGTGCTGAAAGCATTGAGTGGCAAGTACAGCAGGAGCCCAGCATGGAGGTAGCCACCTTCCACTGGTACTATCCTTGGTCAGGCCCCGCCTAGGGCCCACTCCTGCCTGAGCTAGCCTGCAGGCTAGAGCTGGGGCAGGCACACAGCTATGATGTTCCCTTTGTCCAGCACAGTTCTGTGACCTGTGCCAGATGCGTTGAGTTAAACACAACCTACAGTTCACGGTGCAGGTCTGGGATGAGGCCAAATCTCTGCTTCCCAGCTTAGCACCCAGGGGAGCTGCTTGCCAGGGGTGCCCTAGCCCCTGAAATTGCAGCAGCAGGTGACAGCTCCATGGTTCCTCTATGTCCCCTGCTGTGCAGAAACATCCGATCCCCATAGCCTGGTCCCCAGTGACTCAGATGCTTCCGAGGCAGCAGAGTGCATCAGCTGCGCAGCGCAGCACTGACAGACATGCCAGGGAGAGGAACAGCCGGGGAGATCCGAGGCACAGCCAGAGGCTCCCGATGTGAGACGGTTTATTTTTAGAGTGGTGTAGCAGTGAGGATATGGCAGGAGCTGCTTCCCTCCCGTCACTCTGACGCCATCACCCACCACCCACATGCCCACTAAGTGGGTTATCAGAACCCATCATGCTGCCGGGGAGAGGGGAAGAAGACATACAGGTCACTTCTCTCCCCGTGCCAATAGACAGCAGCATGCATTCAATGCTGTGGTGTCAGTTAATGGACTTCGGTTCAAAGTGCTGAAGGTGGCTTGTGTAAAATATCCTCTTCCTGCCCCTCAGAGCTCCAGGACCAGCTGTAAGTCACTGTCCTCCCAAATCCATGACATATCTCACAGCTACAGCACTTAGAGAGGGCTTTCCTCTGTCTCAGCTGATAAACCATTTTCTGTACTCCTGATCTTCCCCTGACCTGTCATTATCCTTTCCTCTCTGCTAGACATTGCTAAAATCACTGTGATCCCAGCTACCATCCCTTTTCTCAGATGCCTTCTGTCATTTCAATTTTCCCACCAGACATAAAATTCACACTTGCCTGAGATGTTTATGAGTCCTTTGTGCCACAGCATTTAAGGGGACTCAAGCAATGTTGTTATCCTCATCTAACACAGGGAAGCAGTGCAAACTCCCCAACCCCATGGCAGCAAGAGACAAGCAACATGCTTAACACAGCAGAGACCATCGCAGTCCTTCACACCTCAGGGTCACACTTTTCCCTCCTTTCCTACTTCTCCTTCAGTTCGGGTTCAGTCACTGATCCACAGACTCCTCCCAGTCCCCATCCTGCATGTCCTTCCAGCAGAGAGTTCCAGCCCATTCTGTTACACTTTTCTCACACATTTTCCTTCCTCCAACTTGCTTTTTAAAATCTCTGGCACCAGCCAGGCTCTTGGTGAAGCAGCACATCTTTGCTCTTCATCTGCCTGACCATCTGCTTGAGAGAGCGTGGGGCAAGGCGTGTTTCTGCAGAGATATGTAGACTGAAGGCCAGAAGGAACCAGCATGATTTAGGTCAGCTGCATAATAAATGCCATAGACAACCAGGCAGCAGTTCCCACAGCAAGTCCATCATCTTTGTACTATCAAAATGTATAACTTTACAGGGCGAGGACACCGAAGGTTTGCAAATCTTAATGGCCAGATATGTGAAGACCTTGAAGTCTTGGGAGAACAGCAGTTAGTACTCGTGCAGACACCTAGCATTTTAAGCTATATAGATCATGTATATAATCCCATAGAATGCGTTGAAATTCCACAACGTCTCATTCCAGCAAATAACACCCATGTCCTCAGGGAGAGGTACAACATCCAGGAGCTGGTGCTGCGCATAAACCCAAAGCAATGTAACAGAAACCATGTATTCAAGCCAGCCCCAACACTGCTGGGAGAAGCTCTAGCACCACTCGTGACAGCAGCAGCAAATGCCACCTTGCCCTGCAGCCCATGGCTCACAAGCCCTTCAAGCCCCATTATTAAGGTTACCCCAGAGAGTACTCTGCAGCTACTGATCCTGAGCAGCTGTACACCCACAAGCACAAATCCAGCTTTGGTCCCAGCTACCAAAAAGCTGCCATTTCAGCTCACCTAACCTGGAAACGTATCACCATTCTTTAGCCTCAGGTGACTGAAGAACCTGGAAAACCTTAAGCTAGATGGAAGTCTGCTATATGCTCTGTTCCCAGCCAAGGAGTACATGACAACACAGGGGTATTTGCCCAGCCTCAGCTCTACTTAGGTGTCCTACATATCTTCATTTTAATCCTACCTCCTAGCAACACTGCCAGACGGATGCAGGAAAGACCAAAGCCTCTGCATCCCACAGCCATAACCAGTAGACTCATATGTGGCCCCAGCAGTAAGCTAGCTCTTACCAGCACAAGTCAGATCTCCCTGCAAGTCTTCTTGAAAGCCCAGTTATAGCCCAAATCACTAAAAGTAACATTAGCCTGGAAGGGTCTGGAACTTCCCTCCTCAGCATCAGGAACACCTAAACTGAAGCCCAGCAGCACAACTACCTCTACTCCAGAGCCGGAGGTGGGGTTGGAGGGGGTGATTTAAGGAGCCAGTTGTCTCCCTAAATAAAGGGCAAGAAAAACTAATAGATGTAAACTCATTTTAAAAGTGCATGAAAGTATTAATTATTCTTGCAGTTGTAAATACAGCCTTTTAGTCAAAGAATTGGCGCTTTCTTTTTAAAATATCACTAATGTTTCCTCAGCATAAGCTGAATCTCTTTTACAAATACAGCGTGATAAATGGTGTTTGGTTGGATATCTACACACAAGAACGTACTGCAGGCATCTCTGTGAAGTGCTTTTTGTACCACTAAAGACAAATGGCTTCAGCATCTCTCTGGGTAGAAGCTGACATCTTGCAGAGAGTTCACTTGGGCCTCCCACAGAGAAGAACATTGAGAAGCAACACATAGAGATCTCCACCTCAAGCTGGTGGGAGAAGGCTGGCGTGCCAGGCTGCAATGCAATTTATGTCCAAGAACGTTTGTGCAATTAGACAATCTCTTAAATACTGTGGAATATATAAAAGGATCATACAAATCTTTATCTGCAGGTTTCTTGCTTAGTAAAAAGACACATTGCCCATGGTCAAAGAGAATTGACTTCGATAATTTAGCATTTAATACCATATTTTAGTAATTTTAAGAATCAATATACTCTCAAGAGCATGGCAATTTACAAGCTCTGGCAAGTTCCTTTCTTTGAGGACAAACATAAGTAGTGATTGATTGTTGACTTACTTGATTTAGCAACACTGACGGATATTTCTCTTGAAAAACACTCTTCTTAAAGAATACTGCTTTCCCTCTCTGTACCACTGGGCTTAGACTCTCAGTTACCACAGGGAACAGGCAACGTGCAGTAACTGACCCCGCGTGTGCTCTGTCTCTATCAAACATGAGCTATTCAAGTCAGCTCAGCCCCCTTTCCTGCAGTCCTAGACCAGTGTTGAGAGCAAGAAACAGCAGATGCATCCACATTATTTCCTTTGAATAGTGCAGCTGAGCCACATCCAAGTGACTAAGTTCAGATAAATTAAGTCATCAGATGCCCACTTAAAACAAATCAGTTTAGAATGGTTATGCTGCATTTGTCAGTGGTTTAATGCACTAGAAGTGTATTTAGAAGACAGGGCTAATTCCCTAGTCCTTGAAGAACAACACTGAGAAAGCAACTGCTCCATCTAGTAAAGTATTCTCAGATGCAGCCAGAAAGGCATTCGAAGCATTAGTTTACTATGACATGTCTTTGGCTAAGAGTCACTCTTAAGGTTAAAGAGATATGGCCTTTGGTTTTTATAACACATACAGCTGGAATAAGTGCCAAAACACTGAAGACATCATAAACCACTTTGTACAAGTTTTCTGCTTCTTGTCTTTGACCAGATTAAATAGCAGCTGAAATGCAAACCAGCTATACTGCTGCATTATCTTCTATAGACCAGAATTTTAAACTCCAACAGGGAATGATCTTCAATGTCAGCAAAGCATCTCACTTGAGCCAGCTCTGCCACTTACACCAATGGCAGGGATGGGCTGGTGGGGCAGCAGGTCAGCATCACCAGCCAGCCTCTGCAACCTCCCTCCATCACTGGCTACAGAAACCCTCCTCGCAGCAAGAGGAGCAAAAGCTTTATTCTTCAAGACTAACTTTTTTCAGCTTTTCCCCGTCTATCCTTTCCTGTCCCCCTGCTCACACCTGATTCATGCTCCTTTCCTGTGTCCCAGAGGAGCAGGGAGAAGAGCCAGGGTGGCTGCCTGACAGGGGTTTTGAAAGGAGGCTGAGAGAAGGGTAAGAACAGGACAACACTGGACTAGACTGCTTGGGAAAATAGTTTCCACTGTAGAAACACAATAAATGTACCAAATAATCTGTCTGCCATGGAGAGAACAAAAGCGAGGCAATAGCAGTTTCCTGAGGGCCTTTCTTTTTTTCCTCTATTACACTGAGGCAGCAATCCATACTTCCAAAATTTACAGTCTCATAATAGCAGACACAGGCTACAAGAAGAAACCCAAACAAGTACTCTTCAACTCCAAGAGGTGGTGATTTGGGTTATAAGCAGCCACTGTGACTCACTTCAGACTTTGTCAAGTGCTACATAACCTCTCAAAAGAGGGAGACTTGAGAAATTTTCTAAGTCTCCAGTTATGCAAAAGACAACTAGAATTATTCTCCCTGGTGTGGAAAAGTGCTGGAAGGTAGACTGCAGCTGAAGGACTGGGTCCAGTTCTAGGCCTCTGATAAAAGCAAAGCACTAGCAAACTGTCAGCAGCTCAGAGAAGATCCCCAAGGTGTCTGGGACTGGAGCACTCACCCTGGGCAGATGGGCTGAGGGAGCTGGGCTTGGTCAGCCTGGAGATGGGATGGCTTTGGGAAAACTTACCTGCAGCCCCCATACCTATGGAAGCCACCAAGGAAACAGAACTGGACTCTCTACAGCAGGGCAGAGGGAGGATGAGAGTGAACAGGCAGAAGGGTTCAAGGAAAAACTCCTTCCCTGTAAGGACAAACATTGGAGCAGATTGCCCAGAGAGGTTGTCTCCAGCTTTGGAGGTTTTCAAGACCCAACTGATCCTCCTTTGTGAAAGATGGCTCAAAGGGCTCATGGGATCCCTTCAGACCAGAAGTTTTTACCAAATCTGCATCTAGAAAAAGATTTAACAGCAAATCCAAAACCATGCTATGATCGCAGTCACTTCCAAAGCAAGACACAGAAAGTGTGCTTTTACATTACTAAAGAACTGTATCACTTGTCCATTTTCATGCATAAAATTGAGTTCACAGATCAGGACATCCAGCTCTAGGTATCTACCCAAGGTGCGTATATGCATGTTCTTGTATTTCAGTGGAGCTGAAGAGCTACCCGAGCTGATCAAGATGCAGGACCATAATTCAGACGATCAAGATGCAGATGAACAGCTCTCCAGGCTCCATTGCCTATTGATCCCATCTCCACAGACTAAGCAGACAATTAAATTTACGTACATCTGCAAGCTGAGCCCCAACCACAACTTCATTTCTGCGTATTATATACACATTCAGTGTTCTTTTATGCTGTATTAGCAGACAACAGCTCCCATTTAACTGCTTACAAGGCAATTCTAGCGTCATTTCCCTGGGAGTTTTCACCACGCTGAGGTCAGTCTGACTTGGCAGCTTTGGATAAGGGATGGGAAAACAGCATAATGAGGTGACAAAACCTTTTATACATCTCAGTGGAGAGGGGTCTTGCACTCATGGTGGTCGTATCTCCATAGAGCTTGAGAAGCCCCTATAGTCCCCTGGCTAAGCCGGCCACGCTCTTCCTGATGCAAAGCACATTGTTTCCCCTGCACGCTGCTCTGTTTCTGTTTACGAGACAGAACCTTTTATTTATTTTTAAGCCACCAGTTCTTACAGAACCTGAATCAAGCCAGAAAACATCTGGATGTGCCTGGAAATGCTGCCAAACACCTGAAGGTGCTTGTGGAGCTGTCCTGGGTTCAGCAGCAGCAGTCATTTTTCTCCTTCTTGGGAGCTGGTGCAGCGCTGTGTTTTTGATTTTGGGCCTGGGAACAGCACTGATAACAGCAGTGTTTCAGTTACTGCTTGGCAGTGTTTTGGCTTGGTCAAGGACTTTCTGAGCCTCATGCTCTGCCAGGGAGGAGGGGGAGCCGGGAGGAAGCAGAGACAGGACACCTGAGCCAAACTGACCAAAGAGGTTATTCCACACCACAGCACGTCATGCCCAGGATGTGAAAACGGAGGGCAGAGACCCGGAAGGGTGTGGGGGTGCACTGCATGGTCGGGTTGATATCAGGTGGTGAGCAGTTTTATTCTCTTTCTTCATATTTCTCATGTATTATTATTGATGGTATCAGCAGTGATTTGTGTTATACCTCAGTTACTAAACTGTTCTTATCTCAACCTGTGGGAGTTGCATTCTTTTGATTCTCCTCCCCATCCCACCGGGACTGGGGGAAGAAAGGGAGGGGAGTGAGTGATAGAGCGACTGCATGAGTTATTGAGGGGCTTAAACCACAACAGGAGCACACCACTAGTGCTGCTGGATCACCAAGATTGCCCAAAGCCTGAGGGCCCACAGACAAACATTCCCTGACCCAGGATATGCTTGAAGAACCTGAAAGACAGAGGGAGATCCCCAACTGCATACAAGTATCACATTGCACTAGTAAGACTCCATGACTGCTTTATTCAATAGTGACAGCAGCAGGTCCCGTGTGCTGTCATAAACCACTAGAATCTTGAGTCAATCCTCAGCCCTACTTATCCAGGGCATTGTTTTGTGCCACCTTTGTTCCTAGAGGGCCAAAGGTGGCAAATGTAGTAAAATGGCCAACAGTCAGAATTGGACTAGTTACTCAAGTAACTCACCTTCCATTTTGACCTGCAAGTAGAACAGCTATATAGAACTTGAGGAAATATTGTTGGAAAGTGTTAACATTTTCTGTAGAAATTTAAGGTTTTGTTCAAATTTGGTCATTCAATTTAGATGCGTTGAAATAAGATATTTGAAGGTATCTTTGCAAGATTTCACCATCATGAACTTATTGATGGCTTTGAAACACACAGAGCTTAGGTCTTCATGAAAACAGCTAATTCAAACAGAAATTCAAATCCCTTGAGAAAATCTCTCCAGCTAATTGGTCACTTCAGTGTCTACTGCCTGAATCAACAGGTCCCCCCAGTGCTTATTTGCCTTAGCTTTAAGGCAGGCATCTTACTCCAGTACCACCACCAGTCACACTAGAGAAGATGGAGCTAGCATTTGCCAGTATGTAGGAAGGACACAGACTCCGGCAAACACAGAAATGAAGAAGTTGGTATCAAAAATCGTAAAGCCAAGCAACAGCTGCACCTATCCAAAGAGCACACTATTTTGAACTTATTGTGTGCAGTTTGTGAATCGAGAGCCTAAAAACTGACACATATCAAGATAACCCTCTGAGTACCAAAGCTGCTTTAGCAAATGGGACAAAAAAAACCCAAAACAAACCACCCCAAAATATCAGCAAACAGAAATGTTTCAAAATGCGGAGCCTGTTGTATTTCTGAAACTAAGCATAATTCTTATGAGCAGGGATCAACAGCTGCCGTCTTCCACAAGTGACGCACTCTCAAGAATGAAAGCACTGAATCACTAGAAAAGAGAATACATCAGGTGAGGGAAAATGAAAAACAATGTTATACACCTATTTCTAAAGGGAAACAAGACAGAAATGACACTTTTTGCAGAAGAGTAAGAGACTGCAGGCAAGGCTAGCCACAGACACCGCAGGGCCTATTTAACTGCCCATCTCCAAACCTCTGCCCCCAGCACACAGCACACCGTCATCCAGCCGCACCACGCAGGGCTGGCTGATGGGATCCCCAGCCACTGCAGCAGAGAGTTGCTTTGCTGCACATCTTAAGCTGAAATCAAAGACAAAAAAGCAAAAGCAGTGAATGTTTCTCGTATGTGCCACAGCCTATGAACTGTAGCTCCTGGAGAACATTCACAGCCTTGGAAATTAGTCTGCTGGATAGGCCATACCTGCTGAACCTCACTAACTCACTCTGTGCCTGAGCTGACATCTCAAGCTGCACGCACAGCATACACACAGCTTTGGCTCCAGTTTTGGAAGACATCAGACACATTTCATTAGGTACCAATAATTCCACTCATGTAGATTTCATACATCTGTCCAGCTTTGGTATGCTTTACAACTCTAAATTCATCCACTTATCCCTCCTTCCTCAGAGCACCCTTAGTTATGGTAGGTTTACTACTCTTGCAGACACCATCTGCCTACAGTAAATGGGATGTAAAGCCATCAGACTGCAGGATGCTTTCCATACCATATGTGCGTAACACAAGCACACAGAGCAATTTGCTCTTCAAACAGTAGGAAAGATTAGGGGGTGATTTTATCTTAGACGCTCTTCCCCCAGCACATAAATATTTTACCCTCCATTTTGCAAAACAGTGAACTGCTCCCAAACCATTTGTGACAAGACATGCACAGGCTTCTAATAATCTATCACCATACATCAGATTTCAGATTCAGCACCTGTACAGCTCGGACATAAGAATACTCAAGAAGACTAAAGCAAAACCCAGACCCTTCCTCCTCCCTTCTCCCCATTGTGAAAATAAGGCTCAAAAATGACCAAGTGCGATGAGCTGAGCCATGTCCACCTGAGCAAACAAAGCTACATTCAAGCCAGTTTTTTTACCTTCCGTTTGTCGTAAGCAAGCTGTACAAATACTCAGTTAGCTTCAGCCCAAGACATTACCACACCAGCCCCCTCAGGGCACCGACTGTGCATTCCTGCCCCTTCCGCCATCTTGCTGATGGTGCAGCAGCTCCGACCTATGCCAGTGAGGGAGCTGACAGGAGGGACATGGCACAGGCCAGCCTCTGCACAGCATTTCTGTGCTTACTCAGCCCAACAGCTCTGTAACAGTGTTCCATGTGCCACCTCAATAGGAGCCAACGTCTACTTGATCAACTTCAGTGAACACCGAATTATATGAAAGATGTATATCCAAGCTGAGAGCGGATGTAACTGAGCTGCTGTAACTGGATGGCATCAGGGTGCCCTACTGTTGCACAGCTTCTTCTCAAAAGCAGAGGTGAAGGGGGCAATGTTACTCACACCTATAAACCACCAAAATTTAAATTCAGTCACGTCCCTGACTTTAGTGTTTGCACTCACAGAAGCCTGGTCATGAAAATCAACACATTTGAATTTCCAGAGGTTTGTGACATAAAAGCATATTAGAAACCCCAAAACTATCTAAGATCTTTTTCTAAAGAAGCTTCAAGATCAAAAAGCAATGAGTCACAGTTTCAGTGACAGTAAGTAATCTCTGGATACTCAATTGCATGTAACCTGATCAGAATCTTACAGAAGAAATCTGAAGAATATTACTGCAATAATTCCCAAGATGGTTATAAAGACCAGTAATTGTTAGTACTTTGTGCTTGCATCCATGGTTAAACTTGGTCAGATGCAGCTGAATGAGAAAATAAACCTAAAAAAGGAAAAAGGTTTTAAAGTATTTCCACAATAAATCTTCTAAAGAGGCAGGATATCCCAGAAACTCTTCTCTTCTAGAGGCATGACCAGAATAATCTTCAAAACCAGCCAAAGCCAGAACTAATCCCAGGACATCGCTGGATTCAAGAGCCATGCAACCAAAGCACTAACCCAAACATTAAAATCCACATTCAAAGCCAAGCCAACACCCTAATAATTTGAGGAATCCACTAATGAAGATTATAACCTCTAGTAAACAATACATGACACCAGCCTTTGTTTAGAAAGCTAACCATAGTTACCTATGAGATAGATATTGCTGCCTTTGGAGTTATAGTACAGGTGTTCTTGTTGCTGCTACATAGCCTTAGGTGATGGTTACAACAGCTGTGCTGAACAGTAAAGCAAACAAAGATTTTTGTTTTCCCAGAATTAGAAATATACCATTTCCAAAAATGGGAGCAAAAGACAAAAGGTAGTGAAAAATACTGCTGAAGAAAGGTTTAATTAAAAAAATCAGGAATTCAACAGTGCCTAAATCTTTATTTTTCTTAACCTACATATTTTTTCAAATTAGACAGTTTTACATTTTATGACACAAAAGGAAACTTAAATTACTGATAGTTTACATGTAAGCTTGATTCCAGTCTTAATGGAAGAAGAACAAAAACAAAAACCCTCAAGAAGGCTCCCATATTACACTTCTATTTTGTGAATTGGCAGCTGTTAGGTCTCCTTAGAAGTCTTCGATTGTCTGCTGCTATTAGTGTAATAGGTTACAAAGCACAGAAGAATCCCTAACTGTAGCCAGCTGGAGGAGATAGAGAGATAGGTATGCACCATTACAGTCAGCTGTTGCTCCTGATACGCTGCACCACGCTCAGACAAGGGCCTCTCTATGTCAACTGCTCAAGTCCGTGAAGGATAATGCAGCAACATAAAAAATCTGCCACCGTTCACAGCTAAGTGGCAAACAACAGCGTCATGGCGGGGGACTGATCTGAAACATTAAGTGTTAAAAGCAATCTTTGTTTTTTTGGTTTTATAATTCCTGGAAGAGGAGTCCCAGATCCCATTCTGACTTGTTTTCAAAACTAAAAAAGCATCACCACACACTCCTACAAGATAAAATGCCAATTTTAATTCCTGTAGCCCTGTACCTTGAACTCAGCTACTGATTTTGGGATGTTTTTCATTTTAAAAGCCACATTTTAATCTGTGTATCATAGCAACAGTCTGCATGCAACTTCATAACTCTACTCCAGAAACTCCATTTTGTCACTGAGTGAAAAACCCCCAAAATCTCAAAGTAAAATGCAGTACGGACAAGTTGTATATTACACAGCTATTTGGTGTGTCATTTTTTTCTTTAAAAAAAGCTATAAAAACCACATCAGAGGAAGTTTTAAACTTTTGACGCAACAGACTGTTGCTGGGTAAGCAATAATTACAGTGTATTGACCTAGCACAAATGGCAGCAGAATACATTAGAACAGCACAACACATCCCCCTGGTCTCCATACATCACCATAGGTACCAGCTGAGTACCATGACTAGCTGTACACAGTCTCTGTAAGGAACCACTTGGGATTGTTTGCAGCTGGTAAGCCTTTCACTTGCAGCAGACAAACAAAATGAATCATACAGCCGGCCTAAACCATACACAAATCTAGCCACCACTTTCACTGCCACTGGGGAAAGGAGAAGCGTGTTACAAATCCAATGACAGAACTAGCTGAGCAGTTTTGGTGATGTTGTCAGAGTCCTATCTCCTCCCATAGCATTGACTTTTTGAACAAGAACAATCAACAGATTCCAGCATGCCCTATTCTGCAGCATACAACAGGCTGGATTTTAAAGGTCAACTAGTTACCAATTGATACTTGTAATAGGAAATTCATCAGGAGTCAACTTCTATAGTTACAGTTCTATGAATCATACATTAAGGAAAGCACTGATACTCTTGAAAGCAGACAAGTAGGCTTCAGTGTATATTTTTTTAGCAGCCTAAAGTTTCTTCCCCAATTAAATCTGATTTTATTAATGACAAAAAAAATTACATTTTGACTGCTGAAATTCACTATTTACATTGCAGAACACTTCTCAACTGGTTAAATCACTTGTTTCTATAGGGACTTAGGAAAACATTTGAGGGCTTTCAAATAAGACTTTCGTTCCATTTCCCTTTTGCAGTGAAGAGGCAGAGTCAGTTCAGCACACCAGAATAAAATAAGAAAAAGAAAAAAAACAACGAATTAAAGTAATATTCAAACCACAACATTTAGTTTATCTACATCCAGCTCAACAGCAACATTTATAATATCAATAATTTTTATCAGATTTTTTCTTTAGGGTACCTTTTTATATGTTCTGATTATTTACAACTGTACAAGCAAAGCACACACTTCCAAGTGCACATATTTAATACAGTATTGACTATTTGCATTTACAGGTTTTTCAACAATCTGAAAAAGATCAACTGTTTAAGATCTTTAAGGTATATTACAAAAACTGCTGCTAGTTCCTGTACTACAGTATGTTTACCCAGTAAGACCAGTGACAATAGATACATACTGTAACTGAGTAATTCTGTATTCCACTCACGCTAACCCTCCACGGGGTCAGACCTCATTAACTCTAAGCTGTCTTGTACAAAAGTTAAGGCAAAGTCATTTTCAAGTTTAAATAAAATTCAAGTCTTTAAATATTGGATGGAAATAATTCTTTAAAAAAATCAGTTGTTTAAATAAACACTTTTGTGGAATAAACTGTACTGTCATAGTCAGCAGGAATGAGTTTTGTCTGAACTTCCTGCAGTTTGAACACAAAGAAAAACTTTAGGCATTTTAAACCAAAAATAATTTATATTCAACTTTATTAGAAACTTGCTAATTTAGTGCATCCTTGTCCTTCAGAAAGCGCATCACTTCTAAAGTAAATAAATGTGAGAAACCTCATCCCAGAGGTAAACATCAGGGATCTCTTCCTCCACCACACAAAACAAACACCATTATCTCACGTCTTGAAAAATTTAAATCCATATGCCAATGCTTGCAGTTACAGGAAGATGCCAACACAAGGCTGACTAAGATATGAACTCTTTCAAAGAGCACTTGGGGCAGAGGTTAAAAAAAAAAAGCTTACACAGAGCACAGGGATAACCAGAATATACAGCGCTGACTCAGTTAACTCCCTTACAAGCACAGGGAAGCTGAAGTTATCACAAGAAGGCTACAGGGCTTTCTCCTGATAACATCCACTAACAGGCTTCACCACCGTAGAAGCTCAGACTTAATTCTTTCTATTCACAATGTGCTTTGTATTTGCAAATTATAACATCAGTTTTTCTCTGGAGTGAGAAGATGGTTACTTGCTTGCAGTAAGTCACAAAATGAAATATTTTAGAAAGACTGCTATGGTGCTCCGTAGGATTCATTTTGTGTGTGCAAAACGTCAAAAAAAAGTCAATTCTTAAAAATGCTAGAAACAACTACTCACTGAACCTAGAAGTGCAAGTTCATTTGCTGACACTTAGTACAGCAGCCCAATAAAAAAAAGAACAACTTCAAGGTCACATACTAGTTTGTAAAATGTATCTACTTCCTTGCACTCTACACACGCTAGCTGCCGTTATCAGTCGTTTGGACACTTTAGATATGTACTTGCAGACCAGTTTATTAAAAATATTGCAGCAGCACATTTCTGCTTAGCAGTTTAGAAAAAACTTACTATACAGAGCTTGCACTCACACAGCCACAGAGAGGCTTAATAAAAAGTTGATTTTCATAAAGACAAATATTTTACATCTTGAAAGGAAATAATCACACTAAGCTTCACCTCCAATTAAGCACCAACCTAAATGTAAGGTTCAGAATAACTATCCAGAACTATCCAGAAAAATAGAATGTTTGTTCAAGAGGGGAAAAAGTATTTCACAGAAAAATAACTAGCAGGCATTATTATATGCCTACTATCACTGCAAGCTCCTAACCAGCAACTCATTCTCAGGTATCTTAGTGGGAACATGGGTTTAATTTGTGGGAAGCAGACCTCTTTTCAAATCCCCCCAGGTGGTAGTTTCACTGAGGAGATTTTGGAGGGGTACTCTGTTCTTTGTTTAAGCGTTTGCCAATGGCTGGAGGGGACGATCTGCGTCCTGACTGTCTCCTCTGGTCTTTGGGTTGTCCAGGATGTGACTTTGCAGGAGGAGGTTCTCTGTTTTTCTCTACTGTTTCTGTGGGCTTTCTTTCTTCTTTCCCACATGCTACAGTGTTTGGCTTCTGGTCTTTCTGGGGTTGCAATGTAGGAGGATCCTTAGTTGTTCTCTGGCAAATTTCTGCATAACTAGGTTTTCGAAGTTCCTGTGAAATCAAAAGCAAACAGGATAGCAGAGTTAAAGTATCCCGAGAAAATGTAATTTCCTTTCATGAACAAAGAAATATAGTCTTTGTCCCAAAGACTGCTGCACTAAAATATGCAGATGAAGTCTTAAGTAACACATTTACAGAAGCTGTGCAGACAATAAGGTTCAAAGTAAAATGCAAAATAGCATGCCAGAAAAATGGGATACTCTGATAACGCAAAATGCTTTTGATTCAAGCAAACTCTAAAACATCTGAAAGATGATGAATACTCTGGTTGAAATATTAACATTTATTAATACTTCTAACCTCGTACTACCAAGAAGAGAATGCAGGTAAAAACCTACAATTCAACAAGTTATCTTGAACATTTTTGCACTGTTAATTTCATAACTGCATCATGAAAATAATCATGAGGCCACCAACACTTAAATTTAAGGATGCTGGGCTCACATGATTAAGCAGCACTGGGTAGGAATGTAAGCAATTTTCTGTTAAATGCATCAAACTGGATCATTAAGAGAAAATGAAGTAATAAGGTCACTTACTATGGCAGCCCCATTGACTTGTACCGATTTACATGCAGTACTGAGTGTGGAAGAAGAAAGCCTTTCTGTACTCTGTGTCTCTTTCTGCGGTTTATCCACAACCTTGGAGTCCCTGTAAGCATCCAGCAGGAAGCAAGCCTCATGAAAAGTGAAACTTCAGGAGAGATGAATTATCTAGTAATGGGTCTAAAACAGTATCCAAGTATGACTATAAGAAGTTATAACTATAATTTGCCTAGCAAATTATGAGTAGCATTACATTTAAAAATGCTATCAAATATTAAAACACATATTCCTGTGGAACTTGACACTACCTATAATTTGTGACATTCTGATACCATGCGGTTATTCAATTACCTTGCTTTCGTTGCTCATACACCTCCATTTTATTTGCATGCTCCAAACAGAATCATAGAATCATAGAATAGTTAGGGTTGGAAAGGACCTTAAGATCATCTAATTCCAACCCTCCTGCCATGGGAAGGGACACCTCCCACTAAACCATGACACCCAAGGCTCTCTCCAACCTGGCCTTGAACAACAACACTTCCAGTGATGGAGCATTCACAACTTCCCTGGGCAACCCACTACAGGGCCTCACCACCCTCACAATAAAGAATTTCTTCCTCATATCCAATCTAAACTTCCCCTGTTTAAGTTTGAATCCGTTACCCCTTGTCCTATCACTACAGTCCCTCATGAAGAGTCCCTCCCCAGCATCTCTAGAGGTCCCCTTGAGACACCGGAAGGTTGCTATGAGGTCTCCACGCGGTCTTCTCCAGGTTCAACAGCCTCAACGTTCTCATCCTGTCTTCATACAGGAGGTGCCCCAGTACCCTCATCATCCTTGTGGCCCTCCTCTGCACTTGTTCCAACAGTTCCATGTCCTTTTGATGTTGAGGACACCAGAACTGCACACAATCCTCCAAGTGAAGTCTCACAAGAGCAGAGTAGAGGGGCAGGATCACCTCCCTCGACCTGCTGGTCACACTCCTTTTGATGCAGCCCAGGATACGGTTGGCTTTCTGGGCTGCGAGCGCACACTGCAGCCGGCTCATGTTCATTTTCTCATCACCAACACCCCCAAGTCCTTCTCCGCAGGGCTGCTCTGAATCTCTTCTCTGCCCAACCTGTAGCTGTGCCTGGGATTGCTCCCACCCAGCTGTAGGACCTTGCACTTGGCATGGTTAAACTTCATCAGGTTGGCATTAGCCCACCTCACAAGCGTGTCAAGGTCCTTCTGGATGGCATCCCTTCCCTCCAGTGTATCAACCAAACCACACAGCTTGGTGTCATCGGCAAACTTGCTGAGGGCGCACTCAATCCCACTGTCCATGTCACCAACAAAGATATTGAACAAGACCAGCCCCAACACCAACCCCTGAGGGACACCACTTGTTACTGGTCTCCAGCTGGACATTGAGCCATTGAGCACAACTCTTTGCATGTGGCCATCCAGCCAGTTCTTTACCCACTGAGTGGTCCACCTATCACATTGATGTCTCTCCAATTTAGAGACAAGGATGCAGTGTGGTACAGTGTCGAATGCTTTGCAGAAGTCCAGGTAGATGACATCAACTGCTCTACCCTTGTCCATCAGTTCCGTAGCCCCATCATAGAAGGCCACCAGATTGGTCAGGCAGGATTTCCCCTTAGTGAAGCCAGTCTTACTGAAAACTTTTAGTATACAGAAAATGGTACTGCCCACAGGATTGTGTGTTTACTTCACAGCAATCTAAATACAAGGCAGTAAGGTATTCATTAAACTTAAATACTTGCAGAGACTAAAACACAACTGTAAACTTCTGCCTGCTGAAAGATTATTATAACTGAACCACTGTTAAGATACTGTTCAGAAACTAAGCTTTATTACCTTTACTACAATATACAATATTATTTCATTCACTGATTAAGATTTTAATAGCTATGTACAGTGTTCTACCTAGCCTTCTGAGGAAAGAAAATGCAAATGTGATTCAGAGCAGAATAATTATAGCCATGTAATTAAGTGCTTACTCAGAAGACTGGGGTGGCGAAGGAGACCTTTCAAATGTCCTGGGCAATGCAGAAGAAACTGGCAACACAGGCTCTCGAGGAATTCCCGACGGAATAGTGTTTGTACTTGCATCCACATTAATGTTCTGAAGAATACAAAAAAAGGCAGAGAAGGGCCATCATAGTATCCAATTAATGTCTTGCCTGAAAATTAACATTATCAGGGAACAGTTTACAATTTGATTTATAAAGGTAATGATAGGGAGATACAATACATATATTGGATCCTTCTGTATGAAACAGTAAGTTCTCTCCTTTACAATTATTTAGAAACACAGACAAATCACTCAAACATCGTGCCTCTTTCCCAGAAAGTTTGAAGCTTAGGTCCCTTTGGGACATATCTGGGTGACAAACATCACTTCTTTTAACCTGGGAATTTTGCACCTGCTGGTGACAAAACAGGCTTTGTGCCTGTTTGCATAACCATAGTTAGCCTATTATGACAAGTCTCCTAGGTTTATGCACTAAGAACCATCTTCTTCAAAGCTCTAATTCTGCATCAGCCCAATAGCTGGTGCTAAAACCCCCTAAGCTTAAAAAACAACAAAAAAAATTTTTGCTAACTAGGATATCACCACCATTTAAAAGTCCCTTTCTTATTCTATAACATGATTTCCTACCAAGCAAAAGAGGCTTTTTCCACAGCCCTTAAAGGATTCTGCTAGTGCCAAGTGATATCATGCTTCCAGATAAAAGGCCAAACAGGTTCAAAATGCACACATGAATTTGAATGGTTGCAAAATGAGAAAAAAGATTCTATATACTGAAAAACATATTTCTGATATTTATAAGCATTTTGTTTTAGAAATGTATTGCTTTTGACCCATCTGACTCCAGAACCAGAGCAGATTCTGAAAAGAAGGGACAGCGACGGAAGAGAACACAAGCACAGTAGGAGGAAGATAGCTACCAGCCACCCCTTTCCACCAGCCCAGCTACCATTCGAAGGTCATAAAACTTGACACTCCCATGGTCACTGTTACAAATTAAAGTGGTGTTTGATGACACTTTTAAATCAGGCATCATAGATTACTGCAGTAGATCTAAGCTTACTTTTACTCAAAATAAAACCATAAAAAGCAAATTTTTATAAATAAGAGAACAGCTTCTATGGTTTTACTCTAATAGTGTGTTGAAGGCTTGTAACTGCAAATTGCTGAGTACACCAGCCCAAGTCCATGAAAACTTGTAGATACATGGTTAAGTGTGAATAGCTTCAAGTCAAGCAGATATACAAGTGCTGTTCCTAGGCCAAAACACTCAGCCTCTGATCTGACAGCACTGCAGTTTCCCAGTCAGGAAACATGGAATGACTGCCATTCATCAGAGCTACACCTAGAAGAGCACCACATAGCAAAGAGCATAAAGATATGAGGCTCGGATAACAACTGCTGGAAATTAGACAACTTAAATTCACTTAGCTTCCGTACACTGGACTTGCCCGTCTCTAACGCAAGAGTAGCATGGGTAACTACTTCAGCACTTTGTAACTCTATGTTGAGTGACATGAAAAGATTTTGATTTTAAGGTGAGAAGCAGCCTGTGTCCATTAGTAATATTCTAATATTAACTCAAACACCTTTGCAGAAGAACACAATCGCTCTTCAGAGCCAGTTTGCTGTTATCTTACTCTTTATGAACACAAACAAGGAAAGACTGTGAAATCCCCTTCTTCCACACAATGGTATAGACTAACTCACACAAGCCAGAAAAAGATACTGGAAAATCAAAGGAAGCTTTTTAATATGACAGCACATTGCACTACCATAAAACCTCAGTGCCTGACTGACTGCCTCTACAGGGGAGAAGTTCAAGTTCTTTACAATCACAGTGCAAAGCAAGTGCTAGATTTGTAATGGAAGAAGCAGTGTGTTTTCAGCTGCAGTATCACTAGCAAGTGCTGGAATTATATTTAAAACTTGGAACAGGATAGTAAAAAAACACTTCAGAAATAATAAGGGTAAAATACTTAAAAATAGATCTTGGTCAAACCCAGACTACAATCTGGAGTACTGTCAGCTAGCACCCCAGATTAAACACTGCTCTTACTATAGTACTGTCCTGCACGTTCCCCTCTAAATACAACCCCGCAATATAGTTGCTCCTATTACCACTTGCAAGAGACAGAACAGACAGCTTGTCTGCGCAATCACTGCTTTGGGTGCAGGCTGCTCTGCTGCTTCCTCTCTTCTTTACCAACAGTACTCTCCCTACCCAGCTCTGATACATGGGTACCAAAGAAAACACTTCTGCAATAGACTAGTTGTAGAGATAAGACATGAGAGAGATTTTGGCGTTTCAACAGGTTGCTTTCCACTGCTATATCCAGGGGTTAACTTCTTCATTTGTAGTACACCCAGAAAAACATGAGTTAAACTAGAGATAGCAAAAAAAGCCAATACTGACTTCCACAGTCTAAACTGTTCCACAGTGCACAGTTATACAAGTCTTGCTGCAGGAGAACAAACCATCACTCACAGATGGCATGGTAGAGACAGTTCTAAGAATGAAATCTATGAACAGCTACTGAACATTAATTTTCAGCTGTATCTCTACTACATCTAGAAAGCAGTGGTTGCCAACTCATTCTGATATATTTTTATATTTCCAAGTACTAAGACAACACTGGGATCCAGCTGGTTTTTGGAACAGTTCTTGTTCCAGCTAGCATACCTAGTGTACTGAGATTTTGTAGGCAGCTTCTTTGTATTTCAGTGCTTAAAAGTTTGTCACTTTCAAGTGTTCTATATAGAACTCAGAACAGTGAATTTAAAACAGGAGGAAAATTTAGCACATTTTTCACCTGAGTTTATCAAAAAGCCTAAGGTAATTATGAACAGCAAAGAGCGTATTTTCCAATCTCTGCTATTAATATCTACTTACACTGGTGCCCATATTCCACACCATTTCAAAGAGAATACCAAACAACTTCTCAGATGTAAGTGAAGAAGGCAGCAGCACATAATTTGACAGCTGTTTTTAAAAGCATTTCTCATAAGCCATGTAAACCCCATGGTTTTCTACATATAAGCCACCAAATTCTAAAACAAGAAGTATGAAATGTTGTGTTTTCCCAATAGAAGTGAACACTGGCTACTCACTCTTTCTTTTGTCGTTCCTATTACCACACTGGACAGTCTGTTTTCAAAAAGGTCTTCGGTCTTTAAATTGCCAGCAGCCCCAGGTAATGGAGGAAAGCTAGATAAACCCAATTCAAAGCTAGGAGATGGAGGTTTTGGGGGTGGTGGAGACTGTGTTTGGCCTCTCTGGAATAGAAATAATGTGTTGAGGTTACTGCACTGGATGACAGGAAAGACAGACATGGGACTCTGAACTGTATTTTGCATTTGATTTATTTCTGTGAAGCTCTAGAGAGACCTCCCACATCCCACCTCCCAAGAAAACCACACAGTACCAAGGAACAGAAGCTTTCATTTTCCACTGTCGCCCTTAAAATATTTAACTGGGAATACATAAGCATCGTTAAAAATAACACATGCATAAGCTTTACTGACACTGGTACAGTAAGAAGTCTTCTTGCTAGCCCTTCCTTCAGGATAGATCTTACACGGACATTGAAAGGAAAATGATCTGGTTCAGACATGACAATAAAACAGAAATATAAAGCCCATTTACATGCAGTTGGCAACATTCTGAATGAAGGACAGGAGTCAAGAAACTTGACCACATTCAGATATATTAAGAAATGGTGGGACAGCATGCCTTGCACGTAGTGCAGACAACAGCGTTTTCCCTCTTTTTAACTTATATGGTCAACTTTGTAAAAAAGCAAGGTAAGCCGCAAACCTATTTCTGAAACACGGATAATTTTTCCCAATTAAATCTAAGAAGAAAAACAATGCCCCAAGTAGAAAACAAAACATCAATAGGCTAAATGCAATAATTTTGCACTACAGGCAGCAGCTCTAGAGTTAACAGTACCATAGTTCAAGATCACTTCTGAGGAGCATTTGTAAGGATTTGTAAAGCTGAATTTTATTTACACTGAAAAGTAAAATCCCTTTTGTAATATGCTATAAGTGAATTTACCAATTAAATTCATCCGTATCATGACTGTGCTCAGGCCTGTGCTAAAGTGATCTCTGCTGCAGAATACCAAATGCAAAGCTGTCTGAGACAATTCTTATTTTGAAAAGGGAAATATTTATGGGTATACAGCAAGATGGTCTGAATGTGAAAAGAATGCTTCTGGACAGAAAGCTGTTGCATTACTTAACCTTTTTTCCCTTCTTCATGAAGAGGAATACCTACAAAACTAACCTTGAGGTCTCTTCACAAACTCCAGTTTATATCATAAGAAGTATGTGTTGAGAAGGAAGTAAGGAAAGAATAGAGACAAGAACAACTGCAACTCCTAGGCCTGCTACTCACCCAGAATTACCCCCTGAAAACAATCTAAGATTGCTACAGCAATGGAGACCGCAAACCTCCAAAAACAGAAGTCAGGTGACCTGCCAAAGGGTCAGAGAGAGACTACATTTATCCAACTCAAACTGCAACAGGAACAACCTTTGTGGGTTTGTGGGGTTTTGCTTTGATTTTTTAGGGGCATTTTTTTTTCCCCTCCCAGCATCATTCTTCAAATCACAGCAGTCCATTTTCTTAAAGAGGACTAAAGCCCTGAAATAGATAATACTTTCGTATGTTACGAACATTTTAAGTTATATGGATGAGTCCTGAAAAATGCAACATAAGAGACAAGTACCATTAACCCCTTAAATTAGTAAAACTAGGGAGGAGTTCAATGGGTTTTGAGCCGCCAACTGCATAAAATTGGATAATTGAATAACTGGCATATGTCTATAGGCTCAGATACAATCTGATCAGAAAGGCTCATGCCCTCCATTGCAAGCATGTATGCTTTCTGTAATTCTTCCTTTATAAAAAGGAACCCTCAAATAAGTCATCATTCCTTTCAAATACAACTGGCTGTAGTTATGTCCTATATACACTAATCACACAAGACACAGGAATCCTGGATTCAATTATTTCCAGTCTAGAGGGGTGAAATGTTAATCTTAAAGAGTATATTCCTTCCCAGCAGCTCTCACCTCTGTTCAAGTTACATCACTGGATAGTACAGGCTAAAGATTCATGGGCCAGAAGAGACTAGAAGGAACTTGGCGGCACAGGCTGCAATTAAAGCCTGGTGCTGAGAGAAGGGAACTGTGGGTCTGCAAAGAACTCAGGTCTATCAGTTTTACAGCCAAAGTTAAAATAATCTTTACAGTAAGCTGAGTGAGAAGAGCCTCTCTTGTTAGTAGGAGTGTTCAAGGTAATTCTTTCACTCCAGCCACTGACGTGCCTAACCTATACCCCTTCTTTGTTCTTTCAAGGACAGAAAAAAAACATTGATAGGAAAACATCAAGCTAAAAGTTCAAGTAGGTTTGAAAGGGCAAAAGAAAGCAGTATTGAGAACCCTACATGTAATCTGATCTCACCAAGCTCCGAGAAGTTTGACAAGAACTAGGAGCAGCTAAAGAGAAGGAGCCACTTGTCACTTTATGCTTTCCAAAACTTGATGCTCCTTTACCTAAGACCCGTAAGGCTACTCAACAGCAGGAGCCACAAAAATTACAACGCAATGACGGCAGACTTTTTTCAAAGTGCTATGATGGCTCATGCAGTGGGGTTATTGTAATTTGAATTAGCAATTTTAACACGAATAGGGAAGTAATACAGTTCAACTTCATCAGCATGCCATGTGTGGAAAAAATGAACTGCAGAGAAGTGCCTGGCTTTATCAAACCAAACTTTAAGTCCTACCAGAAAATTACATCTTTTTTTCCTTCTTCTACCCAATGCCTAGTCCAGTCTTCTCAAGTATCAAGGCTATTTAAGTATTCACCTTGAATTTAAGTTTACCAACACTATAATCTTAGTATAATCTTACTGAGTGGTACCTGGAAAGGCATTTAAGAAACAGAACTGACCACTTAACAAACATTCTAGCTACACATTATGATACACGGATCTGTAACATGTTCAACATTTACAGAACAGTAACTATCAAGTGTTTTCAACTTCAGCTTAGCTATATAGCTCTCCCTAAACATAAACACTGGCATGCTGACAAAGTAACACCAAGAAGGAAATTTTTTGCTACTATAAAAGAGTAATTTTAACTTCTCCTCTGACTTCTGCATTAATGGACAACCTGCTGATACACAAATGCAGTAAACTGATGTGACTTTAATGAGCTGCTGTCTTCAGTCAACTGTGACATACAATTGCTTGTGCAATAACTTACCTCACCTGCTACTCCACATAGTATCCATACTATTGACTTGTTACCCTATTTTTAAGATAGATGAAAATGATCATGAACACTCACTGTAAACTTGTCCTCCCTCTTCTTTCGGTAGCCATATGAGTTTTTCCTAAGGGAAAGAAAGCAGTTATTAGAACCTTGCCTATAAATGAATCTAAGGCAGCTGGTGAAAATGGGAGAAGTTAATTCACATTGCTATTTCATCCATCTTCCCTCTAGACAGGTTATTAAAAAAGTGTTTTGGGGAAAAATTTCTAGCAAGCTGTCATTAAAATAAAGGTGTGGATCTTAATACAAGTCAGCATGAGAACACAATGGCTACAAATAATTCCTGTGTTAAAAACATCTCTGCAGATTACATATAAGGTTTATATGAAACACTTCAATGGGCAAAGTAAAGGGTTTTTTTGTTGTTGGGTTGGGATTTTTGTGAGGGTTTTTTTTTTATATACCTAAGTAAATTTTGAAATACAGATAACCACTTTCAATTGAGATAAAGCCCATCCAAGCTACATTTCAGAATTTGCCAATGCATTCTAACTTGGTTGCAATGTATCTTCAAAGTTTGACTTTTAATGTTATTAATATATTCAATATCATAACTTCAGAATATAAATTTAAGTTCTAATTCTGTACATTTTTGTAGCCTATGTTTTGAAGAAACTTGTTTCCTAGGTTCTTAATCATACTTTTATTCACCAGTTATCACATTTTGGCAAATTAGATTATAGAAGTATTGCGAACTTTGCACAAAATCCCCACTTAATTTTGTCATGATGCAATACAAGCCTAATACAGATCATCTACAAAAGACTCAAGTTACTTTCCAATTTAGTAAGTCCCTGAATGTAATTTACTTGGAGACAGAAACACAGCCACCGTTCAAAGCTGCACAGTACTTTTATAAAGCACTTATAAGAACTGTATTGAAAAAATCCAAGATAATCCTGCTAAATTCTCACATTAATATAGGGGCCACCAATTTTCAGCTCCCTTGTGTGGGTTTTCATGTTTCTCCGTTTGCTTTTTTTTTGGTAGGTTGGGTTTTTTGGGGGGGAGGGGAGGGAGGTGTTGTTTTGTGGGAGGTTTTTTAGGTGTTTGTGTTTTGTCTTAAATGCGTAACAACAGCCTTCATAATTGCATACAAACTTTTTTCCTCCCTCCATACCAATCCATCCTCTCTGCTCTAAATGTCTAATTTGGGAAAAATGCTGATCTTTAAACTGAAAAAAACTAACAATGAGCACTGCTAGCACAATCTACACTGCTGAACAACAGAATGGGCAGAACCGCTTCACTAAAGTTAAATAATATGTAAAAACTTTCTTACAACACAAAGAAAGGACAGACAATTAGATCTTACAGCTGTAAACTGTTCATCGGTTGCCCTTAATGATTTCCATTTGGTGTGAAAGTATGCAAGTCCACTCTGCATTTGTTCTTTGTTTAGCACTCTCTGAAGTACTTTCCAAGATTTTAGTTTTGAGGAAAGACAGTCTCAGTTTAAAATACTAATGAGAACAATACTAATACCATACCTCTTTACTAGAAGAAGCAGTTTAGAAGCAGGTTGTTCAGAGGACAACAACAGTACACTCACCTTCCTCTACCTAATCCAGGAGACGAGTCAACACTGGTCTGTTCCATCCGTCCAGTTCCCACTTCCCTCTTGGTATAACTTGTAGTGGCATTCTGCATCCGTGTCCTGTTTTGTCCTGGCTGCCGCGTCTGTGGACTCCTGACGCCATTGATTAAACGATCAGCAGAAAAGTCGAATATTGTAGGACTGCCTAGAAGCCCAGGTCCCCTCTCTGCACTGGGTATTGTATGTCGTATATGAGACTTGCTAGGATTCCTACAAATTCAAAAGTCATTTTGTCATGGGTTCAGCAGCAGCAGTCATTTTTCTCCTTCTTGGGAGCTGGTGCAGCGCTGTGTTTTTGATTTTGGGCCTGCGAACAGCGCTGATAACACCGATGTTTCGATTACTGCTTGGTAATGTTTTGGTCTGACCAAGGACTTTCTGAGCCTCGTGCTCTGCCAGGGAGGAGGGGAAGCCGGGAGGAAGCAGAGACAGGACACCTGACCCAAACTGACCAAAGAGGTTATTCCATACCACAGTACATCATGCCCAGGATGTAAAACCAGGGGGCAGAGACCCGGAAGGGTGTGGGGGTGCACTGTGGGGGTTCGCTGCTGGGAGGTGCACTGGCTGGGTTAGGCTGGGTGAGCAGTTGTATTCTCTTCCTTTGTACTTCTCTTGTCATTATTATTATTGGTGGTAGCAGTAGTGATTTGTGTTATACCTCAGTTACTAAACTGTTCTTATCTCAACCTGTGGGAGTTGCATTCTTTTGATTCTCCTCCCCATCCCCCCCGGGACTGGGGGAAGAAAGACAGGAGAGTGAGTGAGTGAGTGAGTGAGTGAGTGAGTGAGAGAGAGAGAAAACTTCGCTGTTGACTGGACTTAAACCATGACACATTTCAACATACATCCTATGAGATCTTCTGAGGCCTAAGTCCATACACAGAATTCAGAAGAAGTAAGATCTTTAGTCCTTGATTGCATGTTTCATTTGTAAGAATGCTAAATATTCATTTTAACAGGTCATGTGAGTTAACCAAATTAACCTTTTTACTGTCTACTCTCAACTATGGCTTTATTCAGAACTATTTGAAACTGAAAATACTATACAAATATTCCTGCTGATCATATGCCATCATTCAGAATATTTCATCTGAATACCCTAAATCATGGAACAGACAAGTTCTCAGCTTTCAGACAGTCCATTTACATTTAGGAACAATACATCCACTAACAAGAGCAGCACCATCTGCCCTTTGGCTTCACTTAACTTTGCAATAGGTTCAATTTCACAAGCATTTTTAGGTGCTATTGAAGTAAGCATGTTAAACTCCCACATGCAAGATAATAAAATCTTGTGTATACCATTAAAAAAAGGTTGAACTTGCCTGTTCCTGGGAGGATACTGTCTGAGTGTAGTCAAAGGAGAAGCAGCAGGCTTGAAGGTTGGAGATGTGAACCCATTGATAAATCCAGCATTTGGAAATGGTGTTACCTAAAGAATATATTGCGTGCTTATAATTACAAACAAAGTACTATTTTTTTCTTATCCACATATTTTATGACATCCTCTGCAGGACAGTACTAAAAAGACTGGCTCAAATGGCTATAGAGAATTTGTCCAGTGCCTTGTAACCAACTGACAAAATGCTGATTTTTGAGAAGACAGCCACTACATATATTCAAGTCCTGATAATTCTTTAAAAGGATTGAAAAACATAGAGATTGAGCCAAAACTCATGGCTGTAAGTAATGCAACTTCACATCATACTATGCATGACTTCAGAGTACAGAGATCCTGCTTTGTCAAAGAGTCTCTATCTTACAAAGCCTGTACTTATATGTGAATCCCTCCCTAAATCAAAAAAAGAAAAAACAAATCATTTTAGTTTCTCATTCTACTTATCTTCCACATGACACCTAATAAAGCCTAGAGAGTAAGTGGATGTTAAGTGGACATCTGATTCTTTTCATGTCTTGCCAACTTATTTGAAATGTGAATTAGTGCCTTGCTGCACAAAGAAGCAACATTAGGAAATTATTTTTGAGGTGGGTGCATATCTATGACTTGTATTAACAAGACAAATCAAAATCTGAAACATGTTCATAGTTCATATTTCTCCAACCTCACTGAAACAATTTTCTCCACTTTAATGTATGAATGAGTTTCATTCAGGAAATGCTCTTATTAGCAACAGCAAATGCTTGCTTGTCTCTTCCCCCTGAAAATAACTAAAATGCAGAACAGTAAGTGTGTAGCACCCTTTCTACACTTACAAAATAATGAGAAACAGCTCAGATTAAGACTGTTTCCTATAAGGGTACCTTTAGGCTTGTTTAACCTTTCTTTCAAAAGCAAATCACTAACCAATGGAAAATAAAATATAACACCAAAGCTGTCATGCTAAGCTACTGACAGCCTAACCTAGCAAAAATGATACCTCAGGCTTCAAAAAATGGCTATTAGGAGTTTAATAAAGCTATTTTAGGAACAAAGTTTCATCCAAATACTGCTTTCTGCTTTAATACTTTGAACTTGAACACTAAAATTCAAAGTTAGTAAGCAACTACTGAACCTAATGAGAAGACATTGAACATATTAAAGGAAAACAAGCAGGACAAACTAGATCTTTCTTCAAATATTATTAAGTACTTGATGAAGAAGTAGGTAGTTTTAGAATTGAGGACGTGTTACCACATTCTAGTTTCAGAACTAAAACTGTATGCCCATATTACTGCATGCATTTAATCTCAAATTAAACATGAGACATAGCGCAGTTAGTGTTTAAGTCAAAGCAGAAGAGAAGCTTCGATCTTTGCATACAAGTACACATAAAGTGCAACCCTGTCTCATGAGAATCATTCCTGTGTCACTGTTCATCACAGTCCCTGTTCTCCTCTCAAGTAGTTTCTATTCAAATATAGCTCTCCCTATAAAAGGTTCAAGAAATATCCTATTACATTAATGTACACAAAACACAGCTAACCAACGACAATAAGCTGCAAAACGGTGTGAGGCAAAGTTTTGCTAGTTAATTTTCTGGTTTTACTAAGAAAGGCATGAGACCTTTAATGCTGGCAAACTTATAACATCTTCCCTCAAGGGCCAGGACTATTAAGCTTTCTGGAATACAAAAAATTCTAGGATGATGTAAGGCAGATACACACTAAGCTGTGCTTGAACCTGTGGACAATTAATCTACATCAGTGCCACCCAACTACTTTACTAACCTATAGCAAGACTGTGCAATAGTCAGTCCTGTTTATCCTAAGGAAGAATCACATTAGCTGCTGCTTAATAAGGTTGCTTTCTCCTGGAATAACATTGTTCACTACATAACCTTGTCTCCCCCACATTCTTCGTTCCCCTTAAAAGCCTTCCTCTGAAAAGGCCCTGGCTACCTTCCCTGTATGTGAAGTGTTTAGCACACCAACTTTTTAATTAGCTTGCTGTTCGGCACACAGGAAGTTTGTTCAAGGACACTTTAATCCTCTGCCAAAAAACACCTCTAAAAAGCTTCTAATTTTGAACATTGCTACCCTAGTTTTTTAGCCCCAAGAAAGAGGCATTTACAGAGGGGGAAAAGATGTTCCACACAGGACAGCCTTAGTCTCCCAGTCATTACAGAAAGCTATATTCATATGAGTTTCTGTAGGGTAACAAAGGCTGACTAAAAGGGGCCAAGGTAATTCTGATGGGACTATCGCACTGGAGAAGATGGAAGCAGCACTGCAGGATGCAGCTGACATCCCATTAGAGCATATAAAGCCTTACTGCTAGTAAGCTCTAAACTTACCTGAGGTCTTAAGGCTTACCAATAGCCCTTTAAGAAATGTTTTTAAAATTAAGCAAAATTTTTTTTATTGCCAAAAAAAGATGTTACTTTTGCACAGAAAATGTTTTACTTAAAGAACACGGCAAATAGGGTAATTCAATATGTTAACCTAGAACTGCTGGAAGATCAAAACACTAAGTTATCCTTATTCGTCAGATACCATTAAGTTTATTCAGCACATACCAGAATTGTTTTTTCTGGTATTCATGTACATATTCTGAAGATCTAACTTCTAAAGAGGCTTTTTACCTTCACTAATAGTAAAGGTAAAAAGCCTCTTTAGAAGTTAAAAAAAAAAAAAAAGTAGCCTTCTAGTAAAGAAGATTTTTAGTAGCCATTTCAGAAGTCTTTAAGTAGTCTTTTAAAGAAGTCTTTTGGTAGTGAAGAGTTCTATTGGTAAATGGTTCATTAATAATCTTTACTAAAGAACTGCTTCAAAACCTAAAAGGTTAAAAAAAATTTAAAATAAATTAAAAAATCAAATGCTGTCCAAGACCAGATACAATTTTCAAACACTTAATCTTGTACACCGTGGGAAGAACATTGAAGCACTGTTTTTCAAGAAAAATCAGTAGCTTCAACTCCTCTCTTCAGGATACATTCACGCCCTACACCTCGAAACCTCAGAATTAAACAAAAACCAAAAACTTCCAAAAGAAAGCAACTGTTTCATAATCAAGAGACTTACCAATGAAGGGTCAAGGTAGCTGTGTGTGGCTGACCAGGCCTGTGGACCAATTAAGCTGTACAATGGAAACTGCTGATGGGGACTGTATACTGGAGGTAAGTAAAAGGATGTTGTGTAACGCTGCTGCGTGTAGAGGTTCATATCCAGAGGTCTATATCCATTCTTTGGCAAAAAAGTGTTTATAGCTATAGCCTTTGCTTTTATCCTTGCCTGCAAAGGAGATTGGATTATTTATTACAGCAGCCTTTCAAATTAAATCAGAATAGTTCAAACTAGCATCTCTCAAACTTTTACTGGACACTTGTAAGTCACTGCTTTCCCCTTCAAGGAAAGTAGGAAAAGCTGAATGCTGGCCTGATGCGGGGATGGATATACCACTGCCAGAAGGGAGGAAAAAGTAGTATAATGGCATGTGCTATGTCTCAAAACTGATCTCCAGGTCAAACGGCTGCTGAGATCAGACCACAAATTTATGTTAAACACAGGGAGACCACCTACCCCCAAACTAGAACATATACATGCATGCCCCCCAAGAAAAGCATAAAGCTCTATTTACCTTAATCGGTTTTCCTTGGAAAGTTTTCACTTCTTCTCTAAGGTATCTGTAAGCCTTTAAAAAAATTATGAAATTTGTCAAGTATAATTTAAACAAAGGAAACTTAAGTTTTGACAGGCTAATCCTGACAATAATTCTTGAAGTGCTTGCAAATGTTAAGACTACAGAAACCCCTCAAATGTAATCTGCGTTCAGTATGATTTAACTTACCATTGCAGAAGTGCTTCAGTAGCATTAAAACACGATCTTAATTCTTACCATTGAAACCTTTCAATCTGTCATCCAAAATACCAATGTCCTTAGTACAAAAAATTATAGCTTTGGCCAGGAAACCAGGATATGCAAACAAGACAAAACTCTTACAGGATGTTTAATAGTACTGATAACTGGATATTAGCTAAGGGGAAGCATTACTGGTTTTAGAGGTTTAGGTATTTTTCTCTTTAAATTGTTACATGGTTACAATACAGTTTCTGTCTTGTTGGTCCACCCTCATCCCATCCTTGCCTACTCATATTCTAAACTGCTTCAAAAAAAATAGCGTTACCTGCTGTGCATCGGCTTCCGATTCAAATGTGATAAACCAATTGTCATTATAAGCAAACTCACAGTTGATAAACCTAGGCAAATTATCTCCTTTGAAAAGTGCTTCAACCTCCTAAGAAAAGTGGTTTTGATAAGAAGGGAGAGAAAAGGATGGGAAGAAAAAAATAAATTAATAAGACAGAAGAAAACATCGATTTAAAGCACAGAACACTGGAACTCCAGTAAGAAAGATAAAGCTTTCAGGCTTACAAAACAGAAATGAGAACACTTCAGAACACCTGCAGTTAAGTAATGTTAGGTCTGCCTAATCTCCTCACTAACTAGAAAAAGTTCCAACAAGTGTTGTCTAAGGCCATGCTGCAAGTAGAAGTAGCCTGTTCCTTTACATCAGAGGAGAGAATCTATTTTGGCCATAACGAAACACTTGAATAGGGCATCAAGTGCCGAAAACTATCTATCTCCCCTGTCCCCAAAACCACACAAAAACCTGTGCAAGCCAGATGGGGTAGAACTGCCCACCCCCCCACCTCTACCCCCTTTCAGCAGAAACCTGGAAATACACTTCAAGTATCTACAGATTAATGTATCTGAAACAGGGTTTACGTTAACTCAAAACCAATCAGCTAGGTTCTACAGGGAACAACCCATGTCTTGGACTTCATTTGTTTTAATCCATTTGCATACTATTTTTGTCACAGAGTTGAGGTGAGCAGCATCAAAACCCTATGCAATCTGGGAGGTCTTATGGTCAGATTTTCTAGTGTAGCATTCTCAGGCTTTATTTAAGCAGAAACGTTTCCCGTTAAGTGTGGCCAGTTGAGTCTAGATTTTCCAGCCCGGCAAATTTATACACACAATATATAAAACACTTCAGACCACCTCTTCTGAAAATAAAGACTGCTCAGAACTTTGTTGTTGTTAAGCATTTTAGAGCAGCCACCCAGTGCTAACATGTCCAACCTGACAAATTGATGACAAAAGAAAAAAAACCCACACCTATACAATTAAAAGCTGGGCAGTGTTTGTAAGGTTACATATTATACAGAGAGCTAAAAGCAGCTGACATTTTTAAGCTATGTATTTAGCATAACTAACTTCTCTCCGATTCCTTTCGGCATTTGGTTTCATACTCCTGCTTATTAAGGCCACTTATTTATTGTAAGTTTTTGAACTGCAGTACTTTTTATTTTAGTATGAAGACTATCAAGAGAAACAACACTTAGCACCTTTATTTTTCCTGGTAAAATTAAAGAGGGGAAATTAAAATACCTACCCATCATCAAGAACCTTTGCCTTTTTTCCTTTTTGAAAATTCAAGGTGATTTAATCTATGTCCCAACCACTATTTTCCAGTCTGTTAGACATTGTCCCAGCTACATCAGAACCGCACTGGGTATCTTTCAAAGAATCAAGCTGCCTACTCTCACACTCTTATTCCACAAGCCAGTGGAGCTCCAGAGTGATCTGCTGACAACCTATCCTCAGCACTATGGAAATGTTTGCAAAGCTTTAAGTACTTTACCCTAACAAGCTTCAAGGTACAGCAGTGGCATTTTCCATTCTAAGACTTATCTTCCCTCATCTTCATTTGCTATTTAACCAAGGAGCTGTGCACTAAGTGCATATGGATAAGCCAGAGTCCAAGAAAATTAAGTTATCTCTACCTAACACAACATTCAGTTTTTAAGCCCTCTGCAGAGCTATCGGTTTTACCACAGTCTTCCTCTAAGCAACAAGCTCCTATCATATACATTTATTATCCACACACATGCACTAAACTAAGGTTTAGGAATGCTGTTAGAAACTAAGTAACAATGTATTAGGAAAATGTGATATGTTCATTGAAATCTGGAGGAAATTTAACTTCCAAACCCTAAGGGAAAAGCATTCTTTACTGAACAACTAAATACTTACTTCAATAGGGGTAGATTCAGGTACTTCACGTAAAATCACAATACAGCGATTCTGATTTGGCCTGACCTTTTCTCCCTTCTCATCCACTTGGACTAAAGGCAATGCTAACGGAGAAAAGACAAAAACATTTTAGCTATCAGCAATTATAGCTTTGCACACTGAAAGATGCTGTGAACAGTTTTACAATGCAAAGCTTTTTGCGCTACAGTTCAAAATATTTGAACATCCAGAAACAAGTAGAAGATGACTGAAGATACTTCCAGACATATGAAGTTAAGTAGTCATTGTTCCTTAAAATCTTCACACTCTTCCTACTCTTCCAGCCTTGAAAATCCCAATTTATCAGCTTTTCATTCTGAGGCACACACTGAGTCATGCTCTTTTTTTGATTCCTACCGTAACGGTTATGTCCGTTACCCTTTCCTGAGAATTTAATCTCAATTTATTAATAGAGTATCAGGTCGGAAGTGACTTCAAGGATCATCTGGTCCAGCCTTTCTTCGCAAAAGCACAAGATGTCCCAGCACCCTGTCCAGCTGAATCTTAGACGTATCCAACACTGGGAAATCCACCGATTCCCAAAGGATATCCAGTGACTGATTGTTCTCATGGTGAAAAATTTTCCTCTAGTGTCCAACTGGAATCTTCCCAGGGTTAACTTGCACCCACTACCCCAAGTCTTTTTCATGGGACTCCTTGTAAAAAGCGAGTCTCCATCTTCTTTGTACCACTCCTTAAATACCAGAACATAGTGAGAAGGTCTCCTCTGAGCCTTCTTAAGGCAGAACAAACCTGGTCCTCTCAGCCTTTCCTCATGTGGCAGGCTTCTAAGTCCTTGGATCATCTTTGTGGCCCTACTCTGAAACCCTTCCAGCCTGTCCACATGTCTTGTTTAGGGGAGACCAAAACTGAACACAGTATTTCAGGTGTAGCCTGTCAAGTGCCAAGCAGAGCAGGATAATAACCCCTATCTCTGCTGGTGATGACCTTGTTGATGCAAGTTCTTGTAGTCTGGGGTGAGATGTGCTTTGTTCCAGTCTTCTGGGGCATCCCCCAATCTCCATTACCTCTCTAAGTTTAGGGAGAACGGCTCTGCAATGACACTAGCCAGCTCTTTTGACACCTTCAGTGGATATTATCAGGGCCTATTGATTTGTAGGGGTCAAGCTCTTGTAATAGTTCATACACAAACTCTTCCTTCACTGGTGGTAGGTCCATGTTTGCATCAACCTGGATTTTTGTTCCCCAAGCTTGAGATTCAGCAGTGCTGGTAAAGACAGAGGTGAAGAAAATCTTGAGAACCTCTGCCTTTTCAGCACTGATGGTGACTAACTCACCTCTCTCATGTAACAGCTGGCCAATATTTTCCTATGTTTCTGCTTGTTGTTTAAATACCTGAAGAACCCTTTCTTGTAGTTTTTGACAACTCTGGCCAATTTCAATGAGCTTTTGCTTTCCTAACTGCATCTCTGCATGCCATGGCAATGCCCTTCCCTTGTAGTTCTCAACAGGTATTTGTCCACTTTTCCATCTCTGGTATGCTTCTGGTTTGGTTTTGAGCAGACCCACAAGCTCACAGTTAAGCCAGGAGAGTCTCTCACTCCACCTAGTTCTCCTACCTTTAAAGGGGATGAGCTGTTTTCATGCTTCCATTAGAGAGCTCTTGAAAAACTCCCAGCACTTGTTAGCTCCTTTATCCTCAGTGGAAACTTCCCATGGAATCTCTTCCCAGCTGAGCTCTGAGCAAGCCAAAGTTTGTTCTTCTAATACCTAAAAAACTTTGTCTTAGTCCTAACCTGCAGTGTGCTCAGCCAGATCACCAGAATATCATGAACACCGCAGCCAATACCATCACTGAGATACTACAAAGCAGGTTTTCTTGACTTGTGAGTAGCAAGTCCAGCAGTGCCTCATTCCTGACTGGCACATCTAACATTTGTATGAGGAAGCAGTCCTCTGCACATTCCAGGGGCTTGATGGATGACATGTGAGCTGCTGTATTGCTCTTCCAACAAATGTCTGGGTATTCGAAGTCACCCATAAGAACCAGGTTCTGTTAAACCAAAGCCTGCTTAAGTGACCCAAATAATGCTTCATTGGACTTATCTCAGTTTGGAGGTCAGTAGCAGGTGCCTACTCTAAGATCTCCTTTGGATATGACTCCTCTGATCTTGATCTAGAGGCACTCACTAGTGCTTCCATAATTGCCGTAGCTGACTTCTAAACATTCAGGATTCTCCTTAGCATAGAGGACAACCCCTCCTTCTGTTCTTCACTGCCTTGTCCTTATGAAACAGCTTGTAGCCACCCACTGTGATCCTCCAGTGGTGTGAGCTGTCCCACCACGTTCCACAACTTAAACTCACATTATTCTCATTTACATAGATCATTACTCAATACCTCAAATGCAAAGTAGCTTTGATAAAACTGCAGTCCTATAACTGTGATGGTCTAAACTGGAAGCCACTTGCACTATTTAATACTTCACAGAAAAAGAAAAGCATTTTATTACAATACATTGAAAAAGTAAGAGAGACTGAAAATCCAGATTAACAGTCCTACAGCAATAACCAAAATGCTTTCTAGCATCAAGGGACTGATTTTTACTTACATCTCAGCACTTCGACAATCAAATCCATATCAGTACTGAGTTTCTTGACATGATCAAGGTTTGCTACTGTCATTATTGGCACATACTGATCACTGTCCATCTGTGATATAAGATACATGTCACTGGCAAGATTTTCTCTGTTGGGAGAGGAAAAAAAAAAACAAACCAAAAAAACGAGAAAAGTCACAGACGTAGCTTTTGCCAATGACCATGAAACAAAACCTCACATAGTAGAAGGCAGATTCCTACACTGATTTTTGTATTCAGCATTTTCAACAATTCCCCAGCCTACCTAGTTTACTTCCCAGAAAATATGAAAATGTCTTTATTTTTCCTTCAGACATCTTCCTGTTCAGGCAGCACATTAACCCCACAAGCATGTAATATTGTTAAGTTCATTACTCTAAATGACCACTGAGTAACTGGCTGTGCAGGAATACAGAGATTAGAAATTGTTCCAGGTTATTAAGACATGTGTTTAGGACGCTTTTATCAAGACACAAGCACTGAGAATAATTATGTACAAGTAAACTACTTTGATGATCTTGCATCAGCCTATACTGGAATGCGTATGATTCCAAGCCCTTAATTTATTGTTTTTGTGAGTTTTGGTGGTTTTGTTGTTGTTTTATCGATCCTTAACTTAGAATGTAAAGGGATCTAAAGATGCAAATAAAAAAAACCCTGCTTTTGTATCAATGTAAATTCTAAAATTGTTAGCTTAAAAAGAAGCTTACCAAATGGCTTAAGTTTCAGCAGTTTTAATTTGCATCAGAAAACATCAGCAGCACTCATAAAAATTCACCTGATCTGTAACTGCTTGTAAGTAACCTCACTTTAGGACAACGTATTTGCTAGTTTACGTTTTAGGCCTAGAAGTTTCATGTAAGATTTAAGAGGTATACTGTACAATACTCTGGAACTTATGTGTTACTTCCCCCAAATTGTCATCCTTTTCACTCAGTTTTAAGTGACAACCGAGAAACTATTAACACACATCCCAAATTAGGTACTGATCTTGTTACTTATCCTCCAGTTAGCTACATTTAGGTATATACATACCTAGATAAACAGAATTCCAGTGTTTTTTTCAGTAATTCTCGTAAATCTTCCTGGCCTTCTGGCTGCAACTGTTCATTTCCACCTAATAATCAAAATACTTAAATTTAGTGCTGCTATATTACACATTATTTATGTCAATCAAGCCATCATATCTATTACTGGCCGCATAATCAATAACAAGTTTTCAAATTCCATAGATGTTCACTGCATATTAGTTTACCACCCACTAAAATTGCACAGGAACACTTGCCATTCAAGGCATTATGGAAAAACCATGTCTGACCTCACTTGCTAGCTTTTGCTCTCCAAATACATAAAAATCTGAAGCACTTTTAGAAGAGCAGTTACAAACGTCTTGCAGTAAATACTGAGCTAATTATATCTGTCTTCCAGTTTTAGGAAATTAACCCATTTCTAGCTGACTAAACCCTAACTAATACAGCTGACCAATACAGCACACAAGCGATGTTATGGAGGACCTCATGTTTCTGGTCTCACTCTAAATTCGCAATACAATTGTGAAGTGCTCGAGCCCACTGATCATCCTTGTGGTCCTCCTCTGAACTTGCTCCAAGTCCTTCTCACACGGAGGACACCAGAACTCTACACAATACTACAAGTGAGGTCTCACAAGAGCAGAATAGAGGGGCAGGATCACTTCCCTCGACCTGCTGGTCACGCTCCTTTTGATGCAGCCCAAGATATGGTTGGCCTTCTGGGCAGCAAGTGCACGCTGCCAGCTCATATCCAATCACTTAACAACAGATGTGTGATCAATTAATCTCTTGGTTAAGAAGGAATAATGAATTTTTTTGTTATACCTGGAAGTTTCAAAATCATCACATGAAAACACTTATTTCAGGTTCATTTTATTTTAGATTCAGTAAACTACAGTAAGTTGAGGGTAAGCTAACTGTGTCAGTGGGAGAACTGTTTGAAGCTCAGAAGTTTAGAGTGGCTTTTAGAGATTTATAAAACATTTAGTAACATGTTACATAAATGTAAGTTAGGGGTTTTTCTGGTTTTTGTGGTTTGGTTTGGGTTTAAGTATTTTACACCAACTGTTACACTCTATACTCTTCCCTTCTTCAGTAACTTTCATCCTTTTCTTCAGTTCTCCTTAGCCTTTCTTCTTCTTACAGCAGCTTCTAATTTCCTCCCACCATTCTGTCCTTCCTGGGTTCTATTCTGATGTAGATAATGCCAACACCTGAGAAATACACATATCATGTACTAACCACTATTTCCCTTCCCATCTCCTCTTTATACCTTGCCTAAAACCTGGCAAAGATTCATAATTATATGAATTTTTACTGGTATAAACTACAGCTACTAACAGTTGCACTGAAGAAAAATAATGAACATTCATTTTAAAACAATGCAAAGAATTTAGACTAAATTGTTGCTTGCTTTAGCATTTTAAGTACAAGACTGATCTTTCAACATATTAACATTAACCGCTTGAGACACATATGATATGTAAATTTCACCTCAGTTCCTGACCCAACTAGAAGCATGCAACTTAGATACCTAAATGTAAATGTCTGCACTAGGGACATGCATTCAGAATAACATTTCAGAAAACAGTACTCAGTTATATCCAGAACTTATAATCGATTCTGTGCTGCACATCATATGGCCTATACTCAAACAGGAGGAGACTGGTTTCCAAATTTGTCTCAGCCTGAGAACACCAGACAGAATTTTCTGGATTCTATTCACAAAGCAACAACTAAAGCAGCATAGGGATTTTTTTGGTGGGTTTTCTGTGTATTTGTTGCTGTTTGATTGATTTGTTTGCTTGAATGGATGCTCACTGTTCAACTCAACATTTGCTTTTTTAAAACCAAGTACAAGCAAATATTAGCTTTCTCTTACCTGTCTGGGTGGTTTCATGCATAGATTCATACTCAGAATGATCGAGAGCCAAAGGGTTCATATCCGTCTGGTCTGACACTGAAACAACTGGTGATGGCTCCTGCAGCTCTGTCAGCACTGCATTCTGATGCTTTTTGTCACCATCACCACTGGGATCCAGTTCTGTGGCAGAGGTGACAAATACACTCAAAAAGCATTCCTTTTAATCACAGTATCATTGTAGTTAAAACTAAATCTGAATTTTACCTTTTGCTTGAGCAACAGCTAGAAACTTTTATTCATACCTTCTTTACAAGCATCTGGAGGTTGTTCAGGTATTTCTTCCCACGTTTTGCTCACACTACCATCAGTGGCACCACCCGCTTCCAAGTGTAACATATGATTTCCCCACACCTTTGCATTGGGGTTTAACTCAGAAACCTTGGTTGACTCCTACAGAAAGAAATTTCTTTGATTAGGCACTTTGTGGATGCACAGCAGACACATGTGTAAATACATGTACAGTTTCAAACAACAATATCAGATGTGCAACTCAAGACTGTATTGTTAAGGGTTTTTTCCACACCTGAATATATTAACTAAATTGCCATCCCATAATCGTTTCAGGTACAAACACAATTTAATTGTGCAGCACAGAATTAACTTCCCTGATAAAGAACCTGGCCAGAAAACACCAGCCAAGGAAACTATGACAAACATTCTTTGCCTTTGACAGACTAACTCAATCTGTACATGCCCCAGACTTCAGGCAGTTCTCCAACACATATGTTACACGATATTTACTATATCATCACGGTATCCGTTTCTGTGAAATAACATAAAATAAATAGGAAAATATAAGAACACAGGGTTTGGTTTGTTTTTTCTTCCTGGACTTATATAAACATGTAACAAACTTCTAAGGAATCATTATGAAAAACTGGAAGCAATGAGATGTGCGTGACAACTTCCATCATGACTTCAAGACAAAAAACAGCATCAACAAATATTTAGGTAAGTTTTCCCCTAGTCAGGACAAATAGGATCAATTACCAGATCCAGTTAAGTCATCTTAGGCCAGTCTCCTTTAACCTGGATTAGAAATGCACATATTTAGTGGTCATATATGTTTATATATAACCATTATATAAATGGTTATATTTGTCCTTCAGAGAGATTGCTCTCTGCACTGCCAAAATCTACAATACTTTTTTTGATAGTAACATGAGACAGTTTTCTCGTGTTTTTGCTAATGTTTGAGCAAAGCACACTCAGTTATTCCATACCCAGAATATCTTTGGTATGTTTTAATACGTTTATTATACCTGGAAAGAGTACTGCTCATAAGAACACATATTAAAAAAGCTTCTTAAAATTTCTTTTGTGAATTTAAGAATGCTAGGAACATTACAGAGTTTAAGACAGACACTCCAAAACCCCACAAAACTAATTATTCTGCAACACACACACTCAAATACTCATTATCACAGTGCACAGAAAGCACATCCAGAAGGTAAAAAAGATTTAAAGAATATCAAATGCAATACATCTACTGAATGATAAAGACTTGTAAAAAATGGAAGTGTTCAAATAGTATGACTTTAACATTTCTTCCTGTAAGAAGGTAAAGAGCAATATTAACAGGCCGTAGAAATTTTCCCTTCCATATACTGAAGTTTTAATATCAAATTCAACTAGAATTGAGAATCTGCATGGAATCAAAATACTTTGCCCAATGTTTAAACTTCCACAGAAGGTAAACAGAACTAAAAAGAAAAAAATATATCCACATTCAGCAACATTTTGAGATACTACATTCTCTGTAGAATTCAGCTTTGCTAAAGAGAGAGCAGTCAGCTTCAGAAAAAAACACGTTATATTTAACTACAATGAAACCATAGTTTGCCTTCACTTATGCAAATTCCTAGCTTCAGCTTTAAGCTAAACATAAAATTAATTCTACAGAATACTTACAAATTCATCTTTATCTTGCCATTCCCAAGTAGCAACATTTTCTGGTGCTAGCAGCTGATACGGGTATCTTCCTACTGCATAGGAAACACCTCTTAAATCTTCAGGCTCATTCTGGAAGTTTTCATTAACTATACACAGTCTGTCATTCTTCATGGTATTGTCAGAAATTGCATTATTGCATAAAAAGCCCATTAGATATTCACCATTACCACCAATAATGGTGTCAGAAAATAGCTGATTTGTCCAATCAGCACTGCCAGTCTGAAGACTGATGAAATGTGACCATATTTCAATGTGGGGATTTTGTCTGTCCAGTTCATAGGAGTGTTCTTGGTCACTTGGTTTATCTCCCATCAGATCTAATACACAAAGCTCACTGCCTCGCTGAAATCCTGAGGCACCAGGAGAGGCCCTATGTATTTCATAGGAAGGAGTAGCAGCATATTTGTCTACCTGCTCTGGGTCAACAAAAACGCCAAGCTCTTTGTTTGAGAAAATCTTGTGATCAGACTGCATCTGTTCCCAACTTGTGGTCAAGTCATTCATTTGAGTTTTTAAAATGTAACTGCTGCTTTTCGGTTCAGTAGTCTTGGGTTCTAACTGCTCTAAATTCCCTGTGGTAAAAGCTTCTAGACTGTCAGTTGATGTACTAAAACCAGTGAGGTTCTCCTTTGAGCGGATGCTGACACACTGTTCTACTCCACCATGCTGAAGATTACATTCATTTACATCATACATACATTTTTCATCAGTTTCTGATTCTACTTCAGTAAAAGGTCCAACAGGAACTGGAGTGTTCCCAACTTCTGGCTCTGGATTGGCACAGTGACATAACTCAGTCTCTTCTACTGGTTTATCACGCACATGACAACATGCATTTTGACACAATGAAGGTAAACTACTATGGGCTTTATGTAAGATATTACCAGCATCCTCTTGATTTTTAGTGTCATCTATCAATTTTACACTCTTGTACATAAAATTGTCCAAAGATGAAGGTACAGTGGAGTTAGGGTAATCAGCCTCATCATGAGTGAAGCCTTTATTGCAACTTAAGATGGTTTTATCACAATCAATAATACTAGCATCCAAATTCTGTTTTACATTCTTGGCCTTGTTATCAATTGTTTCATTTAGGTGAGCTTCAAATTTTGTCTCTTTCATAGATTCTACTACATCCCCAACTATTTTGCCTAAATCAGTCCCCACATTCCATTGATTCTCCACTGTGTGGAAGGAATATGTATCCTGTCGCTCATTTTGTCTACAGTTCATGTCCATTTTATTCATACCCTCATGTTCCACAGACATAGAAGAGACATTGGTTTTGCTATCTGAATTTGAACATTCGCACAGTTTACCTTTATTCCCTGTTGATTCTTGTGAAATCTGAGATTCTAGGCTGTTTTTCTTTAGGAACATTTCATCTGTGCCTGTATTATGCAGTTCACAAGATGTCAAAGTGCCATCACTTACCCATGATCTAGCTCTGCTCAAGCTACCAGCTTCCTCAAACACATTGTCTTTTAGCTCAGTGATACTCACAGAGACATCTTCTTCCATGCCACTTTGGTTTGCAGCTTCTTTTGCTGTCCTGTTTTCAGTGCAACCCTTAATCTGAGTTTGAAAATCAGAACTTTCTTCCAAGTTTTCGTGTATTTCCATCATACTCAAAGCTTCACTGCTATGCAAAACTGTACCTGTGCATTTCTCTTTATCTTTCAAGTATTCTTCCAAAACACTGTGATGTTCACTGGACTCAGAATCAAGCATCTGGTCATCACCAAAGGTTCTCTGAAATCTTCTCTTTTCCGCACTGGAGTTTACTTCACTTTCTAGCTTTAGGAAGTAGTCTTCAAGTTTTTCTACATGTTGATTCACCAAAAAAGAATCTTCGTCCGTTTCATGTAACTCTAATGATAATTTAAAGCTATCCCTCATGTTATCTGCCCCCTCTTTAGTATTTATTTCCCCTACAACACTTGAGGATTGCCTACTTAAACCAAATGGTACCACCTCAGAATCATGACTTTCCTCATTTTTTCCTGAATTACCTACTCCAGTGTTTAACAATACACTGGAATTACAATCACCATGCTTCACGTTTTCTGAATTAGGGGTGCATCGGTCCCCTTCACCAACACTTACAAATTTTACAGAATCACAAGCTCTGTGGAGAGATTCATTCCAACTGACAGCATTACCTCCTGTATATCTCTCTTCCTGTCGATTCTCAGGGTTGACTTCATCACATACTTTCACTATTAATCCATCTTTTACTGTACTGTCAGTATTTAACCCACGTACCTGACTCCTGTTAGCCACCAAGTTATCATAAGAAGATTGGATGTCTATGCTACAATATTCCTTTGCTTCCTTTTCCGGTATGCTTGACCTATCCAATTTTTTATACTCAAACAGTTCTTTCTGTGAATTAAACTTAGCTACCACATGTGTTGATTGCTGCATTGGAAATTCTCCCCCACTGTCTAGAGGTCGTGTCATGCTGCACATTCCTTCATCAGTAACAGCTGAGTTATCTATGTCTGCTGCAGTCTCTTCATGCACAGTAGCTGGCACCTCTTCAGCCCCTTTCAGATATTCAGCATCTACAACACAAATACTGTAAAACTCCCTATCTTTTGTATTTTGTCTGTTGTCTACATCAAGATAGGAAAATGTTGGAGACATCTCTCTATCTGAAGTTGAAACTTTTTGCAAGCAGTCACTCTTGCAGCCTTTAACATTAACTGTTGTTTCATTCTGCCTTGAATAGTCACATGTAATTGCGTAATCCCCCCGAAAATTTCTATTTAAGGAAATTTCACCCTGAAAACCTTTGTCTACCGTGCCTGGTACATGCAAAGTACAAATATGATCAAACGAGATACGCTCTTCTGCAGCTACATTTCCATTATTAATATTACTATTTTCTATATAGCTCATATGCTGACCTTCAGTATTGTTAGATTTTTTAGATGCTCCTTTTTGAATAACCGTATCTTTTTTTTCTTCAGTTTTCTGCAGATTTCCATATGTACCAGAGACCTTCAGAAGGTGACTAAAGGAATTAAAGAAGCTAAAAGGTCCATCATACGTTCTCCTAGAGCTCTCACAAGGAACATTCTCCATGCTTTTGTATGATGGATATTTTGCTTTTCTATCCCACACCCCAAATTTAGAATTTGACGCTGTGCAATCATCGCGATGAGCATGTTCAATGCCAACTACTGCAGCTGCCCCATTAGCTGTCCTTTCCCCTGTATGCAGATCCTGCCTTTTCACAGTACTTAAAATCAAAGACAAAGTTTTACTTATCCTTGACTTTGGTGCTTCCTCTTCCACAGATTTTTGTAACAAGCTGGTTTTCTCCTCATTTGTGCTGTGACTCAATTCTTTACTGAAGCAGCAGCCCATGTTTAATAAGTCATGTCAGAGGAGTCTTCCCATTGCAAATCACCTTCCTTTATACACTAAACTAACTTTCTGCTGCTACTGAGCAGACAAGCTAACACCCAGCTGCCAAAAATAGCACACTTTAGAACCATGCCGGGGTTCATATGTCATTGCCACTCAAAGTCCAAATCCCAGTTGCTGAGCAATGTTTTGGTATTTCATCATATGCAGTGTAATATTCAAGCCAAATAATTCTAATGAGATTACAGTCCGTTTACAACTATTACCAAGTCTTATGAGCTTCCATTGTTTAATTTCCTGAAGAGCTTCCTTCATCTAAACCATTAGAATATTTAAATGAGATCTTTCACAATGTCCATGTGTGCCAAAAACATGCTCACCTTCATATTTAATACATCTCCCACTTTCTATACAAAGATAAATGCATTCTGGCTTCACATATTTAAATCCACTTGGAAGACTAAACTAGTGGAAACTATAAGATCAAACATACTTTGGATCATTTTCTCCTTCCCCTCCCTTCCCCCAGAGCTGAACCTACACCAAGATTACTTCTTTAGGAAAAGCAGGCTAAAGATAGATAAGGCCTCATGTACTCCATTGAACAGACATTGTACGTTATCAAAAGCTAATTCTGTTCCAAGCCTTTTTTTTTTTTTTAATCTGTGGGGAAAAAAAAAAACAAAAAAAACACCAGAATACATAATCCCTGGGGGGCCTTAAGATCATCAGCCATCTCATGTTACTGTGGCAGGATTAATTATACCTAACCTTCAAAAAGACTGTGTACTCAAAAAACCCTGTGTACTCAAAAAAAACACTCAGGTGGATTTAAAAGGTAGTTTGACTAAATGCTACTTCTTCCAAAAGTTTGTACCCAGTATAACTTCTCTCTGTTGTACATACATAACTTCTTTCTGACCTCAGAACAATTAGAACACGTTTATGCACATGTATTTCCATATTGGAAGACAGCTACTACTGTCAGGTCTCTTACTTGCTAAAAAAGGTGCTTCTTTTTCTTCAAAAATAAAAACCCAGTAAAAAGATGACAACACCCAGCAATCTTTTCTGCTCTAAACAGCTGTTTTTATTTGCCTTTATATATCCCTACATCAATCAGACCTCCTCTCAAATCCATTGCTGCTATTTGAAATTGGGACCCTATCCTTCAGAGACCATAGTCATAGAATAGTTAGGGTTGGAAAGGACCTTAAGACCATCTAGTTCCAATCACCCTGCCATGGGCAGGGACACCTCCCACTAAACCTTGCCACCCAAGGCTCTCTCCAACCCAGCCTTGAACACCACCAGTGATGGAGCATTCACAACTTCCCTGGGCAACCCATTCCAGTGCCTCACCACCCTTACAAGAAAGAACTTCCTCCTTATATGCAATCTGAACTTCCCCTGTTTAAGTTTGAACCCATTACCCCTTGTCCTCTCACTACAGTCCCTCATGAAGAGTCCCTCCCCAGCATCCCTAGAGGCCCTCTTGAGACACCGGAAGGTTGCTATGAGGTCTCCAGGCAGCCTTCTCTTCTCTAGGCTCAACAGCCTCAACTTTCTCAGTCTATCTTCATATGGGAGGTGCTCCAGTCTCCTGATCATCCTCATGGCCCTCCTCTGCACTTGTTCCAACAGTTCCATGTCCTTTTGATGTTGAGGACACCAGAACTGCACACAATCCTCCAAGTGAGGTCTCACAAGAGCAGAGTAGAGGGGCAGGATCACCTCCCTTGACCTGCTGGTCACGCTCCTTTTGATGCAGCCCAGGATATGGTTGGCTTTCCGGGCTGCAAGCGCACACTGTAATTCCCCAGGTCATCCATTTCCCCCTCCTTGAAAATGGGGGTTATATTTCCCTTTTTCCAGTTGTTGGGAACTTCACCTGACTGCCGTGATTTTTCAAATATGGTGGACAATGGCTTAGCAACTTCATTTGCCAGCTCCTTCAGGACCCACGGATGGATTTCATCAGGTCCCATGGACTTGCACATGTTCAGCTTCATAAGATGGTCTCGAACCACATTCTCTCCTACAGCGGTACAGCGGGCCCAGGGTCTTCATTCTCACAGTCCCTGCTCTTGCCTTCCAAGACTTAGGTGGTGTGGTCAGAGCATTTGCCGGTGAAGACCAAAGTGAAGAAGTCATTAAGAACCTCAGCATTCTCCAAATCCAGAATAGCCAGTTCTCCCAATAGCTTCCAGAGGGGGCCTACGTTGTCCCTAGTCTGTCTTCTATTTGCTACGTACCTACAGAATCCCTTCCTGTTATCCTTAACATCCCTAGCCAAGTTTAAGTGGGCCTTAGCTTTTCTAACCTGGTCTCTAGCTTCCCAGACAACATCCCTGTTTTCTTCCCAGGCCTCTTGCAGATTGTACCACCACAGAATGATGCTATTCTGTTAGTTAAAATACTGAAAACGCAGAATAAAGTAAGAAAAGATAGACCCTTATATTCTATTTCGATTGTTCTTTCAGCTGCACATAACCCAGTTATTTTTCAGTTGGTTGTGCACCTTATGGGAAATTTAATCTAGATGTACTTGAACTAGTTTTAGCCTGGCAACTTGCCTTCTTTGTGTTCATACAGCAGTACATAGGGGTAACTAAGACTAATTAAAGTAGTTGCCTTTCAACTAATTACTAAGGGATCTATTTTAATTTTTACTGCAACCCATGCTTGCAGCATAAAGGCTGCCTAATCAGAGATCCATTTTGTAACATCCCACTATCATTACTTTTTCTTTTGACTATCATTATGACTTACTTTAACAGCTGCCTTCATGGCAAGTTACATAGCCTATACAAGGCTTAAGACATGATTTAATTTTATCTGTGTTGTCTGTACGGTCACCACCACATTGCAAGATCTCTGCTTTGTTTCCAAAATTACAAGAAAAAAAGAAAAACAACAAACCCACCCAAACATCTTTACCAGATAAGCCCACAGTCACTTTTTCCTTTCCATCTCCTTTGCTTACTTCTGACAGAAAACCTACTACTATCAACACAGAAAAAAAATCACATATCACTTCCTCTTTAAGTCATTCATATCTAGTCAGTAAGCTAAGTTCGTATCTGTTTAGACTAATGAACCAAAACGGAAGCTTTTGCCATCCCAAACTGCTCACAGTGAGATGATAGTAACTTGCAAATATACAAGGCAGTACTGAGCATGTGCAGAAGCACTCCAGAAATTCAAATGTTTCACTTCAGTCTGCAGCGCAGGCACTATGAAGTGCTCCTGCAGCAACAACAGTAGAGTTCACATTTAGCAGCGTAACAGACAAGAGGTGAATGTGCTTTTCTTCTCTGCATCTTTTACAAGGTATTAAGTGATTTCTTATCCCAGTTCTCTTGACATATACTCTAACAAAAATGTACAAATCTGTAATAGAGCTGTCAAGTAGCTTTTCCTCCCCAGACAAATATTCTGCTCATAGGATAAATGAATCAAAAAAACTAATGTGATTTAGATTCTTAAACACAGATTATGTTATATTTAGATGCCATATAAAACTAAATACTATAGGCAGACTCAGAGTTGTGTATGTGAAAAAAACATATTGGCCAACTTTCAGGGGAAACCTATTTACCACTAATCCTCTGACCATAAAAAAAGATTGCTGAATAGGCCAGGGAATACATCCCCTCCTCAGCAAGACCGCTTTGAAATTGCAGAGTCAGAGAAGAGGAAGACGACCCTGCCCCCCTAGCTTATCCAGTATGTGAAGCCTCAAACTGCCTCCAGATACACTGTTCTTAAGGATGGGAAGTCTGATGCATCATTGCTGCCATCTGCTGCAATTTTTTTAATTCTCCCATGGGACAACGTTATTCAACATGCTCAGATCCAGACTTTAAAACTATGCCAAGCCACTCCTCTCTTTAGCATTCCTTGGAACCAAGAGCATTGAAAGGGGGAAGGAGTTACTTATAATAGCTTTTTTGAAGAAATGCCACAAGCAAACAATTAAACTGGTTTTAATGTCAGCATAAAGTCATAGCAATATTGACAAAGTTTACAACTACTCAGAAAACTTTCATCAGGTAAACAAATAGCAGGATTCTTTCCCTTTGTGATTTAACTATTACTAGCTATGTGCCTCCTAGAAAGGAACTAAGTGCCTTTAAGAGACAGACCAGGCCAAAGTCCACTTTCCTAGTGCCTTAACAAGCACTTCTCCTATCAACTAATGGGGAGAAAATTAGTGAAGCAGTTCAGGCAAGCAGACCCTTCTTCCAGTTTTCCCATACCTTCTCCTGATGTCCAAAGGCACATTCTGTACTTGTTCCTTTAGTTTTATCTAAGAGTTCCAGGGACGCTTTCTATTTTTAAGCACTTATACTGCCCATTAAGTCACATTTCTCAGTGCTGTTTATTGTGGGATCACCATAAAAAAGGGGTGGGGGTAAGAAATTTAAGCAGCAAATGCCACTGGTGTTATGCTACATCACCTCAGGTTGGTTGCTTAACTCCCAAGACTCATTAAAATCCTTCTGGCTAAGCTAAACACCACCACATGACTTGAAAAGCACTTGAACAGAACTTGTGCTCTGCCACCTCAGAGCCCAGCTCAGCTGAGGAGTGGGTTTGCTTATTTTGCTGTTTTCTTTTTTTCTTTGATACATATTTTTGGCTCTGCTATATTTTCTCATCTACTCAAAGTCTAAATAGGTTTTTCCCTCTCCATGAAACAAAACTGCTCTGAAGTAGCACTTTCATAACCTGAACAATTTTTTTTAATAAGTACTTTAGTCCTATGTGCTGCACACACCTAGGCGGAAGGCAAGTCGTCAACATGACTTATCAACAGAAGTATACCTACCCATCTACTTCCATTTCTACATGTACCTATTCCTTGTCAAGGAGTAAGTGTTTATCCCATACACAGTCTTAGAGACCTAACCTTTAAAATACAGTCTAGCTTTAAAGTTACAATAGCACAAGTCAAAATTAGTCCTTACAACCTTCTCACATCTAATTTCAATTATCCTTTTTCTACAATAAAGTCATGTAACTGTACACAGTCCTGACAAAATAGTGATATTCCTGCCCTCCTAGGCCATACCTGATGTCATGCCCACCTCCAGTTAAGGCAAAAGAGAACATCATCACAAAAGACTTCACAGTGTCACTACTGCAGGTTTTTGTGAACAGCTGGTCAGATTGTTTAACTTTCCCTCCAGTATATCAAGGTTAAATGGGCTGTTAAAGAGTTTAAATACACATTAAAGCAATTAAACATTGGATTAGAAGTCAACTACAGGCACAGAACTATTCAGCACTTTTCTTACAGTCTAACCCCACAATAACATGACAGAAAGAACAAACAATGAGCAGTATTGATCCTGCATGACACTGATACCATATATGTTCAGTTTAAGGTCTAATCCTCCCACCTCTTGTTTAAATCTATTCAGGATTTCTTAAATTATTAAATGTCACCTCTTCTGATATAAACTGCTACTTAACTATTAATTGGCACATACTGTATGTAATATTGTGTATTGTCAAATGATCTGAGGATTATAGAGACACTGAATTTTCACTGGATCCTATATTAAACTAGTAAAGTTAACTTCCTCAGTCCCTTCTACAAGGCTTACACTTGATGTGTTGCAAAAGGACTTTTGAATAACATAACCTAACAGCTCTAAGCTTGAAACATCCTTCCATATTATGTCCTATGAAAAACATTTTAGGAAGTACAATTAAGTTCTCCACCATGGGATTTGGGCCTTGGCCTCTTCCTCAGACATTAACCTCAAATTTCTAGCACTGAAGCGTCACTCATGAAAAAGGGAACAAAGAAGTGAGTCAAAAGGGAGTGAAGCATTTCTTAAATACTGACTTCCCTGTGTTTAGGGAACTAAACTAAACTGGGTCTAGCCTGATCAGGGCTTTCTCAGGCAGAGCAACTGCCAACCAGGATATAAAACAAAAAAAAACAAAACAAAACAAAAACCAAACCAGCTCCAATGACAAGGTGACAAAGTGATCTGAAGTGACAAAGCCCACCTCTAGCTTAGAAAGCCAGAAATATCAGTATATTTCACTGTCAAAACTACCAATGCTAAGAATTTGCCAATATCCTTGAAATCATCTACCTCCAACTTGTAAGTGTATGTTACTATTACCAAGAAATTTATGAGGATCCTCAACCTGTCAACTTTCCTCTATAGACTGGCATGCAAACTACTGAAATTCTGCTGTTAACTACTACTAAGATCACCCACATTCAAGTGGAGCTGCTGTTGGAAATGAACCATACTAGGCTTGTGATCAATCTACAATTAGGCATTAAACAGCATATAATTTCATAGCTACTTCAAGGCAGAAGAAATTACTTCGCCTCTCTTACCATGAGGTTAAGCCTTTGAAAACTGTTAGTAAACAAGTGACCACAGTATCATTAACATACACAACCCTGGAAAGTGATTTCTGTGGCTTTCCATCACAGCATCAAAACTTTCAATTCACTCACTACTATCTGTTCAACATTACTAACAGCAGAACGTGTGTTAAGTTTTGTTCCTACCAAAGAAAACTGAAGGAACTAAAGACACAGCTAGGCAAATCTAATTATTGTTAATTTTTTATTAGTGTTAATGTTTAAAGACATAACAAATAATACTTTATATAATCTTCAGAATTAAGACTAGCATAGAGGGAATTATTTCTCCAGAATCTACAGGGGTGTATTAAAATTTCCAGTAGAAATTTCACAATTTTCTTCCTTAACTGCCACAAAAGCACTCATAATAGGTATCACCAGATCCCAGTAGAACAGTGTAGCCAGAAGAACTAGGGAATGTAATTCAGCAATCTTTCTTCAGTCTATAAAAAAATACTCCTAGAAACCTGACTAGATATCATGGCAGTATGGCCCCATATCAAAAACACACTGAAGCAGGGAATACCACAAGCATGAATCCATTCCTTTATGCAGTCTAGTCCTCTGATCTCGAAATAATGAAGACACACAAGAAAGAGCAGGTGATTTTCAGTTAGCCTGAAGCATGTACTTGCTAAATGCAATTGAGACAAGACCTCTGTTCTTCTCATTCCTATCACGTTTTGGGAAAGATGAAAGTGTCCTAATGATCTTAGTTTGCTAACTTCTTCGTATAGTCCATGATGATTTCTCAAACTACAGACTTAAACCCAAAACTTGCAAGTGAAGACACGAAGCACTGGAAAAATTTACTCATGCAGGTGTGCCATTATGGAACAGGGACAATCTTGAAAACACCAATTTTAATAGAGTATATTGGTAATGATTCTCATACAACAGATCAACCTTCTGATGCTGTGCATACAAGAATATGATAATGGTATAACTGAAAAAAAGCTTAACAAGCTACAGGTCTTGTCTATTTGAAATAAAATATTCTGCAAAGGAAAAGCTTTAATCTCATAAGAATTAGTTATTTGAAATGCACCGTTATAGGACTATGGATACATTCCAAGATACCTAAATTGACATCAATCTTCTCTACTGAAGAGCAGACAAGTTTTCTGAAATTGAAAGAAATTGTTACTCCCCTTCTCCCAGTAAAGAACAGAAATTAAGATTTAGGTCTAAGTTTACATGTAGTCTTACAAAAATTTTAGTATGCCGAATTAGAAGAACTAGCCATGTGAAGACCCATCAAACCACCTTTAATGCTAACGCAGCTGTTGAAATTAGACTGACTGCTGAAGCAGATCTGCAAGTCTCTTACTCAAGCTTACACACTGGTTTCCTGACATTAATGCCCTGAGTACTGGGGGGGCGTGTGTGTGTGTGGGAAATCACAAAACTATGGCACAAAAGTGCAGAAGTGGGTTCAATTTTTTCCTCTACTATCAAATAGACAAAATTTACATGTGAGAAAGTACAACAGAGCAGAAGAGATCCCCCCCCCCCCCCAAAAAAAAGGGAGGGGCCACAGAAACAAATACATAAAAAACCCACCAGATTGCTTAGCAAAGGAGAGGACAAGTTTAGAGCATTTTCAAAATGCTCCTTAGTGTATGCTGCAAAGGAAGTTGAAGCAGCAAGCATTTTCTGCTGCTGCAAGGTTAAATTGAAGTAGCAAGCATCTGCCACTTAGCATAGAACAGGCTAAGTGCCTATCAGAACACACCAAAACCAAACCCTTCAAGACGTCCCAAGAGGAAACATTGCTCCCAATATGCAGTTAACTCTCAAAGATGAAAATACAGTTATGAGTAGAGCATACATACAAATTATGTATCCAGTCTTCTTCAAAACATTTACTGCAACTTATAAACACACAGTACTATCTGCTGTATGATATGCCAAAAGCACCCTATAAAGCAACTTCCTGGATCCTGCATAGTAGCACAGAAGCAGCAGCACATGCCATTTGGCAGAACTAACTGAGCAGAATTCCTGTTACAGAATGCAATTTCCTATCTGTATGGGTTTGTACGTCTTTCAACTTACAGATCCATGCCAAGTGCATTTCCTGTATTTTCCTCACATGGTAATATGTGAGCTACAACCTAACTCGGAACTCCTGCACAGCCTAAAAAGCCCTGTACCGTAAATGAGTGCAAACTGTTGTAACTTGCAGTTTATTTAAATCCCCCACAGGGCTAAAGAAAAATAAGTCCAGGCTCCTACTCACTGTGGAGAATCAGCCACCTTCAACAGTTCTGTTCCAGCACTTTATGTTGAAATGCTATCAGCCAACTGTCCTCTAAAATGTTCTGAGATACAATTTTGATTAAGACATACTAAAAAAACCTGTTTCATTCAACACTTGTACCAGGGGAATATGTAATTAAAATACTTACTAGATGAGAACCGTCTTTAACTTCTTGTACTTGCTGCACCTGCGGTTCAGCCACAACTTTAGTGTCCTGATCAGAAGTCATGAGCTGTCTGCTTTTTGGCTGCTCAGAGAGAACTTTACTGGTCACCTTTGTAAGCTGCGGAAATAGAAAAACAAAAGATTCTCTAAGTGGTTGTTGAAATCCCTGAGAACTTACAGCCATTCCAGACCTGTCGTGCTGATTCAGACCAAAGGTCCAAAAAACTTCCACGCAACACAGGCAGGATTATGTGTTTAGAGAAAATGTTATGGCAAAAGGAAAGGATAAAGTGATCTCTCAGATATACTCAGTTCCCAGTCACTGGCTGCTTTGGGAGTGCAGACAAACACTTCCCACAGCAATGGGCAGGGAAATTCCACAGGGAAAATTTCACTTGATTCTCACCTTATTAATTCAGATTGTTTTTCAAACCATGGCTTCTTCACACCACCTGTTAGATTTACTTCAGTTATTAAGAAGCATTTAGTAACAAACCAACCTTTGTCTTAAAATACTCACAGTCACTTAATCATTGCAAATTTCAAGCATGTTACAACAGCTCTGCTAGATTAGTAACACCCAACAAGTTTTCGGCTCCATCATCCTAAAATGCTATTCTATTTGATTAGACAAGTAGAAAACTGAGTTGAAAGTCTGACAGTGACTTCCCTTCGAAATTTGACGCTATTATTTAATACTGTTATTTTTAAAAAAACCCTGTTCTTAAAAAACAAAGCAAAACAACAAAAAACACCCATACCCAGGAAAAGGCCATTTGAAGCATGAAGTCTCCAAGAAAATACTGGGGTTTAAAAATCAGTGTAATTTTTACATTTTTCTTTTCTAAAAGGAATATGAGCAAGTTTTAATATGCTTTTTGAGTTACTTCTTCACACAGAAGTTCCCGTACTACATCTGTAACAACATGCAAGAGAAATGTGTTGCCTTCAAGTTGGTGGCAACTTCAGGGTGAGATTCTCTATGATCTCAAGAAAAAAAATGAAAGGTAAATATTTGGAGCACGTGGACAATTCCATTATTTAGCAGATAAGCTCCTTTTAGAGAACTTGAGTGCCAAATGACTGAGGTATTTCCTTGCAGCCTTCCACGGAATCTCCTCTATGTTATATTCTGAAATGGATAAAAGCAAAAGCCTTTCATACAACTGACTGAATACATTCCAAAGCTTTCAAATAAAATCATGACATTCACTTATAAACCAATTCAAGCACCTGTACTATGGGAAAATGCAGAAGACGAGATGAATCAATATACAGGATTATATATAGGAACCAATATACAGACCTTCCCAACAGGACAAATATTCAGATTAGATGAACGGCATGAAAAACATATTTTTTGAAAGCAACACATGCACTGTATCATTGTTATGTTCCTGGAAGTAATTTTTCCTAACATCCTGCCTCTCATCTTGGAACAGAAACTATTTAAGCAAGGGAGAATGGCACAGACAAAAAACACCACACAAAAAAAAGGCAAGAAGGAAATTACACTGTCCTTCACATACAGTCTTACACACACATGAACAGATGCACAGTCTACATGGCAGAAAGTCTGGAATTAATTCACAATGTTTGTATTTTATAAAATAACAAAGAAATCATCCTCAGGGTGAAAGCAAGTACTAAGTAGCTAAGACTGTGTGTTCCTCAAACCCACGCTCTATGCATATTAGGACTGTGGAAGGTGTCTAAGCTTCTTGGAAAACGCTTCTGTTAATATTCTGTAGAAGACATTGGGTTTATTCTTTTAAATTCTAGATTAATATTTTACTAAGAAGAGCAAAAAACTTCTTACACTTTGTTTTTGCTGTATATAATCTCCACTGCTGTTCATACTAAACTTGATCACGCACATTAGTCCAGATTCACAAGCTAAACCAAATTTACAGAAAGACAAACATGTTTCTGTCAGCAATTATGTTATCTACTCAGCATTTTGATCCTCAAATCAATGCCAAGGTACTTCTTTGCATCCCTCTGTTGCCTGCTTCTCTCTCACACATTCCCATTTCTTGCTAGGATCATCCCCAGTCATTGCTGCAATCTTCTCCATCCTCTGGTACATAGTGTTAGCAGCAGTACTTTGTAAATCTATGGATTGTGGAAGGCAAACGACTAAGATCATGTGACTCTAGCAAACTGAAGTTCCACTACACATGCATACTTTAAAGTATTTGCTGACTGGCCATCAATAATAAAATATTCAGCTAAATCATTCATTTCAGCTGAGGGTAGACAAATTGTTAGACAACTTGACAGATAACACGACTGCAATGTGCACGCTGCAACTTCAGATTTCTTGGGCAAGCCAGCAGCAATAACAGCTGAAAAGCAGTAGAATGATGTGCTGAAGTCCTTTAGATAAGATTATATGCAATGCTTATCACAGGCTAGGTCTAGATAAAAGCTGTAGATAACTCTGGATTACTCAGATTAATAATCATATTCTCATTACACAGATTTGTTGTGATACACTCCACACTAAATCCACTTACCTTGTGAACACATTATTTCTAATAACTACAATGCCAAACCCATATTTTTAAGTTGCATTTTGATTAAGGATCAAAACGGCTCTCAAAACAAGCGAGATGATACTGTAATAATCTGTTCGAAAGGATATTCAACCTGCCTAAGTCCCATGCTTTTAACAATGATCAGCTATTGCCTTTCTGCCAGTATGCAAGCCATATGGGAAGACCCCAAACGCAGAAGAAGTAGTTTCCTTCGTAATTTTCTTCACTTGGTGTATCACACTGCTCCAAGTCTCCAGGACATCAAGTGCTCTGCTGCAAAACCCCATCTGCTGTGATGCACTTCAAAGCAACTCTATGTGCAGGGCTATTCTGGAAATATAGTGCCATCAACTTCTCCACTTACTAGTTGCCACTTACCAGTCTTTTAAAGCATAAAACTTATATGACTGCAGGTTTCCAGAACTATTTTGTCAGAGAACACAGTGTTTGTTGAAAAAGCAGTGTTACTTCAAGGAGAGAAACAACAAAAATCACAAAGTGTCACAGGTTCTTCACAGGATGTGTTTTAGCACGTTTTTCATTAGCACTGATATGCATCTCCATACTCAAGTTTATTTACAGAAACCACAATCAATATGTGGTAGTATTAGAAACTACAGATCAGGAGTGATAGTTTGGAAGATTGTTTAACCTCTTTTGATGCTAGTTTAATAGTCAAATTAGCAATCAAGTTAAACGTGGCATTTGAATGCAGCAGCAATAAAGATTATCATCCCACTGAAGAGTTAACTTGCCCACCATTTTAAAAGAGGCACTGAATTACCAGGCTGACTGGTAAACCCTATCTTTGCATAAACATACACTGCTACAATAAGTAGGAGACATTCAAGGAAAAAAAACAAGTCGGCAGACCTATTTGGGACAGAGGTAGCAATACCTACAGCAGAACATGGAGCTGTCAGAAGTAGACTGCAATTTTTTTCATTCAAGTTCTATAAAAAATAAACCCACAAGAAAAACCTTCAGGGGCACACAATCTCTTAAATATGCTTTTAAAGAGTACTTCTACTCTATGGCAAACAGTCACGAAAAAAAAATACCAGTGTCCTCCACTAATTAGTTCTAGTCACAGTCTACAGAATGGCCTGCATGTATGAATTGATTTAGAAGTACACAGTTTTGTAATATTATGTAGAATTTCAATTCTGTAAACACATATAATAAAACTTTATTTTTCCTTCTGGCTTGCCATTTGGTCTTCACACAGTAATTAGCCAAGTTCAACAACTTCAGATGCATCATGTCAAGAGCCAAGTTACTTTCAAGACATGCAAATACTTATTTCCACCTAATCCCAGAGAAATCACATGGATTTTCCTGAAGCTTAGAAACAAAATTCAAACTGTTTCTGATAAGTAGGCAAGACACTTATCCTCCAGAAATATAGAATACAGGTAAAAACTTGTTTCTTTAGAAAGCACACAACTTTTAAACATGAAGCCCTTAATGTCCCCAAAACTGTAATATACTGATCCATAATTGCAACAGGAAGGAGAACAGCACCTTAATACAGTTGTTTTCTCAGTAGTTTTCTCAGTACAACAATGAGTACAGTACTCTACTTGTACAGATCAATCCCTGCGGGCACCTACTCAGCAGTGGTAAATCTGAGGAGCTATAAGAACATTCACAGGAGGGACTGAGACCATCTGGCCAAGCACAGGTAGCACTATTTCAGCCTACTGGTTTCCCTCTGTAACATCCACAGCCACTTTCACAAATAAGAAATCGGTTTGTGGATGGGGTTTTTGTTTTATTTTGTCTGTTCAGTCTTTTTTATTGCTGAGGTTTTTTTAAGTTGACACCACATTTTTTTCCTGGCAAATATTTTCAAATCCATCTTGCTATGAGAACATCATTTTAGAAGATACCAGATACAAACTAGCAACAGTCCACAGTATATACTGTATGGACTATACAGATAGAATACACACAGTCACATGGTCACTTCTACCTGGGTGCCAACCCAAGCAGAACTGGGATCACTCCCATTCAAAAGCCACATGCGTGCATGAATTGTGGTACCAACATCAGCCCAACACACTGCATTTTAGCTCAGGTTTAGGTATTTCATAGTACTGGAAGTTAATCTTCAGCTGTCTGAAGATACTTCTATACCAACGGCATCGCTATACACCAGAACCTTGCAACAGCTTGGAAGAGATATCTACTATATTGTTATATAGCCCACAAAACCACTACTGCCCACACCAACACTCCCAAAACCTCCCTTGAAAGCAGGGGGATGAGGGCCTACAGTTGTTACTAGTCTCTATTTTTTCTAATTCATATTCAGAGTGTGCTTTTATGCAGACTGTTTTGCTGTCTAGAGTTACAAGAATATGAGTAGCAGCATGCTTTCTCTCAATCAAGCCAGTCAGATATATCTGTTGTTTAAAAACATGCAAAACCCCAAACAGTGCTCTAGGGCTGTAATCTTGCCTGCCAACTTTCAGCCCAGAGTAATCAGCCCTTAAAAAGAGATTTACAAATGTGAGTGCTGACAACTAACTTTCACGCTGAAAACAGCAACACCATGAAACAAAAAAGCTCATAGATTAAAAGATCTTTTCACTGCTCTTCCAGTAAGCACAAACAAAAATAGATTTGAGTTTGGCTTTGTGCAGAACTCTTCCTAGCAGATATTTTAGAAACTTTAAACACAGACTAAGACGAACTTTTCACAAGGCTAATACAGAAATACACCTCCAGCAACATCAGAAAGGCTAAGATGTTTTGAAAACAGACTGTACTCACTGCTTAACTTAAACCTCATAACAAACTTCCAGCTGCAGGCCATCAACTCTCTTTCTACTATCAGAGATAACATACTTTCTCACCATCTTTCACACTCTTCAGTATACACAAGGATTATTCCACCTCAGCAGAAGAAATCAGAGCTACCGCTGACCTCAGCTTTGAAAAAAGTTTTAGCACCTGCTGAGGACATTACATAGTTGATATGAGAAATAACAGATGCCTCTTCCAAAAGTATGTTATTAATTCCATACATTAACTCCTGTTTAAACAAAGTTTACCTTTCTTTATTAGCTTTACAAGTGTTATGAATACCCAACACATGTAATATATCAAGAGTTAATCATGTTCCTAGCCCAGGTAAAGCTGCTAACTCAGATACAGGATAGTTAAGCTTATAGAGCATCATCAAGGAAACCTGACTAATCCTGAAAGGCTGCAAGTTTCCCTTCAGTTTAGCATTACAAACACTCCTACAAACTAGAGCTTGTAATTTTAATCAGACAGCTGTTTTAGAAGCTTTTCAAGGAAAGATTTCATGTAAGAATTGAACTATCATCCCACTGTATGGGATAACACATCACCATTCTGTAGATGAATAACCCTATGAAACTGTATCTTTCCAATACATAAAGTCTGTAACAGAACTCAGGGGTTTCTATTTTCCCCTCAAAGCATGAAATCAGTTTCTTTACAGAGCAGATGTGGCAAGCAATCTATCATTCAAAGGATGACATTATTTAAAGAAAATATACTGTGAAGTTACATTACCACAGTGAACAAATCAGCTGTGAACGAAAAATAAATATCTAGCACCACCAAAAAATACATTTGCTGGTGGCAATCTCTGCAATCACCATTGTACCTACATCAGTTGTAAACTCTGTATTGCACAACAGCAATTAAAAAGCTGACAAGACATAAATATTTAGCCATACCATGTGTCTATAGAAGTTAACACTGAATATGCTGCTATTTTAAAAATCACCACAAGGCTCTGAATTTGTTTAACTGCTAACTAGCAAAACAGGGGAAGAGTTGAAAATTTCACCTCTGGAGATTAATGCAACCCAGACACTCAAAGCCTACCAGATGATCGTTTCAAAATGTCCATGCATCCAGTGTATGTGCCAACATGGTGGCTGGAAAGTTAGATTTCAAATAACTCCATAAAAGTACCATCTGATTTGTTTCAGTTTTCCTTTGGGCAAAAAACCAAATGACTCATGCCCAGGCACCTACCAGGCAGCAGTCAGAACAAAACTGCAACTTTTTGGTTACTGAACAGGAACATGGACATAAAGTGCCCACAGAGAACTCAGGACAGGACCCTTCGTGGGTACAAGTCATTTTAAAACACACATGGCAACCGGGTGTTAGCAAGAAATGCATTGTGTCAGAAGACCATTTAAATCTTTATACAGTATTTTTTTAACATTTCACAATAAAACCCCACCAGCCCAAATGGTTTTGAGCTGCTGCTGCATCTACCTCACAAGGGTTTTGAGAGAGCTTCTGTTTTTAAGGTTGACAGCCTTCAACTGTTCTGCAGTTCTATTAGTTGTCTCTTCAAATGTAGTCTCTCTAAGAATGGCTGAGATTTCAAGAGAAACAGTACACCTTGCTATTTAAAGGGAACACTGCATTTCCTTAAAGATTTATGAAACATTTCTGTGCTAGGCTTCTCAAGTGATTCACAACTTCCATCATTTACTGAGCTTTCTAACTCACACACAAACCTGTGCGATGGAACTACGCACCAGAACTGATCATGCTGCAAGTCTACAAATTGAGATTGTTACAGTAATTAGCTGTCCAAAAGATACCAAGCACTAAGTACTAAACAAAGGTGATAAAATACCAAAGAAACACGATAGTGGTGATAAGGGCTCTACACAGAGGTTTGCAAAAAACTCTTTCAGTCAAAAGCAAGAAAAATGGGAAGATGTTAAGAGTTACAGCTTATTCACTCATCTAATCTCAAGCAACAATAATAAAGATCTTGACAGTACATAGAAGATAACAGGATGACCTCTACCAACAAATAACCCTGATTATTTTTCATGATCTAGCTTTTTCTGGAAAAAAAAAAAACCCACCAAAAAAAAAACCTAAAGAGAAAGCAAAAACAAACAAGCAACAAAGAACATCAAAAAACCCAAACATTACCATTTAAGAACACTAGGAGTGCCTACCAAGACAGGAAATGGGAAGAAATTTTTGTGCCTGATAAGGAGTATCAAGTGCCTTGAAGACAAGCGTGATTGTGTCACGAGCAGTTTTCAGTTTGCTTATGGCTTGTTCTCAGTTTTCAAGTCTGAAGCAGCACTCTGCTGACTGCAGGCTGAAGCACATAACATGAAGAAACCCAACTGATTAACTGGGTTGCTTCATGTAGCACATCCATCGCAAAGCCACAAGCTTATTTCCATCACTGTAAGTGGACTAATAGCAACCACCACCCTGCAGGTTATCCATAAAGACACATATTTATTTTCTATTATATGTACCATGTCAGATTAGATTCTTTTCCCAGATGGTAATTTCAAAAAGTAACAAACTATTAATTAAAATAAACCCTTCACTCTCCCCTTTGTGCATTGTCAGTCTACCCCTCAAATGGCAGTTATTCCAGTATCGCACCCAAACCGTGATGGTTCTAAAATGAAAGGTGGGATGCTACTTTAATATAAAGCATTTGTGATCGTAGTTCTCCACAACCCCATTTTCGCTTGAAAAGTTGTTCTATCTAGTTGACTGTACAATCACAAATTTTACATTCATTACCAAGGTCTACAAAAAGCAGAAAACATCTCACACTGGAGCAAAAAAGTCTTTGATTTTCATCAGGAAAGATATGAGGAATTTACCACTCAAGCACATTAGGAAAGTATCTCAATGTATGACGATTTTCCACTAAAATACTCTTATCGTTTGCCCTCTGATAGGCCCATGAGCATTTGACCTCCTCCCTATCTCCCAGCTCTGGTGCTGCTTCTTACTTTTTCAGGACAGAAAACATGACTAGCAAGAACAGAATTTTAATACATTTGAATAATCCCCCTTTCCTATAAACAGCTAAACAGAAAAATCCACAGTAGTTGCCTACACACATACTTTACTTCTAGGCCTCCCAGAACAGCAGTAGAGAAGACCCAAGCTGAACAACTAATGCCAATAATCCTTCTTTCCTATTCTCTAGGAAAACATCAGCAGCAGAGCACTGCAAACCAAGTACCATTCTGAATGAAACTTCACAGGTCAAGTCCACATCACTCTGCTGCTGCTCTTATTGCTCTTGCCTACAAAGCATCACAGGGTGGAGGGAAGACACAGTAACATACCTGCAGGACTTTCACAAGAGAAATCCCAGCAGAATTCCTGTACTGAACTAAAGAGTGAAAGAACAGGTCAATGCAAACCACTGCTCTTCGGCATAGAAAGAAACAGAAAGCCAACTAAGCCTGAACACAGGGCAACAATGCTTCAAAGTACCTACAGAAGGACAAGCTTAGAGTTCCATACCCCACACCACCATTTCACACCTGTCTCTGCTTCCAAGCAGTATAGTAGAAAACACATTTGTTAAATAAGCCTAATCAGAGAGGAAGACTAACTTTCCACATAATCTTCTAAAACCAGCCAGCCTAAATAACAGCCAAGTATGAAAACAAACAAGTTTATGCCTAACATGGGTTAACAGTAACTGTACAATGTAATGGAAGCTCCCTCCTTCCACCAGGTTTTTTTGAATGTATCTTAAAAATTGATGAGGTTTTCATCAGAGTACAAGTATCATGTATTATGCTAACCCACTGCTCACATTAATTTCTTATAACACTCTCATCCACCTGTATTTACCTATTATGCTTCACTAAGCTATGAGTTAACAGCCTGCGCTTGCACAATGTCCAGTGCAGTGGGATTCCAATCTGCAAATACAAATCACAGCTGAGGTAATGCAAATAAAAGTGTTGGTATTTTTACTAACATATATCATTTTAAATGCTAAAATTGTTCACCCACTACACAAATATTAACTCCAGGCACTTTGATGTAATCTTTGATAATTGCATTTTATTCTGAAAGACAAAGCTCCTCAATAACTCCAGATATCTTCATACCTACAAATTAGCTGGGAGACTATTCCAGGCTTTCAGTGTAATACCAGTATTTAATGTCAAGTACTGTTCAGTGATGTGGAAATTACTTTTTTTCATTTAAGACAACATTAGGAAAGCCTTACAGAAATCTGGTTCCAAAGTTTATCACCATCAAATGCAAAATCTCATCTAATTCATCAACTTGAACTGTTGCACTGATTTATTTTAAGTAGAGGTAGCTTTTTAAAAACTTCAGCCTGTATTACTCCCTTCCCATAGCCAACCAAGACACCACACAAAGATTAACATGGCTAGTGGAAAAAGACACGTTAAAGAGTTCTCAGATATTTTTTTCTACTCTTCATTTTGACGTGTCTTATAGTGCAAGGCGAGTTTACTTTGGCGCTCTGGATGCAAAGTCTGCCCTGTTTTATCATATCTTCTTAGAACTCCTGCATGCATGAGGAATTATTACGCAATGAAAATATCTTGCATAGCAATATATTTTCCTCATTTCCCTTCCCGCCCCACATAGCTGGCTTGCTCTCACTTAACCAAGGGGTTTTTGGGGGTATGCTTTTCTTTATATATTTAAGGGAAGTCAGAGGTTCATCTTCCTATTCCACTGCTGAAGGAAGCAACAATTAAGTATGCTAAAAGTTCACACACAGCAATAAAGTTGATAGAAACTGTTGCCCTTTGATCATGAGAGACAGCTTTTATTCTAAGACTGAAACCTATTCCTGACTGGGAATAAAAACTAGAAGAGACACTGAACTTTGCTGGCTAATGGACTCAACTGCATTTCAGCATGCCAGTGTCACAGTAAGCAGATCTGTCATTTTATAAATTCTGTTTCTTTCACAAAACAATTGCAAGTTCTACAGTACTTTACTAGCTGCTTTGAATTCTTAAAGCTAAGATGCAGCAACTGATGGGTGTATTTGGCCTTTCCTAATTCTTCAAAGAAACACTAATTCTTCAAAGATACAACACGTGACAAAGTACCAGCAGCTTTAGCACTTGCTTAGAGAGAATAAATTAAATAGTGTATGAAGAGTGTCAGTTTAGTAATGCTGGGAATGAACTTCCTTGTTTCAATTACTGAATGTTCCTCCTCCCAACTTGCCAACACCATCTTCATGTTGAACGTTCAACATCATCTTCACCATCTACTTGGATGCCATGTTTCAAGGCTGCAATCAGTGCTGCGCTTAGGAGCACAGCAAGAGGAGGTCAAAAACTGTACTAGGAACTTCTAAGACACTTTAATATTTTTAGTGCTTTGACTTGCTCTTAAAGACACATACATAGCTTCAAAGCTGATCTGCTAAGTTCTTCATGGTCACATTCTCAGACCACACAGTAAGTGCCTAATTCAGGGAAGCAGAAATCTTAACACCAAGGATCTCAAAATCAAATGCACACAGAAATCTTTTCCAGAATTCTATTTCATGCAGACTAATGGGACAACTGTTGCAGTGCAGCTAGAATACATTTTCTGTCAGAAGAGCTCCAAAGAAAATGAGAGAGGAAAAGGTCTACAGCGGTGTAAAGTAAAGGTGAGAGGCATATATGGAACCAAGTAAGACATTAATAATTACAGTGGTAAATAAAAATGTACAAAGATGAGTTTTCTTCCAGCACAAATATATACAATAATCCTGGACTATGCCAAGACTACTTTAATAAACAGCATAGGATGTTGGCAAGACATCTGCAAAACAAACAGCCTAGGATGAACTCCCCTCAGGCTTTGGGGTTTCGCCTTTTTTTTTTTTCAGATTACTTTTAAGGCATTCATTCAATTTGTTTGTTAAGATTCGTTCCTGAACATGTTTCAAAACTTAAAATGAAATTAAACTACTTACAGAAGAAACATCATTCAACTTTAAGGTTCTGTAATACAAAAAAGGAAGCTGATGTTTTTGCCAATGATTATTTCATTAGCTTCTTTGCCAAAAATAGAATTTTACCCAAATGATCCAGTCAATTTAGTATTATTTCCTCTTTTGAAAAAAGCCACCATCCTCCATTACAAGCTTCACCTAAATCAGAAGCAACTCTTGCTTGCTTTTAAAGCACTGTATGAAAGGCTATCACCTACTGGGTGTACATTTGTTCACAGTTAGAGCACCCCACCTTTTTAGAGTATCACTGTAATCAAAACTACTGGTAATTCAGGTTTTGACTCACTGTTAAAGGATGGACTGTTCCAATATTTCAGCTTGGATTCAATGACAATAATTCTTCCTTGCAAGTCAAAATAACTGGGCAGAGACCCTCCTAAAAATTTCACTGACTTACTGAATCCAGGCAGTTAAAATACACGTTAATTAAGAAACAGAAAGTTATAATTCTAACAAAGCAGATTATAAACTACAACATCTTCATGTTACATTTGTTACATGTAACAAATTAAATTACCCCACTCCCTTCTTTGTAATACAAGTCTTTTAGACATCTACTATAAAGAATCAGACAACAAGCTTGAAACAGGAACAGGGACACAAACCCAAGATCTTGGAGACATGCCAGTGCAGGCAATATTTTGCTCAAATTGTTTGCCTTGCTGCTTTAAACAGCAACCCATTGACCATTCTTGGTCCCTGTCGGGCAGCAACAACATTGAATGGGAATGAAATTCCAAGATAAGACCACAAATTCCACACATAAAGGTAGCTCAGCACTTAAAAGTAACTGTGCTCTGATGCATTCTTCACTTTTGTTCTATTTTTCTAATTCCTAGAACAAGAATCAGAAACCAGTAGGATACATAAAAATGTTTGAGCATAAGCCATCAGCGCCAGGGTAGCAAATCAAGCTGCTCTGGACATTGGCCTGTTGATTCATCAGTTCCTTGTTTGAACAACAGTCGAACCAGATTTGGTTGTGCAGCAACCTGCGACAGCATCACAACCTATAAAAATATTCTTATGGATACCAATACTGACCAAAACCCAAAACCATAAAGCTGCCAGAAGACATCCCTGTGGAGCTTCACAAGCACTTCATTAAGTTTCTGACAAATAAAATTTATCAAATGGTTAAACACTTTTTCCCTTAACATAATTATGTAACTAATATTTTGTTTCTCAAGGTTCTCTGTCAGATCACTGGCATCCTGTGATTATAAAATACTTGGAAATAGACTGCAGAATATTAGGTCTTCCTAGAAATACAGAGAAACATTTTAGTAGAGTAACAGAAACCTACATTTTTTTTTTAAGTTCCTAACTCTATTACCAAGACAGATGGAAGTCTGCCTTATGAATACCATCAATAAAGTATTAATACTCACCACTGTTGCTTATTTCAAGAAGGCAGCAGGGAAAAGCCAGTATGAGGAAGAATTTATCTAAGCAGATACTTGTTCTGATACTTGTGCAACTTGTGCAAGAAAACACAAGAAATCTAAAAGCAAAATTAAGCGATACAATATTTAGATTTGCAAAAAGCCCAGCACAAGCTCTAGATAAAAATAAATATATGTTTGAAAACTTCATTCAAAACAGGATATTCCTGAACAAGACCCATGTGAATTACCGAGAGCATCTAAAGGTGAATTTCCAAAGTCTGTACTGCCAGTGTTTTCTATTGTCAATAGTGAAAATGATAGAGTCATTTTAAGAAGAAATCCCTAACAGATAAATCAAATCTGGGCCTAACTCACTATATACTACCATGACAGCCAGATGTCTATATGTATCTATAGGCACCCGTTTTTCTACCTATCTGTATGTGCAACAGTACAGAACTAGAAGCTGTGTATAGTTACTTCCTTAAATACATCTACACTGAACTCAAAATATCCGTGAACTCTAGATGGCCAGAAAGACAATCCAGAATAAACCTTTACTGTAGAACATACTCTTGGGGACACCAGCTCCTTACATGCCAACAGCCTTTTGTGAATAACAACAGAGCTGCTAGAAGTGCAGAGGTGGCAATCCATTCAGCTTATGAACAACTGATTCCTTTTGTATTACATCATTCAACTACCCATTAAGGAGCTGGACTGACAGGATCCAGAATATGCATAGCCCAGCCCTCCATGCTAAATGAGCGTTAGAAAAGATTAAGGCTCAAAGAAATTGGTGATTCATCAGGGCGTCAAAACATCATTTCCCCCATTCCCTGCAATGTTCTAGGCCAAGGAGCTAGCCACATATTAGTAACCCCTGTCGGGCTTCCAATTTTGGAGTTAATTGCTGTTCCTGAAACACATACCCAGACACAAAACACCTGCAGCAGCACACATCACAGAAGACCACTGTCATGGCTATCCTAATGGCCCAATTAGGCTGTATTACAGTCACACCTAATTTAAGTACTCCAAAGTAACTCTGTTGTCTGCAGGTATGACTCTGTAGCCTGCTTCCTAATAGAGAGGGGAACACCCCATTTAGAAAGTGTGTGTAACAGCAACACTCACAGAACACACAAACATGAAAGTCCAATGAAAGAAAGGATTATAAACCCTCAGCTGCATAGTATAACCAAAATTTAAGAAATATCAGCTATGAACTAATTAACAGAACTTGTTTCTCTCTTGCACTACTTTGTGGAACTTGGCTACATTAAATGAATGGACAGTACAGAAAGCAGCTTTTAGTCTCCTGTTTCTAACAAGTTCCTCAAACTTGCTGGCTTTAGGTAGCACTTTTATCACACCAACAGTCTAAGCCAGCATACAATTAAAGAGAAAGAAACAGACTGTTGGAATAGCATTTCTTCAAGTATCCATTATTTACATCACCAAATTACTTTTACTGACCACGCGAAATATCACCAGTTTTTATATTCAGAAAAAGTGCTTCAGAGGTATTTTTGGTTTTGTGTTTGACAGCTGTAACACACTAGCCTGCCTTGAGCTTAGCACAGAGGAAATAATACATAGGAAAATAAAACAGAACTTCCTCAAAACATTAGTTTACAGCTGTATATCAAAGGTACCAGTTGAAAAGGTTGTAAAAAGTGTATTACTAGTTCAGCGGGGGAGAGGGTGCATGTGTATGTGTTTTGTCTTTTTTTTAAGGTATCACATAAAAGTAGCATTATTTCAAGCTTTAATTTTTATATCACTTTCCCCTCCCTAATTTAATGACTGGGTTACATGGTGAAATCCACCTGTTTAGATCTTGTTTTATACGGACTAAATCAACAGTATTAGTTTCAATGTATGTATGCCTTGCTTTGGGAACAATGTTGCTCAAATACCTTTCCAGGGCCTTTACTACAAAAGTAGCTTTTACTCTCTGCTTCTATGCAGTTCCCCACATACTATTGCCTCTTTCAAAACTGCAGGGGAGGGGTTAATTTTCTTCCTTACAACGTCCTGTTTTGTAACATCCTTCCTTTCCTACTCATACCTGTGTGCCCATTCTGAATGCAAATACAAGACACTTGCAGTACTCATGTTTAGTATCATTTATTATGTACAAGAATAAATGCAGCCAAAGCTTATTTCCTATAGTTGTTTCTAGGAGTTACACAAACGTGCTGACTAAAAATGTATTTTGCTAGTAAATACTTCAAGGAACACAACACTATGTAAACTACATTCTGACAATGGCTAAACGCATATAACAGTTCCTCACGTGCGCATACACATGTGCATGCACACACACAAAACAAACAAAAAAATCACACTCCTAAAGCTTGATATTCTCCAGTACTGAAATTATGTCTCTTTATGCTTTCTTCATCTGGTCTCTTCTGCCTTTTTCTCTGCGCCAGCAAAAGCCCTCTTGACCACACATTTATTAGCTACCTCTACAGCCACCTTTGCACCTTCCTTCGCAGAACATCTCCAAGACAAGAATGCGCGTCTTGAAGAGAATCAATAAGGCTGCTGCCCTTGACAAAAGCTGCGCCTTCCAACACAGGCACAAGAAAAGACAAGTCAAGTGCTCTACACGCTTATTCGTTTACCTTACCTGTTAATTTAAAAGAACATGAATCTCTGATGAATATATACAGGCACCATAGAATTAAACATTAGTAGTGCTGAAGGGACAAAAAGCCACCTAGTTTAAAAAAATAAACCGATGAAACACATCTACACCTCATTACCTTGTTCTTTATAACCCCTTTCTTGCTACCTTTCAGCTGTCACTTTAGATTTGTCACGCACTGTGACCAGAAACATGCTTCTTCTGTGTCTGTTCTGTGCATTTTGAGGTAATGTAATAAATATTTAACAAAGAGTTTACATTACCATGCCAATTAAGCTCACAACTGATTTAAAGCCAAAGCTACTGCTAGATATGAGACTTGAGAGGCACAGCAACAGAACTCTACAGAACACGTAAATTAGGCAAACCTGACTGTATGTAGTTTACATTTCAGTAAAATACACCAAGTAGTAAATTTCAAACTACTCAATGAGTAAGAAAGTGCCAGAAAGTGCCTACATGGTTACCGCATGTCTCAAAAAGAAACTAAAAAAATACCCCACCAAAATCCCAAAGCCCTCACAACCTCCTCCAGTTCTAGATCTTCTGTCTTTGTACTGAAGCAGACAAATTCTATCCACACATCTAAACAATGTACGTGTACACCTGTCAGTCATCATCCATACCTTCTATATGTTTATTTGTACTAAAGCAAGCATAAAAAGCAACTATGCCAGAACACACTTGAGCTAACACCTTTATTCCCTTAAGGCATTTGTGTGTAAACACTTGAAAAAACAGAAATAATTACAAGGGAAACAAACCAATCTAACCCAGAACATTGTGTGCACCTAAGGACCCAATTACATACCATGAAAACATACAATCACTTATTTAGGAACATCCAAGAGGTCAGATGTTTTCCATTAATTCATTTATGCAAATCTGTTTAAGTTGTTTTGGGTTTGGTGTCCCCCCCCCCCAAAAAAAAGTAAATCCAATTAAATGTAAGAGTAATTTTTATGCAGCAATTCCCATATAAATAGTATACACATATAAATGGCATCACACCTATAAGAATAAAATCTCCTATAAACATACAAAAACCATACTGTTTTCTGTATGCGTTTTATCAGGCCTCAACTACTTTTCTCCTCTCTTTCATTTATCACAGAAAATACTAAAATATTAGAAAATATCCATTTTCTTCTACTAGGCAGAGTGATTACGCTGATTAGGTTCCTATCTCAGGAATTAACTTTAAGAAATGCTTACAAGTTACCAGGAAACAAGTGAAAGTTCAACTGATAAAAACAGTTACCAGATCAGAATCAAAACCCTGGAGTTGTAAAATCCCAGCAAGTTTAAGAAAAAAAAAAAAACACAGCATGCTTTGACCTTTAAAAATGTATTCAATTCGTAAAAAACTGGGTAAGTTTGACATGAAGCTTAAACCACATGAAAAGTTAAAGCCTTTCAGTAGCGATCCTGGGGCAGTATTTCAGTAAGGTTCCTATTCCCATTTTACTAAGGATTCAGACTGAGGCCAACAAAACTAGGCCAGAGACAAGACGCAGGATCGGAAGCCAGAATTCCCATGGTTTTACCCCAACCGTGACTCAAGTTTAAACAGTGGTTTTGAAACCAGCTCCCTCTCTGTGGCCACAGGCAAGTCTTAACCACTTTGCCTCAATTCCCTTACCTGCAGAATAAAAATAATTATACTTATCTGCCACACAGGAATCTCGTACAACATTGTCTGGTAAGTGCACATCTGTTTAAACTGTGGACAAAGCTACATAGTAATTTTGAGCTTCTGGACAAACTGAAACTGAGAGTGACAACAACTCGGCTGAAGCAGCCAGCAAAGGCCCAACAACAAAATCCTAGGGGCAAAACACCGTTCGCGTGGTGGCTGTTTTTCCAAGTCTTGCTTCCTAACATGCTCCCTAACCAGCTGGCCCGCTAGCGCCTGCACACACCATTCACCGACTCGGAACACGGTTCTCGGGGAAAGTCGGCGCTGTCCCCTATCCGCCCAGAGCGATCGGCGAGGGGGTCGCGGCTCCCCCATCGGCAAGCGCTGTACAGCCGGTGTTTCAGCTGTGCCCTCCCACCCCTCGTGCCCTTACCCGCCGCCACCAAGTCGCCTGCAGCCCCTGCTCACGGGGATCCGCGGCAAAACCAAACCGGCTCGGGGGGCAAAGCTCACTCGGCCCCTACCCGGGCAGCGATGGGGGCCGGGTCAGCGAGCACTGCTCGGTGAGGCCACGCTGCGGAAGTGGCCCCGGCGGCCCAGCCCGGCAACCTGCCCTGCCCCCCGCTACCATGGAGGCCCCGAGCAGGGATTCCTCCTCCTCCCTCCTACCTCTCCCCCGGGAACCGCCTCGGGTGGGAAGATGGCGGCTCCGGCCGCCTCCCCGGTGAGAGGGGGTTGGCGGAACGGGTGCGGTGTCTCTCCCAGTCTAGCCCCGCCATTCCCCCTCACACAGGGAGATGGAGGTGGAAAGGCGGGGGAGAGGCCCAGGCGGGCGCCGCCGCCGGGAGGGCGCGGGCACCGTGAGGCCCCTCGCACTCACCTGTCACCAGCAGCCGCCGCCCTCGGGACAGGCCTCGACGGGAAGCAGACAGACGGGCAGCACGGGGTGGGGGGGAAGTATCCGCCGGTGCCGGGGCCTCTCGCTCCTGCCGGGCTTTCCGCTAGCGCCGGGGCCTCTCGCTGCGCCGCCGCCGCCGCCGGGGCCTCGCCGCCGCCGGATGCCAGGAGGAGGAGAGCGGAGAGGGGGGCGGGGGCCGGGAAGAGGAGCGGGCGGCGGCAGCAGAGCGGGGAGGGGGGGGTCGCGGAGGAGGAGGCGGCGGCGGCGGCTCCGGGGCCCGAAACGTCTCCGAGCCGAGACTCAACCACCCGCTCGCATGAGAGACCCGCTTCCGGCTCCCGGCGGAAGTCCCTCCTCCGCCGGCGGGAGAGGATTGGTCAGCGACGCCGCGCGGAGCGACGCGCCCGGCGGACACCAGCGCCCGCGGATTGGCGGAGCGGAGGCCCGCGCGCGGCTTGACGCGGGGCCGCACGTGACGCGCGTGACGCCACCCCCGCTGAGGGAGCGCGCGGGGGCCGGCCGGCGCCGCCCGCCTACCCTGAGGCGTTTTAGGGCCCGGCGCGGAGGGTTGCGCGCCTGCCTCAGCCCGGCCCTTTCCCCCGTTGTCTGCCGCGCCTGTCGTGCTTATCGGCCCTGCCGCTGCCCCGGTGACGGCTGCGGGCGCCTTGCGGCTCCCCGGCGGCAGCGCGGCTCGCGAAGGGGCTGGTAGCGGCCCGCCCGGCCCGTGCTCGCCATCACCGCGGTCACGAGTCTGGGAGAGCTGTCGGGACTTTGCGTTGACACGGGGCGCGTTGTCGCCTTCTGAAGCGCTGTCACAACAGCAGTGGGAGGATCCAGATGCCTGTCCAAAATTGTATATGCTACCACGGAATATTCTAGTTCTGAATGTAACAGCATCTGTGGAGCAAGACTGAGTAGCTGTGGCTTCAAAAGGCAGTGATAAAGGGGTTTTATGAGAAGAGTATTTCATGGAAGAGCCTTCTGTTTCAGGTGGGAAACCATTGTGTCAGTAGGGCTCTTCTAACTTTTCAGCCTCTTTACCGAGGACTAAAGTATATCATCAGTTATCTGAAACTGGTGAATTCCAAGAGATTCAAGAGTTGTTTTGTTTGACCAAAGAACAAACAAGTCTTGTCAAACAGTTCTAGTTATTTATTATAAATCATTATTTGTTTTTACCTGCAGTTAATTAGGCAAATGGAAAACATGCTGTTTCTTCTTAGGACTTAAAAAAAAAAACCAAATGAACAAAAAACAGCAGAAAGAATCATCTTCCAGGATTACTTCCAGTCCTCAGCTTGCCTTTTACCTCAAACATGGCAAAGCTGCATCACCTTACAATAATAATTACCTGTACCATGCATTGCTGCCCATCTTTGCATCTCAGAAATCATTCCAGATGGCCTTCTGGACCCTGTTTTTAATCCTTACTGATAAAGAATCATAGTCCTGCTAGCTAGAAATCCCCACGGAGACAATACTGCAGTTAACTTAGGGGTCCTATTCTAAGCACACCCAAGTATCCTTTGGAACGGTTTTTGAGGTTGCTGTATGTTCCAATTCCTTAGCTAGCAGAGGAAATAAAGTATGTCATAGTACCTGAAATGAAATCAGGTCTCATCAGACGTGAAGCTTTACCATTCAACTGAGAGAAGTGTGTCTCAGCAAGCGCTTCAAACACAGGTGGTGGGTTTTTTTTCCATAGTAAGTTGTTTTGGAACTGTTAGGAGGAAGAAATGCTGAGCAAAGGAAGATGGCTAGCATAGAGCCTGATGAGGAAAAGGAATAAAACTTAGCTTTGTGCTTGTGGATTTTATTCTTTAATGCCAGACTGCTTTTAGCAGACAACAGTTCTTTTCTTGAAAACAAGAAACATAATTTTAAGCTGCCAAACGCCATGAGTTTCATTATATCCTTGTTTTAGAGGAGCCTCAAAGTTCCTGATACTTACAGTCTTCATGTCTCCCCCAAGCCATACTCCCATGCAACACTTGGGCAGAAAACCAAACCCATCAGACTAATAACACTGCACTCTATCATTCCCTCTGCTATCTCAGTGTTTATGACTGCAGAGCTCATCTTCTCCCTTTCTGTAACTGAAGGAGTGTGTGAGAGAGAAAATGACTGATTCCCGTCAAAGACCAGCACATCGAGGCAGCCTCATGGTGGGAGGGAGTTTTCTTTAATGGACATAGTTTGTTGTTTGTTTTGGACTTTTTTCCCCAAAGCAGCTTATCTGTGTTATTAAAGGAAAAGAATACCCTGAGACTAAATATTTTAAAAGCCCAATGTTATAAAGGTGTTATATATTGATAAACATGTCAATGTATGTCTGTGATTCTATGATTTTTATTTACTGTTGTTGAGTTCTGTTGTGGTTGAGTAACAGTGAATATAGTGCACTTTTTCCATAAAGTAATGGGAATTTTCTACTTGCCTGGGCCACTTCTAATTCTCTTCTCAGTGTGGGGGATGTAGAACTTAATCACTGAATGCTTCCGATTTCTAAAGGCATGCTGCTGAGATCAAAGAGATTTGACAATTTTCCTTGGTACGCTGCCAGCTGAGGAATGTGTGCGCAGGTACAAGTAAAACTTTACAAATCAGCAATGGATGCTGTGTGGTAATACAAGCTACTCCTGTCTTTTCTACAGCTCAAACTCAGCAGTCTGCAGAGAGAATGCATCTCTGAAGGAACAATGTATGTGAACAACAGGATTGTGAGTCCACAAACATCAAGCAAGATGAGACTAAGATGTAGTTGGTTCTTTCTTGATCTGTGGTCAAACAGGTGTAGAAGAGATTATGTAAGTTACTTCTCAATATATTAGTGATTTATAAGTTTGTTTTGTTTTTTTTTTTTTTAATCGGGAGTCCTACTTCAGCAACAAAGAATGAGGTATTTGGTTACTTAAGAAGATAACTCCTTATAAAGAGGAACTGCAAAAAATATAGTATCCTGGAAGCTAAGCCTAGAATTGAGCAGTCAGAAACTGAGACCCTTAGAAGTCACTAAATACATTGCAGTGCTAGGACTTTACAGTCTTTATGATTTCCTTTAAGAATAATGCAAAGGATAATATTTCCTTCCTCAAAGGAGCATAGAGAATTAATTCATTAAAGTTGTGAAGCACTTTGGTGACATAATTAAAGTTCCACTGAAACAGGACTAGATTGTTCCTTCTAGCGTTGTTCCTTCAGCAGATTAATCAGATTTCTTTAAGACATAGGGACCATTTTAAAATAAAGTTGTGGCATGAGTGCCAACCCTTGTTATATCTTAGTTTTCATTACACAGGGTAAAAAAGTCTAAGCTGAAGATGGTACTGTAAATATTAAAACCATTGTTAACTGCAGCTGATTACAAACTTTGAGGAGATGGTTTAACAGTAATAATTACTGTTAATTGGGCATAATCACAACTCTGGAAATTACCATTCTATTTCATGCACTTTATGCTATCATCAAACTGACAAAATAACTGTTACAGCTGAAACCAGGACACTAGTATACAGGCCTTACTTTGTCTGTATGTAGCAGGTCTGGAGCAGAGCCAGGACTTGAAAACGCATGTCTCACATTCTGGGTTTGACCAATACGCTGTCTTCAATTTAGTTATTGTTTGTCTGTGACAATATTTGTTTCTGTAGCATGAACCCATTTTTAAAATCTAACTAGACCTTAATGGGAATCATATAATTTATGTAGATTTTGGGGCTGAATAAAAATTTTCCAAAGGGAGCTGAAACCAACTCACTGTAACCACTGTGTGAAGTATAAATGTATTTATGCTGAATTAACAGGTAGCAAACTAAGGTTTGAAGATGTTTGAGCTCAGTGTTGTAACTGTGCAAAAGTTGTGTCTGCTCTAATCAAGTACTATAATTTTGTATTTCTGTCCTCTTGAGCCCTGTGCTAAGATTCAGTGGGGAATATATATATGCATATATTTTAATTCCCCAAGCTTCCCATTTCAAACATGAGCATCTTTAATTGTATTTCCTGCTGTTGTTCTCATAGGCTGTAAAATATTTTCTGTTTCCAATTTTTGCTTTTGAATGCAGTTTTGATTCTCTCATTCTCAAATATGTTGGAGATCTGTGAGGAAAATTGCATGGAAGTTTTCAGGCTACTAGCTGAGTAATTTGCAAAGATAGCAATATCAGATGTTTCTAGTTGTACATAGATGTGCATAGATTGTGTAATGCACAATAGTGAGCTGGGATGAAAAGATGAATGATAATAACATAAATATTTAAGACTTGAAATATAAGCAAATAGCCTCTATAGAAATATCAGTGGCACCTTTCTTTCCAGTTATTCAAGAAAAATGTAGTCCTTGACTGAAATCAACATTCTATTTGACTATTAGTCAATTTATCATCAGATAGGCTTTGTAATGGCCTGCCTGTCACAGCAGATTATGATGCACAAAAAGACCAAATGTAGAATTCAGGAAGTGTCTGGTTTTTTTTAAGTTTATTCAGGCCAAATGAAACATGAAATACAAAAAATGTGGTTCTAAAACACTTTTCCCTGAATCTAGCATTAGTCATATCACTAAATATTATACAGTGTTATTAACATAGAGCGCAATTTAAATCACAGCGCTCTCCTAAATTTTCTATTTACTTAGTGAAGCTGCTTTAACTCTGCATCAAATATATGTCTGTGACAGAAATGCAGATGGTTCTAAAGACAATCAGAAGGATATTTGTTCAATTATAGCAATAGTGAAGATCCTTTACCTATTATTTATGGGTGTATATTCCTTGGTGGATAAAGCAACACATCTGGCAATGGTAAAGCTTAGTAATGAAGAATTAGCAGATTCTCTGCTTGCTTCCCTTGAATGTTCATTTGAACTTGGAAACTGTATTGCTGCTTGGCTGTAGAGATACTCCATTCTCATCGTATAAATGGCTATGCAGTGTTGAAGGACAGGGAGATTGGAGCCCTCACCTTATCTTTTACAGAAATGGATGTTCTCAGATGGTAGGTGTGTCCTTAATCTGTGATGGGTGGGTGTCCTACTCATACCTGTATTTACACAAAAGTGTCTGAATTAGTGCAGGAGAGAAGGAGATTTTTTTTCCTATCAAATTGGGCTATGGATGGATTATGAGTCTGGGATAGTGTGATCTGTGTAATAGAGCTGTACGGATTGGACTTCAAGGAATTGTACTTGCAGTGTGATGACAGTGCAGCCTGGTTCATGATCAGAAAGGCTAGACTGTACTGATAGAGGAAGGGAAGAAGTCCATTGTCCTTTGCTCTTCAAAGTCATGATTTCATGTGTAACCTCTATGGTGCAATTGACGTTGCTTCAACTAGGCACTTTCGGGTTTCTCCTTCATCTCCTTCTCCATCAAATACCTACAACAGCAGGATGCTGAGGGAGTAAATTTACTCTTAACACCACAGAAGAAGACTGCCGCAGACTGCTAGGTCATATGTGTATTGAATACAAGACAGGTCATCTATAATGATGTGGCTAAAAGTTTCAGATTTATAATAAAGAGCACTTGAGGGAGACTGTGGTAAATATGCAAGAAATTCAGACACAGGTTAGTGTTTCAAATGCCATAAACCAGTGACTATTACGAGTTTAAAAATTACTTTGAAATACTGTTGTCTAGTTGTAGGGTCTGAGAGATGCTTTAGAGTCAGCGTGCTGGATAGTCCTTTACATCAGGAGTTTGTTCCTAAGGGCATAGTGGGTTGCAGTAATCTCTTCAACACTAGTCCTTTCTAGTCATTGCATCGCGGGATAGAAAAGAGTGTATTCAAAACACCCTTTCAGTGCTGATGATTCCCAGCTGCTATCACAGTCCTTTGAGACCATTGGTAGCTGGTGTAGTTGGGAAGGGACTACCCAGACCATGCCAAGAACAGTTGGCTCCAGGCAACTGTGCTTCACTATTCTTCAGATGCACTCAAACTGCTCAGTCCGAGCAAGACGACCATGTATCCTTTTTCAAAGCACTGGGTGCACAGTGTCTGATGCTTCATTTCAGCCTAAGTTGGTTGTTCCTGGCCTTGGGTTTTTTTTCACTACTTCAAGAAATGATCCACTCTACTGCTTATAATTAATTATATCCAACAAAAGGGATTCTTCTGAGAGCTTTACACCTTATGGCTGGATTATGGGATGACATCTTTCTGAGTGATGTGAAGTACTTGAGCTAGAAGAGGTGATTAGGCAGGATAGCAGGAAAGGTGTCAGCAAACCCCATTTGTTGTATTCATCAGTCACGACTTGAAGCCTTTTTGGTTTGTTTCATTTCACATATCCTTTTGAATTATAGGCTTATTGCTCCTGAAGCTGCAGCGCTGAAGGTGATTATTAGATAAGTCAAAAAAAAAGTGTCATTCTTCACATGCTGAAATGTCTAAAAGCTAATTCTGTTGTAGATTACCTGTACTCTGCTGTGTAAATAAGAACAGATAATGGCAATTTATGCATCACAAAAATTAATCATATGAAAGCAGGGTCTGTAGTCAGTAGGAATCTATAGCATCCAGTCCTAAAAATCTGCAGATCATACGTGAATACTTTTAATTAACTATATTAAATAATTTTACCAAAAATTTTACCTGCACTTGCACATGTATTTTGAGATAGATGTTTTGGGATTTTTTTGGTCCACAAATGCCCACTAGACTCTGCTTGGTCTTGATAAACCAGCTCCAAGTTCCCTATAATCCTAAGGAGAGGAGGGGAAAAGAGGGTCAGAGCAGAGCTGGTTGTCTCTGAGCTCCTTCTTAAGAAGCTCTATATGCTTGTCACTAGGGTGAAGGGGCAAGAGTGGCTTTATGTCTTGCATTTGGCTAGCTTTACTTGTAAACTGCTAAACTTCTAAATTGCCATACATCATAGTTACTTAGGGTTAATCTATTTAAAAGAGACCTCTGCTGCTGGGTCTTCAGATATTTTATGTCCATAATTTATAGATACAGCATAACGTATACACACTCTAATTGGGTTCTCTGACTTGTGCTCTGCAAAACTAAGCAGGCCCTCAGATAAAGAAGCAATGATTCCACAAGAAAAGACCATGAGCTGTTGCTACTTTGTAAAGTCATGTCTGATTGTTCTTTACACCTTTTCCCCATCAGTAGGAGAAGAAAATGACTCTCTGGAGGCCTGTAAGGAAAATCATGTCATGCTGCTGAATACAAGAAATTGTCAAGATGATTTATTCAATGCAGTCTTATGACCTCTCTTCCCTGTTGCAGAGCCCTTTTCCGTGACATGGAGATTCATTTCTGGTTTTCAGCTTCAGAAACATTCCAGTGAGAAGGAAAGTTTCCACACCAGTTGTTTTCTAATGCTCAGAAAAGATATGCAGTTAAATCTTAATTGAGAAGTCACGATGCTTTCTTCTCAGTTTAAGCTTCAGGTGGTGTTCCTGGCATCTCAGACGTATTCCTAACCAAAGGTCCTTAATCCTCAGGATATTTTTCAGAGGAAGCCTTTGCCTATATAAATTGCTGTTTCTCTCATAAAAATTTCTTACTCATCTGTTTCTACAACAGGGAAGTTGTAGATGAGCTCAAGCTGCTGGCTGCTTCAAGACTCAGAGAACTCTTGCTAAAGTAACTATCTCTAAGGAGGCAGGGGGCTAGTTTATTCTCTTGTCTTCGTAGTGCTTTCTTGACTCAGCTGTTGTGCAGCATCAACACCAACTCCATTAAATCATCCACAGATTGAGCAGGGCCAAGCACTTGGTGGTAATGGATAAATTTTGGAGCTGGAGCTACACTGATGCCCAGTAATAAGCCCCACCTTCCAGCTGCCACATCAGAAGGAGAAAGGTCATGTTTAGTATTTGGCAATTCTGTGTAGATGTCTTGGATATCACAGGCCAAGCTGGCACTAGACATCTATGCTTAACAGCTGGTTTGTGTGCTGAAAGGTCCACTTCAGGGTGAGATGAGCAGATCTCTGGACTCCACTAACTGTAACCAAAGCTTGGATCATTCATCCTTTTTGGTATTACTACAGGTGGATAAACTCACCATGAGAACTACCCAGTAGTGAAAAATACATGTTTATGCTGTTTTTCCTCTTGGCTAGGCCAGTTCTGAGTTATATCTATGGGCTGGCAGCTTATCTAGTGGCTTCTGTGAAATGCACACGCGGTTCAGTGTTTACTGGACAAATATGTGCATCAGAAAATATTCTGCCTTACTGCCAGGCTGGCTGGCAAAGGCCAGTGCCTGATAGTGGAAACATGAGCCTGGTGGGACAAATGCTATATGACCTACACATCTGAGAGACATTCTTCACAACTGGCTTTCTGGCACAGGAGCAAAGTGTTTCCCTCCAACCTTCTGTGCCTCCTCTGTGCCTGGAGAGAGAAGAGCTCTGAGAGTATGACTGTGAAATTTGAACAGGACATGAACTGTGCAGATGATGCATGTAATATACAACTAAACCATGGGTTTCAGTACATGGTGATTTTAAAAACAGCTTAATGCTGCTTTTAGTGCCTTTTGCATTTCTAGCACCTCCTCTCCTATATGTTGCACAGTAGTAGCGCATTTTGGTGTCTGCTATAATATGGATGATATTTTAGTCATGTGTTTCTGATTTTCATTGAGTAGTAAGTGGGGGGTATCCTGCAGAGATACACAAACTGTCTTTTAAAATGAATGGTAAAAATGATCTGTGTACGAGGAAGTGTGTCCTTGCATCCTATGAAGTGAGCTGGGTGGCAGATAGAGGTGAGCTGCATCTCAGTGGAGTTTGTGGGATAATGGTGGGTGATGTCCCAGGACAACACAGCAGATGGTCCCAGGAAATCCAGATAAGGTCTTGCTGAGAGGCCAGTAGGAAAGCTGCATGTTGGTATGTGGTCCATCCTGGAGGCTGGATCACAGGCAGGCAAATAAACCAAGAGAGTTAGACAAAATGGATTAATTTGATCTCCCTAGCTTCATAGACCATCAGGAAAGGAAAGGTCTTGTATGTCCCTGCTGATAATCCAGCCCCAAGCTTGTGACAGGCAGACCTGAACCAATGGTACGTAAGTAGATGAAAGTTACAAACATATAAAAAAGAAACTTAAATAGGATTAAGTAGATACTTAAAATTATTTGAAATGCAATCTCTCTACTGAGAAATGCAAAGTGCATTGGGAGCCAGGAAGGCGAAAAAGACAAATGAGGCATGCAGGATTTGTTTTATTCATAGAATCATAGAATAGTTAGGGTTGGAAAGGACCTTAAGATCATCTAATTCCGACCCCCCTGCCATGGGCAGGGACACCTCCCACTAAACCATGTCACCCAAGGCTCTGTTTTGTTTTTGATTGAAAAACATGTAATTCTAAAAAATAAACACAGTGGGATAAAAAAAATTTTGTTTCTTCTGACTCTGTGATTAGTACTGCTACCTCTTGTGCTCATCAGCTTTCTTTCTTTTAAACTCTTGGCATCTTGTTTTCTAATTAAATTGTAAGCTCTTCAGGGCAGAAGCTATATTCAGATATAAAGCACTAAACACCCTGCAGCAATAAATACTTACCCTGATTGGCACCACTGAGCAATATAAACACAATGTAAACAATGAGAAAGCCTGAGAGGTGCTGAGCCCTGGATAAATACTGTTCCTTTCCAGCAGCATACCTTATGGTTAAATTAATTCTAACAGTATGCAAAACCATGTCAGTGCATCAGCTAAAGGCTGGCTGGATACTATTTGGAGGTATGGAAGGTCACGAGAAGCTGGGTGAGCCCCATAGAATCATACAATCACAGAATGGTTTGGGTTGGAAAGGACCTTAAGATCGTCTAGTTCCAACCCCCTTGCCATGGGCAGAGACACCCCACGCTAAACCATGTCACCAAGGCTCTGTCCAACCTGGCCTTGATGTCTTCTGAGAGGAAAGATTCTCTGGGAGAAGCTGATTTGGAACTTGGAGCCAAACTTCCCACCCTTTAGGAAGGAAAAAATTGACAGACTGTCCTCTTCTTATGTGCCATTCAGGGTGGCTTTTATCTCATGGAGTAAATGTCAGTACATGAGATGTATCTGAACTCCCATCATAGGCAGTGAAGCATGGAGAGCTATCCACCTGACTGCTTCAGTGGCCCATGTATGTTTGTCTAGTGCCATTTGAGATGCCCTGTAATAGGCCCCAACTTCCAACTGCCACATTAGAAGGAGGAAGGTCATGTTTCGTGTTTGGCAATTCTGTGTAAATGTCTTGGATATCACGGTCTTGTCTAGCTGGCACTAGATATCTATGCTTAACCAGCTGGTTTGTGTGCCGAGAGGTCTGCTTCAGGGTGAGATGAGCAGATCTCTGGACTACACTGTCTGTAACGAAGGCTTGGATATCCAATTTGCATGTGGATACCTACCAGGTCTCTTAATCAATCAGCAAGAGGAATATTAGTGTTGTTTAAGATGTGCCCCAAGACAAGACTTACCTTAGTGTCCCTTAAGGTAAGTTACAAAACTGGTTGATTCCCAACACTGAAAAGTGCTTTATCCTCCTTTTAAAAATTAGAAGTCTTAACAGAAGCCGAAGGTGCATGTGAGAATGTAGGTTTCAGACCTGCTCTGAACAAGCGTGCCCCCTCTGAGTAGATGCATAAAGCCAGCACCCATTGTGTGGACGCCAGAGCTGGTTCAGCACCAGAAGCTGTCAGCTGATGCGGAGAGACAGGGCAGGGTTAGGTCACCTGGAGAACCACTGGCTTTGCATTTTCCCAGAGAGTGTTTCCTTCCAAGTGTGTGGGAAGCAAGGACTATCTTTTGCTTATGTGTTCATGCACCACAAACACAAGGAGCACCTAGTCTCTGACAAGGACACTGGTGCAAAATAAATTAAAAATACATTTAGAAAGCCCAAGTGTAAAGAAGTGGTGCAGCACTGGAAGAGGTTGCCCAGAGAAGCTGTAGATGCCCCATCCCTGGAAGTGTTCAAGGCCAGTGGAAGGTGTCCCTGCCTGTGGCAGGGGGGTTGGAACTTGATGATCTCTAAGGTCCCTTCCAACTCAAACCATTCTGTGATCCTGTGTGATTGTGTGGTATGTGCCAATGGTGACACAGGTCCTTGAGACAAGGTTTTCTGAGGTTTCACTCAATATCTCAACTAAATGAATATCTCAACATATTTATGCATGATATTCTATATCAAAAAATTGGTATTCGAGTAGTGCCTGAAAGTTGCTGGTTTTTCTCTAAAGGCAAATGCAGTAAAAGAACAGCCCTTGACCACATGGGACTACCGCATGAGGTGTGAACAGACAAAGAAATGAGAAGGGTATGTAATATCACAGGTGTGTTGCATAAGTGTAGGAGCAGGACAGATGGACTGAGAGTCTCTGTATTCCCAGATGTTCTCAATGTGAGCAGGAACTGACTACCACTAAGAGTTTTTATCTGAAAGTCAGTACCAGTATGTTTTTTCACCTCATATAAACAAAGAAAAAGAAGGGTTTGTTCTGCTTCACTGGAGAAAAAAAAATACCAACACAATAGACTTCCATTCAGGCACACAAATAGCAACTGTCCTGTGACTCCTCTATTTAAATGGGTATCCATGGTGAGATCTGCATAGTTTTTGTTAGATGGCTGCAGCACGGTGCTGTGGTTCACACTGCAGACAGGAAGGAAACGACAGCTGAAAAATTCCCCTTATAATGAATGAATGAGGAAATGCCATAAGATATCAAGTTGCTGTTGCATCACACTGTAAAAAATGATGCCTGAGTTTTCCACCACTGTTTTACTATCCCTCCACTCTGTTTTTCTAGGCCCATTCAAGTTAAATGCTAGTCTGTAGGCGCAACCTTGAGGAACGAATGGTACATAAATAGCTGTAAAAACTGCAGCATTGCAAAATAGGTGTAAAAACTGCAGCTGTGTGGTGCGGTTGACACACTGGAAGGAAGGGATGCTGTCCAGAGAGATCTTGACAAGCTGGAAAGGTGGGCCAGTGCAAACCTCATGAAGTTCAGCAAGGCGAAGTGCAAGGTCTTGCACCTGGGTTGGGGTAGTCCCAGGAGCAGCTACAGGCTGGCAGGGACAGAGAGCAGCCCTGAGGAGGACTTTTGAGGTGCTGGTTGACAAGAAGTTCAGTATGACCTGTATGCTGGGCTGTATCAAAAGGAGCTTGGCCAGCAGGTCAAGAATGGGGATTCTCCCCCTCTGTTCCGCTCTTTTGAGATCCCACCTGCAGTACTGCATTCAGCTCTGGAGCTGCTGACATAAGAGGGATATAGCCCTCCTTGATCAAATCCAGAAGAGACCACGAAGATGCTCAGAGGGATGGAGCTCCTCTCCTATGGAGACAGGCTGAGAGAATTGAGCTTGTTCAGTCTGGAGAAGAGAAGGTTCCGGGCAGCTTCCAGTACCTAGACGGGCCAACAAGAAATCTGGAGACGGACTTTTTACAGGAGCATGTAGTGATAGGATAAGGGAGAATGGCTTTAAACTGACAGAGGGGAGATTTACATTAGATATTAAGAAAAAACTCACTATGAGGGTGGTGAGGCACCATAACAGGTTGCCCAGAGAAGTTATGGATGCCCCATCCCTGTCAGTGTTGAAAGGCAAGTTGGACGGGGCTTTGAGCAAGTGGAAGGCGTCCCTGCCCATGGCAGGGGAGTTGGAACAAGGTGACCTTTAAGGTTGCTCCCAACCTGAACTATTCTATGATTACAAGGGGCTTCCTTCCCGGGCTGCATTACTTGTTTGCTTTCTTCTTTTTTTTGTTGGTAGCTGGGATTAGTAATCTGCTCTATGATACATGAACCTGGGTCAGACCCCTCCAGGATCTTGCCTGGCACAGAGCACACAGGATACCCACAGGGTACACATTGGTACTACTGGTACCAATGCAGGTGTCTGCTGCACAAGTGACCTCAAGTGGCAAAAGGGAAAGTGAAGTCAGGGCGAGATTGTTGGACTTCTTGAACCACCTTTTTTCTGGCGAGAGTAGCAGATGTGCCTAAATGTAGGATGCTACCAATATGCTACCAAAGCTGTTTATTTTCGGGGATATCTGAAATAAAAATTGAAATCAGCTACAGTCCAAGCTAATGAATGACAGCTTCATGGTGCTGGAATAATTATTGCAACTGTTCGCAACAAAGAAATGCAGTTCTGCCAAATACGGGCTTTAAAAAAATTGTGCGTGTAACCCCAAAATAAGACAAAACTGGGTTAAGGAATGAAATGTGAAAATATTACTTTTGGGTTGTTACTTAGATTCTGCATAAAAATAGAGGGTTCACACTTGTGAGATCTAATCTATACATGTATCACCCAGAAACATTTTACAGTGTCATATTCTGGTAGTAAGTTGAATGTAAAAATCACAGCATTTACCATAAAATTATTAGCAATGCTAATGCTGGATACAAATTGGAAGATACCAATATGCTAATGGTAATGCACTGAACTTTAATTTCATTTAAACTAGTAGAAAAGCTTCTTCTGGACTTTAAGCAAGACCCAAATCTGACCTACGTATATTTTTAAATGTTTTGCCTAAATGCTAAAAATTGAAAATATTAATAAAATTATTTCTCTCATTGATGTCATCAAGGCAAAGCCCCCAAAGCTTTTGTGGGTACCTTTTACCACTCACTATTGTATTTTACTTCTATGTGAAGACTGGAAGCGGACTGATCAGTGAGCAATCAGTTTGTTCAAACCAGGTCAGGAGTCAGGTGCTAATTTCAGCTGCTGCCAATACGGCAGCCATTGAAATGTAAAAGCGTGATTAAAAAAAGCTAATTTAAAAAGTGTTTTCCTGTGGAATGCAGCCAGCTTTGGAATCAGACTTTCACTGTCTTTGCTGAGCCATCCAAATGTTACAAAATCCGGAAACAGAGCTAAGGAATCCTGCCAATCCCTCAGTGCAGGATGATCATCTCGCATAGTTTCTCTGCTTGGCTGTCAGGGCATGCAAGGGTAGATGCCTGTGATGGGATGTGGTCCTCACTTTCCTTAGGGAGCTGCAGAGGAGATGCCCCTGCTTGTGCCTTTAGGTCTGTAATCTGAGGGTGTGCTCAGTGTACTCTCCATGGATGGGTGTGATCCTTTGTGGAGCGAGTGTAGGAAAAGGCAGAACTCCGCAGTGCTGGCAACAAAGACCAGACAGAGCGGGATGAGGAAAGGGAAAGACGGGCATGATTTATTAGGAAGTGGAGGCACAACACACCAGGCTGTGGTAGTCCTGAGGGAGGGTGTGGGCATCTGCATGCAAGGAGGCACAGCCAAGCATGAAGAAAGTGCTGAATGGGTTTATGCTGGGGAGGCACAATCAATGGCCCGGGTGGTTTTGTTCTGTGTGGTTGGGAAGCAGATGCCTGTAGAGTTAGAAGCAAACTGTTGTGGTTTCCAAATGCTCATATTTAGCATTCTAGTGAGTTGGAGCAGATGGCAGGTCTGACTACCCTGGACCCCATTTCTGGGCAGTGGCTGGAAATCCTTCAGGCCTGTTTGAAGAGTGGCGTGTATATGCCTGCTTAAGGAATGGCATCCTGGGATTCCCTGTTCCCTTCCACTGTCTCCCTTTAGGTTTTACACCAAGCTCAGCACTCTGGAATGCATGCCCCGTGCTGGTGCCACAGGCTGGGGACACCCACTGGGTTGCAGTGGGTGAACTCAAGTGTCCCAAGTAGTTCAACAGGGGTAGTATATGTCTGGCTCCATGCCAGCAGTTACTCTGCTTCTCAGGTGGAGACATCAAAAGGACATGTGAGAGCAGACGTATCTGGACTGTTTGAATGCCTTCCAGAAGCTAAATCATCCGTAAGCACTGCTGAAGTGAATTCAGCATGCTCAAAAAGTAGGGCACAGCTGATTTCCCATCACCATTCATTCCTAGGAGCAGAGTAGAAGTTTCAGAACAGCTTTGGTCACAGGCTGGGAGGATGTCCTAGCCAAGGGTCACCAGCAAATGCACCCAACCTTTCAGCGGGGCTGAGGCAAGCAGTAACACTTTTAAGCCGCCTGACTATTCCCCAAGAGAAACCAAAGTGCTCTCTTCCCTTTTCAGTTTGAGATGACCTGCACAAAGGAGGAGGAATTAGGGGCAGGTTTTGACCTTATGCATGTAGCTTACACCAAAAGCTACAGGGATTTCTAAACTTTGCTCATTAGCTTGTAGGAAATCTCTGTGCAACAAGGCAGCTATCCTTAGGCAAGTCTTGTCTCCCCATAATGAGGCTTTTTAGCTTCTCCAGCTATTGGTAGAGAATCCATATGATAGGCTTAACATTTATGTGTTTCACAGTATGATATATATATATCTGTATGCCTGTGGAACAACTGAAGCAGAAATTGTCCATCATACCAGTGAGTGTGTCAAGTAAGCAATGTGCTTGGCTTTTGCTCAGGTGTTCATTATGGACAAAGAGAGAAATGAGGGAAAAGGCAAGAAGAACCTGTCACAAGAATTGAAGGAAAGGCTGGAACCGGTCTTGGTCAATCTCCCCCTTTACCAAGTTCTGTGTTGGGTAACCTGAACTGAGTGCGAGGGCACGCAGTTGCTATAAGGCCTGCACGCAGTATGGGACTTTGGCAGTTATCTAGATGTTCACCAGTAACACTGATTCTGAAATAAGGACCTGAAAAGCAACTCGGAGAAGGCTGGCACTGGTACTAGATGAGACACAGCAAATGAAGTAACAGGAAAATCAAATTATGAGAAGTGGAAAGGACCTATGGAGAGCTGGTAAGTAGAAAATTAATTTTAGTCTGAAATTAGGATTAAATCAGAGAAGTTCTCTCAGAAAAGAAGCAAAATGTTCAGAAACCCAGGTTTCAGCAGTGAAATTCAACGTGAGCTGCGAATGTCTCAGGGAAATGGCAGGCAGATCAGCAAATAACGAATTACAGAAGAGAAGTCGGGATGTAATAAAAGCCTCAGTACCCCTTTGAGATAACGTTTGCTTTTACTTGGAGCCCTGAGAGGGTTGTGGGAGCTTGAAAGAAAGCACTAGCTCCAAAATTGTAAATCTCAGAAGCAGGAAGAAAATAATTGCCTCCCAAAGAAACACGTAGGTAAGAAGATGCCTCCTCTGGGAGAGGTCAAGTCAGTAACAACCATGTCTTTAGTCATCACTAAAGTCCTGAAATCAGAAAGGCAGTCACGCAAGACAAAAACTGCTTTAAGGGCTGGCATATTTTTTTTTCTGTATATTAAAGATATGACCAAGCTATTGAAGTACAGCTCTGACTTGATCTCCAGATCCAAAAGTCACAAAAGGTTGGATTTGGGATTTCTGGGCTGGGCAAACTCATTTGGACCTGTCAGAATTTGGGAATGTTCAGTTCTGTGTTGTTTTGGCTCTGGTTTTGCTCCAGTTGCCCTAGACAGATGTGTGAAATCCTCTGCAGAACTGAACCAGGTTCAGACTTGGGACACGTGTGTTTTGTACAGTCATGCACTAGCTCTGATCATGCTCTGAAGATGTGGGACGTTGTTGCATTGTAACTGTGCCTGTGCTCATCCTGCTTTTCGGTTGGACTCGGTAGTGCTGCACGGTTGCTGCTGCTGTTGCAGTCATATGTTCATGCATTTTTAATTATGGTGGTATTAATAGTGGTAAATTGCTAGTAAGCCTTTGGGGCTGGGGGCATAGATGGAGAGCTTTCTTTCCTCACCAAACCCTTCACTCATCAGCTAATCTTATCTTGCTGGGACACACAGTCTATTCTTTGGAAACTTTATCATGGGAAGCTATAGGGCAGGATGTCATGGGGAACACGAGGAACCACTTGCCTTCTGTCCCTCTCTCCTTCCTTGTATGGGGACGCAAATCCATCAGTCATCCTGGCCCAGGATCATTTTGGGCTCCTCTGGTTATTCCTGTGTATTAAAGAAAGGAAGGAATGCTGCTGGTAAGGAAGCAGGAAGAGTTGAAGGGAAAGACAGTTTGCGTGTTCCAACAGAGGAGTGCAAGAGGGTGGAACAATGCCGTCAAGGCAACTCTGAGCAGGACCACACTCAGCACTGATGAGTAGGACATACGACTGGTATTACAGGTAGTACTGCTAGCACTACAGGTAGCATTAATGCGTAATGACTGTGGTGGTGTTTGGTGCCATGTCCTTTCAAAGTCACAATCCTGTGGGTTGTCACCTGTCACTTCTGCAGCGCTCCTGACGTGCAGGCAGGTTGTGCTTCCGCCACACAGTGCGTGGGCAAGCCCACATGTGGCTGTCTGCTCCAAGCACAGAGCCAGCTCCCTCGCAGCGCACCACAACATCCTTTTATGAATCATACTGGGGTATGCCGAAGAATTGGTAAATGCTCCATCCATGGCAGTGTTCAAGGCCAGGTTGGACAGAGCCTTGGGCAACATGTTTTAGGGCAAGGCATCCCTGCCTATGGCAGGGGGATTGGAACCAGAAGACTTCAAGGTCCTTTCCAACACAAACCATTCTATGAATCTATGATTCTTCTGAAGAGCTCTGGCCTAGGCCTGCCACAGGGGGTGTAATGCTGGAAACCCTCAAGTTGTGCTGTTTGCATGAGGATCCTGAGGAGTCCTTGTTGAGGTTTTAGCAAGTGGATGTGCAAAAGTTTCCATGGCCGTTACACACCTGAAAGCGTATAAGCAGTGCTGGAGGAAGAAGGGGAAGGGGGGAAGAATAGGAGAGGTGTTTGCTAGAAAGGTCAAGATATGTGGATAGGAAACAGCAAAATTGAAGAGTCTATGTCTGGATATCCTCCTCATTAATTTCTTCATTTTGGAGAAGGGCACTATGCCTCTCTTCTAGGTGAATTTTAACTTTATTCTGTAAAGATTTCCTGTCTTTTTGATAAATTCAGCCCAAAATGTCAATGAACAGCAGCAGCAGCAGAGCAAGTCCTGCATGTTCATAGATCCTTTATGGTTTGTTCCTACTGTGGTTTCAGACACATAGGAAGGAGCTCTTTTCTACATTCTCTGTTACCAGAAGGCTTTGTCCAGGCATATGCAGGCTGTTTGTGTTCTTGGACAATAATCTGATGTCCAGACATTTCAGTCAAAGGTCAAGGTCCTGTTGTGCAAGACAGGATATTTTTCCCAGGAGTTAGTTCCTTCCCGAAAGAACTTCCAAACACAAAAGAAGACTGGCCAGCTGATGATAGGGAAGTAGAAGACACGGGTGAGACATTTATAATTAGTGTAATGAGGATCAATCAGATGACCTAACCATTGTCAGGTAGTTTTATGGGCATTACAGCAGCAGCATGGTTGTGAAGTGAAATGATAGGGGTATTAAGTAGTGACTACTTTCAGGACAAGCCTTTTCCTCTCCTGAATGCAGGTTTATAGGAGATGGTATGAAATGAAACACAGAGTAACACCGATTAAGTGGGATATATCCAAATGATGCGCTGCCTTTATTGAGTGCTGCAATCTCCCATCTGATGCCCACATAATGCCTTGATAAGGCCCTGACTCCTGTGCATGAATTCAATATATTCATCCCTGTTTATTCCTTTTTACATGAGATACAAGACTGAACCAAAATTAAATCTGGTCTTTCTAAGTCTAGAAAACACAGACACTGGATCAGTTATATTGTAAGAGGACCAGTTACATTTGGCCAATGGAATTACCTGCCATTCACAAGCAAACTTTTTAATTCCAGATCCTCATGGAGATGTTCTGGAATGGTCCATCCAGTTTCTCACAACGGTTTTTAGAACATCTCAACTACCCACCTCTGCTCTACATTCACTGCCGCTAAGTAGTGAGCTAGATTTTGGGGGTAGTTTTTCACCTTGAGGTCTCTACATGTTCATTCATAATTTTTCATGGGTGGATTCCTTTTCCAACAGGGAGTGAAGGTTCATGCACAAATTTCAGTGGGTTGAAACATGCATTGAGCCAACTTTGAACTTGCGGTTTATCAGTCCCCTAAGACATTGACCTGGAAGGTCAATATTTGCCTTTTGTATGTTGTATAAAAACTAAAAGAAAACAGGGAAGGAATATGAATTCATTATTCATGCATGATACAGTATTCACTATTCTTTTCCCTTCACTAAAGATGGCACAGGTGTCTTAACTCACTCTAGTCAATGGAAGTTTAATCAATACAGGCAGTAGACCACAAAATATGAGTTGGCTGAGCAATGCTGGTGTCTGGATTGGGAGAGCTGAATCCCACCTTGCCTAACAAGCTAGTGGACGTATGTGTTCAGTGATAGAACTGCATATGAGTTGAATGGAAACTGTGCATTAGACATTGTGTATTGTCAGCAGGTCAGAGAAACAATGTGCTTATGGAAGTTTTATCTCTTCTGTGCTGTTTTATCTCCGAGCTCGCTGTAGCAAGGCGAAGAAGCAAACTCACAGGCCATAAAATGCAGAAAATCATGTTGTATATAACTGAAAGGTTGTTTCTCTGTGTTTAGGAAGAAAGGCACAGACCTGCTATACCTAAGCCTCAGAAGGTATGATCAGTTGTGAATTTTTCATATGCCTATTTCCAAGAGTAGTACATATTTTAATTTATACTGTATGTAATATGAAGAGGTTGAAGTGATGTAGCATAAAGGCATTGAAAAAAAAGCCACACACTGTATCCATATATATTAATAATTATCTATTAATAGATCATGTTACATGCTAATATGCTTTATGTTAAGATTATTTAGCTACAATACAAGCAATAAATACTGTTCTCTAAGGCATGGAAAACACAGGCAAAAGTAAAGTCTAT